>OX123201.2:59239458-60555708 GCA_944739405.2 Euclidia mi | reverse complement strand
AATAAAACTCACGGTCACTCTTTTTCATCGCCAGGTTTTGCATAAAACACAATTTAAATTTTGTTAGGTGCTGCAACTGTTACACCTTCTATATCACTTGTATATATTTACTGTACATACTCAAGCATTTTGGTTAGCCTCCTCAGAATAGACATGGTGAAACAGGAGCATCCACTTACATTATATATACCTAATAATGCAGGCAATCCGCGAAAGTGATCAGAACCATGATGGAAATGATGCAGTTAAATATTAAAATCTAATGCCCGCAAGACCATCATCGACCAGTCATCGCAAGTAGCACTCCTTCACGAGTATGACGCATGTGCCAGCCATCATCCCTCTCGCCATATTAGAGGGACAGGGATGACCCGACACACGACGCCACCACAAGAAATGTCAAATCATTGTTAACCCACAAGTAGTAAATGATCACCAAAATTAAACCAGCAATTTAATGTATAATTATTAATAATTACATATTAAACCAACGCTTTTTTGGTTAGTTGTATGAAATACCAACACATAAATTGGATTTGGTTACACCACCTACTTTAATAAATTAAGTTGACGGAGTCCTGCGAAGCTGAAGAATTCCGAATGTAACTATACGAAAGAACAGTGGTCTGAAAGAAGAGGTCGTGACTAGGATTGAGAAAGGAATGCTGAAGTGGTTTGGACACGTGGAGCGAATGAGTGAAGAAAGAATGACGAATCAGATTTATAAGGCAAACGTGTGGGGGCAAGTCGGTCGCGGCAGACCTCGTCGGACATTCCTCGATCAAATTGGGGACGTCCTAAAAAACGGCAAGGGCCGAAGTACCCGAAACAGGCGAGCATGTATGAAAAGAGTAATGAGTGTAGAGGAAGCGCGTGAGGTTTGTAAGGATAGAAGCAAGTGGCGTTCTATTGTCTGTGCCGTCGTCAGGCTGCTATTTTTGAATTAATAACCTATTTATTTGGTGATAATTTACTAATTTGGTGTTTGAATACAATTTGAAGTGCAGTCGTGACTAAAACAGCTAGTACTATTGTAATTTTAGACTTTATTTTTCTGGTGGTAAGTATATATTTTTGTTTAAAGAACTAAGGAACATTTTATGGTGGTCATTATATTTAACCCCGTTATTTTTGGCCTGCAGTTTTTGTGCTCATATACCCACATACATAGACTCACGCCTGTTTCCTGAAGGTGTAGGCAGATACTATGGACCGCCTTTTGCAACGACCCTGACATATGCCTCTTGTTTCATTAATTGTATATATTGAGCTCATAATATATTGTAAAACAAACATAAAGCTTGATTCAGGATACAGAAATCTTAGCCTTTGTTGCTAATAGCATATTCTTACCATAGTTTCTATAGGGTTGAGGCAATTTGGTCACTAAGAATTCTCCACCAGTATAAATATACAGGTATTTCAAATTGCCAACATACTTTGCAATAAAGTATTATAAAAACGCCAAATTTTCATCTGAAACATACATTTCTATATTTTTAATTTGAACCGCATAGTATCGTCATTTTATCGGCTGAAAAAATCTCATAACCTTACCAGCTGTACGGCGAAATGAAAGCAACGTGACCTAAAACTGGCGACAAATGCCTTATTCATGAGTTCCCAGTGAGAACTAGTGCGGCCCCTAAGGAGAACAATGACGGATTTATTTCAGGCACATCACTACTCTTTGATTATTGAGGTTTCCTTTGTGGAAAGGGTCTTCCTTGTGAACTTTTTAAAGGGTTTCGTTTAAAAGGTAGCTGTTGATACTGGGCTTAAATATTTCGGAGTAGATTTTTGTTCTGCTTAGTGTTTTTCGCACTTCACCAAATTATATGTACAATAAGATCTTTTTAAATTGAATCAAAATAAGTGTAGGTATTTAATGCCTTCTTCTTTCGAAAGGGGTAGAATACAAAGTTCAAATCGTTTGCTTCATAAGTAAATTAGAAACTATTTGACTTATTATGTGATATGTGAGAGAGTGTATTATTAATCTATGGAATAAATAAAATAATACAGTTGTCTCCATACTTGAAGATAATACTAGTGAAAAGCAACATATCCATGCCCACACAGCCATTATAACCGATACTGATTATTTAGTGAGTATTATAGTACAACATCTACAGCGGCGCTGTTGTATAGACACAACAGTTCTCAAACAGATGATCAGTTTAAAAAATAACAGTTTCACAATAAATAATAAAACAATATGAATGTCCATAAGATTTCCTTAGGATCTACATTGTACATTTAACTAATTTATACGTATTCCTTTCGGGCTAGTCGCGTAGGAGAGCGGTTCTATCTAAACTATAGACAGTAAGCTACGTAAAAGGTTGCTCCTGAATTAATTTACAAACTTAGAGACCTGTGCCGGACTTATCTGTTATTGTTTTACTTGTGTGTTTCATGTTTACTGGGTACGGAAAACCATTGAAAGAATATCTGTAAAGTAAAAGTTAACATTTTATGACGTTTGTAGTACCCTAATGTTTTTTTGTATATTTTTTTTATAGACTCACGCCTGTATCCCCGAAGGGGTAGGCAGAGGTGTAATATTACACCCACATTTCGCCAAGAATTTTTTAGGTCCCACGTTATAGGGGGCGAGCCTATTGCCGTACCGGGCACATTACCAGAATCCGTGCTGCTACTGAGAATTTCCTAACGGAAAAACCCAATAACTCTTTGCCCGAGCCGGGAATCGAACCCGAGACCTCCCAATCCCACGCGCATATTTATGCCGCGAGATCAACGAGGCAGTCCATAATAACCCTAAAGTTATTTTAAGATATCCACTTTCGTCGTAGTATAGAAATCGTATTGCTCCGTTGTCAATCTGGTTCGTTATAATTAATTTTTATTTATTGAGGCAATTCACACGGTTGCCAAATGTGAAATGTCCAAAATGTTACAGTTACTTACCATGAATGGATGCAAGGATTAAGACAGTTGTTAGATTTATTTATTTTATAATATTATTAGATACTCTCGTGTGCTACGCGTATGGTTTTGTGTCTCTCCCTCCTTTCTTATGAAACAAATTTTAGTTTCCTCGAGATTTAAATGGCAACGATCCTAACATAAGTTTTTAACCTAATTGTTTTTAAACTGTTGTAAAAATATTCTAAAATACTGACAGCTTATTTTCTATTTTTTGTGAAAATAATATCATGGTGCTGAAATTCTAAGCTCAACCGACTTAAATAAAGCTGGATATAATTTAAACTAAGCAGGGCGTATAGAAACTAACCCTAAATATAAACTGTTAGGTGTACAACCGGACTCGAACCCTGGAAGCATTATAACCCTGGCGCATAATCCCCTGCGTTCTGGTGGCGGCAAGCTTCTTCTCAAAATATAGTGAGGATTATCCTACGGTTGGAAACATACGGTAGTTTAGAAAACGCAGCATTTTTCACATTTAGCGTAAGACCGGGTCACGAAGTTGCACCGATTATTGTATGTGAGAATATGAAGTGAGGGTTGGTACCTGAAACATTTATACTCTCATCATCATCATCGTCATCAGCCTTTTATAGTCCACTGCTGGATTAGGCCTCTCCTTTGAAAGGAGGAATTGGCCTACTATACCACGCTGGCCAAGCGGGTTGGTATAGGGTTTGTATCAAGTTTTCCTTTTCTTACAGTGCTGTTCTCTGCATAATATACTCCCTCCGTCGGCTCTTACGACACCCATGGGATGATATGGGGTGGTGACATTTCGTATCCAACTACATCCGTGGTAGCCTTCATGTCCGTGACATTGGTGACAAACTGCAAGAGTGTCGTCTACGCTGCCGCTGGTATGGCCACGTCTTACGTCAACCGGTATCTTACGTGGGGAACAAATATCATGCTACCTTCGCCGGACCCCGCTAAACGGGGAAGGCCAAAGAATTGCTGGCTTGACGTCGTAAGGGATGATATTCGTGCCCACCAACTAATCACCAGTCTTCGCACGTCGCTGAAGACTGTGCGAAGTGGAGGAGACACAGCCAGTGGGTTTTGGAGCGCAACCGGGACAGCGTTAGGATGAAAATGATGATGATCCAATTGCATGTAGGCCGGTGATGGCCTAGTAGAGAGACTAACTGTAATAGACTACTGCTACCCAGAGAGCCTAAATTTCAATATAACAGTGTGCATCACTGGCTTTTCGTAGGTGAGCACTTTAAACCACGGGTCTTAGAGTCATAAAGGTCCTTGGTAGTAATTATCGGGAGCCAACGCTCTTTAATATCACTGGTCTAAGACATGGAATAACATTATCACTTTTAGTTGCAGCATTCAGCCGACAGTAACTAAGCGTCGGAGCATATCTGACGGAAGATGCGTCGAGCGTATCATCGGTCGCGTCTATTTCGTCAGATGTGTCGGTACATATCTGAAGGAAAATACGTCGCGCATATCTGTATCGGTTGCGTCAATTCCGTCAAATTAGACCTGCTAATTATGCGTTTAGTCAGTTTCTGCTTTCAGCAACTACAGTGCGATTGCTTTGTATGATATTTAATTTTAAAACGTTGCCCAATGCGTCAAAATACACGTGGTGCGTGGTGCGCACGACGTCGACCGACGATACGTTGACGGAAACGGAACAGACGAACAGACGCTGTACGCTCGACGCACTAACGGATCATCGGTTCTTCTTCTTCAGCCTTTAACAGTCCACTGCTAGACTAGGCCTCTCCTCTGAAAGGAGGAATTGGCCTACTATACCACGCTGGCCAAACGGGTTGGTATAGGGTTTGTATCAAGTTTTCCTTCTCTTACAGTGCTGTTCTCTGCATAATATGCTACTTCTGTCGGCTCTTACGACACCCATAGGATGATATGGGGTGGTGACATTCTGTATTCTTAATCCGTCACCACACGGACGATCATCGGTTAGGTGTAAAAGATTGAATGATTTATCATCTATTTGGCTGTTTTGGCGTTACTCGACGGGTGATACGCGACGCATCTTCCGTCGGATATGTGCAGACTCTCAGTGGAATAAAAAAGTTGACATTCTGTAAAATCTAGCTAGACTGGAAAGCGGATCCCGGGTTCCAAAGTATGGGATACAACCGGCATAACATTTGGATGCTGATGATGACTATCGTATATAAAACACTTACATATACATAATTTTATATAAATAAGCGTAACAATAGAAGGGCGTAACACCTGACATTACAATTCCTTCAAATTAACGTCTTTACAGTGAATGTGCGTTCAGCATATACGCACTAGCGCGACATGACATCGTATATTCAAACAAAGATTAAAAAGAAAAACGCCGCGTCTAACAAAACCTTTGTTAAAACCCGAATGTTTCCAACTATATAGTTTCATTACGAATATTGTTAACAAAAAATGTATAACTAAACATTTTGTTTGTACAGTTTAATATGAAAATTTCATGCATTCGCTCGCAAATGTACGTTGTTTATGTTTATTTTTACTAAGTAAGCATTAACAGAATTCTTGAATACTCTATGACGTTCAAAATGTCTGACTAAACGAATTAAAAAGTCTGGGACAGAATACATTAAAAACAAATAAATAGCCAGCTAAATACAGAATATGAAAATGTCAGCTAAAAAGAAATAATAGATATAAATTGGTCAAGTGCAGTTTGAACTCGCACTTAAAGGGTTCAGTACAATAGTAGACCCTGGACCCTTCGAAATCCAAGTACAATTAAAGGTGAACGCACACTTATCCGAGCCGAACGCGTCGAACGAGTCGAACGAAACGAATTCTGTGTATGAAATCTCATGCAACCTCGCACACTTCCCCGCGTCGAATCGTCCGAATCGATAGTGTCTTTTGACAGAATTCTTAAATTCGTTTCGTTCGACTCCTTCAAAGCGTTTGGCTCGGATAAGTGTGCGTTCACCTAAAGAATGTATTTTTGAAGTACTTTTGTAAAAGTAGAGTTAGTGCCGAAGATCCCATTCTCTTCCGTTTCCTTCATCGTGCTCCAGCTCCTGTTCTTTTTCCCATCTCAAAAGGTAGCAAGCTACTTCTAATTCCTCTGGTGTTGCAGGTATCCATGGGCGGCAGTAATAATCGCTTACCATCAGGCGATGCTTCTGCTCGCTTGCAGCTGAGGACATAAAAAAATATATGTATCGTTTTACAAAAACATTGTAATTTAAGAAAACTCTATTCCTGCGATGCAAGCATCTGACACAATTTGCACACAGATCGAAACAACAATTTAAAGAACACCGTATCTCCTGCCACCATCTCTGCAAATCTCTACCTACGATTTGAAGCAAGTGGCTGGACCAGAATGGTTACGTACAGCAAAGGACAGAATTAAGTGAAAATCCTTACAGGAGGCCTTTGTCGAAAGACAAGCTGATTAGCCGAATGCCGAGCATAAGTTTTAGATTAAGTTATTTTTTATTTTTTGGTTTCTTACGTCTATAATTATATTTTAAGAAACGCTTTGTTAATTAAGGTAAATTTTACAGCAATATTATTATTGTAATATCTTATTTTATTTTTATCTCCTGCCTGTTCCCAGTGGAGACCAAACCCACAACACTCGATGTAGTTCCAAATGGCAAGACGACAGGTTAAACGTGTGGTCTTGTTAGATCGTATACCTTGATACGGTCTATTATTGAAAACTTGTTGGGCTCAGTAACTGAGGTGCCATTAGCTATATTCAAAGCAGCGATAGTGTTGAGATCAAAGTACTGCTACGCAGAGGGTCCCGTGTTCAAACATTCGGCGTTCAGCAAGAACTTTTAGAAGCTATTTTTTTTATAGACTCACGCCTGTATCCCCGAAGGGGTAGGCAGAGGTGTAATATTACACCCACATTTCGCCATGAATTTTAAAGACCTACGTAATAGGGGGCGAGCCTATTGCCGTTACCGGGCACATTACCAGACTCCGTTCTGCTACTGAGAATTTGGAAAAATCCAGTAACACTTTGCCCGACTTGGGAATCGAACCCGGGACCTCCGACCAGCAGTCGCATACGCTATCCACTGGACCACGGAGGCTTTTCGTAGCTATATGTGGATTAAATTGTCAATTACCGCATGCTATGCGGTAAAGGTAGACATTGACAGTCTTACAGCTCTCCTGATTGGTCTCGAAAGACATGAGTAGTCTGCCAACTCGCACTTGGTCAGCTTGGTGGAGTATGGTCTTACCTCCCTCATGGAGAGAAGAAGTCCGTATCCAGCAGTGGGACAGATCAAGAACAGCGCTCATAATGATGACAGCTACGTTCGCGTACGGAACCCTAAAAATGGTAGCCTATATTTTACGTCAATGCAGACCGTTTATAAATCTTGTCCTGTCTGATTTATTTGTAAACAGTTATTTCACACAAGTTGGCTAGTAGACGGTTATAATAATACAGTTGTCCACAACAAGGAAAATAATAAATCAAGTAATGTCTAAATAATATTATAAGCTCTCGTAGTTTTAAAATTGTAGAGGAATATACGTTTTGTATTTGGCTTTTACTAGCGCAGTAAAGAAAACTTATTTATATAATAAAACTAGCTGACCCAGCAAACTCCGTTTCACCTTTTTAAGAGTTTTTATTTAATTCCCTTTTTGCAAGCCCATTTTCCAAAGTTACCATTGACTTAGCGCTTAATCTCTTATCATTTCAGAGTCTATAAATGCTGAACAAACAAACATAGATTTTTATATAATATTGAATTCCCCATTCCTTAAAATATCGGAGACGATACCCATATCGACTTTTAAAAAAATCTCGTCCGCCATCTTTAATCACGAAATAGATGTTGTATTTGGATTCACCATCCCTTAAATCATCAGGGACGATACCCATATTGATTTTTAAAATTTTTCCATCCACCATCTTTGATTTCCCATCCACCATCTTGAATCACGAAATATATGTTGTATTTGGATTCCCCATCCCTTTAAACATTGGAGAGGATACCCATATTGTTTTTTTTTTAATTTCCCATCCGCCATCTTTTATCACGAAATAGATGGTGTTTTTGAATTCCCCGTTCCTTAAAATATCGGAGACGATACCCATATCGACTTTTAAAAAAATCCCGTCCGCCATCTTTGATTTCCTATCCGCCATCTTTGATCACGAAATAGATGTTGTATTTGGATTCTCCATCCCTTAAATCATCAGAGACGATACCAATATTGGTTTTTTAAATTTTCCCATCCACCATCTTTGATTTCCCACCCAACATCTTGAATCACGAAACAGATGTTGTATTTCGATTCCCCACCCCTTAAATATCGAAGGCCCTTAAATATCGAAAATATCGAATCCCTTAAATATCGAAGGCGATACCCATGCGATATTAATGGTTTTTAAAATTTTCTCATCCGCCATCTTTGATTTCCCGTCTGCCATCTTGGATCACTAAATAAATTTCATATTATTAATCAGCGTCCCGAAAATCTCGAAAACGATACCCATATAGATTGTATCCTATTCGTTTAGCCTTTTTTTGCCTTTTACCCAACCCTCCCCCTTCTCGTTTGACCATTTTATTATTTTTGTCTGGCCCCTAAAAGTTGTGGCTTTAATTTTATAATAGCCTATAGCCTTTCGGAATAATTGGGCTATCATAGGCAATAACAATTTTTAAAAGCCGACTGCTAGTTCCTGAGATTAGCCGACATTATCTTTTAGCCTTTTGCCCGGCCCTAAAGGGTCGAAGAGTTATGATATACAGCCTATAGCCTTCCGGAATAACTGAACTGTCGTATACAAAAAGAATATAATTTTTCAGATCCGACCGGTAGTTTCTGAGATTAGCGCGTTCAAACAAACAAACAAACAAACAAATACTTCCGCTTTTTTATATTAGTAAAGATAAAGATATTTTTTTTTTATATTTGATACAAATCTCCTTGATTGGGCGGATACTTCCATAGTTGTCGTTTTAACTGTTTAAGAAATATAACTGCAAAAAGTATTTACACATACACTACTTAGTAAAGACTGTGTTATCCGGTATCTGTGACGTTTCGCTAGATCGGCCAATATGGCGACTGTGATTTGTCCAAATTTGTCTGTCAGAACCATTACAATTTAACAAAATACTCGACAATCCAAATTTTGCGGATATATGTTGTCGACTCGATATCTTTATTTTTTAATGTTTTATTATTCAGGTAAGGTTTCGATGTACTCCTGACGAAATAATTATTATAAGATTTGACACTGCGATAGCAGCGCAGTCCGTCGGTTCCAATGTGAAACATTCCAAAATCCACAACTACTTACAAATTAAATTAATAATTTGCAATAAAATAAAATTGCGACTATAATTAAAGATTTAAGCTATCCTATCTCTCAAGTTGGACCAGACTGCTCACGGTCTGCCAATTTAATTTAAAATCGGTTAAGTAGTTTAGGAATCCATCGCGAACAAACATCGTGACAGGAGATTTATATATATTAAGAAGATATGAAGCAATACTTTATTATATAAATAAGTTTAAACCACAATTGCGTGGAATTATACATAATAATTAGTAAATACTAATTAGTTCGAGTTTATATGGAGAAGGATCAGGAAGCTCATTATTTTCATACAAGAATGCATTCCAGTAGGTTTATGAATAAAGATAATTCATGAAATAATTACACATAAAATATATACTTACCTATCTTTTAAATGTTAGTATAAGCAAATAAAATTCCAAAACATAATTCTTTCGTGAAGAATGTTTAACTTAGCAATGTGTTCGGCGCTGTTAGTTTAAACAGTTCACAACTACTAATTTGATCTTATTATAGAAGACGATTAAAATGGATTCATGCCATGAATAAACAGGTTCAAGTAAAGCGCAACTACGGGACCATAAATTAATAAAAAGTAAAAATAAAACTCATATTAATTCATTCTAAGACTAAGATAAATTCAGTGAATATCTTAGCAAAATCATATCTTCGTTTCATAAATTCAATTCATAACTATAACAGCTAGCTTAGCTAGCTAAGCTATATTTATCTAGCTCACGTCATAATAAAAAAATAAAAAAAATGTCAAAACCGAACTACAAATAGAAATACTCGATAGTAGGTCGAGACTACGTTTTCTTTTCTATCTTTAAAAAGCAACCACGTCAATCAAAATCAATTTTGTATCACCGCGGAGTTTATAAACATTAAATCGGCTCGAAACAACAAATTGTGCCTTAATCTGTTTTGTAAAGTTATCATCAACACAGGGTTGTCCGTGGTAGCGCCATCTACATTCCTATATATAACTAATCGCATCAAGATCAATCGTTCCACGTACAAGTGTGAGCGATACCATATTTCCGTCCCGCTCTCTCCCACTCCCTGGAAGAGGCACTGCCTTCGCCTGATTCGTCGACGCGATCGTGGATGCGAGGGAGTCTAGAACATTCCGCTCGCTAAGAACGCCGTCTCGATACCGCTCCGCGCCGCACCGCTGTATGTGATTTACCGCTTCCACCAAGGGAAACCCGCTCGTGAGTGAAGTGAAAACAAGCAGCTGCATCACGAAACCACCAGGAGGAAAAGAAACGAAGAAGGCTGTATAAGGTAAGTGCCTTCCATCCTTGAAATATCCTATACCCACTCAATCACCTCCTCCCGTATCCATCTCCTCTTCCCTTATTCCTTTCTAGGCGACCCATAACTCGCCCTAATACAGTCCATTCCATTAATCCTTCCCAAGTCGCCTAGAACCCTACGGTTTCGGTGTAAAGCCGAACCATTTTTTTGATCCATACGAGTCGGATTCATTTACGTTTTATACGTTATACCGCTATACCTAGGCAGTTATAGCACCTAGCTATACTCCTAATATATTCATATAACCGTCACATGGTTATTTCCGCCCGCATTAGTAGGTAAACTTTTATGTAGCTACCTACTTATTAAATTATTATTTCTGCAACTATCATAGTTGTCTTATAAATCTCATATTTCAATCAACTTTAATTCCTCAGCTCTAAAGTGTTGCCTACTTAGGTAAAATAATAGATACATTAGATATTCTTATTTTGTTTCGTTCTCATTAGCTTATACTTACGTAAGCATGTCACAACAAAAGAAGTCACGCGTGTCGGAAGACAAAGAGATGACAATCTTAGAAGCAAAACGCAATATTTTATTTGAGCGCATTCAAAATATCTATGAACGATCAAAAACCGCATCTATGTCTGTCAGTAATAGCGAAGCATTTCTCAGTTATTGTACAACAGTAGATAGTATTCGAACAGATTTTCATAAGTTGTTAGACGATTATAACGCAAGATTACTTTCTATCAATCCTGATGAAAAACCGAACTATCAGGCGTATACCTCATTCGAAGATCTTTATTGTATTATTAAGCGTATACAATCGCACTTGGAGGGTAAATGTTCGGCAGAGCCCGTTGCCCGCAAACCGAGATTACCGCCAATCGAGATAATGTCGTTTGACGGAGATATACGAAATTGGCCGTTATTCTATGCAAGTTTTAAGTCTACAGTGCACGATAATGGTTCTCTGACAGATGCTGACAGGTTGTACTATTTAATAGGTAAACTGTCACCGAAGGCCCAGTCCGTATTTGCAGGTGTCACACCCAGTGCTGAGAATTATCAGGTCATATTTCAGTCACTACTTGACAGATATCAAGACACGCGCGTTCTAGCGTCTACGTACTTTGACCAAGCTTTAAATCTCAAACTGTCCAGCAACGCGTCTGTCTCGAATTTCCAGCTGTTTATTGATAACTTCGTAACCGCGGTTAATTCTCTTAGGAATTTAAAATAAGAAGATCTTTCCGACTTTATGTTGCTTCAACTCGCTTTAAAAAAGTTTGACACTGATACAATTCGCGCATTCGAGATGACGGAACGCAATAATAAAATACCTACACTAGATAGTTTTATTTCGTTCATCAAAGATCAGTGTCGAATATTTCATAATACGCAGTCTGGTTCACCTGGCCCGTCTAACACTAACAACAACAAACAAAGGTTGAATAAATCGCGAAATAGTAATAATAACTCAGTCCCTAATCCACAATCTTACGTAACATGTTCGGAATCTAATAGTAATAATTCACAGAAGTGTCTGTGCAGTAATATAGTGCACGACCATTACTATAAGTGTCCCACCTTTAATGAACTAAATCCAATTGCTCGTTTTAAAAGCGTAAAAGATAACAAAGCTTGCATTAATTGCTTAAGCACAAAACATAAAACGAGTAATTGTTCCAGTAGAACGAGATGTCGCACGTGTAAACAAAAACATCATACACTGTTACATTTTGATAAAAATAACCGGTTGTCAAGTCAAGCCGCTAACCTTGACACACTCACGCAAGTGCAGAACACGGTAGCTGCGCCTTCCACGCCTCGCAATAATGAGATATCGTTGTGTACGACATCCATTGCGCGGGCAACGCGCACGCGAGGACGGCACTCGCGCATCTATAATGATCCGCGCTGGGCCAAAACGCAGAGTACGGCGTCTAAGACGGTACTGTTAGCGACAGCGCAAGTTATCGTATATGATGTTAATGGGTCGCCGCACATGGTACGTTGTCTGCTAGATAGCGCATCTCAGACCAATCTAATAACATCGGAATGCTTCAAACGCCTCGGATTATGGAATAACTTTAAAAGTACTAACTCAACCGTCAAAGGGATAGGCGGATCAGAAAAGCATTGCAAAGGTTCCGTAGATATTAAAATACATTCGCGTTTTGATAGGGACATTAATTTTAACATTTCTTCGCTTATCGTGGAACGTATTACAGACACGTTGCCAAACGCTAATGTGGACGTGTCGCTCCTCACACATCTCAAGTCATTACCACTAGCGGATTCGGAGTTTGCGAATCCGGCAGACATTGATGTTTTGATCGGAGCCGCAATATTCCCGCACTTGCTACTTACTAAAGTGGTACGTAGTGAGCAAAATAACTTACCGCCCGCTATTGAGACGGTATTCGGGTATGTAATTATGGGTACCGTACCTACATTACATACTTCTCAATACGTTACGTCTTGCTGTTGTTCTGTTCTTCAAGAAAACAATATTGACTCTCTTCTCAAGCGATTTTGGGAGCTTGAAGAGGTAACCGCACCGCCCTCGATGAGCCATAAATATCTCGAGTGTGAAGAACATTTCCGCGCTACCACTGTTCGTGACGACAGTGGCAGATACGTTGTGGCGTTGCCATTCTGTGGTGACCCTTATTCGTTAGGCGACTCGTACGCTGCTGCGCTCAGACGTTTCCATTGTTTGGAACGTAAACTTGATGCATCACCTAAGTTACGCAGCGCCTATAATGACGTCATTCGTGACTACATAGATAAAGGTTTTTTGAGTGTAGTTGTAAACAACGAGGGCAACTCTCTGCCCTCATATTATATCCCGCATCACGGCGTAGTTCACGAAGATAAAACCTCTACTAAACTTCGTGTGGTTTTAGACGCTAGTTGTAAGACTACATCGGGTCAGTCGATTAATGACATTTTGCATGCCGGCCCCAATCTACAGGGTGATTTATTTAACATCATAATAAAGTTTCGTCTTTTCCAAATCGCTCTGTCAGCTGATTGCCGCCGAATGTTCCTCAATATCGGCGTTCGCGAATCTGACCGTAGATTTCAACGGGTCTTTTATCGTTTTGACAAGAAAGAACCTTTATCTGTGTATCAGTTCAATCGTGTTTGCTTTGGACTCAAGTCTAGCCCATATCACGCGTTACGAGTTGTTCGCCAGTTGATCGCTGATGAAGGCGATCACTTTCCCGCCGCAGCGGCTGTTGCCACTTCCGCTTTGTACATGGATGACATTGCCTGTAGTGTCATATCCGCTCCGCTAGCAATTTCGCTTTGTGAAGAGCTTATTCAGCTTTTCAAGCGAGGCCAGTTTGATCTTGTCAAATGGACAAGCAACTCTAAGGAGATTCTCGCACGCATACCAGATTCTCATAAGGCTTCTCCAGACATTGAGTTTGAGAAGTCTGTACCGCATAAGGTTCTCGGTTTACGCTGGGACAAATCCTGCGATAGTTTTCGGTTTGACGTCTCACCACCAGATGATAAGTGCACCAAACGCACTATGCTGTCCACAGTGGCTCGACTATGGGACATAATGGGTTTTGTGGCTCCCACAATTTTGTACGCCAAGCTCTTGATCAAAGAGCTTTGGCTATCAAAGTGTGAGTGGGATGAAACACCCCCTGACCATATTGTCGCCGCTTGGGGCCAGTTTTGTATTGAGCTTACCGCGCTCAATCAAGTTACTATTCCGCGTCATCTTGGGTTGGTAGATGGATGTACCATCAACTTGATAGGTTTCGCTGACGCCAGCGAGCGTGCTTACGGCGGAGTCGTATATCTGCAAGTCCGCATTGGTTCTAACTACTCGGTGCAGTTAGTTTGTGCCAAGTCTAAGGTCGCGCCTGTTAAAACCGTTTCAGTTGCGAGACTGGAGTTGTGCGCGGCCCTTCTGCTGTCTCAGTTGCTCCGCAAGGTTCAAGACACAGTTTTGCCCCACTACCCCATTAATAAATTATACGCATTTTCCGACTCCAAAGTAGTGCTCGCTTGGATTCATTCTTCTCCTCATCGCTGGCAGACTTTTGTCGCCAACCGCGTTAGCAAATTGATTGAACTGGTTCCTGCTACTTGTTTCAATCACGTCGCGGGTATTGAGAACCCCGCAGATTGCTTGTCTCGTGGTGTCACTCCACTTAATCTTCTGCATCATCCATTGTGGCGTCGTGGACCTTCTTGGATCTCCCATGATCCGTCAGAATGGCCCATGCAACCCTTTGACCACAGTGCAGAAGACGAAGATGTACCCGAGCGGAAGTCTGTTTCTTATCCCGTGATTGCTGAGGTTGCGGAGTCTCCCATCTATGCACTCGCACTACGCATGTCATCGTGGTCTAAGTTACTCCGCGCCATCGTTTATGTCTATAGGTTTCTTAGGCACCTACCTAATGAGACTTTTGTATCAAGTACTGATCTGAAATTCGCAGAATGTAAGTTACTACGAGCTGTACAAGCTGTTCATTTTAGTAACGACATTCAAAATTTAAAGGACAATGTACCTTGTTCTCCCGCTATCCTTAGACTCAAGCCGTTTCTCGATGAACATGGCGTCATACGCGTTGGGGGTCGTCTGTCAAATTCGGATGAACCTTATAACTACAAACATCCTTGTATTCTGCCGCGACATGATCATGTTGTCGACCTTCTTGTTGATTTTTATCACAAGAAGCACCTCCATGCCGGTCCGGAGTTGCTTATGTCCTTACTTAGGCATAAGTATTGGATTTTAGCCGCTCGACGAATAATTCGTCACAGAATACATAAATGTAACGTCTGTTTCAAATTTCGTCCGCGTCCGACTTTCCCTCCCATGGCCGATCTCCCTAGCCAGCGCGTCAACCAGGTTGCTAAAGCGTTTACACACACCGGTTGTGATTACGCAGGACCACTGCAGTATACGCCAGTGCGTGGTCGAGGTGTTAAAAGCCGTAAAGCCTGGCTATGTATTTTTACATGCTTAACGACGCGCGCTACGCATATTGAAGTTGCGACAGATTTAAGCACGGTGTCATTCCTGGCAGCCCTTAAACGATTTCTCTCACGGCGCGGCCCTATACAGTGTTTGTACACGGATAACGGCACTTGCTTTGTGGGCGCAAGCTCTTATTTACGCGACCTTTATAAGTTTCTCAGGGAAGAATATCGTACTCGTCTTCAGGAGGAACTATCCATAAATCATATCGACTGGAAGTTTATTCCACCAGCATCACCGCATTTCGGTGGATGTTGGGAAAGCATGGTCAAAGTAATTAAAACACATCTCTTCAAGGTTATAGGTCAACAGATCCTCTCTTACGAAGAGCTTTTAACTGTCCTTGCACAAGTCGAGGCACTGATCAACTCGCATCCGCTCACGGCATTGAGTAGTGACCCTGCAGAACCATCCGCGTTAAGCCCTGCACATTTTCTGAATACAGTGCCATTATCGTCATTTCCGGCTCCTGAAGCAGACTCTTCAAGCTTGCTCCAGAGACATACTCTGCTGGATAAACTCGTGCAGTCGTTCTGGCGGCGCTGGCGTGCGGAATATCTACACCAGCTTCAGGCTAGATCCAAGTGGAATAGTCCTGCATCCCCTATACAGGAGGGTACGTTGGTCGTCATAATACATGATAATGCTCCGCCGCTTTCATGGCCGTTAGCCATCGTAGAGAAATTGCATACTTCCAAGGACGGTACAACTCGCGTTGTTACCGTGAAAACCGCCAAGGGGAGTTACGTGCGCCCTGTTGTACGTCTCTGTCCGCTTCCAACTCAGTGAGATCTAGCCTGAAGTTGGACCTACCTCTTAGTTTAAGTATTTAGTTAGTAGTTTTCGCTATTATTGCGTTTGTAGTTTTCGCTTAAGTTAATTTAGATTAATTTTATTGTCATATCGCTGTCTTAGCCTATTGAGGGGTTATGCGGTAGTACACCCAACATAGCTAAGTTCAATTCTATTTTTTTTAAAGGTAACCCTTTAGGGCCGGGGGGATATGGTAGCGCCATCTACCTTCCTATATATAACTAATCGCATCAAGATCAATCGTTCCACGTACAAGTGTGAGCGATACCATATTTCCGTCCCGCTCTCTCCCACTCCCTGGAAGAGGCACTGCCTTCGCCTGATTTGTCGACGCGATCGTGGACGCGAGGGAGTCTAGAACATTCCGCTCGCTAAGAACGCCGTTTCGATACCGCTCCGCGCCGCACCGCTATATGTGATTTACCGCTTCCACCAAGGAAAACCCGCTCGTGAGTGAAGTGAAAACAAGCAGCTGCATCACGAAACCACCAGGAGGAAAAGAAACGAAGAAGGCTGTATAAGGTAAGTGCCTTCCATCCTTGAAATATCCTATACCCACTCAATCACCTCCTCCCGTATCCATCTCCTCTTCCCTTATTCCTTTCTAGGCGACCCAGAACTCGCCCTAATACAGTCCATTCCATTAATCCTTCCCAAGTCGCCTAGAACCCTACGGTTTCGGTGTAAAGCCGAACCAGTCCGATTGCATCAAACATTTTTGCCCAGGGTTCGATTTACAAGAGGTCATTCCAGATTTTGACCCCTTCTTTTATAAAGTGATCTGTGAATTTCTTAGAATTTGTCTATAAACTTTGAGCTATGAATTCAGGAGGCTATTTTCACATAACAATAAAATTAATAAAATTAAACGAATTAAAACTCATGACGATTATGCGTCGTATGCTTGCGTATACACCCATTGTTCCCGATCCTATGTAAACCACCTCTCATTATGATGTGGATTGTTTGTGGTGAACCGTTTCCTATCTACCCGGCTTGTGCTTTTTATTGTTTGTTCTGAGCAAGAAAGGGTTTTGGGGACAGAGGTACAAAGCATATTTTATTTAAAGATCGAAATATTTAGGCTGTCCTTGTTTTTGAAAGGATATGAAAGGTCTGCTTAAAATTTAATAGTAAACTATTAAGTTTATTTATCAAACTCAGATTATCCATTACTTCAAATACTTTCGGGATTTCTGCACATATACCTAGTCTTGCCATAAATATTGTAACAAAGAAAAAAATATTTTTTAATTGCAAATAACATTTATTACTTTTACAGTGTGTTAGTTTAATACATAAATATGAAAAAAATTAAAAATATAAATATCTTATTCGTAATGGTTCGAATAAGCTTTTTATATTTTAAATTGTTCATCAAATACAGTCCTTTAAACGTTGAGGCCAGTTATCAATAGAAGCACGCACTCTTTTCATGGGAAAATTCTTAACTGCCTGCCACTTGTGCCGATGTTTTGATACCTTTTTTACAAAAATATGGCTCAGTCACTCCTTCATAGCTAACACCCCACCAAGCCATCACTGAAGTCGGATAATGCCCACGTTGCACTCTGTCGACTGATTGGGAAGCTTCCTTAGAGCTTTGAGCATAAATTCGGTCATTTTGTTTGTTAAAATGTTGCTCAATTGTGAATTTTTTTTCATCCGTAAACAAAATTTTTCTGTGACCTCCCTTTGCGTAGCGCTTCAGAAGTTGTTTCAATTTTAACACCCTATTCTTTTTGAAATTATCAGTTAAGAAATGACCAGTGCGTCTCTTATAGGCTGCAAGTCTTAAGTCATATTTTAAAATACGCGACATGGTTCTAGGTGCTATCTTCATCTCCCGAGATAAAATCTTTTGCTTTCGGGCAGGATTTCTTCGAATTCTTTCCCTTACTGCTTTGACCACCTTTTTCGTACGGACACTAAGTGGACGGCCAGGTCTTTTTCTGTCACAAACAGAGAAGGTCTCATTGTACCTATTAATAACCCGGTACACAAACATTTGACTAATACCAAGTGTATGGAGAGTTTAAAAAAATATAAATTTAGTTAAAAATTGCTTTTGGCTCCATACCTACTTTGTGTAATGCAATCACAGCGATTCGGTTTTCTTTGTCACCCCACTCCATTTTAATACACATACATACACATACATATCGTCACGCCTTTTATCCCCGAAGGGGTAGGCAAAGGTGTATTTCTACACCCACTTTTCGCCAGATATACTTTAGTAATAATATAAATAGTAAATAGTAGTAATAAGGGGCGAGCCTATTGCCGTACCGGGCACATTTCCAGACTCCGTGCTGCTACTGTGCTACTGAGAATTTCGTGACAGAAAAACCCAATAACACTGCCCGACCCAGGAATCGAACCCGGGACCTCCCAATCCCACGCGCACATTTATGCCGCAAGACCAACGAGGCAGTCGTATAGGATTTGATGTCGAGTTTTCCGTCTCTACGCAAACATGGTATTTGCATCGTGGTATCCCTTAGTCGCCTCTTACGACACCCACGGGAAGATAGGGGGTGGTGACACTTGTATTCTATGCCGTCAACCACACGGTCCATTTTAATATCGCAAAATATTGTACAATGTATTGGCGCTAAAACGAGAAAACATAATAAACAATCGTATAAAAATGACAGATTCCAAATTCTAATGTAATATATATTTTTTTTATTGTAACAGTATTTATAGCCAGACTAAGTATTTATTTCTTAGTCTCTTTGTCGTGATGTGTATTTTCTTTCATCGGGTTTCAAACCTCAACGAAACTAAAGAACTTTCAATTGAATATAAAATGTTTGTATTTGTACTAAGGAAACGATTAAGTACACATGCATTATGCCTATGTAAGAATGTCGCACATTATTACATGTAGGGGAGAATCGGGTAGCCCCAGCCGGCGGGTAGCCTCGGCCACTTTCCTTTCTAGACAACCACGCATACATAGATAAATAGTGCACACGTCAAAATGTTCGCATTGCCCCGTAGTTGAATATTCACTGCAGCGTTGACGTAATCATCGAGCGGATAACAAGTGACAGTTCTGTTAATAGTTTTCATCAACGTGATTTTTTTCGCGCGCCCTTTACTTTTCAAATACAGGTTATGGACATTAAATGTAAGTACTTTGCTATTATTTATAAATTATTCTAAGCAGTAATTGTTATAGTTTAAACTTTAGGTTATTTTATGTCGCTGGCATAGATGATATTGTTAAAAATATACTGAAGGTTGCAACTAACTGGTCGGGTAAAACCGGACACTATTTTGTCGGGTACCCTCGGACACTTTTTGAATGGAGAAAAGAACGTTATTTAAATACTTCTATCGCGTTTTTTGTATAAAATAGGTTTTTTTATGATAAGCAAAGTAATTGTAGTCTATTTGATTTTTGCACACACACTGAAAAATTACGAAATTTAAGGAAAGAGTGACTGAACGAGGCAATCGCGATGCAGATAGAATGATTGAGGCTATACAAAGTGTAAGAAAATAAGTTTTCGCTTGGAGAAGCAAATGACAGGAATGAGGTGCCGAGCAGTACTCTTTAGGATCGGATATAAGCTCTTAATAGTGGGCAAGAGATTAGATTGGTACCAAAACTGGCGAGATTTTGAGCTTTAGATTTAGATTTCGAGCTTTGGTGGAGAAAGATACTTATAATTGCAACTAACAAAGCTAAAGCGTCAGAGAATAAAAATAAGGATGCAACAGCCACCAAGAAAATAAATAAAAAGAAATCCAAACAGAACATTAAAAAATTGTCAAGAGATCAGAGAACAGAGTGCATCATTTGCGGAGAAACATTTGATGAAGACTGGATACAGTGCTATAAATGTAAAAACTAGGCACATGTAGCATGCATAGATGTTGATTCTACACAGCTTTGCTATTTTTGCGACGTCTGCAAAGCCAAAGAACGACTTGGTCATCGCTAATATGTATGTCCGGGGCCTACCCACCAAAAAATAATTGTCAAAAATTGAGAACTGTTTGTTAGTCTTCATTGGAGCTAAGATAAAGAAATTATCTGAATATTAATTGTATTTAAATACTTTATATATATTTTATTTAACGTTCTGATACTAAATAAATGTCTAATCAAGGCCATTTAAAAAATAAATTGATTTTTTCTTATGTGTCCGTGGCTACCCGACTCTCCCCTAACATACTGAGAATAGTTATCCTGTCCAATTCTTCCATGGCATTTATTTGATAGAGTGGTGCTTGAACCCGAGCATTTGGCTTTCCATGGTCTCTGCCTATCCCAAAGAGAGACAGGCGTTACGATAGATAGATAGATACACAAATGAATTGCAATTAACAAAGGTATTAACGTAGAAATCTTAGACTAAAACGCTCTTAGACTAAACCTCCCTAATACACATTGTAACTAAACATCTTTTTTATTTTTTTATTTATAGACTCACGCCTGTATCCCCGAAGGGGTAAGCAGAGGTGTAATATTACACCCACATTACGCCATGATTTTTTAGGTCCCACGTAATAGGGGGCGAGCCTATTGCCGTATCGGGCATATTAGCAGACTCCGAGCTGCTACTGAGAATTTCCTAACGGAAAAACGCAATAACACTTTGCCCGACCCGGGAATCAAGCCCGAGACCTCCCAATCCCACGCGCACATTTATGCCGAGAGACCAACGAGGCAGTAACTAAACATCTATTCCGAGAAATTTCAGCACGCCAATATTTCAAACCACTGAAATATTCAGGAAATAACATCATAACTACAGACAGCTTATTCATTACTGCACAGCTTTGAGGACCACCACTAAAGATGCCAATGCCTGGCTAATTTGGATCCTTAATTAGAAATTCTCTTGGTTGGACACTTGGGTCACTTAAATACTGATTAGAGCAGAGTTTATGTACAGCTTTATAATTTAGAAAGGAAATATTCGGGTACCTATTTGAGATGGCCTACGGCTTTGAAATACTTACATCAAAGGGAGATGCGATGAAGTTGTTGTCAGACTATTACGTTGTAATTTTGTGGTTGAATTGACCGAAACTACAAATAATTTTGGCAAATATGTACGTAAGCTTAAAAAAAAATTAAGAAAATATGTTTACTTTGTGCAATAGTATCAAGGATATTCGAATCTAGTTTTATTTTTTAGAACGTAAAACTTAATATTTTCTTGGGTTTACGCGAATGTTACACATTGAAATTAAACTACAGTTTACGGATTTTATCGCGTTATATTACTTTCACTGGTTATTTGTTATTACATTTAAACCGAAAGATCTAGAAACTACATTTTTATTACTAGCCGACGTTTCGAATTCTTTACAGAATTCATGTTCACGGCAGACTGAGGTGATATTTGTCTTTGTCTTGAATTTAAAAGTTATCTCAAAGTACCCGAACATTTTTCAACTATTGGTGTTACTATCTACGCAGAATGTGCTCACTGTGTCTTGATGTCTTCTGGTGACTTTGTCCTTTTTGGGTTTCATTAGCCTGATAACAGGGTCCCAAGCTGGAGGTACATTCCAACCATCTTCCCTATTGAAATTAGGATGTTTTTTAATTTCAATAGCTTCACGTATCATTCTTGGAATAAAGCGGTGTTCTTTTGCGAGTATCTGTGGTTTATCAAATCGCAGGTAATGGTTGGTTCCTTGTTCTACATGTTCACACACAGCAGACTTCGTCGAGCGTTTGTGTTTAATGTCAGCTATATGTTCCTTTAGTCGAATGCCTATGCTTCTCTTGGTTTGTCCAATGTATGAGAGCCCACACTCACAGTCTATCTTGTAAACCCCGGCCTCTTGTAAGGGTAACTGACTCTTGACAGATGGTAATAATTGGCTTATCTTCGTTGGCGGCTTGTAGAAAGTTTTGATGGAAGCTCGCTTCAAGATGTAGCCAATCTTGTCGGTCACGCCCTTGATGTATGGGAGGACAGCAGGTTGTCTCTCTACTGTGGCTGGCTTGTTCTTCGGGGATCTGTGACGTTGGCGCGGTGGTCGGAGCTTGTTGTCTTGCAGAACTTGCTTGACATGTTGAAGCTCGGCGTCCAGGTGTTTCTTGTCACAGATCCCCCGGGCTCTCTGAAACAAAGACATTCCTACGGTAGCTAACTGTTTAGGATGGTGGTGAGATTCACCGTTTAAGTACCTATTTGTATGTGTCTTTTTCCTATACACAGTGTGGCTCAAAGAGTTGTTTTTGTTCCTGATAACAAGTACATCTAGGAAAGCTAAAGAATTGTTTGCCTCTAATTCCATTGTAAATTTGATGTTGTTATGAATAGAATTAAGATGGTCTAGGAATACATTAACACTATCTGTTGGTAAAATTGTAAAAGTGTCATCTACATACCGCTTGTAGAACCTCGGTGTGATGGTGGCAGTCTGCAGGGCTCGCGCCTCGAAGTCCTCCATGAAGATGTCAGCAACAACAGGCGATACTGGAGAGCCCACTGCCACACCGTCTACTTGTATGTAGTATTTCTCATCCCATACCAGATATCCAGTTGTTAAGCAGTGTTTTAATATTTCTGCATATTCCTCGGGCATGTTGTTCTCTATTAGCTTCCTTCTAGTTATTTCAATACAGTCATGTGCTGGTAAGCATGTAAATAATGACTGTATATCAAAACTAACCATAGTTTCCTTGTCAGAGAGATGTAGGTGTTTTATTTCACTGACAAAATGGTAGGAATCCTTTACATGCGCTCTCGTCTTGCCTCTGAGTGGCGACAGAATCTTCGCAATGTGTTGAGCCAATCTGTAGGTTGGTGCCCCTATTTGATTGACTATAGGGCGCAGTGGAGTATTTTCTTTGTGTATTTTCGGTAGACCATACAATTGAGGAGGTTTTGCACACGATGGTATTAAGTATTTCACGTCCAGATTCAGTTGTTCGGAGTATTTCTTACAATGTCACTCGTTTGCTTGAGTATTTTGTTGGTAGGGTCTGTCTTAACCAATTTATATGTACTTTCATCCGATAAAAGATTTTCCATTTTTCGTTTATAATCGGACGTGTCCATCACTACCGTTGCATTTCCTTTATCTGCTCGAAGTACTGTTAGTTCAGGTCTAGCCCGTAGGTTCTTCAGTGCGAAATACTCTGGTTTTGGTAGATTCCTTCTCGGCACTGTCGACTGACGCAATACAGCAGAAACGTCCTGACGTATGGCCTCGAAATCTTCCTTACACACATTGTTCTTGACTAGACAATCCTCAACGTTGCAAATAATGGTCTCATACGGTATTCTGGATGGAGTTATCGCATAATTTAAACCTCTGCTTAATAAATTTTCGGTGTTTTAATCTAACGTGTGTTTTGACAGATTGACAACTGTTTGTCTATGATCGGTGGACGGTAGGGTGTGATTGGTCCGTGCACGTAAAACTTGTTCTGACGTTGTCCTAATACATTATTTTGTTGTTTTCTAGTGCGCAGACTGGGTATGACATATTATCTGATTGCATAATAAGGACGATTTTGATGCAGTTTATGACTGTATGACGCATCAAAACAGAGCATGGTGTCATAACATGTGATCGGTAATCAAGACTGTGTTTCTTTTGTTCTTTATCACAATGATTGTAAAGTAAAAATCTCCCTACATTGCATATTTATATTTCGTCGGCGTTGGAGCTGATGGAGTTTTGTTTGAGTTGATGGAGACTAAAACCACTGCGGTGTCCCGTGATGGTTTTAATCACATTAATGCGGGTCAGCAAACTTTACTGTGACCCGACAGTTAAAAAGAGGGTTTCGAATTTCTCCTCCCAAGCCTTTCTTTGATCAACATGACTGATTCACAGAAGTATACAGCAGAGTTCCAAGACCTCTCGCTCCGGGAATTGGACAGTACCATGGTCGATAACGGTCGCGATGTCGGCGCTTCGATGCCCAGGCTAGTCATTCTGCCTAACCCACCGTGACCCCAACTCGGTCGTGGCAGCTACCACAATGGTTCTTCATCATCAGTCCAGTATATAAACTATCCCACTGCTGGCCACTGACCTCTTCCCACAATGACAAGGGTATGGCCATAGTGTCTATGTGGTGACGGATTAAGATTACGAAATGTCAGCACCCCAAATCATCCCATGTGTGTCGTAGGAGCTGATAGAGAGAGTATATTAAGCAGAAAACAGCACTGTAAGAGAAGGAAAACTTGATACAAACGCTATACCAACCCGTTTGGCCAGCGTGATATAGTAGGCCAATTCCTCCTTTCAAAGGAGAGGCCTAGTCCAGCAGCGGACTATTAACGGCTGATGATGACAAGGCCATAGTCCACCACGCTAGCCAAGTGTGGATTGGCAGACTTCACATGTCTTTCGAGAACATTATGGAGTACTTTCAGACATGCAGGTTTTCTCTCCATGTTTCCTGCCGGGGACACGAACCCGAGGCCCTCTGCGTAGCTGTCTGTCCGTCTCTCCACTAGGCTATCGCTGCGTTGGTTGTATCCAGAACTAAAATAGTTAATTGTTAAATACTAAATTGTTTGCTACATGTTACCTAGTATAATGTCAGTGTCGTACCTTTCATTTCGCCGAACAAATTGCGTTTGCTATCCAATTTCATACGCGAGTGTGTGGCGACGTTGAATTTTACCGAGTTAGAACTTTCACGGTAGCGTTACACAGTGTTTTATGAAGACCATTTTTCGGACACCGTCTTTTTATTAAAGAAGCTAATAGATATATTCAATAAAAAGAAATATTTCGTATCCCCATTAGGCTAGCATCTCTAGTTTTTTAGAAAAACTTTTTTGAGAATCTTCATATTTTAAAGCGGATATTTAGAAAAAAAGATATTCCTCTTAAACTAAGCATGATACGCAATAATAATGTTAGAAGCACCGATAGCGTCTCTTTTACTGCACATTTTACAGTTAAAATGAACCTCATAACTTGACTAGATTCAAATTTAAGCGAGATTTTGGATTTTTAGATTTTCTTACTTTTCCCGAAGATTCTACCAAATGTGGAAAAGTTATATATACAGAAATGATGCTCTTTACTTTCCTCATATACTCAATAAATTTCAGACCCAAAATCCATGGAATATAGAAGTTATTTCAAATTAACTGTTTTTGCTAGGGTTTTCACATTTGTATTCCGGATTTAAATGATAAAATTTTTATTCGATATTGATTTTATAACTAAATTATATGTTGTAAAGAAATCAATATCGAATAAAAATTTAATCATTAAAATCCAGAATATAAATATGAAAAAACTAGCAAAAACAGTTATTTGGAATAACTTCTAGATTCCATGGATTTGGGGTCTGAAATTTATTGAGTAGATGAGGAAAGTAAAGAGCATCCTTTCTGTATATTTAACTTTTCCACATTTGGTAGAATCTTCGGGAAAAGTAAGAAAATCTAAAAATCCAAACTCTCGCTTAAATTTGAATCTAGTCAAGTTAAGAGGTTCATTTTAACTGTAAAATGTGCAGTGAAAGTGACGCTATCGGTGCTTGTAACATTATTATTGCGTATCATGCTTAGTTTAAGAGGAATATCTTTTTTTCTATATATCCGCTTTAAAATATAAAGATTTTCAAAAAATCTTTTCTAAAAAACTAGAGATGCTAGCTTAATGGGGATACGAAATACTTCTTTTTATTAAATATATCTATTATCTTCTTTAATAAAAAGACGGTGTCCGAAAAATGGTCTTCATAAAACACTGTGCGTTATTATAATATTTGGAAGTATCTACTACGTTCAGAATTGCACGTGAACTATGAAAGCTGTCAGGCTTATATAGACATACTAGCTGGCAGATATTGTTCTGCTGTATTGATAAATTATTTCAAGTGAATAGGTATTTTGATTAACGATTGGTAGTGGGTAGGTTGGTGAAAAAAACGAACAAAAAATGTGGACAAGGAAACCCTAGTTACCTAGTAGTAGGCATGAAATATACTATTTTACATACTTGTCTTAAAGCTACCAGACAAGAAAAGTAAAAGCTTTTTTTTCCAATATAAAAATCGCTGAAGCTGTTTCAGAAGAGTAGAATTATACAACTACTATGACACATTTATACAATAATGACAAGTCCAAAGATACCGACATAGGTCTCCGAATAGCCAAGCTGAAACGGCAATCTGCAGCGCACAAAGCTCGAAGAACCGATAGCCTTTGGAATGTAATATAGAGGAATAGTAGCACTTAACGTACTACAATATAACTATTATTATGTCTAAAAGACATGGACCGAACATTTCTAAAGCTGTTGAATAATTTTATTTGACTTAAAACGTGCGAAATCATAATTATCGTATTGATTATTACCAAATAAAAACGTAAACATTTCTAATTAAAACCCATACTTATTTCATTTTATATAAACAATAGGTGATGGAATTTTATTGCGAATACTATAATAGTTGGTGTTAGTACGTTTTTATTATAATGGAACCAGTTCATTTTAATATCGCCATATAAAATAAACCACGTACTGCAGGGAGTTTTGGCGCCGACACTGATGTATGGTAGCGAATTATGGGTATGGCAGAAGAAGCATGAAAGTAGAATCAATGCTGTGGAGATGAGAGCTTTAAAGAGTATGTGCGGAGTAAGTATGATAGATAAAGTGCGTAACAGTGTGATACGGGAAAAGTGTGGTCTAAAAGAAGATCTAGTGACAAAGATTGAAAAAGGAATGTTGCGTTGGTTTGGACATTTGGAACGGATGGATGAAAGAAGAAAGACGAAAGGAGTATATCGTGCGAGAATGAATGGAAATGTCGGTAGGGGACTAAAAAAGGGCCAAATTAAAAGTACCCATAACCGACGCGCATGCATGATGAGGTTAATGAATGTCGAGGAAGCGAAAGAGATATGTTTGAACCAAAGCATGTGGCGTTCCATAGTCTCTGCCTACCCAATGGGAGACAGGCGTGACCATATAGATAGATAGATAAAATAAACCAAATTATTTAATTTTCTTTCTTTAGAATAATTAATTTGGTATTGCCGGGCGTCTAGTTTTCTACGCGTTTTATTATTATTTTATTCTTGTTACATCATCTGTATATTTAAATAATCTAAATACCTTAAGAAGGCAATTATAGCTTTGTGTAAAGACTACAAAGCTGTTTCATAAAAGATCAGTGATTCAAACCCAAATTTGTCAATTCTGACTTATCAAACTTATATTTTTTAATACTCACGCCTATTATCCCCGAAGGGGTAGGCAGAGGTGTAATATTACACCCACATATCGCCATGAATTTTAGGTCCCACGTAATAGGGGGCGAGCCTATTGCCGTTACCGGGTACATCACCAGACTGTCTATAAACCACCAGAGTGCCTATATTGTGTGCCATATTTCTTTTTAAACATAGATATAAACAAGTAAGTACAAATGCAGAGATTTTATTAAATAATTGATGACTAAAATTGCAAAACGTAACGTGCTATCAACTATTACACTATACTTGTTATATCAGTGATAAAAACACGTTGGGTACCTACAGCGTAATGAGATTTCACTATTACTTAAGGATTGGTCTAAATTGTTTATAAGCTAAGACATGCTATAATACATGTGTTAAAAATTTATAAGCGGTGGTTACGGGTTTTATTCCCAGCCAGGGCAAATATTTCTGCACTATTATTTGTGTTAGGTGTGGTTTTAATTACCTATTGAACATGTTATGTATGAATTCAGAAATATATTTAATTAGTATATCTATCAGTTATAATAATGATTCTTCTTATGGCACTGATACACCTGAGCATCCACTAATTCACTTGTAACAGAACAGCGAGAATTCGCCGTTTTCTGTTTGTCGAACCGAACATTTTCACGATCATTCATGCGAACACTCTAAATTCAAATAGTCCGTAAAATATAGAAAAAATCAGGAAATTGCACAACAACAGCAGTTTTACCCAATATGTTTACTTCAGTTTCACTTATGGATTATTTCTATAGTAAGAGTAAAATACTTAAACAAATGACGTTTCTAAATAATAAAATGCAGCTTTTAATTTGAACAGGTTTAATAAATCACACAAGTGTCTGTTCCTACATTCAAATTTATTTATCGATATCGAGAATTTATCAACATTCTATTGAAATTGATTCTGAGTAAACCAAATCTAAGGATCTAATGTAAACATTATCGATATTTTATCGATATTTATTCTGAGTAAGCCCATCAAACTCAAACTCAAAGTCAAATATGTTTATTTTCATAAAAAAAAAAAATTCGACATGTCAGAAGGTCATAAAAATAAAAATAAAAAAGTAACTTTAAATGCATATTAACATAATTGAGCATTGAAAAAAAAATGAAGAATCAGGCAAGAAACTCCGGGCAATTACTAGTCAAGTTAAAATTAGTGACAAATTACGAAGCATAGCCCAAGAAGACAGGCCTGCTCGATTCGTCAAAATTCCTGGCATTTTTTGCCAAGGGTACGTCATCGGAAAAGTATGATGGTTCTCAAACTTTTCGTATCACAATTTACACACAAGTTTGTGGGTAAATTGTGAATTGACAAAGTTGCTTCAATTATCATAATATATAAAGGTGTACCTTTGTTATGTTATACCTATTCGAAATAAAAAGTAAAGGCATATTATAAAAGAAAATATATAAAATAAAAAAGGAAAATAAATCAGTAAAATCAATGTAGGTAAATAGGAGCTTCTAATAATCGATATTAGTTAGGTGGTATAGCTTTCTTTTTTATTATGCGTAATTATGCTTCTATTTAGCTTTCGTAATCGTATATAAGTACGCAGATCTTAACATCGATTTTATAATGTCATTTTTGTGGGAAGCTTTTTTTTATGTCTTGATAGACGACATTTGCTACATACGTAAATATATAATTTTTATAACACAATGATTTTTCGTGGTACTCAATATTTTTTTTATCCAATATTTTAAAAACAACCAACAGTTCTTTACTTGGATATATTAAGTTGCCCGATATATTAAGTTAACCCATTAACTTTTACAATTCTTGTATATAACACATCACCATGATGATAGAAAAGTTTGGGAATATCAGTTAAAAATGAGTAAACGAGTGAACACGAGCGATTTTTTAATGTGTTGGAAAGAGAAACGTTTTCAATAGCTGAGTACTTTGTATCTGTAAATGCTGTCACCGGAGTAATGTTGCCAGTACTGTAAATATATTGTACTCATTTAAATCGATAGGTAATTTGTATAAAAATATTAGGCCAGTAAGAGTAGCATTGCTGAGCTCAATATGTTATTAAATCGTTACAAATAACTATGCGATATGGACTTGTATGGTATTTTGTTCTTAAAAGATCTCCAATTAGATAATATTTACTCTAAACAGCTTTTTTCAAAAAGTAGTAATGAAAATGTGACGTCATTTTGACGTAATTTCGCCGACCCACGGCACGCTGTCATCGAAGTGAGCAGGCCTGTCTTCTTGGGCTATGCTACGAAGATTCTTCCCTAGATTAAAATCATAAGTCAAAGTGAAGTAAATATAAGATAGGTATGGCATTTAACGCCCAATGTGTAATAACGCCCGAATGCAAAAAATTGGAGATAATGCCGGTCGAGTTGCGTTACACTTCACATACACATAGAATAAACCAAGTAAGGACGCCGACTGTGCACGCTGTAATTATAAAAAGTACTCCGACAAATTCGTAAGTTTACTTTATTTTCTATAATTTACATTTCTAATTTTGTGATTAGCGTTCATTTTAGATACATTTATTTTATATTTTAATGACGATTTGATTGATTTGTTTGTAATTACGTGTGAAAATATGAGAACTAGGTAGAAGGTACTATTCGGGTAATAACGCCCTGTAAAGTGTGGTTTGGGCAGTAATAGCCTATATGGGCGCTATTATCCTTAAAAATATATGTGTATCATAATGCATTGCTTTTTGTAGATCGGGGAAAAGAATTCATCTCATTCCACACGTAAGAAAAGAGGGGAGTCATGGTCAGAAGACACTATGAAAGCTGTCATTAAAGCTGTTCAAAGAGGTCATTTGACTTTAGGACGTTAATTGACGCACTAGTCAGGGGCGTCATTAGCCATTTACGTTTAATAGCGCCCAATAAACATTTTATAATTATCTATATTTTTATTAAAAGTCCTTTGGATGTTGATGTACTATAGTTATAACACATATTATAAGTGAGATATTTTTGTTAATGGTGATTAAGTAGAAATTACGAGATGTGTTAGACGTGTCACAAAATTTAAAAATTGTAGTATTTGTAGTTTATATAATGATAATTATAGTGCTATCTAAAAAAGACAATATAATATACTTTTAGATTTTGTACGGCTCTAAGTCTTAATATTTATTTTTATTAAGATAATACGTAAATAAATATACGGGCGTTACTAAAAACTGTATGTTCAATCACGCCCATGACAGGGTATTCGAAAAGTCTTTGTTTGTTTAATTTTATATGACTATTAGCAGTTAGTTATTAGTTTTCTGTATTCTTTTTTTGTCAATAAAACTATTTTTCTAAACAAATTTTTAATTCAATCATTTCATTTAATAATATATTGATTTGAAATTAAGTAGGCGTTAATTGCCTAGGCTACCTTATTGGGTTTAACCGCCATTGTAGCGCGAATTCTATGTATTATCTATATTCTAAGAGCGCTTGTACACGTTAAGAAAATTTACCGTGTCTACGGCAGACAAGACAAATTCTTCGTGTACATGACAAGAATTTTGTCTGTTCTACACACAAAAACTTTCGTGTCTTCCGCAGACAAGACCAATCGGAACGTGTACACGACATGATTTTTTTCGTGCAGTCATCAGTCGGGCGTAGGGTGCGCAAGTAATAACAAGTCTGATAATAATTTTCTTTATTTATAAAAATGTTAACTACAAAGCAAAAAAAAAGATAATTGCATATTATTATTATAACAAAATGAAAAAGGAAACAAAAAAACTAGAGACTTTACTGAGTTCATCCAATTATTCAAGAGAAAAATGAGTTTGGTGGGTTCATTACCCTTTAATGTCTACTGCGACAACATGAGGAAAAATGAGTTACGACACGAATTCGTATGCATAGGCCCGGCGTATTTTCTTACCGTGTACAAGCGCCGTAAGGCTCGCCCGAATGATCGTGAGAATGCTCGCTAACACATATTCATTTGTTTTGTAACATTCGCAAAAATGCTCATTACAGGTGAATGCTCAAGTGTATCAGCGCCATTAGTTTGTGATCAGATGACTCTGTATGAGTTGTTTTAAGCTGTTATTATCAACTAGCTTGCAAAAATCAAGAACAGCCTCCACTCAAAGCAACTTTGACGTAAGTAAATCGATTCAGTTTACTTGATTATCCTTTACGCAAACAATGATAACCCATCCCTTATCACAATGCATGCAATTTGCGACGATGCCGGCAGAACGATCGATACACAACACAATATCAACGGCAAATTGAATCCATTGCTCCCAATCACCTACAGAGTAGGTGAAATGCTCGGTATAGTGTGCGATACATGTAAATTCTGTAAGAGTACCTTATATAAGATTCTCGTTTTATTTATTACGTTGAAATGTGTGTGAAAATTATTCATAATACTTAGCTTCTGAAGTCATTTAATTTTAGTAAAAAAAATGGTGGTGTGCCGCAAAGAGATGGACTTATTTTACTGCTCGCTTGGCTGTGAAGTACCTAATATAAGATTCTCGTTTTATTGTTAACTAGCTGTGCCCGCGACTTCGTTCGCGTAAATGTTGGAATTTAATTAGCATGACATTTATGCCAAGAGTATTTAATATTTGTAACTTTTATATGTATATTATATACCTAATATATATCTTTAGAGAATTTCTTTATAAACAACATTAACTGTTTTACCACCTTCACGTAGAACATGTTAATTATTTTTACCTTTTTACTCACTCGTGACCATGACCATGCCACATATAACTGACTAGAGGACGCCAGCAGCTACGCCTGCATTTTTTTAAATTTACCCGTTTTGGCCGATCCCGTGGGAATTTCGGGAAATCCCTTCTTAGTGCACCCCTACGGTCCCCAAGGAACATACATGCCAAATTTCAGCTTCCTGCGCCCAATAGTTTCGGCTGTAGCGTGTCTGTCAGTCAGTCAGTAACGCAAGGATTTTATATATTAAGATAATACGTTGAAATGTCAAGAAAAAATCCGTAAATATACACTTATTCGTAATAGGTACTTAGCTTCTGAAGTCAATTATTTTAAGTAAAAATAAAATTGGGCAAGTGCGAGTCGGACTCGCGCACGAAGGGTTCCGTACCATCATCTATAAAAGAAAATCACGTTTGTTGTATGTATACTTATATTTTTTAAGTTTCTACCAGCTTGTTATGATCGAGTAACAAATTGCTTAAAAATTACGTTTGTTGTATGAGAGCCCCCTTTATTATTTACTTTTTTTTATTTAATTTGAAATGTAAAATTATACAACTACATATTCTGTGAAAATTTTAAGCGTCCACATGTTACCGTTAGTAATTTTGAGCAAAAAATACGAAAAAAAAACAGCTTAGTGTATGCAACCCCCCTTAATTTTTTTATTTTTTTATTTTTAGTATTTGTTGTTATAGCGGCAACCGAAATAGATAATTGGTGAAAATTTCAGCTTTCTAGCTATCACGGTTTATGAGATACAGCCTGGTGACAGACAGACAGACAGCGGAGGCTTAGTAATACGGTCCCGTTTTTTACCTTTTAGGTACGGAACCCTAAAAAATGGTGGTGTGCCGTAATAAAGAGATGGGCTTATTTTCTAATGCACGATGCGCTTACTACTATTTTCGATGTAATGGCCGTATTAAATTGTATTAATTGTCACTCACTTCAGCCATCTAAAACTATTTTGATCACACTTGTTTCATATTTGTAGGAGAAATTTGTCAATCGGCTACTATCCGGACAGACTTTACCAAAAACATCCGTTAAAAATGTACATATAAGTGACATTGACATAACTAATGGAATACGTTGTTATGGATTTATTTTGAATATATCTTATACTAATACTAGAGGACACCAGCAGCTACGCCTGCATTTTTTTTTAAATTTACCCGTTTTGGCCGATCCCGTGAGAATTTCGGGAAATCCCTTCTTAGTGCACCCCTACGGTCCCCAAGGAACATGCATGCCAAATTTCAGCTTCCTGTGCCTAATAGTTTCGGCTGTAGCGTGTCTGTCAGTCAGTCAGTAACGCAAGGATTTTATATATTAAGATATAAAGCTGAAGAGTTTGTTTGTTAGGTTGAACGCGCTAATCTCAGGAACCAGTTGTTCCTGAGATTAGCGCGTCCGATTTGAAAAATTATTTCAGTGTTAGATAGCCCATTTATGGAGGAAGGCTATAGGCTATATACACGCTGATTTTTTATTGGTTTAGGAAAAAAAAACCTCACGTTGGAAAAAATATCTGCTATTCATATTCAAAATCAAAATTTACCTACCACGTAAAATAAAAAAGTTATAAAAGTTAATAACTCTAGGAAATAAGTAGTAACGTGCGACTCGATCGTCGATCGACTCGTCGGCGCGCTGTAGGTACCTAACACAGCTGTTGACGTCGCGCGGCGAGGTCAACAGCTGTTTTAGGTACAGTACAGCGCGTGTAACAGTAGGTAACTAACTAAACATAAAACACGTATGAGTCAGCAAAGCACTTCTGCTAGAGCCATACTAACGAGAAATGCCATTAATTATTGCGGTAATGTACGTTAACCGTGTAATAATTTGACAACGGCATTAACATTGGCGTTTGGCGTTTTTATCTCCAATGATGGGCATTCACGTTGACGTTTCAAGTGTAGCCACCTACTTTAGCGCGTTAAAAATTATCGCAATAATTATCGCGCTAGCAGACATTGACGTTAGCCGCTAGTGAGAGGCCCCGGCATAAGATGTACGGATGGATAGTGATACCTAATTTACGTACTTACGAAACACAAATTAATTACGATGACAACTTCAATAATTTTAAGCACATAATAATGATTAAAATAATAAACACATGTAACTAAATAGCTGTACCTACCTATTCCTTCGTAAGTCACAGAAATAAGCTGTGGGTTCACGCAATCATAATAAACAAGTAGACGAAAAGAAGAACTTATTATTATTTACGTATTAATCGTTGGTACATAGTCATTTTCAATAACTAGTAAAAGCCGAATTTAGGTATTTACTTATTTCTGGCGTGTTTAAAACATGTTATCACTTACCTTTACAGTCTTCTGCTTATATCACAATCAATTTACACATTTGCACATACATGTTTCTCGCGTTCTCGCGACTCCGTTTCTTCTTTGTACACAAATCTTATAACCTCGATCAACTAATAAAAACCTATGGAGTCACGTCAGGTTGCGGCCTATCAATACACTAGCGAACACATCAGTATTGTAAGGATGCACGATTGTAGTTTTATTACGTAACACGGACACAGAGTGACGGGAGCGTGATATACGACTGTCCCATTGACCTAATTTCTTAAGACTGAAGGTCAACTTGCGCCCGCGCCGCACGGCCGCACCCCGCCGCGCCCCCGCCTCCCGCTGGCGCCCTGCAGCGGAGGGTGGCGCGCGCGCATGGTGGGGAGCGGGAGGCCGGGAATAACGGTTCAATGACTATCGACTAATGCCAGTGTGTGTGTGTCTGTGTGACACGATCGCTCGTAGTTCGCCAGTGTGCGGCGAACTGATACTTCGTGTTCTCGTACTATTAAATTAATTAATTTCTCAAGATTTTTTTAGCTTATATTTCAAATATTATTAGCTGGTTAGGTTCTATTAACGATAAGTAATAAGATGGCTTTCGCTCCAAAACCAATTAAAAATCAGCGTGTATAGGCGCCGGGAACGGAGCAGTAGCTTTAAATAACGCGGGTGTAACCGGGGGCATCCTCTAGTGTATGTATAAACAACAATTTGCAGAACACAAGGTGTTGTTTCGTTTGGGGATAGAACCCACAGCATTCAGCGCAGTGTTAAACGGCAAAGCGAACGCCTAAACAACAGCACCATTTTCTTTTCTGATGTTCTTCAGTTTGTTACAGACAGCTTATTCCAAAAAGTTGCATAGTGAAATGAATAAGCATCAACGCAGTCCTAAAAGCTACTCACCCACGTCTAGCTAAACGCGAAACTTTCTAACAAACCATTCCTTTGAGTATAAAGATGCATCTCGAATTTTCATACCATCTTGCGAATGTAAATTGTCTAAGTAATATTATTTTAAGCTTCGTACCAAATCTGCATGGAGGACTTTAAGTCCTGTCTGTTCATATAATTTGCATATGATACTGTATTCATAGAGTCACTTTATTTTTTGCTTGGCTAGGTTAAAATTCGTGGAATGAAAATGTTTTAGCTAGGGTTGCATATTGAAAATGTGAGAGTTATTTTGTCTGTCTGCTACATTGTCGCCGTTGATAAATATTATTTTAAGTGATTGCAATATTATTTTAGGTGATCAGGCAATTTTAAGTCATTCCAAGAGATTGATACGATATACTATAAACTGAAGGATTTACATACACATAAGAAGGATTTTTATAAGTATAACTAGAGGATGCCCGCGGTTACACCCGCGTTATTTAAGGCTACTGCTCCGCTCCCGTCGCTCATGGTGCGATGTTATATAGCCTAAAGCCTTCCTAGATAAATGGGCTATGTAACACTGAAACAATTTTTCAAATCGGACCGGTAGTTCCTGAGATTAGCGCGTTCAACCAAACAAACAAACAAACTCTTCAGCTTTATATCTATACTAATATAATAAAGCGGAAGAGTTTGTTTGTTTGTTTGTTTGTTTGAACGCGCTAATCTCAGGAACTACCGGTCGGATCTGAAAAATTCTTTTTGTATACGATAGCCCAGTTATTCCGGCAGGCTATAGGCTATATAACATAACGCTTTGACCCTTTGGGGCCGGGCAAAAGGCTAAAAAGGCTAAAACATAATGTCGGCTTATCTCAGGAACTAGCAGTCGGATTTTAAAAATTGTTATTGCCTATGATAGCCCAATTATTCCGAAAGGCTATAGGCTATATAAAATTACGCCACAACTTTTAGGGGCCGGACAAAAATAGTAAAATGGTTAAACGAGAAGGGGGAGGGTTGGGTCAAAGGCAAAAAAAGGCTAAACGAATAGGATACAATCTATATGGGTATCGTTTTCGAGATTTTAGGGACGCTGATTAATAATATGAAATTTATTTAGTGATCCAAGATGGCGGACGGGAAATCAAAGATGGCGGATGAGAAAATTTTAAATATCAATATGGGTATCGCCTTCGATATTTTAAGGGGTGGAGAATCGAAATACAACATCTATTTCGTGATCAAAGATGGCGGATGGGCAATCAAAGTTGGCGGATGGGAAAATTTAAAAAAATAAGTATTGGTATCGTCTCCGATGTTTAAAGGGATGGGGAATCCAAATACAACATATATTTTGTGATTCAAGATGGCGGATGGGAAATAAAAAATGGCGGATGGGAAAAATTTAAACAATCAATATGGGTATCGTCTCTGATGATTTAAGGGATGGTGAATCCAAATACAACATCTATTTCGTGATCAACGATGGCGGATAGGAAATCAAAGATGGCGGATGGGATTTTTTTTAAAGTCGATATGGGTATCGTCGCCGATATTTAAAGGGATGGGGAATCCAAATCCGACATCTATTTCGTGATCAAAGATGGCGGATGAGAAATCAAAGATGGCGGATGAGAAAGTTTAAAAAAATCAATATGGTTATCGTCTCCGATGTTTTAAGGGATGGCGAATCTAAATACAACATCTATTTCGTGATCAAAGATGGCGGATATGAAATCAAAGATGGCGGACGGGATTTTTTTAAAGTCGATATGGGTATCGTCTCCGATATTTTAAGGAATGGGGAATTCAAAAACACCATCTATTTCGTGATCAAAGATGGCGGGTGGGATATTTTTTTAAAAATCAATATGGGTATCGTCTCCGATGTTTGAAGGGATGGGGAATCCAAATACAGCATCTACTTCGTGGTTCAAGATGGCGGATGGGAAATCAAAGATGGCGGATGGGAAAAATTTAAAAAATCAATATGGGTATCGTCTCTGATGATTTAAGGGATGGTGAATCCAAATACAACATCTATTTCGTGATCAAAGATGGCGGATAGGAAATCAAAGATGGTGAACGTGATTTATTTTTAAGTCGATATGGGTATCGTCTCCGATATTTTAAGGAATGGGGAATTCAATATTATATAAAAATCTATGTTTGTTTTTGCATCATTTATAGACCCTGGAATGATAAGAGATTAAGCGCTAAGTCAATGGTTACTTTGGAAAAGGGGCTTGGAAAAAAGGGAATTAAATAAAAATTCTTAAAAAGGCGATACGGCGTTCGCTGGGTCAGCTAGTACTAATATAATAAAGCGGAAGAGTTTGTTTGTTTGTTTGTTTGAACGCGCTAATCTCAGGAACTACCGGTCGGATCTGAAAAATTCTTTTTGTATACGATAGCCCAATTATTCTGGAAGGCTATAGGCTATGTAACATAACACTTCGACCCTTTGGGGCCGGGCAAAAGGCTAAAAAGGCTAAAAGATAATGTCGGCTAATCTCAGGAACTAGCAGTCGGATTTTAAAAATTGTTATTGCCTATGATAGCCCAATTATTCCGAAAGGCTATAGGCTATATAAATTTACGCCACAACTTTTAGGGGCCAGACAAAAATAATAAAATGGTCAAACGAGAAGGGTGACGTTTGGGTCAAAGGCAAAAAAAGGCTAAACGAATAGGATACAATCTATATGGATATCGTTTTCAAGATTTTCGGGATGCTGATTAATAATATGAAATTTATTTAATGATCCAAGATGGTGGACGGGTAATCAAAGATGGCGGATGTGAAAATTTAAAAAATCATTATGGGTATCGCCTTAGATATTTTAAGGGGTGGGGAATCCAAATACAACATCTATTTCGTGATCAAAGATGGCGGATGGGAAATCAAAGATGGCGGATGGGAAAATTTAAAAAAATCAATATTGGTATCGTCTGCGATGTTAAAAGGGATGGGGAATCCAAATACAACATCTGTTTCGTGATTCAAGATGGTGGGTGGGAAATCAAAGATGGCGGATGGGAAAAATTAAAAAAATCAATATGGGTATCGTCTCTGATGATTTAAGGGATGGAGAATCCAAATACAACATCTATTGCGTGATCAAAGATGGCGGACGGGATTTTTTTTAAAGTCGATATGGGTATCATTTCCGATATTTTAAGGAATAGGGAATTCAAAAACACCATCTATTTCGTGATCACAGATGGCGGATGGGAAATCAAAGATGGCGGATGGGAAAATTTAAAAAAAATTATATTGGTATCGTCTGCGATGTTAAAAGGGATGGGGAATCCATATACAATATCTGTTACGTGATTAAAGATGGTGGATGGGAGATCAAAGATGGTGGATGGGAAAAATTAAAAAACTTAATATGGGTATCGTCTCTGATGATTTAAGGAATGGAGAATCCAAATACTACACCTATTTTGTGATCAAAGATGGCGGATAGGAAATCAAAGATGGCGGACGGGATTTTATTTAAAGTCGATATGGGTATCGTCGCCGATATTTTAAGGGATGGAGGATTCAAATACAACATCTATTTCGTGATCAAAGATGGCGGATAGGAAATCAAAGATGGCGGACGAAATATTTTTTAAAGGCGATATATGGGTATCGTCTCCGATATTTTAAGGAATGGGGAATTCAAAAACTCCATCTATTTCGTCATCAATGATGACGGATGGGATTTTTTTACAAAATCAATATGGGTATCGTCTCCGATGTTTAAAGGAATGGGGAATCCAAATACAACATCTATTTCGTGATTCAAGATGGTGGATGGGAAATCAAAGATGGCTGATGGGGAAAAATTTAAAAATCAATATGGGTATCGTCTCTGATGATATAAGATGGTGAATCCAAATACAACATCTACTTCGTGATCAAAGATGGCGGATAGGAAATCAAAGATGGCGGACGGGATTTTTTTTAAAGTCGATATGGATATCGTCTCCGATATTTTAAGGAATGGGGAATTCAATATTATATAAAAATCTATGTTTGTTTGTTCATCATTTATAGACTCTGAAATGATAAGAGATTAAGCGCTAAGTCAATGGTAACTTTGGAAAAGGGGCTTGGAAAAAAGGGAATCAAATAAAAACTTTTAAAAAGGCGATACGGAGTTCGCTGGGTCAGCTAGTATTAGTATAAGATATAAGATAAGCATTTCATGGCGAGGTTCTTTGTTAGCTTAGCATGTTTTGGCCTCATAGATTTATCGGATGGATTTAATGATACTTATAAGTTTCAATTAGTACGTGCCTAAATATCATAAAATAACTTCAGCACTAACTAGCTTCTAAGGGACCCGTAGCTAAGTACCACCTTTAGGATTGCAGAGTTCAGACTGCAGGCGCTTTATAGAAAAGCTAACATTAAGTTAAAATTAGTTGGACTAGAAAGGAGACAAGGTGGATGGAATTCAAAGTGAGTTAGAAGATCTTGGACGCAACCAGGTCAACACAACAATGATGATGCTGGCTATCAAATAATGACATTAACAGGAATAGGAACAATATTGGTATTGGATGACACTAAAAACTACTTGTTTTTGGCATATACAGAACAAAAGCTAGAACCATCTAATACAACGGAGCCAATCATCACAACAGCCAACACGCTCGCTCACCCGACATCCAAAAACCAGGCTGATTGTAATTCGCGTCGAATGCCGGCGTCTGTTTGTTTGTCGCAATCAACGCACGGCCAGTAATGGTTGCATCGTTGTGTACTACACCAGACATTTGTGAGTGCTTCTTGATTTGGGAACGTTTTGATTGCTATACAGCATTCAGTAACGAGGCAGCGATAGCCTAGTGAAGATATCAACAGACTGCCAGCATTGGGACAGATTGTTCCTTTTTTCGTTTCAATAAAGACAACTTCCACAATAAGAATTAAATCCGTGTCGCAGGGAAATTTTACAAACATACAAGCAACGAACACAATGAACAAACAGACTCGAAAAATAAATTATTGATCACACAAAGTGTTGTCTCGTATGGGAATCGAACCCACAACACTCGGCGCAGTGTCAAGCGCCGACAGAACACGCTCGCTCAGACAGACTGCTACGCAGAGGATCTCGGGTTTGAATCCACGGCAGGCAATAATGACTTTTCGAAGTAAGAGCCTGTCCAGAAAGAACGATTTACGCGCGCGTCCACTCGCGAGTTTTGATTTGTATTGCGTCCAGATGCGGCGTTTCACGCGCGTTCTTACGCGCGCATGTGATGAGACGTATTTGGGCATTTTCACTTTAAGGCGCCTAGTACAGCTACTGAGTTGAGCTGTTGCTGTCACTGTCGGATTGTATACATAAGAAAGAGAAGCGCGACGACGACGGGACGTTCAGAACTTTAAAAAAACATGAAATAAATAATTACAGAAAATGTATTGATTGGATTAAAAAATAAAACACATATTTCGTTAGTATATTGCTTGTTTAATAATTTGTCAAAAAATCAGAATGATTGTATGTATTTTAATATGGTTTTTACTCGTAAAAATATTTTTTTAGAGGTATCTTTGTGATTTTATTCTATCGATTAAAGTTAGTTGTATTGTGTTTTCAACACAGTACTTAACTAGATTAAATCCTGAAGAATATCATATATTTTTCTGATTGTGTTAACTGCATTGAATCATATACTTTAAAGCATTATAAAACTCGCGTTTAGCTCTTGTAGTCTATTGCTGACCTAAATGACCCATTGCTGTTTTAGAGCTGTCCCAAGGAATATGCATTTTTAATAAATATCTATTTAACTAATAGTTTTGGTAATGAATTGAACATACATTGAAAATATACTGAACAGGCTATATGTTTTTGATATTAACAATAATATAAAATAAAACAATTTTACGTAAAACATATTTGAAATTTCATGAATTTTCAGTTTCATTCTGTCCTATTCGTTGATTGTTAAGATTGGATGGAGATTTTAATATATTTTTATATGATTAATTTTGTAGTGATGATTTTAATGCTTAAAAAAGCTAGTTGTTTACTTTAACACCATTTGTAATCAATAAATAAAACCATTTTATTATAATATTTTAGTGCGATATGACAAGACGCTTTTTAACAGACCACGGATCAGAGGAGTAAATAGGTTGTCACCGCTACATACATACTCTTTTCAATTAATATTATGATATTTATATTAATACAGAATCGAATACGTCCCCTCGCCACGGACACGCGCGTAGTACTGGACGCAGCAATGGCGCCAGAGTATCTCGACTCGCGCGGCGCTCGCGCGTAAAACGAGCGAGTCGCAAGTCCCGCTCATTGCGAGCGTTTTACGCGCGTGTGAGGTAACGCGCGAGAGCATCTGGACGGGATGTATGTAGCTCTAATATCTCGAAAACGCGCGAGTGCCTACGTGCGAGTGGACACGCGCGTAAATCGCGCTTTCTGGGCAGGCTCTTAAGTGCGTTTTAAATTGTAAATCATCGCTTAATTAATGGTGAAGGAAAACAACGTGAGGAAACCTGCAAGTTTGAGAGTTCTCCATAATGTTCTTGAAAAACATGTGAAGTCTATACCATCCCACACTAGGCCAGCGTTGTGGACTATTGCCTTACCCTTCTCATAGTGAGAAGAGGCCCGGATGTAGCAGTGGGACAGTATATGTATACTATATAGGGCTGATTATGATGAGACAGAACGTAGATTTTTGACATAATGCTCCGATAATACCATCAGGAAAAGAAAATTTCAGAGTGAGAGAGAGAGAGCGAAATGGAGGCTGATGGGACGTTGGTAGGTACTGATTATTTTGCTTTAAGTCCGTATTCTGAGATATGTCTTGACTAAGACGTTAAGTAATTTGTAAATTATTTTGATTATTAGTAAGTTTAGAATGCATTTCTACGAAAGTTTAATAAGTGCCGATGTGTGTAACAAACCAAATCCAGATTTTACCTATCAAATATTTTTCTTTATCACGGAAAAAATTACGGAGGTGAAGATATTTCCGGTAAAAATATAGTGTTGTCTTGAAGTGTAAAGCAACAAATCCTTACAATTTTCACGTTTATTCAAATCGTCTTTTCACGTTTATTCAAATTCAGGAACAAAAAATATATAACACAAAAGTTATATTGTTTTTGCAAACCCCAGAGGGATGGTTAGGAACTATGGTGTCGGAACTACAGTGATGTCCCCTAGCGGATTTTTGTATGCATGTAAAAAAAAGTTTTTATATTGAATAAGTAACTTGTTTAGAAAAAAGAAAATTTTTGAGACACAAGTTTTGCAAACCCGGATGACTAAGTATAGAGTTACTTCCGTAGTTGCCCTTACCCAGTGTCCTCTCTGAGGATTCAAACACTAAGCTATCCATTTTTTCCATCCATCATTCAATACTATTCTAAGTAGTTAAATGCGTATATTGAGTATACGCATTTAATTACTTAGAATAGTATTGATACCTACTCTTCGTGCTAAGATTAAATATTATGTTAGAATATTTTGCATCTTGAATACATAAGCCCTAATTTTAGATAAGCCACAAATCATAAGCAATAAATGCTTGATGTTTCATCAAGTATATTTTATCAGAAATGTGATGGCAAATTTTACTACCTTCTAGCAACGTCATCCATTTTAGCGAAACAACGTAAAATATAAGAAAAACGCTTTCTAACCGCGTAACTCGTTGTTTTTCCACTATCGTTTGCTTCAAGATTAAGTGTCGAGATCACACCGCTTCAGAAAATGTCTTGTTAAAATTCATGAAAGCCAATTGGCAAGTTACCTTGGAATTGAATAATATAAGGCTCTACATTGCCGCTACTTTTGCCTGCATTTTGCTTATAGAGTGATGGAAATTTTCCGCAAGCTTGCTATCAAGATTTTAATGGTTTTATTTTTGGATACTTTTGATGTTTTCGTGAGTGTACGTGAGGTAAATTTTGAGAGTAATTGCCTTCTCTCTCAAGAGGCTCTTTTTCTATTTCAAACCATATTTGTAATGACTAATTTTGAGGTGCTCGGAGTGTTATTTACCTCAAACACTGAGAAGAGTGCTTCAATTTCTTTTTAGAAGGAATGTGGCAATGATTAAACATTTTAACTTATTTTTATTATGAAGCAGATTTTGTGAGGACAAGTCTGTGGTCCGTCTATTGATGCGTAGTGACTCTGGTTGTTAAGTTTAGGTGTGTTATTTTGGCTAGAATGTACGGAAAACAAGAAAACGTAGAAAAGCTAGGTTAAGTGGAGTGATGATTTAGGCAAAGGCAGTGTTTGGACTAAAAGAACCGGAAACTGAGTCCAGTCTGGCATATGTCCAGCATACTTCTTGTAATATGTGGTCCAGCAGTGAACTCATGCAGGCTCATGACGATGAAGATTATAGTATAAGAACTGTGATAGATTACCATAAACATCATCTGCAAAAAATCATAGTAGTATTTGATATTATATTACTAGTACTAGAGGACGTCAGCAGCTACGTCTGCATTTTTTAAAATTTACCTGTTTTGGCCGATCCCGTGGGAATTTCGGGAAAGTTAGTCCACCCCTACGGTCCCCAAGGAACATACATGCCAAATTTCAGCTTCCTGCGCCCAATAGTTTCGGTTGTAGCGTGTCTGTCAGTCAGTCAGTAATGCAAGGATTTTATATATTAAGAAGATTTTATTCTAGTGCAGAAATTACAAACAAATGTAAATAATAAACCATGTTACACAATATTTAACTTAGTCTGCTAACCTCTGAAGAAAAAAAAGAAAGAAAAGAATGGAAAAACTCATTTATTCCAATATGTAGGTACACAATGTAACAGGCAGGATGAATACATAAATTAACATAAACACTAACCTAACATAAATAGAATCGGTTCCCAACTCAGCATAATGCCATCTTGTAACACAAGATGGCGCTGATATTCTGTTGGGACCATTAATACATATAAATAAATATAATAAATATTATTATATAATTAACATACATTAATAAAAACTGTACAGGTGGTATAACCAAAATAAATATTACATACTCAACAATCGACAAGCCTCCACCATGGCCAACAGTCTATGACAAATGTGTATGCGCATACGTCTGTACGACTATTTATAATCTATGATCCTTGGTACGCGCGGAGTTTAAATTTTTTAAATAGACGCCAAGCCAATGTCAGTTCACCATTGTGGAAAGTTGGAAACTGTGGATGGAAATAAGGGAACAGAAATCGGAGACAATTCCTTACGCGGAAAACATTATTGTGATCCATTAAATTATGAATCGGCTAGTTTGTGATACGATTTGGGCGTTTGTTGTGTATTCGAACATGATAATTTGTAGGAAGTGCATAATACTTACAATTAGGTATTTTATTATAAAAGCCATGGATACAGGAAATCTAAACACTCACGAACAAATACCTTTGAAGATAAAGTACGCATCGCTGGCCGGTCGAATGGCAATACATTGCTACTAACACAGATTGTATTGTTTAGTTTTGGTAAGTTTAAAGCTGTAGTTGTTGATCAAGTAAATATTGTTTGTATTATTTACTGAAACTATAACTCGATGAGGGCTCTAATGGGTGGTGGCAGGTCATTCCAACAATAAGTTGCAGTCATTTTAAAACTACCACGAAAAGCAGCTGTTCGGTGTCTAGGTGTAACCAGTAGGACCCTCTTGTTTTGTGTTTGTTCAGGTCACTGGACCATGTTAGCTTTTTATAAAGATAAGTGGGCCTGCCTGTAGATACTACACCGAAAAGAAGTGAGGCTAGGTGGAGTTTCCTACGTGATGACATTCTCAACATTCTGTTTTTATTAAGAAAGGGTGTAATATGTGTGTGAGGTGGGACGTTAAAACAGAATCGGGCACAGGCATTTTGCACCCGCTGTATGAGCCTTTCTGTTCTGCTTAGTAGACATGCGCCATACACTGTGTCTGCATAATTCAGCTTGGACAAGATCAAGCTTTCACACAAAAGAATACGCTTTTGCTCACTAATATAGGGTCGAATCCGGTAAATAAGCTTCAGTCTATAAAAACAATTTTGTACTGCCTCCGCAATGTGGGTCTCGAAGTGTAAGCATTGGTCAAATACAACACCTAGGTTGCGAGCTTCCAGTACCTGCTCTAGTTGATATCCCTTGATCCTGACATCCAGCCCACACCCCTGCATCCTGCTTACCATCTCCTTAGTGCCAATGAACAAAAACTTAGACGTAGCGTAAAGCGTAAAAGCGTGGCAGTAAGGCATTCACCTAATTTCGTAGTGAGCGGTGCAGATTTGCAACTATTTTTAGTATTTCGGCTCTGTCTCGCGTCTGAATGGTAATCTCTGGGATAATAATCTTCTGGCACGACATTTTCTATGGATGGGAAAAATGCCGCGATACTTTGTCGATAATGCTGTGATATTATTTAAGTTTATCCACCTACATATAACCTTGAAATTTTTACATAGATAACCTCATTTTGCTTTGATTTTTGTTTGTTCGGGTAACATTTAATTTGTAGGTGAGATGGCAATCTTACCCAGAGACCTTCCTTTCATGTGTGTTGGGTAAATTTGAGGCTCTTTTCCTAAGCGCCCAGTGACTAATAATTAAACGCACTGCTGTTTCCTTGCACATACAATATGGTGCCTTACACTTTGTAGCAATATAATTTATTTTTATTTTATAGACTCACGCCTGTATCCCTGAAGGGGTAGGCAGAGGTGTAATATTACACCCACATTTCGCCATGAATTTTTTAGGTCCCACGTAATAGGGGGCGAGCCTATTGCCGTACCGGGCACATTACAAGACTCCGTGCTGCTACTGAGAATTTCCTAACGGAAAAACCCAAAAACACTTTGGCCGACCCGGGATTCGAACCCGAGACCTCCCAATCCCACGCGCATATTTATGCCGCGAGACCAACAAGGCAATATAATTTGTTTTTAATTAAAATCTTAATGAGTTTGTGTATTATGTACTTGTATACCTACTATTGGGTCAAATCTTCCGCTGCATTTATTTATACAACTTTAAGCTATAAATCTCGATATCACGCGATATCGACAAATTACATCCCATCACTAGTTAAGTCTCATCTGGTAGCCGCGGCAGACATCCGGTCCACTAATGCACTGGGTCATTCCTTTTTACATAAAGCACTATCGTCCGTATTGTACACACGGCTCAGCTCTTAATGTTTGTTTCGCTATCTTTTTGTACTACATCTTTTGGATGTTTATGTATAAATGTGCTCTGGGAATGTGGTGTCGTGGTTGCAGACTTTGATGATAAAATTTTGGGTTTAAGATTTTATTGTAGCGGTTTAGTGAATTTGTGTGTGTGTCTGTGCATGTGTGTGTAAAGCTTTTTAAGCATCAAATTCTTGACTTCACTGCCAGAGGCTAGTTGCCTCCTAACCTTACGTATATGAAAGACGAGCTGCACCTATTTGCCTACAAGTTTACTCTGAAAAGAAGCAAGAGGGCACGATAAGGAGAGATTACGGCTCTCTGCCCTCTCATGCTCCAAACGTATAGTGGGCATATTACTACTTGACATCAATAGTCTTTATGAAGGTGATATTTTAACCAGCTATTCGTACTGCATCTCTAGATCATAAGAAATATAATTATTACGTTATGCAAAATATTAAGCAACGACAACATTTTCATTTAATTAAAATATAAGAAAAACGCTTTCTAACCGCGTAACTCGTTGTTTTTTCACTATCGTTTGCTTCAAGATTAAGTGTCGAGATCACACCGCTTCAGAAAATGTCTTGTTAAAATTCATGAAAGCCAATTGGCAAGTTACCTTGGAATTGAATAATATAAGGCTCTACATTGCCGCTACTTTTGCTTCCATTTTGCTTACAGAGTGATGGAAAATTTTCGCAAGCTTGCTATCAAGATTTGAATGGTTTTATTTCTGGATGCTTTTGATGTTTTCGTGTGTGTAAGTGAGGTAAATTTGAGAGTAATTGCCTTCCCTCTCAAGAGGCTCTTTTTTTATTTCAAACCATATTTTGTAATAACTAATTTTGAGGTGCTCGGAGTGGTATTTACCTCATACACTGAGAAAAGTGCTTCAAATTCTTTCGAAAAGAAATGTGAAAAACATTAAACATTATAACTTATATTTAGTATAAGGCAGACTTTGTGGGGCCCAGTCACTGATGCACAGGTGCTGTGTTCTTTTTATTGATTTTTCTTTGCATGTTAAGCTTATTTACCGTCTTATTGTATGTTTAGTTTAATGTCAATATAAATATGTATTTATTAATAGTATCGTAAGGATGATGCACTTATGATAATGGATGATGGGCCTCAAAAGGGAGTGTGTTTCCAAGTTGTTGTTGTTGTTTATGCCGCGAGACCAACGAGGCAGTCGTATAGGGTTTGATGTCGAGTTTTCCGTCTCTACGCAAAGATGGTATTTGCATCGTGTTATCCCTTAGTCGCCTCTTACGACACCCACGGGAAGATAGAGGGTGGTGACACTTGTATTCTATGCCGTCAACCACACGGCGTATCATTAGTTGGTTCATAAAATTAAGCGTCTATTGCAGTGTCTTGGCAAACGTAGAACTTCTTCTTAGGTATTAGGTACAGTGCTGGTTTAGGCAAAGGGGCTGGCAGGGGTTAGACACAGCAGGCTGATGATGATGATGATGAAGATTATCTTTAGTATCATCTGCGAAAAAAACATAATAGTATTTGATAACACTTAGTCTGCTAACATCTGAAGCGTAAAAGCGTGGTAGTAAGGCATTTACCTAATTTCGTAGCAAGCGGTGCAGATTTGCAACTCTTTTTAGTATTTCGGCTCTGCCTAGCGTCTGAATGGTAATCTCTGGGATAATAATCTTCTGGCACGACATTTTCTAGAGATGGGCAACTTCCATGATACCTTAGTCGATAATGCTGTATTTTACTTAAGTTTATCTCACCTACATATAACTTTGAAATTTTAACATAGATAATTTATTTTTGTTTGTTCGGGCAACATTTAATTTGTAGGTGAGATGGGAATCTTACCCAGAGACCTTCCTTTCATGTGAGTTGGGGAAAGAAGAAGTAGCAAAAATGCCCCACTTCCGACTGCAAAGTTAAGTATCTCAAAAAATCGCTAAAAAATAGTATAAAAATATAATATACTTCCGGTGATCATCTTTACTGGCAAGCACATAAAAAAAAATATCTAAATATTAATTCAGGAGCAGTATACCTGTAATATACTAATTTCTGATTTTAGTTTTAGAATAGGATTAAAAAGCAGTTAAATACTGTATTAACTCATTAGCGATTGTTCGATCATATATAGCTATTATATATAGCTATTATATATAGCTATTATACTAGGTTAGTAACATATTTAAAAAGTATTATTTAAAGTAACGCTTACTGACTATATAATCTATTTATTTTGTAAAATAATTACTGGTATTTATTACACGCGACGGCTATTTAGCTATGGCCCGAGCTCACTCAAGTTTTATTTATTTTTTTCTTTACACCTTCCTTGTAACATGAAAGCAAATGAATTTAAAATGTCACAGATGTTCATTTGTTAAATCTTTATTCCACTTTTTTAAGGTCATTAGAGTAGTAGGTATTGCATGATTGAAAGTAAGATATTTTTAAGATAAGTAATACTGCGCCTGAAATAATATTTGGAGCAATTTCTAAGTATGATAGCCAGTAAGGATGACAATTGGAGGTATGCAATTTATTAATAATCATTTTTATCTATTTTTGAGATATTTTTCTCAGCTGTCGGACGTGGGGTAATTTTATATGGAAGTTGTAACTTATTCTTTGATGCTCTTTTTCTAAGCGCTAATAATTAAATGCACTGCGGTTTCCTTTTACATACAATATGGTGACAACACTATACAACGTTGTAGCAATATAATTTCTTTTTTATTAAGATCTTAATGAGTTTGTGTATTATGTACCTTTATACTATTAGTTCAAATCTTCCGCTGCATTTATTTATACAACCTTACGCTTTAAATATCGATATCACGCGACATCGACAAATCCCGTCCCATCACTAGTTAGGTCTCATCTGGTAGCCGCGCCAGACATCCGTTTCACTAATGCACTGGGTTATTCCTTTTTACATAAAGCACTATCGTCCGTATTGTACACACGGCTCAGCTCTTAATGTTTGTTGCTATCTTTTTGTACTACAACTTTTGGATGTTTATGTATAAATGTGCTAATGGAATATATTATGTTCTATATATCCTACCACATTCATACATCACCATCTAGTCCCAAATAAACAGAGCTTGTACTATGGGTACTAGAGAATGGATAACATACAAATATACTTTTTTTTTTTGTAAATACATACACATTATACATAGAAACACCCAGACCAAGACAAACATCCATGTTCATGCACACAAATGTTTGACTTGAGCGGGATTCGAACCCGCGATCTTCGACGTAGCAGTCGCTTACACTCCCGCTGCGCCAACGGGCCGTCAGGAATGTGGTGTCGTGGTTGCAGTCTTTGATGATAAAATTTTGGGTTTAAGATTTTATTGTAGCGGTTTAGTGAATTTGTGTGTGTGTCTGTGCATGTGTGTGTAAAGCTTTTTAAGCATCAAATTCTTGACTTCACTGCCAGAAGCTAGTTGCCTCCTAACCTTACGTATATGACAGACGAGCTGCACCTATCTGCCTACAAGTTTACTCTGAAAAGATGCAATAGGGCACGATAAGGAGAGATTACGGCTCTCTGCCCTCTCATGCTCCAAACGTATAGTGGGCATATTACTACTTGAAATCAATAGCCTTTATGAAGGTGATATTTTAACCAGCTATTCGTACTGCATCTCTAGATCATAAGAAATATAATTATTACGTTATGCAAAATATTAAGCAACGACAACATTTTTATTTAATCTTGGAGGGTCAAATTGAAAGAAAAAGAGAAAGAGGACGACTGCAACGAATCTATGTGTAAAAGTTGAAGGAAATAGGGTCGTGTTGTATCTAGAGGTCAGAGAAAGAGCAGAAAACCGAAAGTAATGACAATTGCTCCACCGACAAGATCTGGGCTCTTATGAAAATAATCTCTGTCTAATGAAAGAAGAAAGGAGAAAATGTATAAGTATCGTATTCGCGATTCGATAATTCGGCTGAATTGTCAGTAACCAAAGCACAGCAATCGCGTCAAATTATGAACGTAGCCAAAATAAAGTGACTTTCACCAACACAATTAGTCGGTGGGTCGGCAGAACGCCACATCATACGATATTCAGTAGGTTTTAATGCAAAGCGATCGAACGCGTATCAACTATAATGGGGCCTAATGGCTTCCAGGTTATTTTATGGTTGACTTGGTTTTCCCTGATGGGGATGAACGAAAACTATAATGGAAATGTTCAACGTTCAACAGGATATGAACTACAAGCTGTTGCCTGAATTTTAATAGCTTCAACCCCATTTTCAAGCAAGCTTATAAACTTTATTTTGCTCTCTTTGGGTGGATTTTTCAAAAAATCTTTCTTAATAGCCTGCGTTACAAGAGTATTTGAGTATGTATGTATCTTAATTAATTCTTTGTTTTACAGGCATTTTCAGCACCCACCTTGATTTGTCTTTGCACCACCCAATGGTTGACTGGTAGAGAATGCCTTGAGCATTAAGTCCACCTTTGTACAAATTACTTTGTTTCGTGCAAGAAGTATTAAATAAATAAATAAAGACGCATCCACTGTCGAGATTTTATATTTCCATCTTCGATAGTTTATGCCCTGCGATAGTGTGTCAGGCATGGCGAGTGTTGTTATATAAATAGATATGTGATAGAGCCCTACTCTGATAAAGACAGATCTTAAGACAACATGAAACGAACATCCGAGATATGTTGTATTGGCGCAAATATAATATGGTAAAATAAGATAGACCGACCTCAATTGAACAAGAAGATTGGGATATAATAATATACCATGTCCTGATTACGGAAAAATGCTCTATACTCATCTACTTACTTCCTAGGTGGTGCTATGTACGGCGAGATTGTTTTTATATCCCGTATTCTTTTCGTTGCCATTGATAGACCTTTTAAGGGAAGAAGTTAAACTCCAAAAATATACCACCAATCAAATTGAATATCAACATTTCAAATGACGTTGACGGCTCAAGAACTTAGGATAACTTTAGAATTATTTACCGACTTGAAGACGTAATTACAATAATTTAATTTGGCATAAAGGCTAAGTACTGACAGATTTACCTTCAACAAATCTACGAAACGTGATTCTGGATGAAACAAATTATTGAGAACAAACTTGAATTAACAGCCAAAGGCCGACTTCACTTTGGGCGTGTGCGGTTTTCAAACGGGCGCCATGCGTACGCTCAAGGAACGCACATGCCCAATGTGAATGAGGCTTTATCAAGTACAAAGTAGGATTACTTTTTTGATTAGTGCACAGCGCTCTTATTTGACAAACTTGTGAATTTGAAGTTCCATTTGAACTTATATTAAGGTGTCTAACAATTTTATGAGTTTCTTGGGTAAGTGGCTTTAGTCGTAGGCATAGTAACACCTGTATAATAAGCTTTATTTGATACTGTTGACTTGTCACTTAAATTCTTTTTTATTTTTTTATTAAATTTTGCCACGTGATATTCTTAAGGAATAATATTGTTTATGTGAGAAATTGTCTAGACCAAGCTAAGTTGCTTGTATTAAATGATTTGGAAGATGTTAGATATTGTGTACTAAGCGTCACATTGGTGGTTTTAGTGACTACAAGGTAACCATGCTTTGGCTACAGTAAAACAAGGCATGGTGGCTGGAGAGCTAGCAGCTTTAAAAACGCCTTTATAGAACGGCTGCCATTGAATAGGCAGCTGTAAATGATTGTCATTTGGTCGCTAGAAACAGAGCGGTAGATAACATAAATACACAAGGTTGCACGGTTAAAGCTATAGTGCTATATTATAGGTACTCAAACAATTTGTACGTCAAAATAGTGACAAATAAATTACAGAAAATAATTCTTCATCCGCATGGAGTTAAACAAGAAGATAGAATAGGCTAGTTGACGAAAAAAAATTTATAAGTCCGTCCTTTAGATTATAAGCGATACGTATTTTTTTATTTGTAAATTTAACCAAAAATGACCAAGTTATAGCTCATTAAAGTTACGAATAACGTCACGCAGTGCTGCATTTTTTCGCACTAGATGACGTCACATGTAACTTTAATGGGCTATATCTTTGTTATTTTTTATTTAATCAAAAAAAGAAAAAATATGTGTCCAATATTTTTTTATAATCTAAAATACGGACTAAATAAAATGTAATTATTTTGACCCTGGAAACTACCCTATTCTAAATACGATTATTATACAGGTAAGTTTCTTCTAAAATAAAACTATGTACCCGTTATAGCTGTAGTTTTAATATTACAAGTATACAATTTATTCAATTTTATTTATTTTCATAGAAATATGTGTATTCAGAACAGCTGTCTGCTTACCCTAACCCTATCCGCGTCAGCTCTCGGATTGCCACTCATGCATCAACTAAGTCGTACAGCTCTCCACATGCACTCGGAGCTAAGGGGTCCATATAAAATGCCGCAGTTTCCTCAGTTGGTAGGTTCTAGTATATTTTATAGATCATATTTATTCCTAGGATTGAATTTTACTATTGCTTACTATACGGGGTCCAACAGAAGAGCTGTTGTGCTGACAATAAAATGTTATTTTTGTGAATCATCTTCTCTTAAGCCCTCGCATTCTTTTTATAATTTCTGTTTTTGTCCGATCTGTGCGACTTTCAGGAAATCACAAATCATTGATTCAAGAGTTTGTTGTAGTACCCTAGGGAACCCTGAAAGGCGTGAAAATTACAAAGGCAAAAAGGTCTTTCACTTTCAGATTGTGCTGCAAGTTGGCATTTAATCATAACCATGCTTGAATAGTTTCACCTGTTTACTATTTTCTCAATGAGAATGAACCACTTTTCATAATTTTAATGGCATGACACGTTCCTTCTTGTTCAGCATAATAATCTAATTATAAAGCTGAAGAGCTTGTTTGTTTGCTCATTTGTCACTTCTTACCACCATGTAAAAACTAAACTACTATGAAAGCCACAAGGAATTCAATCAGAATTCTATTAAAGGACGATGAAATATTTAATTCCGTCAGACAGTGCAAGTGCCATACAAGGAAGCACTTCACCCTTGTCAGGTGAACCACTTACTTATACGATGCTACCGTACGTCGACACTCCAAGAAATTCGTCGAATCTCCAACTAGTCGCACCATCTTAAGTTTCAAGTATTCGTCGTATATTACGTGAAGATGCTGGGCTATAAGTTGCATGTTGTGGCACATATGGCATGACATGGCTTTTGTAATAGATCGGCAAAGTCAAGCAACTTTTGCACAGGTAATTTCTTGGATGGGTGACCACTTGTGGCATTTATATTAGAGCGATATGATGTTATGGCAGGTGCGTAAAGTCGTTGTTCCTGGTTTACGTCTGACACTTAATAATCGTGACACCATATAGAAGGCTTTCGAGGTCTATAACCACCAGACGCCTGAGCTGGCCAGACACTTTCCCCAAAAAAGAGTGGAAGCAAGTTATGGGAAGCAAGTGTGTAAAGTAAACGACCAATTGATATCTGAACATTTATAAAATAAGAATCGTAAGCTCATTATGAAAAGAGTACCTGATATTATGCGGTAGTTACTACATAGGTCCAGTCGAACAACTTCCCGCTAGAACACCATAAGGGCGAGAATCGCTTAGCAAGGCATTGTTGCTTCCAGTGCTATTTTACACGCACATTGACACTCGAATACAAAACCAGTTTCAAGCGTGCCTCAACTCTATGAGCGAGCCAAGGGATTTGTTTTCAAACTGGTCCAGCGCCGACTTGTTTGATTATACCTATGACAAGTTTTTAACAGAACATTTATTAATTACAATGACAATTTGTTAACAGCACTTGCTTGTAGTCTGCGTTGAGATTCCTACAATGTTCCCTGTTAAGTTTAAATGTTTTATTCTCCTTAGTTACTGTCGGTGCTCTTGATTTATTCTTCACAAAGTGTTTCCGGACCATTACGAGGAGGTACGATTCAAACCGCATTACGTTTACAATTGTATGTGAGTTCAACGAGTTTTGTTCATTATATTTGTGCAGTGCGGACACATCTCAAGCTAAAAATCTTTACTATTCATATACACAATCATTTTTAGTATAGTGAAATCCTTAATGATTAATGAATAGCTTTTGTTCTGTGACATAGCTGAAAGCCCGGCACAGTTATCGGCTCTGCTATAAACTGCATGTTAAGTTATTTAATCTCAATATTATATTTTAATAATGAAGTTATTTACGAAGCATTCCTCGCTACCCCCCGACGGGTATTGGCCCGCCAGATGGTCAGGCGGGCCCCGAACGAAACCCCTTGGCGGCGGATGAAGGTGTTGGGCTCCGCCGCCAAAACACCTAGCGGCCGCAGAGGATAGGGAGGATGGCAAAGCAACACCGCATCTCCTCTTCCTCTGCGGCCCCACCGCGACTCAACAATGGTGCGCCCCCATTTGGTCGCGGGAGATAGGTCGCGTAGCAACGCAACACCGACACGCCTCTCCTCCCGCGACCGCACCCGACTGCGAGGGACAGACAGAACTGTCCCCCGCACCCGCACCTTGGGACGCATCCTACGCAGGCCTCACCTAAGCCCACGTGGAGTGTCCCCTCCCGGGATCCCGCTTAGCGTCACCGTGGGTGTACCTCAAACCCACGGTTACTGAGCCCCCCCACCACGACAAGGTGGAGATGTGTATGGCCACACCCTAACATCATCTCATCATTATACAAATGCCATACAATTTTAACATACAGGATTTGAACATGTTTTGAGAGCTTATTATTATGATCTTAGATTAAACATTTTGAAAAACTTCTTCATAAATTCTTTAAATTTGTAATATTCTGGTGCCTAATAAAAATCTTCGTATCTATAATTATAATAGGCACGCAATCCTCCTGAACATGAAGTAAAGATATTATAATCTTTTTTACTATGAATTAGGTATGCATAAAATTAGGAATAAGATTAGGGCTACACATACACAACGTCACGCCTTTTATCCCCGAAGGGCTAGGCAGAGGTGTATTTCTACACCCACTTTTCGCCAGATGTACCTTAGTCCCACTTAATAAGGGGCAAGCCTATTGCCGTACCGGGCACATTTCCAGACTCCGTGCTGCTACTGGAAATTTTGTGACAGAAAAACCCAATAACACTGCCCGACCCAGGAATCGAACCCGGGACCTCCCGATCCCACGCGCACATTTATGCCGCGAGACCAACGAGGCAGTCGTATAGGGTTTGATGTCGAGTTTTCCGTCTCTACGCAAAGATGGTATTTGCATCGTGTTATCCCTTAGTCGCCTCTTACGACACCCACGGGAAGATAGGGATGGTGACACTTGTATTCTATGCCGTCAACCACACGGCACAAGATAAGATTATGAATAATATAAGATTAGGGCTAATATAACTGATAATAAGTAATTAACTATTGCTGGTTCTTTGTTGGATCTACAATCATGACATTCCTTTTTCATGACTAATGTAATAAATTCACGAGATCTGATTATAATATTATTTGTTGAATATTTGCTATAAGTTGACAGCACATTCACATAATATTATTATGTTGTTATTATTTACTTATTAATGATAATTTCTGTATTTTTATGTTATTTAAAATTATTGCTATGACATTTTTAATTTATATAATTATTTTGATTATCCATACATTATTACTAATATTTTATTGTTACTATTATTTCTATGTGATGATTACTCTCGTTATATCTAAGAATGTTAACCATTAATGAATCTGAATCAATACAAACATGGCGAGGCTGTATCATAGCTTTAAATTTTGTACAGCACTATGATTAAACATGCAGCTACTTCTCACTACTGTTAACAACTGAAATGTACCTTACTCATGTTTTTACAAAATAAATATCTTATCTTATCTTATCCTACAATAAAAACGTGCTTTAGATACTTGTTGTCATCGTCAGCCCTTGGACACGGCACACTTGGACATGGACACGGGCTTTTTATCACTGTCTATGACAATGGTACAGCTAGGGGTGCCCATGAAAGATTGGCTATGCGAATGACGCTGAACTCTACCAACCTGCATTTGGCAGGTTGGCGAATTAATATTTTAACCAATGAGAACATGATGGAAAACTCTCAGACAAATAAATCTTAGCGATAGCCTAGTGGAGAGACTTGACGAATGGTTGGCGCCAGTGGGAGTGTAAGCGACTGCTACGCCGAAGGTCGCGGGTTCGATTCCCGCTCAAGTCAAACATTTGTGTGCATGAACATGGATGTTTGTCTTGGTCTGGGTGTTTCTATGTATAAAATGTATGTATTTACAAAAAAAGAAGTATATATGTACACACATCAACAAAGTCTAGGGATATCTTAATCCTAAATTATTTACGAGTTTATAGTTTAGAACCTTGTTAGTTTCCACAAAAAGTTTATATACAGATTAAAACCTCTTTTATTCTATTTTCAAAATTTGAACATGGAAAGAAAAAAAACAAAATAATAAACAAAATATGGCGGCAAATTTGCTAGTAATTCGTTACATTAAAGAAAGTTAAAACTGTTTTATTATAATTATTAATGAAAAGGGTTTTTAATTGTTTTTCTTTTTTAATTTAACGTGACGTACGAACTTTAAAAGTCATGTCACGTCGTCATTTGAGTCGAGATGAAATGTTACGAGCCGTGGGCATGTTAGAAAATGGTGCAATTCAACGCGTCGTTGCTGAGGCCCTACATACCAGTCAAAATGTGATATCAAGGTTGTGGTCACGTTATCGCAGTACTGGAGATGTGGCCGAACAGCACACAGGTAGATATCGTGTTACTACGCAGAGACAGGATCGATTTCTCCAAATGACCGCCAGAAGACAACCCAATATCACAGCGCTGCAACTAGTGCAAAGGCTCCAGGAGGACCACCAGCTGCTGGTAAGCGACCAAACCGTGCGAAGAAGGTTACATGAAGTTGATCTTCATGCTCGAAGACCATTGCGTGCAGTGCGACAGCATTGCGACGTGGCAATCGCGGTCGGCGGCTTTCGTGGGCTCGGGAGCATTTACCATGGAGTGACGAACAATGGTCTTTGGTGCTGTTCACCGATGAGTCCCGGTTTGGGTTTCACCCGGATTCACGAAGAACACGCGTTTGGAGAGCTCCAGGGAGAGTTAGCCGTCTACGGCACCCTCAGGAGGTCCACCCATACCAAGGCGGGACAATCATGGTGTGGGCAGGAATTCGTCTTGGCGGACGAACCCAACTCGTTTGGATCCAAGGCAGCATGACTGCACAAAAATACCACGAGGAGGTAGTAGAGCCCGTTATTGTCCCACACAGAACTCAAATAGGCCATGAATTTCTACTCATGCACGATAATGCTCCTTGCCATACGGCGCGGCTGGTATCGACCGCTCTCCGAGAGCACGATATTCAAGTTTTGGATTGGCCTGCACAGTCACCCGACTTAAATCCTATCGAGCATGCCTGGGACATGTTACAACGAAAAGCTTTGAGAGATTTTCCACCAAATTTGACGACTGAACAACAACTTTACGAACACTTGCAAAGGACATGGGACCTCATACCGCAGCAAGACATTGACAATTTAATTTTAAGTATTAACAATCGATGTCGATGTGTAATCAATGTAAGAGGTGGCAACACTGATTATTAATGATTAGATTTTACAAGATTTTTTCCATTTTTATTAAAATTAATAGTTTTTTAGGAAGAAATGTTTGTTGTTATCATACTAATTTTCCATGATGATTAAAAAAAATATTTTTTTTATTTAAAACAAAAAAAACACGAAATGTTTTTTATTTTTATTAAAGACCTTAAAATAATCTATGATTCTTCTATTTACTGTATCAGAAAATTCTTCATAGATTTTTAGATATTTGATGAAATATAAAATATCCCTAGACTTTGTTGATGTGTGTATGTTTATCCATTGTCTAGTACCCATATACCCTGCTTAGTTTGGGACTAGATGGTGTTGTGTGAATGTGGTAAAAAAAAAACAGGAGGTTTCAAACCCACAGAGCGCACTGCTGACTATTGAAGTTACATTCCTATTTAATTGTTAATTATTGTGTGGTGAAGGAAAACATCGTGAGGAAACCTGCATTTCTGAGTGTTCTTCATAATGTGCTCGAGTGGCCAGCCTGGTGTACTATGGTTTTAGCCTTCTCATAGTGAAAAGAGGCCCGTGCCATGCAGTGGCAATATAAATGGCTAATTATGATATTGCTTGATAAAACCTTGGTAATCGAATTTAAACTTTCGGGATTCGTATACATCTTACAAACCTGCATTCTTAGATACTAATGAGAAAATCAGACCTACTTTTTGTTTAATAAACCGACATAAACATAAGAAGATCAAAGTAAAAAAATACGAATAAAAGTCACTCTATGAGCAAGATGAACGACACCGAACTTTCGTAATGAGTGTTATATAACTTCTTAATACGGTTTTCGTGTAAGAAACACTTTATTACAGTTGATGTTGACTTATATTTGACGAAAGGTGGAACAATTTTTGGGTTAGGGTTGGTGTGTAGTGAGTACTTTGTGTGAATTTTTTTTACTTCTAGATTAAAGGTATACGAGGCGTCATAATGAGAATAGTTATCGTTGTCTTTTAAAGCTATACTTAGCGTTAGATAGAGGAAAACTTGATAGAAGATTAAGAATGCAGAAGGAATTTGATCCTAATCGACTTACAACTCAGGATGCCGAAAACCGAAAGGAGTAGGACAGCGGTCGATGAGCGCCTTAGATCGCGACCGGGAAAGCGCTAGGATGACGATGATGAAGGAGTTGACCATACTAGAAACCACAAATTTATACATTTAGGTGAAAAAGAGAAACATAGCTTTTCTGCTTTGCCTAAAGTAGGAACGTCTTATTTATTTATTTATTTATATTTACAACTGCTCACTGCACTTACAGTTGCCCAACGCGTGCAGTGAGCCATTAGAATACAATTTTCTACAGTAAAATCTAAAGTAGGTACATACAGTGTCTTATTAATATGCTATTCTAAATGTAATTAGGTACATGACAAAAAGAATGCAGCCATTTTCAAAAACGTGGTTTGGTTCGTAAAAAATATGTCCAAATCAGGATACTGAGCAATAAAAGAATTGAGCAGTGAAATTGCATGGCATGTGGGTGCGTATTGCGCCGTACATGTTCGCACTTGTGGTGCGGCAAGCAAGCGGCGCGAGCGCAGCCGAGTGTACTGGTTCGGCACTGATAATGAACAGTGTGAGAGTGTTACCGAATCGTCAATTTTATGATTTAATAACATATAATAATGCAACATAAGGGCACACTTGCGTCGTAATGCCAGCGTGTCAAGACCTACCATGCCAGACACAAACAGAGACGGGTATAGATAAGGATAGTACCCATAAAGCTTTTTATACAGAAACCGGCAGAATTTCCGCTGCACTCGCTCTATCATCATGCGATACTTGTCTTCGTGAGGGTCCCAGATGACGGAGTTATATTCCAAAGTACTCCGAACAAAGGAGAAGTACAACACGACAATAGCGCTCCTGCGCCGAAACGGAGACGCTTGTCTCATTACAAAGCCTAGAGATTTAAAGCTCCTCTTACACATTGCTGTGATGTGTGTATTAAAAGTAAGACTTGAGTCTAGAATCAAGCCTAAGTCTCGTATTTGAGTGACTCGTTCAACCGGGACACTTGATATGTCGTAAGTGTAGATGTACGGAGAGCGAACACGAGTAAACGTTATTGTTTTGCATTTTGAGGCGTTAAATTCTAAGTGATTGCGTGCTCCCCAAGCTACAACGCTGTTGATGTCCCGTTGAAGGGCTTCGCAGTCGTCTAGGCAATCTATGCCCAAGAACAGCTTCAGATCATCAGCAAACATGAGACACCTCGCCGCACTGACGACACTCGGCAAGTCGTTGATCATAATTAAAAAGAAAGTCGGACCCAAAACACTTCCCTGGTTTACACCGGAGCGAGTGTCATATGGGTCAGACTGCAAGTTATCTAACTGGACATATTGCGTACGGTTGGCAAAATAACTGGAGAAAAGGTTCAAGAGATTATGAGTGAAACCCATATCAGCAAATTTCTGCAACAGCACGTTAATTTGGACACGGTCAAATGCTTTTTTAAAGTCGAAATAGACCGTGTCCACTTGTCTACTCTTGTCCATTTTCGTCACACAATAATCGACAAAGTTAATTAAATTGGTGGCTGTAGATTTACCAGCTCTAAACCCATGCTGACACTCGCTCATTTGCTGTTTAACCTGTCTAGTAATGTGATGATTTAGAATATATTCAAACATCTTGCCGAATGCTGAGAGCACGGCAATAGGCCTGTAGTTTGTGATCTGAGACCTGGAGCCGTCCTTGGGTACAGGTGTAACTCTAGACACTTTCCATGCGGCAGGATAGACAGCAGTACTTACCGCCAAATTAAAAATATGCAAGAGGGGCTCCTCTAACACACCAACGCAATCTTTGATAATATAGGCAGGTATGCCATCTGGCCCAATAGAAGATTGAGCCTTTAAGCGTTTCACTGCCCGCGATATATCTGTCTTGGTAATGCTATCAAGGCTAATGTGCGAAGAGTGTAGGTTATTACTACCAACGGTACTTTCAACATGGCCAAATTGTGTCGGTGGTACTGTTAAAAATGCAGATTTAAAATACTCCGCGAAAGCATTCACGGCATCTAAACCGGAGACTTTACTCCCATTGTACTCGAATTCTGCACCTGATTGCTGCGAAGAACGCTGCGCCTTTACATAATGCCAAAAACTCTTGGGATCCTTACTTATACCCGCCTCAGTCCGATCTATAAACTTGGCATAGGTTGATTTTAAAAGTTCTTTTGTTCGTTGCCTATAAAAACGATACATTTCCTTATTATACTGTAATTGTAATTCTTTGAACTTTTTTAAATGGTAATACTTATTTTTAATACTTACAATTATTTCTGGAGTATACCACGTAGGATACACATACTTATTATAGCTACTTACTTGCCGTTTAATAGGAACATTGGCATTCAAACATGTTTCAATTTGTGTATAAAAAGTATCTAAAGCGTCATTTACGCTTGTACACATTAGCACATCCGACCATGATGTCGACGCAAGGTTGTCGTATAAACCGAAAAAGTCAGCTTTTTTAAAGTTCCACATATGCGGGTGTTGTTGTTGTGGTGACGCGTGACAAGGTGGCGGCGGCCGAGCCCGCGCAGCCGTCGGCCGCTCAACACTCAGCCGAACACCGAGCGGGGGGTGATGCGCGTCAGCCGGCACCACCGGCTCAACGTCGCCTTCGACACATACATGCTTGTCGCTTAGAGTACTCAGCACCAGATCTAACATATTACCGTGACTATTCACAACACCATTATGTTGACTCAATTTACAAAAAGAAAGAAGATAAGCGTAATGTAAATGGACATTTTGACTAGACGAACTAAGATTAAAATCTCCCAAAACGACCACATCCAACTTACTATACTTTTCTATAATGTTTTCTATTGTGCTTAATGTATTTACATAAAATTCATCATTGGAATTAGGTGGAATGTACACCACACATACTAATATATGCTTATTTTTTAAAGTGATAATAGCTGCTACCAATTCTAAATCACGATTATAACCATCTATGTCTAAAACCTGTTTTACGGGATATTGGGATTGCACTGCCAACAATACTCCTCCCCACCCAACATCGTTTGTACGATCACGACGTATAACAGTATACCCGGGCGGAAATACTTCCCCGTCGTGTATACCACTCACTAAAAAGGTCTCTGTTAGGGCGTATATATGAGCACAATCACTTAGAACCGATAGCTTAAATGTTTCAAGTTTCGAGCGTAGGCCTCTAACATTTTGATAAAATATCGAGTAATTCTTAGGCTTGGGTGGTTTGCGTGTTTTGCTTACGAAATCCATTCCGCCACGGCTTCACGTAAATATCCTCGGGCCACTTATCTGCAGACATATACTTTTCCACATACTTCGCTGGAACACATAACTTAAATGATGCATAATCTCCGCGCGCTTTCAACGCTTCGGCTGTACAATTTACATCGGGACAAATGTTATTCAAATGTTGTAGCACCTGATCAACTGTCGTACCCACTTTTAAATAATATATATGTAGGTATGCCTTTCGTTCCGCAGCCGACAGCGAAGTGGGGGTCGGCGAGGCCGTACCACGGGTCACGTTCTCGCTTGCGCGTTTAGCAGGACGGCGCGGGCGGCGACGAACTTCGGTCCAGTCGTTCTCCATCACTACGTTGGAACTCACGCGCGACTCGATAGCTGAGTCGTTATCGCTGGCAGACTGTTGCGGCGGTAACACACTCTCCGTAGTAGGGGTCAAACTCGTAGAAGGGACTGCTACCGGTACGTGCTTCGGTTTATTTTGCCGGGCGATCGCGGTGATAGCCGAGGCGGCCCGAACACGAGCTTCACGGATTGGACGCGCGTTCGATTCCATCGGCGAAATACCTCCACTTGTAATTTTATGAGGTTCATCAATTTTTACTGATTCCTTATCGATGAACTTTTTAATGAGTTTATTCTGTTCCAAAATCAGCTTTTCCAGCGCAGACACTTTGTTCTGGAGCAAGATCACGGACTGGTTTAACTCCAGAATAGTAATTTCCGCACTTTTTGACGACATTTCTAATTATTATCGTATTTGAATATAGACACCAACAAAACACAACTTTAATCCACGAGAGAGCGAGACAGCAATGGCTTATAGAGCCACGCTCTCTTAAATACGCTCGCGATGCGCTCCACGCTCTCGAATCTCTTACAAAAAGTTAACATAAGGAATTCCTACTGCTACGCTTTTATTGGAGGTAGAGTGAGATTGCTGGATACTAAAGATTTTTGTTTTTTTTTTTTTTTTTAATAATAATAATTTATTTCATCCAATTACATTTTGTACAATTTTTTCTATCTTCATTTAAACATGTAAAGACAATATATTTATAGAATAGTAGGTACACGTGAAAGATAGAGTTTAACGACGGTGTCTGAGCTAGTAAAAACTGTGTTACAGACACCGACGCCATTCCCCACAAATAGGTATACAGGTCAGAATTATACTTAGTGGTATCAAAGAATATAAAATAAGTTTGAATTTAGTACAAGATGTTTTACATAAAAAATATACAGTTGTGAACTTATTAGGATAAAATTAAATTTTGAAAAATAACTAATATAAAGCATGCGCCGCAGAGAGGATGTGTGTTAGATTGTGTGATTGTGTGTGAGTTTGTGAGTGTATATGTATGTGAGTTTGTGAGTGTATATGTATGGGAGTTTGTGAGTGTATATGTTTGTGAGTTTGGGAGTGTATATGTATGTGTACAAGAACGTGTGTCGTAAATGTTGAAATGAGAAAGTGTAATGTGCGTGATACACCAGTGCATGGAGCCGGTCAGAGGTCAATCTCAAATAGTATTTCGGTCTCTTCATATGTTAGGGTTTGAAGGCCTGTTGTTAGCACTTTTTTGCATACGTGTTTGGATAGAGAGAATATATCGAATCTCTTATTGACTTTATTGTACAGTCGGCAGCTAAGATTTTGAAAATGTCGTCCAGCCACGGCAGTCCGGATTCTGGATGCGCTACACACATGGAATTTACGACGCTTGTTAGCCCGTAAGCAAACATAGGTTATTGATGAGTGTTTACGTAGGACGATTTGGAGCAATGCAAGTTGCCTGACAGTGAGCACTGAGAAGTCTTTGTAGAGCTGTGTAGTGGGATAGCGGAAAGGCTTCTGTAACAAAACCTTTATGACAGCACGTTGAGCTCTCTCGAGACGTAGCATAGAGGTTTTATAAGTGCCACCCCAGACCACTATGCAGTATGTTATCAGAGACTGCACTAACGCAAGGTAAATGTTTTTTAATAGTGGAAGGTCAGCCACACACCTTAGTTTTTTAAGAGGATACATTAGTTTGCGCACGCGAGCAGAGGTGAGTTCTATATGTTTGTCCCAACTAAGCGTACAGTCTATCTGAACACCCAAATATCTGACGTCAGAAGCTCTTCGTATTGATGGGCATTTACAGGTGCTTGGTGACGTATTTGAGCAGCTGTGTACTTTTAGGTTAATGTCCTTTGGTTGGGTGGCGAGGTTAGCTGAAAATGCGATGAACAGAGTCTTTGCAACATTTAATGTGAGTAAGTTTTCATTTAGCCAATCTGTAATGAGTCTTAATGCGGTTTCTGCAGATTGGATTGCACTACTCCAAGAGTTGCCACTTACTATAAGAGTAGTATCGTCAGCATACGATAGTATTTTGCAGTTAGGGATAGATAGCATACACAGTATATTTACATAAATAAGGAAAAGAGTCGGACTTAACACGCTGCCCTGTGGAAGACCAAAAGTGAGAATTTCGTCGTTGCTCACGCTATTTCCAATCTTTATACGTTGGCTACGGTTAGTAAGATAGTCACAGAAAATATTTAGGGCAACATCTCTCACTCCTATGCTCTCAAGCCTTTGCAAAAGTATATGTGTAGAGACCGTATCAAAAGCCTTGGCCAGATCTAGAAATATGCCTATAGTTTTAGTCCCAGTATCAAGATTTTCAACAATAGTGTTCGACAAATCCAATAGTGCATCTTCAGTAGATTTGTTTTTCCGGAAGCCAAACTGATTTGGGGCCAGAGCGTTATTGTGTTCTAGGTAGTTCAGTAATCTTTTATTTAGAACTTTTTCTAGAATTTTTGATAGAACACTTAGCACGGATATTGGTCTATAGTTTTCGATACGGTCTCTAGCACCACTTTTGAAAATAGGGTGTACAAGTGCCGTTTTAAAAACTTGAGGGAAAACTCCTTTTGATAAGCAGAGGTTGCAGATGTGAGTAATCGCAGGAATTAGGATATGTCGAGCGGATTTGATAACAGACACAGGGATTTCATCGTAGCCGACAGCACAATTGTTCTTTAGGCCCGTAATAATTGTGTCAATTTCCGCAAAATCAGTGTCTAGTAGAACTAAGGAATTGCCCTGTGGATTAGTTATGCTGTTTACTTGGAAGTTGTGACGTGTTTGGCTTTGATTTTGTTGTATATTCAGGGCCAGACTGGCTCCAACGTTAGCAAAATATTTGTTTATGTAATCAAGAGAGGACCGTATATCACCACGCATGTTAACAAGATCGAAGGTAACGCTATCGGATTTTCTGTTTAGGTGACTTATTGATTTCACAATATTCCAAGTGGCCTTTGAATTTCCCCTGGATCTCTGGAGCTCGTGTTGGTCAAATTTACGTTTCACTTCCTTTAGGAGGTTGTTGTAGAAGTTACGGTACCGTGTGTAAATTAAACGAAAAGAAAGATGAAATACCTTTTCATTTATTTAACACGATTCAGACCCGTTACATAATCTTTAGATTGCTGGATGTTCAATATTACTATGATACAAGCTGAGCAGTTGCTCGCGGTTTCGCCTGTCCAAAAGTTTTTACCTTTATTTTACTTAATTTAGGAATGGTATATTTAAAAATCCTTCTTTAATGGGTGCCCACGTCATACAAGAAACTTGATGTCAAAATATTATGTTTCTAGCTTCAGTAGTTTGTCCTCTGTGATGATATAAAATAATAATATTCTACCACATTCACACAACACCATCTAATCCCAAACTAAGCAGAAGCTTGTACTATGGGTACTAGACAATGGATAAACATACATATATACTTTTTTTTGTAAATACATACATATTATACATAGAAACATCCAGACCAAGACAAACATCCACGTTCATGTACACAAATGTTTTGACTTGAGCGGGAATCGAACCCGCGACCTGCGACGTAGCAGTCGCTTACACTCTCGCGGCGCCAACCGTCATATTTAACAGTCAGGACAAGTGGTTTTACTATGTGGTGATGATAATTGAAAGAAAAAGATCCATTTATACTATCAGCTAGATTGACTAAGACATAAAACCACCTTCAAACAACTAACTATTCTATAAAGATATGGTAAAAATATGGCATTCAACAAGTATTGAGGTAGGCAGGTAGTTTATGTATGAATGAGATTTCCATTGATATGAAGAGGGGTCAAAATGCCATAAAGTCAAAGTTATTGCACTAGGGTGCCATGCCCCTTCATAACCATAAAAGTTTGGAAATAACTTTATTAAAAGGTTGAAGTATAACTTACTTTAACTTTTATTTACCAGTCAGTTTTATTATTATTTAGTTTTATTACAGGGGGCCAATTCTTATATTTTTATATGACATTGATATTATATTTTGAATTGACTCATAGGCGGTATTCTGATAACCTAATGTCATTATCGTATAATTTGACATAAACAGTTCGTCGTTGACACATATTTTGACACTTGTTTCAATTTACGATCTCGTTACAACTTCGTTCAATTATCAGATAATTTAGAAGAATACGCTTTATGTAACTTAAGTATGGCACTGACATGATATCGAAACTATATTTATTTAGGAGAATTGGACCCCTGATGTATACAGATATCTGATATTATAGCTATGACTATGGCTTAGTCAAAGCAGTGCTAGAGATTCGTAGAAAAGCAACCTTCACCGATCCGATGATGAAAAGTATTTTCTATCAAATTTTGCTTGTTAAAAAAATATATCGCGAATAGGTTGCAAAAAGAGTCCGGTCTAGGCTAAAAAACACTTACTAACGCTTTACCTGACAGGTTTTTTGGAGACAACTGTATTATATCATCGTGTTCGCAATGAAGTATTGTTCATTTTATTATAAAATATTTTTTATAGGCTCACGCTTGTATCCTCGAAGGGGTAGGCAGAGGTGCAATATTACACCCACATTTCGCCATTAATTTTAGAACCCACGTAATAGAGGGCGAGCCTATTGCCGTCACCGGGCACATCACCAGACTCCGTGCTGCTTCTGAGAATTCGGAAAAACCCAGTAACACTTTTGCCCGACCCGGGAATCAAACCCGGGACCTCCGATCAGCAGTCGCATACGCTATCCACTGGCCCACGGAGGCAGTCATTATTACAACATTTGGCTATTAATCAAATTGATTATTATAAGTAGTATCAACTTAAGTGTCGAAATGTTTATACCTCCCAACCCTATAAATACGCCAGGAAAAAATAGATAACCCAATGTTTACGTACCCTTTAGGGCATATACATTCGGTTAGTACTCAATTATTCATTAAACTCGAATGTGCAATAAATGAATAGCCATTTTTTTTTCTATTTTTCTTAGTCTGGACATGATTTTTTTGCCATCCCATTCACGATATATTTTTAACTATGTTCATGTATCACAGTTACAGTAGTATTTTAACATATCCAGATGAATAATTAATGATACAACTGATGTCATCTAATGGACAACGATTGAACGCTTAAGATAAGAAAACCTAAAAGATCCTTAATCACATTATTACCATGAAGAACAATGAAGAAGCAGAATGTAAGCAGTTGTTTGTATATGCTGAGGCTATTGCTAGCAGATAATTTAAAGTAAATCTAAGCTTACAGGAGTCTAGTCAGTATAACCCAAGCATTTTGGGTAAAGTCTGAATTATAAGCAGCCATAAAAAAATGTATTCGAGTTTTCCGAATTTTCTCATCTCATATCATCGCATAAGCCTATTGCAGTCCACTGCTGCGCGTAGACATCCGCCAGCTGCCAAAAGCCGCTGGATTTCGTCATTCAGCCACTACCAGCCAAATAAGCCTTGGATCAGGAATGTTTTCTGTAATTTAAAAAGCATGACCCCTTATTCCTCCACAAGATTTCCAGACTGCCTCCGTGGTCCAGGAACTGCCTCCGTGGTCCAGTGGATAGCGTATGCGACTGCTGATCGGAGGTCCAGGGTTCGATTCCGGGGTCGGGCAAAAGTGTTACTGGGTGTTTCCGAATACTCAGTAGCAGCCCGGAGTCTGGTGATGTGCCCGGTAGCGGCAATAGGCTCGCCCCTATTACGTGGGACCTAAAAATTCATGGCGAAATGTGGGTGTAATATTTACACCTCTGCCTACCTCTTCGGGAATACAAGCGTGAGACTATAAATAAAATAAATAAAGATTTCTCAAGAAAATCTACAAAATTAACAAATCCTTTCACTAGTTCTTTAATATCTTTGCTCTCAGTGTGCAAAGTACGAGAGTCAAATAAATATCAGCTGTTGCTAAGATGAGACTTACTTTTTAAATTCACGTCTTGTTAACTTGTTCAACATCTTTAGATGTTCTTTGTAGCTTTCGTCTCATACTTTATATTGGTAGCTATTACTTTGTCTATTTCTAACGTTAACAAGTCGAAAGCTTTTCGAATTTTTGAGAATTGTATCAGTTGTAGGTATGTAATAAAACGATGACAGTAATTTCGTAAAGGGATAAGTATATAGGTTAAGTTATATTTTATTTACGCCCATAAATTCTTATGGTTTGAACATTGTATTGTTACAAAGACACTTAATTTCTACATTTTACCACAAAATGTCTAAAAAAGATTAGCTACGGATCAAAACTCAACTTTCTTAGCAATTGTGCTACCAAAAGAAGGAATTATTTTCATATAGGACCGGTAGTTTTTGAGATAAGCGCCTTCAAGGAACAACAAACTATTCAACTTCTAAATATGGATGTAGACTAAAGAAAATAAATGGACATCGTAGAAAATACTACATAATCATAATTTCACACGAATAAGACTGATGTTATGATTAACACAGCAAGGATCTTCAACTGTCGATACAAGTTTTTCAAATTACTAGAACTACTATTTGCTTGTGGTAGTTACGTTGGAAATAACTTGAAACAATATAACTATTTGAAATGCTAGTTGTAAGTCTGAAACTATTACTTCAAGAAAGCTCGTTTCAACGATCCGAACACGTTCTATCAATAACTCAATTGTACTATTATTTTGAAGGGTCTGAACCAACTAAGATGAATTTGACGTTTTCAAACCTTTGAGCTAAATATGACGCAGATGTTTTAGCTGAAGCGGGGAACAAAATTATCGGGAAGAAACCTACAATGCCTAGACAAGTAGCATTTGTTTCTCATTAAATTTTTACTATCGTTTGGTTGTCATGACCAATTCGTTCTTTATTGACCTCGTGATGTATGGAAGGCTGAGCCTGGCCGCACACATCCGTTTTCGGGCCCGCTTTTCGGGTCCACTTTTCGGGACCGTTTTCGGTTCATTCCGTGAGCAAAGCGATTTTCATTTATTTTTCTTTGACCTATACATGGGTTATAGAGGTAATTGAAAAATTAGGTATCACAATATGATTGTGATTTAATTGTTTGCGTGAAAAATACCTGTGATAAAATACTAGGTACCTACTAAAAATTTTGCAAACCCGGATGAGTAAGTATAGAGTTACTTCCGTAGTTGTCCTTACCCAGAGTCCTCTCTAAGGATTCAAGCACTAAGCTAACCATTTTTTCCATGCATCATTCATCGTCCTCAATATAAGTTCTGAAATTGCGCATTTAACTACTTAGAATTGTATGGATACTCTTTGTGCTAAGATTAAATATTATTTTAGAATATTTTACATAACATAACATAACTTCACGCCTTTTATCGCCGAAGGGGTAGACAGAGGTGTATTACACACCCTCACTTCGCCAGTTATGTTTCGGTCCCAATGTAATAGGGGGCGGGCCTATTGCCATCTACCGGACACATTGTTAAGCGAGCGATAAATTAACATATTAATACACACATAACTTCGAAAAGTCAGAGATGTATGCCCGGGGTAACTGGGGATCGAACCCGAGACCAACATCTCGGCAGTCCGTTACGTACACCACTGGGCTACCGCCGCTAATATTTTACATCTTGAATACATAAGCCCTAATATTAGATAAGCAACAAAGCATAAGCAATAAATGCGAAATGTTTCATCAAGTATATTTTATCAGAAATGTGATGGCAAATTTTTACTACCTTCAAGCAATGTCATCCATTTTAGCGAAACAACGTAAACTATAAGAAAAACGCTTTCTAACCGCGTAACTCGTTTTTTTTCCACTATCGTTTGCTTCAAGATAAAGTGTCGAGATCACATCGCTTCAGAAAATGTCTTATTAAAATTCATGAAAGCCAATTGGCAAGTTACCTTGGAATTGAATAATATAAGGCTTTACATTGCCGCTACTTTTGCTTCCATTTTGCTTATAGAGTGATGGAAATTTTTCGCAAGCTTGCTATCAAGATTTTAATGGTTTTATTTCTAGATGCTTTTATTGTTTTCGTGTGTGTACGTGAGGTAAATTTGAGAGTAATTGCCTTCTCTCTCAAGAGGCTCTTTTTCTATTTTAAACCATATTTTGTAATGACTAATTTTGAGGTGCTCGGAGTGGTATTTACCTCATACACTGAGAAGAGGGCTTCAATTTCTCTCGAAAAGAAGTGTGAAAAACATTAAACATTATAAGTTATTTTTCGTATAAGGCAGACTTTGTAGAGCCCAGTCACTGATGCACAGGTGCTGTGTTCCTTTTATTGATTTTTCTTTGAATGTTTGGCTTATTTACTGTGTTATTGTAAGTATAGTTCAATGTCAATTTAGATATGTATTTATACATTAATAGTATCGTAGGGGTGATGGACGTATGATGAAGATGATGGGCCTCAAAAGGGAGTGTGTTTCCAAGTTGTTACTGCGAATAAATCATCAGTTGGTTATTAAAATTCAGCTTCTATTGCAGGGTCTTGGCAAACGTAGAAAATACTTCTGGGTAGGTACAGGGCCGGCTTAGGCAAGGGGGCTGGCAGGGGTTAGACACAGCAGATGATGGTGATGAAGATTATCTTTAGCATCATCTGCGAAAAAAACATAATAGTATTTGATAATTTATTAATACAATCATAATCTAGTGCTGAAACTCCAAAAAAGTAAATAACAAACAGTTTAAACACTATTCCACTTAGTCTGCTAACCTCTGAAGCGTAAAAGCGTAGTAAGGCATTTACCTAATTTCCTACCAAGCGGTGCAGATTTGCAACTCTTTTTAGTATTTCGGCTCTGTCTCGCGTCTGAATGGTAATCTCTGGGATTATAATCTTCTGGCACGACATTTTCTAGAGATGGACAAATTCCATGATATCTTAGTCGATAATACTGTACTTTACTTAAGTTTATCTCACCTACATATAACTTTGAAATTTTAACATAGATAACCTCATTTTTGTGCGTGTGATGACGGATTAAGAATACGCAATGTCACCACCCCATATCATCCCATGGGTGTCGTAAGAGCCGACGGAGGGACCATACTATGCAGAGAACAGCACTGTAAGAGAAAGAAAACTTAAAACAAACCCTATACGAACCCGTTTGGCCAGCGTGACATAGTAGGCCAATTCCTCCTTTCAAAGGAGAGGCCTAGTCCAGCAGTGGACTGTAAGGGAATGATGATGATGAACCTCATTTTGCTTTTATTTTTGTTTGTTCGGGCAACATTTAATCTGTAGCTGAAATGGGAATCTTACCCAGGGACCTTCCTTTCATGTGAGTTGGTGAAGTTTGAGGCTCTTTTCCTAAGCGACCAGTGACAAATAATTAAATGCACTGCGGTTTCCTTGCACATCATATAATATGGTGCCTTACACTTTGTAGCAATATAATTTGTTTTTTATTAAGATCTTAATGAGTTTGTGTATTATGTACTTTTAAACTATTAGGTCAAATCTTCCGCTGCATTTATAAAAACAGCCTTACGCTTTAACTCTCGATATCACGCGACATCGACAAATCCCATCCCATCACTAGTTAGGTCTCATCTGGTAGCCGCGGCAGACATCCGTTTCACTAATGCACTGGGTCATTCCTTTTTACATAAAGCACTATCGTCCGTATTGTACACACGGCTCAGCTCTTAATGTTGGTTTCGCTATCTTTTTGTACTACATCTTTTGGATGTTTATGTATAAATGTGCTATTGGAATGTGGTGTAAGGTCTCTTTTTTGGTGATAAAATTCTTTATTTAATTTTACTGTGTGGTAGTGTACCACCTGTCCGTGTGGAGACGGATTAAGAATACGGATTGTGACCACCCCATATCATCCCATGCGTGTCGTAAGAGCCGACAGAGGGAGCATATTATGCAGAGAATAGCACTGTAAGAGAAGGAAAACTTGATACAAACCCTATACCAACCCGTTTGGCCAGCGTGGTAGAGTAGGCCAATTCCTCCTTTCAAAGGAGAGGCCTAGTCCAGCAGTGGACTGTTAAAGGCTGATGATGATGATCCTCCAACTAGAGGAAGGATTCTCTGACTAGATGATCGATGCTGATCGTGCCTGGTGGACTGCAGTCAGTAGCAGTATACATACTGATCGCTTGGGAAAACTGCACTTGCGCGATTCATTGGTTTCGTTGTGTTGTGTCCAAAAGATGTCACCGTGTTGATAGACTTCGTCGTACTTGTTGTGGTTAGTACCGCTACAACTGTTATAATTTTTACGATGTTGTGTCAAAGCACCAGACGCCTGGTCAGACACTTTCCCAAAAAAAATAGTGAAAGCAAGTTATGGGGAACAAGTGTTACAAAGTAAACGACAAATCGATATCCGAACATTTATAAAATAAGAAAACCTACATCAGCTGTCCCACTGCTGGGTACGGTCTCCCTTGAGTGTGAGAAGAGTACCTTTGCTTATGTGCTAGTGACTACGAGCCCTTGACGAGCTTTTATTTATTTATTTTGGGAAAAACAAACAGTTACACACATATATTTTGATTAGCATTTTTAATAACAGTGACAATTTATTTACAGTACTTGCTTATCGCCATTTGAGTTGAGATTTGTATAGTGTTCCCTATTAAGTTTAATGTTTAATTCTTCTTAGTTACTGTCATACAAGGCCAGAACGCAGGGGTGTGAAACTAATCGCGTATATATTGGAAATAACTTTTTTGCTGAGTTCTTCCAACCTATACACGATTAGTTCGCAAATACTCGAGTATACTTCGTAGTGATCTAACTGACTTGCTTATACCATAATATACAGTGCCAGTACGCATACGGACTAATCGTGTATAGATCTGAAGATAATTCTGGATTTTGTATGGCATTCATTATATTATATTATATCACAAATATAATATGTAGGTAAGTAGACATTATGTCCAATTAAATAGTTTTTAATAAACTAAGTTGACGGAGCCCTGCTTTGCAGGGCTCCTATGTTTGGTTTAAGGGTCAAAAGAGAACCTAACATAACCTATTTAGTTACTTGAATTACAACACACAATTTAATCCTCCACTAATAAAGTTCAAATATTATTTCATATATGCACCCATTATTTCACTAAACTATATCACTTGTCTTGTCAGGCAGGTGTAACTAATGTAGTATAGTCCGGGACTAGGACGCATGTATTCACGTTACGAACTATACACGAGCTGTACGCAAAATTCGTGTATATCTTGTAATCACAGATTTAAATATAGCATTACAATATGTACGCGACCAGTTCCCTATGGCCGCGTTTTGGCCTTGTATAGTCTGTAAATACGCTTCTGCGATATAGCCGAAAGCCCGACACAGATATCGGCTCTGTCATAATACTAAACTGTATGTTACATTTAATAGCTATTTGAACTTTTAGAATCTCCGTGATGACTCTATACATCAGCCGGGTTTAACTGTTTGTTACGTAACCTCATTAAAATAAGTTCATTATTTAAATAATGATCGAAATATTACGATAACTTGTGTGTGGCCGCACTCTAACAGCAAATCATATACAAATGCCATACAATTTTAGCATACAGCTTCTGTTACCTTATATTTAGTACCTATGCTATTGTATATAACAAATCTATTGTTTATGTCTATTGAAGAAATAAAAAAACGTATATTTTTGTCCTAAAAAATAAATAATAATTAAGTAAGTATATGACGTTGATTTATCTCAAGTAAAACTTACGGAGCATTAAATTATTTCTAGGAAAATGCGCTATATTGTTTCATATGCCTCTTTTTACCATCTGCTATGCTTCGTAAAGCAAGCTAAGTAAACATATTTTCTGATTATTATCATCAACATGTTTTTGTCTGGTGCCTATAAAGTTTAATTGAGTCCGTATTTCTTTTTTAAAATAAGTATAAACAAGTAGGTACAGATGCAGAGATTTTATTAAATAATTGATGACTAAAATTGCAAAACGTAACATGCTATCAACCATTACACTATACTTGTTATATCAGTGATAAAAACACGTTGGGTACCTACAGCGTAATGAGATTTATTTTCACTATTCCTTAAAGATTGGTCTAAATGGTTTATAAGTTAAGACATGCTATAATATATGTGTTAAAAAATTATAAGCGGTGGTTACGGGTAAATATTTACATACATACATAAAGTCACGCCTTTTATCCCCGAAGGGGTAGACAGAGGTGTATTTCTACACACCCACTTTTCGCCAGATATACTTTAGTCCCACGTAATAAGGGGCGAGCCTATTGCCGTACCAGGCACATTTCCAGACTCCGTGCTGCTACTGAGAAGTTCAGCCCGACCCAGGAATCGAACCCGGGACCGATCCCACGCGCACATTTATGCAGCGAGACCAACGAGGCAGTCGTATAGGGTTTGATGTCGAGTTTTCCGTCTCTACGCAAAGATGGTATTTGCATCGTGTTATCCCTTAGTCGCCTTTTACGACACCCACGGGAAGATGACACTTGTATTCTATGCCGTCAACCACACGGTAACTAAGTATTTCTGCACGATTATTTGAGTTAGATGTGGTTGTAACTACCTATTGAACATGTTATGTATGAATTCAGTAATATATTTAGTTAGTATATCTATCAGTTATCATAATGATTCTTCTTATGGCGCTGATACACCTGAGCATTCACTTGTAACAGAACAGCGAGGATTCGCCGAATTCTGTTTGTCGAACCGAACATTTTCACGATCATCGAACATTCATGCGAACACTCTTAATTCAAATAGTCCGTAGAATATAGAAAAATAAAGAAATTGCACAACAACAGCAGTTTTACCCAATATGTTTACTTCAGTTTCACTTATGGATTATTTCTAGAGTAAGAGTAAAATACATAAACAAATGACGTTTCTAAATAATAAAATGCAGATTTTAATTTGAACAGGTTTAATAAATCACACAAGTGTCACTACGTTTAAATTTATTTATCGATATCGAGAATTTATCAACATTCTATTGAAATTGATTCTGAGTAAACCAAATCTAAGGATCTATTGTAAACATTATCGTTATTTTATCGATATTTATTCTAAGTAAGCCCATCACTAGTCAAGTTAAAATTAGTGACAAACTACGAAGATTCTTCCCTAGATTAAAATCATAAGTCAAAGTGAAGTATAATATATATTGGGTTTAACCACCATTGTAGCGCGAATTCTATATATTATCTATATTCTAAGGCTCGCCCGAATGATCGTGAGAATGCTTGCTAACACACATTCATTTGTTTTGTAACATTCGCGAGAATGCACATTACAGGTGAATGCTCAAGTGTATCAGCGCCATTAGTTTGTGATAACATGACTCTGTATGAGTTGTTTTAAGCTGTTATTATCAACTAGCTTGCAAAAATCAAGAACAGTCTCCACTCAAAGCAACTTTGACGTAAGTAAATCGATTTAGTTGACTTGATTATCCTTTACGCAAACAATGATAACCCATCCCTTAACACAATGCATGCAATTTGCGACGATACCGGCACAACGATCGATACACAACACAATATCAACAGCAAATTGAATCCATTGCTCCCAATCACCTACCGAGCTGGTGAAATGCTCTCTCTATAGAAGTAGGTATAGTGTGCGTTCCATGTAAATTCTGTAAGAGTACCTTATATAAGATTCTGGTTTTATCTATACTAATATAATAAAGCGGAAGAGTTTGTTTGTTTGTTTGTTTGAACGCGCTAATCTCAGGAACTACCGGTCGGATCTGAAAAATTCTTTTTGTATATGATTGCCCAGTTATTCCGGCTATATAACGTAACGCTTTGACCCTTTGGGGCCGGGCAAAAGGCTAAAAAGGCTAAAACATAATGTCGGCTAATCTCAGGAACTAGCAGTCGGATTTTAAAAATTGTTATTGCCTATGATAGCCCAATTATTTCGAAAGGCTATAGGCTATATAAAATTACGCCACAACTTTTAGGGGCCAGACAAAAATAATAAAATGGTCAAACGAGAAGGGGAGGGTTGGGTCAAAGGCAAAAAAGGCTAAAAGAATAGGATACAATCTACATGGGTATCGTTTTCGAGATTTTCGGGACGCTGATTAATAATATGAAATTTATTTAGTGATCCAAGATGGCGGACGGGAAATCAAAGATGGCGGATGTGAACATTTTAAATATCAATATGGGTATCGCCTTCGATATTTTAAGGGGTGGAGAATCGAAATACAACATCTATTTCGTGATCAAAGATGGCGGATGGGCAATCAAAGATGGCGGATGGGAAAATTTTAAAAAATCAATATTGGTATCGTCTCCGACGTTAAAAGGGATGGGGAATCCAAATACAACATCTATTTCGTGATTCAAGATGGCGGATGGGAAATAAAAAATGGCGGATGGGAAAAATTTTTAAAATCAATATGGGTATCGTCACTTATGATTTAAGGGATGGTGAATCCAAATACAACATCTATTTCGTGATTAAAGATGGCGGATAGGAAATCAAAGATGGCGGACGGGATTTTTTTTTAAAGTCGATATGGGTATCGTCTCCGATATTTTAAGGAATGGGGAATTCAAAACCACCATCTATTTCGTGATCAAAGATGGCGGACGGGTTTTTTTTTTAAATCAATATGAGTATCAATTCCAATATTTAAAGGGATGGGGAATCCAAATCCAACATCTATTTCGTGATCAAAGATGGCGGATGTGAAATCAAAAATGGCGGATGGGAAAAAATTTAAAAATCAATATGGGTATCGTCTCTGATGATTTAAGGGATGGTGAATCCAAATACAGCATCTATTTCGTGATCAAAGATGGCGGATAGGAAATCAAAGATGGCGGACAGGATTTTTTTTTAAAGTCGATACGGGTATCGTCTCCGATATTTTTAGGAATGGGGAATTCAAAAACACCATCTATTTCGTGATCCAAGATGGCGGATGGGATTTTTTTTTTAAATCAATATGGGTATCGTCTCCGATGTTTGAAGGGATGGTGAATCCAAATACAACATCTATTTCGTGATCAAAGATGGCGGATAGGAAATCAAAGATGGCGGACGGGACTTTTTTTAAGCCGATATGGGTATTGTCTCCGATATTTTAAGGAATGGGCAATTCAATATTATATTAAAATCTATGTTTGTTTTTGCATCATTTATAGACCCTGGAATGATAAGAGATTAAGCGCTAAGTCAATGGTAACTTTAGAAAAGGGGCTTGGAAAACAGGGAATTAAATAAAAACTCTTAAAAAGGCGATACGGAGTTCGCTGGGTCAGCTAGTTGTTAATAAAAATACAATGAAATGTGTGTGTAAATCATTCGTAATACTTAGCTTCTGAAGTAATTTAATTTTAGTAAAAAAAATGGTGGAGTGCCGCAATAAAGAGATGGACTTATTTGACTGCACGGTTGACGTAGTGGTTTAAGCGGCCGCTCGACACTGCACTGAAGTGTTGTGGGTTCGATTCCCATACGAGGCAACACTTTGTGTGATTTATAAATTGTTGTTTCGAGTCTGGGTGTTCATTGTGTCCGTTAGTTGTATGTTTGTAAAGTCCCCCGCGACACAAGATTTAGTCATAATGCGGGGATTGTGATAAAAAGACAAAAAATACTTATTTTCTAATGCACGATGCGCTTACTCACTTCAGCCATCTAAAACTATTTTGATCACACTTGTTTAATATTTGTAGGAGAAATTTGTCAATAGGCTACTATCCGGACAGACTTTACCAAAAACATCCGTTAAAAATGTACCTAGGTATAAGTGACATTTACTTAACTAATGAAATACGTAGTTATGGATTTATTTTGAATATATCATATACTAATATATAAAACTGAAGAGTTTGTTTGTTTGGTTGAACGCGCTAATCTCAGGAACTACTGGTCCGATTTGTAAAATTGTTTCAGTGTTAGATAGCCCATTTATGGAGGAAGGCTATAGGCTATATAACATCGCACTCTGAGCGACGGGAGCGGAGCAGTAGCTTTAAATAACGCGGGTGTAACCGGGGGCATCCTCTAGTGTATGTATAAACAACAATTTGCAGAACACAAGGTGTTGTTTCGTTTGGGGATCGAACCCACAGCATTCAGCGCAGTGTTAAACGGCAAAGCGAACGCCTAAACAACAGCACCACTTTCTTTTCTGATGTTCTTCAGTTTCTTACAGACTGCTTATAAATTCCAAACGGTTGCATAGGCAAATGAATAATCATCAACGCAGCCCTAAAAGCTTCTTACCCACGTCTAGCTAAACGCGAAACTTTCTACCAAACCATTCCTTTGAGTATAAAGATGCATCTCGAATTTTCATACCCTCTTGCGAATGTAAATTGTCTAAGTAATATTATTTTAAGCTTCGTACCAAATCTGCATGGAGGACTTTAAGTCCTGTCTGTGCATATAATTTACATATGATACTATATTCATAGAGTCACTTTATTTTTTGCTTGGCTAGGTTAAATTTCGTGGAATGAAAATGTTTTAGCAAGCGTTGCATATTTATATTGAAAATGTGAGAGTTATTTTGTCTATCTGCTACATTGTCGTCGTTGCTAAATATTATTTTAAGTGATTGTCGTTTCGATCAGGCAATTTTAAGTAATTTCAAGAGATTGATCCGATATACTACAAACTGAAGGATTTACATACACACAAGAAGGATTTTTACTATTTTATTAATTTATAGACTCACGCCTGTATACCCGAGGGTGTAGGCAGAGGTGTAATATTACACCCGCATTTCGCCATGGTATGAATTTTAGATCCCACGTAATAGGGGGCGAGCCTATTGCAGTTACCGGGCACTTCACCAGACTCCGTGCTGCTACTGAGAATTCGGAAAAACCCAGTTACACTTTTGCCCGACCCGGGAATCGAACCCGGGATCTCAGATCAGCAGTTGCATACGCTATCCACCAGGCCACGGAGGCAGACTTAGAAGGATTTTTAAAAGTATAATAAGCATTTCATATCGAGGTTCTTTGTTAGCTTAGTATGTTTGGGCCTCATATGTGTAGTTTATCGGGTGGATTTAATGAAATTTATAAGTTTTAATTAGTACGTGCCTAAATATCATAAAATAACTTCAGCACTAACTAGCTTGTAAGGGGCCCGTAGCTAAGTACCACCTTTAGGATTGCTTAGTTCAGACTGCTGGCGCTTTGCAGAAAAGCTAATATTAACGTAGAAGCTCCTATTAACGACCCCCTAAAATGTGTAGGTACTCTATTAACGATCTAATTTTTGAATCACTCATATTAGACATAATATAGGGTTCCAGAAAATCATACTTTAAAAATTAGTTACGTATTTTTGTTGGACAACAAAAAAAAGTAAATTTTGTGTGTTTAAATAGCCAGTGTAAGAAATAATTTGAAAATGAGTGGGACGCGCCCGAAGCGGACGTATGTTTCATAGTGTCGCGTCTCCAGCTACGTAAGTACACCTAAATATTACTTAAGGAAAATAACACACTAACAATGGATTTGTCTTCTTGGTATCACATTACAACTGTAAAGTATATATTCGTTTTCTAAACTAACTCTTAATATAATACTTTTTATTGCTTTTTGTGTTATAAAATCATGATTTAATTTAAGGCGGTAATAGAATCCAAATTTCAAAACTTGATTCTAATAACGACCCATAGCGTTGTTAAATTTTAAGACCATTTAGTATTTTAAAATGATATTCATTATAAACTACCTCATATTTTGCTTTTATTTTTACTTGTTCAATTCTTAAAATTATGTTACTTCGTTGGATCTATTAACGACAAAGCTATTTCTTAAAGTTTTTGTGTAAAACTCGATTCAACATTAGACAATATCCCTATTATTATAATAATATTAAACTGTAAATAACCTTCATTATCTGAATTAAACACTAACTGACATTAAAATAAATAATATAGCAATGAGATAGAATTTAACAGCATTCCATAAAGTAGATATTTTATCTGTTTATTATTAACTTTATTGGTCGCTAATAGAATATTGTAACCTTCATACTTGATTTTATTACAGACTCCTGGCTTGTGACGATATTTTTGGTAATATTTACAGTAGGTACACAATGCATACAGTAGGTACACAAAAATAAAATGCATATTTTTGAACATATTGGCTTATTTCTTGCATACGTGACGTTTTGAGAGATTTTGTCACAGGACATAATATATTCTTAATGTAAAATAATATTTACAATCCAGTTTTATTCATGGCTTCATGGAATATTTCATAAGTTTTCAAATCAAATAAAAATGGCGGGACGGCATGGGAACCATGTAACTTTTTAAAGCTCCTATCGAAGAATCAAATTCTATATCTCTTTAAAGAGTGTGTTCTTTTATAGAATCAGTACGGAGAAGCGAGAAGCTGCGCTTCTAGCTATAAATGAAGGGACCAGCATATATGAAGCTTCAAAAACCTATGGCATACCGAGGACAACTCTGCATGAAACATTGTGGAAAACAAACTGTTTTAACGAAGGAGGAAGACAAAAGATTGGTAGACAGGATTTTCTATCTCGGGAAGTCAGGTTTTGTTAATTAAAATAACAAAAAAAATGTGCTCTACGCGTTGCAATAAATAATTATGTTCATATTGTAATAATGTTGATCTCATAACTACTGTTATTATATAATAAATACCTTAAAAACGTTTTTTTTTTTATTTAATAGTATAGAAGAAGTGACAACTTCGTAGCGGTCGGTAAAAGAAGTAAAAAAATCGGTAATAGAATCTTGCCGCATTCTATGGGTCGGTAATAGAATCAACTACTCTTTTGGATTAAATAATTATGTAGTAACTATTGTGTTATGGAATATTGAATTTAAGTACTAAATTGCAAAGAATACTTCAGTGAGATTAATCATAAATTACCTACAACATCTTTCCTAACACAACAGCTTATATCTATTTTTTTTAAGTAAATCCTAAGACAGCTAAAACTGGCGGTAATAGGAGCATTTAATTGGTTGGACTAGAAAGGAGACAAGGTGGATAGAATTCAAAGTGAGTTCGAAGATCTTGGACCCAACCAGGTCAACACATCAATGATGATGCCGGCTATCAAAAAATGACATTAACAGGAATAGGAACAATATTGGTATTGGATGACACTAAAAAACTACTTGTTTTTGGCATATACAGAACAAAAGCTAGAACCATCTAACACAACGGAGCCAATCATCACAACAGCCAACACGCTCGCTCACCCGACGTCCAAAAACCAGGCTGATTGTAATTCGCGTCGAATGCCGGCGTCTGTTTGTTTGTCGCAATCAACGCACGGCCAGTAATGGTTGCATCGTTGTGTACTACACCAGATATTTGTGAGTGTTCTTGATTTGGGAACGTTTTGATTGCTATACAGCATTCGTAACGAGGCAGTGATAGCCTAGTGAAGATATCAACAGACTGCCAGCATTGGGACAGATTGTTCCTTTTTTCGTTTCAATAAAGACAACTTCCACAATAAGAATTAAATCTGCGTCGCAGGGAAATTTTACAAACATACAAGCAACGAACACAATGAACAAACAGACTCGAAAAATAAATTATTGATCACACAAAGTGTTGTCTCGTATGGGAATCGAACCCACAACACTCGGCGCAGTGTCAAGCGGCGACAGAACACGCTCGCTCAGACAGACTGCTACGCAGAGGATCTCGGGTTTGAATCCACGGCAGGCAATAATGACTTTTCGAAGTTAAGTGCGTTTTAAATTGTAAATCATTGCTTAATTAATGGTGAAGGAAAACAACGTGAGGAAACCTGCAAGTTTGAGAGTTCTCCATAATGTTCTTGAAAAACATGTGAAGTCACTAGGCCAGCGTAGTGGACTATTGTCTTACCCTTCTCATAGTGAGAAGAGGCCCGGACGTTGCAGTGGGACAGTATATGTATACTATATAGGGCTGATTATGATGAGACAGAACATAGATTTTTGACATAATGCTCCGTTAATACCATCAGGAAAAGAAAATTTCAGAGTGAGAGAGAGAGAGCGAAAAGGAGGCTGATGGGATGTTGGTAGGTACTGATTATTTTGCTAAGTCCGTATTCTGAGATATGTCTTGACTAAGACGTTAAGTAATTTGTAAACTATTTTAGTTATTAGTAAGTTTAGAATGCTTTTCTATGAAAGTTCAACAAGTGCCAATGTGTGTAACAAACCTAATTCAGATTTTACCTGTCAAACTTTTTTTTATCACGAAAAAAATTACGTAGGCGAAGATATTTGTGGTAAAAATATAGAGTTGTCTTGAAGTGTAAAGCTACAAATCTTTACACCATTCGTCTTTTTACGTTTATTCCCATTCAGGAACAAAAAATATAACACATAAGTTATATTGTTTTTGCAAACCCCAGAGCAATGTTTAGCACTCGGAACTACAGTGATGTCCCCTTGCGGATTTTGTATGCATGTAAAATAAAGTTTTTATATTGAATCGGTAACTTGTTTAGAAAAAATAATAATTTTCAGACACAAGTTTTGCAAACCCGGATGAGTAAGTATAGAGTTACTTCCGTAGTTGTCCTTACCCAGTGTCCTCTCTAAGTGCTCATTCAGACAGAGAGCGGTCACGCGGTCAAGCGTTCAAGCGGTCAGTTTTGCGTTCTTTGTGTTGTATTACGTTACATAGACCGCGTGACCGCTCTCTGTCTGATAGGACCCTATGTAACGTGATATAACACAAAGAACGCAAAACTGACCGCTTGAACGCTTGACCGCGTGACCGCTCTCTGTCTGAATGAGCCCTAAGAATTCAAGCACTAAGCTATCCATTTTTCCATCCATCATTCATCGTCCTTAATATAAGTTCTGAAATTGCGCATTTAACTACTTAGAATAGTATATAGTAGATACTCTTCGTGCTAAGATTAAATATTATGTTACAATATTTTGCATCTTGAATACATAAGCCCTAATTTTAGATAAGCAACAAAGCATAAGCAATAAATGCTTGATGTTTCATCAAGTATATTTTATCAGAAATGTGATGGCAAATTTTCCTACCTTCAAGCAACGTCATCCATTTTAGCGAAACAACGTAAAATATAAGAAAAACGTTTTCTCACCGCGTAACTCGTTGTTTTCCCACTATCGTTTGCTTCAAGATGTGTCGAGATCACACCGCTTTAGAAAATGTCTTGTTAAAATTCATGAAAGCCAATTGGCAAGTTATCTTGGAATTGAATATTATAAGGCTCTACATTGCCGCTACTTTTGCCTCCATTTTGCTTATAGATTGATGGAAATTTTTCGCAAGCTTGCTATCAAGATTTTAATGGTTTTATTTCTGGATGCTTTTGATGTTTTCGTGTGTACGTGAGGTAAATTTGAGAGTAATTGCCTTCTCTCTCAAGAGGCTCTTTTTCTATTTTAAACCATATTTTGTAATGACTAATTTTGAGGTTCTCGGAGTGGTATTTACCTCATACACTGAGAAGAAAGCCTCAATTTCTTTTGAAAAGAAATGTGAAAAACATTAAACATTATAAGTTATTTTTAGTATAAGGCAGACTTTGTGCAGCCCAGTCACTGATGCACAGGTGCTGTGTTCTTTTTATTGATTTTTCTTTGAATGTTAGGCTTATTTACTGTGTTATTGTAAGTATAGTTCAATGTCAATATAAATATGTATTTATTAATAGTATCGTAAGGGTGATGCACTTATGATAAAGATGATGGGCCTCAAAAGGGAGTGTGTTTCCAAGTTGTTACCGCGAGTAAATCATAAGGTGGTTATTATAATTCAGCGTCTATTGCAGTGTCTTGGCAAACGTAGAACTTCTAGGTAGGTATAAGGTACGGTGCTGGTTTAGGCAAAGGGGCTGGCAGGGGTTGGACACAGCAGACTGATGATGATAATGAAGATTATCTTTACCATTATCTGCGAAAAAAACATAATAGTATTTGATAATTTATTAATACAATTATATTCTAGTGCAGAAACTACAAACAAATGTAAATAACAAACCGTTTTAAACAATATTCCACTTAGTCTGCTAACCTCTGAAGCGAAAATGCGTGGTAGGAAGGCATTCACCTAATTTCGTAGGGAGCAGTTCAGATTTGCAACTCTTTTTAGTATTTCGGCTCTGTCTCGCGTCTGAATGGTAATCTCTGGGATAATAATCTTCTGGCACGACATTTTCTAGAGATGGGCAAATTCCATGATACCTTAGTCGATAATGCTGTATTTTACTTAAGTTTATCTCACCTACATATAACATTGAAATTTTAACATAGATGACCTCATTTTGCTTTTATTTTTGTTTGTTCGGGCAACATTTAATTTGTCGGTAAGATGGGAATCTTACCCAGAGACCTTCCATTCATGTGAGTTGGGGAAGTTTCATGCTCTTTTCCTAAGCGCCAATAATTAAATGCACTGCGGTTTCCTTGCACATAGGTACAATATGGTGCCTCACACTTTGTAGCAATATAATTTCTTTTTTATTAAGATCTTAATGAGTTTGTGTATTATTTTTTTGTATACTATTAGTTCAAATCTTCCGCTGCATTTATTTATACAGCTTTACGCTTTAACTCTCGATATCATACGACATCGTCAAATCCCATCCCATCACTAGTTAGGTCTCATCTGGTAGCCGCGGCAGACATCCGTTTCACTAATGCACTGGGTCATTCCTTTTTATATAAAGCACTATCGTCCGTATTGTACACACGGCTCAGCTCTTAATGTTTGTTTCGCTATCTTTTTGTACTACATCTTTTGGATGTTTATGTAAAAATGTGCTATTATAATGTGCTGTAAGGTCTCTTTTTGGTGATAAAATTCTTTATTTAATTTTACTGTGTGGTGGTGTTTCTTCAACTAGAGGGAGGATTCTCTGACTAGAAGATCAATGGTGATCGGTCCTGGTGGACTGCAGTTAGTATATACAGGATGTTACAAGACCCATCACCAAGCCGAAGTTTACTCGTTGTGGCCATCATGCCAAGTCATACTAACCAAAAATAATACCTGGAAAACGATTTTTTTAAGTTTTCACATTTTTTAAACCGCAATTAAATCCGCGCGCGTGCAATGCTCGAAATACCTACTAATCCATCGGCTTATAGGGCATCTAAAGAACATATTGGCGGGGTAAATGCATCGATTTTGTACCTAATAAGAAAAATTCCATACTAACTTTGAGCCTCAATATCTCCTGAATCAGTAATTTCCCAGGTATGGTGCCGAAGTAAATAATGTTTTTAGTGTTTGTTACAATATGGAATTTCAGTTTTCGTTAAGGGTCTTTTTACAGCCTGTATACTGATCGCGTGGGCAAACTGCACTTGCGCGAGTCATTGGTTTCGTTGTGTCGTATCTAAAAGATGTCACCGTGTTGATAGTCTTCGTCGTAATTGTTGTAGTTCGTACCGCTACAACTGTGATAATTTTTACGAATTTGTGTGTGTCTGATGTTTTTAGCCATCAATCTTTGAGTTTACGCCCAGAGGCCCGCTACCTCCTAACTGTAGTACACGATCTAAGCCTGTCTGCGTACCCCTTTCTCGTAAAAAGAAGCATCAGGGCACGGTAAGGATGGTCTATTGCTCTCTGCACTTTTTCTTACTAAACGAAACCCAACAGTACTAAAACTACTAATTTACATCGATTTTCTGTATAATATTTATCCGGTCATTCGTACTGTTTGTCTAGTTCATTATAAATGTAATAAGTTATTCAAAATGAATTACAACAATGATTTTTCAAAATAATCTTAGAGGGTAAAATCTAAGGAAAAAGAGGAAGAGGATGACCTCGACGAAACTATGTAGCACAGTTGAAGAAAAAGTGGGGATCGGGTCGTATGAACATTTTAAAGAAAAGATAGGAAACGGAAAGTTTTGACTATTACTCCACCGACAAGAGCTAAGCTCTTAAATTAAAAAAAAGGACAGAAAATGTAAAAGTGTCGTATTCGCGATTCGTTTCAGTGCCGTACTATGGCTCTCGAAAACATCGGCTGAATTAACAGTACCCGAAGAGTGGTAAATATTATAATAATATAGTAGGTAAGTGTTTGATTACATTATTAAGTACATTTTTTACTCAATTACAAATCTCGTGTAAGTACATAAAATATTTCACCAAAAACATTTTCCAAACAGCGATCGTGTCAAATTATAAGCGTAGCCAAAATAAAGTGACTTTCACCAACGCAATTAGTCGGTGGGTCGGCAGAATGCCACATCATACGATATTCAGTAGGTTTTAATGGAAAGCGATCGAACGCGCGTATCAACTATAATGGGGGCTAATGGCTTCCAGGTTATGTTATGGTTGCCTTGGTTTTCGTTGATGGGGATGAACGAAAACTTTAATTAAAATGTTCCATATTCTACAGGATGTGAACTACAAGCTGTTGCCTGAATTTTAACAGCTTCAACCTCATTTTCAAGCAAGCTTATAAACTTTATTTTGCTCTCTTTGGATGGAATATTCAAAAATTATTTCTTAATAGCCTGCGTTACAAGAGTATTTGAGTATGTATCTTAATTAATTCTTTGTTTTACACGCATTTTCAGCACCCACCTTGATTTGTCTCTGCACCACCCAAAGGTTGACTGGTAGGGAATACCTTGAGCATTAAGTCCTCCTTTGTACAAATTATTTTGTTTTGTGCAAGAAGTCTTAAATAAATAAAATAAATAAAGATGCATCCACTGTCGAAATTTTACATTTCCATCTTCTATATTTGAAGAGTACAGGGACAAAGCAAGAAATGTCACAAAAACAAAAAGTTGTGTAATTAGCATTTTAATATTTCAAAGTTAACAAGTTTCTTAGGTATCACTTTAACTTATATCCAACTAATACAAACTTAACTTTACCTTTTAAAGTCTTCATTTTAGGAACAAAAAATAGTTTTATGAAAATAAAAAATAATTAAATATTAAAAAAATTAAAATAGTTCTCTTTTGGAACGTACAAAAACTGGGAATGTCCATTGTGTTCCATACAAGGAATGTACAAATTCTCCCCCCGTGGGATCGCCACCTGGTCGTGGTGGGGGGGCTCAGTAACCGTAGGTTTGAGGTATACCCATGGTGAAGCTAAGCGGGATCCCGGGAGGGGACGATCCACGTGGGCTTGAGTGAGGCCTGCGTAGGATGCGTCCAAAGTTCGGTTGCGGGGGACAGTTCTGTCTGTCCCTCGCAATCGGGTGCTGTCGCGGGAGGAGAGGCGTGTCGGTGTTGCGTTGCCGCGCGCCCTATCTCCCGTGACCAAATGGGGGCGCACCATTGTTGCGTCGCGGTGGGGCCGCGGAGGAAGAGGAGATGCGGTGTTGCGTTGCCGTCCTCCCTATCCTCTGCGGCCGCTGGGTGTTTTGGCGGCGGAGCCCAACACCTTCATCCGCCGCCAAGGGGGTTTCGTTCGGGGCCCGCCTAAGCATCTGACGGGCCAATACCCGTCGGGGGCTAGTGAGGAATGCTTCGGTGAAACCCTACCCTCCGACACATGGGTACATGAGGAGTATAAAAAAAAAGGAATTTCTAAATTAAATAATTGCTTAATTATTAGACATGGGGATTATCTTTTCAAATCACAGTCAGCACAGCAACAACAAGCAAAACAAACATTCTAGATAGCCTCAAAGTTGACATAAATATTTTGACAGCTTGGACATTCCTTGTTATGTCCCGTTACACCATGGACCTTACCTATTTTATTCCTGTACGTCGTTTTGATATTTAAGTGATACATCTGACTATTCTTGTTTTTACGCTTTTTGTATAATGCTACATTAAAATACGCGAGAAAACGAAAATGTTCCCATCAAAAATTAAATATTGGGTTTTTAGTGACATTCCTGGTTTTGCCCCTTTACCCTTCATTTATCGCGTGCGATAGTGTGTCAGGCATGGCGAGTGTTGTTATGTAAATAGATATGTGATAGAGACCTATCCCCACTGACCTAGTCGACCACAAAAAATTGTTTACTATTTATCTTTAAGACAACATGAAACGAACATCCGAGACATTTTGTATTGGCGCAAATCTATGATAAAATAAGATGGACCAACCTCAATAGAACAAGAAGATTGGGATATAATAATTTACCATGTCCTGATTACGGAAAAATGCTCTATACTCATCGGTTGTTTCCGTTTTCAACCCATGTTTTCTACCCACGAGCTAAAATTAATAATAAACATTCCGTTTTCAACCCATTACAAAATTGTACAAAAAAGATGTTTTCGAATATTCCGTTTTCAACCCGGTGGCTAATTTAAGGTAGGATCAACAAAAAAAGTTTTGACGTTGATAAAAATATTCATTAATGCACTACAGAAAGTGAGTAACTGAGCTTAAGATTATCTAGAATTATGAAATTAAACAAAATATAAATAAAAACAGAAGTCAAAATAGTTTAAAACTATCTATAAAATATGAACCACTAAATCTTTAACACAACATATCAATATGAAAAATATTCCATCTATGCTACGTGGAATATTTCCGCATATATTATGTCATATTTATTATTGATAATAAAAAATGGTAGAAAATCACTCATATCCTAAATAGAAAAAATATAAATAACATCATAGCTTTTAAAACAATGTGCTTTAATGTGGCAATAATTTTAAATTGAATATACTATTCTAAAGTATAACGTATGAACAACGAAAAATCACAGATTCGTAGAAACTATTATAATCTAAATGTAAAAAATAAGCCAAAGGTAACTTGTAAAAAATCAAATTGTTTCAAACTTTCTATAAAATATGTAACACTAAATCTTTAACAGAACATATCAATATGAAAATTATTGCGTGTATGCTACGTGGAACATGTTCTCAATATGCAGTAGAGTTTCTTTAATTCGAACCTCGATAAGTCGAAAACCTCCACAACTCGTAAAAATCGTGTGTTCCCTTCCTTTCAAGCCCCAAAACCTCCATTACTCTATGGTTGAACCCTCTATAATTCGAAATAATCAGTACGTCTCTACAAGCCAGTTCGGTATATATTTTACCTCTATAACTTGAAAAAATAAATCGGACCTCTGTAACGCGAACATAGCACATGTTTGCTTTTAAAACCTTTATATCTCGATTATATGAAACTAATTACCTCCAGAGCTCGAAAAAAATTTGTTACCGTCTATAAGAATTTGCCGACAATTTGCGTCATCAAACCTTTTTCTTTTATTAGAAAACCTTCTTCTTCGTAGATCTGTTGAAAAGGGCAACCGTTGGAAGATTTCACTTGTTCTTTTATGCCATTCATTGATTGTTTAATATGATGAGTTTGTTGGTATTAGGTTGACAATGATTGTTGTGTTCACTTGTTTTAGTAATCACACTGTCCAATGTTTTTATGATTCCAAAGCAAGAAGGCGCCTTTGCACATCGCCATGTAATGGTATTGTCCTTATTGGTTCTTTTCTTATAGAAGTCTCTACCACCACAAACTAAAACTGGCTTGTTTCTCTTTGATAAAGTAAAATAAAAATCTTCACCGACTGTATTAACATCTTTACTGGTACTTGGATTTTGCATTTTAAATGTTTTAAACAGGTACCACTACTGTCTCGCACTTCTGGGTAACTAAGATAAAAAACTAAGGGCATACCAGATTAGGCGTATTCTTTACAAATTAGCTTTCTCTTTCACTCCCTACTGGGCCCAATGAAATAGAAAGAGATAGCAATACCATCCATTAATCTTGCTTTTTGATTTGCCAAACGAATGACGCCACAAGTACTCTTGCACTAAATTACAAGTAACGATTAAAGAGCTTACGATATTTTTTCTGTCTGTACAAAATAATGATAAAATGTAGTGGGTTGAAAGCGGAATAAATTTTAGGTAGAAAACGGAAAAAATATATATTAATTCTATTGCGGGTAGAAAACGGAATAAGAATTAGGTTAAAAACGGAAAAAAATATTCGTGGGTTGAAAAGATGGGTTGAAAACGGAAACACCCTACTCATCTACTTACTTCCTAGGTGGTGCTATGTACGGCGAAACTAGAGAAATATAATTTTATAAGGGAAGCTTAATGTAATCTAATCTAACCTTATCAAATACAAAAAACATAAAAAAAATTACGGCGAGATTGTTTTTATATCCCGTATTCTTTTTGTTGCCGTTGATAGACCTTTTAAGGGAAGAAGTAAGGGCGGTTTCAAATTAGCGTATTTTTCTGCGCGTATACGGTCGTTTCTGCATACGCGCTTACACGCGCGCTACATTACGCGCGTCAAAATACCGGTCTCTCGTAAATGGGCATATATCGGCGTGTTCGCTCGAAACTGTAGTGACATCTTGTCAGTGTCAACATGGATTTTGACGGCTCGCGCTTATACGAGCTTAGACGCGCGTCAACGCTCGTACGAGTAGTGCGTGTGTCAAAAGGCGAGCCTATACGCGCCTACAGGCGCTTCCAAAAACGAGCTTATACGCGCGTATAAAACGCTAATCTGAAACCGCTCTTAAACTCCAAAAATATATCACCAATCAAATTGAATATCAACATTACAAATGACGCTGACAACTCAAAACTTAGGATAACTTTAGAATTATTTACCGACTTGAAAACGTAATTACAATAATTTAATTTAGCATAAAGGCTAAGTACTAAGAGATTTACCTTCAACAAATTTACGAAACGTGATCCTGGATGAAACAAATTATTGAGAACAAACTTGAATTAACAGCCAAAGGCCGACTTCACTTTGGGCGTGTGCGTTTTTCAAACGGGCGCCATGCGTACGCTCGGTCCGTGATACAAAGTGAACGCCGGGCGTATGCCAAGCGCACGCTCAAGGAACGCACATGCCCAATGTGAATGAGGCTTTATCAAGTACAAAGTAGGATTACTTTTTGGATTAAGAGCGCAGCGCTTTTATTTGACAAACTTGTGAATTTGAAGTTTCATTTGAACTTATATTAAGGTGTCTAACAATTTTGTAAGTCTCTTGGGTATGTGGCTTTAGTCGTAGGCGTAGTAAGACGTGTATAATAAGCTTTAATTGATACTGTTGACTTGTCACTTAAAAATTTTCTGGATTTTGCCACGTGATATTCTTAAGGAATAATATTGTTTATGTGAGAAATTGTCTAGACCAAGTTAAGTTGCTTATGTTAAATGATTTAGAAGTTGTTAGATATTGTGTATAAAGCGTCACATTGGTAGTTTTAGTGACTACAAGGTAACCATGCTTTGGCTACAGTAAAACAAGTCATGGTGGCTGGAGAGCTAGCAGCTTTGAAAAAAACCTTTATAGAACGGCTGCCATTGAATAGGTAGCTGTAAATGATTGTCATTTTGTCGCTAGAAACAGAGCGGTACATAAAATAATAAACGTCAAAATAGTGACAAATAAATTACAGAAAATAATTCTTCATCCGCATGGAGTTAAACAAGAAGATAGAATACTAAATACGATTTTTATACAGGTAAGTTTCTTCTAAAATAAAACTATGTACCCGTTGTAGCTGTAGTTTTAATATTACAAGTATACAATTTATTCAATTTTATTTATTTTCATAGTAATATGTTAATTCAGAATAGCTGTTTGCTTACCCTAACCCTATCCGCGTAATTTCTAGGATTGCCACTCATGCATCAACTAAGGCGTCCACCTCTCCACATGCTCTCGGACAGGGATGTTACGGATATGGAATTTCGGATATGGATACGGATACGGATATTGGAATTTTTTATATCGGTTTCGGTTTCAGATACGGATATGAAATTATTTCGGATTATCCGGTAGTTTCGGATAGTTTCGGTTACGGATATTAGATTTTTAAAGAATATCAACAGTAATAAATAAATCTTTCACAACACTTATTTTTCAGTTTATCGAACTAGGCTCTTCTCTCACGAAGCGACTCTCAAGCGACGTGTGTTTCGTACGCGTATCCTACGCGTCGCTTGGGAGTAGCCACCTTACATATTCAGCTAGTTTCGCACACGAAAAGACGCGTCAACGACGCGTTTCATATCAGTCGTTCGCTACCGTCTTGCTGGTCGCACGCTACCCGAGTCGTATACGCGTTGCATTACAAAATGGCGGCTGAACAAACTTTTAATATTAATTTTGTCCAGAAGATGGAAAATTATCCATGTTTGTATAATTATAAGCTGCCTGAGTACGTAAGAAAAATTGTTACAGAAAAGGCGTGGATTATTATTTATAGGTATACATTAAATGTATACCTATAAATAATAATTAGATTGTCAAGGAAGCAAAGCATGTGGGGTTATTAGATAGTTGGCAAGATAATTTCTCAGATTTTGTGGTGATGAAAGCGAGTATATCTGAAGATGCTCAGGTGGTAAACCTTCTCTTTTACGAACTTAATTGTGCAAAACACAAACAGCCTTCTTATGAACATCTTTCTTAAGAATATTCGGCGTTAACAACTGCATCAAATAATAATGATTCTTTTGAAATTGTATAAAAATGACGAAATTTCTCGTCATCCTTCTTATGCAGTTCTCTAGCAGCGAAGAATGCTCTACAATTGATATTTTTTCGATGTACGGATGCACCTAGAATCTTCTTTTATATTTGCGTTTATTCTTGTAATATAAATACAGAAGAACATAGTCTTCATCGCTAGAGTCACTAGACATCGTCGTACGAATGTTAGGTATTCTTCAAATGTTAAAAAATTGTCTTATTTGAGTAGCATCGTGTGCGGAAACGAGTAGCATATCAGTAGGCGAGCATAGTTTGCATTTCAGTCCCGTAGCATTTGAATAGCTTCGTGAGAGAAGGGCCTAAGTATTCGTAATGTAATTAAATTGCTGAATAGTTATGACTTGAACAACAAAAGAAAACATTCAATCCAAAGGACGCGCGCGGCGTGTCACTGGGCCGATCAAAAACAAGTTATCGTAACGTGTCTCCTTTAGACCCCGCCCCTATCCGAAATTATCCGAATTATTTATTTCGGATTCGGTTACGGATACGGATATTTTTTAATTTCGGATATCCGATAGTTTCGGATACGGATATGGATATCCTTAACATCCCTACTCTCGGAGCGAAGGGGTCCATATAAAATACCGCAGTTTCTTCAGTATGTACGTACTAGTATATTTTATTGATCATATTTATTCCTAGGATTGAATTTTACTATTGCTTTACTATACGGGGTCTAACAGAAGAGCTGTTGTGCTGACAATAAAATGTTATTGTTGTGAATCCTCTTCTCTTAAGCCCTCGCATTCTTTTTATAATTTCTGTTTTTGTCCGATCTGTGCGAATTTCAAGAAATCACCCCTACGGTCCCCTAAGTTCCTGCAACATGATGAAACTACAAATTGTTTCAAGAGTTTGTTGTAGTACCCTGGGTGACCCTGAAAGGCGTGAAAATTACAAAGGCAAAAAGGTCTTTCACTTTCAGATTGTGCTGCAAATTGACATTTAATCATAACCATGCCTGAATAGTTTAACTGTTTACTATTTTCTCAATGAGAAAGAACCACTTTTTATAATCTGAATCTAATTATCAAGCTGAAGAGCTTGTTTGTTTGCTCATTTATCACTTCTCACCACCATGTAAAAACTAAACTATTACGAAAGCCGCGAGGAATTCAATCAGAATTCTATTCAAGGACGATGAAATATTTAATTCCGTCAGACAGTGCAAGTGCCATACAAGGAAGTACTTCACCCTTGTCAGGTGAACCACTTACTTATACGATGCTACCGTACGTCGACACTCCATGAAAATTGTCGAATCTCCAACTAATCGCACCATCTTAAGTTTCAAGTATTCGTATATTACGTGTAGATATTGGGCTGTAAGTTGTATGTTGTTGCACATATAGCATGACATGGCATTCGTAATAGATCGGCAAAGTCAAGCAACGTTTGCACAGGTCATTTTTTGGATAGGTGACCACTTGTGGCTTTATACTAGAGCGTTATGATGATATGGCAGGTGCGTAAAGTCGTTGGTCCTGGTTTTCGTCTGACACCCAATAATCGTTAGACCATATAGAACGCTTTTGCTGTCTATAACCACCAGACGCCAGAGTTGGCCAGACACTTTCCCAAAAAAAAAAGAGTGAAAGCAAGATAAGGGCAAGCGTACAAAGTACACGACAAATCGAAATCCGAACATTTATAAAATAAGAAAAGCTACCTCAGCGGTCCCAATGTTGGGCATGGCATGGCAAAGAGTACCTGCTATTATGCGGTAGTGACTACATAGGTCCAATCGAACAACTTCCCGCTAGACCATCATAAGGGCGAGACTCGCTTAGCGAGACATCATCGCTTCCAGTGCTATTTTACACGCACATTGACACTCGTATACAAAACCAGTTTCAAGTGTGCCTCGACTCTATGAGCGAGCCAAGGGTGTTTTTTGAACTGGTCCAGCGCCGACTTGTTTGATTGTACCTTTGACAAGTTTTTAACAGAACATTTAATAACAATGACAATTTGTTTAAAGTACTTGCTTGTAGTCTGCGTAGAGATTCCTACAATGTTGCCGGTTAAGTTAAATGTTTTATTCTCCTTAGTTACTGTCGGTGCTCATGATTTATTATTCACTGTGTTTCCGGACCATTATGAGGAGGTACGATTCAAACCGCATTACTTTTACAAGTTTATTTGAGTAAGATGAGTTTTGTTTATTATATTTGTGCAGTTTGGACACATCTTAAGGCTAATTATATGTACCATTCATGTACTCATTAGTTTTATTAAAGTTAAAACGTTTTATAGGGTCTTTTTACACGTAATGATAAAAAAAAAACACTTTTGTTCTGCGACATAGCCGAAAGCCCGACACAGATGTCGGCTCTGTAATAATACCAAACTGTATGTTACATTTAATAGCTATTTGAACTTTTAGAATCTCCGTGATGACTCTATACATCAGCCGGGTTTAACTGTATGTTATGTAACCTCATTACCATAACTTCATTATTTATATAATGAAGAACTTATTACGATAACTAGTGTATGGCCGCACCCTAACACCAAATCAATATACAAATGCCATACAATTTTAACATACAGGATTTGAACTTGTTTTGAGAGCTTATTATTGTGATCTTAGATTAAACGTTTTGAAAAACTTGTTCATAAATTCTCTAAATTTGTAATATTCTGGTGCCTAGGTAATAAAAATATTCGTATCTATAATTATAATAGGTACTCAATCCTCCTGAACATGAAGTAAAGATATTATAATCTTTTTTACTATGAATTAGGTATGCATAAAATTAGGAATAAGATTAGGGCTACACACACACATACACAATGTCACGCCTTTTATCCCCGAAGGGCTAGGCAGAGGTGTATTTCTACACCCACTTTTCGCCAGATGTACCTTAGTCCCACGTAATAAGGGGCGAGCCTATTGCCGTACCGGGCACATTTCCAAACTCCGTGCTGCTACTGGGAATTTTGTGACAGAAAAACCCAATATCACTGCCCGACCCAGGAATCGAACCCGGGACCGCCCGATCCCACGCGCACATTTATGCCGCGAGACCAACGAGGCAGTCGTATAGGGTTTGATGTCGAATTTTCCGTCTCTACGCAAAGATGGTATTTCCATCGTGTTATCCCTTAGTCGCCTCTTCCGACACCCACGGGAAGATAGGGGGTGGTGACACTTGTATTCTTTGCCGTCCACCACTCGGCATAAGATAAGATTATGAATAATATAAGATTAGGGCTACTATAACTGATAATAATTAATTAACTATTGCTGGTTATTTGTTGGATCTACAATCATGACATTCCTTTTTCATTCCTATGTAATAAATTCACGAGATCTGATTATAATATTATTTGTTGAATATTTGCTATAAGTTGACATCACATTCTCAATTATAATATTATTATGTTGTTATTATTTACTTATTAATGATAATTTGTCTATTTTAATTTTATTTAAAATTATTGCTATGACAATTTTAATTTATATAATTATTTTGATTATCCATACATTATTACTAATATTTTATTGTTACTATTATTTCTTTATGATGATTACTATCGTTATATCTAAGAATGTTAACCATTAATGAATCTGAATAAATACAAACATAGCGAGGCTGTATCATAGCTTTAAATTTTGTACACCACTATGGTTAAACATGCAGCTACTTCTCACTACTGTTAACAACTGAAATGTACCTTTCTCATGTTTTTACAAAATAAATATCTTTATCTTATCTTATCTAATCCTACAATTAAAACGTGCTTTAGATACTTGTTGTCATCGTCAGCCCTGTATATATGCTGTGTCACTGCTGGACGTGGACACGGGCTTTGTATCATTGTCTACGACAAGGGTAAATCTGAAAGCCCATGAAAGATGGGCTATGCCCATCACGCTGAACCCTGCCAACCTTCATTTGGCAGGCTGGCGAGTTCATATTTTTTTTTATAGACTCACGCCTTTATCCCCAAAGGGGTAGGCCGAGGTGTTATATTACACCCACATTTCGCTAATAATATTTAGGTTCCACGTAATAGGGGGTGAGCCTATTGCCGTTACCGGGCACATCACCAGACTCCGTGCTGCTACTGAGAATTCGGAAAAACCCAGTAACACTTTTGTCCGACCCGGGAATCGAACCACGTCCACCGATCAGCAGTCACATACGCTATCCACTGGACCACGGAGGCAGTCTAGTAAGTTCATATTTTAACTAATGAGAACATGATGGAGAACTCGCAGACAAATAAATCTTAATGATAGCCTAGTGGGGAGACTAATAGAAGGATTCAAACCCACAGAGTGCACTACTGACTTTTGAAGTTACTTTTCTATTTCATTGCTTATTATCGCTTGCTAAACGGTGAAGGAAAACATCGTGAGGAAGCCTGCATGTCTGAGAGTTCTCCATAATATTCGAATTCGAGTGGCCAGCCTGATGGACTATGGCCTTATCCTTCTCATAGTGAGAAGAGGCCCGTGCCATGCAGTGGCAATATAAATGGCTAATTATGATATTGCTTGATAAAACCTTGGTAATCGATTTTAAACTTTCGCGATTCGTATACACCATACAAAATAATTTAGCGGGTAACCTTGGTAGAAAACATAACGTAAGGAAACAAACCTGCATTCTTAGATACTAATGAGAAAATCAGACCTACTTTTCGTTTAATAAACCGACATAAATATAAAAGTAGATTAAAAGTGAAAAAAAAAAATACGCATTAAAGTCACCCTATGAGCAAGATGGACGACACCGAAGTTTCGTAATGAGTGTTATATAACTTCTTAATACGGTTTTCGTGTAAGAAACACTTTATTACAGTTGATGTTGACTTGTATTTGATGAAAGGTGGAACAATTTTTAGGTTAGGTTTGGTGTGTAGTGAGTCCTTTGTATGTATTTTCTTTACTTCTGGAGTGAAGGTATACGGGGCGTCATAATGAGAGAATAGTTATTATTGTCTTTTAAAGCTATTGCGTAAGATAGAGGAAAACTTGATAGAAGATTAAGCATGCAGAACGAATTTCATTATAGAATAATCTTAAACCAAAATTAGTTACCGTTTATATACGGGTAAATATTATACGGGTAAAAAGAGAACTATAGCTACTCTGCTTTGCGTGTATGCAATGGTTCTTATGCAGAGCCACGCTGATCGCAACAAAAATGTCTGATAGAAAATCAGCGTAAAGTATTACGGCTGCTGCGCTTTATTCAAAGCGAGAGTGGTTGTGCTGGAGGTTACCTATTACATTGCCATAATACTACAGTCTACAGTCACTTGCAGATTCAACTGCCCTAAACATTTTACCTTTCTTCAACCCCCAAAGGAGTGGCATATTAAACAATCATTCTTTAGTGCGTGCCCATCATACAAGAAACTTGGTGTCAAAGTTTCATGTTTCTTACTTCAGTAGTCTTATTATTTTTATCACAGAGCTTATGTGATGATAAATCAGTTAAGACAAGTGGTATTACTAAGTGGTGATGAACATTGAGCGGAAAACTAACAGACACATTTCTAATATCAGCTATATTGACTAAAAATAAACCTCTGCAAACGATAACTTACTATATTATAATAATATGGTAAAAATATTGCACTCAACAAGTATTGAGGTAGGCAGGTAGTTTATGTATGAATGAAATCTCCATTGATATGAAGAGGGGTCAAAACGCCATAAAGTCAAAGTTATTGCACGTGGGTGCCATGCCCTTTCATACCCATAAAAGTTTGGAAACAACTTTATTAAAAGGTGAAGTATATGTTACTTTAACTTTTGTTTACCAGTCAGTTTTATTATTATTTAGTTTTATTACTGAAGTATACAGACATCTGATATTATAGCTATGAATATGGCTTAGTTAAAGCACTACTAGAGATTCGTCGAAAAGCAACCTTCACCGATCTGATGATGAAAAGTATTTTATATCAAATTTTGCATGTTAAAAAATATATCGCGAATGGGTCGGAGCCAAAGCCAAAAAGAGCCGGACTCTTTTTGCCAACCCATTCGCGGTATATTTTTTAACTATGTTCATGTATCACTCGTACAGTAGTTTTTTAACATAGTAGGTACGAAAACTAGTATCCAGATGAATAATTAATGATACAACTGATGTCATCTAATGGACAATGATTGAACTCTTAAGACAAGAAAACCTCAAAAATCCTTAATCACACTATTACCAAAGAGAACAATGAAGAAGCAGAATGTACGCAGTTTTTTGTATATGTTGAGGTTATTGCTAGAAGATAATTTAAAGTAAAGCTAAGCTTACAGGAGTCTAGTCTGTATAACCCAAGTATTTTGGGTAAAGTCTGAATTATAAGCAGCCATAAAAAATGTATTCGTGTTTGCCGAATTTTCTCATCTCATATCATCGCATAAGCCTATTGCAGTCCACTGCTGCTCGTAGACATCCGCCAGCTGCCAAAAGCCGCTGGATTTCGTCATTCAGCCACTACCAGCCAAATAAGCCTTTTTTTTGGTGTCGGGTTGGAAAATCCTCATGAAGTCCCTCCGCCCTGGGGGGGGGGAAGACGAAGGGGACTGTCAGACTCTTACTGACTAAAAACCAACCCGTGCTCCTCATGTACCCATGTGTTGGAGGGTAGGGTGTCACCAAAGCATTCCTCGCTACCCCCCGACGGGTATTGGCCCGCCAGATGTTCAGGCGGTCCCCGACGAAACCCCCTTGGCGGCGGATGAAGGTGTTGGGCTCCGCCGCCAAAACACCCAGCGGCCTCAGAGGATAGGGAGGACGGCAACGCAACACCGCATCTCCTCTTCCTCTGCGAATCCTTTCACTAGTTCTCAAATATCTTTGCTCTCAGTGTGCAAAGACGAGAGTCAAATAAATCTCAGCTGTTGCTAAGATGAGACTTACTTTTTAAATTCACGTCTTGTTAACTTGTTCAACATCTTTAGATGTTCTTTGTAGCTTTCGTCTCATACTTTATATTAGTAGCTATTACTTTGTCTCTTTCTAACGTTAACAAGTCGAAAGCTTTTTGAACTTTTGAGAATTGTATCAGTTGTATGTAATAAAACGATGACATTAATTTCGTAAAGGGATAAGTATATAGGTTAAGTTATATTTTATTTACACCCATAAATTCTTATGGTTTGAACATTGTATTTTTACAAAGACACTAAATTTCTACATTTTACCACATAACGTCTAAAAAAGAATAGCTACGGATTAAAACTCAACTTTCTTAGTAATTGTAGTACCAAAAGAAGGAATTATTTTCATATAGGACCGGGGTTTTTGAAATTAGCGCCTTCAAAGAAAAACAAACTATTCAGCTTCTAAATATGGATGTAGACTAACGAAAATAAATGTACATCGTAGAAAATACTACATAATCATAATTTCATACGAATAAGACATCATAACACAGCAAGGATCTTCAACTGTCGGTACAAGTACTTCAAATTACTAGAACTACTATTTGCTTGTGGTAGTTACGTAGGAAATAACTTGAAACAATATAACTATTTGAAATGCTGGTTCTAAGTCTGAAACTATTACTTCAAGAAAGCTCGTTTCAATGATCCGAACACGTTCTATCAATAACTCAATTGTACAATTATTTTGAAGGGCTTGAACTGTCTAAGGTGAATTGGCCGTTTTCAAACCTTTGAGCCAAATGTGACGCAGATGTTTTGGCTGAAGCGGCGAACAAAATTATCGGGAAGAAACCTACAATGCCTAGACAAGTAGCATTTGTTTCTCATTAAATTTTTACTATCGTTTGGTTGTCATGAGCAATTCGTTCTTTATTGACCACGTGACATATGGAAGGCTTAGCCTGGCCGCACACATCCGTTTTCGGGCCCGCTTTTCGGGTCCACTTTTCGGGACCGTTTTCGGTTCATTCCGTGAGCAAAGCGATTTTCATTTATTTTTCTTTGATCTTGACATGTGTTATATAGGTAATTGAAATATTAGGTATCACATGATTGTGATTTAATTGTTCGCGTGAAAAATACCTGTGACAAAATACTAGGTACCTACTAAAAATTTTGCAAACCCGGATGAGTAAGTATAGAGTTACTTCCGTAGTTGTCCTTACCCAGTGTCCTCTCTAAGGACTCAAGCACTAAGCTATCCATTTTTGCCATGCATCATTCATCATCCTCAATATAAGTTCTGAAATTGCGCATTTGACTACTTAGGATTGTATGGATACTCTTTGTAAATCTTCGCAAGATTAAATATTATTTTAGAATATTTTACATAACATAACGTAACATAACTTCACGCCTTTTGTCCCAGGGGTAGACATAGGTGTATTACATACCCTCACTTCGCCAGTTATGTTTCGGTCCTAATGTAATAGGGGGAGGGCCTATTGCCATCTACGGGGCACATTGTTAAGCGAGCGATAATTAACATATTAATACACACATAACTTCGAAAAGCCAGAGGTGTATGCCCGGGGTAACTGGGGATCGAACCCGAGACCAACGTCTCGGCAGTCCGTTACGTACATGTCGGCGATACGCCAGGGTTATCGTGTCCAGACTCCATTATAATATAAACACTCACGTAATATTACTTGGTTTATTTTCAGACGATTTCTAGCACAGAATTGAATTAAAATGTGAGCTACAGTTATTTTTATAAACTAACCGTCATAACACTTAATGTTTAAAAACTGCCACTTCCTTTTCAACATATAATTGAAATTACTGTACAATTAATTATAAAATATAAATTAAAAATCAACATTAATATTGTAATGAATTTTGCACAACACCAAATGATTTATTTTACACGAATAACAAATTAATTTTAATAACCAAAGGCTGCTTTACAACATTCGGTCAACAGATGGCGCTATCAACAGGATGTAAATATAAGCGCATGTTATTTATTACCGTAAACATAAAAATAAGTGTCAAAATAATGTTATTTAATACTAATTGATTTTACTTTTATTTATTTGATAATTACCAAATTACACTAACAGTAACACCACACGTATAACTTTGAAAGTTTATGGAGTTATCTTAATAATTAAGCGATAAATTAAATACCCAATCTTTATAAAACAGTGAAGCAATCGATACAGTGTCTAATATTCTAAAGTAGTGAAGTTCTCAGTTCTGTGTTCACAAATAGTTATTTAAATATCAATCTTAAATATTATTAACATTTTCGTAACAATATAATCAGTATATATTAATTTGCGCTCATATACACCACTGGGCTACCGCCGCTAATATTTTACATCTTGAATACATAAGCCCTAATATTAGATAAGCAACAAATCATAAGCAATAAATGCTTGATGTTTCATCAAGTATATTTTATCAGAAATGTGATGGCTTGATTTGACTACCTTCAAGCAACGTCATCCATTTTAGCGAAACAACGTAAAATATAAGAAAAACGCTTTCTAACCGCGTAACTCGTTGTTTTTCCACTATCGTTTGCTTCAAGATTAAGTGTCGAGATCACACCGCTTCAGAAAATGTCTTGTTAAAATTCATGAAAGCCAATTGGCAAGTTACCTTGGAATTGAATAATATAAGGCTCTACATTGCCGCTACTTTTGCTTCCATTTTGCCTATAGATGGAAATTTTTTGCAAGCTTGCTATCAAGATTTTAATGGTTTTATTTCTGGATACTTTTGCTGTTTTCGTATGTGCACGTGAGGTAAATTTTGAGAGTAATGCCCTTCTCTCTCTCAAGAGGCTCTTTTTCTATTTTAAACCATATTTTGTAATTACTAATTTTGAGGTGCTCGGAATGATAATTACCTCATTCACTGACAAGAGTGCTTCAATTTCTCTCGAAAAGAAATGTGACAAGCATTAAACATTATAACTTATTTTTAGTATAAGGCAGACTTTGTGGAGCCCAGTCATTGATGCACAGGTGCTGTCAGCTGTGTTCTTTTTATTGATTTTTCTTTAAATGTTAAGCTTATTTACTGTGTTATTGTAAGTATAGTTCTATGTCAATTTAGATATGTATTTATACATTAATAGTATCGTAGGGGTGATGGACTTATGATGAAGATGATGGGCCTCAAAAGGGAATGTGTTTCCACGTTGTTACCGCGAATAAATCATCGGTTGGTTATTAAAATTAAGCGTCTATTGCAGGGTCTTGGCAAACGTAGAAAATATTGCTGGGTAGGTACAGGGCCGGCTTAGGCAAAGGGACTGGTAGGGGTTGGACACAGCAGGCTGCTGATGAAGATTATCTTTAGCATTATCTGCGAAAAAAACATAATAGTATTTGATAATTTATTAATACAATCATAATCTAGTGCTGAAACTCCAAAAAAGTAAATAACAAACAGTTTACACACTATTCCACTTAGGCCCGTATTAATAAACCGATATCAGCGTGAGAGTAGGATCTTAAGAGCTGGTTTGAGATCCCGACATATTAATAAACAAATCTTAAGATGCGGTTTAAGAGCCTGTCATCACTTGAGATCGCTTTGTTTAATAAACAGCACTCGACTTTCAAGATTGGTATCAAGAAGGTTTTCAAGATCAGGATAGTTGAGTACAGTCGGCGTACAGGCATACAGGTGTATCGGCGGGAACTTCGAAAATATTATTTTCGAAATCAGTTGTTACGATGAAGTAGATTATTATGATGATATTATATTATGGCCTTTTCAATTTCGGTTACCTAAAGTTGATATAAGGGATGCGACAAATCCATTCGAATTACCTCCGCAAACTTTAAAAAACGATTTCGATTTAGCCAAGAATCAGTGCTATATATTGTACCTATCTTTAATAAGAAATAATTTAGTGAAAAGTGATAACAGAGGTCTGCCAGAGAGATACAGAGATTAGATATTGTTAAAAGTTAGTAGATTAGAGGGTACGTGCACATTATTTTAAGTGGTTACAGGTACATACATTTCAAAATAATATACATAAATACAATTAAAGAAATTTTCCTTTTTCGTATAAGGAAAATGGAGAAATCGCAGGTTTTTTAAATCCTCATTTATTTAAATCTTTAAGCAGCATAAATAATTGCAATTTCTCACAGCACAAATCGTATGCACCATTTTAATTTATATTCATAAGCACATAAATAAGTAACGAACAAAAAACAAGGACGCGCCAGCCCCCAAAAATATGTACCTAGTTACGAACTAAGGCGACATACGTAACTAGGTACCGCTCTTCCCGCGTCTCACCTCTTGCCCCCCGCATGATTGACCCGTCTAGACGCGTTCGTCGAACGACTGTATGGATTATTAGACTGTGCTATATAATATTAAAAGAGAAAACAAACACTTTGTTGTATGCTGAATGAGTAGTCATTATGTGACGGCGACGCGCATGAGCAAACGTATGCGTTTTGTTGACTTGTAAAATTCCAGATTTTTTAAATAAATTGCCATTTTTTAATAGTTAATACAACTTTAAAGTATAAATGATAAAATTTTAATTAATATAAACTGTAAAATGAATTTTCTTTCTACACATACAAAGTTGAATATAAAGGTCAACGCTCATTAGAGCCACCCGGCACCCACTCCGCACGGCGTCCACGAGTGGACGTCGCGCGGTCAACCAGCGGACCGCGCGCCGTCAACGAGTGAACGCCGCGCGGTCAACCAGCGGATCGCGCGCCGTCAACGGGTGAACGCCGCGCGGTCAACGAGTGGACGTCGCTTGGTCCACGAATTTTCGAATAGTCTGTTAACAATTGGCACTAGGTCTACACGTGTGTTTCGTAATGCCAAATTTTACAAACGTTGAATTGGCACTCTATTTTATATCAATTAACTTTTTCAAGTAATGCAATGACCACACACAACTAGATACTAAACTTTCGTCTATGAATACATCTACTAACTACAAATTTTAACAAAAGGTATGCTCATGAAAAACACTACCTAAATTATTTTTAATTCTGCTGGATTATGTTCATCATCATCATCAGCCTTCATCAGTCCACTGCTGGACTAGGCCTCTCCTTTGAAAGGAGGAATTGGCCTACTATACCACGCTGGCCAAACGGGTTGGCATAGGGTTCGTATCAAGTTTTCCTTCTCTTTCAGTGGTGTTCTCTGCATAATATGCTCCCTCTGTCGGCTCTTACGACACCCATGGGATGATATGGGGTGGTGACATCCCGTATTCTTAATCCGTCACCACACGGACAATATTATATTACTTGCCAAGTAATGAAATCGTTACTAATTTCCCCGACATCACCAACTGCGACAGCCAGTGTTGCCAATAAAGGATTACTCGTAAGAACATAATATATTTTTGAGTAAAAATAAGAGTATCATTTACACGGTAATTAATAATTAAAAATACCTTAGAAAAGAACACGGTAGTAGCTTATTACCGTAGACCGTGTCTTGCTCAAAATTACCGTGCATCTACGGTATTTACCGTGTATCTGGTAACACTCGGACTCGGACGTGAATCATTCGCGGGCAGCGCGCGATCCGCTTCGGACCCACGCGCTGGCGACGAGCCGTCAACGCGCGGCAAGCATGCGAGCAGCGAGTTGCCAGCGAGCCGTCCACGCGCGGACGGCGGGTGGACCACCCGCCGCCCGCGCGTGGACGGCTTACGACAGAGGCGATCCGGTGACGCTACGGAGTTGATGTAGTGAGCGCATACCCATACAAATCCATATAAAGAATACTAACCGCACGAGGCGAGGCGGTGCGGAGTGCAAAGCAAGTACTAAACGTCACGGTAATATAATCTAACAGTATTGTAACTCGGCCGTCTTTGTGAGTTATATACCTACCAGACGCGCCGCATGCGAGCTGCGGCACGATAGTGGCTGCGGGTACTGTAGGTACAGTCCGCCCAGTCTAATGGGTACTCTGCTCGCGGCGCGTAGGTATAACTCGAGTTTCGTGCGTTTGTATGGAGTTACAATACTGTTAGATATTATTACCGTGTAAACGTACTGAACAAAAGATGAAATATGTAGTTCGTTCATTGTGACGTAGCAAGTCTTGAGATCAGGATTTCATTGGGTGTCGAATTACGAATCATAAGACCGTGATCTTAAGCTCGGTATCATCTGAGATGGTGTTGATATAGGTTTATTAATTAGCGTCGACAGTAAGATGCTGGTCGCATCTTGAGACCGTATCAACTGATACCGCTCTTGAGATCACGATTGAGACTAGTTTATTAATACGGGCCTTAGTCTGCTAACCTCTGAAGCGTAAAAGCGTGGCAGTAAGGCATTTACCTAATTTCGTAGCGAGCGGTGCAGATTTGCAACTCTTTTTAGTATTTCGGCTCCGCCCCGCGTCTGAATGTTAATCTCTGGGATAATAATCTTCTGGCACGACATTTTCTAGAGATGGGCAAATTCCATGATACCTTAGTCGATAATGCTGTATTTTACTTAAGTTTATCTCACCTACATAATAACCTTGAAATTTTATCATAGATAACCTCATTTTTTGTCCGTACATACATACATACATATCGTCACGCCTTTTATCCCCGAAGGGGTAGGCAGAGGTGTATTTCTACACCCACTTTTCGCCAGATATACTTTAGTCCCACGTAATAAGGGGCGAGCCTATTGCCGTACCGGGCACATTTCCAGACTCCGTGCTGCTACTGAGAATTTCGTGACAGAAAGACCCAATAACACTGCCCGACCCAGGAATCGAACCCGGGACCTCCCGATCCCACGCGCACATTTATGCCGCGAGACCAACGAGGCAGTCGTATAAGGTTTGATGTCGAGTTTTCCATCTCTATGCAAAGATGGTATTTGCATCGTGCTATCCCTTAGTTGCCTCTTACGACACCCACGGGAATATAGGGGGTGGTGACACTTGTATTCTATGCCGTCAACCACACGGTTTTGTCCGTGTGATGACGGATTAAGAATACGCAATGTCACCACCCCATATCATCCCATGGGTGTCGTAAGAGCCGACAGAGGAACCATACTATGTAGAGAACAGCACTGTAAGAGAAGGAAAACTTAAAACAAACCCTATACCAACCTATTTGGCCAGCGTGGTATAGTAGGCTAATTCCTCCTTTCAAAGGAGAGGCGTAGTCCAGAAGTGAAATGTAAGGGGCTGATGATGATGAACCTCATTTTGCTTTTATTTTTGTTTGTTCGGGCAGCATTTAATTTGTAGGTGAGATGGGACCCAGGGACCTTCCTTTCATGTGGGTTGGGGAAGTTTGAGGCTCCTTTCCAAAGCGCCTAGTGACTGACTAATAATTAAATGCACTGCTGTTTCCTTGCACATACAATATGGTGCCTCGCACTTTGTAGCAATATAATTTTTTTTTTATTAAGATCTTAATGATTTTGTGTATTATGTACTTTTATACTACTAGGTCAAATCTTCCGCTGCATTCATTTATACAGCCTTACGCTTGAACTCTCGATATCACGCGACATCGATAAATCCCATCCCATCACTAGTTAGGTCTCATCTGGTAGCCGTGGCAGACATCCGTTCCACTAATGCACTGGGTCATTCCTTTTTACATAAAGCACTATCGTCCGTATTGTACACACGGCTTAGCTCTTAATGTTTGTTTCGCTATTGTACTACATCTTTTGTATGTTTATGTATAAATGTGCTAGTGGAATGTGGAATAGGGTCTCTTTTTTGGTGATAAAATTCTTTATTTAATTTTACTGTGTGGTGGTGTACCACCTGTATGTGTGGTGACGGATTAAGAATACGGATTGTGACCACCCCATATTATCCTTTGGGTGTCGTAAGAGCCGACAGAGGGAGCATAATTATTATGCAGATAATAGCACTGTAAGAGAAGGAAAACTTGATCCAAACCCTATACCAACCCGTTTGGTCAGTGTGGTATAGTAGGCCAATTCCTCCTTTTAAAGGAGAGGCCTAGTCCAGCAGTGGACTGTTAAAAGCTGATGATGATGATGGTGTTCCTCCAACTAGAGGAAGAATCCTCTGACTAGATGATCGATGCTGATCGTGTCTGGTGGACTGCAGTCAGTAGCAGTAATATACTGATCGCGTGGGGAAACTGTACTTGCGCGATTCATTGGTTTCGTTATGTCGTGTCCAAAAGATGTCACCGTGTTGATAGTCTTCGTCGTAATTGTTGTAGTTCGTACCGCTACAACTGTAATAACTTTTACGAATTTGTGTGTGTCTGATGTTTTTAGCCATCAATCGTTGAGTTTACGCCCAGAGGCCCGCTACCTCCTGTCTGTACCTGTGTAACTGTAGTAGACGATTTAAGCCTGTCTGCCTACCCCATTCTCCTAAAAAGAAGCATCAGGGCACGGTAAGGATGGTCTATTGCTCTCTGCACTTTTTCTTACTAAACGAAACCCAAATGTACCAAAACTACTAATTTACATCGATTTTCTGTATAATATTTATCCGGTCATTCGTACTGTTTGTCTAGTTCATTATAAATGTAATAAGTTATTCAAAATGAATTACAACAATGAATTTTCAAAATAATATTAGAAGGTAAAATCTAAGGAAGAAGAGGAAGAGGACGACCTCGACGAAACTATGTGGCAGAGTCGAAGAAAAGTGGGGATCGGGTCGTATCAACATTTTAAAGAAAAAATAGGAAACGGAAAGTTTTGACTATTACTCCACCGATAAGAGGCTCTTAAATTAAAGAAAAGGAGAGAAAATGTAAAAGTATCGATTCGATTCAGTGCCATACTCTACCTCTCGAAAAAATCGGCTGAATTATCAGTACCCGAAGAGTAGTGGTCTATATTATAATAATATAGTAAGTGTTTGATCACACCATTAAGTATATTTGTTACTCAATTACAAATCTCACGTAAGTACATAAAATATTTCACCAAAAACATTTTTCAAACAGCGATCGTGTCAAATTATAAGCGTAGCCAAAATAAAGTTACTTTCACCAACACAATTAGTCGGTGGGTCGGCAGAATGCCACATCATACGATATTCAGTAGGTTTTAATGCAAAGCGATCGAACGCGCGTATCAACTATAATGGGGGCTAATGGCTTCCAGGTTATTTTATGGTTGACTTGGTTTTTCGCTGATGGGGATGAACGAAAACTTTAATTAAAATGTTCAACAGGATATGAACTACAAGCTGATGCCTGAATTTTAATAGCTTCAACCTCATTTTCAAGCAAGCTTATAAACTTTATTTTGCTCTCTTTGGGTGGAATATTCAAAAATTATTTCTTAATAACCTGCGTTACAAGAGCATTTGAGTATGTATGTATCTTAATTAATTCTTTGTTTTACACGCATTTTAAGCACCCACCTTAATTTGTCTCTGCACCACCCAAAGGTTGACTGGTAGAGAATACCTTGAGCATTAAGTCCGCCTTTGTACAACTGCCTCGTTGGTCTGGCGGCATAAATATGCGCGTGGGATTAGGAGGGGTTCGATTTACGGGTCGGGCAAATTGTTATTGGGTTTTTCCGTTAGGAAATTCTCAGTAGCACCACGAAGTCTGGTAATGTGACCGGTATGACAATAGGCTCGCCCCCTATTACGTGGGACCTAAAAAAAATCCTGGCAAAATGTGGGTGTAATTTCAGGGATACAGGCGTGAGTCTAAAAAAAAATATAAAAAAAAAAAATTGTACAAATTATTTTGTTTTGTGCCAGAAGTTTTAAATGAATAAATAAAGATGCATCCACCGTCGAAATTTTATATTTCCATCTTCGATAGTTTATGCCCTGCGATAGTGTGTCAGGCATGGCGAGTGTTGTTATATAAATAGATATGTGATAGAGCCCTACCCTGATAAAGACAGACCTAAAGGCTCAGTTCACACCGAAATGGCAGCGGCCGGAAGCGAAGCGAAGAGCAGTTTCAGTGTCATATAATTTTAGTCTTTATCACCATGATTATAATACATAGAATCACTTGACAAACTTGAAAACGTCGTGCGCACGACCGCTCTGGCGGGCGCGAGCGGCCGCGAGCATGCGCTGGAAGGCGCGGGCAGCCGCGAGCATGCGCGGGAAGGCGCGGGCAGCCGCGAGCATGCGCGGGAAGGCGCGGGCAGCCGCGAGCATACGCGGGAAGGCGCGGGCGGCCGCAAGCAAATGCGGGAGGGCGCGGGCGGTCGTGTACCCAAGAATTTATTTTCCTTCTTAATCTTATCCACGTTTCCTCTTCTTCGCCTTCAATTATACGTTTATGTAGAATATGAACTGCGCATAGGAATAGCGTAAGCCTGAGCCGTGACGTGAGTTGCGCGCGGCCGCGAGCAGTCGCGGGCGGGCGCGAGCAGTCGCGCGCAGCCGCGAGCAGTCGCGGGCAGGCGCGAGCAGTCGCGGGCAGCCGCAAGCCTTCTCTTCGATGCCGGCCGCTGCGCGTCGCTTCCAGGCGCTGCCATTTCGGTGTGAACTGAGCCTAAGACAACATGAAACGAATATCCGAGACATGTTGTATTGGCGCAAATATATTATGATAAAATAAGATGGTGAGACCTCAATTGAACAAGAAGTTTGGGATATAATAATATACCATGTTCTGATTACGGAAAAATGATCTATACTTACTTCCGGTGGTGATGCTATGTACGGCGAGATTATTTTGACAGATCTTTTAAGGGAAGAAGTAAAACTCCAAAAATATACCACCAATTAAATATCAACATTACAATTGACAGCCTTTGAAGTCTCAAGAATTCAGGATAACTTTAGAATTATATACCGACTTGAAAACGTAATTACAATAATTTAATTTAGCATAAAGGCTAAGTACTGACATATTTACCTTCAACAAATCTACGAAACGTGATCCTGGATGAAACAAATTATTGAGAACAAACTTGAATTAACAGCCAAATGCCGACTTCACTTTGGGCGTGTGCGTTTTTCAAACGGGCGCCATGCGTACGCTCGGCGTTCACTCTGTGGTATAACGTGAACGCCGGGCCTACGCCAAGCGCACGTTCAAGGAACGCACATGCCCACTGTGTATGAGGCTTTATCAGGTACAAATTAGGCTTACTTTTTTGATTAAGTGCACAGCGCTCTTGTTTGAAAAACTTGTGAATTTGAAGATTCATTTGAAGTTTCATTTGAGCTTATATTAAGGTGTCTAACAATTTTGTAAGTCTCTTTGGTAACTGGCATTAAACGTAGGCCTAGTAAGACCTGTATAATCAGCTTTACTTCGTACTGTTGACTCGTCACTTAAAAGTTTTCTGGATTTTACCACGTGATATTCTTTAGGGATAATATTGTTTATGTGAGAAATTGTCTAGACCAAGCTAAGTTGCTTATGTTAAATGATTTAGAAGATGTTAGATATTGTGTACAAAGCGTCACATTGGTGGTTTTAGTGACTACAAGGTAACCATGCTTTGGCTACAGTAAAACAAGGCATGGTGGCTGGAAAGCTGGCAACTTTGAAAAAACAAGGTTGGACAGTAAAAGATGCTATATTATAGGTACATACTCAAATAATTTGTTCGTCAAAATAGTGACTAATAAATTACAGAACAAAATTCTTCATCCCCATGGAGTTTAACAAGAAGATAGAATTCTAAATACGATTTTTATACCGGTAAGGTTCTTCTCAAATAAAACTATGTACCCGTTGTAGCTGTAGTTTTAATATTACAAGTATACAATTTATTCAATTTTATTTATTTTCATAGAAATATGTTAATTCAGAACAGCTGTCTGCTTACCATAACCCTATCCGCGTCTGCTCTAGGATTGCCACTCATGCATCAACTAAGGCGTACAGCTCTCCACATGCTCTCGGAGCGAAGGGGTCCATTTAAAATGCCGCAGTTTCCTCAGTAGGTAGGTACTAGTATATTTTATGGATCATATTTATTCCTAGGATTGAATTTGACTATTGCTTATTATACGGGGTCCAACAGCAGAGCTGTTGTGCTGACAATAAAATGTTATTGTTGTCAATCCTCTTCTCTTAAGCCCTCGCATTCTTTTTATAATTTCTGTTTTTGTCCGATCTGTGCGAATTTCAGGAAATCACAAATCATTGTTTCAAGAGTTTGTTGTAATACCCTAGGGAACCCTGAAAGGCGTGAAAATTAAAAAGGCAAAAAGGTCTTTCACTTTCAGATTGTGCTGCAAGTTGACATTTAATCATAACCATGCCTGAATAGTTTCATCTGTTTACTATTTTCTCAATGAGAATGAACCACTTTTCATAATTTTAATGGCATGACATGTTCCTTCTTGTTCAGCATAATATTCTAATTATAAAGCTGAAGAGCTTGTTTTTTTGCTCATTTATCACTTCTTACCACCATGTAAAAACTAAACTATAATGAAAGCCGAAAGGAATTCAATGAGAATTCTATTAAAGGACGATGAAATATTTAATTCCGTCAGACAGTGCAAGTGCCATACAAGGAAGCACTTCACCCTTGTCAGGTGAACCACTTACTTATGCGATGCTACCGTACATCGCCACTCCAAGAAAATCGTCGAATCTCCAACTAATCGCACCATCTTAAGTTTCAAGTATTCGTATATTACGTGAAGATATTGGGTTGTAAGTTGTATGTTGTAGCACATATAGCATGTCATGGCATTCGTAATAGATCGGCAAAGTCAAGCAACGTTTGCACAGGCCATTTCTTGGATACTTAGGTGACCACTTGTGGCATTTATATTAGAGCGTTATGATGTTATGGCAGATGCGTAAAGTCGTTGAAGGCTTTCGCGGTCTATAACCACTAGACGCCAGAGTTAGAAAAAAAGAGTGAAAGCAAGTTATGGGAAGCGAGCGTACAAAGTAAACGTCAAATCGATATCCGAACATTTATAAAATAAGAAAAGATACTTCAGCGGTCCCAATGTTGGGCGTGACCTCCTCTGCTCGTTATGAAAAGAGTACCTGATATTATGCGGTAGTGACTACATAGGTACAGTCGAACAACTTCCCACTAGACCACCATAAGGGCGAGGATCGCTTAGCAAGACATCGTCGCTTCCAGGGCTATTTTACACGCACATTGACACTCGTATACAAAACCAGTTTCAAGCGTGCCACGACTCTATGAGTGAGCCAAGGGATTTGTTTTCAAACTGGTCCAGCGCCGACTTGTTTGATTGTACCTTTGACAAGTTTTTAACAGTTACAATGACAATTTGTTTAAAGTACTTGCTTGTAGTCTGCGTTGAGATTTGTGAAATGTTCCCTGTTAAGTTTAATGTTTTATTCGAATGTATTAACGAATTCTATAGTAAACTCGTATGCGGCCAAACGCGCCGCCCACCGCTGTAACCGGCTTGCAGCGGTCTGTGGTATGCCACCCTTTTTACCAAAAATATGCGTCAACGGCTGATGGTCCGTGCGTAGTATAAAACTTCTACCAAACAAGTATTGATGATGCTTAGTCACCCCGAACAATATCGCGAGTGCCTCCTTATCGAGTTGGCTGTAGTTTAGTTCGGCAGCGTTAAGCGTGCGGGATACACAACTAACCGGGCGCTCACTGCCGTCGGCATATCGGTGCGCCAGCACTGCGCCTAATCCATACGCGCTACTGTCCACCGATAGTACGAGAGGTCGGCCCTCTTCGTAATGTGCTAACACTTTCTCATCCAGGAGGGCACGCTTAGCATCTTTAAAAGCTTGTTCACAACTAGAGTCCCACTTCCAACACACGTCCTTTTTTAATAAATTGTGCAACGGATATAACAAAGTGCTTAAGTTACTTATAAACTTACCATAATAATTTAACATCCCCAAGAAACTTTTTAGTTGTGTTATATTCTCCGGTCGGGGTGCACTAGAAATAGCCTCTAATTTGGTCGTATCTGGGCGCAATCCCTTTTTGTCAATTACAAAGCCTAAGTATTTAACATTATCTTGCATAATACGACACTTATCTAACTTCACTGTTAAGCCCGTCTCGCGCAACCTTTCGAGTACAGCTCGTAAATTACCTAAGTGATCTTTATCATGGACGCCCGTGATGCAAATATCGTCCAGAAAAACCACACATCTTGGAATACCACGCAGAGTTTCCTCCATTAATTTCTGGAATTTTTCAGGAATACATGCTAGGCCATACGGCGTACGCCGGTACGCGAAAGTACCGAGATGAGTCGTGATCGCTGTATATGGTTGGGACTCCTTAGTTAAAATGCATTGTTCGTAAGCATGGGTGAGATCAATTTTCGTGAATTTTTCGCCCCCGCTTAACTTTGCGAATAACTCGTCAATACGAGGTAAAGGATAATAATCGCGCTTCAACATAGGATTAATTGTAATTTTGTAATCGCCACAAATACGTATGTCCCCATTTTTCTTTACAACTGGTACAATCGGGGTTCCGTAGTCTGAATAGTCGACGCGGTATATGGAGCCGTCGGCCTCGAGTCGCGCCAGCTCGCGCTCGACGCGCGCGCGCAACGCCAGCGGCACGGGCCGCGCGCGCACATACACAGGCTCGTCGCGGGTCAGCTGTAATCGAATGGCGCGCTTACAAGTCCCTAACTTAGCCGTGAATACCTCGGGAAACTCAGCACATAAACGGTTCACGAATCCATCGTCGGTTATTTTATATAGGTTTATATGCGTCACCTTAAGTGCACGCAACCAATCTCTGCCTAGTAAAGGACATGCCCCGTCTTTAATTATATAAAGTGGTAATGATTTCGCTTCTACATTGCCCAATCTGACTTTTACTTCTATATAACCTAGGGATTCGATGCGTGAACCGGCATAGCTACGAAGCATCAAATTATCGGGTTTAATAGCTTTATAAGAAAATAGTCGAGTATACAAATCTTCATTAATAGCCGAAATACGGCTACCCGTATCAATTTCAAAGTCGGTTTCAAAGCTATCTATAGAAACATTTACAAAATACGGTTTATTCACCTTACCTCCAGTAACTAACTTAAACATATCGTCTGAATCGTCCTCCCCGCTAATATAATTTTGTCGACTGTTTGCACGCTCGCCGTAACTTTTTACTGACTTACACATCACTTTCAAGTGACCTTTTTGATGACACTCATCACAATTATAATTCACATAACGACACCTGTCTGCGCGATGTGTTTTACCGCAGCGCCAGCATGTCTGCGCGGTCGGCGCCGTAGCCGCGCCCTTCGCGCCGGCTGCACCCGGCCCGCTAGATCCTGCGGCCCCGCCAACGCCAGCGCCTGCCGCCGCGAGCGTGCGCCCGGCCGCCCCGCGTATAGTGCAGGTCCTCCCCCGCATCGCCGCCCGCACCTGAGGTCGTAGCCGGCACCGTACTGCCGCTCACCTCCGCGTGCTTCTCCGCAGCCTCCAGGGCCAGTGCTAACTCCACAGCCTCTTTGTATTCTATTTTCCTTTCGGCGAATATTCTGGAACGCATTGCGTCGTCTGACAGCCCCGAGACGAATTGATCTCTGAGATTTTCCTCTAGAGTAGAACACTTCTTACACTTGCCAAAATTGCAAGTTGTCGCCAGATGCTTGAGGGCTTGTAAATACTCCGTCAACGGTTCGTCGGCGCGCTGTCGCCGCAGCCGGAACACGTGGCGTTCGGCGATCTCGGATCGCTGCGGTTCCAAATGATCGCCAACTAATTTGACCAAAGCCTCGTATGATTTGTTCTCCGGAAAGTCAGGCGAACACAAGTCACACATTAACGAATACGTTGTTTCGCCTACGATTGTTATTAACATTGGCACTTTGAGGTTATCTTTTACATCGTTAAGTAAAATATATTGATTCACTCGACGTACATAAGCAGGCCACTGTTTAGAACTAATATCGAACGGTTCTAACTTGCCGATTGGCATATTTGTAACTGATATAACGTTTCGTAGTGCACGCGTAAGTATTTAATTATTTACTCGTCGCCAATGCAACGTCAATAAAAGGCGGGAATCAGCGACTGACTGTTTATTCGAGAAAACATATTGGCCACCCGCCACTACACGATCACTATGAGCTTACTTTACAGTTTACAACACTTAAACAAGTCAAAACCCTATTCTAGATGATGCCGGCTTTTCCTAGCTAAATGATTTCTTGAAAAGAAAGGCCGAAACAAACTCAGAGTCGGGTGATTCTTCGAGCAAGGCATTATTGGGTGATTTGCGTGGCAATTTTTCTTTTTTTTAATCGACATCTGTTTCTTAAAATATACGTAAAAGTAATATTTTTTACAGAAAAGGCACCTCAGAGAGCGATATACTTACAGAGATAATCAAGTTTAAAAAATTGGAGGCCACGCAAATCACAAAACACCCCACGAAAATGATTATTTTTATTTAACTTTCTCAAATAACTTATTATCAGGTAAAAGAATAAGTAAGTAACTAACACAGAAATAGTTTTTTAAAGTTTTTATGTATAATAGAATCAGTCAACATTATTTATTTTGAATTTTCGGTACTTGTATAAGTTTATCATGAAGACAACGTTTAGCTTGATTTTTTCCTGCAAGTAATATTTTTGGGAACTTATTCGACTTTTTTCTCGTCTAGGTTTTTGTTCGCGGAGGTTTAAGTCATGAATACTAAGTATTTTTCCTTCAGCTTTTCTTTTATAATATCTTGCCCGGTTTTTGGCCTTGAATTCTTAATTATTTTTAAGCCAGAGAGGCTTAAAAATAATGAAGAGTTCAAGGCTCTTCTTCTTCTTTCAGATAACTTCTTTCTTTCAATGTTTTCCTCTCTTGTTAATGGCATTTTGGTCTAAAAAATAATTCATTACAATTTTAGCTAATCTGACACTATTTTTATTATTATTAGGTACTTATAAAAAATTAAGTTTGATTTAAACGAATTTACATTTTACTAAAGTAACAAAAATATTATCATACAATACTATTACAAAACTCAAAGTTATTTCATTTGCATGGCCAATAACTTATTTGCGTGGGTCAAAACTACCACGTAAACCACGCAAATCACGACCACGGAAATCAAAATAAATCCTTTATTCTAAAAATATATAAAAACCCTTTAAGCAAATATACTGTTTTTTGAATATAAGTTGCATTACCTTATATTCGTTCCCTACAATATTTTATTCAATAAACAAATTCACAGACAACGGAGAAAACAGTTTTGAGAAACCATACCCACGAAACGATGTTCTTACCTTAATTTTTCGGAAACTCGACGCGTCGTCACACAAGCACTCTGCCCAGCCGTCGGAGTGCGACTAGTTGTAACGTTAATTAGGATGACGCAACATTGGGCCGCGAAGTTAGGGATGTGCAAGTGAATTTACAATAATCCACGCAAATCAGTAACTACCCCGTGACAGTTACATTATATTTTTTTTAGATAATGTAATTCTTTTAGAACTATGATCTAATTTCTTAAAGCATTGTCAACTTCTTAGGAATTAATGTTTTTTTTTGGTAAGCATGTACCGTTTAGTTTAAAATATATAATTTACTAAGTGACTCGGAGTTTGGGACACTCCACGAAAATCAAAGAATGGGGGTGTTTTATTGTTTTTACGATATTAAATATGTAGATAATTGAATAATAATCAATAAACCAAATAAGAGAGGACTGAAGGTTTGCCCAAAAAAAAAGTGGCTTGCTAACTTTTCGTTTTTTTTTTTAAGGTGATGCCGCTTAAAAAACGTGTCTAGAAGAATGACCCAGTTATTGTTTTTTTTGTCACTTCAATTTATTTTGTATTTTCTTGATCTTTTAAAGTCCAGACAAAAAGGGTTTAGTATGCAAGTACAATGCAGGATATCGTCTGACACTTTTGACTGACTCGGGGACTGTATGTTATGTAACCTCATTACAATAACTTCAAATAATGAACAAAATATTACGATAACTTGTGTGTGGCCGCTCCCTAACAGCAAATCATATACAAATGCCATACAAGTTTAACATACAGGATCTGAACTTGTTTTGAGAGCTTATTATTATGATCTTAGATTAAACATTTTGAAAAACTTGTTCATAAATTCTCTAAATTTGTAATATTCTGGTGCCTAATAAAAATCTTCGTATCTATAATAAATAATAGGTACGCAATCCTCCTCAACACGAAGTAAAGATATTATAATCTTTTTTACTATGTATTAGGTATGCATAAAATTAAGAATAAGATAAAGGCTAATCCTACAATTAAAACGTATTTAGATACTTGTCATTATCGTCAGCCTTGTATATAAACTGTGTCACTGCTGGACATGGACACGGGCTTTTTATCACTGTCTATGACAAGGGTGAAGCTGGGGGTGCTAATGAGTGTAACTAATGAGCACATGCTGGAGAACTCTCAGACAGATAAATCGTAGCGATAGCCTAGAAGGGACACTAACAGAAGGGTTCAAACCCACAGAGCGCACTGTTGACTTTTGTAGTTACGTTCCTATTTAATTGTTAATTATCGCTTGCTAAACGGTGAAGGAAAACATCGTGAGGAAACCTGCATGCCTGAGAGTTCTCCATAATGTTCTTGAGAGACATGTGAAGTCTGCCAACCCGCACTTGGCCAGCCTGGTGGACTATGGCGTTATCCTTCTCATAGTAAGAAGAGGCTCGTGCCATGCAGTGGGACAATATAAACGGCTAATTATGATATTGCTTGATAAAACCTTGGTAATCGATTTTAAACTTTCGCGATTCGTATACATCATACAAAATAATTTTGCGGGTAACCTTGGTAGAAACAATAATGTAAGGAAACAAACCTGCATTCTTAGATACCTACTAATGAGAAAATCAGACCTACTTTTGTTTAATAAACCGACACAAACATAAAAGTAGATCAAAAGTAAAAAAAAAACGAATTAAAGTCACCTATGAGCAAGATGGACGACACCGAACTTTCGTAATGAGTGTTATATAACTTCTTAATACGGTTTTCGTGTAAGAAACACTTTATTACAGTTGATGTTGACTTGTATTTGATGAAAGGTGGAACAATTTTTGTCTTAGGTTTGGTGTGCAGTGAGTCCTTTGTATGTATTTTTTTTACTTCTAGAGTAAAGGTATACGGGACGTCATAATGACAATAGTTATCGTTGTCTTTTAAAGCTATATTTAGCGTTAGATAGAGGAAAATTTGATAGAAGATTGAGAATGCAAAAGGAATTAGATCCTAATCGACTTACCACTCAGGATGCCGAAAACCGTGAGGAGTAGGAAAGCGGTTGACGAGCGCCTTAGGTCGCGACCGGGAAAGCGCTGGGATGATGATGATGAAGGAGGTGTCGCTACTAGAAACTCACCCCAATTTTATACATTTAGATGAAAAAGAGAAACATAGTCTCTGCTTTGCCTAAAGTAGGAACGTCGTGCAGAGCCTCGCTCTCTTACATACGCTCGCGATGCGCTCCACGCTCTCGAATCTCTTACAAAAAGTTAACATAAAGAATTCCTACTGCTACGCTTTTATTGGAGGGAGAGTGAGATTGCTGGATGTTCAATATTACTATGATACAACATAAAAGATAACCTTTACTTTACTTAAGTTAGGAATGGTATATTTAAAAATCGTTCCTTAATGGGCGCCCACGTCATACAAGAAACTTGGTGTCAAAATTTTATGTTTCTAGCTTCAGAAGTCTGTCCTCTGTGATGATATATACATACATACATACATAGACTCACGCCTGTTTCCCGGAGGAGTAGGCAGAGACTACGGAACGCCATTTGCAACGATCCTGACATATCTCTCTTGCTTCATTCACTCCCATCAGATTCCTCATGCATGCTCTTCTGTTCAGGGTAATTCTAACCAGTCCTGTTTTTAGGATGTCTCCAATCTGGTCAGAAAACGTCCGCCTAGGTCTTCCACTGCGTCCTGTCCCATTCACACTTGCCTTGCCTCACTTGCCTCTGCTTAGTCAATCTTTCTTCATCCATCCACTCCATGTGCCCAAACCACCTTAGCATACCTTTCTCGATGCTTGTCACTACAACTTCTATTAACCCCACCACACTCTCTTATCACACAATTCTTTACTCTGTCAGTCAAAGACACACCACACATACTTCTCAGTGATGATATATCAGTCAGGACAAGTGGTTTTACTATGTGGTGATGATCTGAAAGAAAAAGATCCTTCTATACTATCAGCTAGATTGACTAAGGCATAAAAATAACCTTCAAATATCTTACTTTTCTATAAAAATATGGTAAAAATATTGCACTCAACAAGTATTGAGGTAGGCAGGTAGTTTATGTATGAATGAGATTTCCATTGATATGAAGAGGGGTCAAAACGCCATAAAGTCAAAGTTATTGCACGGGGGTGCCATGCCCTTTCATACCCATAAAAGTTTGGAAACAACTTTATTAAAAGGTGAAGTATATCTTCTATATATTAAAAGAATTTGTGTTTTATAATACGAGTCGGCCAGCCCGTTCTACGCAACCAATTTGCATGATTTTTTTTTTAAATGAAAGCTCTCGCTGCATAGATTTGTCATCAAGCATTAGAAATTACCTAACTTGCACATTCATCAAGTTATATGCAAAAACAGTTTTCTTCCATACATTTTTACTTTTTCGTAGCAGTAGTCAATGACTTTCTGCTTCTATATATCTGGTTCTCATTGAGGTAGGCATTTCGTTATAGGCCTAAAACACGCGCTGAAAAGAACTCATTTGATGGTATGCTTATTTAAATTGGGTAAGTTTGAAGGAAGATAGGTGTGGACATTGAACTTATTTTCATTATTTTCCTATAAATTTCTTAAGATTCCATTGCTTTCTCTCTACATGGACGGTTCTTAATTCAAAAATATTTTTATGGCATCTAATAAGTTCCTTGCGGTAACTGCCAGGAAAAAACGTTATGCCTCCTTAAGGTGACCTTGCCTTACTTTCATACGGGTGTGAGTGTGGTGGTGTGTAAAATTATACCCGATGTTGGTCAAATTATCACTACAGTGAATTATCGCTGATGGCAGGTAATATTCCCCGAATGTTACCAGTTAACCCTTAATGTTGGGTGAACTGATCTCTGATGTTGAGGAATTTTCCTTACGTTTTATGTTAGGAAAATTTTTGTGTTTTTAAATTACGGACTTTCTTCTCGCATCTTATTTTTTGTAGCTTTGGTAAGAATAGTAGTTTTGAGAGAAAAGGTAGGTACTTTTGACAGCACCGGCGGTTTTGGTAGAAATGGTAGTTTAAAAAAAACGGTAGATATGATAGTGTTAGTAAGATTAGTAGTTTTGGTACAAATAGTAGTTTTGATAGGAATAGTATTTTCGGTAGGAATAGTAGTTTTGGTAGAAATGGTATTTTGGCATATATTGTAGTTTTGGTAGCAATGTTACTTACGATTGCTACCAAAGCTACCATTCCTACCAATAGAACAATTTTGACCAAAACTATTAACGTTATTATTACATTTAAATAAATATTTATTTAACAAAATAAATCGTGCTTCTCACAGAAATATTTAGCTGGATAACAGAAATAAAACCTATTTTCTTACTTATAAAAAAAGTTATTTATCTATATTTTTAATTTTGATATGAAGTTAGCGTAAGTTAGTTACTTATGTTTCTGATTTAATAACGTATTTTTTGTGAGTAGTTGTGTTTTCAATTATAATGATGGTTCTTGGAAGGACATTGGAAAATGCTCAGAGAAAGTTTGAACAAAGAATCTTGGTCAATGACGGCCCTGTTAGAGATTTAGTACCGGATGCTCCTCCTACTGCTTAAAAAAATACGGGTGGAAACGGGTTCAAATTTGATTAATTCTACCATAAATTTTCAAGTGATTTCCATTCTTGGTGACGGTAATTCATCATACCTATATGTAAGAGCTTTTTTATATTATTAAATATGCTGTGGAACAGCACGGGTCCTCTAGTCTATATATTAAAAGAATTTGTGTTTTATAATACGAGTCGGCCAGCCCGTTCTACGCAACCGATTCGCATAGTTTTTTTTTTTAATGAAAGCTCTCGCTGCATAGTTTTGTCATCAAGCATTAGAAATTACCTAACCTGCACATTTATCAAGTTATATGCAAAAACAGTTTTCTCCCATACATTTTTTACGTTTTTGTAGCCGTAGTCAATGACTTTCTGCTTCTATATATCTGGTTCTCATTGAGGTAGGCGTTTCGTTATAGGCCTAAAACACGCGCTGAAAAGAGCTGTTTCATTTGATGGTATGTTCATTTAGATTGGGTAAGTTTGAAGGAAGATAGGTGTGGACATTGAAATTATTTTTCAATATTTTCCTATAAATTTCTTAAGATTCCATTGCTTTCTCTCTACATGGACGGTTCTAAATTCAAAAATATTTTTATGGCATCTAATAAGTTCCTTGCGGTAACTGCCAGGAAAAAACATTATTGCCTTACTTTCATACGTGTGTGAGTGTAGTGGTGTGTAAAATTATATCCGATGTTGGTCAAATTATCACTATAGTGAATTATCGCTGATGGCAGGTAATATTCCCCGAATGTTACCAGTTAACCCTTAATATTGGGTAAACTGATTTTTCGTGTTTTTAAATTACGTACTTTCTTCGGGCATCTTATTTTTTTTATGTGGAACATATTACAGCGCTTCATAGTACTATTGTCATATAATTATATGATTACAAGTGGTAGTTATGGTAGAAATTGTAGTTTTGTTGAGAATAGTAGTTTTGAGAGAAAAGGTAGGTACTTTTGACAGCACCGGTGGTTTTGGTAGAAATGGTAGCTTTGAAAAAATGGTGGATGTGATAGTGTTAGTACCAATAGTAGTTTTGATAGGAATAGTATTTTCGGTAGGAATAGTATTTTTGGTAGAAATTGTATTTTTGGCATATATTGTAGTTTTGGTAGCAATGTTACTTACGATGGCTACCAAAGCTACAATTCTACCAAAACTACAAATTCGACCAAAACTATAAACGTCATTATTACATTTCTAAATTATGAAGGATTAATCACACCCATACACAAAACAAAATAAATCGTGCTTCTCACAGACATATTTAGCTGGATAACAGAAATAAAACCTATTTTCTTACTTATAAAAAAAGTTGTTGTTCTATATTTTTAATTTTGATACTAAAATATTGACAGATAAAGAAAAAAGTGAAGTTAGCGTAAATTAGTTACTTAAGTTTCTGATTTATTAGCTTTTTTTTGTGAGTAGTTGTGTTTTTAATAATTATAATGATGGTTCTTGATAGGAAATTGAAAAATGCTCAGAGAAGAGTTTGAACAAAGAATCTTTGTCAATGACGGCCCTGTTGGAGATTTGGTACCGGATAGTCCTCCTATTGCTAAAAAAATACGGGTGGTAACTGGTACAGATTTGATTAATTCTACCATCAACAATTTTCAAGTGATTTCAATTCTTGGTGACGGTAATTGCCTATTCCGCGCAATTTCTTATTGTTTATATGGAAGTGAGAATAAACATTATGAAATTCGTTTGGCCACTGTTGATAACAAAGTCAATAAGTGGGATGTATATAGTAACTTCATTGTTGGGGACGAATCATATGGCCAGACCATTACAAATGCAACAGATTACAAACGTGTGATGGGTGCCAATGGACAGTACGCAGGGCATGCTGAACTTCAGAGTGTAAGTGAGCTATATCCAGAGTGTCAATTCAGAGTTCACCTGGAAAACAGTAATACGATTACTGACTATGGTACTGGCGAAATTTTCATAACTTGCTATTTTCTGGACACCTGGACGAAGGACATTACAGTGTCCTAATGGAAAGAATGGTAGGTCAGCACAGTCATATTGAAGAACTTTCTTTCGTCAATGTTCAGTTATACATATTATATATATCCCAATTGCGCGGCAAAACATTCAGTAATGTCAAGGTGGACATTTCAGGATACCTAAGGTGTTGCACCTTAGGCAAAGCCAATGTTGTGAGAAAATAAGTTTTGTGATATATATATTTTTGGTTAGAATATCATCTTTTTACTTATTAGATAAGGCTAGAATGTACTCATCATGCCTATATGTAAGAGCTTTTTTATAAAATTAAAATATGCTGTGGAGCAGCACGGGTCCTCTAGTCTTACTTTTACTTTTGTTTACCGGTCAGTTTTATTATTATTTAGTTTTACTACTGAACTATACAGACATCTGATAATATAGCTATGACTATGGCTTAGTCAAAGCAGTACTAGAGATTCGTAGAAAAGCAACCTTCACCGATCTGATGATGAAAAGTATTTAATATCAAATTTTGCATGTTAAATAATATATCGCGAATGGGTCGGAGCCAAAGCCAAAAAGAGCCGGACTCTTTTTGCCAACGCATTCACGGTATATTTTTTAACTATGTTTATGTATCACACGTACAGTCGTTTTTTAACATAGTAGATACGAAAACTAGTATCCAGATGAATAATTAATGATACAACTGATGTCATCTAATGGACAATGATTGAACTCTTAAGGTAAGAAAACATCAAAGATCCTTAATCACACCATTACCAAGAAGAACATAAAAGAAGCAGAATGTACGCAGTTTTTTGTATATGTTGAGGATATTGCTAGAAGATAATTTAAAGTAAACCTAAGCCATCAAGAGTCTAGTCAGTATAACCCAAGCATTTTGGGTAAAGTCTGAATTATAAGCAGCCATAAAAAAATGTATTCGAGTTTTCCGAATTTTCTCATCTCATATCATCGCATAAGCCTATTGCAGTCCACTGCTGCTCGTAGACATCCGCCAGCTGCCACAGGCCACTGCTTTTCGTCATTCAGCCACTACCAGCCAAATAAGCCTTGGATGAGGAATATTTTCTGTAATTGAAGAAGCATGACCCCTTATTCCTCCACAAGATTTCCAGACTGCCTCCGTGGTCCAGGAACTGCCTCCGTGGTCCAGTGGATAGCGTATGCGACTGCTGATCGGAGGTCCAGGTTTCGATTCCGGGGTCGGGCAAAAGTGTTACTGGGTGTTTCCGAATACTCAGTAGCAGCCCGGAGTCTGGTGATGTACCCGGTAACGGCAACAGGCTCGCCCTATTACGTGGCACCTAAAAATTCATGGTGAAATATGGGTGTAATATTTACACCTCTGCCTAGCCCTTCGGGCATACAGGCGTGAGACTATAAATAAAATAAATAAAGATTTCTCAAGAAAATTAACAAATCCTTTCACTAGTTCTTTAATATCTTTGCTCTCAGTGTGCAAAGTACGAGAGTCAAATAAATCTCAGCTGTTGCTAAGATGAGACTTACTTTTTAAATCTCACGTCTTGTTAACTTGTTCAACATCTTCAGATGTTCTTTGTAGCTTTCGTCTCATACTTTATATTGGTAGCTATTACTTTGTCTCTTTCTAACGTTAACAAGTCGAAAGCTTTTTGAACTTTTGAGAATTGTATCAGTTGTATGTAATAAAGCGATGACATTAATTTCGTAAAGGGATAAGTATATAGGTTAAGTTATATTTTATTTACACCCATAAATTCTTATGGTTTGAACAATGAATTGTTACAAAGACACTAACTTTCTACATTTTACCACAAGATGTCTAAAAAACAATAGCTACCGATCAAAACTCAACTTTCTTAGTAATTCTGCTACCAAAAGAAGGAATTATTTTCTTAGAAATATATTTGAGATAAGCGCCTTCAAAAAAAGAAGAAACTATTCAGCTTCTAAATATGGATGTAGATAAAACAAGATAAATGTACACCGTAGAAAATACTACATAATCATAATTTCACACGAATAAGCCATCATAACACGGCAAGGATCTTCAACTGTCGATACAAGTACTTCAAATTACTAGAACTACTATTTGCTTGTGGTAGTTACGTTGGAAATAACTTGAAACAATATAACTATTTGAAATGCTGGTTCTAAGTCTGAAACTATTACTTCAAGAAAGCTCGTTTCAATGATCCGAACATGTTCTATCAATAACTCAATTATTGTACAATTATTTTGAAGGGTCTGAACCAACTAAGATGAATTTCACGTTTTCAAACCTTTGAGCCAAATATGAGGCAGATGTTTTAGCTGAAGCGGCGAACAAAATTATCGGGAAGAAACCTACCATGCCTACACACAGTGGCGGCTCGTTCAAAGGAGCGCTGGAGCAGTGAACTCCCAAAATTATAAAATATATGTACCTATACAACGCATATAAACTTTTTCTATAAACATACTCAATATTTTAATACACAGCTATTCTCTTTTCTATAACTAATGCATATCCACAAATAAGTATTTGACTACTAAGCTAGTAAGTTTATCATAATTTTGTCAACACTCTTGAAACATACCTACATAGGTATTTTTGTTGAGTGGAGCGCTCATACCAGCGCTCTTCGTTGACGAAAGCTTAGTACAACGCTTAATACTGAAATGTAATGAGTGCGAAAGAGAGAGCGTTCTATGCGCTGGGCGCGTGAGACAAAAGATTAGTATGAGAAATAAGCCAAATACGGAGCGCCGCTCCTGGCTAGCTTGACGAGGTGCGCATGCGCGAATATATTACCCGACTAAATGATATGACCATTTGTCACGAAGAAAAATTAAAACGTGTGCGCCGTTTTTTTTAATAGTGTTTTGTCGGTAAGTATCATTTGAATGTAAACAAAAGCAAAACATTTCTCTGCAAGTGTGTTGGTAATTAGAAAAGGATTGGTGTTTAAAATATAGTTAATTGTATGTGTGATTGTGTGTAGATGTTTAAGAAAGACAGTTAAATTGTGTAACTAATATGGAATATAACAGCGTAAACTTTATAAAAAACTGAAAAACCTAAAAAAAACGACCAATATGATAAAACGCTTTGGATGTGGTTGCGAAATTGCGAAGGAAGTAAGAAGCTGTTTTGTTTTCCGTGTAGGTATTGTGTTTAGTGGCGCCGGAGTTGATACTGCGTGGACGGTTCAGGTAGGTATCGATGATTAAGCACGTCATCTTTCTTACTTAATTGTAAAAGCATTCACAAAATAAATGGTAAGCAGTTTCATCTTTTTTTTTTGTGAACACCCAATATAATCTTTCACGAGCCGCCTCTGCCTACACAAGTAGCATTTGTTTCTCATTAAATGTTTACTATCGTTTGGTAGTCATGAGCAATTCGTTCTTTATTGACCACGTGACATATGGAAGGCTTAGCCTGGCCGCACTCATCCGTTTTCGGGCCCGCTTTTGGGGTCCACTTTTCGGGACCGTTTTCGGTTCATTCCGCGAGCAAAGCGATTTTCATTTATTTTTCTTTGGTCTAGACATGGGTTATAATTATAGGTTATTAAAATATTAGGTATCACATGATTGTGATTTAATTGTTTGCGTGAAAAATACCTGTGACAAAATACTAGGTACCTACTAAAAATTTTGCAAATCCGGATGAGTAAGTATAGAAACTTTTAAACACTCGCGTTGCATGTTTAAGAATATATATATAGACGGGAATATATATATAGCCCCAGTACTGGCTAATATCTGGATGGAACACTTTGAAGAAAAGGCGCTTAGCAGCGGGCCCAAGACCATCAGGCTTTGGAAAAGATACGTGGACGACATCTTTAGTATCGTAAAAGGAGGTAAGCAGGAAGTAGATCAATATGTGCAACACCTTAACTCCATTCATCCGAAAATGAGGTTCACCTACGAAATGGAAACTGACAGATCGTTGTCATTCTTGGATGTCAAAGTGACTGTGAGACCAGATGGGTCCTTAACACACTGCGTATACCGGAAGCCTACGCACACAGATAGATACCTGCACGCCATGTCACACCACCACCCTCGACACCTGCAATCCGTTGTGACGTCACTAAAAAACAGAGCACATGACCTCTGTGACCCTGAGCATTTGAAGCTAGAGCTAGACCATGTTCAGGAGGTACTTAGGAAGAACGGATACCAGGTACAACGACGAATGACGCGGCCTATCAAGCGCGATAAACATCCGGCGGTAAATAGACAACCGACCTACATGCCCTACATTAGAGGTGTTACGGATAAAATAGGAGACAAGTTAAAAAACTACTCCATTCCGACAGTATTTACACCAGGGGCCAAAGTATACAACATGGTGGGCACACCAAAGGATGTTCTACCGCTACAAACCCCAGGTGTCTATAAAATCAACTGCAGCTGCGGAAGCTCTTACATAGGGCAAACGAAGCGGACTATCGCTGAACGTATAAAGGAGCACATCGCAGCTGTAAAGAACCGTCAAACGAACAAATCGGCGATTGCGGAACATTTACTTCAATCGGGCACCAATCACTTGATTGAATTTCATCGTCCCCAAGTCCTCTCCACGGAACTTCACTTTTACCCAAGAGTTGTGCGTGAAGCGATTGAAATCAGAAAACATAAAAATTTCAATCGGGAAGAGGGCTTCAAATTGTCATCGGCGTGGAATCCTGTGATTCGGCTAACAACACGCCACTTTAACGCGCAGTCGGCGAATGTTCAATATACAGATACGGTTAGTGTGTTTTGCGCCGGTACTTCGAATATCAACGACCCGGGGGTAGAAATAGAATCTTCTACCTCGCACTCGGAGATGTGACATCGCCACACCAGTCAGCTTGCGACCACGGGACGTGCAACCGTCTCGAAACTTCAAGCAAAATAAGGTATGTAAATACCTAATTTGCATGTTCGCGTTAATTCCCATCTATATATATATTCTTGAGTAAGTATAGAGTTAATACCGTAGTTGTCCTTACCCAGTGTCGTCTCTAAGGATTCAAGCACTAAGCTATCCATTTTTTCCATGCATCATTCATCTTCCTCAATATAAGTTCTGAAATTGCGCATTTAACTACTTAGAATTGTATGGATACTCTTTATGCTAATATTAAATATTATTTTAGAATATTTTACATCTTGAATACATAAGTCCTAATTTTAGATAAGCCACAAAGCATAAGCAATAAATGCTTGATGTTTCATCAAGTATATTTTATCAGAAATGTGATAGCAAATTTTCCTACCTTCAAGCAACGTCATCCATTTTAGCGAAACAACGTAAAATATAAGAAAAACGCTTTCTAACCGCGTAACTCGTTGTTTTTCCACTATCGTTTGTGTTGGGTTGGTGGAGCATAAATAAAATGTTCAATTTCAACAGGTTAAAATATTATATTTGCTTCAAGATTAAGTGTCGAGATCAAACCGCTTCAGAAAATGTCTTGTTAAAATTCATGTTTTATTTCTGGATGCTTTTGATGTTTTCGTGTGTGTACGTGAGGTAAATTTGAGAGTAATTGCCTTCTCTCTCAACAGACTCTTTTTCTATTTCAAACCATATTTTGTAATATCTTCTTGGGTTTACGCGAATGTTACACATTGAAATTAAACTACAGTTTAAGGATTTTATCGCGTTGTATTGGTTTCACTAAGTTATTACATTTGAAACTAAAGATCTAGAAACTATATTTTTAATTTATTACTAGCCGACGTTTCGAATTCTTTACAGAATTCATGTTCACGGCAGACTGAGGTGATATTTGTCTTTTTCTTGAATGTATAAGTTATCTCAAAGTACCCAAACATTTTTCAACTACTGGTGTAGTTTAATTTCAACATATTTTGTAATGACTAATTTTGAGGTGCTCGGAGTGGTATTTACCTCATACACTGAGAAGAGTGCTTCAATTTCTCTCGAAAAGAAATGTAAAAAACATGAAACATCATAAGTTATTTTTTGTATAAGGCAGACTTTCTGAAGCCCAGTCACTGATGCACAGGTGCAGTGTTCTTTTTATTGATTTTTCTTTGAATGTTTAGCTTATTTACCGTTTTATTGTGTGTTAAGTTTAATGTTAATATAAATATGTATTTATTAATAGTATCGTAAGGGTGATGCACTTATGATAAAGATGATGGGCCTCAAAAGGGAGTGTGTTTCCAAGTTGTTACCGCGAGTAAATCATTAGGTGGTTATTATAATTCAGCGTCTATTGCAGTGTCTTGGCAAACCTAGAACTTCTAGGTAGGTATAAGGTACGGTGCTGGTTTAGGCAAAGGCTGGCAGTGATTGGACACAGCAGACTGATTGATAATGAAGATTATCTTTACCATTATCTGCGAAAAAAGCATAATAGTATTTGATAATTTATACAACAATACAATTATATTCTAGTGCAGAAACTACAAACAAAAGTAAATAACAAACCGTTTTAAACAATATTCCACTTAGTTTGCTAACCTCTGAAGCGAAAAAGCGTGGTAGGAAGGCATTCACCTAATTTCGTAGGGAGCAGTTCAGATTTGCAAGTCTTTTAGTATTTCGGATCTGTCTCGCGTCTGAATGGTAATCATCATCATCTTCTTGCCCTGGTCCCAATCTATTTGGGGTCGGCGCAGTACGTCCTTCGCTTCCATTCTTTTCTGTCGCCCGTCATCTGATCATTTACCCCTTTCTCTTTCATATCCATCCTCACACAGTCCATCCATCTTTTCCTTGGCCTCCCTCTCCCTTTCCATCCCTCTACCTTCATATTCATCACTTGCTTACCTACATACATATCATCTCTTCCCATAATATGTCCATACCAAGCCAAACGACTTCCTTTCACTTTCTCGTCTATAGGCGCCACTTTCAGACTACCTCTCACGTATTCATTCCTAATCTTATCCATTCTCGTAACTCCACACATCCATCGCAACATTCTCATCTCTGCCACATGTAATCGTTTTTCATCCATCTTCTTAGTAGCCCAACACTCAGCTCCATACAATACGACAGGCCTTATAACCGCCTTATATATGCGTCCCTTGAATTTCAAAGGCATTTTAGGATCGCATATTGTGCCCGAGACCTGTCGCCATTTCATCCATCCTGAGTTGATCCTTTGCCGAACATCTCGGTCAATTTCGCCGTCGTGTTGCAGGAGTGAACCGAGGTAGCGAAAGTCGGAGCATACTGGTAGGGGTATACCGCCGAGTGTAACCGGGCTTGGACTAGAGAGGCCGCCAAAGTCACAGAACATGTATTCAGTTTTGGTTCTGCTTATCCTAAGGCCTACGTTCTCCAGTCTCTGCCGCCACTCCTCCAGCTTGCTCTGCACCTCCTGTCCACTTTCTGCTACCAGGACGATGTCGTCGGCAAACAGCATGCACCAGGGTGCCTCTTCCTGTATGTCCGATGATATGGCATCCATAATCAACAAGAAGAGGTAAGGACTAAGAGCCGACCCTTGGTGCAAGCCTACAGCCACATCGAATCTGGCTGTGATTCCAGCTGCGGACCGGACTTGCGTGGGGCATTCAGCATACATAGCTTGGATCAACTTCAGGTACTTTTCAGGCACTCCTTTCTTCTTGAGGGCCCACCACAAGACTTCACGCGGTACCCGGTCATATGCCTTTTCGAGGTCAACGAATACCATATGCAGATTTTTATGCGCCTCCCTGTATTTTTCACAAATTTGGCGAAGTGCAAAAATGGCATCCACCGTACCTCGACCAGGCATAAAACCGAATTGGTTACGTGAAATCTCACTCTCTGCTCGCAAACGTCGCTCAATTACTCTCTCCCATACTTTCATACTATGAGGCATTAACTTTATTCCCCGATAATTGTTGCATTCTTGGACATCTCCCTTATTTTTAAAAATGGGCACTTGGAAACTCCTGCACCATTCCTTGGGTACTGTCTCCTCATGCAACATCTTATTGAAGAATAAAGTCAGCCATGCCCATCCATCCTCCCCTAACACCTTCCATGCTTCTACTGGTATTCCATCTGGTCCTAATGCTTTCCCATTCTTCATTCCACTCACAGCCCGTCTTACCTCATCCTTACTTATTACATTCACTAGTCCAATATTCTTCGCCTTGTTCTCAAGCATTATGCACCAATCATTCTCTTAATTCATTAGTTTTTCAAAATATGTTCTCCATCTTTCTTTAATCTTATCATCATCCGTAAGAACCACTCCTGTTTCATCTTTCATACACTTGATATGGGATACATCCCTCGCCTTTCTCTCTCTAGCCTTCGTGTCTGAATGGTAATCTCTGGGATAATAATCTTCTGGCACGAAATTTTCTAGAGATGGGCAAATTACATGATACTTTAGTCGACAAATTCATGGCGAAATGTAGGTGTAACATTTACACCTCTGCCTACTCCTTCGGGGATACGGGCGTGAGACTATTTAGTCGATAATGCTGTATTTTACTTAAGTTTATCTCACCTACATATAACTTTGAAATTTTTACATAGATAACCTCATTTTGCTTTTATTTTTGTTTGTTCGGGTAACATTTAATTTGTAGGTGAGATGGGAATCTTACCCAGGGACCTTCCTTTCATGTGAGTAGGGGAAGTTTGTGGCTCTTTTCCTAAGCGCCCAGTGATTACTAATTAAATGCACTGCGGTTTCCTTGCACATCATATAATATGGTGCCTTACACTTTGTAGCTATATAATTTGTTTTTTATTAAGATCTTAATGAGTTTGTGTATTATGTATTTGTATACTATTCGTTCAAATCTTCCACTGCATTTATTTATTCAACCTAACGCTTTAAATCTCGATATCACGCGACGTCGACAAATCCCATCCCATCACTAGTTAGGTCTCATCTGGTAGCCGCGGCAGACATCCGTTTCACTAATGCACTGGGTGATTCCTTTTTACATAAAGCACTATCGTCCGTATTGTACACACGGCTCAGCTCTTAATGTTTGTTTCGCTATCTTTTTGTACTACATCTTTTGGATGTTTATGTATAAATGTGCTATGGGAATGTGGTGTCGTGGTTGCAGTCTTTGATGATAAAATTCTAGGTTTAAGATTTTATTGTAGCGGTTTAGTGAATTTGTGTGTGTGTCTGTGCATGTGTGTGTAAAGCTTTTTAAGCATCAAATTCTTGACTTCACGGTCAGAGGCTAGTTGCCTCCTAACTGTACGTATATGATAGACGAGCTGCACCTATCTGCCTACAACTTTAATCTGAAAAGAAGCAATAGGGCACGATAAGGAGAGATGACGTCTCTCTGCCCTCTCATGCTCCAAACGTATAGTGGGCATATTACTACTTGACATCAATATTCTATATGAAGGTGATATTTTATCCAGCCATTCGTCCTGCATCTCTAGATCATAAGAAATATAATTATTACGTTATGCAAAATGTTAAGCAACGACAACCTTTTCATTTAATCTTGGAGGGTAAAAAGAATAAGAGAAAGAGGACGACTGCGACGAATCTATGTGTAAAAGTTGAAGGAAATAGTTGGGGTCGGGTTGTATCAGGTTGTATCATTCAGAGAAAGAGCAGAAAAGCGAAAGTAATGACAATTGCTCCACCGACAAGAGCTAGGCTCTTATGAAAATAATCTCTCTCTAATGAAAGAAGAAGGGAGAAAATGTATAAGTATCGTATTCGCGAATCTATAAATCGGCTAAATTCTGATAATTTAACCAAAGGGTTGTCAGTGTTGGTTCCCTATCCATTTGCATAAAATTTTAAGACCTAATATAACTTAGCATAATTTTGTTTGGAATAATTTCTCTAACCATAATAATGATTAAGCATAATATTCTAAAGCATAAAGAACAATGGCAGAATTAGGTCCGGGTTTGTTGTGGCGAGCTTAAACTTCATATGAACAAAACAAATTGTTTATTTTTTCAAATATTTTTTATATTTTCACTTTGTCTCGATAAAGCCGGATTATTTTATGATGATAAAAAGCATTCCAATTGATTACGAACTAGGTGCTTACTTAATTATTTGATTGTTGCCATAGACAATGGTGTGACAGGAATAGACGTTTGACATTGATGCGTATCGATTATTAAATAAGTAATCGATATGATTGACCTTTATAGGGTTGGTTTGGTTTAAAATATAATAATTAAAATGCAGTTAATTAATTGTTAATCAACATTATATCAATAAGCTAATTCTTTTGTAGCAAAACAACTTTTAAATCAAATAAAACGTCACAGCATCGTTTAAACTTTATATCGACTTCACATAAAATCGATTTAAAATGTGCAGCTCTGCTTTTGTCTTTGGCTGTGACAGGTAGATGCTACAGAATAGTTCTGCGTTTAGATGTCAATCTGACATAATGCCTTTGATAATTCAAACGTACCCACATTGTTCATTCTTAACTAAACATTAAACACCGATATCTTCTTTTTCCGACTTTCCCGAGTGAAAATAGAATAATTTATAGACTCTGTTACTTACGCCGAATTTTTTTATATATTTTTTTATTACTGAGCGCTTCAATTAAATTTCAGACATTTTGATGTATGGAGATCTGCCATTGTCCTCTATTAAGCATAAAGTTCTAAAGCATAACATTTTTAAGCATAATATCCTAAAGCATAAAATTCTAAAGCGTAAAATCCTAAAGCATAAAATCCTAAAGCATAAAATAACATAACATAACATATCTTCACGCCTTTTATCCCTGAAGGGGTAGGCAGAGGTCTATTACACACCCACAATTCATAAAATCCTAAAGCATAAAATCCTAAAGCATAAATTTATTTACGCATAATGATTACAATACAATACAAATTGGATATAATAACTTTGGCAATGTATCTTTGGCATATTTTTCGCTGTAGGAAGCATGAAGCAAGCAAACATACAGCATGCAAGCAAGCATGCAGCAAATAAGCAAGCATGCAGCATGCAAGCAAGCATGCAGCATGCAAGTAAGCATGCAGCATGCAGCATTCAAGCGAGCATGCAACATGCAGTAGGCAGGGCTTCTGTCACGGCTCCGGCGCTGCGGGCCTCCGGCGGCCCCACGCGTGCTAATCGTCGCAGACGGCTTTCGCTCACCGCCGCGGCTGAGGCTGGCCGGCGAAGCCAGCCAGCAAGCCGAAGCCTCAGCCGCGGCGGCTCGCTCGCAGCCGCCTCGCCCCTACGCGCCTACGCGATTTTAAATAACACTCTAGGGGTAGGACAAACAAGACTACGTGGAGTCGGTTTTGCAGCAATTCGGTTCTGTCACTAACTTTTGATGCACAGCATATACATTTTTTACAAGTTAAATATATAATTATATAAATATTATGCTAATAGTCATTAGGCCTACTAACGTTATGATAATAGTCATTAGGCCTACTAACGTTATGCTAATAGTCATCAGGCCTACTAACGTTATGCTAATAGTCATTAGGCCTACTAACGTTATGCTAATAGCCATTAGGTCTACTAACGTTATGCGAATCAAATTTATGCCAAAACAAATTAGTCTTTAAGATGATTATGCCAACATAAAATGTATGCCTAAAAAAAATATGCCGAAGTATTATTATGCCAAAACAAATTGTACCAAAATCTTTATGCCGAAGTATATTAGGACAAAGAACATTATGCAAAAAGAAGGGATCCCGTCAGTGTTATAGTAATGTATTACGTATTTTGTTTCACTGTTATATTATTTTACTCAATTACAAATTTGGCGTAAGTAAACATAAAATATTTCACCAAAAACATTTTCCAAACAGCAATCGCGTCAAATTATGAACGTAGCCAAAATAAAGTGACTTTCACCAACACAATTAGTCGGTGGGTCGGCAGAATGCCACATCATACGATATTCAGTAGGTTTTAATGCAAAGCGATCGAACGTACGTATCAAATATAATGGGGGCTAATGGTTTCCGGGCTATTTTATGGTTGCCTTGGTTTTCCCTGATGGGGATGAACGAAAACTATAATTAAAATGTTCAATGTTCAACTAACTCCAATTTACACGCAGGCTAAAATGGTATGTAAATAGTATAAAATTATGAATATTTGACATTTGTAATTTATCTATTTTGTTATTATTTATATTCTGACATTCTAAAATGACATCAGATTATTTTTATTTACTTTTATAGTAATTATTGTATTATGCTTTTGACATTTCCAAATTGACATTCAATTATTTTATTTATGTTTGACATTTCCAATAACTCAAGTGACATTTAATAATTTTATATAATTATAATTTCTTTTTTTTTTTTGATATTTTTAAATTGACATTTAATTATTATTATTTATTTAGTGACATTTTAATTAGATGACATTTTATTGTATAATTTTTAATATTATTGTTTACAACATGTACTCAACCTTATGATAAAATGTAAGGAGCAAGTACAATGCGGGAATTACTAAACTTTTCAACTAATATTAGTGGCAAACTGTCTGGTGGCTTAGGCTGGCATGCTTATGCATACACCTACTGATGGCGTGGAGGCATAATGATTCAGGTCGTGCTGGCTCCCTCAATCAAGGTTGAGCCGTACGATGGCTGTTGAATGCGGGCCATCAGCGGGCTGAGTCAGTTATAAGCGTCAGATGATATCCTGCATTGTACTCGCATCTAAACCTATTATGTCTGGACTTCAAAAAAATATAAACGAAGAGATGAAATGACAAAAAAAGCAATGACTCTGGGTTTGTTTCGGCCTTTCTTCTCAAGAAGTCATTTAGCTAGGAAAAGCCGGCTTCATCTAGAATAGGGTTTTGACATGTATAAGTGTTGTAAACAACCAAAATGCAGAAATAAATATGTCTTTATGTCTTATGTCTTTATGTCAACAGGATATGACCTACAAGCTGTTGCCTGAATTTTAATAGTTTCAACCTCATTTTCAAGCAAGCTTATAAACTTTATTTTGCTCTCTTTGGGTGGAATGTTCAATAGTTATTTGTGCAACAAGAGAGCAAAGTTGTATTTTGTTTCGAGTGCTGATTTTGAGTCCCAAGCAAGCGAAGGATTCTATGATTGATTCACGAGCGTAGCGAGTGAATCAAAGTTTGAATCCTGAGCGTGGTGAGGGACTCAACAGCACGAGATACAAAAAGCTTTGCTCTCGTGTAGCACACATAACTTTTCACCATAGCAGTGAGAACACATATTACTTACGAGACATAGAAATGAACAGGAATAGATTGAATTCTGCATTAATCACTTGTTGATTTAACTCTTCTGGTGTTAAAGTACAGTCATCATCGCTAGTTTCACTCATCTTTTTAGATTATTTTATATATTAATATAATTTATCACGTTACGCTATACTGTATCAGCATCAGCGAAATTTTTATTCCCGCTACTTTTTTAAATCGCGTTGTAATACCGCGTCCCTGATGTTTATTTTTCAAATGTATCATTGGTTAAATACTAATTTTATACTATTAATTAGACTTATTTTTATTAAAATCCAATAATAAATTAAACATATAAACAATAACATATAAAAAAAAGTAATTTCTTTTTTACAAATATCTTTCTTTAATTGCGTTTCCAAAGGTGTTTTCTTTGAGGTCGAATTCCAAAATCGAATTTCGAATTCGAAGGGGTTTGTTTTTCACTCACTTTTTATATGCATGTGAAAGATACAGAGCACAGTAAAATTCGAATGTTTCAAATTTATGGCTGAACAATGTCAATTCGTGACACTGAAGATTGAAAAATTAAAAAGTTACTTTTACTCACGCTCGAATCAAAATCGCGTTTTGTTCACTGTTGTCTCGCAGCAAAAGCAGCATGTTTGAGCTGCTGTGGTGAAAAAATTATTTCTTAATAGCCTGCGTTACCAGAGTATTTGAATATGTATGTAGGGTAAACTATAGTAATGTTGGCACCCCACCAATGATTGGCACTCTGCTGAATTATCCTGAATATTAGGAAAATCTTATATTATTATGTCACAGAAATACATCCATAAGCAGGCTTAACCTATTTTTTATACACAGAACAAATATTTAAATCTTAACTATGAACCATTTTTCTTTAACAACTATTTGAAAAAAATGTTAGGAAAATTGCCTAAAAAATTAATGAAATGTTTAGGTTAGGTAGTTACTTTCCGAAGCGAAAAAATATATTTTTAATTAATTTTACACAAAATTACCTATTTATTTGTATCTGTTATCTTCATTAAAGCTTAATAAACGTTAGTTTTGCGCTATTAAATAGATGGATCGTCTTTTTCGATAGTGCCAATGACTATACTTAAAAATTGTTCAACAACATAGTCATTGGCACATTTTAGAATCATATTTTTTTCAGATTTTTGTTTGTTTTCTGTCAAATTCGCATACAAACAACTTTAGATTGTATATTTCTTCGCATTTACACCCAACTTACTATCACAGTATAAAGACCATACAGTAGTTTGACGCCTTTGATCTCGTAGAAAAAGCCGACAACGTCTAGACAAGGGTAAGTAGGCTAGGGCTGCCACATGTAAACAATACCTACTTATTCAAACACCGTCTATTTATTTTAGAAAAATATTACAATTGCTACGCTACATGAATAATATAGTGTAAATCACTTATCTATACATATAAATAAAATTGGAGTGTCTGTTTGTAATATTAAAATAACCGCTTTTTACTAAATGCATATGGATGTATACACGGTACATACACCGAAATGACATTTTTTACAATTTTTGTGTCTGTCTGTTTGTTCTCGCTAATCTCTGGAACGGCTGGACCTATTTTGACGGGTCCCTCACTGGCTGTACCAAGGAGTAACTTAGGCTAAAAATTAACCGGATACGCGCAGAAGTTCCCTCAGCACGCGGGTGAAACCGTGGGAAACAGCTAGTTTATTATATTACAATAATTAACGATAAATAAATATTATAAAACACGTTGCATTTTTCGTGCGGTGACAGATTTGCATACAAAGTGTCAGTCAGCACCTATTTCATATCGCAGGTGTCGTGGGTGGCGGTTAAGAATATAAAGCATTTTTCGTACAAACCAAGTTAAAATAAAGCGATTGGCATAGCGGTGGTTTAATGGATGGGTAACCTTGGGATCAGCTTGCAGAGCCTATGTTATCGATATGAAGTATTTTGCAGATTTTTTTCGTGCAAACTACGCTAAGGTAAAGCAATAGACATCACGTTCATTTTATGGATGGTTGACCGGGCTATGAGATTACGGAGAACATGTGTGGGGTTTATAAAAGGGGGCCAAAAATATGGTCATTTTTGAGCTAGGATGCGCCATTACAAGATACATAATAATATGTGATAGGTACTTACCTAATGCGAAGGTACTAGGTACTTATTGAATGAAATTAAAATCACACCAGAATCGAATATTACCTTTCAACGCATATTTTCTTACGTCTGCCATGTTGTTTACGTACAATAATTGCTACTTTATTCTGTTATTTGGCCAGACATGCGATATTGTAAAAGTTAGTAGATTAGTAGGAATGTGCACATTATTTTAAGTGGTTATAGGTACACACATTTCAAAATAATATAAATAATTATAATTTATGAAATTTTCCTCTTTGATATAAGTAAACTGATGAAATCGCAGATTTTTTAAATCCTTATTTATTTAAATCTTTAAAAAGCATAAAGAATATCAACGTCTCACAGCAAAAGTCGTATGCACCATCTTAATTAATATTCATAAGCAAATAATTAGCTAACGAACAAAAAACAAGCACGTGCCAGCCCCCAAAAACATGTACCTAGTTAGGAACTAAGGTGATATACGTAACTAGGTACCGCTCTTCCCGCGTCTCACCTCTTGTCCCCCGCACGATTGACCCGTCTAGACGCGTCCGTCGAACGACTGTATGGATTATTTGACTGTGTTACTATGGTACGGTCGTACAGAGATAGCAACCTTTCTCTACAAAGTACCCAGAAATCAGGACAGATATCGATTAAAACAAAGAGCTTAGTATAGACAAAAATATTACGAATAAAATCCTTGTGAGAAACTGAAACAGGGCTTATTTGCTACAATGTATCAAGAGACAAAATGAGCTACATTAGAAAAATATGCCGAAAGAAAGATATAAAACGTGGTAAATGAACTAAACTGCTCTCAAATATGGACTTATGTTAGAAATATTAGAAGGTTACATAAACATTCATAAATATACGTAGAATACATGTATAAAGATCCGGATATCGAGTCTTAAGACTATCTGGGTATCACGGCCTTAGGCCAACAGTGCCAATGATTGTACCTTTTGGGTACTGCCAATAACTATACCAGGGTGCCAATGATTGTACTTTTCTTAAGAAATCAGTTTGAGCACTTTTTATGCTAATAAAACGGCTTTATTAAATACGATGTTTTATTTTTATTAATGCCCATGTAAACACAATTCCGACAAAACCATAGAAAATATTATTGTATTTGTATTTTCCTGAGAATTTGTTACGTAGTAGTAGAAACCGCTTAGGGTGCCAATCATTATACTGTTTACCCTATCTTAATTAATTATTTGTTTAACACGCAGTTCAAGCCGACTTGAAAACGTAATTACAATAATTTAATTTAGCATAAAGGCTGAGTACTGACAGATTTACCTTCAACAAATCTACGAAACGTGATCCTGAATGAAACAAATTATTGAGAATAAACTTGAATTAACAGCCAAAGGCCGACTTCAATTTGGGCGTGTGCGTTTTTCAAACGGGCGCCATGCGTACGCTCGGCGTTCACTCTGTGGTACAAAATGAACGCCGGGCGTACGCCAAGCGCACGCTCAAGGAACGCACATGCCCAATGTAAATGAGGCTTTATCAGGTACAAAGTAGGATTACTTTTTTGATTAAGTGCACAGCGCTCTTATTTGACAAACTTGTGAATTTGAAGTTTCATTTGAACTTATATTAAGGTGTCTAACAATTTTGTAAGTGTCTTTGGTAACTGGCATTATACGTAGGCATAGTAAGACCTGTATAATCAGCTTTATTTCGTACTGTTGACTTGTCACTTAAAAGTTTTCTGGACTTTGCCACGTGATATTCTTCAGGGATAATATTGTTTATGTGAGAAATTGTCTAGACCAAGATAACTTGCTTATGTAGAATGATTTAGAAGATGTTAGATATTGTGTACAAAGCGTCACATTGGTGGTTTCAGTGACTATAAGGTAACCATGCTTTGGCTACAGTAAAACAAGGCATGGTGGCTGGAAAGCTAGCAACTTTGAAAAAACCTGCCATTGAATAGGTAAATGATTGTCATTTGGTCGCTAGAAACAGAGCGTTAGATAAAATAAATAAACAAGGTTGGACAGTAAAAGATGCTATCTCAAATAGATTGTTCGTCAAAATAGTGACAAATAAATTACAGAAAATAATTCTTCATCCGCATGGAGTCAAACAAGAAGATAGAATACAAAATACGATTTTTACACGGGTATGTTTCTTATAAAATAAAACTATGGTACCTCTTGTAGCTGTAGTTTTAATATAACAAGTATACAATTTATTCAATTCTATTTATTTTCATAGATATATGTTAATTCAGAATAGCTGTCTGCTTACCCCTATCCGCGTCTGCTCTAGGATTGCCACTCATGCATCAACTAAGGCGTACAGCTCTCCACATGCTCTCGGAGCGAAGGGGTCCATATAAAATGCCACAGTTTCCTCAGGTACTAGTATATTTTATGGATCATATTTATTCCTAGGATTGAATTTTACTATTGCTTACTATACTGGGTCCAACAGAAGAGCTGTTGTGCTGACAATAAAATGTTATTGTTGTGAATCCTCTTCTCTTAAGCCCTCGCATTCTTTTTATAAATTCTGTTTTTGTCCGATCTGTGCGAATTTCAAGAAATCACCCCTACGGTCCCTTAAGTTCCTGCAACATGATGAAACTACATATTGTTTCAAGAGTTTGTTGTAGTACCTACCTTAAGGAACCCTGAAAGTCGTGAAATTTACAAAGGCAAAAAGGTCTTTGACTTTCAGATTGTGCTGCAAGTGGTCATTTAATCATGACCATGCCTGAATAGTTTCACCTGTTTACTATTTTCTCAATGAGAATGAATATATTCTCTTTTCATAATTTTAATGGCATGACATGTTCCTTCTTGTTCAGCATAATAATCTAATTATAAAGTTGAAGAGCTTGTTTGTTTGCTTATTTATCACTTCTTACCACGATGAAAAATCTAAACTATTACGAAAGCCGCGAGGAATTCAATCAGAATTCTATTCAAGGACGATGAAATATTTAATTCGGTCAGACAGTGCAAGTGCCATACAAGGAAGTACTTCACCCTTGTCAGGTGAACCACTTACTTATACGATGCTACCGTACGTCGCAATTCCCAGAAAATCGTCGAATCTCCAACTAGTCGCACCATCTTAAGTTTCAAGTATTCGTATATTACGTGAAGATATTGGGCTGTAAGTTGTATGTTGTAGCACATATAGCATGACATGGCATTCGTAATAGATCGGCAAAGTCAAGCAACGTTTGCACAGGCCATTTCTTGGATACTTAGGTGACCACTTGTGGCATTTATATTAGAGCGTTATGATGTTATGGCAGGTGCGTAAAGTCGTTGAAGGCTTTCGCGGTCTATAACCACTAGACGCCAGAGTTAGAAAAAAAGAGTGAAAGCAAGTTATGAGAAGCGAGCGTACAAATTAAACGTTAAATCGATATCCGAACATTTATAAAATAAGAAAAGCTACTTCAGCGGTCCCAATGTTGGGCATGGCCTCCTCTGCTCATTACGAAAAGAGTACCTGATATTATGCGCTAGTGACTACATAGGTACAGTCGAACAACTTCCCGCTAGACCACCATAAGGGCGAGAATCGCTTAGCAAGACATCGTCGCTTCCGGTGCTATTTTACACGCACATTGACATTCGTATACAAAACCAGTTTCAAGCGTGCCTCGACTCTATGAGCGAGCCAAGGGATTTGTTTTCAAACTGGTCCAGCGCCGACTTGTTTGATTGTACCTTTGACAAGTTTTTAACAGAACATTTAATAACACTGTCTCCGTGGTCCAGTGGATAGCGTATGCGACTGCTGATCGGAGGTCCCGGGTTCGATTCCCGGGTCGGGCAAAAGTGTTACTGGGTTTTTCCGAATTCTCAGTAGCAGCACGAAGTCTAGTGATGTGCCCGGTAACGGCAATAGGCTCGCCCTCGCTAACTTCAAAAGAATCATGGGGAAATGTGAGTGTAATATTACACCTCTGCCTACCTCTTCGGGGATTACAGGCGTGAGTCTATTAATTAATAAAAATAAATTTAATAACAATGACAATTTGTTTAAAGTACTTGCTTGTAGTCTGCGCTGAGATTTGTACAATGTTCCCTGTTAAGTTTAATGTTTTAGTCTTCTTAGTTACTGTCGGTGCTCATGGTTTATTATTCACTGTGTTTCCGGACCATTATGAGGAGGTACGATTCAAACCGCATTACGTTTCCAATTTTATTTGAGTAAGATGAGTTTTGTTTATTAATCATCAACAATGTATACACAACTTTATTATTGACGTACTAACCTATTAACTATTTAAAAATCGATCGTTAAAGTATATGTCAATGCTGTTTATTTACATAGGTACATAAAAAAGAACCATGTACAAAAACAGGGGCAATATACAAAGTACAGACAGGTTTAGGCCTCGTAGAATTCCTCCGCATCGCTGTCTATTGGTAACGTGCCCAGAAGGTTGGCAGCATTGCCACGCTGGATAGCAATGCTGATACGCTGACCGAAATACAGCCCAGCCTTCTGGTCACGTGAAGCGTCGATTATTCGTTTGGCGATTTCTCTGTACAAAGTACGAGCGCTCGGACCCCATGGACCAAGCGTCTCCACCCCAAAAGGCTCAAATACGTAATTACCTATTAAATTACCGTATTTTCGCCGTTTGAGGGATTCTGTGCTTGCAGCAGCAGCGCTGGCACAGCTGGCTGTACTTGGAAGATGTGATGGCGCAAGGGTATCTACCGACTTTGCGTCCCATACCAAAGGCCTACCCAACTTCCAAGGCAACAATGACATACCGTCGGGCCTCTTTCCATCATCGCGTACCAAACCATTGGGATCAAGTACGGCTTGTACTCCAGCGGTGACAAGAGTGCGACGGATGATGTCATTAAAATAGGCGTGTCGAGGCATTCGGCCCGCGCTTCTGCCGCAAGATAGTCCATGGTGTCCGAGGCTATCGACGGCTTCTCCACAATGACAACTATGCGGAGAAACACACGGAGCACCTTAACGGAGGCTAGTGCCGAGGCGAAATGTCGTGTCGTCCAAAATTGTGCCCACATTGGACGACGGGAGCGCTTTAAGCCAAAGACCAGACTCCCACTCTCCCACAGCCAGCAAGCGAGCACGCTCAGCAACACTTGTAGACGATAAAATAAGTTTTTCTCTCACCGTGTTGCATAGCGGTCCGTCCCACTGCCTTTGGGAGAATGGGTTGGTAGGCAAAGCAGAGCTTGGACAAGCCATTTTCCAGGCGTTCACGGCATCGGTTTTATACAGCACTTCCGAATTAACCAGTGTTGGTGCTAATATTTGCCTGGTTAAATCTTCCGTGCTGTGCACCGAGGACAGGAACGCCGTACGCCGAGCCCACCCAGACGTACAGGAAGAGACGCTTGCAGCCAGGCTCGGTCGTTCAAATCCACATTTAACCTCTTGTATGCCGGAATACCAGACACAATTAAAAAGCTATTGTGTCTCGTTGAGATCTGCGTTCCGGCATACAAGGGGTTAATATTTATTTAAGTGTATTTTTAATAATTTGGTCCATTTTTCTAAACATTTCATATTTTTCCAAAGCGGTGAAGAGCTCAAGACATGCGTAAATTTGGGAACGAAAAGGCAATATCGAATGTTTTGTTTATTATATTTTTGTAGTTTGGACATATCTTCCAACAAACATTTATGACGTTGAGTAAACGTTTTGGTGGCAACTTAATGTTATTTAGTATAATCGTATAACCGTCATGAGGACGTTTACTCGACGGCAAAAGGGCCCACTTTATTCAACTTAAGGCGCTAAGAGTTTCGTGTAACTGTCATATAAATCCCTAATTAGTTGCATAGAAGTCATATACACGTCGGCGATTTCACTGCATGTCATGTAATAATAGCTGTCGCGGCGTGTATTCGACTTTATGTTGCACAATATGACTTTTATATAATGAAATTGTTGTGTTATTGTCATGAGAGAGATGACGCAACTTATATTGAACTAATATAATGACACGTTATATATCACCTTAATTTAATATGGCAGTGTTTTTGACAACTAAGTTAATATTTTAATTTGTAATTTGAAGTGATAAAACTCTTTCCTCAGTTGTAAATCATTGTGCCATCAAGTTTACTGATAAATGTTAGGAAAGTATGGAACAAAATTTTTATGCGCTTTTAAAATTCTAATGTTTTCTCATATTTTATGAATAAATTTATTAAATAACTGCGTTACATGACAACTATATGACTTCCCGACCTATAAACTGCTTGTTTATTGTAAATATGTACGCCATGACAGTTGATTTAGGGATCAATAATAAAACAATAAACGACTAGCTAACTTAGTTCAATGAATTTATAATTTAGGAACAATTTTAATACTTTACTACTGTTTTCGATCCATGTTGTACCAAACAGTCAATAAATACCTATGATAAATTTAATTTCAAATGGTAGAAGTTGTATACAAGGTTATTATAAACTTTTAATATGATTATTAATTCAATAGCGGTCGTATTATCATGTTTGTGATACTTGAAGATGTATACAGGTTGCACTCGTAATATTTATTCGACTTATATATACACACATACATACATAGACTCACGCCTGTTTCCACGAAGGGGTAGGCAGAGGCATATTAAACGCCCGACTTATATATAATGGTTACAAATACAACGTATAAACGATTATTATCCGTGTAGCAGATGTTTAAAAGGTGAATGACAAAATCGACAGTATTATGATGTTTATACTACGAAAACGTTTACACGACGAAAAGTTATATAAGTAAGTTCTAAAGACGTCGTCTTAGATGCTAGTATATGACGGTTGTAAAAAAATGTCAAAAGAACGTTTATATGACATTAAAGTGTTTGTATGAAAACGCCACTATGTCAGTCCGCCTCCAGGACCAGAGTTCGAAACCTATTCAACTCCAGCGAGGGGTGAGACAGGGGATGTCATATCCCCGAAACTGTTTACCACTGCGCTGGAGGATGTTTTCAAGCTTCTGGACTGGAATGGGCTCGGCATCAACATCAACGGCGAGTACATCACTCACCTTCGATTCGCAGACGATATCGTAGTCATGGCTGAGACCATGAAAGACCTAGGCACAATGCTCGATGGCCTCTGTAGAGTCTCTCAACAAGTAGGTCTTAAGATGAACATGGACAAGACGAAAATCATGTCGAACGTCCATGTTGTACCTGCTCCTATTCAGGTTGGGAACTCTACGCTCGAAGTTGTCGACAAGTATACCTACCTGGGACTAGTAGTCCAATTATGTAGGTCCAACTTCGAGAAGGAGGTCAATCGTCGAATCCAACTCGGTTGGGCAGCGTTCGGGAAGCTACGACATATCTTCTCGTCCGATATCCCTCAGTGTCTCAAGACGAAAGTCTTTGACCAGTGTGTGTTGCCAGTCATGACTTACGGATCAGAGACGTGGTCGCTCACTATGGGCCTTATCAGAAGGCTCAAGGTCACTCAGAGGGCGATGGAGAGAGCTATGCTCGTATGCTATAATGCTTGGAGTTTCCCTGCGAGATCGAATCAGAAATGAGGAGATCCGCAGTAGAACCAAAGTCGCCGACATAGCTCTTCGGATAGCCAAGCTGAAGTGGCAGTGGGCAGGGCACATAGCTCGAAGAACCGATGGCCGTTGGGGCAGAAAGGTTCTGGAGTGGCGGCCACGTACCGGACAACGCAGCAGAGGTAGGCCCCCCGCAAGGTGGACCGACGACCTCGTCAAGATTGCGGGAGGCGGTTGGATGCGGGCGGCTCAAGACCGGTCTGTGTGGAGAACCTTGGGGGAGGCCTATGTCCAGCAGTGGACGTCGTTTGGCTGATATGATGATGATTACATTATTATACGACTAAAAATGTATATGACTATTCGGACACATAATGCACCAGTACATGACGAAGAGTTAAAAAAATTACTGTAATATAACTTTAATAAGATCCAAGGTTATAAAAAGGTTTGATTATATGACAAAAACGTTTGTTGGGAATTAAGGCTAATTATATGTACTATTTATGTACTCATTAGTTTTATTAAAGTTAAACGTTTTATGGGGTCCTTTTACACGTAAGGATAAATGAATCACTTTTATTCTGCGATATAGCCGAAAGCCCGACACAGATATCGGCTCTGTCATAATACTAAACTGTATGTTACATTTAATAGCTATTTGAACTTTTAGAATCTCCGTGATGACTCTATACATCAGCCGGGTTTAACTGTATGTTATGTAACCTCATTACCATAACTTCATTATTTAAATAATGAAGAAAATATTACGTTAACTTGTGTGTGGCCGCACCCTAATAGCAAATCATTATACAAATGCCATACAATTTTAAAATACAGGATTTGAACTTGTTTTGAGAGCTTATTATTATGATCTTAAAATAAACATTTTGAAAATCTTGTCCATAAATTCTCTAAATTTGTAATATTCTGGTGCCTAATAAAAATATTCGTATCTGTAAAAGGCTTGTGTCCACTGAGAATAAATCGGTTTGATTGTAGTATCTATAGATTCATTATGATTTTAAGATGTCAATAAAGTTTATTATTTATTATAAAAAGGTAAGATTAATGTTATTTTTAGGATTCTAAAACTAAAAATAATGTATTTATTCTTGTGATAATGAACACCAATCAGAGAGCATTACAACAAACAGTACGTCCGCCATTCATGTTGTTGACGTTTTAGTAGTAAATACAACTAATACGTCAAACTTTCTACCTGTCAAATCGAATATAACAAAATAAATGTGGGTACATCAGAACAGACTTCATTCACGGTTTGTTTTGTTTTAGACTTTCTGATATCACTCAACCACCATGATGGTTTACAGCGTTTTCGTGTTAAATTCAAAAAGGTTCTTAAAAAGCCGTAATTAGTAATGTTGCTGATCGATTTTTGAAGAAAAATCAGGTATTTCAGTTTATCATCTAATAAAGGAACGAATCAATCGCTAATTACATTTTAGGACACAAGCCTATTATAATACGTACGCGATCCTCCTAAATACATGAAGTAAAGATATTATAATCTTTTTTACTATGAATTAGATATGCATAAAACTAGCAATAAAATAAGGGCTAATCCTACAATAAAAACGTGCTTTATGTACTTGTCATTATCGTCAGCCCTGTATATAAACTGTGTCAGTGCTGGACATGGACACGAGCTTTTTATCACTGTCTATGACAAGGGTAAAGCTGGGGGTGCCCATGAAAGATGGGCTGTGCCCATCACGCTGAACTCAGCCAACCTGCATTTGGCAGGTTGGCGAGTTCATATTTTAGAGACACACTAATGAGAACATGATGGAGAACTCTCAGACAAATAAATTCAAATTCAAATTCAAAAAATTCAAAATCGTTTATTCATTTGGGTCACAATGTGACGCTTATGAACGTCAAAATAATAAATTTATGAAATAATTACTTAAAGACTCTACATTTACATTTACTGCCACGTTCGCAAAGCAATAGGTAGAACCATGAGAAAGAACGGGCAATAAAACTCACGGTCACTCTTTTTCTTCGCCAGGTTTTGCATAATACACATAATTTACATTTTGTAAGGTGCTGCAACTGTTACACCTTCTATATCACTTGTATATATTTACTGTACTTAATAATACTCAAGCATAATACTTTTGATGTTCATTTGGTTAGTCTCCTCAGAATAGACATGGTGAAACAGGAGCATCCACTTACATTATATATACCTAACAATGCAGGCAATCCGCGAAAGTGATCAGACCCATGATGGAAATGATGCAGTTAAATATTAAAATCTAATACCAGCCCGCAAGACCGTCATCGACCAGTCATCGCAAGTAGCACCCGTTCACGAGTATGACGCATGTGCCAGCCATCATCCCTCTCGCCATATTAGAGGGACAGGGATGACCCGACACACGACGCCACCACAAGAAATGACATTTTAGTGAGCATGACGATAACGGTATACGAACCGGCAGTAAGAAACAATCTATTGGTATACTGACCATGACCGCCAATTACCTCCATTTTCCAGATCGTTATTATGAACATAAATCAGTGGACCGCGTGAAGGAATGCAAATGCAGAAAGAATTTTGTGAAGGTGACAAGTGAACAACGATATGATCAGGAATAAATAATGTTAAACTACACTCAACAAATCGTAATAATATCCAAATCCTGCAAAAATCATGTGTTCACGAGGCACCTCCACTTAACATGTTACTAATTAAGAAGAGAGTATTTTACACAGTCATAAAAATAACAATAATGGTGAATTTAAAAAAAAGCAACTAGACCCATGATGTCTTGTCATCTAGAAATTCTTTAATAGTGTAATAACCCCTTTTTAAAAGAAAATTCCTAGTAGTGGTTTTAAATTTGTGCAGAGGTAAATTCATTATTTCCAGAGGTAATTTGTTGAAGAATTGTATACCGAGTCCCGCAAATGAGTTATGAACTTTATGTAGACGGTAGTTAGTGCCCACTAGTTTATGCTTATTCCTTGTGTTCACTTTGTGCACGTCACTATTTTTACGGTAAAGAGTTAAGTTTTTCTTAACGTACATTAAATTAGCAAATATATACTGCGATGCAACTGTAAATATTTCTACTTCTTTAAATTTATCTCGTAAAGAATCTCTAGCACCTAACTTATATATTGCACGTATGGCCCTCTTTTGGATAACAAAAATTGTCTGAATATCGGCCGCCGTACCCCATTATAGTATCCCGTAAGACATTACACTGTGAAAGTAACTAAAGTAAACTAGTCTAGCAGTATCTACGTCTGTGAATTGGCGAACTTTCCTAACTGCAAATGCTGCAGAACTAAGTTTGACTGCCAGACAGGATATTTGGGCACCCCACTGAAGCTTACAATCTAAAGTTAAACCTAAAAATACAGTTGAATCAACTAGGTTAATTGTTTCGTTATTTAAAATTATATTAGTAAGAACATTTTTGACATTCGGCAAAGTGAATTTCACACATTTTGTTTTGCCAGAGTTGAGTAGCAAATTATTTGTCGTGAACCAACGTAGTACTTGCGCAAGAGAATTATTTACGCTGTCAATGTTACTTGTATTACGATCAACTTTAAAAATAAGTGAAGTATCGTCAGCAAAAAGAACAATATCACATAGATTTTTAACAAAGAATGGCAAGTCATTAATATATATTAAAAAAAGAAACGGACCAAGAATAGAGCCCTGTGGAACGAACATTCCCACTGGCAAACCTTGAGACCTACTTCCACTAACATCTACATACTGAACTCTATCTCTAAGGTAACTGGCAACAAGATTGAGTGCGCTATCTCGAATACCATAATGGTTGAGTTTACGTAAAAGTGTATCATGTTCAACACAATCAAAAGCCTTTGACAAGTCGCAAAAAACACCAATGGCATCCTTCGAATTTTCCCAAGCGTTAAAGATATGTTTTAATAGAGTTACACCGGCATCAACGGTGGAGCGACCCTTAGTGAAGCCATACTGCTCACTGTGCAATAAATTATTTGTGAGAAAGTGGCTCTCTAACTGATGCAAAATAACCTTTTCAAAAATTTTACTGATTGCAGGCAAGATAGAAATTGGCCGAAAGTTACTAGGGTCGCTCTTGGATCCTTTTTTGAAAAGTGGTATCACCTTGCTGTGTTTCATTAAATCAGGAAATACCCCTTTATCCACGCATCTATTAAATATTGCAGCTAAATATGGAGCTATGCTAAAAATGATTTGGCGAACAAGACTAACTGAAATACCCCATAAGTCAATAGATTTCTTAATATTGATGGTCTTGAAAGTCTTGAGGATGTCATTGGTGTCAATGTATTTAAAATTAAACAGCACATCACACTCATTCACATTGCCCCTAACTAACATCTCTGCTTTGCTTGGGCATGAGTCTAAACACTTGGTTGTTTTCACTGGTATGTTTATGAAGAAGTTGTTAAAAGCCTGAGCAACATCAATTTTCTTTGTAACTATTTCTCCATTACATTTTAATTCATAGCTATTATCTACTAACTTAGCTCGACCAGTCTCACTGTTAATAATGTTCCAAGTTGTTTTTATTTTGTTCTTGGATTCTTTAATTTTATTACTTATAAATATAGACTTAGCTGAAGCACATGCTCTCTTAAAAACTTTTGAGTAATTTCTTACATATTCAATAAATGAAGGATTAAAATTGTATTGCTTCATACCATACAGATCATACAACCTAGATCTACTTTTGTATATTCCTACTGTTGCCCAATCACAAAATTTAACTTTAGAGCTCTTGGCAAATGTCTTCTGCTTAAAAATGTTATTGTACTCATTTTTAATAACACCAAATAACCACTTATATAATTCATCTGGATCATCGTGAGTTAAGTCAATGCTGGCGATCTTAGCAGCAACATCATCACTAAAGCGATTAAGGCGAGCAGAGGTCATAGGCCTACATGTGATTTTTTGTACTGTAGGGGTTGTATTAGTTGGAATTACAACCTTTTGTCCACAGTGATCCGATGTCAAGTCACTCAAAACAGCTTTACTTAAGTACAAACAATTGCAAAAAATATTATCTAAGCATGTAGAAGAATGTGAGGTAGTTCTGGTTGGTTCAGAAAATAAAACATTCAAATTAAATGACATAAATAAACTAACTAACCTAGTACAAGTTGGTGATTGTTCTAACAAGTTAACATTAAAATCACCACATACGATTATTGACTTCCTGCTGGAACTTAAGTGTTTTAAGACGTCCTCCATGATGCTTTCAAATTGGCTAAAGTCACTTTGCGGTGGTCGGTATACACAGACTATGACGTGTTGCTCAAGTTCAACACAAGATATCTCAGCGGTGCGCTCGATAGAAAGTTCGGCTATGTCCTTTCGTTCTTTACATTTAATACTATTACAAACATATATGAGAGAGCCACCACGAATAGCGTTCTTTCTTACGAATGCACTAATCACTGTATAAAATTCATTATTGAATATTAATTGGTCACCTCTTAACCAATGTTCCGTAATGCATAATACATGCAACTTATGTTTCTTTAAAAATAAATCTATCTCTAATTCTTTGCCAGATAGGCCTTGTATGTTTTGATGAGCTAAGTTTAAAACACATGAATGCCTATCTGTTGTCTCATCTAGTAGTTTAAACTAATAGATTTGTCAATACTACTATTGGTATAACTATTATCTACCAAATTCCTAAGTACTCTAGTAGTACTGCGTTCACTATGTAAATTAAATGCTAATAATTTAGCAAGTTGTCGCCTATATATAAAAGAGAGATACATAGTATCTTTTGTTAAAAAGAAATTACTAATAAAAATATTAGAGTCAAAAAATAAAATATGGTCACTATGACTACAAGTGCTATTATATAATAATAGATTCAATTTACCTATCTGGTCATTTTCTTTATAAGATAAGTTATTGGAATATGGTAATGCACAGACAATAAAGTTGCACCCCACTTTAGAACTTTGTTCTATCATAATATCTGATAAAGCTAATATTTCTTTCTTGGTAACTAGTAGGCTATCCCCATATAAAATTATAACTGTAGAATGTTTATTTAGTCTAGCATACTTTAATTTATTAATTAACATAGACATTCCTTGTCCTGGTGAACAAATATTTTGTATTGACCGATCAGTATAACTATTAATCAGGCTACCCATACCAATTCCTAATTGGTCAGAAAAAATTAAAACATTGTTATCTAAAACCTTATTATTTTCATTATGTAACAATGTGTCAGAACCATGACATGTTTTCGAAGGATATTTATCTTGAAAGTCACTTAACTTGGTTGTACAATTAGGTGAAGCCTCTAACTTATGATTTGAACAATTTACACAGTTACCGTTGTTGGTCATAGAGAACAGTTGTTTTAGATTTTCTCTACCAACTCTGCTAATTTCATCATATTTCAATATATATTCCTGTGTTTCACTTTGATGATCTATTATCAATTTGTTGAGCTGTGCATTTAATGATGTGATTTGTGTTTGCAGCTCACATGTGTGTTGTTCATATTGTAATCGGCTACAGGCTAATTGCTCACTACTATCCTTAAGCTTAGAAACTAATAACTCACTCTCTTTAACTAAATCATGGTTAATTTGTGTTAAATCTACAATTATCTTTGACCTCTTATAGCCTAACTCAAGTCGCTTTATTAATTTATTTAATTTTGTCAATTTCCTAAATTTACCATTTGACACCTTATATGTAAAGTTACAATTACATTTTACAGATTTAAAAATATTTGCCTTTCCACCAATGACTTCAGAGAACAGGTCCTGGTTTGCTGCGCTGCTTAGTGACTGAATGGAATTCTCCAAGGTTGTTATTTTGGATTGAGCTTCACTCAAGCTTGTTTCCAACTCCATGATGCGACTGAGCTGCCTCATATATGTATCATCGCAGCTACTATATGATCTGACTTCTTCCTGCAGTCTGTCCCGCTGGTCCAGAATGTCCATATGTTCTATGTGGAGTTCCGTCAATTGTGCTTTCAGTTATGAGACTTTGTCATTAACGTACTTAATTTCCTCTTCACTGTCAATTCGTTCCTTCAACAGTTGACTATGATCTTCCTTATATTTCTTGAGTTCCAATAGTGCAATCTTCAACTTGTGCTCCGTTTCCTTTGCCAAAGCCTTACGGGTCATCAAAGTGTGTGTAGACATATTTTGTACCCAAATTACCTATATTACTTATAATATCTTAGTTTCTTGGACAATCTTAAGTACACTAGGTAAGGTAACTGTAGGCTGTAGCTATTATTATACTAGGTACTAATTATATTCAAATAAATCAACTGGAAATTGATGTATATACACTTAAAATAATAATTGTGAAGTGTGATTAGTGTAGTGGGTGTTTGTATGGGGCATTTGTTCAGTCCTCGATTTTGCTTCCACTTTTGTCAAGCAAAAGGAGACAGAAACTGTGCCAGTGTGTGATGGACGAAGCTTACGTTATGTGAGCCGAGTAAATATGTGATGAGGAGTGTAAGTTAATAAGTAAAATACTCCCCGGGTTTCAGGATGATGATTTGAAATCCGTCCGTTGACACTGGGTAGTTGATCTGTCCGCCAAGAACTGTCGGCAGCGAGGTTTCAATCCTTTTCAAACAACAAACTCAATGTCTTTCACACTTCTTTTGGCATAAATACAACTTTAGTGAAACATAAACGTTTAATATTGATTTAAACTTTATTAAAAATTTTAAAAGCACGGAGCTACGTAATTTTACGTCTGACGTTTTCAGTGTTGCCAGCAAAAAAAAAAAAAAAAAAAGGAAAAAAAAAAAATCTTAGCGATAGCCTAGCGGAGAGACTTGACGAATGGTTGGCGACAGTGGGAGTGTAAGCGACTGCTACGCCGAAGGTCGCGGGTTTGATTCCCGCTCAAGTCAAACATTTGTGTGCATGAACATGGATGTTTGTCTTGGTCTGGGTGTTTCTATGTATAATATGTATGTATTTACAAAAAAAGAAGTATATATGTATGTTTATCCATTGTCTAGTACCCATATAGCCTGCTTAGTTTGGGACTTTAATTTTTAGATACTAATGAGAAAATCAGACCTACTTTTCGCTTAATAAACCGACATAAATATAAAAGTTGATCAAAAGAAAAAAAAAACGAATTAAAGTCACCCTATGAGCAAGATGGACGACACCGAAGTTTCGTAATGAGTGTTATATAACTTCTTAATACGGTTTTCGTGTAAGAAACACTTTATTACAGTTGATGTTGACTTGTATTTGACGAAAGGTGGAACAATTTTTAGGTTAGGTTTGGTGTGTAGTGAGTCCTTTGTATTTTTTTTACTTCGAGAGTGAAGGTATACGGGGCGTCATAATGAGTATAGTTATCGTTGTCTTTTAAAGATATAGCGTTAGTTTGGACATTTGGAACGGATAGATGAAAGAAGAAATATGAAAGGAGTGTATCGTGCGAGAATTAATGGAAATGTCGGAAGGGGACGCCCTAAGCAGACGTACGCCGACCAAATAGGTGACGTACTGAAAAAGGGCTAAATTAAAAGTACCCATAACCGACGCGCATGCATGATGAGGTTAATGAATGTCGAGGAAGCGAAAGAGGTATGTTTGAACCGAAGCATGTGGCGTTCCATAGTCTCTGCTTACCCCAATGGGAGACAGAAACTTGATAGAACATTGAGAATGCAAAAGGAATTAGATCCTAATCAACTTACCACTCAGGATGCCGAAAACCGAGAGGAGTAGGAAAGCGGTCGACGAGCGCCTTAGGTCGCGACCGGGAAAGCGCTAGGATGATGATGATGAAGGAGTTGACCCTACTAGAAACTAACCCCAATTTTATACATTTAGGTGAAAAAGAGAAACATAGACTCTGCTTTGCCTAACGTAGGAACGTCGTGCAGAGCCACGCTCTCTTACATACGCTCGCGATGCGCTCCACGCTCTCGAATCTCTTGCAAAAAATAACATAAAGAATTCCTACTGCTACGCTTTTATCTGAAGGAGAGTGAGATTGCTGGATGTTTTATATTACTATGATACAAGCTGAGCATTTGCTCGCGGTTTCACCTGCCCAACAGTTTTAACCTTTATTTTACTTCATTTTAGGAATGGTATATTAAAAAATCCTTCCTTAGTCCGCCCACGTCATACAAGAAACTTGGTGTCAAAATTTTATGTTTCTAGCTTTAGAAGTCTGTCCTCTGTGATGATATTTACATACATACATAGACTCAGGCCTGTTTCCCGGAGGAGTAGGCAGAGACTACGGAACGCCATTTGCTACGATCCTGACAAATCTCTCTTGCTTCATTCACTTCCATCAGATTCCTCATGCATGCTCTTCTGTTCAGGGTAATTCTAACCTGTCCTGTTTTTAGGATGTCTCTAATCTGGTCAGAGAACGTCAGCCTTGGTCTTCCCCTTCGTCCTGTTCCATTCACACTTGCCTTGTATATCTGCTTGGTCAATCTTTCATCATCCATCCACTCCATGTGTGATGCTTATCACTACAACTTCTTATACCCCACCACACTCTCTTATCACACAATTCTTTACTCTCTCAGTCAAGGACACACCACACATACTTCTCAGTGATGATATATCAGTCAGGACAAGTGGTTTTACTATGTGGTGATGATTTGAAAGAAAAAGATCCTTCTATACTATCAGCTAGATTGACTAAGACATAAAACTACCCTCAAATATCTTACAATTCTATAAAAATATGGTAAAAATATTGCTTGCACTCAACAAGTATTGAGGAAGGCAGGTAGTTTATGTATGAATGAAATTTCCATTGATATGAAGAGGGGTCAAAATGCCATAAAGTCAAAGTTATTGCACGGGGGTGCCATGCCCTTTCATACCCATAAAAGTTTGGAATCAACTTTATTAAAAGGTGAAGTATAACTTACTTTAACTTTTATTTATTAGTGAGTTTTATTATTATTTAGTTTTATCACAGGGGGCCAATTCTCCTTTTTTTATATGACATTGATATTATTTTTTGAATTGACTCAAAAGCGATATTCTGATAACCTAATATGATAATCGTATAATCTTTATATATAAAATCCTTGCGTTACTGACTGACTGACAGACAAGCTACAGCCAAAACTATTGGGTGCAGGAAGCTAAAATTTGTGTGTTCCTTGGGGAACGTAGAGGTGCACTAAGAAGGGATTTCCCGAAATTGCCACGGGATCGGCCAAAACGGATAAATAAAAAAATGGGCAGGCGTAGCTGCTGGCGTCCTCTAGTTTGAAATAAACAGTTCGTCGTTGACACATATTTTGACAAGTGTCAAAATATGTGTCAACGACGAACTGTTTGTTTCAACTTACGATCTCGTTACAACTTCGTTCAATTATCAGATAATTTAGAAGAATACGCTTTTTGTGACGTAAGTATGACACTGACATGATATCGAAACTATATTTATTTAGGAGAATGTATACAGACATCTGATATTATAGCTATGACTATGGCTTAGTCAAAGCAGTACTAGAGATCCGTAGAAAAGCAACCGTCACCGATCTGATTAATGGATGAAAAGTATTTTATATCAATTTTTTTATGGTAAAAAATATATCGCGAATAGGTTGGCAAAATGAGTCCGGTCTAGGCTAAAAAACACTTACAAACGCTTTACCTGACAGTTTTGGAGACAACCGTATTATATCATCGTGTTCGTAATGCAGTAACGTTCATTTTATTATAAAATATTTGTTTTATAGGCTCACGCCTGTATCCCCGAAGGCAAAGTTATAATATTACACCCACATTACGCCATTTTTTTTTTTACATTACCAGACTAGTCGAAATGTTTATACCTGCCAACCCTATAAATACGCCAGGAAAAACTAGATAACCGAATGTTTACGTACCCTTTAGGGTTTATACATTCGGTTAGTATTCAATTATTCATTAAACTCAAATGTGCACTGTTAAATGAAAAGCCAAATAATTATTTTTTTCTAAATTTCTTAGTTTGGACATTATTTTTTTTGCCAACCCATTTGCGATATATTTTTAAGACGCTGACAACAGCCAAATAGGCTTGTCTCAAACAATTTTTTTGCTAAATCTATAAAGTTTGTGACGGCGGAGAAACTTGAACGTATTTCTGAGGACCCTATTGTATTCGATACACATTTTTGAAAAGTTTTCTCGATACAAAAAAAAATAGTAAACTAACCTCTTAAAATGATCTTTCAACAAAAATATCTGTATTACTTATCAACGTACGTTAGTAAAATTTATAACAATAACGTATCATATTCAGAAGATGTCGTGACTAGGACTGAGAAAGGAATGCTAAAGTGGTTTGGACACGTGGAGCGAATGAGTGAAGAAAGAATGACGAATAAGATTTATAAGGCAAACGTGTGTGGGCAAGTCGGTCGCGGCAGACCTCCTCGGACATTCCTCGATCAAATTGGGGACGTCCTAAAAAACGGCCAGGTCCGAAGTACCCGAAACCGGCGAGCATGTATGAAAAGAGTAATGAGTGTAGAGGAAGCGCGTGAGGTTTGTAAGGATAGAAGGCAAGTGGCGTTCTGTTGTCTCTGCCTACCCCGACGGGAAAAAGGCGTGAGTATATGTATGTATGTATGTATCATATTTAAATACAGAACTAAGTTGTTTTTTATTTTTCACTACTCAACTTATTTTTAAGTAATTAATTTATTTCATAATTTGTAAAAAGCTCTGAACGTCCCGTCGCGTCGTCGTCGTTGCGCTTCTCTTTCTTATGTAACTATACAAACCGAGAGTGACAGCAGCAGCTCAACTCAATAGCGGTTGTCAGCGCCTTAACTATATTCATGTATCACACGTTCAGCAGTTTTTTAACATGTAGTAGATAAGAAAACTAGTATTCACATGAATAATTAATGATACAACTGATGTCATCTAATGGACAATGATTGAACGCTTAAGATAAGAAAACCTCAAAGATCCTTAATCACACTATTACCAAGAAGAACAATGAAGAAGCAGAATGTAAGCAGTTTTTTGTATATGTTGAGGCTATTGCTAGCAGATAATTGAAAGTAAACCTAAGCTTACAGGAGTCTAGTCAGTATAACCCAAGGATTTTGGGTAAAGTATGAATTATAAGCAGCCATAAAAAATGTATTCGCGTTTTCCGAATTTTCTCATCTCATCGCATAAGCCTATTGCAGTCCACTGCTGCTCGTAGACATCCGCCAGCTGCCACATGCCGCTGGTTTTCGTCATTCAGCCACTACCAGCCAAATAAGCCATGGATCACGAATGATTTCTGTAATTGAAGAAGCATGACCCCTTAGGCCTCTCTCACATTGGTCATGAGCGTTCCTCGAACGTACGCTCGGCGTCCGTTTAGCGTGCGCCCGGGCGTTCACTTTGTACTACGGAGTGAACGCCGAGCGCACGCTGGGCGTACGTTCGAGGAACGCTGGCGCCCAATGTGAGGGGGGCCGTATTCCTCCAAAAGACTAGAAATTTCCAGACTGCCTGCGTGGTCCAGGTACTGCCTCCGTGGTCCAGTGGATAGCGTATGCGACTGCTAATTGGAGGCCCCGGATTCGATTCCGGGGTCGGGCCAAAGTGTTACTGGGTTTTACCGAATACTCAGTAGCAGCCCGGAGTCTGGTGATGTGCCCGGTAACGGCAATAGGCTCGCTCCCTATTACGTGGGACCTAAAAATTCATGGCGAAATGTGGGTGTAATATTTACACCTGCCACCCCTTCGGGGATACAGGCGTGAGACTATAAATAAAATAAATAAATAAAGATTTCTCAAGAAAATCTACAAAATAAACAAATCCTTTCACTAGTTCTTTAATATCTTTGCTCTCAGTGTGCAAAGTACGAGAGTCAAATAAATATAAGCTGTTGCTAAGATGAGACTTACTTTTTAAATCTCACGTCTTGTTAACTTGTTCAACATCTTTAGATGTTCTTTGTAGCTTTCGTCTCATATTTTATATTGGTAGCTATTACTTTGTTTCTTTCTAACGTTAATAAGTTGAAAGCTTTTTGAACTTTCGAGAATTGTATCAGTTGTATGTAATAAAACGATGACATTAATTTCGTAAAGGGATAAGTATATAGGTTAAGTTATATTTTATTTACACTCATAAATTCTTATGGTTTGAACACTGATTTGTTACAAAGACACTAACTTTTTACATTTTACCACAAAATGTCTAAAAAACAATAGCTACCGATCAAAACTCAACTTTATTAGTAATTCTGCTACCAAAAGAAGGAATTATTTTCTTAGAAATATATTTGAGATAAGCGCCTTCAAAAAAAGAAGAAACTATTCAGCTTCTAAATATGGATGTAGATTAAACAAGATAAATGTACATCGTAGAAAATATTACATAATCATAATTTCACACGAATAAGACATCATAACACAGCAAGGATCTTCAACTGTCGGTACAAGTACTTCAAATTACTAGAACTACTATTTGCTCGTGGTAGTTACGTTGGAAATAACTTGAAACAATATAACTGAACGCGCCCATAATAGCGCGTGAGCAGCGGCAGACGAGGGGGAAACGGGCGTGCGGGGGACCGCGCGCTCGCGCCTGGCTCCGAGAGGCGCCGCTTCGCTTCATTCTGCACAACACCGCGGTCACGTCGACACGTTACGCAATTGTATCGCGACTCGCGCGTATGTTAATACTGCAGTCTCAACCGACTTTTATGTACAATTAGATTAAAGTATTGTACATTATAATATTTTTTCTAGAAGAGGATTCGTTTTATTATGAAGCTCCTCGACAATAACTATTTGAAATGCTGCTTCTAAGTCTGAAACTATTACTTCAAGAAAGCTCGTTTCAATGATCCGAACACGTTCTTCAAATAACTCAATTGTACAATTAGTTTGAAGGGTCTGAACTAACTAAGATGAATTGGACGATTTCAAACCTTTGAGCCAAATGTGACGCAGATGTTTTGGCTGAAGCGGCGAAGAAAGCTATCGTGTAGTAATCTACAGAGGTTGTAGACAAGTGGCATACAAAGAGCTCAGATATTTACATAGCCTCTATTTCATTTCATTTATTTGCGAAAATGGTTGTACATTGATGTTATAAATTATAAATTTACAAGTCTCACCATGATCAACTATATCAGCGTGCAAATTTTGAAAGTAAAAGGTCATTACATAACATTATAGAAAATATTACAGATTATTGACATGTTCTAATTTGATATTATAAAATCAAAAATTGTCTGATTAAACGTCAGTTTTAACTCAAAATAAACATTAAAGGTAGAATTCCGTGCATCGCGATCGATCGCAGCCGCGCGCGGCCTACGACTGTCGTCGATCGCTCGCGACAATAGTCAAAGTATGAAAATGTATGGCACCGCTGCCGAGGCCCGCGACTGACGCGCGCGGCCGACGAATGTCGTGAGCCGCGCGCGGCAGTGTCTTGAAATTAGTAGATGTTGTTCGTCAGTTTCCTCTAGACGTGTGTCTAGCGAAGTCAAAATCATGGTCGAAATGCTAATTGACATCCTTGAAGAAGAGGAGAATGACGAGCTGCTGTTGCTATATTATGAAACTAGAGTACCAATCGACCCTATCTTTAAAAGCAGAAATGAAAAAGGATACTAGCAAATATTGATTCAAAAGCAATTATATTGTACCTAATGAAAAAAAAATGTTGGAAGTTTGAAACGATAATACAAAATTGAATTGTTTTTATACAGAGTGTCACAAAGTGCCGAAGTCTATACTCGTTGTGGACATCATGCCAAGTCATACTAACCAAAAATAATACCTGGGAAACGTTTTATTTTTTTAAAGTTTTCTCATTTTTTAAACCGCAATTAAAAGCGCGCGCGTGCAATGCTCGAAAAACCTACTTATCCATGGGCTTACAGGGCATCTAAAGAACATATTGGCGGGGTAAATGCATCGATTTTGTACCGAATTAGAAAAATTCCATACTAACTTTGAGCTTCAATATCTTCTGAACCAGTAATTTCCCTGGTATGGTGCCGAAGCAGAAAATGTTCGTAGTGATTGGTACAACATGGGATTTCAGTTTTCGTTAAGGGTCTTTTTACACCCTGTATAGTCGGCAAAACTCCCGATTTTTTTTTCATTACTACTAATTTCAAGACACTGCCGCGCGCGGCTCACGACATTCGTCGGCCGCGCGCGTCAGTCGCGGGCCTCGGCAGCGGTGCCATACATTTTCATACTTTGACTATTGTCGCGAGCGATCGACGACAGTCGTAGGCCGCGCGCGGCTGCGATCGATCGCGATGCACGGAATTCTACCTTAAAGATATCTATTTACACTATTGTTTGGTTGTCATGGTACCTAACATGAGCAATTCGTTATTTGTTCACTACGTGACATAATTCATGGAAAGCCTATGACAATTCCATACATTATTTTATTTATTTTAGCGAATAGCGATGTTGCTAATCGAATACAACTTATCTACAATGCCAGGTCTGAGCCAATTCCATTATAGTGTAGACTTAAGACTTGTGAAGACTTCCAACTCGTACTTTGCAATCTGAACCATTTGAGGTGTCATGGCTTTGCTGTAACATTTCCCATTCCTCCCTGTATATAAACTGTCCCACTGCTGGGCACAGGCCTTTTTTCACTATGAGAAGGGTAAGGCCATAGTCCACCACGCTGGCCAAGTGCGGTTTGGTAGACTTCACATGTTTTTCGAGAACATTATGGAGAGCTCTCAGACATGCAGGTTTCCTCGCGATGTTTTCCTTCACCGTTTAGCGAGCGATAATTAAAAAATTAACAGTTTAATACGCACATAACTTCGAAAAGTCATTGGTGCGCGCTGTGGATTCGAACCCGAGACCCTCTGCGTAGCAGTCCGTCGGTCACTCCACTAGGCTATCGCTGCGCCAATATCATCTATACTAATATAATAAAGCGGAAGAGTTTGTTTGTTTGTTTGTTTGTTTGAACGCGCTAATCTCAGGAACTACCGGTCGGATCTGAAAAATTCTTTTTGTATACGATAGCCCAGTTATTCCGGAGGCTATAGGCTATATAACATAGCGCTTCGACCCTTTGGGGCCGTGCAAAAGGCTAAAAAGGCTAAAACATAATGTCGGCTAATCTCAGGAACTAGCAGTCGGATTTTAAAAATTGTTATTGCCTATGATAGCCCAATTATTCCGAATGGCTATAGGCTATATAAAATTACGCCACAACTTTTAGGGGCCAGATAAAAATAATAAAATGGTCAAACGAGAAGGAGGAGGGTTAGGTCAATGGCAAAAAAATGCTAAACGAATAGGATACAATCTATATGGGTATCGTTTTCGAGATTTTCGGGACGCTGATTAATAATATGAAATTTATTTAGTGATCCAAGATGGCGGACGGGAAATCAAAGATGTTGGATGAGAAAATTTTAAATATCAATATGTGTATCGCCTTCGATATTTTAAGGGGTGGAGAATCGAAATACAACATCTATTTCGTGATCAAAGATGGCGGATGGGCAATCAAAGATGGCGGATGGGAAAATTTAAAAAAATCAATATTGGTATCGTCTCCGATGTTCAAAGGGATGGGGAATCCAAATACAACATCTATTTCGTGATTCAAGATGGCGGATGGGACATCAAAAATGGCGGAAAGGAAAAATTTAAAAAATCAATATTGGTATCGTCTCTGATGATTTAAGGGATGGTGAATCCAAATACAACATCTATTTCGTGATCAAAGATGGCAGATAGGAAATCAAAGATGGCGGACGGGTTTTTTTTTAAAGTCGATATGGGTATCGTCGCTGATATTTAAAGGGATGGGGAATCCAAATCCGACATCTATTTCGTGATCAAAGATGGTGGATGAGAAATCAAAGATGGCGGATGAGAAAGTTTTAAAAAATCAATATGGTTATCGTCTCCGATGTTTTAAGGGATGGCGAATCTAAATACAACATATATTTCGTGATCAAAGATGGCGGATCGGAAATCAAAGATGGCGGACGGGATTTTTTTAAAGTCGATATGGGTATCGTCTCCGATCCTGAATTAAAAAACACCATCTATTTCGTGATCAAAGATGGCGGATGGGACTTTTTTTTTAAATCAGTATGGGTATCGTCTCCGATGTTTGAAGGGATGGAGAATCCAAACACAACATCTATTTCGTGATCAAAGATGACGGATAGGAAATCAAAGATGGCGGACGGGAATTTTTTTTAAAGTCGATATGGGTATCGTCTCCGATATTTTAAGGAATGGAGTATTCAAAACCACCATCTATTTCGTGATCAAAGATGGCGGATGGGATTTTTTTTTTAATCAATATGGATATCAACTCCAATATTTAAAGGGGTGGGGAATCCAAATCCAACATCTATTTCGTGATCAAAGATGGCGGATGAGAAATCAAAGATGGCGGATGGGATTTTTTTTAAAGTCAATATGGGTATCGTCTCCGATATTTTAAGGAATGGGGAATCTAAATACAACATCTATTTCGTGAACAAAGATGACGGATAGGAAATCAAAGATGGCGGACGGGTTTTTTTTTAAAGTCGATATGGGTATCGTCGCTGATATTTAAAGGGATGGGGAATCCAAATCCGACATCTATTTCGTGATCAAAGATGGTGGATGAGAAATCAAAGATGGCGGATGAGAAAGTTTTAAAAAATCAATATGGTTATCGTCTCCGATGATTTAAGGGATGGCGAATCTAAATACAACATATATTTCGTGATCAAAGATGGCGGATCGGAAATCAAAGATGGCGGACGGGATTTTTTTAAAGTCGATATGGGTATCGTCTCCGATCCTGAATTAAAAAACACCATCTATTTCGTGATCAAAGATGGCGGATGGGACTTTTTTTTTAAATCAGTATGGGTATCGTCTCCGATGTTTGAAGGGATGGAGAATCCAAACACAACATCTATTTCGTGATCAAAGATGACGGATAGGAAATCAAAGATGGCGGACGGGAATTTTTTTTAAAGTCGATATGGGTATCGTCTCCGATATTTTAAGGAATGGAGTATTCAAAACCACCATCTATTTCGTGATCAAAGATGGCGGATGGGATTTTTTTTTTAATCAATATGGATATCAACTCCAATATTTAAAGGGGTGGGGAATCCAAATCCAACATCTATTTCGTGATCAAAGATGGCGGATGAGAAATCAAAGATGGCGCATGGGATTTTTTTTAAAGTCAATATGGGTATCGTCTCCGATATTTTAAGGAATGGGGAATTCAAAAACACCATCTTTTTCGTGATCAAAGATGGCGGATGGGATTTTTTTTTAAATCAATATGGGTATCATCTCCGATGTTTGAAGGGATGGGGAATCCAAATACAACATCTATTTCGTGATTCAAGATGGCGGATGGGAAATCAAAGATGGCGGATGGGAAAAATTTTAAAAATCAATATGGGTATCGTCTCTGATGATTTAAGGGATGGTGAATCCAAATAAAACATCTATTTCGTGATCAAATATGGCGGATAGGAAATCAAAGATGGCGGACGGGATTTTTTTTAAAGTCGATATGATTATCGTCTCCGATATTTTAAGGAATGTTCAATATTATATAAAAATCTATGTTTGTTTTTGCATCATTTATAGACCCTGCAATGATAAGAGAATAAGCGCTAAGTCAATGATAACTTGGAAAAGGGGTTTGGAAAAAAGGGAATTCAATAAAAACTCTTAAAAATGCGATACGGAGTTCGCTGGGTCAGCTAGTTATTAAATAAAATAAAAATAAATTCTTGTTCAATTGATGGTAAAATTAATAATTATCTAACACACACGCAAATGTATGTTCTCGTTTGTGTTTAATGATTCTTATTGCATATTAAGCTGTCTATTGATGTCATACTTCGAGTTTACCGATAAATTCGATCAGTTCAAATTATCAACAGATTCCGAGTGGCAACTGATTTGCATAGGTTTATAGCATAATTATATCCAAAGTTGGATCGTAATATTTTATGGAGTCATGTTGAATGTATAATCATTTGTACAGGATTCTAATTAATTTCATAATCATCATCATCCTCAGCCAGCCATAGTCCAATACTGGATACTCTCCAATGGCACGCCACTGAGCCCGATTTTAGACTTTTCGCATCCAGCAGCTGCCAACCACTTAGTGTATATATCGTTACTCCACCTAGCCAGAGGACGTCCTACACTACGTTTGCCAAGGCGCGGCTTGCACTCTAGAACACGACTAATTAAATCATATCAGCCTTTAATAGTCCACTGCTGGACTAGGCCTCTCCTTTGAAAGGAGGAATTGGCCTACTATACCACGCTGGCCAAACGGGTTGGTATAGGGTTTGTATCAAGTTTTCCTTCTCTTGAAGTGTTGTTCTCTGCATAATGTGCTCCCTCTGTCGGCTCTTACGACACCCATGGGATGATATGGGGAGGTGACATTTCGTATTCTTAATCCGTCACCACACGGATTTCTAATTAATTTAGTTTAGAAATAATATATGACTATGGCAGCGATAGCCTAGTGCTGAGTCCGACAGACTGCTACGCAGAGGGTCCGAGTTCGAATCCACGGCGCGCACCAATGACTTTTCGGAGTTATGTGCGTATTCAATTGTTAATTATCGCTTGCTAAACGGTGAAGGAAAACATTGTGAGGAAACCTGCATGTCTGAGAGTTCTCCATAATGTTTTCGAAGGACATGTGAAGTCTGCCAACCCGTACTAGGCCAGCGTGGTGGACTATGGCCTTACCCTTCTCATAGTGAGAAAAGGCCCGTGCCTAGCAGTGGGACAGTTTATATGTATACAGGGCTGATGATGATGATATGACTACACCGAAGGCTTAGTGGTTTAAACGGTCATCTCACCGTTAGGCACTGTGCCGTGAGTAGTGGGTTCAGTAAAACTACTCAAACTCTGTGTGATACACAAACAGTTGTTTTGAGACAGGGTGTTATTTGTGTCGGTAGGTTTAATGTTCGTAAAATTCCCGCGAAATTGGAAATAATATTCGAAGTGCGGGAGTTTCATATTATTATACAATATTGGTTTTTTAAATATATATTAAACATGCCATCGTGGTCCAGTGGATAGCGTATGCGACTGCTGATTGGAGGTCCCGGGTTCGATTTCCGGGTCGGGCAAAGTATTTTTTAACATACATATTATTTTAAATATCGACGACCGGTTGGCGCAGCGGGAGTGTAAGCGACTGCTACGTCGATGGTCGCGCGTTCGATTCCCGCTCAAGTCAAACATTTGTCCATGAACATGGAAGTTTGTCTTGGTCTGGGTGTTTCTATGTATAATATGTATGTATTTACAAAAAAAAGTATATATGTACTAGCTGACCCAGCGAACTCCGTTTCGCCTTTTTAAGAGTTTTTATTTAATTCTCTTTGTTCCAAGCCCCTTTTCCAAAGTTACCATTGACTTAGCGCTTAATCTCTTATCATTTCAGAGTCTATAAATGCTGAACAAACAAACATAGATTTATATATATAATATTGAATTCCCCATTCCTTAAAATATCGGAGACGATATCCATATCGACTTTAAAAAGAAGACCCGTCCGCCATCTTTGATTTCCTATCCGCCATTTTTGATCACGAAATAGATGTTGTATTTGGATTCATCATCCCTTGAATCATCAGAGACGATACCCATATTGATTTTTAAATTTTTTCCATCCGCCTTCTTTGATTTCCCATCCACCATCTTGAATCACGAAATAGATGTTGTATTTGGATTCTCCACCCCTTTAAACATCGGAGACGATACCCATATTTTTTTTTTTAATTCCCCATCCGCCATCTTTGATCACGAAATAGATGGTGTTTTTGAATTCCCCATTCCTTAAAATATCGGAGACGATACCCATATTGACTTTAAAAGAAAATGCCGTCCGCCATCTTTGATTTCCTATCCGCCATCTTTGATCACGAAATAGATGTTGTATTTGGATTCTCCATCCCTTAAATCATCAGAGACGATACCCATATTGATTTTTTTAATTTTCCCATCCGCCATCTTTGATTTCCCATCCACCATCTTGAATCACGAAACAGATGTTGTATTTGGATTCCCCATCCCTTTTAACATCGCAGACGATACCAATATTTACTTTTTTTTAATTTTCCCATCCGCCATCTTTGATTTCCCATCCGCCATCTTTGATCACGAAATAGATGTTGTATTTCGATTCCCCACCCCTTAAAATATCGAAGGTGATACCCATATTGATTTTTCAAATTTTCTCATCCGCCATCTTTGATTTCCCGTCCGCCATCTTTGATTTCCCGTCCGCCATCTTGGATCACTAAATAAATTTCATATTATAAATCAGCATCCCGAAAATCTCGAAAACGATACCCATATAGATTGTATCCTATTCGTTTAGCCTTTTTTTGCCTTTGACCCAACCCTCCCCCTTCTCGTTTGACCATTTTATTATTTTTGTCTGGCCCCTAAAAGTTGTGGCGTAATTTTATATAGCCTTTCGGAATAATTGGGCTATCATAGGCAATAATAATTTTTAAAATCCGACTGCTAGTTCCTGAGATTAGCCGACATTATCTTTTAGCTTTTTTAGCCTTTTGCCCGGCCACAAAAGGGTCGAAGCGTTATGTTATATAGCCTATAGCCTTCCGGAATAACTGGGCTATCGTATACAAAAATATTTATTTAGATCCGACCGGTAGTTTCTGAGATTAGCGCGTTCAAACAAACAAACAAAAAAACAAACGAACTCTTTCGCTTTATTATATTATTAGTAATCACATTTAATTTTTTTTTTATATTTGATACAAATCTCCTTTATTGGGCGGATACTTCCATAGTTGTCGTTTTAACTGTTTAAGAAATATAACTGCAAAAAGTATTTACACATACAAACTACTTAGTACTAAGACTTAGTAGTACTCAAAATGGTATCCGGTAGGTATCTGTGGCGTTTTCCGCGTTTTGCTAGAGTGGCCAATATGGCGAATGTGATTTGTCTGTCAGAACCATTAGAATTTAACAAAATACTCGACAATCCGAATTTTGCGGATATATGTTGTCGACTCAAAATCTTTATTTTTGAATGTTTTATTATTCAGGTAAGGTTTCGATGTACTCCTTGACGAAATAATTATTATAAGATTTGACACTGCGATAGCAGCGCAGTCCGTCGGTTCTAATGTGAAACATTCCAACATCCACAACTACTTACAAATTAAAAATTAAGTACAATAAACATTTTCCAGTGGACTAAATTGTGAATCTAAACCATTCCCAAGTCCCCTTGAACACATACAAAAATTTCATCAAGATCGGTCCAGTCGTTTAGGAGGAGTTAAATTACATACACACGCACACAAGAAATATATATATTAAGATGTTTATCCACTATCCACTTAGTACCCATAGTACAAGCTCTGCTTAGTTTGGGACTAGATGGTGATGTGTGTATGTGGTAGAATATTATTAATATTAGTATAAATAATGAAATTGCAGATGTAATGAACGTTAAAAATGGAACAGATGTGACACGATTTACAGGTAGAAGAACCTTGCTGATTTCAGCATGACTGGGCCGGCTCGACCGGGGAAGTACTACCCTCTCATAGAAAATCGACGTAAAGTAACAGTACTTAATCTGTTGCGTTTCGTTCGGTTAGTGAGAGTGCCGGAGGCCCTATCCGCTATTCCTTCTCCCTCATCCTATCCCTTTTCCCAACCCCAAGGGGCGGCAACGCACTTGTGATTGTTTTTTTTTGTGTCGGATTGGAAAATCCTCATGGAGTCCCTCCCTGGGGGAAGGCCGAAGGGGACTGTTAGACTCTTACTGACTAAAAACCAACCCGTGTTCCTCATGTACCCGTGTGTTGGAGGGTCGGGTATCACCGAAGCATTCCTCGCAACCCCCCGACGGGTATTGGCCCGCCAGATGGTCAGACGGGCCCCGAACAAAACCCTCTTGGCGGCGGATGAAGGTGTTGGGCTTCGCCGCCAAAACACCCAGCGGCCGCAGAGGATAGGAAGGACGGCAACGCCACACCGCATCTTTTCTTCCTCTGCGGCCCCTCCGCGACGCAACGATGGTGCGCCCCCATTTGGTCGCAGGCGATAGGGCGCGCGGCAACACAACAACGACACGCTTCTCCTCCCGCGACCACACCCGACTGCGAGGGACAGACAGAACTGTCCCTCGCACCCACACCTTGGGACGCATACTACGCAGGCCTAACCCAAGCCCACGTGGAGCGTCCCCTCCCGGGATCCCGCTTGGCTTCACCGTGGGTGTACCTGAAACCCACGGTTACTGAGCCCCCCCACCACGACAAGGTGAAGATCCCGCGCGGGGAGGCACTTGTGACTCCTGTGCTATTACTTGTGTATTGCTTGTGTCCATGGGCGGCGGTAATTGCTTACTATCACGCGATCCGTCTGCTCGTTTGCCGCCTATTATTATTAAAAAATAAACGATAAATAATTATTAAAGTCGAGTATAGCATTACTATCGCATCTGAAAAACGGGTCCGCTTTTAATGTTTAATACCCATAGCTCTACAAGATATAGGTATCAATTTGAGTCACAAAAATCATAAAAATCTCTCAAATAATTTTGGAAAATTTAGCTAACAAGCATTGTGACACATTATTTCAAATATTAGATATAGATATTCAGGCAATAAATAATCATAAGTCCTAGAATTTTCTAAATTACTATTTAAATTGCGTCGCTCTTATAGGTCAGTTGACTATTTTAACGTATTCGTCACGTTTTAAAATCATCTTATTTGCATAATATACCTATGACTACATACAAATATGTTAAATATTCTAGAAATTAGAAATAAAATAATATAAATTATATTTGAATAATAAGAAATATTTTACCGGTTCTCTGGTATAATCTAGTAACCTGATTTTGTTGGAGAAAAATGTCCTTGAAAGCATCGTTTTATTTATATTTTAGTTCCAAATTGTCTTTCAGGATATAACAACTTATGTTATATATCCCAAACTCCAAATTAGAACTATTAATACCGACCACGACAGTTTAAAATCGTTTAAATTTCGTTAAAATTGTTTTTAATATAAACACCATTAGGTACTTATTCAATAAGGACCAACCTCCCCATACAGAGAATTATAATACGTTATGCAATATTATATCTAACGTCATCTAATTCAGGTTTTGTATGATACTGATTTAATATGTACCTGTTAACATTTATAGCATTCCACATATAACCTGTTTGAGAAGAAAACTGGGCGATTTGATTTGCATCTTAAATAGGTACGTATAATTATGACGTTTTAGAAATAAGGAACATTTGTACATCTGGTGTATTGATGTATGCAAACGAATGCATTTTAAACGCTTAATTACTGACGAAATGATTACTTGATTAGTAACGCACCATTCGTCAGATGTGCGGGCACCCTAACAAATTGGCCGGACAAGCTGCGTTATGCAGGTAGCAATATCGTTAAAAATATATTAACCTTGCTTTATATTACATATTTCACTACACTAGAACTATATATATGTTACAACGAAGCACCTTGTCAAATATAAAGTATTTTAAGTTTACTTTATTATTATTTTTTTTATATTTTTTTTATTTATAGTCTCACGCCTGTATCCCCGGAGGAGTAGGCAGAAGTATAAAATATTACACCCACATTTCGCCATGAATATTTTTAGGTCCCACGTAATAGGGGACGAGCCTATTGCCGTAACCGGGCACATTACCATACTCCGTGCTGCTACTGAGTATTCGGAAAAACCCAGGAATCGAACCGGGACCTTCGATCAGCAGTCGCATACGCTCTCCATTGGACCACAGAGGCAACCGGTTTATTATAATGATGCAGTCCAAATCCATTATTTTTATATATATGTGCAGAAATCCCGAAAGTATTTGAAGTAATGGATAATCTGAGTTTGATAAATAAACTTTACAATAGTTTACCATAAAATTTTAAGCAGACCTTTTATATTATCCTTTCAAAAACAAGGAATGCCTAAACATTTCGATCTTTAAATAAAATATGCTTTATACCTCTGTCCCCAAAACCCTTTCTTGCTCAAAACAAACAATAAAAAGCACAAGCCGGGTGGATGGGAAACGGTTCACCACAAACAATCCACGTCATAATTAGAGGATGTTTACATAGGACAGGGAACAATGGATGTATGGGCAAGCATACGACGGATAATGGTCATGAGTTTTAATTCATTTAATTTTATTTGTTATGTGAATATAACATTCTAAATTCATGGCTCAAAGTTTATAGACAAATTCTAAGAAATTCATAGATCACTTTATAGAAGAAGGGGTCAAAATCTGGATTGACTTCTTGTGTATTGAACCCTGGGCAAAAATCTTGGATGGGATCGGACAACCCTGTGCTGATGATGATAACTTTACAAAACAGATTAAGGCACAATTTGTTGTTTCGAGCCGGGATGTAATTTGTGTCCATTTATTGAATGTTTATAAAGTCCGCGGCGATACAAAATTGATTCTTATTGAGGTAGTTGCTTTTTAAAGATAGAAAAGGAAACGTAGTCTCGACCTACTATCGAGTATTTCTATTTGTAGTTGGTTTTGACAAATTCAGAATCGAAAATATCTATACCTATGAAGCAATCTATCCCGAGACGTGAGCTAGATTTATGTTATGGTTATGAAATGATTTTATGAAACGAAGATATGATTTTGCTATGATATTCACTGAATTTATCTTAATCTTAGAATGAATTAATATGAGTTTTATTTTTACTTTTGATTAATTTGTGGTCCCATAGTTGCTATACTTGAACCTGTTTATTCATGGCATGAATAAATTTTGTCTTCTATAATAAGATCAAATTAGTAGTTGTGAACTGTTTAAACTAACAGCGCCAAACACATTGTTACGTTAAACATTCTTCACGAAAGAATTATGTTTTGGAATTTTATTTGTTTATACCAACATTTAAAAGATAGGTATATATTTTATGTGTAATTCTTTCATGAATTATCTTTATTCATAAACCTACTGGAATGCATTCTTGTATGAAAATAATAAGCTTCCTGATCCTTCTCCATATAAACTCGAACTAATTAGTATTTACTAATTATTATGTATAATTCTTATATGTAATTAATTGGGTGTAATATTACACCTCTGCCTACCCCTTCGGGGATACAGGCGTGAGCCCATAAAAAAAATATATAAAAATATCCACGCAATTGTGGTTAAAACGTTCAAAGTATTGCTTCATATTTTATTATAATTATAAATACGTTTGCTTTACTGCGCTTCTTTGTGTCTTATTTCAATGTTTACAAAAGCTAAATACAAAACGTATATCCTCTACAATTTTAAAACCACGAAAGCTTATAATATTATTTAGACGTTGCTTGATTTATTAATTTTCCTTGTTGTGGACAACTGTATTATTATAACCGTCTACTAGCCAACTTGTGTGAAATAACTGTTTACAAATAAATCAGACAGGACAAGATTTATAAACGGTCTGCATTGACGTAAAATATAGGCTAACATTTTTAGGGTTCCGTACGCGAACGTAGCTGTCATCATAATGAGCGCTGTTCTTGATCTGTCCCGCTGCTGTACACGGACTTCTCTCTATGAGAGAGGTTCGACCATACTCCACCACGCTGACCAAGTGCGGGTTAGCAGACTTCTCATGTCTTTTGAGACCAGTCAGGAGAGCTGTAGAATTGTCAATGTCTACCTTTACTGCATAGCAAGCGGTAATTAACATTTAATCCACACATACCTACGAAAAGCCTCCGTGGTCCAGTGGATAGCGTATGCGACTGCTGGTTGGAGGTCCTGGGTTCGATTCCCGAGTCGGGCAAAGTGTTACTGCGGTTTTCCAAATTCTCAGTAGCAGCACGGAGTCTGGTGATGTGCCCGGTAACGGCAATAGATTCGCCCCCTATTACGTGGGACCTAAAAATTCATGCCGAAATCTGGGTGTAATATTACACCTCTGCCTACCCCTTCGGGAATACAGGCGTGAGTCTATAAAAATAACTTCTAAAAGTTCTTGCTGAACGCGAAGGTTTGAACACAGGACCCTCTGCGTAGCAGTACTTTGATCTCAACACTAAGCTATCGTAGCTTTGAATATAGCTAATGGCACTTTAGTTACTGAGCCCCACAACTTTTAAGTAAAAGACCGTATCAAGATATACCGATCTAACAAGACCACACGTTTAACCTGTCGTCTTGCCTATTAGAACTACGAGTACATCAAGTGTTGTGAGTTCTGTCTCCATCTGAAACAGAAGATATTTTGTTCCACAAATTGTTGTTTCGATCTGTGTGTAAATTGTGTCCGATGCTTACATCGCAGGAATAGAGTTTTCTTGAATTACAATGTATTTGTAAAAGGATACATATTATACCTCTCTAATTTTTTTAAGTCCTTGGCTGCAAGCGAGCAGAAGCATCGCCGGATGGTAAGCGATCACTACCTATGAACACCTGCAACACCAGAGGAATTAGAAGTAGCTTGCCGCCCTTTGAGATGGGAAGAAGAATAAAAGCAGGAGCACGATGAAGAAAACGGAAGGGAATGGGATCTTTGGCACTAACTCTACTTTTACAAAAGTACTTCAAAAATACATTCTAAATTGTACTTGTATTTCGAGTTCAAACTGCACTTGACCAGTTTATATTATTTCTTTTAAGCTGACATTTTTATATTCTGTATTCAGCTGGCTATTAATTAGTTTTTAATGTATTCTGTCCCAGACTTTTTAATTCGTTTAGTCAGACATTCTGAACGTCATACAGTATTCAAGAATTCTGTTAATGCTTGCTTAGTAAAAATAAACATAAACAAAGTACATTTACGAGCAAATGCATGAAATTCTCATATTAAAGTGTACAAACAAAATGTTTTAGTTATACATTTTTTGTTAACAATGTTCGTGATAAAACTATGCAGTTGGAAACATTCGGGTAACAAAAGTATTGTTAGACGCGGCGTTTTTTTTAATACTTAGTTTGAATATACGATGTCATGTCGCGCTAGCGCGTATATGCTGAACGCACATTCACTGTAAAGACGTTAATTTGAAGGAATAGTAATGTCATGTGTTACGACATTGTATTGTTACGCTTATTTATATAAAATTATGTATATAACATAAACATAACATAACTTTATGCCTTTTATCCCCGAAGGATGCAGAGGCAGAGGAAGGAGGCAGAGGTGTATTACACACCCACATTTCGCCAGTTATGTATCGGTCCCAATGTAATAGGGGGCGAGCCTATTGCCATCTACCGGGCACATCATTAAGCGAGCGATAATTAATTTATAATGCACACATAACTTCGAAAAGTCAGAGGTGTGTGCCCAGGGTACCTGTGGATCGAAACCGAGACCATCGTCTCGATAGTCCGTTACGTTGACCACTGGGCTATCGCCGCTGTAATCATGACGTATATGTTAGTGTTTTATATACGATAGTCATCATCAGCATCCAAACCTTATGCCGGTTGTATCCCATACTTTGGAACCAGGGATCCGCTTTCCAGTCTAGCTAGATTTTACAGAATGTAAGCTTTTCCACTAAGTGACTGTCGGCTGACCGCTGCAACCAAAAGTCATAACAATATTCCATGTCTTAGACCAGTGATATGGGTGTTGGCGCCCAATAATTACTACCAAGGGCCTTTATGACTCTAAGACCCGTGGTTTAAAGTGCTCACCTACGAAAAGCCACTGATGCACACAGTTATTTTGAAATTTAGGCCCTCTGGGTAGCAGTAGTCTGTTACAGTTAGTCTCTCTCCTAGGCCATCACCAGCCTACATCACTATGTGCAGTTGGATCATCATCATCATCATCCTAGCGCTGTCCCGGTTGCGCTCCAAAACCGACGCCTTGGAGCCCGGCGTCCGCTTTCCGGCTATGTCTCCTCCACTTCGCACGGTCTTCAGCATCCCTGGTGGTTAGTTGGTTGGCACGCATATTGGAGGTAGCATGGCAAGACATTTGTTACCCACGTAAGATACCGCTGGACGTAAGACGTGGCCATAGGTACCAGCATAGACAACACTCTTGCAGTTTGTCAGCAATGTCACGGACATGAAGGCTACCCCGGATGCGGACATGTGCAGTTGGATATAAATTATAATTATGTAGAATTGAATGTTTCAGGTAACAAACCTCACTTCATATTCTCACATATAATAATCGGTACAACTTCGTGACCCGGTCTTACGCTAAATATGAAAAACGCTGCGTTTTCTTAACTACCGTATGTTTTCAACCGTAGGATAATCCTCACTATATTTCGAGTAGGAGCGTGCCGCCACCCGAACGCAAGGGATTATGCGCCGTATGACTTCCAGGGTTCGAGTCCGGTTGTACACCTAACAGTTTATATTTAGGGTTAGTTTCTACACGCCCTGCTTAGTTTAAATTATATCCAGCTTTATTTAAGTAGGTTGAGCTTAGAATTTCAGCACCATGATATTATTTACACAGAAAATAGAAACTAAGCTGTCAGTATTTTAGTATATTTTTACAACAGTAACAACAATTAGGTTAAAAACTTATGTTAGGATCGTTGCCATTTAAATCTCGAGGAAACTAAAATTTGTTTCATAAGAAAAGAGGGAGAGACACAAAACCATACGCGTAGCACACGAGAGTATCTAATAATATTATAAAATAAATAAATCTAACAATTGTCTTAATCCTTGCATACATTCCTGGTAAGTAACTGTAACTTTTTGGACATTTCACATCTTGCAACCGTGTGAATTGCCTCAATAAATAAAAATTAATTATAACGAACCAGATTGACAACGGAGCAATACGATTTCTATACTACGACGAAAGTGGATATCTTAAAATAACTTTAGGGTTATTATGGACTGCCTCGTTGGTCTCGCGGCATAAATATGCGCGTGGGATTGGGAGATCTCGGGTTCGATTCCCGGCTCGGGCAAAGTGTTATTGGGTTTTTCCGTTAGGAAATTCTCAGCAGCAGCACGGATTCTAGTAATGTGCCCGGTACGGCAATACGCTCGCCCCCTATTACGTGGGACCTAAAAAAATCATGGCATAATGTGGGTGTAATATTACACCGCTGCCTAACCCTTCGGGGATACAGGCGTGAGTCTATAAAAAATAATATACAAAAAACTTTAGGGTACTACAAACGTCATACAAATTTTAACTTTTACTTTACAGATACTCTTTCAATGGTTTTCCATAACCAGTAAAGTAAACATGAAACACACAAGTAAAACAATAACCCATAAGTCCGTCACAGGTCTCTAAGTTTGTAATTAATTCAGGAGCAACCTTTTACGTAGCTTACTGCCTCTAGTTTGGATAGTACCGCCATAGTAAAAACAGCGCTCTCCTACGCGACTAACCCGAAAGCAATACGTATAAATTAGTTAAATGTACAATGTAGATCCACCGGAAATCTTTTGGACATTCATATTGGTTCATTATTTATTGTGAAACTGTTATTTTTTAAACTGATCATCTGTTTGAGAACTGTTGTGTGTCTATACAACAGCGCCGCTGTAGATATTGTTAATTTTAAAGTTAATCTGTCCAGAGATCTACTATAATACTCACTAAATAATCAGTATCGGTAATAATGGCTGTGTGTGGATATGTTGCTTTTCACTAGTATTATTTTCAAGTTTGGAGACAACTGTATTATTTTATTTATTCCATAGATTAATAATACACTCTCTCACATATCACATAATAAGTCAAATAGTTTCTAATTTACTTATGAAGCAAACTACTTGCACTTTGTATTCTACCCCTTTCGAAAGGAGAAGGCATTAATTACCTACACTTATTTTGATTCAAATTAAAAAGATCTTATTCTAAATATAATTTGGTGACGTGCAAAAAACACTAAGCAGAACAAAAATCTACTCCGAAATATTTAAGCCCAGTATCAACAGCTACCTTTTAAACGAAAACCTTTAAAAAGTTCACAAGGAAGACCCTTTCCACTAAGGAAACCTCAATAATCAAAGAGTAGTGATGTGCCTGAAATAAATCCGTCATTGTTCTCCTTGGGACCGCACTAGTTCTCACTGGGAACTCATGAATAAGGCATTTGTCGCCAGTTTTAGATCACGTTGCTTTCATTTCGCCGTACAGCTGGTAAGGTTATGAGATTTTTTCAGGCGATAAAATGACGATACTATGCGGAACAAATTAAAAATATAGAAATGTATGTTTTAGATAAAAAAAATGCGGATTTTTTTTGGAAATTTGAAATACCTGTATATTAATTATACTGGTGGAGAGGTCTGAGTGACCAAATTGCCTCAACCCTATAGAAACTATGGTAAGAATAAACTATTAGCAACAAAGACTAAGATTTCTGTATCCTCAATCAAGCTTTATGTTTGTTTTACAATATATTATGAGCTCAATATATACAATTTTAATGAAGCAAGAGGGATATGTCAGGGTCGTTGCAAAAGGCGGTCCGTAGTCTCTGCCTACACCTTCAGGAAACAGGAGTGAGTCTATGTATGTATGTATATGACCACAAAAACTGCAGGCCAAAATAACCTCTTAAAATCATGATATGTGACAACAAAAATTGTACTCAACCATAACAATAAGAACTCCAAAAAACTTTCGTATCAAATACGTTTTATGCTAGCATTTTTCGGAGCGAGCACTGAATATATTATAGAGAGAGGCCAAAGACATGTAAATATTTTACAAGCCCGACTTCCCCGTTCCCGACTACAAGACAAAATTGAATTATGTTAGTGTTTTTTCTGGGGACGTCAACATTGAAATTTGTGATGTCGTGCTGCAGTGGTTCTGATAGAAGTTGTAAGCTTATGTCTATGATGTGATTTATATTAACCAGTATAAGTTGGCACATGAGGTCTGTTGTCGCCTGTTTTATAAGAAGTAACTCATGTGAAGATGTGTAGTCTTCAGATAAAGCGCTATGAAAACCCCTTATGTATGTGACGAGGGGTGAGAAACAGTTGCTTTTTAAAGTCAATACTCGTCCGACAGTTATAAGACTAAGCACCACTACATAGTGTTGCTAAAAAACTAAATCAGGTACGTGGTGGTGTGAATGCACTGGATAGCAGGGACACTTATCATCATCATCCTATCTAGCTGTCCCGGTAGCGATCTTAGATTTTTACCTTGCAGCTTGGAGCTTTTCGGCTGTACTTCCTTCACTGCGATTAGCTAGGCTCATCGCTCAAAATAATATTACTGTATCTTATATATTTGATTTCTTCCAGATGATTCTTTAATACACCATAACTTTTATAAGATTTAAATTTAGACTTAAGAATGTATAAAATGACTAAGAGATGTACACATAGATACGGGCAATACGGTATACAATAAAGAAAATACAAATGTTAACAAACTCTCATAATTACACCACGATACCTGCAAAATAAAATTTAAAAATAAACATACCTACCTCGGTTGTTATTCATGAAAAAGCAGAACAAAGTACATGAAAATAACATTATTTGCATAGAAAACGTAGGTTTGTACACATCGTTTTAAAGCAAGACCGCCGGAATTCAGATTTACCCATTTTGGATGAGTTTACCCATTTTCTGTAGCCGCATCAAAATTTATATTGAAATGCACTCTTTGAGTTTCAATACGTATCAGGGAATCTGGTAAGTGGATTCGGTATTTTTGTTTATGTTAGCAAATTTGTTGGATACGTTTTAATAGATTTCGCATCTATATTGCTTTTCGCAATGTGAGTAATTTTAAGCTTTGGGCTGTAGGGAGTAATCTGCAGTATTTAATTCACATAGGTTTGTTTTTTTTATTAAAGGCAACGATAGCCTAGTAAAGATACTAATATTACAGACTGCCATGCAGAGGGCATCATGTTCGAATCCAATTAGCTCACCACAAACTTACCTATCGAAAACGTATCTTATGTTTTCAGCGCGGGTTCTTAGACAGTACGTTATGCCGTAAGCCTCGTCTCGAGAGTACGTTATGCAGTACCCCTGACTAAATAATCTGAGACTGGTGCAAGCCTATGGCATATCGGTATCCCTTTGTGTTGCAGAGTTCAGAGGGCAGTCACTGTTTAGAAAAGCTAATATTCTGTCAAAACTGATTAAAATAGAAAGTGTAGTCTGGGTTCTAAGGCAAAAGTCGTGGATGTAGCCAGGATAACGGTTAGACGATGGTTACAATCCACTTACAGTATTTAATATAATTGATAGAATCTGAAGTGTGTTTTATTCAGTGAGTGAGATCGTCAGAGATTCCATCGAGGGGCTTTTGCATACCTATTAGGCGCAAAATCTTAATATATAAAATCCTTGCGTTACTGACTGACTGACTGACACGCTACAGCCGAAACTATTAGGCGCAGGAAGCTGAAATTTGGCATGTATGTTCCTTGGGGACCGTAGGGGTGCACTAAGAAGGGATTTCGCGAAATTCCCACGGGATCGGTCAAAACGGGTAAATTTAAAAAAAATGCAGGCGTAGCTGCTAGCGTCCTCTAGTATTTATATATTTTTGGTGTACAAAGGAGCAGGCAGATCGCGTGATGGTAACTGATTACGACTCTGCCCTTGATGCGCACCGCAACACCAGAGCCGACACAAGAGCGTTGTCGGCTTTGGGATGGTAATATCGCTGAAGGAGCGAGATGTGGGCGAAGAAAAAAAAATTAAAGAAAAACAAAAAACCCGACTGCATAAAAACTAATTTAAAAAAATACGTGAAAATATTAACTTAAATAAAAACTAAAAAGAAAGAAACAAGCCTAGAAGTTTAGAAGTAATATGCAGAACAGAACAACTCACAGTCGGGGCCCCTTGGGAAGATTTGATTGGTAAAATTTGAATGAGCCCCGACTGTGAGTCGTTCTGTTCTGCATATTACTTCTAAACTTCTAGGCTTGTTTCTTTCTTTTTAGTTTTTTTTTTAAGTTAATATTTTCACGTATTTTTTAAAATTAGTTTTTATGCAGTCGGGTTTTTTGTTTTTCTTTAATTTTTTTATTTTTATTTTATACTTTTTAGTTACGATTCATTGACTTCATTATAAGATGGTAAATTTCGCAATCGAGTGTTTGTATATCGTTTATACTTGAAATAAAATCTTAAATCAATAAGTATGAAAATTAGCGCGAATTTGTTTTTTGTTAAACATCTTTAAATCGTTATATATCCTAAACTGTTATTTAAAATGAAAAATGATAAAAGGAACCTAAAGATGATTTAAAATACCTATTCAACGACACCCCACTTAACATAGTTCATCGACTTTAATTTTTTTCATTTTGACAATATGGCGTCTGGCTGTCGCTGTGGTGAATTTTGATTACTGTCATGTCTTTAGTGACACTCGCAAGGTTAAGACGAATCGATTGACGTAAGAATCATCAAAATCAGCCCACGCATTTGGTCTCTAGAACGCCACATAGAAACAAACATACATAAATACATACATACATACATACATACATAGACTGATAAACACATTACCCTCCTTTGCGTCGCGCAGTCGGGTAAAAAAGGGGATCTTGGGTGGGGCTTGCTGCGCTCTCAATCACCGGACAAAACGCAACAGTAGGTATCTATAGATATTGTTACTTTACTTCGATATTTTGTGAAAGGGTAGTACTTCTTCGGTCAAGCCGGCCTTTCACTTTATATAAAAAACAATATGCTACTACATACACACTGGATAAACTTACATATTCATATGCCATATTTTTGTAAATACATTTATTTACACATAGAAATACACGGATCAAGACAAACAGCTATGTTCTCGCACACAAATGTTTGACTTGAGCGGGAATAGATCTCGCAACCTTCGGTGTAGCATTCGATTACATTCCCGCTTCGCCACCGCGTAGTCTTTATTTGCAAAGTTTGCTATAGTCCAAACCGCGCGCTATTTCTTTGAATTTCAACGCATTTTACATAAATTTGAAATTTAAATAGAAATAAAAATATTTTATTTTAATTAGTCTATATTAGGTATTGTTATATAACACTGTGAAATGTTACACAATACTTTAATTTAATATTTAACTCTGATCCTGATTTTAAATGTCATATTTTAATACTTGTTTTTTATTCCGCGTCATATATAGTTGAACAGGAATTGAATTATAAATTAATTTATTTTATTTTTTATATTTTCCTGACCTTGATTGGTGTGTGTTATAAGAATTTAATGTAGTCGATATATTCAGATAGCTTTTTTTTAATTCACGTTTGCCTTGATCTACTAAAAAGGAAATTCAAATGAGGATTTAAGGGGTCATTAAACTGCTAGTCACTAATAAGCTGACGTAATAATAGCGTAGTTGTTTAAGCATTTGCGTCAGTTGCCAAGAAGTGGGTTCAATTCCTGCACGAGACAGTAGGTACTTTATGTGATTCACATCCCATGTTGCGAGCTCGTATTCTTTGTGTCCCTTAACCGAAATCCTTCGGCATATAAGCGTACCTAATGCGGCGACAGCTCCTATGGTGTGGATTTGTCTCACGAATGGCTGACGAAAGAATGGCAAAAGCACCTTTTACTCTGAACTCCAGAATGGCAGGGAACCAAGGTGGCAAATTCTTACACTCCAAGGATGGTCAGAAAGGACACATAAAGAGGTCCAATATTATGCCTAGAATTTGGAGAAAAACGCCTGTTGTCGCTTTGAGTGGAGGCCGTTTTATGAAAAAAAAGTTTATGTTAATATTAAAATCCAAACTGGATGCGAAAAGCGACGCTCTTAAGGCTAAACAACCGGCAGCCATCCTATACAACTATGTCAACGGTATCCTTACGAGCAACCAATGATGGAGGACGTTTGTACATGCAAGAGCTAACAGTCTCTCCTCTGCTAATAATAATCAATAGTAGTCACCATAGCCGAAATCGGCTGTGAACACAGCGCTTAGTTTATACAATATCCAAACACAGAGTTCCACATTTATAGTTACACATAAAATATTTATTTGCTATGCGACTCAAGGAAATCAGGCCAACTTTGGCCAAAAAATAAACCCTTTACAGCATCGAAAAATATACTTCGATATCCGGGAGATCACTCTACTGGTCTTTACAGAATATAAAACAGGTTACATAGTATATTATGCACAAAGCCACAAAAAAACTAGTTCCACTAAAACACTTTGAATTCCCACAACTTTCCATCACATAAGGACAAATCATTTGAGTTACGGACCGTGGGCCCTACATAATTCACACTTAACTCTTTGCTCTGAATATTTTCCCTTTGAATGACCGATCACGTACGAAAACGAACGAATGAACGGATCGACTTTGAGGGAAGCTGAGCTTCAAACCTAATTTGCGGGTTGCGCCTCGTGAGGAAGTAATAGCAAACATTGAATAAAACACGTGAGGGACTGTGGGATATTTGCAAAACCTTTCGTGAGCTATACCGTAACCCCTTTGATGTCTAAAGGCGCGTATGCATGCAAAGCTAAGTGGGCAACAGAACTAACTGCCGGATTAAATATCCAATCTTAGGAGATTAGAGATGCATATTTGACATAAACTCCATATAATATAAGTTTGTCATGAATACTGACCGAGTTACTTTGTACCCTATAGAACTTCTGACTCTTTAGCATATTCAGGACTTGAGACTTGAAACTGAAAGTAGATATGTGTTAACCCGAAATTAACGCGCGCGAAGCCGCGGGCAAAAACTAGTGTTATAATAATATAAGTACGTCTAGATTAAAAATTATTCAAAAAAATAACCTATTAACGTTGCCTCTGAGCTACTTAATTGGCCTACGTTGAGACGCAGGTTGATCGTACGATGACGTGGTAGTAGTCTCATGTACCACGCCAGTGCGTCATAGTATAAGACGTGAATTCTACCACAACCAGTATTCCATACTCATCTTTGGAATGGGGAAGAGTGTGCCCACAAGTATATTAATTTTACATTTCGTTACAAAAAACACTGTTTAATAAAATGTCCCACTGCTGGGTCCGAGCCTATTCCCACTTTAAAACAATTTGGCCATTAATATACGTACTGGCCACTGCACATACCTTTGGAGAAGATAATGGAGAACTCCTTACTCCTCCCTCCTTCTTTGTCTGCGACATTTTCCTGCACCTACTAGCAAGGGATAATTATCAATTAAATATGCATATAGTTTGATAGACTGCCTGCGTGGTCCAGTGGATAGCATATGCGACTGCTCTAACTCGGAGGTCCCAGGTTAGATTCCCGGGTCGGGCAAAAGTGTTACTGGGTTTTTCCGAATTTTCAGTAGCAGCACGAAGTCTGGTGATGTGCCTGGTAACGGCAATAGGCTCGCCTCCTATTACGTGGGACCTAAACATTCATGGCGAAATTTGGGTGTAATATTACACCTCTGCCTACCCCTTCGGGGATATAGGCGTGAGTTTATAAACATAATATAAGTTTGATAAGTTAGTGGTTTGGGTTTGAATCTCTGATCCATTATGAAACAGCAATGTAGTCTTTACACAAAGCTATTGTAGTGATCAGCTACATAACACATATCACAGCGCCATCTACCCAATGACGACGGAACTCTCGACTTCCGCGCAATGAACCCGCTACTTAGTTCTAAACCGCTACTTGTTAAGTATCGTTGAGTTGCCTCCGCTTAAAGATGATACGTAAATATCTCTCTGTACTTTGCTTCGCTGCAATTGTCCTTGCCTGCCTAGACATGACTTACTCCTTCTGACTGTATCTATCGCTGTGCTTACTACTCTTGTGTGTTGGGATAATACAAAACTATCAACCGCTCGAGATTGTTTTCTTCCAAAATCCTGCAACACAACCAACCGTAAGTCATACCCTATACTATAATTGCCTTCTTTAAGTAGTTAGTTTTTTTTAATATAAATATGATGCAACAAGAATAAAACGCGTAGAAAACTAGATGCCCGGCGATATCAAATTAATTATTCTAAAGAAAGAAAATCAAATAATCTGGTTTCAGATGAAAATAACAGTTCATTTTCATATTGTCATGGTTTCAGATGACAATATGAAAATGAACTGGTTCTATTATCATAAAAATGTATGTGTGTACGTATGTGTGTAACACCAACTAGAACAGTATTCGCAACAAAATTCTATCACCTATTGTTTATATAAAATTAAATAAAGGATGGGGTTCAATTAGAAATGTGTACGTTTTTATTTAGTAACTAGAGGACGCCAGCAGCTACACCTGCATTTTTTTTAAATTTACCCGTTTTGGCCGATCCCGTGAGAATTTCGGGAAATCCCTTCTTAGTGCACCCCTACGGTCCCCAAGGAACATACATGCCAAATTTCAGCTTCCTGCGCCCAATAGTTTCGGCTGTAGCGTGTCTGTCAGTTAGTCAGTAACGCAAGGATATATTAAGAAGATAGTCTGTACAAGTTAGCATGATCTTTTTGACAGGTGTAAATTTTTCAGATCGACATAACTTTGCCATGATGAACATATTTTTTTCTTAATTTAATGATTTAAGAAATTGTTCAAATATTTAAAAAAATACATATAACACAAAAGTCCCTAAAGATTCAAGCTATATCCGAAAATTTTAAGACTTCTCATTTCTTTAAAGTAAAGTTTAAATAGGAACCCTGAAAATAAAAGACGGTTGTACAATGTTACATCGGTCGGACGGATGGGACACGAATAACAGGCAGTAACTGTTACAAATATCGATTACAAAAAAATCCTCCGGACCTCCCGTCAAAGGAGATGTACCATTTGGCCATACATTATGGGCCTGGCACGGCCAAACACAACACCATGTGTGTTTTGAAGATAAATGACTACTGTATTAACCTGTATAATTTCTTTTTAAATAACTTTTGGTGGAAATAAGATACGAGATATTTGAAATGGAAATTATTCCGCAACTAAATATACCTCAAAATTGAATTTTAACATAAATATAATACCTAGATGTAAATAAAAGTATGTCTTTGCGTCTTAAAGAACAAAAACTACATAAAGAGTGGCCAATAATAATGAATAATCACCTATGTACTGGGGAACCTCGTACTATGTATACTCGTCCAAAAAAGCTAACCACAATCACAAACACCGCTGCATATTCTTAGCATGGGTAGAAGGTACTGATCATTATTATTGAATTTATATTCAATTACATTACATTAAAACCGTACGAAAACACCAATAAATCAGAACAAAATATTTACGATACACAGTAGCAACACGAATGACATAAAAGATAAAAAAAGTGTTGCAAATGGTTTGAAAAAATATTTCTACTATCGATTAAGAAACAAAACGATTTTTACCAATTAATAATTATGGAATGTATAATAAATTATATATTTCTTGATTCTTTTTACAAATATACTTATAAAGTAAATAAAATATATTGTTTTCTAATATAGTAATAAAAATATTATTTCCTTAAAACAATTTCTGCCTACCATACTTCATTTTATTTTTAATGCTGGCAACATTAGACGTTCATCCACTATTACCATAGCTTATTCAAAATAATTAATCTTTAAAAACTAAATTCTTTCACCGATACTCTATCAAGAAACGAAAACGATGTAATTTTTTTAAAAATTATATGTTTAATTTCAACGATTAACAACTTTCTGGCCGCTACAGGCCGTATTTGGTCTTTCTCCTTTAAATAGGTGGTTCAGACCAAAAAACTAAACAACTTTTCCAAATAAACATGGATCGAAAAGTGAAAAAAAATTCGACCTTCCCATAGAAAACTGCTCGATCACGTGGCCGATTTCGAAGGTAAGGTCGTAAGGTCTGAATTTATTTTTTGACCCGTGTTTCTTTGGGAAAGTTGTTTACTTTCATGGTCTGAACAACCTATTTAAATTTGGCCGGAGGTCCAAAAGTAAACCCTGTAATATTAAATAGGTACTTAATATGAATATTTCCCACCGGCGTCGCTTATCTACCTAATGTTTTATATGTCTAGTGCAATAAAGAATTTCACACAAAATACACCCACACCATCTCGTCACAGTTACAAGTACTTATTTCAAAACGTTATTTTTTGGACTTCTAGATATTTTCTGTTTCCCATCACAAGCCCGGCTGTCAAAACGATCAAGCTAACTTGTACAGGGTATAAGATAATGATTTATACATAATATTTAAATTATGATTGCGCAGGGTTTAAGTCAAATAAAATTTTTCAACAGCCTTTCAAGGTATATTCAGAATATGTCTTCATAAATAATTAGTTATATCGTGTGACTGGACAACTTCTTCTATAGACAAAGCATATTGTTTGGGCCGAACTAGGATTTTTATTATGCGACAAAACTGAATGGTCCAAACGAGGAACAAATCTATTATATAAAAATCTATAACAATATTGCATACTGCTAGGCAATTAGGGTTATGCTGAGCACATTTATTTTGACGAACACTTTTGTTAGTTTTTCCACTAACTTTTGCCAAAAGTTTATCTAAGAATCAAAATATTCAATAGAAATAATTCAACAATATAACAGATCCATATCTACCGTATCAGCTAGTCTAACTATAAAAGTCTGACAGCTTTCACAGTTCACGTGCAATTCTAAACGTGGCAGATACTTCCAAATATAAGAACGCTACCGTGAAAGTTCTAACTCGGTAAAATTCAACGTCGCCACACACTCGCGTATGAAATTGGATAGCAAACGCAATTTGTTCGGCGAAATGAAAGGTACGACGCTGACATTCTACTAGGTAATATGTAGCAAACAATTTACCAGCGTTTATTTTTATAATGCTTATCGAAATTCTCTTATTTTTATTAATTTTCAGTTCTGGATACAACCAACGCAGCAATAGACTAGTGGAGAGACGGACAGACAGCTACGCAGAGGACCTCGGGTTCGTGTCCCCGGCAGGAAACATGGAGAGAAAACCTACATGTCTGAAAGTACTCCATAATGCTCTCGAAAGACATGTGAAGTCTGCCAATCCACACTTGGCCAGCGTGGTGGACTATGGCCTTGTCATCATCAGCCGTTAACAGTCCACAGCTGGACTAGGCCTCTCCTTTGAAAGGAGGAATTGGCCTACTATATCACGCTGGCCAAACAGGTTGGTAGAGCATTTGATTCAAGTTTTCTTTCTCTTACAGTGCTGTTTTCTGCATAATATGCTCCCTCTTTTGGCTCCTACGACACACGTGGGATGATTTGGGGTGGTGACATTTCGTATTCTTAATCCGTCACCACATAGACACTATGGCCATACCCTTGTCATTGTGGGAAGAGGTTAGTGGCCAGCAGTGGGATAGTTTATATACTGGACTGATGATGAAGAACCATTGTGGTAGCTGCCACGACCGAGTTGGGGTCACGGTGGGTTAGTCAGAATGACTAGCCTGGGCATCGAAGCGCCGGCACCGCGACCGTTATCAACCATCGTACTGTCCAATGCCCGAAGCGAGAGGTCTTGGAACGCTGCTGTATACTTCTGTGAAACAGTCATTTTGATCAAAGAAAGGCTTGATAAGAGAAATTCGAAACCCTCTTTTTAACTGTCAGGTCACAGTAAAGTTTGCTGCCCAGCATTAATGTGATTAAAACTCCGCGGGACACCGCAGTGGTTTTAGTCTCCATCAACTCAAACAAAACTCCATCAGCTCCAACGCCGACTAAATATAAATTTGCATTGTAGGGAGATTTCTACTTTACAATTATTGTGATATAAAGAACAAAAGAAACACAGTCTTGATTACCGATCACATGTTATGACACATGCTCTGTTTTGATGCGTCATACAGTCATAACCTGCATCGAATTCGTCCTTTTTATGCAATCAGATAATATGTCATACCCAGTCTGCGCACTAGAAAACAACAAAGGACTAATTAATTAGGACAACGTCAGAACAAGTTATACGTACCAAAAAACAAAACTAGATTTCAATATCCTTGATACTATTGCAACCAAACAAACATATTTTTTTAATTATTTTTTTTAGCTTACGTATAAATTGGCTATAATTATTCGTAGATTCGGTAAATTCAACCACAAAATTACAATTTAAGTAGATACTAGTTTAACAACAACTTCATCGCCTATCCATTTGATCTATTTCAAAGCCTTAAATCATCTCAAATACCCAAATATTTCCTTACTAAATTATAAAGCTATACATAAACTCTGCTCTAATCAGAATTTAAGTGACCCAAGTGTCCAACCAAGAGAATTTCTAATTAAAGAGCCAAATTATCTAGGCATTGGCATCTTTAGTGGGGGTCAAACGGTAGAACCGGAAGGGAATGGGATCTTCGGCCCTAACTCTACTTTTACAAAAGTACTTCAAAAATACATTTTTAATTGTACTTGGATTTCGAAGGGTCCAGTACTATGGTACTGAACCCTTTAAGTGTGAGTTCGAACTGTACTTGACCAGTTTATATTATTTCTTTTTCACTGAGATTTTTATATTCTGTATTCAGCTGGCTATTAATTTGGTTTTAATGTATTCTGTCCCAGACTTTTTAATTCGTTTAGTCAGACATTTTGAACGTCATACAGTATTCAAGAATTCAGTTAATGCTTACTTAGTAAAAATAAACATAAACAAAGTACATTTGCGAGCGAATACATGAAATTCTCATATTAAAGTTTACAAACAAAATGTTTTAGTTATACATTTTTTGTTAACAATGTTCGTAATGAAACTATATAGTTGGAAACATTCGGGTAACAAAGGTATTGTTAGACGCGGCGTTTTTCTTTTTAAACTTTTTTTGAATATACGATGTCATGTCGCGCTAGCGCGTATATTATTAAATTAATATGCTGAACGCACATTCACTGTAAAGACGGTAATTTGAAGGAATTGTAATATCATGTGTTACGCCATTCTATTGCTACACTTATTTATATAAAATTATGTATATGTAGCATAGCAGCGATAGCTGAGTGGAGAGACCGACAGGCTGCTACGCAGAGGGTCTCGGGTTCGAATCCACGGCACGCAACAATAACTTTTTGGAGTTAACTGCGTATTGAATTGTTAATAATCGCTTGCTAATCGGTGAAGGAAAATATCGTGAGGAAACCTGCATGTATGAGAGTTCTCCATAATGTTCTGGTCTTTCCAGAACTGTGAAGTCTGCTCACCCGCACTAGGCTAGCGTGGTGGACTATGGCCTTACCCTTCCCATAGTGAGAAGAGGCTCGTGCCCAGAACTGGGACAGTATAAAGGGCTGATGATGATGATGATGATGTATATGTTAGTGTTTTATATACGATAGTCATCATCAGCATCCAAACGTTATGCCGGTTGTATCCCATACTTTGGAACCCGGGATCCGCTTTCCAGTCTAGCTAGATTTTACACAATGTAAGCTTTTCCACAAGTGACTGTTGGCAAACCGCTGCAACTAAAAGTGATAACGATATTCCATGCCTTAGACCAGTGATATTCATGGGTGTTTGCTCCCAATAATTACTGCCAAGGACCTTTATGACTCTAAGACCCGTGGTTTGAAGTGCTCACCTACGAAAAGCCACTGATGCACACAGTTATTTTGAAATTTAGGCCCTCTGGGTAGCAGTAGTCTGATACAGTTAGTCTCTCTCCTAGGCCATCACCAGCCTACATCACTATGTGCAGTTGGATCATCATCATCCTAGCGCTGTCCCGGTTGCGCTCCAAAACCCACGCCTTGGAGCCCGGGGTCCGCTTTCCGGCTGTGTCTTCTCCTCTTCGCACGGTCTTCAGCATCTCAGGTGGTTAGTTGGTTGGCACGCATATTGGAGGTAGCATGGCAAGACATTTGTTAGCCACGTAAGATGCCGGTCGACGTAAGACGTGGCCATAGGTACCAGCGTAGACGACACTTTTGCAGTTTGTCAGCAATGTCACGGACATGAAGGCTACCCCGGATGCGCATGTGCAGTTGGATATAAATTATAATTATGTAGAGTATGAATGTTTCAGGTAACAAACCTCACTTCATATTCTCACATATAATAATCGGTACAACTTCGTGACCCGGTCTTACGCTAAATATGAAAAACGCTGCGTTTTCTAAACTACCGTATGTTTCCAAACGTAGGATAATCCTCAGTATATTTCGAGTAGGAGCGTGCGGCCACCCGAACGCAAGGGATTATGCGACGTATGACTTTCAGGGTTCGAGTCCGGTTGTACACCTAACAGTTTATATTTAGGGTTAGTTTCTATACGCCCTGCTTAGTTTAAATTATATCCAGCTTTATTTAAGTCGGATGAGCTTAGAATTTCAGCACCATGATATTATTTTCACAGAAAATAGAAAATAAGCTGTCAGTATTTTAGAATATTTTTACAACAGTTAAAAATAATTAAGTTAAAAGCTTATGTTAGGATCGTTGCCATTTAAATCTCGAGGAAACTAAAATTTGTTTCAAAAGAAAAGAGGGAGAGACATAAAATAATACGCGCAGCACTCGAGAGAAAAAATCTCTTTCTCTGAGCGTTATCCCAGTTTCAGTCTGGGGTCCGCTTTCTAGTCTAACCGGATTTGGCTGAATATTAGCTTTTCCACGGAGCGACTGCCTGTCTGACCTCCGCAACCCGAAGGGATAGCGATATTCCATGGTTTAGACTAGTGTCAGTTTATTTAGAAGGTACTGACGCCCTGTAACGACTGTCAAAGATCTTCATGACAACCGGGACCGACGGCTTAACGTGCTCTCCGAGGCACGGGACAAGCGATAATTAACAATTCAATACGCACATAACTCCGAAAAGTCATTGGTGCGCGCCGTGGATTCGAACCTGATACCCTCTGCATGGCAGTCTGTTGGTATATCCACTCGGCTATCGCTGCCACTCGAGAGAAAAAATATGATAAAATAAATAAATCTGACAATTGTCGTAATCCTGGCATACATTCATGATAAGCAACTGAAACTTTTTGGACATTTTCATCTGGCAATCGTAAATAGTTAAATGTTCATTAAAATCGAACGTGATTGTCAATCGAGCAATATGTTTTTTATAAGTAATATCGACGAAAGTGGATATCCTAAATTAATTCAAGGGTGCTAGAAACGTCATATACATTTTGACATTTACTTTACAAATAATTTTTCGATACTTACCCGTTCCCAGTACCATAAACATCAAACACACATAAAACAATAACAGACAAGTCGGGCACAGGTCTCTAAGTTTGTAATTAATTCATTAACAACCTTTTACGTAGGTAGCTCAAGGCGTTTAGTTTGGATAGTACCGCTCTCCTACGCGTTTAACCAGAAAGGAATACGTGCCTTTAAATTAGTATAAATGTACCATTGTACTTACATCCAACAGAAATCCTTTGGACATGCCCATCGCTTTAATGTTTATTGTGAGACAGTTCTTTTTTCAACGGGTCATCTGTTTTTTGAGCACAACTGTGTCTATACAACAGCGTCGCTGATGTACATGTTGTTTATTGTTAATTTAATCAGTCCAAGTATCTATTATAATAACCAGTATCGGTCATAATGTATGACATGAATAATTTAATATATTAGTGTTCACCGGTATTATTTTAAGAGTCCAGAATCGTATAATTTATACGCTAGATTATTAATACTCACACTACACATAATAAGTCATACATATATACATACATAGACTCACGCCTGTTTCCCCGAAGGGGTAGGCAGAGGCATATTAAACGCCCACTTTTCGCCAGTGTTTTGATCCCGACGTAAGAGCCGAAAGAGGGAGCATATTATGCAGAGAACAGCACTGTAAGCGAACGAAAACTTGATGCAAACCCTATACCAACCCGTTTGGCCAGCGTGGTATAGTAGGCCAATTCCTCCTTTCAAAGGAGAGGCCTAGTCCAGCAGTGGACTATTAAAGGCTGATAATGAATGTGATGGAGATAACTGTTACATTTTATTTATTCCACAGATTATTAATACACTCTCTCACATATCACATAATAAGTCAAAAAGTTTATAATTTACTAACAAAGCAAAGTATTTGCACTTTAAATTCTGCCTTTCGAAAGAAGACGGCAAATACCTACACTTATTTTGATTCAAATTAAAAAGATCTTATTGTAAATATAATTTGGTGACGTGCGAAAAACACTAAGCGGAACAAAAATCTACTCCGAAATATTTAAGCCCAGTATCAACAGCTACCTTTTAAACCAAACCCTTTAAAAAGTTCACAAGGAAGACCCTTTCCACTAAGGAAACCTCAATAATCAAAGAGTAGTGATGTGCCTGAAATAAATCCGTCATTGTTCTCCTTAGGGCCCGCATTAGTTCTCACTGGGAACTCATGAATAAGGCATCGGCAGTTTTAGGTCACGTGGCTTTCATTTCGCCGTAAAGCTGGTAAGGTTATGAGATTTTTTTCAGCCGATAAAATGACGATACTATGCGGTATAAATTAAAAATATATAAATGTATGTTTCACATGATTTGTTTGCGTTTTCATAATATTTTATTGCAAAGTATGTTGGCAATTTGAAATACCTGTATATTTATACTGATGGAGAGGTCTTAGTGACCAAATTGCCTCAACCCTATAGGAACAAGATCTTTGAATCGATCATAAACCGGCATATAAGTAGGCAAGTACGGTCACAACTTAGTGATTGCCAGCATGGATTCAGATCAGGTAGATCAACTACTACAAATCTAATTAATCTCATTGATTACTCTGTCGCAGAATTAGACCTGAACAGACAAGTGGACGTGGCTTACTTTGATCTAAAAAAAGCTTTTGATCGTGTCCAAACGACAGTACTTCTAGAGAAATTTAGAGCTATAGGATTTAGTCCAAAATTGATAAAATTTTTTGGAGATTATTTTCATAATAGAAACCAATATGTGCAGTTATCAGGCTGGCGATCAGAGGCCTACGAGACGACTTCTGGTGTTAGCCAGGGCAGTAATTTGGGCCCGACGCAATTCCTAATTATGATCAATGACTTGCCTAGGGTCGTGGGTTCGGCGCGATGCCTCATGTTCGCTGACGATCTGAAGTTGTTCTTAGCGGTGAAAGATGTGAACGACTGTGGTGCGCTCCAGCAGGACATTAACAACGTTGAAGCGTGGAGCAAACGCAACTGCCTTGAATTTAACATTTCAAAGTGTAAAACCATCACATTTACTCGATCAAAATCACCAATTACCTTTGAGTATACACTTTCAGGCAGTCCGCTGGAGCGCGTAACAGAAATTCGCGATTTGGGTTTGGTTGTGGATACAAAGTTGACGTTTAACACTCACATTAATATAATGTGCGCTCAAGCTTACAAGTCGCTTGGCTTTGTCATGAGACAGTCGGCTCGATTCAGTGGAAGAGATGCAGTTACTGCTTTATACTTCGCGTTTGTTCGTAGCAAGCTCGAGTACAACTCTGCTATCTGGGACCCTCACGAGGCTAAATACAAAATATTGGTGGAACGGGTACAGCGTAAGTTTTGCCGATTTCTATACAAAAAACTGTATGGATATTATCCGTACCTATACCCGTCTCTGTTTGTGTCAGGTATGGTGGGTATTGACACTCTCGAGCTGAGACGTAAGTCCTGCCTTATAGTACATTACTTCTTGTTGATAAATGGTAAAATTGATAATCCTGAGGCATTGTCTCGTTGCGGACTGTCTGCGCCGAAACAATACTCGCGGCTAAGGTCGCGCCGCCTGCTCGCGGCACCATCAGTACGCACAAACACCGCACAGTTCGCGCCTACCAGTCAGGCCATATCTCTGCTCAATGCTTTGGTAGCTCAACAACCAGATGCTGATATATTTTTTAATAATAGAACCGAATTCGCCAGACATTGTCAAATGTTTTTAAATAATTATCTTTGACGTATAAGTTTAGTTATAACTTATAAGTGGACAATTTATTTTATTATTATTTGACATTACTGTATTTTTGGACATTATCATTATTTGACTTTATTGTATTATATATCTATTATTAGACTTTGCATTACTTACTTGACATTATTGTATTAATTGGCACAAATTATTATTAATTATATTACTTGCAATTTTCAATTCTTAATTAACAAATAGGATTTAAATTGTAAAAATGTAAACTAAGCCAAGCATGACTCTCAGCACGTGTTGGGTTACTACCTGTAAGTGTTGTGAGTAACTGTATTATAAATAAATAAATAAATAAATAAACTATGGTAAGAATAAGCTATTATAAACAAAGGCTAAGATTTTTGTATCCTCAATCAAGCTTTATGTTTGTTTTATAAATCAATTGACAAGTGCATTTTCCATAATACAGGGAAAACGGCGTCGACGTAAACTGGCAACACTTACACATCTTTTGCAGAAATACGAATTTTATCGAAAATAAATTATGAAACAGTCAAATAATCCATAGATAACTGTGAAAAGATATTCTATCTAGATATTATGAGCTCAATATATACAATTAATGAAGAAAGAGGGATATGTCAGGGTCGTTGCAAAAGGCGGTCCGTAGTCTTTGCCTACACCTTGAGGAAAAAAGCGTGAGTCTATATATGTATGTATATGAGCACAAAAACTGCAGGCCAAAACAACCACTTAAAATCATGATATTATGTGACAACAAAAATTGTGCTCAACCATAACAATGAGAACTCCAAAAAACTCTCGTATCAAATATGGTTTATACTAGCATTTTTGGAGCGAGCACTGAATATATTATAGAGAGAGGCCAAAGACATGTAAATATTTTACAAGCCCGACTTCCCCGTTCCCGACTACGAGACAAAATTGAATTATGTCAGAGTGTTTTTTCTGGGGACGTCAACATTGAAATTTGTGATGTCGTGCTGCAGTGGTTCTATTAGAAGTGGTAAGCTTATGTCTATGATGTGATTTTTATTAACCAGTGTAAGTTGGAACTTCAGGTCCGGTGCTGGCTGTTTTATAAGAAACAAATTATGTGTAGATGTGTAGTCGTCAGATAAAGCGCTATGAAAAGCCTTATGTATGTGACGAGGGGTGAGAAACGATTGTTTTATAAAGCCAATACTCGTCCGACATTTATAAGACTAAGCACCACTACATAGTGTTGCTAAAAAACTAAATCAGGTACGTGGTTGTGTGAATGCACTGGATAGTAAGGACACTTATCATCATCATCCTATCTAGCTTTCCCGGTTGCGATCCAAGATTTTTACCTAGCAGCTTGGAGCTTTCCGGCTGTACTTCTTTCACTGCGATTAGCTAGGCTCATCGCTCAAAATAATATTACTGTATCTGATACATCAGATTTCTTCCAGCTGATTCTTTAATACACCATAACTTTTATAAAATTTACATTTAGACTTAAGAATGTATAACATGACTAAAGGATGTATACATAGATATGTACAATACGGTATACAATAAAGAAAATACAAATGTTAACAAACTCTCATAATTTCACCACGATACCTGCAAAATAAAATTAAAAAATAAACATACCTACCTCGGTTGTTATTCATGAAAAAGCAGAACAAAGCACATGAAAATAACATTATTTGCATAGAAAACGTAGGTTTGTACACATCGTTTTAAAGAAAGACCGCCGGAATTCAGATTTACCCATTTTGGATGAGTTTACCCATTTCCTGTAGCCGCATCAAAATTTATATTGAAATGCACTCTTTGAGATGCAATACGTATCTGGGAATCTGGTAAGTGGATTCGGTATTTTTGTTTATGTTAGCAGATTCGTTGGATACGTTTTAATGGATTTCGAGTGTATATTGCTTTTCGCAATGTGAGTAATTTCAAGCTTTGGGCTGTAGGGAGTAATCTGCAGTATTTCATTCACATAGGTTTGTTTTTTTTTTTATTAAAGGCAACGATAGCCTAGTAAAGATACCAATATTACAGACTGCCATGCAGAGGGCGTCATGTTCGAATCCAATTAGCTCACCACAAACTTACCTAACGAAAACGTATCTTATGTTTTCAGCGCGGGTTCTAAGAGAGTACGTTATGCCGTACGCCTTGTCTCGAGAGTACGTTATGCAGTACCCCTGACTAAATAATCTGAGACTGGTGCAAGCCTATGGCATATCGGTATCCCTTTGTGTTGCAGAGTTCAGAGGGCAGTCACTGTTTGGAAAAGCTAATATTCTGTCAAAACTGATTATAATAGAAAGTGTACTCTGGGTTCTAAAGCAAAAGTCGTGGATGTAGCCAGGATAACGGTATGACGATGGTTACAATCCACTTACAGTATTTAATATAATTGATAGAATCTGAAGTGTGTTTTATTCAGTGAGTGAGAACGTCAGAGATTTCATCGAGGGGCTTTTGTATACCTATTAGGCGGCAAATCTTAATATATAAAATCCTTGCGTTACTGACTGACTGACTGACACGCTACAGCCGAAACTATTAGGCGCAGGAAGCTGAAATTTGGCATGTATGTTCCTTGGGGACCGTAGGGGCACTAAGAAGGGATTTCGCGAATTCCCACGGGATCGGTCAAAACGGGTAAATTTAAAAAAAATGCAGGCGTAGCTGCTAGCGTCCTCTAGTATTTATATATTTTTGGTGTACAAAGGAGCAGGCAGATCGCGTGATGGTAACTGATTACGACTCTGCCCTTGATGCGCGATTCAGTGAAAGGGTTGTACTTCTTCGGTCGAGCCAGTCTTTCACTTTATATAAAAAACAATATGCTACTACATACACACAATGGATAAACTTACATATTCATATGCCATATTTTTGTAAATACATTTATTTATACATAGAAATACACGGATCAAGACAAACAGCTATGTTCTCGCACACAAATGTTTGACTTGAGTGGGAATAGATCCCGCAACCTTCGGTGTAGCATTCGATTACACTCCCGCTTCGCCACCGCGTAGTCTTTATTTGCAAAGTTTGCTATAGTCCAAACCACGCGCTATTTCTTTGAATTTCAACGCATTTTACATAAATTTGAAATTTAAATAGAAATAAAAATATTTTATTTTAATTAGACTGTATTAGGTATTGTTATATAACACTGTGAAATGTTACGCAATACTTTAATTTAATATTTAACTCTGATCCTGATTTTAAATGTCATATTTTAATACTTGTTTTTTATTCCGCGTCATATATAGTTGAACAGGAATTGAATTATAAATTAATTTATTTTATTTTTTATATATTATTGGTGTGTTATAAGAATTTAATGTAGTCGATAATTTCAGATTGCTTTTTTAAATTCACGTTTGCCTTGATCTACTAAAAAGGAAATTCAAATGAGGATTTAAGGGGTCATTAAACTGCTAGTCACTAATAAGCTGACGTAATAATAGCGTAGTTGTTTAAGCGTTTGCGTCAGTTGCCTAGAAGTGGGTTCGATTCCTGCACGAGACAGTAGGTACTTTATGTGATTCACATCATATGTTGCGAGCTCGTATTCTTTGTGTCGTTTAACCGAAATATAAGGCATATAAGCGTATCTAATGCGGCGACAGCTCCTATGCTGTGTATATGTCTCACAAATGGCTGACGAAAGAGCGGAAAAACGCATCTTTTACTCTGAACTCCAGAATGGCAGGCGGAACCAAGGTGGCCAATTCTTACGCTCCAAGGATGATCAGAAAGACACCTGAAGAGGTAAGATATCGATGCCCCAAATTGGGAGAAAAACGCCTGTTGCTGCTCTGATTGTAGACGGATGGTGAAGATCAAAGTTTAATTTCTTCGAAAAGCAGAGGAAATCCAAACTGGATGCGAAAAGCGACGCTCTTAAGGCTAAACTACCAGCAGCCATCCTATACAACTATATCAACGGTATCCTCACGTGCAACCAATTCTCAAACACGTTTACGCATAAGATTGGATACTGTAGCCACCAGAGGGCACATTCAAGAGCTAACAGTATCTTCTCTGCTAATAATAACCAGTAGTTGTCAACATAGCCGGAATTACATACAATTACAGGGCTTAGTTTATATACTTTACTGACACAGATTTCTACATTTATAGTAACAGATAAAATATTCAGTTACTAGGCGACTCAAAGCAGTCAAGCCAATTTTGGTCTATAAAAAACCCTTTACAGCTTCGGGGAATATACCTCGATATCCGGAGATACCACTCTACTCGTCTATCCTGAATATAAAACAGTTTCCATAGTATATAATGCACAAAGCCACAAAAAAACTAGTTCCACTAAAACACTTGGAATTCCCACAACTTTCCATCACATAAGGACAAATCATTTGAGTTACGGACCATAGGCCCTATATAATTCACACTTAACTCTTTGCTCTGAATATTTTCCCTTTGAAAGACCGATCACGTACGTAAACGAACGAATGAACGGATCGACTTTGAGGGAAGCTGAGCTTCAAACCTAATTTGCTGGTCGCTCCTGGTGAGGAAGTTGAATAAAACACGTGAGGGACTGTGGGACATTTGCGGACCCTTTCGTGAGCGATGCTGTATCTACTTTGCGGTGAAGAGGCACATATGCTAGCAAAACTAAGTAGTCAACTAACCCCCGGGTTCAATAATCGATGTACCCATAGACTTCGAGACTAGATATGCATATTAGATTATATATATCCATGGATTGGAGATTAGAGATGCATATTTGACATATAAAAAATATGTTTACTGCCTCATTGGTCTCGCGGCATAAATGTGCGCGTCGGATTGGGAGGTCTCGGGTTTGATTCCCAGGTCGGGCAAAGTGTTATTGGGTTTTTCCGTTAGGAAATTCTCAGTAGCAGCACGGAGTCTGGTAATGTGCCTGGTACGGCAATAAGCTCCCTATTACGTGGGACCTAAAAATTCGTGTCGAAATGTGGGTGTAATATTACACTTCTGTCTACTCCTTCGGGAAGACAGGCGTGAGTCTATAAAAAAAGAACAAAATATGTGAAATATGTATCTCTTATCTCCAAATTCGTGGATAGATCAATACTGGTACGGGCCGTAAATAACATATTAAGTACTGCCCGCGGTTACGCCCGCGTTATCAATATTGTGGCTTCTGGATCGCCTCTGTAAGCATTACATTAAATAACTTTCCTCGATAAAATGTTTAATTAAAATATAACAATTCGATCCAGTAATTCCTAAGATTAGCTCATTCACTTAAATAAACAAAATAAATTAATAGTTTAAATATTATAATTAAAAGCACATAGTTTACACTTCAGCCCAGAAATAGAGACAACTTGAACGATCCATAATTATTTTTTGTTTTTTACGTGCATTTATAAAAGCGTGTTTTTCTAGTGTTTTTTAAACAAATAATTTATTTTATACTTTTTGGTCTTTGATAACGAAATATTTATTTTAAGTAGGCTTACGAGCCCGCATCCTCTCCATCGCCGCCTGTGCGCCTGTATTACATGGTGTTTTATCTGTAATTTTATAGCAATCTAGCTCTTCAATCAGGAGACCACTAAGTGAATGTACTCTACTCAGGGCCACATACGCCTGTCGAGCCGCAAAAGTACGGGACCCTAACTACACAACTGCGTGGTCTACAATATATAATTGGTTTGTTATAACCTTGAAACCTGATCGTGTTCAAAGTCCATTACATGGCCTTTCTCACAAGTGCAAACACGACTATGATACGATATTCCCTCATGGAATGCCAGGGCCTATCTTCCGGCTTCATTATCAGACCTTAAAAACTTATTGTGGCCAAAGTTCATTACAAGACTTTTCTAAGAAATCCAAAACAGCTATGATACGATTTTCCATCATGATGTTCCAGTTCATGTCTTCCAGCTCCATGATCAGATCAGTTTGACAGTACCATATTATTGTATTGTCATCAGAACTACATCCAGCTGCCAATTTTCATTACGCTACGACCCTTGGAAGATGGTTAAATTAGTAAGTTTAGATTCCATTACATAGTTTCATACACGGCGACCTAATAAAAGCGTGTTAAAAATAACGCAGCTGTATAATATACATAATTATGTATATATATGCAAAATATTTTTAAATAAGCTATTTAACGTTGCCTCTGGGCTGTTTCACCTGCGTTGTGACGCAGGTTGATCGTACGATGACGTGGCAACTTAAGTAGTCTTATGTACCTACTGCCAATGCGTCATAGTATAAGACGTGAATTCTACCACAACCAGTGTTCCATACTCATCTTTGGAATGGGGAAGAGTGTGCCCACAAGTATATCAATTTTATATATATCTCGTTACAAAATACACTGTTTAATAAAATGTCCCACTGCTGGGTCCGGGCCTATTCTCACTTTAAAACAATTTGGCCATTCATACGTGCTGGCCACTGCACATATAATATTTGGAGAAAATAATGGAGAACTTCTTGTAATACTTGTTTCTCTACGACATTTTCCTGCGCCTACTAGCAAGGAATAATTATCAATTAAATATGCACATTAGTTTGATAAGTTAGTGGTTTAGGTTTGAATCGCTGAACCTCTAACAATAGCATTGTAGTCTTAACACAAAGCTATAATTGCCTTCTTAAGGTATTTACTTTATATACATCGATGATCCAACAAGAATAAAATAATAATAAAACGCGTATAAAACTAGATTGCCCGGATATTCCAAGCTAATTATTCTAAGGAAAGAAAATCAAATAATCGAGTTTCTTTTATACGGCGATATTGAAATTGAACAGGTTCCATTATCATAAAAACCGGCCAAGTGCGTGTCGGGCCACGCGCAATGTAGGGTTCCGTAGTTGCACATAATGACTTGCTGCAAAGGGTATTAATGTACAACAAATCCGACTGTTCATTTTGCTGAAAAAATGATTTTAATTACACTATTATAAGAACCTAAGTTTTGTTTAGAAAAATAATAGGTATGTATCCAGTTATGTATTGTAAACATAAAATGTGGTTTCCAAGATATACTACTACTATACATACGTACATAGATGAGAGAATTAGTATCAGATGGAACGCACGGCACAGTTGCGTGCGGCCACTAAAGCAAATACAAAATTGAAAAGCGAATACAAACTCGTCTCAGTGCGCTACGACGCATCGTACAGTTCACGCGTCACGATCACTTCAACTTTTAAATTCTCAAAATGTCGTCTTGCGTTCTTAAACACTGTAAAAGTTGTTCCTAAAAACAAAAACAGGAAAATGGAATATCTTTTCACAGGTAACTATTGATAATTTGACTGTTTTCTAATTTAATTTCGATAAAATTCGTATTTGTGCAAGAAATATGTAAGTGTTGCCAGTTTTTGTCGACGCCGTTCTGCCTGAATTAGAGAAAATGCACTTGTCAATTGATTATGTGATAATGATTGTCATGTTAATGAAAAATACATTACCGTATTATAAAAGTATATTGTAGATATATCTTCTTTCTCATAAATATAGTAATAGAATTTCAATTTCCATTAGTATATACCTTACATTATATTGTTTTGAGTTCGATCCCCAAACGATATCCTAATATTCGTGTACACCCTGCTACTAGTCAAGCTTATACACTTTGTCCTTTGCACCGTTCTTATGGCGTAAAGAATAAGTATCAAAATCGTACAGCAACTGTTTAGCTTGACTTGGCGCCGTGTGTACATACATACTTATGGCGTAGGGAATAAGTATCAAAATCGTACAGCAACTGTTTAGCTTAACTTGGCGCCGTGTGTACATACATACTTATGGCGTAAGGAATAAGTATCAAAATCGTACAGCAACTGTTTAGCTTGACTTGGTGCCGTGTGTACATACATACTTATGGCGTAGGGAATAAGTATCAAAATCGTACAGCAACTGTTTAGCTTAACTTGGCGCCGTGTGTACATACATACTTATGGCGTAAGGAATAAGTATCAAAATCGTACAGCAACTGTTTAGCTTGACTTGGTGCCGTGTGTACATACAAACTTATGGCGTAGGGAATAAGTATCAAAATCGTACAGCAACTGTTTAGCTTGACTTGGCGCCGTGTGTACATACATACTTATGGCGTAGGGAATAAGTATCAAAATCGTACAGCAACTATTTAGCTTGACTTGGTGCCGTGTGTACATACATACTTATGGCGTAGGGAATAAGTATCAAAATCGTACAGCAACTGTTTAGCTTGACTTGGCGCCGTGTGTACATACATACTTATGGCGTAGTGAATAAGTATCAAAATCGTACAGCAACTGTTTAGCTTGACTTGGTGCCGTGTGTACATACATACTATTTATTTCTCAACTAATCGACGCCAGCGGCTTCGCACGCACATATTTTCTTATTTCTCGTTTTGCCCGATCCCGTGGGAATTTCGAGAAATCCCGTCTTGGTGCACCCCTACGGTTCCCAAGAAACATACATGCTAAATTTCAGCTTCATGCGCCGAGTAGTTTCGGCTGTAGCTTGTCTGTCAGTCAGTGATGTAACGCAAGGATTTTATATATACAGATTTACGAAGTAGTTAAAACTTAATTCGGTACCTACATTTAAGAAATGTATTTATAAAAGCATTAATTAAATCCATGGTAAATTCTTCAAAACCGCAAATGAATATAAGAATATTACCTAACTATATGCAAAATACTGGGAGATTATTCATAATCTGGCAACTTTTCACACACATAGACGCGCGTGTCCCTACAGTGCCAGTCGCCAAAGGTCACGCACACATAGCTGTCAACGTGCCACGCTTAGTTGGACGAATGCGCTCTATCTGACTAATTCTCATATCTGTGCATACGTAGTACCGTAGTACATTACTTACCAAAGTACGTATATCTTTAAGATTAACCCAGCGCGCCCAATGTAAACTCACAGAAATAGGTATTTATAAGTTAACCGACAATTACTCGTAAACTAGTGATATCTACTTAGCCGTGATAGTTTTCCTTTTAAATTCGTTATATGTACTACATTTGTGATTTTTTTTCACCTCTTCAAAATTAATAGTTTAGCCGGCAGAGGGGGGGGGGGGACACTCGAGTCTAAAAATTTTTTTCACTTCAATGCTTGATATTTGACAAACCAATTACTTGATCGAAAAATGATTTAATCAAACTAATGATATTTTTTTAAAACCTATCCAATGATACCCCACATGATGGGGTACTCAACTAAAAAAAATCCAACCCCACTATATATGTAGGGGAGATACCCTTAAAGTAAGTACCCTTAAGTTCCTTGTGGACCCTAAAAATGATCTAACACCAACTGGAATAGGTCTCGCAATAAAATTCAATTACCTATTGTTTATATAAAAGTAAATAAGGACTAGTTAGAATAAGAAATTTTAACGTTTTTATTTAGTAGTACTGACTAAAACTATATCGTGAAACTTTAAGAGCAACTTTGCAACTTTATTCTGTAGACAAAGAAAGCATATTGTTCGGGCCAAACGAGGATTTTTTTATGCGGGACAAAACTCAGTGGGCCTACAGATTAGCGTATTTTTCTGCGCGTATACGGTCGTTTCAGCATACGCGCTTACACGCGCGCTACATTACGCGCTTCAATAAATCGAACGGGCATATTTCGGCGTGTTCGCTCGAAACGGTAGTGACATCTTGTCAATGTCAACATGGATTCTGACGGCTTGCGGTTATACGAGCTTAGAAGCGCGTCAACGCTCGTACGAGTTGCGCGTGTGCCCAAAGGCGCGCCTATACGCGCCAACATGCGCTTCCAAAAACGAGCTTATACGCGCGTATAAAACGCTAATCTGAAATCGCTCTAACGAAGCACAAATTTATATTTCATACTGCTAGGCAATTAGGGTTTCCCTTTCCACATCTAATATATTTTGAAAACATTTTTTGTTTTATCAAAATAAATCACCAATTTTTGCCAATTCAATTGTTTATGTAAGAATAAAACTAGTCACTTTAAACAATTCAACAATATTACAGATCAACATCTACCGTATCAGCTAGTCTAACTATAAAAGCAGCTTTCATAATTCATGTGCAATTCTAAACGTGGCAGATACTTCCAAATATAATAGCTATCGTGAAAGTTCTAACTCGGTAAAATTCAACGTCGCCACACACTCGCGTATGAAATTGGATAGCAAACGCAATGTGTTCGGCGAAATGAAAGGTACGACGCTGACATTATACTAGGTAAAATGTAGCAAACAATTTACGAGCGTTTATTTTTATAATACTTATCGAAATTCTCTTATTTTTATAATATTCAGTTCTGGATACAACCAACGCAGCGATAGCCTTGTGGAGAGACGGACAGCTACGTAGAAAGCCTCGGTTTCGTGTCCCCGGCAGGAAACATGGAGAGGAAGCCTGCATGTCTGAAAGTACTCCATAATGTTAATTTAATGTAATTTAAAATAATATTCATTGTGTACCAACTTTGCATGCCTTACAGCAAAATATGGTGATACTTTGTTTTAGACTCCGTAAGATCTATGTACTGCATACCCATATTTAAGCAAATAAAGATTTATTATTATTATTATTTTCTTCATACATTATTTGTTACTCGGCTATTTGCCGGATATTTAGAATAGTACGGGCCAAAGCCAAATGCTACCCTAGGAAGAATGATAAGTCTATGTTTGTGTCTGCTCTTGATATTGTGTTCTATTATGAGTGTTTGTTGGTCGACTGTGTGAGGGAACTAATGTGGTTTCATTTGCGTTCTGCAGAAATTTTCGGACAATCCTGCAGGTGTTCAGTATAGCCGCTTTCTGAAGTATTTGGTATGTGTAGGGTGGTAAATCGAGTGCTTTTAGTGATTGGTGTAACTGCTTAGGTATACCACCTGTTGTTGATAATACAATAGGGACTATTGCGACATTCTGAAGTTGCCACATGCGACTTATTTCAATTTTCAGGTCGGTATATTTGGAAAGTTTCTCGGCTATGGTGTTTTGTAGATTGTGAGTGTTTGGTACGGCTATATCAATAATTTGGGAAGTCCTATTTATTTTATCTAATAAAGTGATGTCTGGTCTGTTGTAGTGTGTCGTTCTGTCTGTTAGAATAGCTCGGTCGTAGTATAATTTGTGAGTAGTGTTTTCGAGAAAAGTTTCAGGTTAGTATTTGTAGTATGGCACTGGTGGTGTGGTGATCAATTTATATTTAATTGCCAGTTTTTGGTGGATTACATTAGCTATTACATTAACAATATAACTTATTTTCGTTTATAAAACCTTTTGCAAAATGTAGCGAATCATTAAAGTCATGCTACAACTTGAATATAACAGAAAAAGATTGGATTATACTTTGTATTGGTCAAAATGATAAAAAACCTACCCAGATACAATTTAAGTTAATGAATATATTAAAGTTCTTAGAGAAATGTAATGTAATAGTATTAAGTGTTGCTAAAAATAAGTATCTTAATGAAAATAAATTGAACAACCTTTTAAAATTTACTTGCCAATCATTTCAAAATTTTAATTTCTTAGATTTATCAAACTTATTTATACATTGTAACAGATATCAATATATTCAGAGTCATATATGCAGGTTAATAAATTTAATAATAGATACAAAGGACTACACGACAAAGTTTATTCCGAATCGAGGGAACATTAAAAAGCCTCATCAAACTGGTAAGATAAACATGCCTAAAAAAGGTACTATCCCTTATTATTTTCCAATTGCAAAAAAGGTCATATCTCAGGTGCCTTCTGCTACAAATCCTAGTTTTTTAGGCTTAAATTAAATAATGAGGAGGAAGCAAAAATAAGACTCCTTCATCAAAATATAGCAGGTCTGTTAAACAAAATGGATTTAATTGAGATATGCTTAACTGGACTTTCATTTCCTGTACAAATACTATGTTTTAGTGAAACCTTTATCAAACAAAGGAATGAAGAAAACATTATTTTAAAAGGGTATAAGTTGGGAAGCTACTTTTCCAGGAAAAAGCAAAAGCGTGGTGGTAGTTGTATTTTAATTTGCAAAGGAATAGATTGTTCCCCACTAGAAATATGTAAGGAATATTCGTGCGAAAATATATTTGAGTGTTGTGGTGTAGAACTACCTAACTTTAATAGCATTGTAATTTGTATTTACAGAGTACCCTCCTCTAATGCTAATTCATTTTTCAATAAATTGGAATTACTATTGCATAAATTATTAATTAAATATAACAATAAAAAGATCATAATTACTAGTGATCTGAACATTAACATATTAGTAGACAATAAGAATTCAATTATTCTCAAAAATGTATTATATAACTATAATTTGTCACTACACATTAATGAACCAACACGACAAAACAACTGTATAGATCTTATAGCTAGTAACATAAAAGATGCAAAGGGTACATTACATCAGTTATATCTATCAGACCACGACACTGCTCAAATGTTAGAGTTCACTGGCAAATATAAAAAAATTGAACGCTATTGGTACACTCAGCGGCGAGACTTTAGTAATGAAAATGTTGCGAAATTTGTACATTACATTTCACAATTATCGTGGCAAGAGATTTATTCAGAGTCAGATGTTAACAAAATTTTTAATATTTTTCATCAGGAACTAACACTTTTTTATAACCTTTGTTTTCCTTACTACAAAAAGAAAATTAGTTCTAACCTACAATCGCCTAAATGGATTACTAAGGGCCTAAAAAGGTGTAGCGCCACAAAAAGGCGAATGAGGTTCACCTATTATAAACAAAAAACGGCAATATCATTAAAAAGATATAATGATTACAGAAAAATATTAAAAAAATGTATTCATTTTTCAAAAAGGAACCTTAATAAAAAGTTTATTACGCGGGCTGATAATAAATGTAAAGCTACCTGGAGCGTAATAAAAGGAACAAACGACAGTGTTAAGACTCTAAATAATGTAGAATCAATACGAGTTAACGGAGATATTATAAGTGATCCCACCCTTATAGCGATGTCATTTAATGACTTTTTTATTGACACAACAAATGCACTCTCTTTAAATGCACCTTCATTACAAAGCCATACGCTTAGTCAAATTAATGATCAGTCGATATTCTTAAAGCCCACGACGGTATCAGAAATAGTTAATATAATTAAATCCCTAAATAATACTAAAGCGGTGGGTTACGATTCTATATCCACAGGTATTATTAAGGCTAGTGCTCATGTGATTGCTCCAGTCCTGAATCACATTCTGGATAAGTCACTAAGTCAAGGGATTTTTCCGGAAAAATTAAAACATTCTATAGTTAAGCCTCTATTTAAAAAAGGTGACAGAAAGGAGCGTAATAACTATAGGCCAATTACTCTTGTTCCCATTTTATCCAAAATCTTTGAAAAGGTATTTTACAGCAGATTGTTGGATTTTTTAAATAAACACAACATAATTAAACAGGCGCAAAACGGTTTTCAGCGAGGTAGATCAACTTCTTTAGCAGCCTTTACTCTAATCAGTAACATCACCGAATACATCGATAAAAAAAATCCAGTTGTAGCAATATTTTTCGATATGAGTAAGGCCTTCGACTTTGTTGAACATAAAATTCTACTCAACAAATGTGATAAATACGGCATAAGGGGAGTAGCATTGAACTGGATAGAAAGCTTCCTAACTGACCGTCGTAAACAATGACTTAGAATTAATGGTAAGTGTGTCCTCATCCAATGTCAACAGAATGGGTGTCCCGCAGGGGAGCGTGCTAGGACCCCTTTTGTTTTTGCTGTATATAAATGACTTGCCTGATTCTATAAGTCATCAAAGTGTACTATTCGCAGACGATGTATCGGTGATAGTACCTCATGAAGACATGACCACATCTCATGAGATTAAAATTTTTGAAGCAGTGCAAAAGGTGTTAACATGGCTACAGCAAAATAATCTAAAAGTTAACATATCAAAAACCAAAATAATCAAATTTTGTACTAATAAAGCAAAAAATTATAATAGTCTTAATATAATAATAAATAATTCCGCAATTGAGGAAACTGACAGCATAACATTTTTAGGCCTTACGTTGGATAGATTCTGTAGTTGGAAGCATCACATAAATGGCGTATGCGGTAGGCTTAGCAGATTTGCATACGCTTTGAGGCAGCTTCGGATTGTTGCAGATGAAAAGACGGCTGTCATGGCATACAGAGGCTATGTTGAGTCAGTACTTAGATATGGGGTAATAATATGGGGTAATTCTACAGATATTGATTGTGCATTCATTGTCCAAAAAAAATGTATTAGAGCAGTATGTGGCGTCGGTCCACTTGATTCTTGTAGACCTTTATTTAAAAAACTGAATTTATTGACCTTGACCTGCATTTATGTTTTTGAAGTGTCTGTATTTGTAAGAAAACAAAACGACTTTTTTAAATTCAAAGGTGACAGTTACACCAAATATAAACCCAGAGATCCTTCAAAAATAGTGATCCCCTATTGTAGAACTACTATTAATAAAAGAAATGTTTATCATATGTGTATTTCTATATTCAATAAATTGCCCAAAAATATAAGGGAATTACCATTTAAACATTTTAAAATTCAATTACGCAAATGGTTAGAAGATAGGTGTTTTTATAGATTAGATGAATTAATGAAATATAATGTAAAATAGGAAATTATTATTATTGTAATTACGAAATTCAAATTTTGAGATATTCATTCAATGTTGACTTATATTATGACATATTTAATGCTCAATCAAGTGACATGCTATTAATTTATTATATAATGTTTATTGATAGTTGGGACTTAATTAAAAATTTTATTTCTATTTTCTATTGTTTTTATTATATACATTTGCATGCTTAATGTGGGCAGAATATGGTATCGATCCTAAACCACCTATGTAATACCTGGTACTACCTGTATTCTATGCAAATAAATTTCATTTCATTTCATTTCATTTATTTGGTCATGTCTATGTTTGTAATCTGTTTGGACTATTGCTTTACAAGCTCCTGTAATGTGCTGGATTGTCTCTGAGGAACTATTGCACCTTCTACATATGTCAGTTGGTATGGAAGCTTTCATTATGTGTTTCTGATAATTGCGAGTTTCTATCACCTGATCCTGGATCGCCATCATGAACCCTTCTGTCTCAGGGAAGAGTTCACCACGCCTTAACCATTCGTTCGACGCTAACTTGTCGACGTAAGGTTGATTAAGGTCCTGCCTGTGTCTCGCGTGTAGTGACTTTTGGGTCCATTCAGTGATTTTTGTGTGTCAGTCTGTCTGTTTTTCAGTAGGTTGAGGAGTTTTATCGGCCATATTTAATGGGGTAAGTTTCTTATCACTAAATACTATTGCCTTGTGTAGATTTGAATTAGAAGCTTAGCATTAAAATATGTTCTTAAAGTGGTTATCTGCTTGTTATGGAGATTTGTGATGTCTATTATGCCCCGTCCCCCTTCAACTCGCGGTAGTGTCAGCCTTTGTACACAAGATCGTGGATGGTATAATATGTAACAATTCGTTGTAAATTTTTGAGGTCGGTTTTATTCCAATTTATAATGCCAAAAGAATATGTAAGAATGGGAATAGCGTAAGTGTTAATAGCCTGTATAGTGTGTTTTGCGTATATTTGTGTGCTGAATATCATTTTTAATCTATATTATTATTATTATGTTCTCGAAAGACATGTGAAGTTTGCCAAACCACACTTGGCTAGTGTGGTGGACTATGGCCTTACCCTTGTCACTGTGGGAAGAGGTCCGTGGCCAGCAGTGGGATACTTTATATAATGGGCTGATGATGAAGAACCATTGTGGTAGCTGCCACGACCGAGTTGGGGTCACGGTGGGTTAGGCAGAATGACTAGCCTGGGCATCGAAGCGCCGACACCGCGACCGTTATCGACCATGGTACTGTCCAATGCCCGGGGTCTTGGAACGCTGCTGTATAATTCTGTGAAACAGTCATGTTGATCAAAGAAAGGCTTAGCGAGAAAAATCGAAACCCTCTTTTTAACTGTCAGGTCACAGTAAAGCTAACCAGCATTAATGTGATTTAAACCACCGCGGGACACCGCAGTGGTTTTAGTCTCCATCAACTCAAACAACATTCCATCAGCTCCAACGCCGACTAAATATAAATATGCAATGTAGGCAGATTTTTTTTTATAATCATTGTGATAAAGAACAGAAGAAACACAGTCTTGATTACCGATCATATGTTATGGTTATGACACATGCTCTGTTTTGATGCGTCATACATAACCTGCATCAAATTCGTCCTTATTATGCAATCAGATAATATGTCATACCCAGTCTGCGCACTAGAACACAACAAAGTAATATAATTATTAGGACAACGTCAGAACAAGTTATACGTTCCAAAAAATAAAGATAGATTTCAATATCCTTGATACTATTGCAACATGATTGCAACCAAACAAACATATTTCTCTAAATATTTTTTTTCGACTAACGTACAAATTTGCTAAAATTATTCATAGATTCAATAAACTCAACCACAAACTTACAATATATATAGATACCTAATAGTTTTACAACAACTTCATCGCCTATCCCTTTGACGTATTTCAAAGCCTTAAATCATCTCTAATACCCGAATATTTCCTTTCTAAATTATAAAGCTGTACATAAACTCTGCTCTAATCAGTATTTAAGTGACCCAAGTGTCCAACCAAGAGAATTTCTAATTAAGGATCCAAATTATCCAGGCATTGGCATCTTTAGTGGTGGTCCTCAAAGCTCGGCAGTAATGAATAAGCTGTCTGTAGCTATGATGTTATTTCCTGAATATTTCAGTGGTTCGAATATTGGCGTGCCGAAATTTCACGGAATAGATATTTAGTTACAATGTGTATTAAGGAGGTTTAGTCTAAGAGCCCACAGCCAGATTTTTACGTTAATACCTTTGTTAATTACAATTCATTTGTGTATCTATCTATCTATCGTCACTCCTGTCTCCCTTTGGGATAGGCAGAGACTATGGAAAGCCAAAGGCTTGGGTTCAAGCACCACTCTATCAAATAAATATCATAGAAGAATTTGACAGGATAAGTGTTCTCAGTATGTTACATGTAATAATATGTGACATTCTAACATAGGCACCATGTATACAGGGTGTCGCAAGACCCATCACCAAGCCGAAGTCTACTCGTTGTGGAAATCATGCCAAGTCATACTAACCAAAAATAATACCTGGGAAACGATTTTTTTTTAAGTTTTCACACTTTTTAAACCGCAATTAAAAGCGCGCGCGTGCAATGCTCGAAATACCTACTTGTCCATGGGTTCATACGGCATCTAAAGAACATATTGGCGGGGTAAATGCATCGATTTTGTACCTAATTAGAAAAATTACATACTAACTTTGAGCCTCAATATCTACTGAAGTAATAATTTCCCAGGTATGGTGCCGAAGTTAAAAATGTTCGTAGTGATTGGTACAACATGGAATTTCAGTTTTCGTTAAGGGTCTTTTTACACCCTATAATATTTAGTCTATCGTTTGCTTAGTACAAATACAGACATTTTATATTAAAGTAAAAGTAGAATCGTTGATATATTTAGAAACTTAATGAAATGAGAATGTATCACGACAAGGTGACAAAGAAATAAATATATACCACGATCGTTCGGTTGATCGGTTGGTCGTTCGGTCGATCGTTTGGTCTGTTCTGGTCGATCTATCAGTCATTCGGTTGGTCGGTCAGTCTGCTGGTCTTTCAGTCGGTTGGTTAGTCGGTCCGTTGGAGGCCGATGTTTTTACTAGACTTTCATGGTCATCACTAATTTGAAATCGTCATTCGGGAATCGGGATATATACCAGATACCTTTCTTTAGAGTAAGTAAATATCGGTTACTTGAAACAAAGGCACGTAGTATATATCCCGAATATGTTTGTCTGTTCAATAACAATACAGTAAGACCGCTGACAATATAGCTCAATATTCTCCCGCTAGGCAACGGCCGTAGATATAAATCTCCAACACATTTGCTACACACCGACCATAAATTAGGCTCGGTTTCGAAACTCAACACCTATTTAAACATTTTGTGTGTCTGTTAGCTGACAATTTAGCGGGAAATTATTTTCACCAGATAACACAATTCGAGTGTAATTCAAACATATTATTGGTACACAATAGTGTTAAAATACGAAACCATTTTCGCAACGGACATAGATACATTACAGTGCTGAATATTTTGAAAAGAAAAAGAAAGAAAAGAAATGTTTATTTTGTGCCTCACAATAATACATGACAGAAAAGACAAACAAAATAAAATAATAATAAAGTAATAACAAGTTAGAAGGATCAGTATTAGTGAGGCCAAAATTGGAGCCCGCCTCAGCTAATGCTGCGACAAACTTTGCGGCAGCGCTGGTATTCTTACTGCTGGTATTTTGTTTTGAAACTTCAAATAGTAATCATACATGTACTGTTTTCAACAGATTTTATCCAAATCATCAATCATCCTATCGTATAGCTCTCTAAACAGTGAATAATCTTTTTGTATCTCAAAGAATTTGCCTCGCTGGCCTCAAACGTGCACTTTTTGTGAGCCAACACATACATGTCTGTGCTGCATAAAGTTTGGTTACATGTTATGGCTGAGTATTGAAATTTGCTTTATTAAGATATAGTACAGCATTGAGTATATCTCTGCCAACTACCCCTAGAAGCTCCGAACTTCTTGACGATATGCAGTGGGGCCACCACGCACATAGAAATTCAAAAGCCATTTGTTGTGGGAAAATAAAGTACTGACGTTTCCAAGCTATTTGCGCTTTGAAAAGTCCGTGCTATGCACCTAGGGTACCAATTCGAAGCCTTCTGCATCGCAATCTCTTATCTCCACTAAAATATGCCTACTCCACACAAACATTTCACTATCTAACGTAAAGCTATAATACAATACTGCCAGCCTTACGGTTGGTCGCCCGTATTGACGCATTCAAAGCGGCTCTATTGCCGCCTCATTATCAGTAATGTTGTACTAGTATTGGTATTTACCTACGTTACAGAAGCACAGCCGCTGGGGACGTATCGTAATCAAACTATCCCTATGTAGTGTTGATAGATTTGTTCCAGCTATGATTTTTAATACCCCGTCAAACGTATGTCAGCGTATTTTTTGTAAATCAATATTTTATGTTTAGGTCTATTTAAAACTTATTAGAGACTCCTTATTGTGGACAACTTTTGTCCAATGACATTTCGAAAATTCATCAGCACTTTGGTATTTTTAATTACTGTAATCTCAACAAAATTTATGGAACACCTGTCAGATAAGCATTTAAGAAAGCACACCTAAAGGAATTAGTGCTGTGTGTCTGCGACTGTCAGATGTGATTTTGATCTTGGGAGACCGACTGCAAAACGTAAGCTTTGTACAGCTGTGAACGTCCTTGATACTTTATGACAGACAGACCCAAAGTTTCAGGTTTTCGTATTCCAAGAAATACCGATTCTCAGACTATATCAAATCAAATCAAATACGTTTAGCCAAAATACGTATACTAAACTCCATATGACTCATAATCACAAATTTCACGTACAGAGGCGTCAAGAACTTAAATCCACACAACATCATTCAAAGAGCTGTTTAGTCTGAACCGGAATACCACCAATCAGATTAACGCGAGCCATCCTCTGAGTATCCAAACGTCCATCGGTTTGTATACCTAATACTAGTGCTTAGTAGTTCACTGAGACCATTACCATAATAATACAAAATCACCGCCAAGCAAAATGGGACTGTAAGTTAACAGAAATACGGTCTTCCCCAACTGCAAAACAATATTGTATTTTAAGTTTTACAACTGTTGACAAAATGGACTTTAACTGGATGGTAATCGGTGTTATATTTGCTTGTATGGGGTAATATAAAGAAAAGCTTTGAGGTTTAGCAGTCTTGTGGCTGATATTGTTGTCGATACAATGGGAATTAGCTCAAACAACTGTAATGGCAGATAATTGTCGATATTATGTAGAAACTTACCGCAGACTTGATTAGCCCGAGAGTCAGACTCAAAGCTTTAATAAGAGTTTATGAAAACAGGAAATACGCGTTCAAAACCCGAGAGAAAGAGATAAGAGATTTGAAGTTTGTTTGATTCTCATGAACTGAAGTTTAGTGTTAGAGTCTAGGCTAAGGAATGGCTTGGTATAGCACGGCACTGCAGAATGAAGAATCCAATGGTATTCTGAGGATCCTGTGGCGTTCCTTGTTATAACGTTGGCAAACACATAAGTCAATAAGCTCTTCTCTATGGGATGTTCGCGACTACCATTAACATCTTCATCGCAACAGTGTTGATGTGACGTTGTCCAAATTACAAAGGACCCATATTCTTTTAACAACATGACGTAAGCGATGTGTTTTGTGCATCTCGTCGGAAGATACGAGGTGCTTTGTGACGTCATAAATAAGGTCGAAAATCAGCTACTCAGGAAAATCCTGTGCGATGACAGCAAAGCGTAGTACGGACCCTGCTCTGTCTGTGAGTGCAAGATCTTAGTGGGTTCTAATGGGACACTGCGCTTGCTGAGAGTGCAAATATACTCGTATTTCATACTACACCCTTCCAATGGCCAAAGAAGTAACTAATACCTAATACTATTAAAATTTCATTAAGAATAATGAATGTAGAGGAAGCGCGTGAGGTTTGTAAGGATAGAAGCAAGTGGCGTTCTGTTGTCTCTGCCTACCCCGACGGGAAAAAGGCGTGAGCATATGTATGTATGTATGTATGTATGTATTGAAATTGCTAGCATCTCAATATTGAAGTTTATGTAATCATAACAAGTGGCGTATGTTTTTCACGATTATAATATATGTTCTGAATTTCGCCGCGTATTCCATGCAAGTGAATGCAGTTCCAGGCAGTTATGCCTTTGGTTATTTAGTTCCCACTTTACCGACTTTTGATAAATTTAGTGTAATTTTTATATTTACTGGTAAATAATGAATGTATCTTGAAGTGTACGGTCCCGCCCGGAGATAGCTGAAAATTTTATGAATAAAATAACAAAATAAATTAACGAGATCTTCAGGATCTCATAAATACACTTTTTGGAAGAAATATACGAGACCGTTTAGATCTCGTAATGCACACATTGTTAAAATGTCGATAAATCAATAGTGATGGGAAAGAAATGAAATTTCTAAAATATCGAAATGTCAATTAACGTGTATTATAAAAAGCTGAAGAAATTGCTCTAATAATCAATGTTTTTCATTAAAACATGGTAGACATAAAGTTTTGTTACATTTAACACAAAACCCTTTAACTTGCTTTGTTTTTATCCGCCTCTTTGCTTGTCATTGTTTGTCTTGCCTTCCCATAACAAGAAACACATCGTCTTTTCTTATTATAGACTATAATTTGTGTTCAGATACTGTTGTAATATTCACTGTTATCCTATCAAAAGGCTTGCCTGTAAATTTTTGGATTATGCATTCAATATTTTTTTTTATAGGGTGGTTAAAAGAAAGTTTCAAAATCCTACGCAATCGTTTTTGGTTTATGTTATCCATCTGTGATAAGAAAACAATGCACTCCTCATTACCGTTTTGTTTGGTACGAGATTGTTACGAGACCTTATGGATCTCGTACCCTGCTAAATGTTTTTTTTTACTATCTGGTCTCGTACGTTTTTATTGATAAAAATATTACACCTTCGATATCTAATCAGGATAGTTTCAGTCATCTCACTCTAACTTTAAAAAATCACAATGGAAACCCATTTGTCGGAGCGGGCACACCATACTTTTTTATCTACGCTCTAAAGGAAAGTCTCCAACGAGATCCATAAGATCTCGTTTCGCAGTGAAAGTGTTAATAACCACCTTGTTTTAAATGCAACTAACTTCTGCACTTTGATGCTACCCTGGTACATTTTAATTCAGATTACTTGACTATTGAACAACTATTTATAAAAATCTAACATACATACATACATACATACACTCACGCCTGTTTCCCCGAAGGAGTAGGCAGAGGCATATAAAACGCCCACTTTTCGCCAGTGTTTTGATCTCACGTAATAGGTGGCGAGCCTATTGCCGCTTATCGGGATATTTTGTTTGCCAGAGCCTCGTCCGTTGATCGGCAGGTGCACCACTTGCAGGTGAGGTTGGCTTGGGACCCTAAGTTCTTGGCGGGAACCCTATGCACCCATAAAAAACTAAAAGTGTGCTTTATGTTTTTGCTGTCTGTATTTTTAAAGTACTTGGAATTCGGGCCGAATCAGTAATTCTATACAGCTGTGGGACAAACTAGGACTTTCAACTTAACTTTTTTGGAATGTGGCCTGAAACTTCTGTCCGAACAAAGAACAAATCTTTAAATCATAATTATGTGTAAACAGTAGTCAGTCATGTAGCCTTTAATGTTATTATTGTGAATGGTTTAAAAATGCTCTTGGATAGTTTTAAACTTACTAATTGAATGCGTGACATTTAAAATGTCGGATATTATTAACGAAATACTACCGAAATTTCGTAATATGAGCGTTAATTTGATCAAATTAAGATAATTTTGAAAATTATTTGTCCATAAATTAATTGACTGCCTCCGTGGTCCAGTGGATAGCGTATGCGACTGCTGATCGGAGGACCCGGGTTCAATTCCCAGGTCGGGCACAAGTGTTACTCGGTTTTTCTGAATTCTCAGTAGCAGCACGGAGTCTGGTGATGAGCCCGGTAACGGCGATAGGCTCGCCCCCTATTACGTGGGACCTAACAATTCATGGCAAAATGTGGATTTAATATTACACCTCCGCCTACCCCTTCGGGGATACAGGCGTGAGTCTATATACAAAAAAAAATGTCTATACTAGTATTATAAACCTGGTTTAACGCGCTAATCTCAGGAATTACTGGTTCGATTCGCGAACAATTATTTTAATGTTGGATAGCATATTTTTTATTGAGGAAGGCTGTGTAACGTTAAGCTATGAGCCACGGATACGATGCAGAAGCCCTCATTAACGTGGGTGTAACCGCGGTATCAGCTTAAGGAATATACGGGGTTTAAGGTACGATGTACCGAACACCGATACCAGTGATTCAGAACATGAAACTGAGGCCATTGGCGGTCGAATTTTTCGGATTTTCTTTTGCATTTTTTGCCATGTAATGTAATGAAATAGTAACTTTAGTCGACCCGCATTAATATTTTTGTAAAATTCTAAAAATTAAACATGTTCATGGTGCGTTTAATCTGACGTGACATCGAACGTGACGTGAAGCATTATTAATTTACTTTAAAAAATTGACGTTCATAAGCGTCACGTTGTGACCTAGATGAATAAATGATTTTTGAATTTGACTTACCTACCCGCCGCAATCAAGCAAATTATATAATAATGTTCATACGATTATAATAGCACCAGTAACCTTTGAAAAGCATATGCATACTAGCTCCCATTCAAAACGATGACAAATCCGCAACTTTTCGATAAGGAATGTCCTGCTTAACTTGATTTTATCATCATAATATTTATAGGTCAACATTTTTTAATGTATTAGTGTGAATTGGTGAAATAACGATTTTCGGATGCCTCATTGATAAGATATTGTCATGGTTGCAGGTCTGACTGGTCATGGTAACAAAACGGGTGGCCTTATAAATGAATTTTAGTGAAAAGTGAAAATGGATGGACTATTTTGTGTGTGTTATTAGTTTATTACAAAAATAATGAAGGATTTCTAAGAAATGTATAACAAATATTACTTGCAAAACCTGCAGATATAAATATTTTTAAACGGGGTAACGGGATTATAATATCGCGTAATTATTTCAAAATATAGGTCAAATCTAGCACTAATATATAAAGCTGAAGAGTTTGTTTGTTTGGTTGAACGCGCAAATCTCAGGAACTACCGGTCCGATTTAAAAAATTCTTTCAGTTTTAGATAGGTCATTAATTTAGGAAGGCTATAGGCTATATATTATCACGCTATAAGCAACGGGAGCGGAGCAGTAGCCTTAAATAATGCAGGTGTAACCGCGGGCATCATCTATTACCTTATATTTTCCCCGATGTTTTCGCAAATGTATTTGGATTCGGTTATTTATCTTAGTTATTGTTATACTAGCTGTGCCCGCGACTTCGTTCGCGTAAATGTTGGAATTTAATTAGCATGACATTTATGCCAAAAGTATATAATATTTATAAGTTTTATATGTATATTGTATAATATATATCTTTAGAGGATTTCTTTATACACAACATTAACTGTTTTACCACCTTCACATAGAACATGTAAATTATTTTTACCGCTCACTCGTGAACATGCCACATATAACTGACCATGTGAAAAACAACATGTTCGGAGGTCGATTCCAGCTGTTTCAAGTGTTTGTCCCTGCGATTTATTTATCGTCATTGCGAAGCAAAGACTTACCGGGAATTGAGTACGTTTAAATTGGAACGGAAAATTATTTGGTATTAGGGGGATACGTGGAATAAAAACTATTTCCCCACTTCCACAACCAGATAAAATCTCGGCTTCAATAGTATTTCGTTGAAGGTTGATGACCTTTAGTCGAGTCCCATTGCATAACTTTGGTGGAGTCAGATTACGCAAAAGCATGATTGGGACACCAACCTTTAGCGAAATATTGTGCGCTGGAAGACCAGATGTATTTAAAGAATTTAAAAATTCTAACGGGTAATTGACAGCATCATCCTGATCAATTACAGTATTAATTGAGGTGTAGTTCACCATAGCCCCTCCTATATCTGATAAAATTTTTGAATTTATTGCACTTGCCTGGTCATTTCTGGGTGTTAAAATTGCCCGCTGACATAACCATGAGTTTTCCTTTTGTGTTATATGGGATGGATCACCATAAACACGATATATATAAGCTCTTCGTCATTATAAACCATCGAGCACAGAGTGGACGGCAGGCTTATTTTACCCATTTCTTCCAGAATTTTCCCCTCTCCGATATCTAATAGGCTATCAGCGAACTCTTGTGCCTGGGGATTGCCACCACTTCTTACTCTCATGTTTACCGTGAGAGCTAATTTTGTGATTTCAGACCAAAGAGCAGAACGTTTCATGGAGGCATTCAATTCATCAGCTCTTGTACCTCTATTAACCACAGGTAACGTCTGGCGGAAATCCCCGCAAAATAATACAGTGATACCTCCCATAGCACGATCGTTTCTACGTATATCCCGTAAAGTCCTGTCCACAGCTTCAAGCCCTTTTTTATGAGCCATAGTGCACTCATCCCAGACGATAAGGCTACAGTCTTGCAACACTTTTGCCTTGTCGCTATTGCGTGATATGCCACATACGGGGTTCTCATTATTATCTAGATCAATAGGAATTTTGAAAGCCGTGTGAGCTGTTTTTCCACCAGGAAGTAGAGTTGCTGCAATACCGGACGATGCCACTGCTAATGCAATTTTCCCCATTTTTCTTACCTCCGCGAGAATGACTCGAGTAAGAAAAGTCTTACCGGTCCCACCGGGGGCGTCGAGGACAAACATTTTCCCCTCTCTATTATGTATCGTACTCATGACAGACTCAAATATGAGCTTTTGCTCAGTTGTCAACTTCGGGACATTATCAATAAGAAAATCGGTCATGTCATCCACACAATACCGCGTTTCTTCAGCATATTCCCGATTAATTCTAGGTTGACCAACAATATTTTCTGGCTCTGGTAGTCCATATTGTTTGAGGTCGTTTCCTCCAATTGCAGTAACAATATCCTGAAGGGATCGAAAACCTAAATTGACGGCGGAATTGCTGCCATGCTGTGCCCTTAAAAAGTCTTCACATAGTGGATTTCGATACTTCTCCCATAAAAGGGATGGATCTGAGAGTGCACAGAAAACCAACATGAGCGCAAATAAATGCCGAAGTCGGCTTGGACTATCACTAACGCATGCCTCAGCTAGAGTCATGTCCCAGTGCTGGTCATCGTCAAGCATACCACGCGCTCTGCAGGCAGCCTGAAAAGTAGCGTACTCCACATCGTTGTATGTTCTGAGTGAAACAAATGACGTGGGGCCTCGAACCGTGTGCAACAATAAACGAAGATAAAAACACTCACTATTATTAGGATGGACAGTATAAACTCGACCTAATGCATACTCTCGAAATATCCCCGTCCATCCTTCTACTGGTTGACCACGTCGACGCCTAGTAAATGTACCCGATTGTTTATTATAAGTGTAGTACATAGGTACTTCGTTGTATATTAAAGTTTTGGCAAAATCATCGATTTGACATAAACTAAAATAAGCTAAAAGTGTAGTTTGTCGTGGGTTTTCTAAACGTTCTATGACGTTATTTATGTCAAAGTAAATTCGTTGACCATTTTCTAAATGGACATCTAAATGAAAAACGGGAGGAAATCTTTCATGTATAGGATAGGCTAAGATTCGCCACACAGCTTCGGAAGTACTAATGTACCGTCCCGACTGATACTGTTGTACTTCGTCTCTGTCTGTACGCTGCAAAGCAAATGTGGCTTGATCACTTCCCTTATTGACATACTTGCATATATATTTTATTGATTCTACACTGGAGCATGACTCTACATTTATATGAGCTTGCATAGCCCTAGATAAAACAGGGGAATATGGGACGACCCACCTGTTATCAACCTCAACAAATTGACCACTAATAGTCAATTCCACTGTGAAACCACCATTTTGAGGAGATCGTCGGCGGTAAGATGGATAACCATCTTCACTGGTGATAGTATCGCACACAAATTTCTTTGGAAAGCGTTTGGAACACTTTCCATCTTTCATACATGGTGACCTAAGATTTAGTGAGCCGCAAGGGCCATGTATCATGTGACATTTTACAATATTGTAAAGTATAGGGTCGGTTTCAGGATTTGGAAGTTCAGCACTTATTGCTTGGTCAATCTCATAAGGCCTAAGCTTTGATTCGAGCCACAATAGAATGTGAGCATGAGGTAGGCCGCGTTTCTGCCATTCAACTGAGTACATATAGCACGAAGTAGCTCCAAACACCTTTTCTTTGACTAATAGATTTATCAAACACCTTAACTTCAGGTGAAAAACCCGTGATACCAAGTCATGCCGGTCATAAGATGCCTGACCCGGAAAAAGCGCGTTGGATATTTCAGGCCATTTGGGATTTGTAGTAAATGTTATAAATAGATCTGCCCGACCATATTTACGCACATAACAAAATGCGTCTTGGGTGCGTTCATGCATATAACGGGGTCCACCTGTAAATGTCGAAGGCAATATTACCATCCGGCCCATATTTTCAGGATCGGAATCTTGGCGAATGGCATCCTTTAAATCTACATAATTTTCAGCTCGAAGTTTTCGTTGATTTGTGCGTATAAATAGTAATCTCTCCGTCTCAATTTTAGCATACATATCCACTAAAAATTGGCTAAAAAGTGAGCGGTATCGATGGAGATGTACATACTCATCTTTTCTTATCTGAATCATGTAACTATAAAACTGGGCAGCTGACGTCTTTTTATTAAAATTTGGAGTGCCCGTTTGTGGATCAACATTGTAGACAGCAAAATTGTAGCCATCTTCACCGCGACAAAACATAAGCGGATACTGCAGTGAATCATAAGCCCGATGTGTTTCACTGATCCGTTGAAGGCGATTGTCATGTGTGCGTAGTACTATGTCTCGTTTATCACATTCTTGGTCCACCAAAAGAACAGCTACTTCATTGGTGGCTGGAGGATTGTAGCGACCTGAATGAGATGATGTTGGCCTTTTATCCGCACTAATGACAAATTTATAATTTTGTTCATTTCCAGTTACCGACTCGATGGCGGCTTTAAACGAATTGACGTAAGGATTGACATCATGTAGCATGCGTTGTAAATCACTTACTATGGTGGAATCTAAGTTAGGATAATTCTGACCCCTTATATTAGCCTGTTGTTGATAGTCTGAAATAAAATATATTTGAAGAAATTTAGGTAAATCTATTGGCAATAAGGAGCCAACCAAGTGGTAAACTTGACCCTGCACTTTGAATGTTGGCATAAATCCACCTTCAGAGACTTGTTTAGCGCCAAAAGAAGTCATCTGGAATGCGTTATTGTAAGACCGAATGGATTTCAAAAAGAGATTTGATTGTGAGTTGTCTCCTTTTAGTAAGGATTTTAATGGCTCTGGTGGTTCTTGAATATGTTCCAAGCGAACTTTACCAGACGCACAACACATTCCTTTCGGCTCTCCTTTCCACTTAAGTGCACGACAATGAGAGCATTCTTCCGTCATTGAATTTATTTCAGCGGACTTACAGTAAGCAATTATAGGATCATAGCTAAATCCACTCTTCTCTTTATCAATCCATAACAATTCCTCCGGTTCATAAACCATCGATTCTACGGACGCTAATGATCTATTCAATGAATGACGTAAACGATCTTCCTCTAAGTAATTATAATGTTGCTCAACAGATCGTGACTGACGTACACTCTCTATGCGATCGCGTTCAAGAGACAGATGAGATAAAAGTTCGTCCCCCCTGTCATAATACCGTTGCAAGTTGGTAGCGAGACGTCGGTCTCGTTCAACTGCTGATTCCATTGATCGCGATATGTTATGACGGCCTCTATCAGCAACCAAACGCGATTCACGTTGCGCGTCTGTTTCGATAGACCGCGATAGACTGTGGCGGTCTCTATCGGCAGCCAAACGTGATTCACGTTGCTCGTCTGTTTCGATAGACCGCGATAGACTGTGGCGGTCTCTATCGGCAGCCAAACGTGATTCACGTTGCTCGTCTGTTTCGATAGACCGCGATAGACTGTGGCGGTCTCTATCGGCAGCCAAACGTGATTCACGTTGCACGTCTGTTTCGATAGACCGCGATAGACTGTGGCGGTCTCTATCGGCAGCCAAACGTGATTCACGTTGCTCGTCTGATTCGGTAGACAGCAATAGAATGCGGCGGTCTCTATCAGCAGCTAAACGCGATTCACGTTGCTCATCTGTTTCGATAGACCGCGATAGATGATGGCGGTCTCTATCAGCAGTCAAACGTGAACTGCGTTGCTCGTCTGATTCGGTAGACAGCGATAGACGATGGCGGTCTCTATCGGCAGCCAGACGTAAATTACGCTGCTCGTCCGTTTCTAAGGAACGCGATATTTCATATCTCAAACGTAGTGACGACAACCTTTCATCACGTTGTGACTGGCTCTCAGCTTCCCGCATTAATCTTTGGCGTTTAGCCTTCGCCGATATTAAAGATAGGTTTGATCGCCTTAGAGGCATGTTTATGCACAACAGATCAAACAGCCTTAATATTTAAGTAACAAACTCAGTAATTAACAATGGACTCAACAAATTACTACACTTATTATTATATTTGTTCATATAATAATTATATTGTATGATGTTATGAACGACAAATTTAAATCGACTAACTACACTTTATTAGAAAATACACACAGGACTACGAATATCCAGCCCTGCCGAAAGTAAGATAGCCTCGTTGAGTATCTCAAGAGAAATCTGAATTCAGGCCTCAGTCCTACACCCACGGATTCCCACGTACGTGAGGTGTGCGAAATTGGGATTAATGAGACACCTGCATAAGAACAGAATACGAACGAACGAAAGAAATCAAAGAAACACAACCACCCTCAACAATTCAACAATTAAAAGAAACGACAAAGACACCTATCCAACGACGACGAAAGAAAATTAACCGAGAACCTCATCAATATTCGGACAATCATAACACCGCGTAGACAGAGAATACCAACATCGCCATTCAGAAAATGACGTCATCTGTCATCAGTCAATGAGATAGAAAATAATATGGACTAATCGACAATTTATTGAAAAAAGGATCTAATGTGGACATTGTAATAAATTTTGACACAGAGACTTTTTGTTTATGAAAGTGCCGAATATTTACTCTATTTTTTTTTTTTAATTACAGAAAGATACCCGACACACGTTAGTACATATAAATCTATGCCCGACACATAATTATTGTCTTTTTTGCAAAAACATTTATTTTGCTAGAAAATTATTTGAAAATAGTGACATCTATCGGTCGGAAGGATAACTATGCTTTTAATAACAAACTAAGCTAAAACTAAACTTATTACAACATTATATGTTGTAATTACACACATAATGATCATAGATGGCACCACATAAATAACCAGTTGGATGGTCCCTGTTTTGTTTGGGACTACGTACAAAGGAGAGGTCAAGCTGTACACCAACAACCACTCAACCGATTGTGATGTAACATATACTATTTTATAGGTTTGAGTATCCTTTGTACATGGTGTAAGTTTTATTGAAATCAATTTCGCCATTTTAGAGATATTTAGCAACATAGGGAAAGACGTCGGACAGACAGACAGACAGACATAAATTCTAAAAATGATCAAGTATTGCTTTTTAGCATTTTCCTAGATTTTTTAGCTAATTTTTGTCAAAATATCTTTAATGTACAGACTTTTTCACCTCTACAGTTTTATTATAGTATATAGATTTAACTACATTCTGGTTACAATTAGTGAATGAAAAAGGTTGACAATATTAAGGAATTTCGTTCATTACAGATATGGCAATTCAGACTTACCGCCGGATTCCATATCCGATCAATCCACGGACTTGGGAGATTAGAGTTGCATATTTGATACTAGATGAGCCCGCGGTTACACCCGCGATATTTATGGCTACTGCCCTGCGCCCGTCACTCATAGAGTGATGTTATATAGCCTTTCTTCATAAATGGGCTATCTAACAGTGTAAGAATTTTTCAAATCGGACCAGTAGTTCCTGAGATTAGCGCGTTCAAACAAACAAACAAACTTCAGTTTTATATATTAGCATTAGATTAGATAAGCTCTAAACAGAATATGTCAAATATGTATCTCTAATTACCAAATTTATGGATAGATCACATACCTATGGGCTCGGCGGGCGATGGAGAGAAGTACAATCAGAACTATCTGTGACAGATAGGTATAATTTAAGATTGTCGGCACACATCAGACATCGAATTTCTAGAGAGAACACTAGGAAGATCATTTACATAAAAAACAGTAGACTAAAGTGAAAATATGTATTACAATGTACTCGTATACTCGCACCGTAGTTTTGAGGTACCAATATTTTGAAACTTGTATCGGATGCCATGATATCGCAGGCTGTGATATCGGAACCTCAACCCTACGGTACCTAGTGAGTATCCTTGTGATATTTTAATTTAACTGTACATATGGCGTAGTGCAGCCATTCTCAAAGTGTGCTCCGCGGAGCCCCAGGGCTCCACGAAGTATCTCTAGGGGCTCCACGAAGATGTATGTCAGCAAAATAAATCGTTTTAAAGTGCACAAAGGATTCGGCTTTGATTTATTTTAGGGCTTCGCCAAATATTTGGTTACCCAAAAGGGTTCCATCCCTACAAAAGTTTGAGAACCACTGGCGTAGTGGGTTAATTGGTCGCCTCATCGTTTAGGTGTGGGACTGTGCTGCATGTCGTGGGTTCGACCTCGCCACGAGGTAACACTTTGTATGATCCACTGACTAGGTTGTGTACTTTGTGAGTGTTGATATACTTAATGTTTGTAAAGTTCCCAACAATACAAGTCATATTCCTAGTGCAAAAATAATCTAATTGGTAAAACTGCATTTCATCATCAGCCTTTAACAGTCCACTGCTGGACTAGGCCTCTCCTTTGATAGGAGGAATTGGCCTACTATACCACGCTGGCCAAACGGGTTGGTATAGGGTTTGTATCAAGTTTTCCTTCTCTTACAGTGCTGTTCTCTGCATAATATTCTCCCTCTGTCGGCTCTTACGACACCCATGGGATGATTATGGGGTGGTGACAATCCGTATTCTTAATCCGTCACCACACGGACAAAAACAGCATACAATCATACAATATTTAATAACTCTTGCAAATAAATAAAAATGCCATCATAAACAAATTGAGTGTGATTAAAATTTAAGATTATATTCCAAACCTTTATTTTATTTTCCTCATTTAGCTATTTAGGCAAGTTTTACTTGAAAATACATCAATTTAAACTGTTTAAACATTGAGTATAATTAGTTTTTATCGTTATTAATTGTCTGGATTAACAGTGTTAATAGCATACTTAGTTTAAGTTTTATTATAAACAGGTAGGTACATTTTATGTTCATAATTTAAATGTAATTTATTTTATACAACTAACCAGAATGTTTTGATTGCAGCAGCGTTATTATTAGAGATTTATATTAAGTACCTAATAACTGTACGGTTGGCGTAGTGGTTTAAGCGGCCGCCTCACCGCTCGTTACTGCGTCCGAAGTGTTGTTCGATCCCCACACCAGACAACACTTTGAGTGATTGATAAAAAAAAAACAAAGAGACTGCGCCCACGGCTCCATCTGCTTGGGACTGTTTTACTACCATGGGGAGCTATATATCTTAGTGCTCCCTTACGCTCCCTAAGGAACATACATGCCAAGTTTCGGGTTCTTACGCAGTAGTCTTGACTGTGCTTTGTCTGTCAGTCAGTCAGTAAATTCATAGGTAAAATCAAACAAGTCAGCGCTGGACCAGTTTGAAAAATTCCCTTGGCCCGCTCATAGAGTCGAGGCACACTAGAAACTGGTTTTGTATACGAGTGTCAATCTGCGTGTAAACTGTTTAAAGTAGCACAGGAAGCGACGATGTCTTGCTGAGCGATTCTCGCTCTTATGGTGGTCGAGCGGGAAGTCGTTCGACTGTACATGCACGCGGCTGCATTCGAATGGAATTGATTGTCTTACAAGATAATGTTTAAATTCCTATTTTATATTTGTTGAGGCATCTTGATCGTTCATCTAACTGGTATAAAGGGTATTCCTGACCACAGCCGGTCCAAATGAAACATCGGCAAAAAATTAGTATAAGGTTTTAAAATAGATATATCTAGGCGATATGGACCCGACAAAGGTTTTTGTATTTGGATTGAAGTGACAAAATTACAAACTGTTGTTTTGAATCTAGGTGTTATTTGTATTTGTTGGTTAAATATGCTAGTGCAATAAAAGACTCTTCGTGCTTACTATTTAAAGGAAAAAAAGATTTTTTGTAAGAAAATAGTGCAGTCACGCTGAATTCAGATTCAGCAAAGTTTTTTAAAAAATATTACAAGATTTTTTTAATCTATCTTTACATAAAAAAAATGTATCTTAATATTTGAATGAAAGAAATTTGAAAAAAAGAGAATGCAATGCAAGTTATTTGCATCTTGAAATGGGATGGAGATTTCAATCCATGCGTGCTTCCTAATAGAGAAGGTTGACTTCTTGTTATTACGACTGACAAAAAACATTAATTGTAACATCGCTGCGTCGTGGAGAAAAGAAGCCTAATTATGTCTTCAAAGTTCAAAATAATTTGAGATAAATAAATTATTTGGACCCGCTAAAAGATATATAATTATTTTTTCATTCTTTCGTACAAGAGTGATCATTGTCACCGTAGTTTAATTGCCACCAACGTCATCACCACGTTTTGGCTTATTGTCGGCCAGAATGTCAGTTGTCACGTCAGTCAGCAAAAAAACACATAATAACTCGACTAACTGCCTTATTTATTAATAAATAGATTTAAATAAACAAGCTTAGTTATATAACAGCATGCAAACTGAACAAATTAAATGCAAATTAAATCATATCACTATCAATTTAAATTCATTGCAAATACCAATAAACATTTTATTATTTGATACATAATTATGCCGCTCACATCTGTATTTTTATAGCGTCTCGCCTGTATCCCTGAAGGGGTAGGTAGAGGTGTATTACACACCCACACTACGCCATTTATTTTTTGGCCCCACGTATAAGGGGCGAGCCTATTGACGTTACCAGGTTCATTGTCAAACTCCGTGCTGCTACCGCGAATTCGGGGAAACTCAGTGCACTTTTGCCGGACGCGAAAATCAAACCCGTGACCTCCCATCAGCAGACGCATACGCTACCCACTTGACCACGGAGGCAGTCAAGAATCTGTAATGAGTGTAAATCGCCATAAAAAGAACAGTAAATCGGCAGTGTAAGCAATGGCAATCTACTAGTTCTCAGTTTCGATATACAGGTCGAGTAAAAAAAAATTGGGCAAGTGCGAGTCGGACTCGCGCACTAAGGGTTCCGTACCATCATCTATAAAAAAAAAACACGTTTGTTGTATAATGTATACGTAAATATTTTTTAAGTTTCTACCTGTTTATTAAGACCGAGTAACAAATTGCTTAAAAATTACGTTTGTTGTATGGGAGCCCCCCTTTATTATTTACTTTTATTATTTATTTTGGAAGGTAATATATAACTACATATTCTGTGAACATCTCAGCCTCTACCTGTTACCATTAGTAATTTTGAGCAAAAAATACGAAAAAAAACACGTTTATTGTATGGGACCCCCCCTTAATATTTTCATTTTTTTTATTTTTAGTATTTGTTGTTATAGCGGCAACTGAAATACATAATTTGTGAAAATTTCAGCTCTCTAGCTATCACAGTTTATGAGATACAGCCTGGTGACAGACAGACAGACAGACAGACAGCGGAGGCTTAGTAATAGGGTTCCGTTTTTTACCTTTTAGGTACGGATCCCTAAAAAAGTGGTGATGACTGATTAGCGATTACCCATCAGTCGTAGTCGTAGTTCCTGTCACGAATTGTTTCTATAGAATTTCAGAGAAAGAAAGTTGACAGTCACCCTCAAGTCAAAGAAAGCATGTTAAGTCATCTTGCGTCCAATCACTCTTAGGTGGTGTCCGATATTCTGTCCCATCGGACTATGAGTCCGTTTGTGCTTGCGCACACACTTATGCACTAAAAATGTCATTGATGTGAGATATATTTTGACTGCAACACAATTTTGTATCATATAAAATGCTTTTGTCATATGTGTATGTTTGCCATCATCATCATCGTCCTAGAGTACTTTAGGGTCCAGGGTCTTCTTTGTAGTCTAACGAAATTTGATAGACTATTTAGCATCTCCACGGAGCGACTGGCGTTTGCCCACCGAAACCTAAAGGGATACCTAGCGATATTACTTTAGGTGTGTATGTCTGAAAATAATATGTAGACTAAACTTCCTGTATCAAATTTTGATTAGCTTACGACCAATTTTAAGATTATCCAAGACAGCTAATCACTAATCGATACCATTTTTTTATTGGTACAAAGTGGTGCTTAGTGGTATTTTTTATATTTACTTAATTGATGCACAAATACACAATCCTATAATGATCTGCAATAAATTTTATTGAATGAACAGGTTTATGAATTAATGTGCAATAAATATGCAAATATTTCAGTAGACCATATTAATTGGTATCTAGTTAAAATATTTTGTGATTTGTATAAGGCGCCATTAGTATATAAAGGGTGTAAAAAGACCCAAACTGAAACCCCATATTGTACCAATCATTACGGACATTTTTTGCTTCGGCATCATACCTGAGAAATTACTGGTTCAGGAGATATTGAAGCTCAAAGTTACTAGACAATTTTTGTAATTTGGTACAAAATCGAACCATTTACCCCGCCAACCTGTTCTATATATTATGTCCTATGCACCCATAGATTAGTAGGTATTTCGAAAATTGCACGAGCGCATTTTTTATAGCGCCTTGAAAAAAAAAAGTCGTTTCCCAGGTTTTATTTTTGCTTAGTATGACTTGGCATGATGTCCAAAACGCGTAGACTTCGGCTTGGTGATAGGTCTTGTGACACCCTGTATATGTCGCAGGGATTTAGTCATAATGTGTCATAGTCAATAACGACTGGTTCCTATAATTTGTGTGTGTTATAGTCAATAACGACTGGTTCCTATAATTTCACGAGCTCTTTTTAGTGACATTGTAATTTCACCGGGCCGCAATAGTAATATTATAATAAATCTAGGTCCGCAATAGTGACATTATAAAAAAACTAGGTATATTATGAGTTGAGTTTGTGGTGGTCGCCCCGAACCCCACAGATTTACGAAAATACTACAGTGACCAATCTGATAAAACGGAAAAAGACATCACTTTAGCGATATTCATTTATGTTCAGGGTCACAAGAAAACCTAACATAACCTATTAAGGTGACGAAACTGATGCCGATCTTCATTTCGAAAATCACAATATATTTATTTATGAAAATAATCTCGTCCACCCGGGAAACTAGATAGGTTATGTTAGATTTTCTTGTGACCCTGTACTAAAAAAATAGGTCCGTTGACTAAGCTTAAAAGGCATCGCCATAATTACATACCTACTAACAAAATTCAAAACTTGTTTTTCAAAAACCTGTCTCTTATTTCCTAACTCTATGTTTGATGCATCTGGTAACGAAAGTGGTAGCAGAGCCTTGCTGATTTCAGCATAAATGGGTCAGCTCAACCGTGAAAGTACTACCCTCTCACAGAAAATCGACGTAAAGTTACAGTACTTAAACTGTTGCGTTTCGTTCGGTGAGTGAGAGTGCCGGAGGCCCTATCCCCTATTCCTTCTCTCTCATCCCACTCCTCATCCTATGCCTTTACCCAACCCCAAGGGGTGGCAACGTACTCGTGACTCCTGTGGTTTTGCCTGTGTCCATGGGCGGCAGTAATTGAAAAAAACGCCCCAAGCAGCGATAGCTCTGATAATCTAACGGCTTTCTTAAACCAGTGTTAATGTCAAAATATCACTGCCTTACAATTTCACTGTATAGGTCTAGTGAAATTATAATAGCACTGAAACAAGCCCGTTAAATTGTAAGTAATACAAGCAATTGACTATAATCTGTGTAATTATAATGTCACTAGTGAAATTATAATATCACGGCTTTTGTAAAAAACCTGCGACATACACAAACGTTTACACTTGCCAAATAAATTCACATTCACATATCATGTCAGACTAAATATATGATTAATATGTAATTGCGACGTAATAAACTTGTTGAATTGGCGTTAGATAATTATAATATTGTAACAAGTCTCCATTTTATTGCATTATTATATTTAATTTGTTTAAAATGTTTTTCGAATGCTTTAAAATGATCACCACGATAAAAGACTTATTCTTAGCGCATCATCATCATCCTCCTTGCGTTATCCCAGTTGTAAGCCGGGGTCTGGGGCTTTGGGAGGCTTACCAAATGAACATCATTTACTGCTTGAGTGCTTGAGTATGATATCAATCATCATCATCATCATCAACCCTTTATATTGTCTCACTTCTGGGCACGGGCCTCTTTCCATTATGAGAAGGGTAAGGCCATAGTCCACCACACAGGCCAAGTGCGGGTTGGCAGACTTCACATGTCTTTCGAGAACATTATGGAGAACTCTCAGACATGCAGGTTTCCTCACGATGTTTTCCTTCACCGTTTAGCAAGCGATAATTAACAAATTAATACGCACATAACTCCGAAAAGTCATCGGTGCGCGCCGTGGATTCGAACCCGGACCCTCTGCGTAGCAGTCTGTCGGTCTCTCCACTAGGCTATCGTTGCTGATATCAATAGTTACAAAAGTTTTTTATTAGTAGATGTCTACAATGTGAAATAGTTGCAGCTCCTTATAAAAATCAAAAGTACACCCATTATAATGTATTAGTCTGAAAAGAATGGCCATGAGTTTTATTGCCCGTTCTTTCTCGTGGTTCTACCTATTGCATTGCGAACGTGGCAGTAAATGTAAATGTAGAATCATTAGGTACCTAATTAACTTCAATATTGACGTTCATAAGCGTTACTTTGTGGCCTAGATGAATAAATGATTTTGACTTTGACTTGACTTTGACTCTGCTTACTAGTCTGACTGGATTTGACTGAATATTAGCTTTTCCACAGAGCGACTGCTTGTCTGATGTCCGCAACCGGAAGGGATAGCGATGCTCCATGGCCTAGAGTCAGTTTATTCAGACTGACAACCAGGACCGATGGCTTAACGTGCTTTCGGAGCCCCGTAGCAAGCGATACGCATATAACTCCGAAGTCTCCGAAAAATCAGTGGTGCGCGCCGTGGATTCAAACTCGATACCCTCTGCGTTCTGTTGGTATCTCTTCTAGGCTATCGCTGCCGAGTGCTCGTCTTAAAACAAATATTCAGTAGTAGTGATGTAACTAATTAAAAGAAAAACTACGACTCAGCCAAATAAGACAATTAACATTACAACTTCCCATTAACCAGTGATTCATTGACGCAAAGTTTTTGACATTTGCCACGTGGATAAAATAATAGATAAATTTAAAAAAATCTTGGTTATTGACCTTACGTGAAGTAAAAATAAACACTCAACAATGCTACTTAATTTATCTTTAAAATAAATCTCAAATCTAAATAAAAAAAAGGTGTTTTAACGATTTTTTGTGTCTTAATTAAACCCGTTTTGGGGCAAAAACTATAGTAATGCACGTGTAAGAAAATGGTCATGTTATTATAGTATTACATTTTAGTAGAACATTATATTTAAGTAGTCTATGGGCGTTTAACAGGCTTTTATTAGCTTTGAGTGTATGTATATACCTATTTATATAGCAGAAACTTTGGAGGCGATTTAAACCGACTTTGAGACGTCGGATTAATTTGAAACTTTGCATATTTATTTAGGTCCGATGACCATACAATAATATGGAATTAAAAAAGGTTTTAGTAAAAAAAATGTTTAAACACCTAAAAGCATTATTTTATACAATCCAAACAAAAAATAATTCAAATGAACTTAAATTATATTGCAATGTAAAAAATGCAAGGGGTACTATCAAAATTTAGTTTTTAAAATTATTATTAATTGTTAAGCGTTAGCTCTGATAACATTGGACGAAGGCGCTGCAGCATGTTAAAAAATACTTACCATAAAGCAAATTATTTTTCGTATTTTGTATTCTATGACTTCACGCGTTCAAATATACATAAATATTATACATACATACATAGACTCACGCCTGTTTCCCGGAGGGGTTGGCAGAGACTACGGAGCGCCATTTGCAACGATCTTGACATATCTCTCTTGCTTCATTCACTCCCATCAGATTCCTCATGCATGTTCTTCTGTTCAGGGTACTTCTAACCTGTCCTGTTTTTAGGATGTCTCCAATCTGGTCAGAGAACGTCCGCCTAGGTCTTCCCCTTCGTCCTGTCCCTTCCACACTTGCCTTAGATATCTGCTTGGTCAGTCTTTCGTCATCCATCCTCTCCACGTGTCCAAACCATCTTAGCATACCTTTCTCGATGCTTGTCACTACATCTTCTTTTACCCCACAACACTCTCTTATCACACAAAAAGAATATTATCAATATAATAAAGGAATTATGTCAGTTATTGCGTCAAAAGCTGAATAAATACATCACAATAATTAATAATATCAATGTTCATTTCCCTGAACCGGTCGACTTTGTGGTGTCTGCTGCAAATCTTAAGAACAAGGAAATTATCGGCGGAAATGTGTGATTAATTTATAATTACTCCATATTTGAACATTTAGAGTGGATGACCTTCTGATTGCGTAAGCTTTAGTAAAAGTGGAGTAGGCTTTCCGTAATCTGGTCTTCTTAAAATTACTGCCTTCGTAGTCTATAGTGGATAGCGTATTCGTCTGCTGATCGGTCACGCGTTTAATTTCCGGATCGGGCAAAAAGTTTTACTAAGTTTTCCGAATTCTCAGTAACAGCACGGAGTCTGGCAATGTGCCCGGTAACGGCAATAGGCTCGCCTCCTATTACGTGTGAAATACAATTCATACTGCAATCTTCGGGGATACAGGCGGGATGACATAAAAATAAATAAAAAATTACTGCTCAATTCCTTTTTTGCTTTCTGTTGTGATTATTGGACTGGCTTCTTCGATTACTTTACTCTGTAGTGACAAACATGGTAGTGCTCCTAACGTTTGTAGTAGCTTGACAAAGTAAATCAACCTTTCTATAGATGTACAGTCGAACAACTTCCCGCTAGACCACCTAGTCTCAAGGGTGAGAATTGCTCAGCAAGACATCGTCGCTTCCAGTGCTACTTTACACAAACATTGACATACATACATACATAGACTCACGCCTGTTTCCCGGAGGGGTAGGCAGAAACTAGGGAACGCCATTTGCAACGATCCTGACATATCTTTTTTGCTTCATTCACTCCCATCAGATTGCTCATGCATGCGTATACAAAACATTGACATTAGTATACAAAACCAGTTTCTAGAGTGCCTCAACTCTATTAGCAAGTCAAGGGTTTTTTTTTCAAACTGGTCCACCGCCGACTTGTTTGATTATACCTTTTGGATGGGTAACCGCTAAAAGTTATCGTGCTATGGGAAGCACGTAAAGCCGTCGGCGCGAGTGTCTCAGGCTGAGAATTGTTAGATTAAGTTGGAGGCCTTCAGAAGAGCTGTCACCTTTAACAATAGGATGACGCCAACGACAACCCAGCCTACTGGACACCAAAGCCCAAGAGAGCCTGCTCACTTCGGTGACAGCGTGCCGTGGGTCGTCGAAATGACGTCAAAATGATGTCACATTTTCATTGCCACTTTTTCAAAAAAGTTGTTTAGGGTAAATATTATCTAATTGGAGATCTTTTAAGAACAAAATACCATAAAAATCTCATAGTTATTAGTAACGATTTAATAACATTTTGAGTTCAGCAATGCTACTCTTACTCGCCTAATATTTTTATACAAATAACCTATCGATTTAAATGAGTACTGGCAACATTACACCGGTGACATCATTGACAGATACAAACATCGATATAATATAATACTACTAGGACAAGATGACGGGTCACGTACAAAATCTTAGCTAAAATCTGTCCGCGACCGTATTCCTACCAAACGGAGACAAATGTTTTAAAACAGTTTTAAGTTCAACCAAATTACAACCATGACACCGAGTAATAAAGTCATAAATCATAAAAATTTTATCTAATACTTACGACCAGTCGTGACAAAATACGTCATTTTCGTTTATTTTCGTATTTTTTCGAATTTTGAATTCGAATTTTACTACATGGTATGGGCTAAGACATATATGGACTCGCGCAGAACACTAAAATAATTTATAATATGAATGAACGTAAAAGTTTACTAGTTAGTTTAGTCAACCGCTTGGCGCCGCGGGAGCGTAAGCCACTGCTACGCCGCAGGTCGCGGGTTCGATTCTCGCTCAAGTCAAATAGTTCTGTGCTTGACCATGAATGTTTGTCTTGGTCTGGGTGTCTCTATGCATAATATGCAGGTATTTAAAAATAGAAGTAGCTATATATGTCTATCCAATGTCTAGTATCCACAGTACCAGCTTATGCTTAGTTTGGGCCTAGATGGTGTCGTAAGTGGTAAAAAAAACAAATAATTCAAATAGCCTTAACCAATTTTAAACAAACAATTTCGATGTTCTGGTAACAAATTATTAAAAAAAAATATTACAAAAAAGATCGACTCCATGCATCTACTGTTCTGGTTTGTTTATCAGTTATCATTGTTATCTGTGCCTTGTCAAGATTTTTGACGTGCGTCAAAAATTTTTTATGGCGGATTAAATCATTAATTTTTTTCAAAATATGATATAATTTGGTAATTCTAAGCTTAAAATATAACTTATTTTTTATTTACTTACCGAAATTAAGATACTCCATCTGTTAAATTGCATTTTTGGGCATTATTTTTGCAACCTTTTACTAGGCACTGCGGCATTGTGAAGCGTATTGACGTTGGCTGTGTTTCAAACCAACTAAACACAATATACGTTCGCGCTGTCAAGCGAGGCGTTATTTGCCGAGACGGTTTTTTGGCGCGGACACGATATCTGGTAGTATTATATATCGATGGATATAAAGCACTCAGCTATTGAAAACGTTTCTCTTTCCAACACATTAAAAAGTCGCTCGTGTTCACTGGTTTACTCATTTTAACTGATATTCCCAAATGTTTCTTCCTACTTGTTTAGGTTAAATAAAAGTGCACTGTTAGATCGACTCAAATGTCAAGAATTTCAACCAATTAATCATTATAAATTCATTATGGTCTTCAACCCAGAGAACATTGGATATAATTTTTAATTATGCTTCAATATTAAAAACGTAGTGAATATTTACAGTCTTTTGTTGTAAGCGTCTTTTTCTTTTTTAGTAACAGCATAAATACTTACTGTCAATTGAATGCGATTGGGCCTTATGATCAAACCAGAAGCAGTTCATTTATTTTGTTTTCGTAGTGTAGTATAACTCCAGTTATATTCCAATACAATTTATATTTCGGACACACCTTTACACTGTGCAGATATTATAATATTTCCTAAGAGCTACCGTCCGTTCGGTACCGTCGCCAGGAATCGAATGCCCGCTCTCGCCAACCGCCATTTTGAATTATTTCGATAGTGATGTGACTCGGACGAGTCAATCGACTACAAATTATTAAATTCCAATCGATATTAATTTTAATAAAAATGGGGACCTTACACTCGTCCATCCTGACCTCGTGTATGTCCCCATACACGCAATCAAGCGAACTTAACATAAACCTTACACTCGGCGAGAGGGGGCACTTACAATCACATTAAAGAATCCTGTAAACCCATCCAATTCTTACAGGCTTGGTTACACGTTATCATTGCCGCAAACCCATCCAATTCTTACGACAACGATAACATACACAAATTTAATTCTGCGAACCCATCCAATTCTCGCAAAAATAAATGCAATGCTTGCTAACCCATCCAGTTCTAGCAAAATTGACATTCACCAACATGCAGTCCCTGCTAACCCATGCAATTCTAGCAGGAACTGCTACACCGCTTATAAAAGCTTACAATCCTGGTCAACCCATCCAATTCTGAGCAATACATTTTATAAATCGCTTGTAAAAGCTTACAATCCTGGTCAACCCATCAATTCTGACCAATACATTTTATAAATCGCTTATAAAAGTTTACAATCCTGGTCAACCCATCAATTCTGACCAATACATTTTATAAATCGCTTATAAAAGCTTACAATCCTGTTCAACCCATCCAATTCTGACCAATACATTTTATAAATCGCTAATAAAAGCTTACAATCCTGGTCAACCCATCCAATTCTGACCAATACATTTTATAAATAATGCAATGCTTGCTAACCCATCCAATTCTAGCAAGATTGACATTCACCGACATGCAGTTGCTGCTAACCCATCCAATTCTAGCAGCAAGTGCTACACCGCTTATAATAGCTTATAATCCTGGTCAACCCATTCAATTCTGACCAATAAATTTTATAAATCGCTTATAAAAGCTTACAATCCTGGTCAACCCATCAATTCTGACCAATACATTTTATAAATCGCTTATAAAAGCTTACAATCCTGGTCAACCCATCAATTCTGACCAATACATTTTATAAATCGCTTATAAAAGCTTACAATCCTGGTCAACCCATCAATTCTGACCAATACATTTTATAAAGGTGTATAGGGTTCCCACCAAGAACTTAGGGTCCCAAGCCAACCTCACCTGCAAGTGGTGCACCTGCCGATCAACGGACGAGGCTCTGGCAAACAAAATGTCCCAATAAGCGGCAATAGGCTCGCCACCTATTACGTGGGATCAAAACACTGGCGAAAAGTGCGCGTTTAATATGCCTCTGCCTACCCCTTCGGGGAAACAGGCGTGAGCCTATGTATGTGTATGTACATTTTATAAATCGCTTATAAAAGCTTACAATCCTGATCAACCCATCAATTCTGACCAATACATTTTATAACTATCCGTGAGGACCTGTAATTGGCTTACTGCTTCAAATTTCAGTCATTTTATGTTTATTGTTATAGCTGTTGGTTTTCCAAATGGTAAATAAATAAATAATACAATGCTTGCTAACCCATCCAATTCTAGCAAAATTGACATTCACCGACATGCAGTTGCTGCTAACCCATCCAATTCTAGCAGCAACGGCTACATAGTAATATGCTTATAATAGATTACAATTCTGGTCAACCCATCCAATTCTGACCAGAATTTTCACATAATAAAATAGACATTTAATAAATAAAATCATGGCTACATTAATAATTGTATCGTAATTTAGTTAATACGGTTTTACAACCAACAGTGCAATATATCAGCTCATACAATAATTAGCGCAACATGTGTAAAACACCACTATTACTAACCATTTAATTTTTAGCACAAGTTAACAACATATTATTATCATAGCGACATAATATACATAAGGAATTAATATAAATTAGAATGATAGGCTGTTTTATCACTGCTACAAAAATAAGCCTATAACAATATAGCTCTGGACTGTACCATTAATACCTAGGTACATTAATATTATTTTAAATTAATAATTTGGGGGGGGGGGGGTGAAGTCACTCGCGTCAGTAAGAACTACCATCTTTTTCTAGACCCACCCTACACGTGCCCCTAAAAAAAATTACTGTTATCCGGTCAAATGGGCTATCGGCTATACATTCACCCCAAAGGACAATAAAAGCTACCGCTTAGTCATTAAAAACCTCCACCATAGCCAACAACCACCAAAGATTGTGAACTACAACAGAGATCCTATGCAAGTGTGGTAGCCGCCGAGACCGTAACGCAGTCAAAATCTACACCAGCTTCTGATAACACCACTGATATTACTGGCAATCAACGAAATCTGACTCTTGAAAGCATACTCATAAAACAAAGTGAGACGATCGATCTCCTAATTCAACAAATGTGCTCCATGTTGGACCTTATCACAACTCTCATTACAAAACAACAAATTACTTCTCTAAACCTTGCAACGTGGAAAATTAATGGCCTTGCACCTAACTCTCATGAACTTGAAGCATTCCTCCACTCCAACAAACTTGATGCATGCCTTATATCCGAAGCACATACAACCAATCGAAGCCGAATCTGCATCACCGGATATAGCGTGTACTTTGCCTGCCACCCGGATGGCGGACCTCATGCTGGTTCTGCGATTGTTATTAAAAATAGCATAAAACACTACCTATTGCAGCCGTACGCGACTAATCACCTACAAGCTACCAGTGTGCATAGAAGACACTGCACTATTCCTGTATGAACGTGAGAATGACAAATAATTAAATATAAATAACAAATATGCGACGTATTACGGTCATTACGACGAGAGTTATGCCGTCGGGAACTCGATCGATGTCGACTCCGTTGCAAGTTGATTTCCTCTTCCAAGCGCCCGACTCCGTCTCGTTCTCTCTCCGACTCAGGATCCCCGTCCCGGATGCTCCGGCTGCAGACCCCGCGATGAGCAGGGCCACGGCTCCGATAGCGAGTGCGACCTCCACAGTCCACCTCGCTGCGCAGTCGACTCCCGCCCAGCTCCTTCGCCATTGCGTCCCGATGCACCGGGCTGCGGCGTCTCCAGGCGTCAGCTTGGTCCATTACCGAAAAGTTCGGTTTGAATTTGTATTTTTAAATAGACGGTAAATTTATTTAAAAAAACGTTTATCTCAGAAACGGTGCGTGTTAGCGCAAAAATAATGAAAAATTCATACCCCTTTATAAAACCCCGGAGCATATTTCTTAGAACCCTTTTCTGACCTTAACATGACCTTGACCCTGGTCCTCCGAATCCCAACCAATGATACACTTTATTTAATAATAAAAATAGACAGTCTTGGAGCTTCCTCCTCAAGACCATGGTTGCACCTTAATGTGACCTTGACCCTACGTTCACGGCACAAGCTAAACATAATCAAGTAGTATTCTTTTCGTAATTATCCGTTACATACATACACAGTCTCCCTTCTATATCCTCGAAGAGCTAGGCAGAGCTAGATATTGCTATACTCACTTTTGACCAGACCAAACAAATCCCAACAATACATTGCCCGATCCGGGCATCGAACCCGGGATATGTCCCACGAGAAAATTTATGCCGCGAGACCAACGAGACAGTAATAATCCGTTAGACAATTATTACACTATGAAGAGGGTAATTTTAAATTTGTTAGCGTTGTTACATTGTACGCTGGTAACTAGTTTTCTATTCCAATATATATTTAACAAAAGTTCAAAACTAGGACGAATACAAAATACCCCATACGCGCACACGTAAAATCATAATTTGAACTAAAACGAATATAAATAAATGTGAGCATGTACTTACCACTTCTGATTTGTAGTGAAACTCCAGTTATATTCCAATACAATTTATATTTCGAACACACCTTTACACTGTGCAGATATTATAATATTTCCTAAGAGCTACCGTCCGTTCGGTACCGTCGCCAGGATCTGAATGCCCGCTCTCGCCAACCGCCATTTTGAATTATTTCGTTAGTGATGTGACTCGGACGAGTCAATCGACTACAAATTATTAAATTCCAATCGATATTAATTTTAATAAAAATGGGGACCTTACAGTAGTAGAGATGGGTCATCAAACGAATGTATTACACGGTTTTTGTACCTATGCATTAAATACTAAAGTTGAAATGACTTTACATGAATTTTCGTAGAACAGTTTTGAAATAAATGACTTTAAAAATTAAGTTATTTTACTTGTCTGAACCAGACATCATACGGCATACTACATGGCATTTCTTCAGCTTAGAAACAGGTTTTAATCAAACTGGTTGGTTGAGTGCGAGGATCATGACCCTCAATATTTGAATCCTTCGATATCACTTACACACAAGCCAATAAAAATAACATTGTATAATACTGCCGAGCTTACTGTTTATTCTTAAATAATTTTACATTTGTTCCAATTACTCTCATTTATTTTAAACTAGAAAGCAATGTATATTATCAAGAGAGTCTAGATATTATATTATATTTTAAATTAACGGTATCTGCCTGATCCAGAGGACTTTTTGGTAAATCCTTTCTCAGTGCACCCATATAGCATTCAAGTTTCAGATTTTTGCGCCCAATGATTTTGGCTGTACGTTCTGTCAGTAAGGCTGAAACACAAGAATTTTATATACACAGATTATCTTGCTTGAGAAATTTAAAGGAATTTTGGCTATTAAAATGTAACACTGTTGCTAGAATATACATACAATTATTCATTCTGAATCAAGCTATGCATATTTATTTTGTAAATTGCTATAAAACTTAGACGTTAGGTCGTAAAACATTGCTGCTAATTTAGCCAAATTTAAGGGATATAAGTATATATAGATACATATAGTGTATTTATTCTCAGATAATATTTCATGTTGATACTGTTATAATTTTAAAAGCATTATTTTGTTTGTTTGTTTTCTTTTATTATATTGATGATAAGAATAGCGTTAGAATTTTAACAGGACTTAAATTATAAAGTAAACAATACAAATAAAGTTATTAGTTTTAAAGCTTACTCACTTTGTAATTATTATTATATGTTAAAATAAATAAAATTCTACAAACTGGCTTAAATGTTTAAGAAAACAACTCGTCTCAAAGTGTTTTAGAAAAAGGTGCTTTACCAAAATGCTATATTAGCTAATATTATAACAGTAACGCTCTACAAAACAATGGTCTACATCTAGTCCATGTTTTACGAAAAAGCCAGGTCTTAAATAATAATATGTAGTAGTTTTTATGTCGTACAGTCGTAATATATGTGATTTTTTTCGATCAGCCCGTTTTATAAAATCATTTAAGGGGTTAATCGAAATCAAGCATTTGAGCTAAAGGACAATGGCAGATCTCCATACATCAAAATGTCTGAAATTAAATTGTCGCGTACAGTATAAAAAATATATAAAAAAATTCGGCGTAAGTAACAGAGTCTATAAATGATTCTATTTTCACTCAGGAAAGCCGGAAAAAGAAGATATCGGTGTTTTAATTTTTAGTTAAGAACGAACAATGTAGGTACGTTTGAATTATCAAATGACATATTATGTCAGATTGACATCAAAACGCAGTAAGTATTCTGTAGCATCTAATTGTTGCAGCCAAAGACAAAAGCAGAGCTGCACATTTTAAATCGATTTTATGTGAAATCGATACAACATTAAAACGATGCTGTGACGGTTTTATCTGTTTGATTTAAAAGTTGTTTTGCTTCAAAAATATTAGTTTATTGATATAATGTTGATTAAAGATTAAATAACTGTATTTTAATAATTATATTTTAAACCAAACCAACGCTATAAAGGTCGATCGTATCGATTACTTATTTAATAATCGATACGGATCAACAGCACTCACGTCTATTCCTGTCACACCATTTTCTATGGCAACAATCAAATAATAAAGTAGGTACCTAGTTCGTAATCAATTGGAATGCTTTTTATCATCATAAAATACTCTGGCTTTAACGAGACAAAGTGAAAATATAAAAAATTGTAGAAAAAAAAATCAATTTGTTTTGCTCATATGAAGTTTAAGGACGCCACAACAAACCCAGACCAAATTCTGCAATTGTTCTTTGAGTTAATTTGATCATTATGGAGTCCTTTTAAAAGAAAACTACTACTAAGACGAAATAAGCTCTCAATTATTGCAATACGGGCTATTTAAGGGTTATTATATTGAACTAATTGTCTCATCTGTGGCTTGAATTAGCTAATCAATTAGTTATTCAACATGTTGTTCACCATGAAATTATGTGTCCAGTTTGACAGACTTGTTTCAAGTAATCAGTGCTTGTGTAGTGTGATGCGTGTTCTCTGTGCCGGTGTAGGGTTTGGTTTACGCTGACGAATGATGCGTCCAACTTAATTAAAGTGACGATTTATTGTTGTACTGTTCGCTACAAGATTGTGTCATATCGATTGCCTTATATTCTACTATGTAATAAATTTTAGATAGGTCCAACAGACAGCGGCGATAGCCCTGTGGATGGTGTCGGGTTCGATCCCCAGGTACCCCGGGTACACACCACTAACTTATCGCAGTTATGTGTGCATTAAAAATGATAATTATCGCTCGCTTTTTAATGGGCGCAATAGAGGGCAATAGGATCGCTCCCCATTACATTGTGACTGAAACAGAACTGGCAAGGTGTGGTTGTGTAATACACCTTTGCCTAACCCTTCAGGGATAAACATGTGAAGTTTTGTTATGTTGCTACGCGTTGCTGTTCTGTCGATCCTTGGGCAATAATAAGGCAATAGTTCTAAGCAATGTTCTTTTGAACTGTGCTGAGTGTTTCGTTGCCATTTAATGGCGCTGATACACTTGAGCATTCACCTGTAATGAGCATTCTCGCGAATGTTACAAAACAAATGAGTGTGTTTTGGCGAGCATTCTCACGAACATTCTGGCGTTAGAATATAGAAAATACATAGAATTCGCGTTACAATGGTGGTTAAACCCAAGGTATTTACTTCACTTTGACTTATAATCTTAATCTAGGTAAGAATCTTAGTAGTTTGTCACTAATTTGAACTTGACTAGTGATGGCTTACTCAGAATGAATATCGATAAAATATCGATTATGGTTACAATAAATAGTAAAAGTATGTAAACCAAATCTAAGGAGATTTGGTTTGCTCAGAATTAATTTCAATAGAATGTTGATAAACCCTCGATATCGATAAATAAATTTGAACGTAGGAACAGACACTTATGTGATTTATTAGACCTGTTCAAATTAAAATCTGCATTTTATTATTTAGAATCGTAATTTTTGTTTATGTATCTTACTCTAGAAATAATTCAAAAGTGAAACTGAAGTAAACTTGGGTAAAACTGCTGTTGTTGTGAGATTTCTATATATTTCTATATTCTACAGACTATTTGAATTTAAAGTGTTCGCTAGAATGATCGTGAAAATGTTCGGTTTGACAAAACTAAAAATGGCAAATGCTTGCTGTTATGTTACACATGAATGCTCAGGTGTATCACCGCCATTATACAATTTGTTACAGTGGCGCCCAACATGGGGCTGTCGGGTGACAATTGTGAATCAACGAAGATTGCCCACAGCTGGCAAGATAGGTAACAAGACTTAAAGGTTATTAGTAGCCTCTACTTTTACTCTACGCTATCTAATCTTCTGGGTGTACTTCTGCACTGTCTCTCTCCGCTCAACCTACCAACGATTACGTTCCCTTGAGCTACCGACGATGGCCCTACCACAACTTGTCGCGGATAACACGGACTGCCTGAAGCCAGGGACTACTCGCTGAGCTCCTACCACGCCACCTGCAAGACCAGAGGATCTACCCCTGTTCGTCGCACAACCCTTAGAGCAGCCTACACTGCCGTCTACCGGATTGACAGTATGGTAACTAGCAGCCTTGAGTCCAGTGAGCTAGTGTCCGTTCTATTCGTCACAATCCTGCAAAGTAACATCATCAGTCTGTATCAGCCCACTGCTGACCGCAGGCCTTTCCAATGGCACGCCAACGAGCTCGGTCTTCAGCTTTAGATAAGATAAGATATTTTATTTATTTGCTCAAACACATGTGTACATACAATATAAAAATCGCATGCGGGATATAAAACTGGAGAAAGTTCATGACATGTTTGCCATAAACAATGACGTGCAAATATAATTCTGCTTATTAGCTTTAAAATAGGATAAGTTACAACAGCCAACCATTCCTATAACTTAACTAGGTCTAAAAGGTTTACAAAAAATATCGCAAGGTACGAGTATACATAATTTTCTGCAGTCACAGTCACTTATTCAATTAGGTTACAGAATAACATGTATGAACGTGAAAATGTTCATATCAATGTTATGGATAATAGGGCGATAAGAAAAACCTTGAGGAAACTCATGCCTATATGTATGCAATACCGCCTATAGGTTTTAACGTATTCTATTAGGAGCCAATGAAGTACACATTAAGATTCAAGCGAATAACTTAACATATTATCTGCCTAGTTACTGTGTAAGATAATACATTATCTTATCTTATCTAAAGTTGAAGACCGAGCTCGTTGGCGTGCCATTGGAAAGGCCTGCGGCCAGCAGTGGGATGATACAGACTGATAATGACACTTGCCGGAATATGACCATACTCGTTCTCTTCGTCGTCGCACTTATTCAAATAGGTAGCAGTACCGCGGTATATTGCCTCCGTGGTCCAGTGGATAGCGTATGCGACAGCTGATCGGAGGTCCCGGATTCGATTCCCAGGTCGGGCAAAAGTGTTACTGGGTTTTTCCGAATTCTCAGTAGCAGCACGGAGTCTGGTGATGTGCCCGGTAACGGCAATAGGTTCGCCCCCTAATTACGTGGGACCTAAAGATTCATGGCGAAATGTGGGTGTAGTATTACACCTCTGCCATTTTTTTTTGTTTTACGAGGTGGAAAATCCCTTCGGATCTCCGACTCTAGGGGGAAATGAGAGCCGGAGTATGTGGTATTTCCACTAAAAACCACCTCCACTTTCTCATGTACCCGTGTGTCGGAGGGTAGGGTATCGCCGAAGCATTCGTCGTTACCCTCCGACGAGTATTGGCCCGCCAGATGGTCAGGCGGGCCCCGAACAAAACCCCCTTGGCGGTGGATTAAGGTGTTGGATTCCGCGGCCAAAAAACACAGCGGCCGCACAGGATAGGGAGGACGACAACGCAATACCGCATGTCCTCTTTCTCTGCGGCCCCACCGCGACGAATCGAATGGTGCGCCCCCATTTGGTCGCGGGGACAGGGACAGGGACAGACAGTATTGTCCCCCGCACCCGCACCGTTGGATGCATCCTGCGCAGGCCCCTCTAAGCCCACGCGGAGCGTCCTCCCCGGGATCTCTCAGAGTTCTATATGTTTGAGTTTCCCACGTCGCGCCCGCGCCCGCGCCTTTCACTGTGGCCGAGCACTTAGCGTCACCGCGGGTGACAAATCCACTGTTACTGAGCCCCCCGACAAGGTGGAGATCTCACGGGGGGGGGGGGGGGGATTACACCTCTGCCTACCCCTTCGGGGATACAGACTTGAGACTATAATTAAAAATAAAACACATGTTTGTAAAGTCCCCCACGACACAGGATTCATTCCTAACACAGGAGTTGTCGTTATTAAAAAAATGTATTTGAAATAGCTGTTTTGCTAGCCGTTAAAAGTCATCGACTTCTAAACTAAGAACGTAAATATTTCACTCACTTTATAACTAGATCATTAGCTTAGTGGGAAATAAAGAACAATGTGTTTTTTATCGTATGTTTATTAACATAGAACAGCAGGGGTAGGCCTCCCGCAAGGTGGACCGACGATCTGGTTAAGATCGCGAGAAGCGGTTGGATTCGGACGACTCAAAATCGATCTGTGTGGAGAACCTTGGGGGAGGCCTATGTCCAGCAGTGGACGTCTCTAGGCTGACATGATGATGATGATTTATTAACATTGGGAAGTAAACGCAAAAAACAAATTAAGGAGTATGATACGGTTTTGGGTTTTCACCGGCTATATGCATCATTTACATTCACGTACGGATAAAAAAGGTGACATACCAAACACATAGAATTTTACATACAAATTGTATAATTATAAATAAAACTACTTATCAATTGGAATTTAGGAAACAAATTTTGAGATTTTATGTTGCGATTTGAAATGCAAATGAGAGTAGGTATTTGTATCTTTTCTGTAGGCACCATGTATCACCCATAGTATATATAACCATCACAACTGGCGTCCCACGGTATGTGGTTTTGTGGAAGGACGCGCACCGCATCTTTGAAGTTACACCGCGAGTCGAACAGCGGTAGATGCAGAAGAGCAGTAATGCATTACTTGCGCTCGCATGATTATAATACAGCTAAACATATTAATTAATTATCAATACTTATATATGACTGCCTTTGTGGTTCAGTGGATAGCGTATGCGACTGCTGATCGGAGGTCCCAGATTCGATTCCCGGGTCGGGCAAAAGTGTAACTGGATTTTTCCGAATTCTCAGTAGCAGCCCGGAGGCTGGTAATGTGGCCGGCAACGCCAATAGGCTCGCCCCCTGTTACGTGGGACCTAAAAATTCATGGCGAAATGTGGGTGTAATATTTACACCTCTGCCTACCCCTTCGGGGATACAGTCGTGAGAATATAAATAAAAATAAATAAACTCGGGACAGTGGTATACCAACCGCGACTGACCAGTCATGTCATGACCATGGCTGGTATAACAAATGCCAAAACTTCGAGAGAAATATAAGGCAAATTACCTTTAATTTCCAAATTCAAATTCAAATCATTTATTTGTTCATAGGTTCATTACAAACACTTAAACAAAGTCATACTTTTTTTTAAATTAAGCTAGATGAGGCCGGTGTTTCCTAACTGACTGCCCTGAGAAGAAACATCCGAAACAAACTCAGAGGTCATAGTCTCTTTTAAAGTCCAGATAATTATTTAAAAAAAAGAAAATAATAATAAGTATACAACATAAAGTATAAATATGTGAGTACAATGTGAGTCAACTATACGAGTGAGAGACTAAAAAATAGTTATCTTTTGATAGAATTGCAGCAGCAGTTCAGAGCCGACCAGTCCCGGCAGACGGCACCCGTTCACGAGTATGACGTGAGACTCAGCCATAGCTTAGCTCAACCATTTTTTAGGGAACCAAACCACCCGACCCACAACGCCACCGTAAGCAAGACTTTTTAGTGAGCATGACGACCCAGAACTGCATGACAATCATCACGTCAATTAGAAAAAAAGAGAAAGCGACTACATGGTGCTCACATATTGACAATTTTAAGTTATGTATAGGAATATCATCATGATCTATAATGGTATTACAATAATAATAATAAACCCCTCTGGGGCAGCCGTTATCTCATCATGAGACTAACGCAATCTCAGAGGGCAGAGTAACAGCTTTCAAACATCACCTTCATCGTGTTATATAAACAAAAAATGTATTACAAGATGAAAAGAAAGCTTACAACCGCAGGGCAGCTTTGTGGCGAGCTGAATGTGTGTGGCGACACTGCGGTCCCGAATGCTTCAGAGAGTCGGTCAGGGCCTCGTCTCCGGCTTGCCTTTATTGGCTGGCCGGAGTGGATTTCCAAGAGTGCCCGCAGGACTCTCAACTCTGGCTTGCCTTGGTCGGCAGGCCAGAGGGAAGCCGCAAGAGCTATTAGCTCGGGGGTGGAAGTGTCATTCTCAAGGGCGTAACTACGGGGAAACCCGCTCCGGGCCTCCGTTGTCACGAGGCCCGCGATGGCGAAACCGGTGCCGCACCGCTCGACACCCCTAGCCACTCGCACCGGTGTTGCCCTCTGGCTGCCTTTATGGCAGAGTTTGTTTGCTTTGGGCGGCTGTTTAGAGAGGGCCCATCTAGTGAGTTGGCGAGTCACCACCTGCCACGCGGACGGATGCTATAAGAGTATCACTGGCAGATGCCGTTTTTCATCCATAGCATTAATTACCAGTTCACTAAACACCCATCCCCATAACCCGTATTCATTAGATCCGCTATAAACAATAGCCCTACACGTGATGCGGCTAGTCCATAGCTGTACTCAGTAGTGCAGTTGTGGAAGCTCCGTGTCATGTGTCCCATCCCATTTTAGATTAAAACTCTCTACGGGCCTCTGCACGTTGGATCCATATCCCCGTGTAAGCCTCCCAAAGGACCGGTTATTCTTCTAACACCAAATGTTAGAAGAATAGCCGTGAAGAAGAGAAACATAATAATAATAATAATAAACCCCTCTGGGGCAGCCGTTATCTCATCATGAGACTAACGCAATCTCAGAGGGCAGAGTAACAGCTTTCAAAAATCACCTTCATCGTGTAATATAAACAAAAAATGTATTACAAGATGAAAGGAAAGCTTACAACCGCAGGGCAGCTTTGTGGCGAGCTGAATGTGTGTGGCGACACTGCGGTCCCGAATGCTTCAGAGAGTCGGTCAGGGCCTCGTCTCCGGCTTGCCTTTGTTGGCTGGCCGGAGTAGATTTGCAAGAGTGCCCGCAGGACTCTCAACTCTGGCTTGCCTTGGTCGGCCGGCCAGAGGGAAGCCGCAAGAGCTATTAGCTCGGGGGTGGAAGTGTCATTCTCAAGGGCGTAACTACGGGGAAACCCGCTCCGGGCCTCCGTTGTCACGAGGCCCGCGATGGCGAAACCGGTGCCGCACCGCTCGACACCCCTAGCGACTCGCACCGGTGTTGCCCTCTGGCTGCCTTTATGGCAGAGTTTGTTTGCTTTGGGCGGCTGTTTAGAGAGGGCCCATGGAGAGGTGGTGACTCGCCAACTCACTAGGTTGGCAAGTCACCACCTGCCACGCGGACGGATGCTATAGGAGTATCACTGGCAGGTGCCGTTTTTCATCCATAGCATTAAGTACCAGTTCACTAAACACCCATCCCCATAACCCGTATTCATTAGATCCACTAAAAACAATAGCCCTACACGTGATGCGGCTAGTCCATACCTGTACTCAGTAGTGCAGTTGTGGAGGCTCCGCGGCATGTGTCCCATCCCATTTTAGATTAAAACTCTCTACGGGCCTCTGCACGTTGGATCCATATCCCCGTGTAGGCCTCCCAAAGGACCGGTTATTCTTCTAAACCCAAATGTTAGAAGAATATCCGTGAAAAAGAGAAACATAATAATAATAAGACTAACGCAATCTCAGAGGGCAGAGTAACAGCTTTCAAACATCACCTTTGTCTTGTGATATATATTACAGGATAGAAAGAAAGCTTACAAACCGCAGGGCAGCTTTGTGGCGAGCTGAATGTGTGTGGCGACACTGCGGTCCCGAATACTTCAGGGAGTTGGTCAGGGCCTCGTCTCCGGCTTGCTTTTACTGGCTGGTCGGAGTGGATTTCCAAGAGCGCCCGCAGGACTCTCGACTCTGGCTTGCCTTAGTCGGCCGGCCAGAGGGAAGTCGCAAGAGCTATTTGCTCGGGGGTGGAAGTGTCATTGTCAAGGGCGTAATTACGGGGAAACCCGCTCCGGGTCACGAGACCCGCGATGGCGAAACCGGTGCCGCACCGCTCTACACCCCTAGCCGCTCACACCGGTGTTGCTCTCTTGCTGCCTTTATGGTAGAGTTTGTTTGCCTTGGCGGCTATTTAGAGAGGGTCCATCTAGTGAGCTGGCGAGTCACCGTCTGCCCCTTTTCGACGTACTATAAGAGTACTTTAGGGCAGACGCCGGCATTCATCCATAGTTTTCATCTGAACCTATCCATTAAACACCCATCCCAATAGCCCAGAGTAATTAGTTTCCATATAAGTAGCAAAAGGCCCTCACCTGCTGCGGCTAACCCGTGACTGTACTTAATAGTGCGGTGATGGAGGCGCCTCAGTAGGTGTTCCATTACATTCTAGATTAAAACTCTCAAAGGGCCTCTGCACGTTGGACCTATGTCTCCGTGTACGCCTGCCAAAGGGCCGGGTATTGTTCTAACAAATTAGAATAATACCCGAGAAAGAGAAACAAATAATAATAAACACGTGTAGAATAGTTCGAAAATTTTTACAGGAAGACTCAAATATTGAACCGAATCCCCTAAATGAATCTCACTTGGCTTAGGCCCGTGGTTTCATTAAATTACCGGCATTCTTTAAATGCTGAGAAATACAAAATCTTGACCAAAATAATAATCTATATATTAAAAGAATTTGTGTTTTATAATACGAGTCGGCCAGCCCGTTCTACCCAACCGATTCGGATGATTATTTTTTTAAATGAAAGCTCTCGCTGCATAGATTTGTCATCAAGCATTAGAAATTATCTAACTTGCACATTCATCAAGTTATATGCAAAAACAGTTTTCTCCCATACATTTTTTACATTTTCGTAGCCGTAGTCAATGATTTTCTGCTTCTATATGTCTGCTTCTTATTGCGGTAGGCGTTTCGTTATAGGCCTAAAACACGCGCTGAAAAGAGCTCTTTCATTTGATGGTATGCTCATTTAAATTGGGTAATTTTGAAGGAAGATAGGTGTGGACATTGAACTTATTTTTCAATATTTTCCTATACATTTCTTAAGATTCCATTGCTTTCTCTCTACATGGACGGTTCTAAATTCAAAAATATTTTTTATGGCATCTAATAAGTTCTTTGCGGTAACTGCCAGGAAAAACCATTATGCCTCCTTTCATAAATCATACGGGTGTCAGTGTGGTGGTGTGTAAAATAAAATACCCGATGTTGGTAAAATTATCACTATAGTGAATTATCGCTGATAGCAGGTAATATTCCCCGAATGTTACCAGTTAACCTTAAGGAATTTTCTCCCTTTTTTTGTATCACGATGAAATCCAGTTACGGACTATTCCTCAAAGGGACCCCTCCGCCAACTCTGTACCGAGTTTGGGGCAAGTGATTCTAGATATTCGGGGGGGCATACCCACTAAAACACCGCGGTGTTCCTGTATCGAACCTCATGACGGGGTCGCGGTAACGACGTCAGTATACCCGCGATCCCAGGAATTTTCCCCAAATGTAGTGAAATTTTCGCCTAATTTTGGGAAAATCAACCCTACAGACGGGTAAATTACGTTTTATGTTAGGAAAATTGTTGTTTTTAAATTACGGACTTTCTTCGGGCATCTAAATTTTTTTCTAATCATCAGCCTTTAACAGTCCACTGCTGGACTAGGCCTCTCCTTTGGAAGGAGGAATTGGCCTACTTTACCACGCTGACCAAACGGGTTGGTATAGGGTTTTTATCAAGTTTTCCTTCTCTTACAGTGCTGTTCTATGCATAAAATGCTCCCTCTGTCGTCTCTTACGACACCCATGGGATGATATGGGGTGGTGACAATCCGTATTCTTAATCCGTCACCACACGGTTTTTTTTTATGTGGAACATATTACAGCGGTTCATAGTACTATTGTCATATAATTATATTACAAGTGGTAGTTATGGTAGAAATTGTAGCTTTGGTAAGAATAGTAGTTTTGAGAGAAAAGGTACTTTGGACAGCACCGGCGGTTTTGGTAGAAATGGTAGTTTTAAAAAAATGTTACATATGATAGTGTTAGTACGAATAGTAGTTTTGGTACAAATAGTGGTTTTGAAAGGAATAGTATTTTCGGTACGAATAGTAGTTTTGGTAGAACTATCACTTACGATTGCTACGAAAGCTACCATTCCTACCAAAACTACGGTTTTACCAAAACTACCATTTTAGCAAAACTGCTATTCCTATGTAAGAGCTTTTTTATAATAAATAAAATAAAATTATGCTGTGGAGCAGCATGGGTCCTCTAGTAATAATAATTACGCTTCATAGAACCGTTATATCTTATACATACATACATAGTCTCACGCCTATAAACCCGAAGAGGTAGGCAGAGGTGTATTTCTACACCCACTTTTCGCCAGATATACTTTAGTCCCACGTAATAAGGGGCGAGCCCATTGCCGTACCGGGCACATTTCCAGACTCCGTGCTGCTACTGAGAATTTCGTGACAGAAAAACCCAATATCACTGCCCGACCCAGGAATCGAACCCGGGACCTCCTGATCCCACGCGCACATTTATGCCGCGAGACCAACGAGGCAGTCGAATAGGGTTTGATGTCGAGTTTTCCGTCTCTACGCAAAGATGGTATCTGCATCGTGTTATCCCTTAGTCGCCTTGTATATGCCCTAATTGTTATCCCTTATACTTAATATTTAAAGCTGAAGAGTTTGTTTGTTTGGTGGAACGCGCTAATCTCCGGAATTACTGAACCGATTTCAAAAATTATTTCAGTGTTAGATATGCCATTTATCGAGGAAGGCTATATAACATCACGCTATGAGCCACGGGAGCGGAGCAGTAGCCTTAAATAAAGCGGGTGTAACCGCGGGCTCATCTAGTAAAATATATTCCGAAGCTGCAGAAAAGGCGACTATGCAAAAAATGTAAAACTAATTGCAAATAATTTAGTTACACGGCTAAAAGTTACTTAAAATCTAAACCACTAACGTGTGAACATCGCCGTTCGTTGAATGGCCGACTGAACTGAATGGAGTTAATCTGAAAGGGCTTCCATGTGTTAATGAAGATTGCTGTTTGCGTTCGACCGCAAATTGTACTCGCGACTAAATCACTGTACTACCAATACAGTTGGAGATTGGTAGACAATGATACGTTGAAATAGTGTCAGCATTTACGCATATTGAGACTAATATGATAAAGCTGAAGACGTTTTTTGGTTCAACCTAATAATCGCAGAAACTACTGGTCTTATTTGAAACTAGCTGTTTCCCGCGGTTTCATCTGCGTCTTGAGGGAACTATTTCGCGTACCCGGTTAATTTATAGCTTAAGTGACTCCTTGGTACATCACAGTGAAAGTCCCGTAAAAATCGGTTCAGCCGTTCCAGAGATAAGAGAGAACAAACAGACAGACAGACAGACAATTTAAAAAAATGTCTTTTCGGTATATGTGCCGTGTATACATCCATATTTCCATTATCCATTTAGTAAAAAGCGTTTATTTTAATATTACAAACAGACAATCCAATTTTATTTATATATGGATGTATAGATTTTGCATCATTATTTTTGTGCTGGAAAGCCTATTTATCGAGGAAGGCTATATAACATCACGCTTTGAGTCACGGGTGCTGAGCTTTAGCCCTAAATAACGCGGGTGAATGATGGGCTCCTATAGTTGGTTATAAAGACGCTATGTGATTCATACATTGTTCACTCAAGTCTGGGTGTTTATTTTGTCCGTTGGTTGTAGGTTTGTACAGTCCCCGCAACATAGTATTTATCCCTATTGCGGTAGCTGTCCCTTTCAAATATAAAAAAATATATCAAAATTTTATTGGTTACCTACATCGTAGAGTTAATAGTTCAGTCAATTTAGACATAAAAATACTGGTCAAATAACAATAATTGCCGGAGAGCCAAATATTGGTGGAGAGCTGGGGTTTACCATAACAAATAAAGTCTTAAAAGTCCCCATCGATACCATGTGTGCTACAAAAGCTATTCGGGGTCAAACGTCAAAATTTGAGGTTTTTTGATTTTTTCTCAAAAACGGTAAGTTTTATCAAAATAAAACCTTACGCAAAGTTGTAGACCTTAAAATTCTCTACAAAAATGGTATGAATGATTTTTCCTAAGAGTTACCATTCCAGAGATATGGCGATTCTAAGAGTCACATCATACATGATATGCACACATTTCCACGCCACCTGTGAGGTAGTGTACTCGGCGCGTTTTTTTACCGTGGTTTACCTTGTAGGCCTACTCCACTAACTGTCATGACAATTTTAGGATAATTTAAGGGAACAATACTCGTCAAGTTCTAGATATTACCTTATTATTGATATTGATTATTGATATTGATTATTGATATTGATTATTGATATTGATTATTGATATTGATTATTGATATTGATTATTGATATTGATTATTGATATTGATTATTGATATTGATTATTGATATTGCTATTGATTATTGGGTTAACTATTGTTTTGATTTCTTTAGATATTTTAATCAAATTCATACTCTTGAAAGTCTACTTCAACAGTCATGTCTTCTTTGATTCCTTCTTCTTCCTCTTCTTCTTGCTGGATGTTCATTAATTGTTCAAATGTGGCTGAATCATTGGTCTCTTCATTATAATCACAGGAATCTTCCTCTACTCAACTGGACATTTGAATTAAAATTATTCAAAAAAGGTTTGACTGACTTCGCTAAAGTATTTACAGAAATTGATTCCACACCTCAAACAATAATTACGGAAGGAATTCGCTTTCTTCTTGCAGTTTATGGAGCTCCAAAAAAATTACTTGCATTGATAAATTTCGTTACTTAACTTTAGTAAAAAATATACGAAATGAGAAACAAGTACAACTATCATGTCTTCCTCCAACATCGGCATCTGCTATTCAACACTCGTATCGAGTATACTATCAAGTTCAAATATGGCTAGGCAATCAACTGAACCCAGAAGACTGCGGTTGGAAATTGATAGATAATACTCTGCAACCGATTCAAACTTTACTTCCACCTGGTACAGAAAAACTCCTCAACACTATTTTTTGCAGTTGCAAAAAATGTTGTAGTGCCAAATGTGGCTGTAAAAAGTCGGGTTGCTGTGTTCTCCAGCTTGTACCAATTGCCAAGGCCAGTCTTGATCAAATGTCCAGTTGAGTACAATAGAAGAAGATTCCTGTGATTTTATTGAAGAGACCAATGATTCAGCTGCATTTGAACAATTTATGAACATCCAGCAAGAAGAAGAGGAAGAAGAAGAAATCGAAGAAGACATGACTGTTGAAGAAGACTTTCAAGAGTATGAATCTGATTAAAATATCTAAAGAAATCAAAACAATAGCTAACGCATTAATCAATAGCAATATCAATAATCAATATAAATAATAAGAAAATATCTAGAACTTGATGAGTATTGTTCCCTTAAATTATCCTAAAATTGTCATGACAGTTAGTGGAGTAGGCCTACAGGGAAAACCACGGTAAAAAAAGCGCGCCAAGTACACTACCACACAGTTGGCGTGGAAATGTGTGCATATCATGCATGATGTGACTCTTAGAATCGCGATATCTCTGGAATGGAAACTCTTAGGAAAAAATCATTTAGAACATTTTTGTAGAAAATTTTAAGGTCTACAACTTTGCGCACGGTTTTATTTTGATAAAACTTACCGTTTTCGAGAAAAATCCAAAAAGCCTCAAATTTTGACGTTTGACCCCGAATAACATTTTTAGCACACATGGGATCGATGGGGACTTTTAAGACTTTATTTGTAATGGTAAACCCTAGCTCTCCACCAATATTTGGCTCTCCGGCAATTATTGTTATTTCAAATGTCTAATATGACTCTGCCTACCCCTTCGGGGAAACAGGCGTGAGTCTATGTATGTATGTATGTATGCAAATGTCTATATTGACCGGACTATAACTACTACATTCAAAGACCATAAGACGCCTATTAATAAAAAGCCGCTTACAACACGTTGTGGTCAATGTAAGTCATGCATATCGCAAAATTCATGTTATGGCTTTTATGGTAACGCTCACTGCGCGTTGTGGCAATCACAGAGAAGCCACGTAGCGAAATTCGTGCTATGGCTGGCATTTATATTTGACCACAAACGAAATAAATAGAAAATAACAAGATAATTCCTCAATGCATCATCGCATGTTTATCCCCATGAGGTTAAATACCTTCATTTCTGAGTGAAAAACAAATTTTGACCCATTTTCAATAATATAACTAATTACGTTATTTTTCTAGAAACTGCCATCACGCCATTTTAGCCAAAAGTATCCGATTGTAGTGACCATTATTTTCGTATCCTCTCTTTTGATTTATATCAAACAGTTACCACAAAACCAGTTGAAATGAATTTTGCATTTTATCAAACTGCATTAAATAAACTAAAAAATATATCAAAAACATGGAATAAAAAAGATTTTGCGTCATCAAAAGTCGTAAACAAGGCAGTAGGTAACCAGGATTTAATATGCGCTACTAAAAACATGTACCTTAAGTATTCGTAATGGTTATCTTGATCAAATTTTATTTCTCTTTTGCTGTATTCTCAGGTACCTTATATTAATATTTATTTCTTAAAAAACACAGATACATAAAATATTGTTTTCATATAAAATCAAACTTAAGGCTATGATTTATCAATTAATTGGAATGACCACCATTCTTGTAGTGGTTAGAAACTATATCACAGCATGCAGGGTTATTCTATTTTTTTTAAATTATAGACTCACGCCTGTGTCTCTGAAGGGGTAGGCAGAGGTGTAATATTACACGCACATCTCACCATGAAATTTTAGGTCCCACGTAATAGAGGGCGAGCCTATTGCTGTTATCAGGCACATCACCAGCTGGCTGCTACTGAGAATTCGGAAAAACCCAGTAACACTTTTAGCCCGACCCGGGAATCGAACCCGGGACCTCCGATCAGCAGTCGCATACGCTATCCACTGGAACACGGAGGCAGTTTTATATACATTATATATTGTAATATATATATAGTATATATATATATATATATAGTATATATATATATATATATATATATATATATATATATATATATATATATATATACACCGTTATTTTTTAATTAGTACAAAAACTTTAAGGACATATTAGCGAAGACATTATTATCATATAAGTGACGTAAGAATTTCATAATATCTATAAATAACAAAGTTATAATCATTTGTTTTTTGTAGAAAATCTCACCCAAATCATAGACATATTTTACAATCCATTCACTACTTCATTGATAGTACTTACTTTCCGTCCTACTCTTACGCATTCTTTCCGTCGCACTTATAATGCAGGTAGCCGTAGACAATAAAATGAAGCAAAATAATAAGTGTAGGTAGATATTTTTATTTTTTTTTTAATTCTACCCACTCCTTCATACTTCATCCTGTCTTAGGACCGGCAAAATTTACCGTTTTACAAGTAATTAAATACGGAGGTAGGTATGTAATTAGAAAGCAAACACGTCATATCAAAATAAAAGAAAGTATTCTGTAATAAAAGAAAAGAGTAATTTTGGCGTATTTATGAAGTTAGAATCGGCTGCTATTTACAATAACTATTAAATCGTCATCACGTCAGCCTAGAGACGTCCACTGCTGGACATAGGCCTCCTTCAAAGTTCTCCACACAGACCGATTTTGAGCCGCCCGCATCAAATTATTATTTAGTTAAGTAGGTAATATTTACTTTACTTACAAGTATTTCAATTGTTCTTCGAAATATCCATCACTATTGTCAATACACAGCACGTTTTATTTAATTGTTTTTTAACGAGATAAGTAAGCTTCTCTGACTTTTCACTGCGTCAAAAGCGTCCAATATGCACTGTTTAAATTATTCGACACTCACACTCACAACGGCTCACTTTTGTACACAGTGGTGAGCATGGAGGCCAAGCTACGACCCGCCTCGACCGATCCACTGGCTTCCAAACACTTCCCTGTACAAACGCATAGCTGCACTCGCGTGATGTGAACTAATAAGCCATCCCGTTGGGCAAACGTAAACAAAAAATAATTGTTTCCACGAAAAAACATCCGCTCGCTATTGCCTTCAATTTAGCACTGCGGCGCGCGCGCAGAGGGACAGGGGGTGGCGAGCTTCGAGTTTGCACAAATTTATCAATGGAGTAGTGGCGCGTAAAATTACTACGACAACATAGTATTTAGTTATGCATTTACCAAACATTACGTATTTTTGTGGACAGTTTTGGGACAGTTTTGGAACTTAGTATTTTTATTTTTTACATACATATATATGATTAGTTAAAGATGCCTAGAGCCCCATTAAATTTTTTGTACTAATTAAAAAATAGCGGTGTATATAATATAGTAATCTTTATCTGGTAGCGCTCATAGTGACATGGCTTCGCGGTAGTAGAAGACCGATGGGTGACCGTTTGCGGATTTACATTAGAGGACTACCGTATTTCGGTGAGCAGGAAAAGTCATCGATCGCGGTGTTTGACTCAAACGCAAGAATCTTTAGGATTATGTTGAAGGCCTTCGAGCAGTCTTAAAAGTTCGAAACCAGAGATGAGCATCATCATCAGCCTTTCTCACAGTGAGAAGAGGCCCAAGCTCACCAGTAGGCAGCGTACGCGAAATGTCGGGAATATAAAAAAGTGTTTTCTTTTCCTATCGACAACGTAACCTAACCTTACAGATGTACCAAAGGTTAGGTTAGGTTTTCGTTTGGAAATTAATTTAATTTCTAACGCTGTTAGTACACTTACGCAAGCGCATGCGTCAACGAAACTACGAAATATCTGTCAGTTGCATGAAAACGTTTTGTATATGCTATGTCTCACTCTATTACACAGCAAGATTAATAAGTTGCATCCTTGTCACTACTGCGACATTGTCGTTACACACATACACAGACGTTTTGACAGAACATGCGTCAAGTTTTTAGGGTTCCGTACCTAAAAGGTAAAAAAAGGAACCCTATTACTAAGCCTCCGCTGTCTGTCTGTCTGTCCGTCTGTCCGTCTGTCTGTCACCAGGCTGTATCTCATAAACCATGATAGCTCGAAAGCTGAAATTTTCACAAATTATGTATTTCGGTTGCCGCTATAACAACAAATACTAAAAATTAAAAAAATTAAAATATTAAGGTGGGGCCCCCATACAAAAAACGTGTCTTTTTTCGTATTTTTTGCTCAAAATTACTAACTGTAACAGTATTTAAGTAACATACAACGAACGTGATTTTCTTTTATAGATGATAGTACGGAACCCTTCGTGCGCGAGTCAGACTCGCACTTGCCCAATTTTTTCTTGTAGTTTTGACAGTTTCACACATGTTTCGTCGCCGCAATAGTTCCGCAAAAGCTTCGCAGCGGCATGCGAACCCGTAGGTGTACTAACAGAGTTAAGGACTAAAGACTTATCTCACACTAATTATGCTGCCTTTATTTATTAAAACTTATTTTCCCAATCTTGTTTAATAGTTATCTTAACTGTTGTGAATGCAATAATTTCTTATCTAGAAAATAAATTTACATTATATATCGAAGGATTTTGTTTTTGCTTATTCATATTAAAGGTAAAAATTGTAAAAAATGTCATTTCTGTATATGTACCGTGTATACATTCATATGCATTTAGCAAAAAGCAGTTATTTTAATATTACAAACAGACACTCCAATTTTATTTATGTGTATAGTTTTTTTTAATTTTACAATCAGACACTCCAATTTTATTTATGTGTTTTGTTTTTTAACTTATATCATCAAAAATCTATAATTTTTGATGATATAAGTTAAAACCAAAGAAATATAACCTTATTAAGTCATAGAAGTAACACTCAAAATAACAACAGCGGGTGCTATGATTGATATCTTGTTTCTTATGGCACATGCAGTATGATAGAAAGAGCTATCGATAGGTTTAGCAGCACGATCTTATAGCAGTCTTGTGGTAGGCAGACAGTAGACAAAACATAGAGTTAGGAAACCGAGTGTTGTTCGTAACAGTGATGGTTTATCGATAAATATTTTTGGTCAAATGTCTAACTTTAGTATGTGTCGATATATTTAAGCCGTAGAAGTAGACAACTAAAATATTGAATTTGTAGTTATAGCTGTCGACGCCTGAGAATGATTTGCAAAGACTTGCCAGACAGACAGTACTAAAAAAATCACGTGTTTAATTGTTCGTTTTAGCCATAAAATCTATTGACAAAAAGAATTCTACTAATGAGCGATGCGTTGCGATGCGATGCTAAGAAACTGTCACTTAGATTATGTATTGTACGAATTATACCATATTGGCTAATTCGGCACGGCAGGCTTTGGCAATTTGTTTGCGTCGCATCATATCACGTTGCTTGCTATCGCTAACGTTGGACTGTGCTCGATTTTTTTAGAGTTGTAGGTAATCCGACTGCCACGCCGAAGCTTGCGGGTTTGATTCCCGCTCAAGTCAAACATTTGTGTGCATGAATATGGATGTTTGTCTTGGTCTGGATGCTACTATGTATAATAATATATTTTTTTGTGTTTTTAAAAAGACAACTCCCGCATTAGGACTAAATCCTGTGTCACGGGGGACTTTACAAACATACAACTAACGGACACAATGAACACCCAGACTCGAAACAATAATTTGTGAATTACACAAAGTGTTACCTCGTGTGGGGATCGAACCCACAACACTCGGCGCAGTGTCAAGCGGCGAGTGTTTTTGTGCTTAAACCACTACGCCAACCGTGCATTCAAAATATGTAATATATTTACAGAAAAGTATATATGCATGTTTATCGATTGTCTAGTACCTGTAGTACAAGATATGCTTAGTTTGGGACCAGATGATGTTGTGTGAATGTGGAAGAATATTATATTTTATGGTAGAATATTATGTAGCGGACTACAAGACAAGACATCTTTGATCAGTCAGGATAGCACTAATATGATAAATAATATAGAAGTAAGTAGATTAATTAAAATCGTTGTAATTATTATATTTTATTAATATGTTCAAACTAAAATTACACACTTTTTGTTTAGCTTTGGATAAATAATTCTACCGGGTGTGCAATGTCCGGGCATAAATGTAATGTAGGCACAGCTTTCGGTTTTAAACGACGCCAGGTGCTTTCTGTCTTTAAAAAACAGTCTCTCTCAAAATGACGTGAACAAATACGATGGTACTTCTGCTAAATCAAACTAGGCCGTCCAACGGCATTTATCCAATGTTTTCTTGTGACGTCATTAATAGGCCACCTGTAATAAAAAACACCTTCTTAATAATAAAAAATGCTACTCACATCCCTGATCCATCTACTATTTTATAGATGCAAAAATGTAAGCCTACACACACTTGCGTACACTGGAACACTTGGCTTTAGGTTAATAGACGCTACTTTTAAGGTAGGTATCTAAGTAAATTGTGTACATTTTACATTAAACTGCGCTTACTATCAAATGCGCGATAGAAAACTGGACGGCTGGACGTCTTTGTTTATTGTCAACTGAGCAACCGCGGCTACCCGCTGTCGCTTCCAGCTACAGTTTTACATTCATGTCCGATAGTTAGTTTCCGTATTTATCCCTCATTCAAAAAACATCGATATCTCCTTTCACTGTCAAATCCCATCACTAAGGCCATTAAATCAATAAATGTACAAAATATCAATTTGTGAGTTAAATTCATAACACATACGTATGCAAGCTGTTCCTTTGATTTGCAATACAATGATATTGTGTAAACTTAACACTCATTATAGCATTAATACGAGAAAAGTAAAGAAATTTGTTGGAAAATGCCGACTCACTGCTAGAAGATAAAGTTTCTCCTGTTATTTCCGTTCCGAGAATAGCGGAATCCATACCCCGATACCACATACACGATGTGTATTAATTAATGAGTACACTATGTAATTATTTTAAGCTTACTTACTATTTAAATGCAAAAAAGTTATTAAAAATGTAAACGCAAACGTCCAACAAATTTTACACTGATGACAGATCACAGCACGGCTATTTAGAGAATGTAGTCAAAGATATGAGTATGTAAAGAGTCTATGCCTCTTAAATGAGACGCGTAATTTGACGTTATGATTAACCAACTAAGACCAACTGACATTACATGTTGCACGTTCGGTATAAGGAAATTTATAGGGCATGTTCTCTCTAGTCTAAACCTAGTCCAACCTCTCTGGTTAAGACACAGCCACGTTTTAGCGAGCATTCTCACGAACATTCGGGCGAGCCTTAGAACATAGATAATACATAGAATTTGCGCTGCAATGGCGGTTAAACCCAATATATTTACTTCATCTCATCCGTGTGGTTGACGGCATAGAATACAAGTGTCACCACCCCCTATCTTCCCGTGGGTGTCGTAAGAGGCGACTAAGGGATAACACGATGCAAATACCATCTTACGGAAGAGACACGTCACCTCTGACTTTTCGGAAAACTCGACTTCAAACCCTATACGACTGCCTCGTTGGTCTCACGGCATGTGCGCGTGGGATCGGGAGGTCCCGGGTTCGATTCCTGGGTCGGGCAGTGTTATTGGGTTTTTCTGTCACGAAATTCTCAGTAGCAGCACGGAGTCTGGAAATGTGCCCGGTACAGCAATAGGCTCGCCCCTTATTACGTGGGACTAAAGTATATCTGGCGAAAAGTGGGTGTAGAAATACACCTCTGCCTACCCCTTCGGGGATAAAAGGCGTGACGATATGTATGTATGTATGTATGTATTTACTTCACTTTGACTTATGAATTTATTCTAGGGAAGAATCTTCGTAATTTGTCACTAATTTTAATTTGACGAGTGATACTCTGAATAAAATAAATATCGATAATGTTTACAATAGATCCTTAGATTTGGTTTACTCCGAATTAATTTCAATAAAATATTGATAAACTCTGGATATAAATAAATAAATTTGAACGCAGGAACAGACACTTGTGTGATTTATTAAACCTGTTCAAATTAAAATCTGCATTTTTTTATTTAGAAACGTCATTTGTTTATGTATCTTATTCTTACTCTAGAAATAATTCATAAGTGAAACTGAAGTAAACATTTTGGGTAAAACTGCTGTTGTAGTGCGATTTATATATTTTTCTTTATTCCACGAACTATTTGAATTTAGAATGTTCGCTAGAATGATCGTGAAAATGTTCGGTTCGACAAAGCAGAAAACAGCGAATTCTCGCTGTTCTGTTACAAGTGAATGCTCAGGTGTATCGAGCGCTATTACATGGCTAAAATGAATAATTTTCAATATAGGTATTTACATCAGAATTCAATTAACATTTTCTTTTATGCGTGTACATAGAAAAAAGTGCCGTCACTAACAAAGACCCACTTTGATAAAATTACTAAGTACGCATTTGCGTATTTACTTATGTAAGGTAATTGTACTATAGGTAATTGCCTAACGACAGCATAGCAGTATTGTTACAGAGAGTAAATTGCTTGCATACAGAACAATCATAGCTTCCACATTGATAAATTCCATACGTCGATACAACATAGAAACAAAATGCTAAAACGGAATAACCCGTTGTCAAAATGACTATGCATGAAATTAAAAAAAGTCATAGCGATACCGCAAACATTCTCAAAAATATGCGATCAATCCTGATATTACGCTGTTAAATTTTAAACCAGTTTATCAGGATATGGCTTGCATTTTAAATTAAAATGAGATCATAATATATTATGGCGAATATTCTGTATATTCTAGAAATCTAGACCATTTTCGGATACGCAGTCCAAAAAAATTTGTCGTAGATACTTACATAGGTATTTTTACAAATTGTTTATTAACGCTTGTCCCGTGCCTTGCAGAGAACATTAAGCGACTGTCATGAAGATCTATGACACTCGTTATGGGGAGTCAGTATCTACTTTAGAAGAACCTGACACTGATTTAATGTTATTTGAACTTATAGTCCTAGTATTGCGGAAAGTTTACTTATGTCAACAGACATAAAGAACATCATCATCAACATTATGGAGAACTCCCAGACATGTAAGTTTCTTCACGATGTGGGAATTACGACGAACCCCTTCTTAGTGTATCTCTACACTACGCAAGCAACATAAATACCAAAATTCAGCAGCTTGCCACCAGTAATTTTGGCTGTGTGTTGTCAGTCAGTCAGTAACGCATTTTTTTTTATAGGCTCACGCCTGTATCCCCGTAGGGGTAGGCAGAGGTGAAATATTACACCCACATTTTGCCACGCATTTTTAGTTCCCACGTAATAGGGAGCGAGCCTATTGCCGTTACCGGGCACATCACCAGACTCCGTGCTGCTACTGAGAATTCGGATAAACCCAGTAACACTTTTGCCCGACCCGGGAATCGAACCCGGGACCTCCGATCAGTAGTCGCATATGCTATCTACTGGACCACGGAGACAGTTTTATATATACAGATAATTGTTTAATTTTGTTCTGAAAGTGCTATCACTTACTCGAGTTGCCGTTGTAAAGCACTAGTTAGTTTTAATCTAGTCTTCGCTGCTAAATGCAATATGCTGTGCTATTGACCCTCTCACTAAAATTTTCTTTCATTTTTTAACTTGAAACCCTATCTTGACAGTAGAGTAATATGTACAATCGAACAACTTCCCGCTAGACCACCATAAGGGCGAAAATCGCTCAGCAAGACATCGTCGCTTCCAGTGCTACTTTACACGCACATTGACACTCGTATACAAAACCACTTTCTAGTGTGCCTCGGCTCTATGAGCGAGCCAAGGGATTTTTTTCAAACGACCAGTTTGAACCAGCGCCGACTTGTTTGATTGTACGTCTCAAAAAATCTATATAAATTCTTTATCTTGATAGGTATTTAGTATTTATATTAGTTAATTAGGTATGCTAACGGTCGTCAAACGGATCCTAGCTCCTCTAGTGTATTTATAGAACCTGTTATTTATGCTAAATTTTCGAGATAGCCATAAATTTATTTTAAATAAGTCTATTTTATATCCTTATAGTGTGTGTACCAAGACCTAGAGAAGCCTTAACTTTTACGTTTTATTTATTCAATAAAGGTTCTATTTCCAAGGCATACCTACTTATGGAATGTAGTTCAAGGCAGCGATAGCCTAGTGGAGATACCAACGGACTGCCATGCAGGGGGTATCGGGTTCGAACCACGGCGCACACCAATGACTTTTCGAAGTTAAGTGTGTATTAAATTGTTAATTATCGCTTGCCCCGTGCTTCGGAGAGCACGTTAAACCGCTGAAGGGAACGACTTCCCGGCTGTCATGAAGATCTTTGACAATCGTTACGGGGAGTCAGTACACTCAAATAAACTGATACTGGTCTAAACCATGGAATATCGCTATTCCTTTGGGTTGCGGAGGTCAGACGGCAGTCGCTCTGTGGAAAAGTTGATATTCTGTCATATCTGGTTAGACCAGTAAGCGGATCCCGGGCTCCAAGGCGTGCCAGTCTTGGATGCAACCGGGATAACGCTAGGGCGATGATGATGACTCATGGAATGTAGTTGCATTATATGTTCCTTATGGTTCTAAATCTCAGTATATTTTCAGACTTTGCACTCTATTATACCAATACTGTGACTGCAGTGAGCTTATCTTGGGACTTTGTTGAGAAATAGAACCACGCTGTTTTCTGATCCCCTAAACTAGACATGCACATTGCACACATTGTAACGTTATGGGTCACTTTTACGTTGCACGAGGGTCAACGCTATTTATTCAAATAAAATATCGATATATATCGGTAACAATATGTATATTTCTGTAAAAAGAATCTATACAGCCTTTAGCAAAAGGAAAAGAAAACTGATTTTACACAAACTTGACTCTAAACCAAGATAGGAGAAGGGGGGTTCGTGTAGTCCAATTAAAACGCACTCCAGGATATGCAGAGGGAAGACGACTTAGCTTGCGAAGCTGCGGTGGCCAGAAATGGACGTCCATCGCCGCACGGTCGTATTTAAAGGCCCGAAATGGAGTGCCTGAGTGAGAGGACGTCGACCGCTACGACGTCAAAACATAATATTCACATTAATACCACTAAGCGCCCTTTTTACAAGGGCGCTTAGCCTTTAAAAACATAATTCTAATTACATACTATCATTATATAAATGATTTGATTTGATCCCATTTTTGTATCACCATGGAAAATCCATGATGTGTTTCGCCGATATTCATGTTCGGCCTAAGCATAAAAATCACCACTGTGCGATGTCTTCGACTACCCCATAGCAATGAATACAGATTTACATAGAAGCGCAGTTCTTAAGGCTTTTGTGTGCCGATTCCAAGTCGAGACTGTCTCCAGTTCAGTTCGTAGTTGGCGCCGTTGGCGGCGCTAGCGTCGTTCTCCGTCTCTCTTGGTCTCGTAGTTAAGATACACAGGAGGAACGTTCGCCTCTCTTGCTCTCGTAGAGACAGCCGTCACAGCGCGACTGCCACGCCGCCAAGCGGCAATTTGGGTCACAGAAAGTTTGTCTTCAAAACGCCCATGGGAAATGCACCTCTTTGTAAATATCTGAGCTCTTTGCCCATAGTATCAAGTGAATCTACCACAGTGTAGTATACTCTGGAACGCGCACGTGGACACTGCACCGCCTTCGTGGCTTGCTAGAACCAATGCGTCATTTATACTCTCAAAACAAGATAAAATATTTTCAAATGCATACATACATACATACATAGACTCACGCCTGTTTTCCCGAAGGGGTAGGCAGAGGCACATTAATCGCCCACTTTTCGCCAGTGTTTTGATCCCACGTAATAGGTGGCGAGCCTATTGCCGCTTATCGGGTTATTTTGTTTGCCAGAGCCTCGTCCGTTGATCGGCAGGTGCACCACTTGCAGGTGAGGTTGGCTTGGGACCCTAAGTTCTTGGTGGGAACCCTATGCACCCTATGCATTTTCAAATGCATTGTTATTTAATCCAATCTTATACTTATATATAGAGCTGAACACAATCATAGCAGCCTATAGTCTTCCTCAGTAATAGTATAGAGTATATCTACGACGATATCTTTATTGAATGCGTTGTAATTAAATAAAAAATAATGATGCTAACAAGTTTCGTTCAGTGATCTTGCTATCAAAATGTCGTGATTACATAAAAAATATGATCAATATCAGAGCTTATATTTTTATATTAATTAGTGTTTTGATCTTGTTAGGTTTTTACACACAGTAAAAAATGGTGATCTGTTTAAAGATACATAATAATTATGATTTACGTTTGAGCACTTTTTTTTCTCAGGAAAAACCATTATCTCCTAATTCACAATCAATTTAGATATTTTAGAATAACAATACTTATGTTTATAAATGTATCTTTTTTATTTTTTATAGACTCACGCCTGTATCCCCGAAGCGGTGGGCAGAGGCGTAATAGATATTACACTCACATTCCACCATGAATTTTAGGTCCCACCTAAAAGAGGGCGAGCCTATTGTCGTTACCGGGCACATCACCAGACTACGTGCTGCTACTGAGAATTCGGAAAAACCCAGTAACACTTTTGCCCGACCCGGGAATCGAATCCGGGACCTCCGATCAGCAGTCGCATACGCTATCCACTGGACCACGGAGGCACATAAATGTATAATAATGAAAAACATACCCCTATATTATGAGCCACGGGATATTGCACAAGTAGTTGCAGGTAGTAGAGTCTTGCTGATTTCAGGGGAGGTACTACCCTTTCACAGAAAATCGACGTAAAGTAACAGTACTTAAACTGTTGCGTTTCGTTCGGTGAGTGAGAGTACCGGAGGCTCTATCCCCTATTCCTTCTCCCTCATCCCACTCCTCATCCTATTCCTTTTCCTCACCCCGAGGGGCGGCAACGCACTTGTGACTTCTGTGGTGTTGCTTGTATCCATGGGCGGCGGTGATTGCTTACCATCAGGCGATCCGTCTGCTCGTTTGCCGCCTATTAATATAAAAAAAGTCCAAAATATCTACACTCAATACGCACATATACACGGAAAGTCAGTGGTGTGCGCCATGGATTCGAAACCGATACCCTCTGCATGGCAGTCTGTTGATATGTTCACTAGGCTATCACTATCTTTTATTGCATCAATTTCAGTATTTATAAAAAAGAAGTCTAGAAGTTCTAGATAAGCAATAGTTACTTATCTCCTTTTGTACATAAAACTAGATTATAATCTTAATACGACAGCAAGGTTACTTTCAAATACAGCTGACATTACAGACAGTAATATTTTCAATAGTTTTATTGTTTTAACACTAGAGTATACGCGTGGGCTACATATGTAACCCAGGGTGTAATATTGTCATATATTGGCGGAACTAAATATGTCACGGCGTAGTCGTCTTGTATACCTATTCTTCGAGTGGTTCAGCCCCGCTCCTACTCGCAGCTTGCCTATAACTTACCTCGGCATAAGGACGTGCGCAAAAATCGTCTTACTACGGAATTCCATATTCGATCTATAGATAGATCTGTAGATTTTAGATTCGTTTTTGACATAAGCTAAATACAAAATATGTCAAACACGAATCTCGAATCTCAAAATCCATGTAGGGATCGAATATTGAAAATGGCCGTTAGAAGTTCGCGCGAGCGTTTAAGGAGCATAAGTGCCTAGCGCACAAGTGGTAAATATTGTAATATTACGGTGGATAAATAATTGGTCAGTAACCTAGCAGGTATAAACGGTCTCGTTATAATGAATAATCTACAAATACAAGTGATCTGTCGTCAATATTTCTAAAACGTGTCATTCCATCTAGCAAGATCGTGTACTTTGCTTTGGAGGGCATGTAATAGTCATAGCTTTTCGCAGACTACTGCTGGTCAGAAACCTCTTCTAATATGCATCATATCAGCATTATGAGTCAATAAAAGGATTTGTCCTACTGTACCACGCTAGCCAAGGCGTAGGGTTTGATGTTGTTTTCTGGTTTTACCTAAAGATTATATTTAATTTGTATATTTTCCTCAGTCACTTCATGACTCACATGGAATGAAATAGGTACAGACACTTAATATTCTTAAACCCTGGAAATGCCACATAAAGAATGTGAGATACCTACTAGGTAATAATAATATATGAGATACTAATTTATACGAAAATTCTAGACTTATACGCTACAGAAAAGAGAACGATATAGGCATCGATATACTAGTAAAAGATGGATATAGGTATATTTGCAACGCAAATTATTTTAAATTAGGCAAAACCAGGCAAAACCCACTCTGTTTCGGAAAACGTCACCGCAAGTATGACGCCAAATGATTAAAAAATCATCATTCAAATTTCCGACAACTTCCGTCATTACTTTTTTTTTTTAAGATGTCTGCTTATTTATAATTTCTAAATGGACCGTAAACTTTAATAACTTTATAACTACAGACAGAAAGAGCTCTTACTTGATAAAACTGTGTTATATAGGAGTAGCATTTTTCCTATGTACAGGGATATGTATATGAGTCTGTATACTAGCCGTATGTTACGTGATCCTATCGGTATTGTTAGTCGATGTACAATCACACAAGTCGGCGGTGGACCAGTTTGCAAAAAAATCCCTTGGTTCGCTCATAGACCCGAGGCACACTAGAAACTGGTTTTGTATACGAGCCTCAATCTGTGTGTAAAGTAGCGCTGGAAGCGACCGATGTCTTGCTGAGCGATTCTCGACCTTATGGTGGTCTAGCGGGAAGTTGTTCGACTGTACGTCTCAGTTGTTTTATTGGGTGTTTTATTTAAGAAATTAATGGGTCACAAAATACTAACAAAAATAATTGCCATCTTCAGGAAAACTCCTTTGTTCAGTTCCCTTGACTATCTTTCACAATGGGTCAAAGAGGAATATCGCGGTGGTTTTAATGAATCAGCCCAAAATTCTTGACTCACATACCTCCTACAACAGCCTCAATATGGCGGTGGTATCGACAATTTTATCGAAATCAATGAAATAAGAAGAAATCCTGCGGAGGACTTTACAAAATTCAACCAAGAAACATAGTTGAATAATTCGTTGTGGCGCAGCGACACGAAGTGAGTCTTGGCCTCCGGCACGAAATCTGTCCATATTTCCCGAATAAACATAAAGAATACCCAATAATATTGTGTACATGACGGCATAATTAAAGAAGCATTCCATATCTATCACAGCCTTATAAGTACAAAGAATTTTTTTTAAGTTACAAAAAATTGGAGATCCAAAAATGGCCTCACCAAAAATATAGATATATCAGGTTATCACCTAAAGAAATTCTCTTAGCAGAATTTTGAATTTGAATTAACATTTCAAAATCTGACTACGGAAATGTACCATAAGTAACAATCAGGTTTAACGTACTTTTGCTGGCTATAGCTAATTTATTCGTAGGTAAGAAGATTTAATTTATTTTATCTTTGTTTTAGTACGCGGCTCATTATGCAAAGTCCAGTGTAGGCTGAACTATCATTATACAATAGTTTCAATGTATAAATACTACTCAGATTGTATTGGAAAACACAAATTGAATTGTCAATTGTAATAGAACACTTTGTGAACTTATAATGTAGGAGGTGTGTTATTCGCAGGTGCAACATGCAATGACGCAATACTGTACTGTATAATTGTCTGTGACGATCAATCAATCCAAATTGAATAGCCTACAAAATTATAATAATTATGTTGCAATCAGATAAGTACCAAATGTGATGTGAGTATGATCTCACAGTGACTTGAACTTATACTTGTCCGTCGTAATCTAAGCAAAAACAATCTAAGAATGAACTTTGCGTGGTCGGTGCATAAAGTACTTACTTTCCGAGCAGGCATTAAATACTCAGAAAGTTGAAAATTAAACCAGTATACAGGGTGTAAGGGAAGGTGTACCGAAAACCGATACCAGTGATTCAGTACATGATACTGAGGCTATTGGCGGTCGAATTCACCGTCCCTTACACCCGGTATATAAAATTCTTGACTGACTGACAGACAACGCACAACAAACACTATTGGCACTATACCACGTGATCGGACAGAAACAGTTAAATTAAAATAAAATGTGTGCATGCCTGGCTGCGAGCATCCTCTAGGTAGAAATAGTTAGAAATAAATAGTAAGCCAAAGAATTGTTGCAGTAAGAGAACAACACAACACCAAAAACTTATATCCCACGGCTCACCCTAAACAGAACATCGCCGTAATTCTCTAAGCAGCTGTATTCTATATACCGAAATAATCGCGATACATATTTCCCGAAACTCACCAACACTCGATGAGAGTACAATAGAACGGCCAGTGTGGGATCAATGGCTAATCTGTGGACAATAGAGGGCAGATTCTGACCTCTGCTCGGATCATAACTCACAAGTGGACACGCCCAAGGGAAGGGTCGCTTTTGGTATTGAATGCCGGTTGTAAGAGAGATGGTACACTGGCGATCGCCGAACAAAGATTCGGCGAAATATGAGCTTAACGATTTCCTATGGGATAGAAGCGAAATCACGATATAAGACGTGCGTTTCGTAACATAGGATGGTATAGTACATACCTTGACTTCATAAAGATGTGAAAAAAATTGAGAAAGATTAACAAAAGGGGCCAAGTCTTAAAAAAAAAATTATGTCGCCAATTATTTTTTATTTTTGTAGTAATCATATTTTCGAATTGAATAAAATGAGTCTAATTTATTATTACGTATAAAATCAACCAAACAAATACCAACAACGCTTGAAATCCTACCGCAATTTTATAAGTTGTACCATTTTGGAGAATACCTTAGACAGTGTGACTCATTATGAAAATTATAAGCACTTTTACAATCAGTTTAGTACTAGACGATGTTCGCAGCTACGCCCGCACATATTCTTTATAATAAGCAGTTTGTCCGATCCTGTGGCAATTTCGGGAAATCCTTTTTTTTGTACAACCCTACGCTCCCAAGGAATATACATGCAGAATTTCAGCTTTCTGTGCGTAGTAGTTTCGTTTGTACCTTGTCTGTCAGTCAGTCAGTAATGAAATAATTTTGTGTATACACACAGATGGTGGTATTTGAATTCAATTTATTTTTAAAATGGAACACCATATTGAGAGGCACGAGTTTGTAGCATATTCGCGCGAACAATAACAAAATACGACATTCTCAATAGTGAAAACACCCTAATATTATACATAATATACAGATATAATTTGATTGGGATAATTTTGTTATTGTTTTGATACAAGGCTAGCTGATGACGTCAAGTTAAAGACAGACGTAGTAAAATGCGTAATAAATTAATACGCAAGTAAACAATGACGTGTTGTTCCAATTCTGGAAAAAATATATGTAGATGCAACACAGATATCTGTGAGATGCAAGGATCATGTTCCATGTGGTGTTGTATAAGGCGACTAAGTTGTGGAAAATGATCGAATAACCCACGCAAGCCTAAAAGAGACTTTTTCTTTTTAACCAAAGAGATCCCGATGCTAGAGGCCCCTTGCGATCTCATCAAAACAAAAAACTTTGTCTTTGACAAAAAATATCGCATCCAATTACAGGAGGAACACAAAGACAGCTCTGGTATACACGAAGTCAGAGTATACACAGACGGCTCAAAAACGAAGTATGGGACAGGTGCGGGCGTATTCTCCCATGACTTAAATATCAACATCTCAACATCCCTTGGCACTCTTAACACCATATTCCAAGCCGAGTGTGTTGGGATAACAAGAGCCGCAACAGCAATCGCGTCTAGGAACGTAAGTGACCTGTCTATACACATTATCACGGACAGTGTCTCTGTACTACAAACCCTCGGCAGCAACTGCTTTAACAGCGGCCTCATCATGGAATGTCACCTAGAGGTTAAAGGATTAAAGGCCACAGCAACTCCGCAGGCAATGACGCCGCAGACCAACTGGCACGGCAAGGATCGGACACAATGATAATGGGACCCGTGCCGATTGTACCGATACCGGCAACTCAAAACGTGGCTACGCGAAAGAACCGCACATGAACATGAAAAACAGTGGGCAGACATAAAAGAATGCAGACAAACAAAAGATGCTATCCCCTGCTTGAACAAGCGACTCTCGCACAAGCTGCTGCATTGTAATAGAAAAACTCTTAAGCATCTGACAGGCATAATAACCGGCCACTGTCCACTCAACAAGCACCTATTCAACATAGGCGTTACGGACAGCTCACTGTGCAGGGGCTGCATGGAAACCGAAGAAACACCCGCTCACGTCATTCTGCACTGCACAAGTGTGAGCGACCAACGGGCAAAGCTGCTGAACAACCCCAGAAAAATGTGTGAGGCTTTGAACGACATCAGCCAACTAATGGCTTTGTGGAAGGAGCTAAGGTGGCATGAGTAGTCGGCGTCAATCAAGTCGCCACTTACGCACAATGGCCCAAATAAGTGGGTAAGTGCGGAAAACTCACGATCAACTAAACTAAGGCGACTAAGTTATGAAACTCTAGGCTAAGCTGTCTGAAAGCGTGACAGATGTCTGTCATGTCCTCCTATTGACTCAAAAAAACATTGTTATACAAATTAGGAGAACCCTATGTCCAACGTGGAATACAGAAGGCTTGGCTGACGATCATGATTATTTCGTCCCTTAGAATCTTTCTTTCTCACACAAAACAACATCTTCTAATAACAACTGACACCACTGAGACAAAAGACAAGCTGCAAAAAGTTAGTTCTATTAATGACTATACATAAATCTAAGAAAATCTATTATAACTATAATCACTATGCACGAAATGTCACACTAATTGTCACTTATTATCATAACCGTATAAAAACTAAAAGAAACTTGTCTAGAATTACCGTAGCCAGGCAGGAATTTTCAGGACAGAGTTGCAGTGGAAGGTGTAATACATCTACCTGACCACGATAGACAATATATCCAGACACAAAGCACTGCGTTGCACAGTGAGTAAAGTATTGAGTAGGTACATGAAAATTTTACCTTATATCTCCTGGTGATGTTCTTGAAGTGGACCTATAGGATTAACTCATAATTTTGGCCAAAATAACAAGAGATTTGAATAGATACCAGTGTACAATTCGGCGAAGTCCTTCTCCAGACCACGATGCACGTTTGCGGTTCACAAAACTTTTCACAAATGTTCAATATGTCATCAATTTACAACAAACTTTGCCGGAAGTCAAAAACGGCAATTACGTATTAAGTTAATTACAAGTTGATTCAATTCGCGTTAATTCAAAGGGCGATCAATTTATTAATTAGGTACAAGGCACGCGAGAGTGCAAACGGCGTGTTAATTTTTCAACGCGGGAAGGAAGTGACAGTTCAGTGTGACCATTGTCAGAAATTTTCAATAGACTAAACAAAATGTTACTCAATCGATCTAATCGATTTGACTTATAATAAAAACTAATTCTATTTCAAACATCCACCCGCCCCGGACCAGCCTACCGGTCCGCTAATCGGTTGGTAGACATGACAATGTTGCAACCGCTCTCCTCAGAATCGAACCGTCCACCAAGACCTCAGCAAATCGGGGAACTCCATCAGCCCCAGTTACCAAACGAAGGATGCGCCCCCTGCGCCATCTGAGTGGCGGAAGGTTAGCCTCCTTGATCAAAACGAGGTCACCAATCTTGGGTGGATCGGTCTTGTCGGTCCACTTAACGCGTTGCTGGAGTATGTGCAAATATTCCAAATTCCAGCGTTTCCAAAAGCTCTGAGTAATCTGGCGTACCAATTCAAAACGCGAGAGACGACCAGGTCTCGTATCAATATAGGGGTACTCAGGCAAGGCGACAAGTGGGCGACCAATCAAAAAATGGCCCGGCGTAAGGGCTTCCAAATCATTCGGATCTGAGGAGATCGGGAACAATGGCCGAGAGTTCAAAACGGCCTCGATCTTACAAAACACAGTTGCGAGTTCCTCAAATGTAAGGACAGATTCACCGATTGTCCTGCGCAAGTATGTTTTGGCCGATTTTACGGCGGCCTCAAATATACCACCCCAGTGTGGACAATTTGGTGGGGAAAACAACCAATTTATCCCACGTCGGGCAAGCCTATCACCTATATCAGCTTTGTTGGTTTCAAGGAAATTAACAACATCATTCAAATAATTATAGGTGCCCTTGAAGTTAGTGCCGCAGTCAGAACGGATCAAGGAAGGCAGCCCTCTGCGGGATACAAATCTGTCAAATGTGGCTACAAACGCCTCGGTCGTAAGCGAGGAGACCAGTTCCAAATGAACGGCTTTTGTGGAGAGGCAAACAAAAACACACAAGTAGGCCTTAACAGTCTTGCTGTTTCGAAGTGTCGACGTTTTCACCAAGAAGGGACCAGCGAAGTCCGTGCCAACACCGTCAAATGTCCTGCTTTCAGTTACGCGATCTGCCGGTAAGTCCCCCATCAAGGGCTGCATGGTAGAAGCCTTGAGCTAAGGGATGCAGCGAAAGACTACACTCCGAATAATTCTTCGGGCAGACAAGATCCAAAACTGGCGTTGCAAAATGGCCAAGAGCGCATTACAACCAGCATGCGAATTTTTAAGGTGACGGTCAGTTACCAACAAGCGTACCAAATGACCGTCTTTAGGTAACAACAGGGGGTGACGTGCCCCGTAAGGGAGGTTGGCGTTCTTGAGACGCCCTCCAACGCGCAAGAGACCCGTATCGTCCAAAAAGGGGTTCAATTTAGAGACAGCTCCCGACAATTTCGATCTCCCTGATTTAAGGATAGCAATCTCCTTTTCAAAATGCGCCAATTGCACAGAACGAACCCAAAAGGTGAGGGACTCCTGTCGTTTCTGTGGTGAGAGAAACGGTGTCAGTCGTTTCTGTTGTGGGTGCCTAAAGTTAAAAACAAAACGCTTTATCCAATCAGTGACACCTAACAAGTTGTCGAGGGAGCTGTAACGATTCAACAAAAAATCGGGGTCGAAGGCGCATTCCACCTTTTCAAGAGCGAGTGTTCGTAGACCCGGCAAATTAGAAGTATTCAAAACTGGCGTTCGAGGCCAATCAGTTTCTGGTCGACTCAACCATTCCGGACCCCACCACAGCGAATGACCTATCAAACTAGGCGTCAAGCATCCGCGCGAGGCACAATCAGCAGGGTTGAGCTCACCTAGCACGTGTCTCCAAACAAGTTTGACTTCGGATTTTTGGATTTGGGAAACGCGATTAGCGACAAATACCTCCAAGGTGTGGACAGAAGCCTTCAACCAACAAAGAACAATTTGGCTGTCTGTCCAGGCGTGGGTCCCATTGATACAAATGCTTTTACCCAAAGTACTGGACACGTGGTTCAATAAGCGTACAAGTAGGGCTGCTCCCGAGAGCTCCAATTTTGGAATGGTCAGAGATGTCCGAAGGGGTGCCACCTTGCTCTTTGCCATGATCAGGGAAACCCTCACCTGACCTGAGGCACTAACTGTGAGCATGTACACCACGGCCGCGTGACCACGTTCCGAGGCATCACAAAACCCGTGAAGGGTGGCCTTGTACTTCCCGGGAGGAAGGATGGGACGAGGCAAGGAGATCTCGTTGACGGCAGGAAGCGAGGATACAAAAGAGGTCCATTCCTCAACAAGAGTGCCGTGTAGAGGTTCGTCCCAGGTCAATCCTGCTGTCCAAAGCTTCTGCAAGAAGCATTTTGCCCAAAATATAATTGGACAGATCCAACCGTTCGGATCAAAGGTTCTGGCGACAGTAGACAATACGAGACGTTTAGTCCAAGAACACGGCAATTTCAAGTCTACGTTATATGTAAAGATGTCTTGGACTGGTCTGTACTGAATGCCGAGAACAGCCATCATGGCGGGGTTGTCAACAATCTCAAATAGATGTGGATCTTGCTGATGATCCTCTGGCAAGCCTTCCAAAAGCGCTGGTGAGTTGGAAATCCATTTGCGCAACTCATAACCAGCGGAGGCCAAAATACCTATCAATTCGTCCCGCAGGAGTATCGCCTCGTCCGCTGTGGAGGCGCCCGAGCAAATGTCATCGACGTAAATATCGTCTTTCAAGATGGCGGAGGCTCGTGGGAAACGTAAGCCTTCGCGGTCTGCGAGCTCCCAAAGAGAACGTATTGCCAAGTAGGGGCTTGACCTTAACCCGTACGTATTCGTATTGAGCTCGTAGACGACCATGGGATCGCGAGGAGACTCTCTCCAAAGGATCAGCTGGAAGCGACGGTCATCAGGGTGGATAATAGTCTGCCTGAACATAATTTTTATGTCGGCCACAAAGACAACCTGATGTCGTCGGAAGCTGGTGATGACGTCACAAAGGTCCTTGACCAACTTGGGACCAGAATGCAAGCACTGGTTCAAGGATACGCCTGTTGAAGTCTGCGCAGAACCATAAAATACTGTGCGCAGCTTCCCAGTCAATGGCTTCAATACCGCATGATGCGAGAGAAAGTAATGCTCCACCGAACGCCAATCCAAATTTGACACGGACATGTGTCCCAACTGTTCATATTCTCTCATGAACTCAATGTACTTCTGTCTGAGCTCCGGATCACGACCCATGCGACGCTCCATAGCCAACAATCTCTTTTCGGCTAAAGGTCGTGACTCACCAAGCGGAGGCCGAACAGACAGAAAGGGTAGCCTCGTAATGATCCGACCAGAACGGAGTCGACCAGTGTTATTCTGGAAGAACAGCTCGCACTCCTCATGTTCTGGATTCAAACGAGCAGCTTGAGGAGGCTCCTCTACCTCCCAAAAACTCTGAACAGCATCAGAGAGAGCAGAGCCTACAGCCAACAAATTATCAAGTTCGGGTGGAGGGGGTCCCTAGGTACAGGTCCCATCAAAGCAAATCTAAATATGGTCGGGATGGCAGTCAAACCATTTGGCACCAAGACTCGTTTCCCACCAATCAAAATTCCACCGAGGACTTCAGAGCCAATCAACAAGTCGATTTGTCCCGGTGTGTCAAATTTGGGGTCTGCCAGTTGCAATCCCGATGTCAAATTCACCACAGCAGCGGGTAGCTGTTTCTGTGGGTGCATACCCAAAATATTCTTCAGCACAATAGGCGAGGTTTTAATCCTTGGGTGTGAAGATTCAACAGGGCCAAACAAAACCTTAACTTGCCCTTCAACATTAGAGGCTACGTCACCTTTGCCCCGTATACAATTTGGAAATAAACCCATATTTAATTTAACCTGCCCTACCAAATAAGTGGAAACAATGTAACCTTGTGAACCTGTGTCCAATATAGCACGGACAACAACAGAGGTCCCCGTGGGTCCCCAGACCCTAACAGCAACCGTTGGTAGGAGAACGGTCTCAATGGGGGTGGTTGGCGTTATAGGGCAGGGGTCAGTGACCTATTGTTGCCTGGGCGGCGACCGTTGGCCAGGACCAGGCAAGTCAAAATGAGGGTGCAGCTTGAAGTCCTCAAAAGCGCGATGACTCGATCCGCGCGCCATCTGTGGGGGGTCATAATGACGCACCCGCCCAAAACGAGGTGGGCGCGAGTCAAGGCGGGGACGCTCCGCCAAAGGAGGGGAATACCTGGGGCAGCAGTCATGGTGCTGGTGACGCTGAACAGCACATTCAGGTGCGCGAGAGAGAGGAGGCGTGCGTACGCTACGGTTCTCCAAGCGGGGCGAGTGGCGATCAATTGAGCGAGGCGACTCTCGGCTACGCGCCGGTGAGCCTCGGCTGCCACCTTCAAAACACCCGCCCGTGCGCGGCGTCGGCTGGTTGGACAAGCGGCCTACCTCTCTGGCATTCATACAGAGAATGTCCAAATGCTGTCCTCCACAGTGAGGACAGGAGCGAGAGTGTGGGCAGTCTCGCTGGTAGTGGGACCCCAAGCAAGAGAAGCAAAGGCGGCGGGCATTCGCGATGCGCCTACGAGAGGCAACATGAAGGTCCAAGATACCCTACAACTGGCCGTTCTGTGCCCCGTGACCTTGCAGTAGGAGCACTCCGCTGGGCTCTGCGTGACCGCAAAGCGAGGAGGGCGCCGGTCAACATTGGCTCGGGTGTGACCGCGAGCCTGCTCCTTGACCTTGGGCGGCTGCGTCTTAGCCGGCGTGTCACCACCGGAGTTGTCCAAGACCCGGCACTCATCCTCCAGGAACCTCTCCAGGTCAGCAAAGGGGGGCAGATGGGTCGCGCTATCCCCACCAAAGCGCTGTTCAAAACGCGACCTCAGGTCGGCAAGCAGCTTCTTCAGCACAATGTGCACCAATAGATAGGACCATTGGTCTACGGGCAGGTCAAGGCACTTAAGTGCGTTGATGGCCACCAAAAGCGGGTTCAAAAGTTGGGTGCGCAACCCAGAGACCCGGGTGAGCGTCGGCAAACCCAAAATCTGCTCGATGTGCGTGTCGGCGAGGCCACGCTTATTATGGTACCTACGGGTGATTAGGTCCCGAGCCGTCTGGTACGCCTCGTCAGACACGGGCAGATGCTGGATGAGGCCCTTAGCCTCCCCATCCAGAACCGACATTAAATATGCCAATTTTTGTGCTGGCCGAAGGTCAGCCCTATCATTGACCAGGCTGTCGAACAAATTAATGAAGCCCAGGTAGCTTCCTAGGCAGCCATCAAAATGGGGGAGGTCCAAAGTAGGGAGCCTACTCACCAGCCCCGGTGCTGACCTAGGAAGCTCCTAGTTGTCAACTAGTTGTCTCGCAGTATTGGAGACAGCATCATACAGGTCTAAGACCTGGGCATAGTCTTCGCTGACCTTATTTCGCTGGTCAGCGGTGAAATCATTGATTGACACTTCAAGACAGCAAGTGCTGAAAGTGCGGAATTGCTGTTCCACACTTGCCAGGCGATCGTCAATCCGCTCGTACCTTTGTAGTAAGGCCTGCTGGCGATCAGGCCGGTTCACTAAGGCACTGGCCGAGGCAAACCAGCGCAAATCTGATGCAATAGCACCAGCAGCCGCACGCAAGTCCTTGATAGCTGACATAATCAAAATTCAAAAGAGCCCGGACAAGCGTTAAATAATATTAACAATCAAAACTTAATTTTTCTCAATTCCTTGAAACCAACAAAGTATTAGCCTGTTTACTGCAAGTGCAGGCAAGTGACAGGTATCTACTGTCCAACAAAATTAATAATTTCAATATATATTGACACAAAACAAAGTCAAAGTTATCAAAGTTGAACCTTCGAATAAGTTAATTAAAGTTTTATATTCAAATAAATTAACTAATTACTTGCAACAGATAGACTGGTTGTGTTATTTGAGATATACAATAGGAAGTGAGCACAGAATATGTGTTACCTAACAATATTATCTTTATATTATAACAAAACAAAGTTTATTAATGTGACCCGCCCAAGTGGCAAGGTCAAGGTGGTTGTTATAATGTTTATGAATATATGCAATAAACTAAATTTACTAAATTTATTGATACATACAGCTGTTATGTATCCAAACAAACTGACTTATTAATGCAACAACAATTTTGGCCAAAATAACAAGAGAATCGAATAGATACCAGTGTACAATTCGGCGAAGTCCTTCTCCAGACCACGATGCACGTTTGCGGTTCACAAAACTTTTCACAAATGTTCAATATGTCATCAATTTACAACAAACTTTGCCGGAAGTCAAAAGCGGCAAATACGTATTAAGTTAATTACAAGTTGATTCAATTCGCGTTAATTCAAAGGGCGATCAATTTATTAATTAGGTACAAGGCACGCGAGAGTGCAAACGGCGTGTTAATTTTTCAACGCGGGAAGGAAGTGACAGTTCAGTGTGACCATTGTCAGAAATTTTCAATAGACTAAACAAAATGTTACTCAATCGATCTAATCGATTTGACTTATAATAAAAACTAATTCTATTTCAAACAAAACTAAATGACGTTATTAACACTCACATTAATATGCGGTATTTAATCTCGTTAGTCATTTGACAGGCTGTCATTAGCTCGGTGCTAAATCTAGTCACCATAATTATTATCATAAAAGAAAAAAAAGAGCTAACACGATTTTGATCAGATACTTATATGTATAAAAAAATTACGACTGGGTTTTTAATTGAGGAGTTTTCTGTTCTGGAGTCAATAAAAGATGACACGCTCCATCACACCACGCTTATCACAAGAATATATTATTGTCTTTTCGTTATCAAATTTTCATCTCTGTAGGATGAAAGGAAATGTACTAAGTTAGAAGATTTCCTTTCATCCTTATAAGATTAACTAAAATCAGCAGTGATTTGGACTGCCTCGTTGGTCTCGCGGCATAAATGTGCGCTTGGGATTGGGAGGTCTCGGGATCGATCCCCGGGTCGGGCAAAGTGTTATTGGGTTTTTCCGTTAGGAAATTCTCAGTAGCAGCACAGAATCTGGTAATGTGTGTGGCCAGTAACAGCAATAGGCTCGCCCCCTATTACGTAGGACTAAAATATATTTGGCGAAAAATGGGTGTAGTAATACACCTCTACCTACCTCTTCGGGGATATAGGCGTGAGACTATGTATGTATGTATCAGTGATTTGTTTCTTTAGGTGCAATAAAATCATGTTTGAGTGCTTTTATTGCGTGGATTAAGTACTGGTTCAAGCCAAGCTGTTTATTTTTCTTTTTCTATACCTACATATCATAAACATTACGTTTAACACGAAACATAGTTTGGAATATGGATGTTCGCTGCGTCCGTTGTTTGAAAGTTTGTAAAGTCCCAGAGTTCATTCTTAGTTCAAGAGAGGTCATTTCCAAAATAAAATATGTGCTTGACATGGCTGTCTTTAAGATCAGTTGACTTTTAAATCACTTAAGTAATATATTATTATTTTATTTTTTAGACATTCTTAAATTGATATTCAACAATATTTTCTGACATTTAAATATATGACATTTTATTGTTAAATTTTTTATAATTTTACATATTGTTTACAACATGTATTTTTCTATGTATTAGCATGTAAAGTTGTGAGTACGATGTGGGCATTATTAAACATATAAACAAATAGTTGTGGCAACCTGTCTGATGGCTTAGGCTGACATGCTTATGCATACACCTTCTGATGGCGTGGAGGTATAGTGATACAGATCGTGCTGGCTCCCTCAATCAAGGTTGAGCCGTAAGATTGCTGTTGAATGCGGGCCATCAGTGGGCCGAGTCAGTCAAAAGCGTCAGATGATTTCCTGCATTGTACTTGCATACTAAACCCTTTTTTTGTCTGAACTTTAAAAGATCAACAAAAGACTAAAGAAATTGAAGTGACAAAAATAACAATGACTCTGAGTTTGTTTCGACTTTTCTTCTCAAGAAGTCATTTAGCTAGGAAAAGCCGGCATCATCTAGAATAGGGTTTTGACATGTATAAGTGTTGTAAACAACCAAAATGCAGAAATAAATATGTCTTTATGTATCACCACCTTATGACGGAAGGTCTTTTCTACCATCGATAGTTATAAAAAAAAACCGGTCATATATTAGTCATTAGTGTCGTGCTAGTTTAAAAAATATACCTTTGAATGAACTGTTACTCAAATTAATCATGTAGTTGGTGCGCCAACCTTTGAACTAAGTTGACAGTGACTACACACTACAAATGTAAATTGAGCTGTCCTAATACGATGAACTTATACAATTATTGGTCAGCTATCACAGGTTTACTATAATCTGATGTGTGGCCGTGTATTCTAAATATAAACAATTGGGAATCAGGTTTTTGAGAAAAGGTGTGGCTGACGTCAATGCGTTGAAAGGATTAACAAGGGGAGTTAAAACAGGTATCAATTTTGAGATCCATGGGTTTTGTTTTTTTATTAAAAGATGAGCAAAAACATTAGGGCCAGCGCACACTGACGTCGCGGCACGGCACGGCAAAGGATTTTGTTACTGATAAAATAATTTTATTCTTATTTCAATGAGTTTAGAATTGATATTACTTTATTTCGATACAATTATATAGCGGCACACCGTGGCATACCACGGCGTATACCACGGCGTAATCATTAAATAAATTGCTAAATTCACCGTTAGTATGTTCTTCATAAACTATGTATCTATAATTGATTTCTCATTAACGTGTCAGTTTGTATGTATCTTTCTTCATTTTCAGCAGTTACTTCATATTCATGACAATTATCCTAAATAAGGAGTAAAAACACTAGTGTTCAATATTTGTGAACAAAAATATTCAAATTATTACTACTACTTTTTAAGATTAAAACTGATTTCTAATATACCTGTTTAGTTAGTCACGTTGCGTATGATAGCTTTAAATCGATAACAACTTTAATTTGGTCTATTGCCGTGCAATATTTGCAATTTTAAATATTCATTTATTACCAGTTGGTTGTTATTTTATGCAGCTGGTTTCGCTTCCTACAAATTGTCTGCTATATATAGAAAAAATATTTATTAATGAAAATCAATGTCCCAGTTTTTAGGATAAATAATGCTAAGCTGCGTAATATGTTTTCATAATGTGTTTAAATAATTTGATTTAAAAAATAAGAAAATACCATGTGCCTGTTACGTTTTTTGAGGTTACAGTTCTTCAGTATATAGTTGTGATCTCACAACTATATACTGAAGAACTGTTGCTCAAGTTGTTGTTCTTTTTATATGCAATGTTTTTGTCGAAATCTCAGTTCTTTTTGCTAGTGATGGTCTTTATCAAACATCTCTCCTCATGGGGTGTTATTCTACCCTGCACCCCACCGTGACCCCATCCGTGAACCTCCATCCGTACCCCATCCGTGGCCTCACCCGTGTACCCCACCCTTGGCCTCATCCGTAAACCCCTACCCTTGCCCTCATCCGTGAACCCCTACCCGTGCCTACACCCATGAACCCCCACCCGTACTCCCACCCATGAGTTCGCACCTGCATTCCCACTTATGTACTCCACCCGTGAACTCCCCTGTGCCCTCACTAGTGAACCCACACCCTTGTCCTCACCCGTGAACCCCCACCCGTGTCCTCACCTGTGAACCCCAACCTATGCCCTCCACCCGTGAAACCTCACCCCCGGGCCCCGACTTATGCACCTCCACCCGTGCTCCTCGCCGGTCCCTTCCCGGTGCTTGCCCGATCCCTACCCTGATCCTACCCTACTAGTACTTCTAGATAGCCAAAAATATTTGAATCTAGTAGGGACATAAACTGAATTCCGAATTCTAAACCGCAGTTATCTTGGTGGAGTAATTAATACCTAATCCACGTACTACAAAGGTTCACAAACTTAATTGTGTAGATTCTAAAATATGAAAACTAGACCAAAATTAAAAAGGTACATTTGTTTGAATTTTTCCTAAAGGTTTAAGGATTCTTTTTATTTTTTTAGGCTTAATGATCATCAAAATTACAAGCTTGCACCTATGTCTGCTAGAAATACCTTAGAATTTTATGAAGTCCGTTGAGTGAGTGTGACAATCAATAATTTTAAAGTACTAGTTCGATTTGGATGAAACTCTGTAATATATTTTTCATCCCTTCTATTCGAAAAGTGTCGCTTTGTTCCTCTTTTAGTTGGAGCAAAATAGCTCTTTTCTGTTAAGCACTTTTTAGCGGGCGGAAAAGTGATTTGAATTTGGAACGTATATCATTCATAGAAATCGAACGTAAATTGTATAAATAACTGGCTGGTACGTGTTGGCTGCACGGGCGTGACCCGCGCTAACAAAAAAACAGCGCGCGAATTACGACACTGTTTTCGTAATCAGTAGGTACATACTTTATTGAATTTTGCAAAAATAATGAGTTCTACGTCGGGTTGTGAAAGAGGAAAATATAAATTTGTAATTGTTTTAACTTATATTCACACGTCTAATTTTATTAAATATATTCATTAATTACATAACACTGTCTCTTATTTATTTTCTCATACAAAGGGGATAGAAAGTAGAGTATATGACTCGAGAGCAAATTATTTTTCCCTCGGGCAATGTATTTTGAACCCCTCGCTGCGCTCAGGATTCTACGTTAGAATCCCTCGCTACGCTCGGGATTCTATTCTAGAATCCTTCGCTTCGCTCGTGGTTCAAAGTAGCGCCCTCGCCGTAAAAATACAATTTTGCTCCCTTGTCATACAATCTACTATTATTATAAAGATTTTCTCTTGATAATGAAATGTTCAGATGTCTATCTTTATCCAGAACGAAGTTACAGAGACTTGAAAATGGCCTGAATGGCTTCGGTAAAAGTAAAACTAACAACTGAGCTTTATTGCTCGACTTGTTTGGGTTCAATGCCGTGCACCCTGATTAAATACGAGCGTTATCCAGGATAAAAATAGTTTATTACAGTCATAATTGAGTCGGCATTCTTGTTCTAACCATATCGATGTACTGCCTGATGTTAAGCAAATATGTTGTCGAGGTTGTAGCACACTGACGCAGAAGATACCTGCCTACCTATTTACTCGAGATTGGATAACCTTCTTCTCGCGTCGGTTTCCTCAATGCTGAGGGTCGTGACCACCTCGTGGAAACAGTCTATTGCGGACCACTTCCTGCCATCTATTCCTATCTGCTGCTGAGTGGAGGGCGATCCGCACGACTCTTAACACCACGGTACACGATACCGTGGTGTTAAGAGTCGTGCGGATCTGGTCGATCCAACGTATCGGGCTTCTGCCTCTCGGTCTTTTTACTTCCACTTTGCCAGTGATTATTAACTTTTCCAAGTGATCACTGTCTTTCCTCGCAATATGCCTGAAGTACTTTAGAACTCTGCGCAGGCAGATGGTGGAAAGCCTCGTCTGGATCTTGAGCTCCTGTATGATCGATACGTTGGTGCGGTGTGCTGTCCAGGGGATGTCCAGCATCTTCCTCCAGCACCACATCTCGAAAGCATCAGTACGATCACGGTCATCTTTCTTCAAGGTCCATGTCTCTGCGCCATACAAGAATATGGAGAACACCAGAGTGCATACAAGATTGATCTTGGTTTTCAGAGAGATATTCTTGACATATCTTTGACAGCAGTGCCATGGCTCCTTTTGCCATCCCTGATGATCTTCGTTTTGGACCTGTTTACAGAGAGACCTAGTTCACTGCTGATGCCCTCCATTCTATCCAGTAAGGTGATCATCTCGGCGTCATCTGACGCTAGCAAGGCGGTGTCGTCTGCATAACGCAAATTACAGCGATTATTTTGCGTCCACCAACGGTGATGCCTCCCTCCCAGCTATCGCAAATGTGCCTCACTATATATTCACCGTTTATATTGAATAGGATGGGTGAAAGGACGCAGTCATGTCAAACTCCTTTTTCAAAACTGAATGGTTTAGATTTTGTACCGTCAATCCTCACCATCCTTTGGTTCCTGTGACATAAAGATTGCAGAAGTGCAATCAAGTGATGAGGTACACCCAGTTCTGATAAGACCCTCCATAGAAAAATTATGTATGTACGGATTTGGTGAACCAATCTACAAGTGGATAAAATCATACTTAAGCTATCGTGACTCCAAGGTTGTATTGAATGGCTTCAAATCATCCACACGCTCCATAACTTCAGGAGTGCCTCAAGGATCACACTTAGGGCCATTATTATTTAATATGTTTATCAATGACCTGCCGGACTGCTTTCACCCCTGCCCTGCTATTAGCATATGACCTTAAAATCTTTAAGCCTGTAGAGTCATTTAATAAGGCCCTACTTCTTCAGAAAGATCTGGATTCGTTGTCTATACGGTGTCATAACAATGGTATGCAATTGAATCCAAATAAATGTCAGTTTATGAAGTTTACTCGTGAGATTGGCCAAATAACATCAAAATACTCGATCAACGGCGTAGAATTAAATTAATGTGATTACGTTAGAGATTTAGGCGTTTTGTTAGACAAACAGTTAACCTTTGTACCTCATTTGGAAATGATCATTAGGAAAGCATCTAGATCACTGGGCCTTATTGTAAGAAATGGACAGGATTTTCGCAAGCCTCATACAACATTTTTGTTATACAATAGTTTTGTGAGAAGTCATTTAGAATACTGTAATGTAGTTTGGCGACCGCATTATGTTGTTCATATTTTAAGGCTAGAAAGAATTCAAAAAATATTTCCGTGACACTTGTCGCCCCCGCGTTTCCCAAGAATGGTTTCTTATCAGGATAAACTTAAAAAATACAATATGGTTTCTTATTAGGATAAACTTATAAAATAGAATGGAAACACTTGAAAGGAGAATAATATATTTAGACCTGGTTTTCTTATATAAACTTGTCCGCAACAAAATTGACTGTACACAACTCCTTCATAGAATAAATTTTAGAGTGCCATACAAATATCCTAGAGTATACATCAGTCTCCTTTATCCGCCACCCAGAAAAACTGTTTCAGGCTCTACCTCTCCTGTTCCTCGCATATGCAAGCTACTTAACCTCTGCAATCCCGATGTTTATATATTTGCTGATTCTCTTACAAAATATCGCAAAACTATAAAATGTAATACTTTCTTATAAATGTATTTCTGTATGCTTGGCAAATTTTTGTATCAGGAAAAGGTATGCTATGTAAAAAAAAAACTGAACTGTAATCCGTACTTTTTTAACTTGTTATTAGTAATACTTACTTATGTTTGTTATTGTAAGTGTAAGTGGTGTTTGCTTATAATTGGATGTAACTGTTACTCTAGATCGTAAGATGTTTATAATATTTGCTTGTATTACTGTTACAATTGTTAGCAAACCTAAATAAATAAAAATAGACAGTCCCAGTTGACACAATCAAATGCCTTACTGTAGTCGACGAAGCACATTATGACAGGTGTGTCGAACTCGTAGCATTTTTCCACAATTTGCCTGACGTTTAATATTTGTACACGCGTGCCTTTTCCCTTGACAAAACCGGCCTGTTCTTGCGGGATCTGCCAGTCAAGATAATACCGGACCCGGTTGTTTATGATGTCTAACAGGACTTTGCTTGCGTGACAAATTCAATTAAAGCGAGTGTGCGATAATTATCACATTTTTTGGTCGAAACTTTTTTATGGGCCTAGGGCCACTTGCCGTTCCACTATACGTGGTTGCAGATGTTGTGCAGTGTGTTAACACCTTTTTCACCCAGAGCCTTCCAACACTTTAGCTGTAATTTGATCCAGACCTGGCGCTTTGTTAGTTTTTAAAGATCCAATGGCCGTTACTATTTCCGATCTTAGGATGTCGGGTTTCAGGTGCAATTTAGCCCATATGGATAACCTAGACGTCTGAATGCTTAATACCTAACTAAGAGAATATCGTATGACGAGGTACATTCATTTAAATCGTACTAGTAGTTTATGAATTATATTGCATGTCAAAGTTATTTGATTTATAATCCACTTGAAGAAGGATGTTATCAATTCGACTGTATGTTTTTTTGTATATTTATTTCGAGGATTACTCCGCCAATAAGGAACCGTTTTCAATGGTTCTTTTTTTCATAGGTCATACTTCAATGTTGGTCCCTTTCAAATTGAATGAAAAACATGAACAGAAGAAATCACCGAAAAAATACAAAATACTGTTCTTGTCACTTTTGTTTCTTCTTTTTAGTAACGAGTATGCCCTCTTCTCTTAGCAATACACTCCAGAAGCCTTGTGTGCATACTCTGGATCAAATTCCTGACTTTCTCATCTAGAATCTCCTCCCAGGCACGTTTTAAAGCGTCAATTAGCTGCTGTTGATTGTACACCCCTTGCTCAGTTACTCTAACCCTTCGTTTCAATTGGTCCCACAATTGCTGGATTGGAATTAAATCGAGACTGTTAGCTGGCCATGGTAATTGACCATGGTCTTGCTTCAGGATGAATCCAGGCCCCACTTGCTGTGCAAATGGGATCACTTGAGGCCTGATGACATCCTCGATGTATCGTTCAGCCGCTCGCCGCGTGGTCTCCACACCCTAACACGCCGATCATCATTGAAAAAAATTATTTTGCATTCGTCTGTAAAAAGCACCTTGCCCCACTGATTAATCCCCCAGTTCAAATACTGACGCGAGAATTTTAAACGGTTTGCACGTTGAAACCTGGTCAGAGGAATTAGAACAACTCGTCATCTTGACATTTGCTGGTCTTCGTGCAATCGATTACGTATTGTTTGATCACTGACACGGATACCCGTTGTCAGCCGTAGGCGGTGTTGTAACTTAAGGCCCGTAAATGTACGATCACGACGAGCACTTAGTTGGATGTACCGATCCTCGTGCGCCGTTGTTACACGAACTCTACCTGAACCGGGTCTCCTGGCAGCACTGCCGGTCTCTTGGAAGCGATTCCATACATTTTGGACAGCTCTTCAAGAAAATCCCAACTGAAAACCCACATAACGACGAGAACGGCCTTCTTGAATCATAGTAATGGCTCTGGTTGCCGTAATTGTATCCATGTGCCTTCGTAATGGTGGCATGATTAACGCGAGATGATAAATGAATCAATTAAAATCGAAAAGTAAAACTTTTTCCCTAAAATAACCGAGACAAGTTAAGAAGACAATCGAAGAAAAACTTAAGAATAACATTTTTTTTTTTCTTGGAATGATGACCAATACTTTTCAAATTAGGAACACGAACACCAGCATAAAAGAGATCAAACACCAAAGAGTTCGTAATTTCAATATAATGCTACTTATCAGTCACTTTCAGTTTACTAAAGTGCACCTAAATGTAAATAAACTAGTGGCCCTTATTTTGTTTTGAGTAGTATATATCAACTCGAGTGAACTATTCGAATTTTGTACACGATTAAAATCGGTTGTGTGCCATCTTTGGTGAAAAATAATTAGTGACCGACAACTGACCCACTCACTCCACGATCATCATAATAGGTTAGACGAGTAAAAAAATATATAAAGACAACCAGTGGATATCGGGCGAGGCATCAAGGGAAGCAACCAGAAAATAATAAGGGACGAATAGGCCGCGCCACACAAGTTGGTGAATGTGAAGTTAGCTACAAGCTGCGCAATATCCAATCCTGACTGAACCTCACATAAAGCAGTGCGTTGATTGGATATTGCGCAGCTTGTAGCTTATTTAACATCCGCTAACTTGTGTGGCGCGGCCTATAACCAAGGTGGCATCAAGGGAAGTAACCAAGGGTCATCAAGGGGCCCAACTAAGGAAGCATCGAGAAGAAAGGAATTGTATCGGTAATACCATCAAGCTTTATTTTTGCCGAGTTATTAAGTACAATATTAAGACCATAATCATAAAATTAATTTTTTTTTCACGATTCAATCAAGTCAATCAAGAACACTAGACATATTTTTGTTGTAAATTTGACCCAAACAAACAAATAATCTGGTCAAGCTAAATAAAACCGTAAAATATGCGTAAAAAAATGAGAGGTAAAAAGTAGGCTTACTTACAAATGCACCCTTTTACTTAAAGAAGGAATGTTGTTACATCGTTTGATAGTTATGTTTATTATTGTCAATTATATGCAAAGCTTTTGTTGATAGCTTTACCTAATTCAGCAAAAAATAGTTTTATTGAAGGAATTACGAGTTACGTAAACAAAACATACTCTACATTTCTTGGTATATTTTCAAGAAATATAATATTTACTCTCAGCTTACTATTTGATTACAAGTTATTTACTTAATAAGTTATTTACTTAAAAATACTCATTTACCTATTAATCATTTTAATTAAACTTTATGATAATAGTTACTTGCAAATGAAAGTAACCTGGCACTTCTTTTCATGCTGCTGGATATTTTACTTCCACTTCAGACCACAAGTGTTTTTGCATCCGCCTCGGCTGGCTAGTCAAAACGGTGTAAACAAAATTACGCTGCGGGCCTCTAACAGGTTGCAACCCGCGTGCTAACTCCACCCCCTTACGCTAGCCATCTCCGTATTTGCGCCGTTTTGTTGGACGCAATTAAATCGCTAATTAGAATCGATAAAAACTTTTTATTATACTGAATAAGTATTACGGAAGCAACATTATCGACATGATGTATGTAGCCAAAATAATGAATATACGCCATTAATATACATCTCTTAGTAGCGGCCTCTAAAATTCGCGCGGCTCACTGCGGAACTAAAAAATACGCCGAAATTCACTCCCGTGACAAAACTACGTCCATGCCAATATTTCACCCATGCATTGTACTGATCTTTTGGTGGCTCCTGGTTGAATTTGAGAGATGGTCAATCTTGCGTCCGTATACAGGACGCAACAAGTCAGTCGGACGCAACATCATCGGTAAAAACCGCCATGTAGGACGCAATATCAACATGAGGATGTAAATATATATATATATATATATATATATATATATATATATATATATACATACATACATACATATCGTCACGCCTTTTATCCCCGAAGGGGTAGGCAGAGGTATATATATATATATATATATGTTACGTTTCGTTTGATGAGTGAGGGTGCTGCAAAACCCCATCTTTTCTCCTCACGCCCTCCTATTCCTTTTCCCATCCCAAAGGCTTGCGATGCACTTGTGACTAATGTTGCCTATGTCTATAGGCGGCAGTAATTTCTTACATCAGGCTACCCGTTTGCTCGTTTGCCGCCTCTTACATAAAAAAATCAATCACAAATGATTATAGGTGGGTAAAATAACTAAAAAATAAACAAACAATATTAATCCATAGCCTTAAGTCGTTTCACTCTTTATTTTTTCGCGAACAGGTAGCGCGATTTAAACGAACCTGTTTGCCAAATATCTTTTTGTAAGGAAATGGCCTTAGTGATTGCATGTTCTCATATCTCATGTAATGTTTTTATGTAGTTACTTGTGTACGTGTGGTGACGGATTAAGAATACGGAATGTCACCACCCCATATCATCCCATGGGTGTCGTAAGAGCCGATAGAGGGAGCATACTATGCAGAGAACAACACTGTAAGAGAAGAAAAACTTGATACAAACCCTATACCAACCCGTTTGGCCGGCGTGGTATAGTAGGCCAATTCCTCCTTTCAAAGGAGTGGCCTAGTCCAGCAGTGGACTGTTAAAGGCTGATGATGATGATGTAGTTACTTAGTATACAATGCGATTTGTCTGTTTTATTTAGGGTTCTATGTAAAATCCTGGAACCTTTTACTTTCGCTGTGTCCGTCTGTCCAATTGTTTTGGCTTGGAAAGTTAGGGTAGTAACGAGTTAGAAGAGAAAACATTGCTTTGGCTATTTTGACGACTCTTACAAAATTAGAGGATAATAACATTTTGAAGATGTTTAAATGAACGGAGATAAAATTAACTACTTTATTATGAATTCCTTGCTCATTTTATGACCAAATTATGCACACCAAGCCAAACTTTGGGTGTTAAATTGACAACTAAGCAGACTTTATATCTTAACTAGAGGACGCCAGCAGCTACGCCTGCTTTTTTTTTTATTTACCCGTTTTGGCCAATCCCGTGAGAATTTCGGGAAATCCATTCTTAGTGCACCCCTACGGTCCCCAAGGAACATACATGCCAAATTTCAGCTTCCTGCACCCAATAGTTTCGGCTGTAGCGTGTGTGTCAGACAGTACCTAAGTAACGCAAGGATTTTATATAGATAAAGATATTAAGAATAAATAGTCATAACTTAAATAATGATCGCGACAGGTGGAAGTTGGAAGGGGAGGTCTCTGCCCAGCAGTGGGACACAAATTAGACTAGTAATAATAATAATAAGTCATAAGGTAGAATAATAACTTAAAACAATCTTGTATGTTTTAATTAAAACATACCTAATCCTTAGGTATGTTTTAATTTTTATTCAACTTTAGTTTCTAGCGCATCACGAGCTCCAATTCGAAGATATTGAATTGCAAGTAGAACAACGCGGCAGTGATAAGATTATGTTGGTATGTTTAAGTGTTTAAAGGTAACTACGGAGCCAGTCATTGTGCTCTAGCTTTTTTCTACATTATATTGTTATGGGTGACTCAGATAAATTACGCTTTGTTTGAGTTTGCGCAATGGAAGGCTACTGTTATAAGTACAATCAGGTTAAATGTAGTAAAATTTTAAACAGTGATAAAAGGAAAGACAAGATATTTACATATACGATAAGATATATACATACATACATAGACTCACGCCTGTTTCCCGGAGGGGTGCCATTTGCAACGATCCTGACATACCTCTCTTGCTTCATTCACTCCCATGAAGTTTCTCATGCATGCTCTCCTGTTAAGGGTACTTCTGACCTGTCCGTTTTTTAGGAAGTCTTTAATCTGGTCAGAGAGCGTCCGCCTAGGTCTTCCCCTTTGTCCTGTCTTATTCACACTTGCCTTATATATCTTCTTTGTCAGTCTATCGTCATCCATCCTCTCCATGTGCCAAGATATTTACGAGCATACGATACGATATTCTACAAAAATATCTTTCTGATATGAATCGTATGCGACACATATATGCAACAATAAATAATTAATGACACTGGTATAAGCCATCCGGATTTGGCTGAATATTAGCTTTTCCACAGAGCGACTGAAATGAAATGAAATGAAATGATTATTTATTTCGTGTAAACTTTTTTAAAGTGCTTACGAAAAGTCAAATTAAAATTTTTCAGTTTATACATCATTTATATTTTTGTGTTGAATTAGAGCAGCTCAATCCCAAGCATTTTTATCGCCTATATAATCAGTAATTTTATACTATGCTTTTAAACACAGTGTAGTTTTAACAATAATTTTGAATTTATTTATAGATAAATTTCTTATATTAAGAGAGAGCTTGTTATAAAAGCGTATACACTGCCCCATAAAACAGCTACTTATTTTGGCTATGAACTATAAGATTATTCTTATGTCTAGTAACAGTGTGTAGATCACTTTTTTTACTAAATGTGTCAATTTTCTTGTGGACATATAACAGATTCTCGTATATATATTGCGAAGCAACAGTTAGAATGCCTATCTCACTGAACTTTTCTCTTAGAGAAACACGAGGACCGAGGTTGTAAATATCCCTAATTGCTCTTTTGTGCAGAACGAATATTGTGTCAAGGTTTGCAGCATTCCCCCAGAGAAGAATCCCATATGACATAATACTATGAAAGTAGCTGAAATAGACCATTCTAGCTGTTTCTATATCTGTGAGACGTCTAATTGTCTTAACCGCATAAGCTGCAGAACTAAGTTTGCCCGAAAGTCTTTCTATATGCGGACCCCATTGAAGTTTGGAATCAAGCATAATACCTAGAAATAAGGTTGTCCCGACGGGCTCAATTCTGGTTTCCTTCAGTTGTACATTGGATTCCATCTGTTTAACATTGGGCATGGAGAATTTTTAGAGTTTACTTTTCTTATCATTGAGTAATAAATTATTTACATTAAACCAATTAACAACTTTAGAGAGTGCGTTGTTTACTTCGTCAAAATTACTCTGTTGTCTTTTAATATTAAAAATTAAAGAGGTGTCATCCGCGAACAACACAATCTTATGATTGTTCTTTACGTAATAGGGTAAATCGTTGATATAGATCAAAAATAGAAATGGTCCGAGTATTGAACCCTGCGAGACGCCCATTTTTAAGGCAGAACCTGGCAATGTCTTATCATTAATCTGAACCTTCTGGATTCTGTTGCCCAAATAAGAAACCAGGAGATTAAGAGCTTTGTTCCTAATGCCATAATGATATAATTTCCTGACCAGAGTATCATGATGATACACAATCAAAGGCTTTGGACAAGTCGCAAAAAATTCCTAAAGCATCTTGCGACTTCTCCCAAGCTGTAAATATACTTTTGAGTAACTCTACTCCTGCGTCAGTAGTTGAACGACCCCTCGTAAATCCGAACTGTTACTTGTGAAGAAGATTATGTCTGTTAAAATAACTAAGCAATTGACTAAGTATTAATTTTTCAAAAATTTTACTAACCGTTGGCAATACAGAAATAGGTCGAAAATTAGAAGGGTCTGATGTGTCGCCAGATTTAAATAAAGGTATAACTTTACTATATTTCATTAAATCAGGAAATATTACAGAAGCGACGCAACCATTGAACACTGTTGCAAGATGTGGAGCTATTATGGTAATAATGGATGAAACAGTCTTCACTGACAATCTACTGACTGCCTGTCTGACCTCCGCAACCCCAAGGTATAGCAATATTCCATGGTTTAGACTAGTGTCAGTTTATTTAGAAGGTACTGTCGTCCTGTATCGACTGTCAAAGATCTTGACGACCGGTTGGCGTAGCGGTAGTGTAAGCGACTGCCACGCCGAAGGTCGCGGGTTCGATTCCCGCTCAAGTCAAACATTTGTGTGCGTGAACATAGTTGTTTGACTTGGTCTGGGTGTTTCTATGTATAATATGTATGTATTTACATAAAAAAACAGTATATATGTATGTTTATCCATTGTCTAGTACCCATAGTACAAGTCCTGCTTAGTTTGGGACTAGACGGTGTTGTGTGAATGTGGTAGAATATTATTATGATTATAATATTATATTATTATTCATGACAACCGGGACCGACGATTTTACGTGTTCTCCAAGGCACGGGACAAGCGATAATTAACAATTCATACATACATACATACGGTATTACATATTGGTGCGCGCCGTAGATTCGAATTCGATACCCTCTGCATGGCAGTCTGTTGGTGCCTGTAGCAGTCGCTAAGTATGTATAGTCAGTTAATATTCTATCTAATCCGGTGACTATTAAAAGGGGACCCTGGGCTGCTAGGCAAAAGTCTTGCATGAAACCGGGATAATGCTGATAATGATTTTAGTTGTCAGATAATCTACAACGCATAGTGTTTTCTGTGATTTAGTATTTAAGAATGTTTCATTAGCGTGTTAAACTTAGCAATGACGTTACTTGAAGATGATATTTTCTTATTTATGTCTGTTTTTTGTTGATAAGTTTTATAAGGACCTAATGTACCTTTTTGAATCATTACGGATTTGAATTATCCATCCACAGGGAAAATCCTTTTATAATTTAGGTATTTGATTTGATTTATTACGCGGAAGTTACACGTACTTGTAATAATTAGCTGGACGTATGGCGTGGTGTTGTGGGTGCGATCCCACAAAAAATAAATAATTTGTATAATCCTCAAGTTTTTTGGAGTCTGGCTGCACTTTGCGTCCGATGATTGAACATTTTATTAGTAGTCCTATTGCGAGAGAAAACAGTTCAAATGATATCTTCGTATTCTATTTTTTAAAGACAGTTTATTGAAAAATGCTTCATCAAAATGCATGATTATTGTCAAGTATATTGCACATAAAAGATAGATAGATATATTAATGTTTATGAATAATATATTTTCTACCTTAGAATAGCGAGATCACTTTATAGTCCAACTGGCAGACAGAATATTAGATTTTCTACAGAGTGACTGCTATGTTTAATGGCTTAGATAATAGGTTATTTGAAAGTACTGACTCCTAGTTTGCCAACCCGTTTGAAGAGCATGGTATAGTAGGCTCAATAAATAAATAATGACCTCGCTCCCTCTCCCTCACAATGCTATTTTTACGCAAATTAGGAGAAGCCTTTGTCCAGCAGTGGACTGCAACAGTCTGATGATGTTTGTAAAATTGCATGTGTCACTCAAAGCCCCCAAACCATGCGTTCCTAGCTTTCTACAGAGCAATGAATTATATACTACGGAAGTCAATATTCGAATATTGAAAATGGCCGATAGATAATTGCAAGATCCGTCACACTATAAAGCACAAGAATTTTTTTTTCAGATATGAACTGATTACGTAAATAGTTGTTGTTTCTATTTGTAGCAGACAATTTGAATAAAAGTATCTAAAAAAGTATTATATTATGACTAGAGGACGCTGGCAGCTACGCCTGCATTTTTTTTAATTTACCCGTTTTGGCCGATCTCGTGGGAATTTCAGGAAATCCCTTCTTAGTGCACCCCTACAGTGCCCAAGGAACATACATGCCAAATTTCAGCTTCCTGCGCCCAATAGTTTCGGCTGTAGCGTGTCTGTCAGTCAGTCAGTAACGCAAGGATTTTATATAATTATTAAGATTATTTATTCAAGATTGCAATGTTGTGCAATAACTAACAAGCTTGGGGCCAATACAGGTAAGGAGTAAATGAAACGGTCGGTAGAATTTTTTTGGTTTTTCTGTTCTGTTTTGTATTTTATGATATCTGACAGATATGACGAAAATGTTATGATAACCTTAGAAAAGAAAACACCGACACAGATTGTGAATTTCTGAGCAAGTACATCGCAGAAAGTTTTCCACCATATATCATATCTATTCTATATTCTATTCATTAAAATACATACATAGACTCACGCAATGACTTGAATTATTAATTATCGCTTGTCCCGTGCCTCGGAGAGCACGTTAACCCGTCGGTCCCGGTTTTCATGAAGATTTTTGATAGTCGTTACAGGGCGTCAGTACCTTAATATACTAACACTACTTAGTCTAAACCATGGAATATCGCTATCCCTTCGGGTTGCGGAGGTCAGACAGGCAGTCAATCTGTGGAAAAGCTAATATTCAGCCAAATCCTGACATATCTCTGTTGCTTCATTCCCTCCCTTGATGGGATTTCGCATGCATGCTCTTCTGTTTACTTCTGGTTACTTCTAACCTGACTTTTTTTTAGGATGTCTCTAATCTGATCTGAAAACATCTGCCTAGGTCTTCCCCTTCATCTTATCCCATTCCCATAAAACATGAATGTGTATAATGTGTGCGTTGCATCTACGGCAATTCTTTTCCTGTTGGGAGTTATTCGGGGATTTTTGTGTAACCTTGGAGTCCATCACTTACGGTGGCCATCTAAGTAGTTATATCTCGCGTTGCAAAATTGTCTCACACATACGATCAAGTAAATTTAAATCACATGCTAACTTTTATATAAGACTCTAATATGGATATTTTTTTTATTTTAATAGATCATTTTAAATTACAAGTTTTATATTTTTTATCTTTGTATGCATACGTCAGAGAACTTGTCATGTTTAATTTTGCATTACTTAGGTAGGTGATCAGTGATATATAAAAAGAAAAATAATTTGGCAATAGTGTGGCGTATTATGTTGCAATCAATGGCTGATATCTTTGAAATTATGCATAGATATCGCCGACAGTGGATATTCGATTTTATTATCAGCACAATCAAGAGTTCAACATCCCTTTTATTCACCATTCTATTCCTCTCTCTTTAACGCCTCTTCCTGACCGGAATCAAGTCCTTTACATCCATGACATTGGTTTTTTAGGCCATTTTGCTCAAATTTGACATGTATATTCCTTGAAGACCGTGGAGGTGCAGTAAAATATCCGGAAATTCCCACGGGATTTGGTAGAAAGGGTAAAATTAAAATAAAATGTGAAAGCATCCTTTAGTAGTCTAGTCCATGGTAAGTTATTTTTGTATGCGTGTAAATAAAAGCAAAAAAACTTAAATGGAAAATCTAACGCATCCAAAAAGGTTTTGTAATTCAATTGACTTACAATCATTTTTGAACCCCTCAACACAATCATTGACAACAGTAACAACTTTCCTCAAAAAACTTGATTCCTAAATGTCTATTATTAGAATACACGGCCACACATGAAGTCATGAAGCTATAGACTACCAATATCAGCTGAGGAGTTAATGTATAGCCTTGCTGTTCAAATGCAGCTCAATTTATGATGGGAAATATTTTTTCAAATTGCGTCCAGTTTTTGTGGCGCACCGGCTCTATAATTATTAATTTAAATAACTGTTCAGAAAACATATTTTTTATAATCTAGCTCGAGACTAATAATAGGTTTATGGAACGGCTGCCATCTAACTTGAACGATCAAAATCATTCAAATACAAAACAACAGTTTTTATCTAATCTAGTACTAATATATAAAGCTGAAGAGTTTGTTCTGCTGTATCTCAGGAACTACTGGACCGATTTCAAAAATTCTTTCAGTGTTAGATAGCCCATTTATCGAGGAAGTCTATAGGCTATAAAATCACGCAATAAGCCACGGAAGCGGAGCAGTAGCCTTAAATAACGCGGGTGTAACCGCAGGCTCATCTAGTATAGTAAAATTATAAAAACTGGTGGCGCAAACTGTCGAGCTAATACTCGACACTAATGACAGCCTGTTGATTCATTGTGATTTATTGCAATAGGCGACTGATCACCGCATTATAATGTCGGTGTTAATTATTATGTCAGTATGTTTTTATACGGGTTTGTAGATGTGGGCTAATAAGTAAGATTTATCGTGCAACTCAAAGTTTTTAAACACGTCACGCACTTCTGGAAATTATAAACATACATATATAGAATTACGCCTGTTTCCCGGAGGGGTAGGCAGAGACTATGAAACGCCTTTTTCAACGATCCTGATATATCTCTCTTGCTTCATTCACTCCCATCAGATTCCTCATGCATGCTCTTCCGTTCAAGGTACTTCTAACCTATCCTGTTTTTAGGATGTCTCCAATCTGGTCAGAGAACGCTGGAAATTATAAAGGTAATAATCTGTATTTTTTTTCTTATATCTTGCCTAAAAGGGAAACCATAGTGAGAAAACATGAATGTCTGAGAGTTCCACATAATGTTTTCGAAATAAATGTGCAGTCTAAGCTAGTGTGGTGGCCTGAAGTCTGACTTACTTCACTTATGTTCTTATGTCCCCTAGATAGGACAAAGGGCGTCCCAAAGTTTTGAGCTCCGCGCTTAATCTCAAGCCGTTGCTTCTCCAATGATAGTCCACCACTGGGTCTGTTGACTGAGACCTAACCCTTCTTATAGTAAGAAGATTTTCGTACCCAGCAGTGAGACTATACATAAACAGGGATAATATCAAAACAAAAATATTTTTGTATTGTGCTATCATCATCATAATCATCATATGAGCCGAAAGACGTCCACTGCTGGATATAGGCCTTCCCCAAGGCTCTCCACGCAGACCGATCCTGAGGCACCCATTGTGCCATGCAGGGTATAAAATGAAAAGCCCTATATAGCCATAGTCCACCACGCTGGCCAAGTGCGGGTTGGCAGACTTCACATGTCTTTCGAAAACATTATGGAGAACTCTCAGACATGCAGGTTTCCTCACGACACGATGTTTTCCTACACCGTTTAGCAAGCGATAATTAACAATTAAATACGCATGCGTGCCATGGATTAGAACCCGAGACTTCCTGCGTAGCAGATTGTCAGTCTCTTCACTCAGCTATCGCTGCTTTTTTCTATGTGTGTGTGTATCTTGCTATGTGTTTGGATGCAATTGAAGCGTAAGATGTATGCATTTAGAAATATCTAAAGTACATTATTTATCAGTAATCAGATAACCAAAATACAGGTTCTGCTCATATTTATTTTTTATATTAAGTAAGATCATTTCTATGTATAAAACAAATGCAAAGCTTATTATTACTGTCATGTGAACAAAATATAGGTGGGACAAGATCAGGTTTTGACAAAAGATGGGGCCGACGTAACGTGCAGTGAACGGTCCCAATAGTGGACAGACTTCATTATAAATTATAAACATTTTAGAACAAGTTTGACTTTCTTGCGTTGCTGTGTTTTGGTTGACGTCAATGATACCTAAATGCATGATTTTTTATGTTTTTTAAGTATTTTTTTTGTATGGTTTTTATTGTTGTTGTTATTGAGATCAGTGGCCTAACATTGGGTATAATTATTTCCAGCAGTGCACTACAGCAGGCCGATAATGCTGATATCGGGATGAAAAGGGGAGTAAAAAAAAGTGTCGAAGAAAGGCTCAAATACTATTTTATTTATAGTCTCACGCCTGTATCCCTGATGGGGTAAGCAGAGGTGTAAATATTACACCCACAATTCGCCATGAATTTTTAGGTCCCACGCAATAGGGGGCGAGCCTATTGCCGTAGTAGGCTCAAATACTATCTGAAGCAATAAGTAGGTATGTTTTATAAGGAAACGCAGTTCTAAATACCGACACAGGAAATATATTTAGACAGGAAAATAACATGACAAAGAAAAATAAAAATTCAAGTTGGTCCAAGTTCAAATGAAGGTGTTACCTATAAAGTTATGAAGGTGTGACTTTCATTTGAACTTGGGCAACGGTCGTCAGTAATAAACAACAAGAATAAAAAAGAATCAAATGACGTCAAAACGCGTCCTGCAAAAAAAAGGTTTTGGACGAAAAAGGATCATTTTAACTCATAAATGTCAGTGTGTCTAAAAGTATGTTAATTGTAATAAAACAATTTGTGTCCCCTTGAGATCATAGAGTAAAATAATGTTTGGGTTGCATCGATGCAATTGAATCAACTGGAGCCTAATGTCCTCCATTGACCTTAGGGTCGGCACATATCTGACGGAAGATGCGTCGAACGTATCTTCGGTCGCGTCTATTCCGTCAAATAAATCGGTACACGTCTGACGGAAAATGCGTCGAGCGTATCTACATCGGTCGCGTCTATTACGTCAAATTAGACCTGCTACATTACGCGTCTAGTCAGTTTCTGCGTTCAGCAACTACAGTGCGGTTGCTTTGTATGACATTTAATTTTAACGCGTCAGTCAAAATTCATGTGGTGCGTGGTGCGCGCGACGTCACCGTCTACCGATAATGCGTTGACGGAAACGGAACAGACGCTGTACGCTCAACGTACAAACGGATCATCGGTCAGGTGTGAAAGGTTGAATGTTTTTCTATATATTTGTATGTTTTGGCGTTACGCGACCGATAATACGCATCGCATCTTCCGTCAGATATGTTGCGACCCTTAAAGCAACCTCTTCATATCAGCCGAAAGACGTCCACTGCTGGTCTTAGGCCTCTCCCAAGGCTCTCCACACGGATCGATTTTGGGCCAAACGCATCCATCCGCTGCCCGCGGTCAACAAGGTCGTCAGTTCACATTGCGGGAGGCCTACCTGTTCCTTTCCTCCAAAGCCTTTCTGCTAAAGCAACCCAGCCACATAAAAAATACATCTATATATTATTAAGTTTTTTAAAGTCTCATGCCTTTTATCCCCGAAGGGGTAGGCAAAGGTGTAATATTACCCAACATTTCGGCATGAATTTTTAGTCCCACGTAATAGGGGGCGAGCCTATTGCCGCTACCGGGCACATCACCAGACATGCTGCTACTGAGAATTCAGAAAAATCCAGTAACACTTTTGCACGACCCGGGAATCGAACCCGGGACCTGCGATCAGCAGTCGCATACGCTATCCATTGGACCACGGAGGCAGTCGTAATTAATATGACTGCACCCGTGGTCCAGTGGACTTCATAAATTGTTTTGTAGATAAAATTAATTGTGCTGTGGCGTGCGCTGTATATAATCGCAAACAAAACAACAAGTGGTAGGGCAAAAAATATTAGTTATCGTCCTCATACATCCTCACTTATTTTCTGTTAACCCCTCTGGCACTAGACGTGAAGGCAACTTGAAGCATGTAGAAAGCAGAACGCAGTTGCTACGCGCGAGTATATTCTGCATGGCACTAATCTTAATATATAAAATCCTTGCGTTACTGAGTGACTGACAGACAAGCTATAGCCAAAACCATTAGGCGCAGGAAAAATATTAAAATTTGGCATGTATGTTCCTTGGGGACCGTAGGGGTGCACAAAGAAGGGATTTCCCGAAATTCCCACAGGATCGGCCAAAACGGGTAAATTTAAAAAAAATGCAGGCGTAGCTGCTGGCGTCCTCTAGTTATAATTATAATAAAATTCCAAAATATATTCGCGCTGATAGTATAAATATATTTAAAAATAAGCTTAAGGAATTACTGATAAAGAAGGCCTACTACTCAGTCGAAGAATACCTAAATGATAAAAACATTTAACGCTGTAATACTTGTATATCCATATGTTTTAATGTGTAAATTACTATATTTCTTATTTTTAATAATTAATTGACCTATATAATTAAGTTAGTTATTCATGAATGAGCTACAAAGTACACCACATTGTGGTAGGACGCAGCGCACATAATTAAAACATGACTATAAGAGCTGTAAATTAACCTATGATCCACAAATAAATGATTATGATTATGATCATAATGGCCTTGGCTTTCTGTTCGTAATAGGTCGCCATTTCAGTGGGTGACCACGAGTGAAGTTTACATAACAGCGTTAAAGCGCTTCGGAGGGCACGTAAAGCTATCGGTCCCTGTCCTTGTCGCACAAGAATCGCTAGGCCAAGTTGGAGGCCTTCGAGCGGCTTAAAAACTCGGACACTAGAATCGGCCACACACAGGAATAATAAAAATAAAAGAATCACTCGCCGCTCACTACCCTGCAATTGCTACCGTTCCACTTACCGCTTTTCTCGTCGATTTCTACGTATAATATTATGTTAGTTTACCTTCTAACCTTCCATTGAAGAGAATTAAACTGGATTTATACTATAAAATAAAATACTGAGTACAAAACTTGTGGCAAATAAATTATGTTGTTGTTTTACACACATGGTTTAGACCAGTATCAGTCTATTTAAGGGTACTGACTCCGCATAGCGACTGTCAACAACTGTTCACGAGAGCCAAGAGTGATGGTTTAACATGATCGCCGAGGCACGAGGCGAGCGATAATTTACAATTAAATACCACATAACTTCGAAAAGTCAGTGGTGCGCGCCGTGGATTCGAACTCACCGCACGGCAGTCTGTTGGTATATCCACTAGGCTATCGTTGCATGCTTTTTGGTTATTTAAGTTTTTTTAGTTAAATCATGATAGGGAAACTGTCTTTATTAGATTTAATAACATACGGCAATAAATTGTCATAATAAAAATAGTACTATTAGAAGAAAAATTAATGATACATGGAGCAATTTAAAGTAGCATACTGTAGTGTTTAGGGGTTGTTATGTAGCTGGTAATTAATCTATTTTTTCATCGCATAATTTAAACTCATTCATTTTTATTATTTGTTTTCCGTTGTATTCATTACATGTATGTGTGTATACATATTTGAGAGTAAGTCGTGTAAGATATAAGTATATCGACAACATAAATAAATTAGTAACTTGTATAATAAGGCTCCTGGCAGGACAGGCTATGCCTAGTGTGAGGAGTTTTAGGATAAGTGATGAAAATGTTCATGTACCACCGCTTTAAATGGAAAATCTGTACCCACTTTGTAGTCTGCATGTATTGTATTACAACTGTAATTTGGAATGGCAAAAAATAAAATCATTTTCTTCAAACATCGTCAAATCAAGGTGGGCAAATACTTTTGAGCGGGAGTGTATATAATTATATATATATATATATACTGTTTGCGGACTTGGTTGATCACGCGGTATTGCCGTTCCTTATTTGATCCACCTTTGCATTCGAATAACATTTGCTCTGTGGAATATATTTTTGATTTTTTCATAATGTTGCCATTCGTGGCAAGACGTTGCCAAACATCTTAATATATAAAATTCTTGCGTTACTGACTGACTGACAGACACGCTACAGCCGAAACTATAAGGCGCAGGAAGCTGAAATTTCGCATGTATGTTCCTTGGGGACCGTAGGGGTGCACTAAGAAGGGATTTCCCGAAATCTCCACGGGATCGGAGCAAATGGGTAAATGTAAAAAAAAAACGCAGGCGTAGCTGCCGGCGTCCTCTAGTATTCAATAAAATTTAGATGTATTCGTGATGAATTTGGCTGAAGTTCCGAACTAATCTGGATCCGTAACGGCCATATATCTCAGACCGACGTCGACTTTTTGGCTCCGAATTATATGCCATGCGTGCGTCCTTATTTGAATCCAGACGTGATAATTATAAATATGTGGTTCCAGTGACAAGTTACTTCAGTACTTGCTCCGTGTAATAATAATAATATATGATATAACCATTTTATACATTCTTACCAGCACTATAATGATCCTATTTCTACTTGATAATTTAAATACTATTTAAGTCCGATATTTTCCATTTCTTGTATACTATTTGGCTCCATTTATACTGTATAATAATTATGCCAAATCATCACCATCCTCCGAGCGTAATGCCAGTTGTATCCAGGCCTTCGCTTTGGAGCCCAGGCTCCGCTTTCGAGTCTAACCAGATTTACAGAATATTAGTTTTTCCACAGAGCGACTGCCGTCTGACCTCCGCAACCCGAAGGGATAGCCATATTCTATGGTTTAGACCAGAGTAAGGATGTTCACGGGTACTATTGCCTCGTAACGACTGTCAAGGTTCTTTTTGATGACAGCTGGGACCGACGATGGCTTAACGTGCTCTCCGAGGCACGGAGGGTGTGAATTTTTGTGGCCGGTCACCCATCTTTAAACCGACGGATTCGAGCGGTCGCCACTTTGCCACGGGCCGTTCACTTTATACGCCACATGTGCTTATTTGAATCCAAAACTATTTATTATATTAGACCTGCTGGTTAACATTATGTGGCTCCAGGATTATGTTAGTTGAGTATTTTTGTTTGAATATTTTAGCTTACTATTTAACGCATAATTGTATACTTTAATCTGTATATTTATTTGGCTCCTTTAAGACATACATATCCTCATCAATCAATTCTTAATGGTTTCACATTACAATTACTTAAATTTAAGTTTTCCATTCATAAGATGATCCATTGAATTTATATTCATTACGTCCATACATTGTCAAATCCGAAAGCATACTATATTGATCCGCTTTAAATATTATGAATTGATACTGATAATCTTATGCACACAAGCTTATGGATATTATGTGGCTACATTACTATACACGCCGCGCCATATCTGCGTGCTTATATGAATTTGGGTCGTTTGGCTGGTATGATGAAATATCATCAATTCATCATCATATCAGCCAAACGACGTCCACTGCTAGACATAGGCCTCCCCCAAGGTTCTCCACACATACCGGCCTTGAGCCGCCCGCATCCAACCGCTTCCCGCGTTCTTAACGAGATTGTCGATCCATCTTGCGAGGGGCTTTTCTCTGCGGCGTCATTCGGTATGTGGCCACCACTTCAGAACCTTTCTGCCTCCACGGCCTCAACTTCGACATATGTGCCCTGACCACTGCCACTTCAGCTTGACTATCCGGAGACCTATGTCTTTGGTTCTCCTGCGGATCTCCTCATTTCTGATTCGATCTCGCACAGGAAACCTCCAAGAATAGCTCTCTCCATCGCTCTCTAAATATCATATGATAGGTATATTTATATACTCATAATAAAACAATAATTCATAGCATAAATGTAACCTTATCTATATATTTTCATTCGTACATATACACACATAGACTCACGCCTGTTTCCACGAAGGGGTAGGCAGAGGCATATTAAACGCCCACTTTTCGCCAGTGTTTTGATCCCACGTAATAGGTGGCGAGCCTATTGCCGCTTTTCGGGATATTTTGATTGCCAGAGCCTCGTCCGTTGATCGGCAGGTGCACCACTTGCAGGTGAGGTTGGCTTGGGACCCTAAGTTCTTGGTGGGAACCATATGCACCATATTTTCATAACCATATTTTCATTCAATAAAAAATAAATGCCGTTTTTTCGGTAATTGAATGAATATAGCATCTTGAATTAAATTATTACACAAAATTTGTTTATTTTTTTGCCGTTATTTTATAATTAATTAGTTCATTCACAATTAAAACATACAAATATCAAATATAATTATATTATTTGTCTACAATGATGTTTTGAATCCATAATTACGCCCCGCGCGCAACATGCAAAGACAGCGAAATATACAAAATTTAAAATGCTGACATTTAAATAAGTTTCTAAGCAAGCATTGCTATAATTTTATATTATTGTAAAGCTTATACCACCAGGTATACAATATAACAAAAGTAAGCAATTTATAACCCATATTGTTATCATGACAAACAAAAATGGCGAGTAGGTCGTCGATAGACGACTTTGTTTACAATAGGATCAAGTTCGGCGGGTCGCATAAACTAAATATTCCGTCATTCAGTCACCATTCAACACACATACACATACATATCGTCACGCCTATTATCCCCGAAGGGGTAGGCAGAGGTGTATTTCTACACCCACTTTTCGCCAGATATACTCCAGTCCCACGTAATAAGGGGCGAGCCTATTGCCGTACCGGGCACATTTCCAGATTCCGTGCTGCTACTGAGAATTTCGTGACAGAAAAACCCAATAACACTGCCCGACCCAGGAATTGAACCCGGGACCTCCCGATCCCATGCGCACATTTATGCCGCGAGACCAACGAGGCAGTCGTATAGGGTTTGATGTCGAGTTTTCCGTCTCTACGCAAAGATGGTATTTGCATCGTGTTATCCCTTAGTCGCCTCTTACGACACCCACGAGAAGATAGGGGGTGGTGACACTTGTATTCTATGCCGTCAACCACAAACACCATTCAAACATTAGTACAAAGCTTATTTAATCTACTTTCATAAAAACATCATTTCAAATATCAACACCCGAGTGACGACTCGTAAGTTTAGGTTTAAGGTAGCACGGCAAGTGGCCTTGCTTCGCGGGTGGTCAGATAACGACCGCGTGATGCTTTAGCGATAAATGTCAAATTAAAGAGGTTACTTTGAGCGGATAAGTGACTTGGCGCCTTCGGATAAGGCCCATAGATATTTAATATCATTAGATGAAATCCTTATCTATTTTCCATACATAAGTTCTGTTGATCCAGAGGATTTATATTTATTATAACCATGCATTGTTAGATCCACGAGTGAAATTATAGCAGCCATGAATGAATTATCCGTAGAACAATGAGGCAATCAGATATATATGTTATAATTATACACAAATTACATCCAGACATAGAACTAACACTTGTGTTTATGCATATCACACAAGGATTTGGTCATGAATATCTAGCTATAAATCTTTTTTAGGGTTCCGTAGTAAACTAAAAGGAGCCCTTATAGTTTCACCATGTCCGTCCGCTGTTTTACGAAAAAACTATAAGCACTAGAGCGCTGAGTGACCACGCGGACAAAACTGTACAATAAATTATTTTGAAAAACGTTATGTATCCCGTATACATAACGTTATGTATACGGGTAGCTCCCATGGGTACACTACATAACACCGAAAAACGTGGCCCAACACGCACTTGACCGCTTTTATACAGTACAGGTGGCAAACGAGCTACTGTCTGCCCACCTGATAGTAAGCAGCTAATTATAGCCATGTAGGTAATACTACCTAATACCAACTCTATTTTATCTACTACTGTCCTACTACCAAAATCACCATGTGGAGAGGCTTAAGTCCTGTAGTGGACTGCAAAAGGCATCATAATTTTTTTGTGACCACCTTCCTACACTATCAGATCATCATTGAGACACCAAAGAAGTTTATATACAATAGCGGGCATTGTAATAATAATAAAGCACAGATCTACTACTAATCATCATTCTCAGAACGTTATACCGGTATTATGGTAGTTTTGGTTGACTACTATTACCATTTTCTACCAAAAAACAATTTCTTTAAAAATTATCAAACCTACCGTTTCTAAAATTTGTGTCATTACTAACATTTCTACCAAAACTACAATTTCTACCAGATCGATCATTATCTCAAACCAACCATTTGTGCCATAACAACTATTGCTACCAAATCTACAATTTGCACCAAAACTACTATTCATACAAAAACAACCACAACTTCCAAAACTACAATTTCTTTCAAAGTAACCATTTTCTACCACAGAGTCTGCAAAATTTTCTACCAAAGCAACAAGTTTTGCCAGTCACCATTTTGTACCAAATACTTAATTCCTATCACTTTTAAATGATGATATTAGTACATACTCTATCTATATTATTCAATAGACCATATGACGTGCAAATTTTATTGATGTTAACCTTTATTTTAAAATGTGTCATACAGTGTGATGAACAGTAAGACTTATGTAATAGCACTATAGTATTTAAGATTATATTTAGTGTAAAAAGAACATTTGTACGCCGGTGACGGCAAAATACTATGGACTTAAAAACAGTAAACAACTTTGTAAACAGTATTCCAACCAATAAACTATTATTTTCTATTCTGTAAATTTTTCACATTAATAAAAAAAGATGCCCGAAGGAACTCCATCGTGGGTATTGTGTTTAGAAAGAAATTTCAGAAACATTTTCATAATAGACGCCTAGACTTGACAGAATATTAGCTTTTTCACAGAGCGACTGCCGTCTGACCTCTTCAACCCGAAGGCGTAGGCATATTTTATGCCTTGGCACTGATTGCCCTAACGACTGTCAAAGATGATAACCGAAACCGATGGCTTTACGTGCTTTACGAGGCACGGAGGGATGTGATCTTTTGTGGCCGGTCACCCTATGTCCAGCAGTGGACGTCGTTTGGCTGATATGATGATGATATTTCATATCAGCCAAATGACCCAAATTCATATAAGTACGCAGTTATGGCGTGGCGTACATACGTAATGGAGCCACGTAATATTCATATAAGTTATTGTGCATAAGATTATCAGTATCAGTTCATATTTAGCGGATTAAAATAGTACGGTTTCGGATTTGACAATGTATGCACGTAATGAATATAAATTCACTGCATCAGCACCTATGTATGGAAAACTGTTCACGCCGGAACATGACCTTCCTGAAGCCTACGCCGAAGAGACGCCAGAATGTTCACGCCTGAACATAAGAACTTTCTAGAGCCTGCCCCGGAGAGGCGCTAGAATGTTCACGCCGGAACATGACCTTCCTGAAGCCTATCCCGGAGAGACGCCAGAATGTTCAAACATGAACATGACATTCTTGGCATTCCAACACACATCCAACTTATCACCGAGGAAGATGCGTGATATTTTAAGATCATGTTATTTATCACGTACGGCGGCCGGCTCAGACATGCTGCATCGGCACAATACACCGACGGCACACAACTAAATACGTGTATATGTGTACATAGAATAAGTTTAGTATATAAGATTATAGTTTTAAGAAATAAACCAGTCATTAGCTCACTCCCGGCTTTGACTCATACCCTACCCCTCACCTCTCACTGCGGCCAAGACACCCTTAGCCGTCACCATGATCGGTCTTGTGAGTCTGCTCGACCGGCAGTGAGAAAACCCACTTCACTACACCCTAATCCTACCCACTTTCCGTCTGTCGCCTTAGGTCTCCCGACGACAGATATCCCGGCCTAGGGATCCCAGGGACTGCTAGGTAACTAGGGATTAGGGTTGTATACGCGACAGTCTATGTGACCACAGTGTACACGGCCTCGCTATACACTATACCTAACAGGGCTAGGGTAGACTAGGGAGTTAGGTTAGAGTTAGATCTAAAATAGGGATAGGTACGAGGGGAGTTCAATGTATTCTCGGTATCGAGGTGATATACTAATGATAAGGGTAATTTAATTATCTCATTAGTTGATGACACTCTTTGAGGGTATAAATACAAAATTTCATTTAATTGCCACCATTAGTATTCAAGTTATCATTGCGAAAAGACAATTATGATGACTGATTCGACAATGATGAAAAAAATCGAGCATCGTGCAGTGATAAAATTCCTCACAAAACAAGGAAAATCTCAAAAAATTATCCATGAAGAAATGGTGGCTGTTTACCAAGATTCTGCGCCTTCATTATCTACAATTCAGAAGTGGTCAAGTGAATTCAAACGGGGTAGAGAGAGCATTGAAGACGACCTCCGTGCTGGCGGGCCAATTTGTGCCGCTACTGAAGAAAACGTCAAATTAGTCGAAAAACTTGTACTTGAAGATGCCCGTGTAGGAGTGAAAACATTAGCAAAAATTACTAAGCTATCCGTGGGTACCATTCACACAATCCTTCATGAGCGCCTGAATTTGTCAAAGGTCAGTGCAAGATGGGTGCCGCGAATGCTCACCGCGCTACAGAAACAAGTGCGAGTTGACTGTTGTAAGGAGTTTTTGGACCTCTGTGGTGAAAATCCGCAAAGTATTTTCGATCGGATTGTTACTGGTGATGAAACGTGGGTTCATCACTATGACCCTGAGAGCAAGCAAGAGTCTATGCAGTGGCACAAAAAAGGATCAGACCCGCCGAAGAAGTCACTCCGTCCGCAGGAAAGCTCATGACCACGGTGTTTTGGGATTCTAAGGGAATCTTGCTAATCGAGTACACAAAAAAGGTCAAAGTATTACTGCTGCATCATACGCAACCACCCTGCGTAATTTAAAGGAGGCAATTAAAGAAAAAAGACGTGGAAAATTAACCGCAGGTGTGTTGCTGCTTCATGACAACGCGCCGGTTCACATGGCGCGCCTTGCCCAGGCTGCTGTGCGGGAGTACGGATTTGAAGAAATCAATCATCCACCCTACATTCCGGACCTGGCCCCTAGTGATTATTATCTATTCCCTAATCCTAAAAAACGACCTTCGTGGAAAGCATTTTTCGGACGATGAAGAGTTGTAGGGAGCATTAAACGAACATTTTTCGGGCCATGAAGAAAAATATTTTTCAGAGGGAATTGAAAAGTTACTTTCACGAACAAATAAATGTATTGAGATGTTAGGGGAGTATATTGAAAAATAAAATTTATTCAGAATTTTCCGCCTTTTCCTTCATACCTATACCGAGAATACATTGAACTCCCCTCGTATATCATAAGATAGGTTAGGCTAGATATAGGAACCAGTAGGCTTAAATTAGGATAAGTCTAGGTTTAGGTACGTGCAAGCTTAGGGCTATACTTAAGAGCTATATATAAAATTAAAATAATTGTAATGTGAAACCATTAAGTACTGATTGACGGGTATATGCTTGGGTATATGTATGTCTTAAAGGAGCCAAATAAATATACAGATTATGGTATAAAATTATGCGTTAAATAGTAAGCTAAAATATTTAAAAAAAATACTCAACTAACATAATCCTGGAGCCACATAACATTGATCAGCAAGTCTATATTATAAAGTTTTGGATTCATATAAGTACGCACATGTGGCGTATAAAGTGAGCGGCACGTGGCAAAGTGGCGACCGCTCGAATCTATCGATTCGTAAGGTTAAGCGCGTTCGTCACTGTCTGGTTTATAGATGGGTGACCAACCACAAAATGTCACACCCTCCGTGCCCTAAATTAAATGGAAATACATGTTATAATAAGAAAACAGTCGCTCTGTGGAAAACTAATTTTCAGTCAAATCTGGTTAGACTAGAAAGCGAAGCCCCCCCCCCCCGTGGGATCTCCACCGTGTCGTGGTGGGGGGGCTTAGTAACCGTGGATTGGTCACCTGCGGTGAAGCTAAGAGGGATCCAGGAGGGGACGCTCCGCGTGGGCTTGACGGAGGCCTGCGCAGGATGCGTCCAAAGGGGCGGGTGCGAGGGACAGTTCTTCTGTCCCTCGCAGTCGGGTGCGGTCGCAGGAGGAGAGACGTGTCGGTGTTGCGTTGCCGCGCGCCCTATCTCCCGCGACCAAATGGAGGCGCACCATCGTTGCGTCGCGGTGGGGCCGCAGAGGAAGATGCGGTGTTGCGTTGCCGTCCTCCGTATCCTCTGCGGCCGTTGAGTGTTTTGGCGGCGGAGCCCAACACCTTCATCCGCCGCCAAAGGGGTTTTGTTCGGGGCCCGCCTGACCATCTGGTGGGCCAATACCCGTCGGGGGGTAGCGAGGAATGCTTCAGCGATACCCGACCCTCCGACATACGGGTACGTGAGGAATACGGGTTGGTTTTTAGTCAGTAAGAGTCTGACAGTCCCCTTCGCTCTTCCCCCATGGCGGAGGGACTTCATGAGGATTTTCCAACCCGACACCAAAAAAAAAAAAAAGAAAGCGAAGCCCGGACTCCAAGGCAAAGGCCTGGATGCAACCGGGATAACGCTCGGAGGATGATGATGATGACCCATCTATAAACCAGACGGTGACGAACGCGTTTTACCTCGATTTTAGAAAGATTCGAGTGTTTGCCACTTTGTCACGGGTCCCTCTGGTAGGTAATGTACCTACGTACTACAAATATTTAACCAAAAACTCCGTAGTAAAAAAAAAAAAATGGACATAGAAACCAAGTTAATGTAAGAAATTCCGCAACTTATGAGAATTGATAAGAAATACAGAATAATATTACATAAAAATAACCAAGAACCAATGACTGCCCTCCTTGAAGAATACTGCGCTGCGATTGGCCCATTTGAATCGGATCAAGTTAATCTAAAATGCCTAAAGTGTGGATTTGTATAAAAATGGCGTAATATATAATTATATATATGTCGCAGTCATCTGGTTGAATGTGCTCTTAGACTGAATTACTAGGCCGAACGTTGCTTGAACAAGCATCACTTAAAGTCCAACTAGTTAGTGGATTGTAACATAGCCCTTTAAACAAAGCGGACATAAAATCAGTCAAGTGATTCAAATTAAGTTCATACAACTAGATACCTATGCCTTTTAAGCTAACTTGACGGAGCTCTGCTTAGCAGGGCTCCTAATTTTGGGTACAGGGTAAAAATATAAAACAGATGACTGCGCCATATAAGTCGTTCAGATCCTAAATCTGTAAAAGTTTCATCATACAACAGTTTAATGGATGTAAATACAGTATTTTAAATAAATTGATCATGTTATAATATATCGAATGCTATCGGATCTTTTAGCCATTATATAAATACAAAAATAATAATGGATGAATGATATTGTGAAGTTGCAAGATTCGGTACAATATACTGCTCATCTTAAACAAATGGGTGATGGTGCTTATTCCTCATATCCCCTACTTATACGAGATATTTACTTACGTCACAAGTATGAATGCTGCTTACCATGAACCCAGCACAGAAATTCCTACGTGTATGCTTGCTACATGTACACGGTAGCACATATCTTCTTCAACGGCTGGTAGTTTTGTGGCTTCTTCTGGCAGGACCGTTTCTAAAATAGTTAAAATCATGTCTGAAAAGTCATCTCTGCAGAGATATACCTACTAAGAAGAAGTTATGAAGCTATAAGGGACTGTTAAATTTTGGCTTATGTTTAACTTAGCACCAGATATAGTAACGGGATAGAGAGGCACCCGAACCAGATAGAGACGGCAGTCCCTGTGGTGAACCTAATATTTTGTGAAATCTGGTTAGTGTAGACAGCGGATCCTGGGCTTTAAGGTGAAAAGTATTACATGCTAATGGAATAAGTCGAAGACAATGATGATAGATCATCATCCCCCTAGCATTATCCCAGTTCCAACCGGAGTACGCTTTCTAGTCTCAACGAATTTGACTGAATATTACTGGCTGTCTGCCCTCCGCAACCCAAAGGGATAGCTATATTCCATGGTTTAGACTAGTGTCAGTTTATTCATAGGTATTGACTACTTGACTTGACCTATAACGACTGTCAAAGATTTTCATGACATCCGGGTTCGATGGCTTATCTTGCTCTCCGAGGCACGGGGCAAGCGATAATTTACAATTCAATACGCACACATCACCGAAAAGTCATTCGCCGTGGATTCGAACCAATACCCCCTGCATGGCAGTCTGTTGGCCTAGTGGAGATACCACTAGGCTTTTGCTGCCTACAAAGATGATGATAGTAATTTAACATAAATAATAATATGTACTTACTTTCGAAGACAAGACACAGTACCTATACTATGTGTTTTTGAGTGGTTACTTCACCAGAGCAAGGGTATTGGACGGAAGAAGTATAGTGTAGGGTCAAGTGAGCTTGATAAGGATAATCCTTGATATCAGCATCAGTACCATTCACTATTATACATTCTGTCAGTGGACCAAAAATCTCGATACGAATCTCGACAACAAATATCTGGAAAAATAAATACATATTAAAATATTTCAGCACAGCTTATAAAACATAATTATTTGCTACTAACGTACTGGGAATCATACTGGTAATAATAACACCCGATGGGACACAGAGGACTTTACAAAAATTCAGTCAATGAACAAAAAGTACACCAATTTTCTAAGAAGCTCGAAAGAATAAATGATTGCACTATTGGCGTAGTGGTTTAAGCGGCCGCCTCGCCCCTTGACACTGCGCTGAGTGTTGTGGGTTCGATCCCCACACCAGACAACACTTTGTGTGATCCATAAATTGTTGTTTCGAGTCTGGGTGTTCATTGTGTCCGTTGGTTGTATGTTTTTAAAGTCCCTCGCGACACAGGATTTATACCTTGTGTGGGAGTTGTCTTTTAAAACAAAAAAAAAAACATTGAACACACAAATTGTTGTTTTGTGTGGGGATTGAACAATTGTCGCAGTTCTAAAACGGGGAGGACGCAATTTCCCATGCCACACGATCCGATGCCCATGGATCAGTTCATGAAGTTATGGTTGAAATATAAAACAAACATAAATCATGCAATTATTGTATGAATAGAGTAAGGTTATATTATAAAAATAGATGATTCGATTATTTAGGAATCAGTGTCACTCCTTTTTACGGTAGAAGAACCTTGCTGATTCCAGCATGAATGGGCCGGCTCGACCAGAGAATTACTACCCTCTCACAGAAAATCGACGTAAAGTAACAGTATCCATACTATTGCGTTTGGTTCAGTGAGTAAGATTGTCGGAGGTTCCACGAAGCCTCCTGAGAAGGCATATGGGATTCCTTCTCCTTCATCGCACTCCTCCTCCTATTCATTTTTCCAACCCAACGGACGACAAAATACTTGTGCCTTCTCTGGTGTTACTAGTGCCCATGGGTGGTTATCCCTTACTATCAGTATGCTCGTTTGCAGTCAAAGTCAAAGTCAAAATAATTTATTCATCTAGACTACAAAGTGACGCTTATGAACGTCAAACTTTAAGTTAATTACTTAATGATTCTACATTTACATATACTGCCACGTTCGCAATGCAATAGGTAGAACCAAGAGAAAGAACGGGCAATAAAACTTATGGCGACTCTTTTCAATCAAATATAATGGTTCTACATTTAATTTTTTTAAGGAGCTGCCACTGTTTCACATTGTCAGATATCTACTAGTAAAATGTTTAGTAACTATTGATATAATACTCAAGCAGTGAATGATGTTCATTTGGTAAGCCTCCCAAAGTAAATATGATCTATGTCTATGCCTTAAATAATGTTTATTAAATAAATGAACATGAAAGAAAAATAATTCTTAAAATACCTGTAGCCAAAACAGCTACAACATAAAACACTGAATAGTCAATGTTCTTCTTCATGATGTGAAAAGCAATATGACACTGGGCAGAAAACTAAATAAACTTATACATTCGCTTCTTATAAACTTATACAACCCTCATTTGACACATCAGAATAATAATTGTAATTTGTGTAAATTACGTAGCTACTTTTATAATTTTATTCATGTCCTGTGGCCTCACAGGTGGCATCGTTGTTGTTTCGTGGTATTAGGACATAACAATGTTTTATTTTTAGCAAATAACTAAAGATTTAAAACAAACATTAAAGGAGATCACCCAGCCTCCATACAAATTTGGGTTAAATGATGACTGTCCGTGTGGTGACGGATTAAGAATACGGAATGTCACCACCCCATATCATCCCATGGATGTCGTAAGAGCCGACAGAGGGAGCATATTATGCAGAGAACAGCACTGTAAGAGAAGGAAAACTTGATACAAACCCTATGCCAACTCGTTTGGCCAGCGTGGTATAGTAGGCCAATTCCTCCTTTCAAAGGAGAGGCCAAGTCCAACAGTGGACTGTTAAAGGCTGATGATGTTGATAACGGATATCGGATATATCCGTTCCCGAGCTAAATCATCACTGGCATCATGTAATACAAACAAGATTAATAATTTGTGAAATCGTATGCTACACAGACACACTATAATTATCACAAAAAATATTTTTTTATTTTAGGGTTCCGTACCTCACAAGGTAAAAAAAGGAACCCTTATAAGATCACTTTCTTGTCCGTCTGTCTGTCTGTCCGTGTCTCACCACCGATTTTCTCAGGAACGGGTGGACCTAGCAAATTGAAATTTATACCCGATACTGAGGTGTATGGTTCCTATTTGGTGTATAAAAATCATGGTCCTGGGTCAACCCGATAAAAAGATATGGTCAAAATTAGATTTTTGCGAAAACTTGTAAGTACCAAAATTAACCTTATTCAACTTTTTCAATTTTCGGATTTTTTCCTTTACTTGTGCTGTAGGACCTTGGTTTTAACTAAAATTGACAATTCTAGGTCAACCGTAAGTACCCTATAGGTTTTGGGTCGAAAACCTATATGCTAGTTCCCGTTGAACTAGAATCACGAAATTTTGCCAAAAGTAGGGTTTTACAGCACAAATAAAGAAAAAATTACAAAAAGTAAAAAATGTGGAAAATTTAAGGCTGTCCCCATACATACATAGTAGACTCCATTTAAGATAGTCCTCTAAGTTGTATGGGCGCTCATACAGATTTAGGGGACTAGCGTAATTAGCACCAACCTCAAATAAGGTAAAATGCCTACGGAACCCTCAGTGCGTGGATCAGACTCGCACTGGCACGAATTTTTTATGGTTCCGTACCTCGAAATGAAAAATCGGAACCCTTATAGGATCACTTTGTTGTCCGTCCGTCTGTCAAGACCCATTATCTCAGAAACGCTTGAAGGTATCACACTGAAATTTATATGAAATAGTCAAGTCTACTGTCCCATGAAGCTGTAAAAAAAATCAAACTTTTAAACCAACGCAATCAAAAGATACAGCCGTATATGCTGCAAATTTCCGCAATTTTCGAAACTCGCAAGGGAATCAAAACCTACAGGGTACTTCCCGTGAACTCAGAATCTTCAAATTTGGTACGAAGCAATGTCTTATAGCACAGATAAAGGAAAACTTGCGTAAACCGTAAATTTTTAGTTACATCATATCATAAAAATATTTTTAGTAATTTTAAAGTTATGACCATTTTCTCATGAACGCGTAGAGGTATTAAATTGAAATTCATATCAAATACTCAGGCACGTGAAGCACGTTATAAAATTATTACAATTCGGGCTGGCCGGCGAGGGGCTGGTTGGCCGATGAAAAACTATGCCGGCCTCCGCTAGCGTACTGGCCGCCGGGTGCAAACCGCCGCGTCGGAAAATAAAAACTAATTAATTTGTGACAAACGTCAACACTTGTATATATTGTGTTTATATAATTTTTATAGTTTGTTATTTTAAGTGTTTTAAGTTTTTAAGTTTTCTGGATTATGTCGTGCAACGTTGGCAAAAGTGTTGCAGAAATAGGTGCCAGTCTACCTTGCACATCGACAACGCTGGTGCGCTGCCCTATTTGCTCCCAGGCACGTTATTTTAAAGGTGAGCGGGGCTTAAGGGTACATTTTGGTAAAGTTCATAAACACCAGAATGTACCTTCTGGCCCCAATACATCAATACACAATAGTATACACACTGAGCAAATAGTCTCCTGCGAAATTCCTTTTTGGCAATATTTGGGTAAATTAAAAAATTCAGTTCCGATTATCAAACGAATTCCCCGTGGCGCAAGGCCTTCAGTGGCTCAAAATCTAGCACAGTGCATAGGCCTTGTGGTACGGGAGAATTCAGTGACGGCTTGGGAGCAACTTTTCACTTACAGAATTTTACACGCACAAGATGATCGGCTATCAAAAAAAACACTAACAACCAAAATAAAAGAAAACTGCAATGTTTCGGCGTCAAAATTACTGGACTATACACCCAAACCATACCGTAACAGTACTATCTACCACCACGTAGAAACCAAACTAAGGGAAGGTGTCATCAGGGGAGCGTCCAGACTCCTATTTAGCAGCGATGTGGTGGCGCCTTGCTCTGCAGACACACTCGCGAGTCTCCAGAGCAAGCATCCAGCGCCAGGGGATAATCTTTCCTTTCCTGACCCACCTGACTCTGTTTCAGATTGCCTCAGTATTACAGCCAAGGACGTAGTTGCAGCCGTTTGCTCCTTCCAAAGCGGGTCTGCTGGTGGCCTCGACGGCTTAACACCACAGCATTTAAAGGATCTTGTGTGTGCAAGCGCCGGGTGGGCCGGCGACGCGCTTTTGAAGGAGCTTACGGCTTTAATTAATCTTATGCTCTCCGGTAATGTGAACGATGCCATCGTCGATATTTTGTATGGCGCAAATCTGTGCGCCTTGAGGAAGCGAGACGGTGGCATTCGTCCCATTGCCGTTGGGTGTACGTTCAGGCGTATGGCAGCCAAGATTTGCTGCCGCCATTATAACACCTCCATTTCTTGTAAATTTCAGCCACAACAGCTGGGATTTGGTTCCAGAGGCGGCTGCGAGGCTGCCATACATGCCCTGTCAACATACCTTGGCTGTAATAAGGGTGAGGTTATCCTGAAGGTAGACTTAAAGAATGCCTTTAACTCGGTTAATAGGGACACCTTGCTGACACAAGCTAAATTAGAAACACCCGAAATTTTCAGTTTTCTTTGGCTGTGCTACAGGCACCCTTCAAAATTGATATATAAGGAAAATGTTTTGGAATCCGCCGTTGGCTGTCAACAAGGCGATCCGCTTGGACCACTCCTCTTTAGCTTGGCCATTCACCCAATTATCAAAGAGCTAAATTCAAAATTTAACATCTGGTACCTGGATGACGGGACCCTTGCAGGTGACGTAGACTCAGTTTATCAAGACCTGGCACTTCTAAAGTCGAAATTTTTATCCATTGGCCTAGAACTTAATCCCAGTAAATGCGAAATTTTCATTAACGATAACTTAGACAAATCCGATATACTTTCAAAATTTCAACATCTTGCTCCCAATATTACTCACGTTGAAAAAAGTGCTCTTCGCCTCCTTGGGTCCCCAATATTAGACGAAGGTTTCGATTCATTTATACAAGAAAAAATTCAAAATTTTAGTGATATTTCAGACAGGTTACTCAAAATTAATATGCATTCGGCTTTTACTATTATCAAGTATTGTCTTTTTGTCCCTAAATTTACACACGCTCTTCGATCTTCCCCTTTTTGGAAAAACCCATCTGCACTCGCCCAAATTGACAAACTTATACAAATTACTTTAAGCAAAATTCTAAATCTGGCCCTGAACGACCGAGTGTGGCTACAGGCGTCCTTGCCTGTACGCCTGGGCGGCCTTGGCGTTCGCAAAATTACTGACGTAAGCTTACCAGCATTCCTGTCCTCGGTCCACAGCACTGAAGAATTGACCAGGAAAATTTTTGCACCCACACTGGTCAATTCTGAGGTGCCGTGTAAGACCGATGCCATGAATGCTTGGAGAATGGCTTGTCCAAGCACCGAGTTACCCCGATTCCCATCTTCTCAGAGGCAGTGGGACGGGCCGCTTTGCAGCGTGGTACGAGAAAATCTCTTAAGTACGTCGTCCAATGCTGCAGAGCGTGCTCGTTTGCTGGCTGTGGGAGAGTGGGAGTCAGGGCTTTGGCTTCAGGCACTGCCATCGTCCAACATAGGTACCATGTTGGACGATACGACCTTCCGCATTGCTTCTTGCCTTCGTTTAGGTGCGCCATGTGTTTCTCCACATCGCTGTCACTGTGGAGAGGCTGTCGACAGCCTTGGTCACCATGGTCTGTCATGTAGCAGGAGCGCAGGTCGTATTTCACGACACGCCAACCTCAATGACATACTTCGTCGGGCTCTTGTCACCGCTGGCGTTCCAGCCCAACTTGAACCTCAGGGCTTGGCACGCGACGATGGTAAGAGACCAGACGGTATGTCGTTACTCCCATGGAAGCTGGGTAGGCCTTTGGTGTGGGACGCAACATGTGTCGACACCCTTGCGCCATCTCATCTTCCTAGCACAGCGGGTTGTGCGGGCGCTGCTGCTGCTTCAGCGGAGACTCTCAAAAGGCGCAAATACATAAATCTAGTAGGGGATTATGTATTTGAGCCGTTTGGAGTTGAAACGTTGGGACCATGGGGTCCAAGTGCGAGATCTCTTTTTAGAGATCTTTCAAAGAGACTTGTTGACACCTCGCGTGACCAGAAGGCTGGTCTGTATTTGGCACAAAAGATCAGCATTGCCATACAACGTGGCAATGCTGCCAGCATTCTGGGCACGCTTCCAATTGATGGCGATGTGGAGGATTTCCATGACGCCCTTTAAATTCTGCTTTTCCTTTTTTTTTATGTATTTCCTTTTATTTGTTAGTTTTTTAAGTATAGAAATTATTGTTTTAATTTATGTGTAAATAGCCACTTAGTTATAGTTAGTTTTAACAACATTTATATTTATTATCCGTTAAATTCATATAATAATACTCAGGTGTATAAAACCTTTAAGCTGTAACGAAATCAAACTTCTATGTCAACGCAACAAGAAACAGCAATTTAAGCCGCATATTTTCTCACAACTACTCGCAAGGGAATCAAAACCTACAGGGTACTTCCCGTGAACTCAGAATCTTGAAATTTGGTACCAAGCAATGTCTTATAGCACAGATCAAGGAAAAATTGCGAAAACCGTATTTTTTTGTTACATCATATAAAAAAAATATTTGTATTAATTTTAAACTTACTACCCTATCCTCATGAACGCGTAAAGTTATTAAATTGAAATTCATATCAAATACTCGGGTTTATAATACCTTTTAGCTGTAACAAAATCAAACTTTTATCTCAACGCAATCTAAAGAAACTACAATTTTAGCATATTTTCAAACTCGCAACTACTGGCAAGGGAATCATAATGTACAGGGTACTTCCCGTAAACCGCGATTTTTGAAATTTGATACAAACCCGTTGGTTTGTATCAAATTTCAAATATATTCTTATAGCACAAATAAAGGAAAAATTGCGAAAACCGCAAATTTACATAATATAATAAAAAAGTTACTAGCCCTTTCCTTATGAACGCGTAGAGATATTAAATTGAAATTCATATCAAATACTCGGGTATATAGGGTGTAAAAAGACCCTTAACGAAAACTGAAACCCCATATTGTACCAATTATTACGATCCATTTTTTACTTCGGCGGCTTACCTGGGAAATTCTAAATTACTGGTTCAGGAGATATTGAGGCTCAAAGTCACGAATTTTTTTTTCGAATTATTCCGAAATCGTGTTTAGAATGATAAATGTACACTTTCTGCCAAATAAACATAAACAAAATTTTCAATATTTCCCTAAAATAAACGGCTTTAAAGTTCCCGACATGTAGTGTATGCCTACCATCAATCAGCTGCGAGGTCATTCCCCTCGGCCGCGCGACCACGTGATCATAAACTGCCGCCACCGCGGCGCACGGTGTAGGTAGATACGGCCGGCGTAGGTACGATGCATAACTCGCGCCAATTTTTTCTGCAAGCGCGCGCTATACATTGCCGCTAATAAAATGTGTCTATTTTTTGAAGCTTAAAAAAATATTTTGTTTCCCAGGTATTATTTTCGCGTAGTATGACTTGGCATGATGTGTAAAACGAGTAGACTTCGGCTTGGTGATAGGTCTTGTGACACCCTGTATAATACCTTTAAGCTGTACACAAGCATGCTCAGCAAATGATGTGTCTTAAGCCAGTATCTAGATTAAATTATATTGTTGAAGAAGATAAGGTAACATAATATTGTAAACAAATGAATATAAAAGAAAATTATTCCCAGGTTCGGCGATATGGGCTATGAGAAAAACCTGGAAGAAACTCATGCCACTCTTTTAAATCGTTTTGCTGTAAATTCAGTATTAGAATGCACGATGAACGATGATTTTATGAAATATAATAAATGATTGATCATTCTAGATCAATATTATTTTAATGCCTAGTTACAGAAGATAGCGTGCTTCTACTCTAAATAAATCGCTAAGTAATTGTTTCAGTTATATCTGAAAACTTTTACATGTCAATCCGTACTTGAAACACATATCTGCCATAAAATTCAAATTTTGTGGCGATTTAATTTATAAGGAATTGCAATAATCCAGGAAAAAACTGTGGAAGCGTAAAGCTACTACTCTATCTATCTATCTATCTATATCGTCACGCCTGTCTCCCATTGGGGTAGGCAGAGACTATGGAACGCCACATGCTTCGGTTCAAACATACCTCTTTCGCTTCCTTGACATTCATTAACCTCATCATGCATGCGCGTCGGTTGTGGGTACTTTCAATTTGGCCCTTTTTCAGTACGTCACCTATTTTTTTCATTTATTATTGTCGGCGTACGTCCGCCTAGGGCGTCCCCTACCGACATTTCCATTAATTCTCGCACGATACACTCCTTTCGTATTTCTTCTTTCATCCATCCGTTAAAAATGTCCAAACCACTACTCTGGATACTACTCTGGATAGGTATCAATGAAACGTTCCAACTCTACTACGAAATTAGTAAAGTAGAAAAAGTAGTAAATGAAATTGAAATAGCTCAATTATAATAAAATATAAAGAATAAAATATCCAGTAACATAATTACTCAGAAGAGAAATTAAATAGATGTAAAATATCTACAAGCGTTAATAAAATCACGTAGAAACTGCAATAAGTAAGACCTTTTTAAACACCAGTTATGTCCCTGATATACCCTCTAATGTAATAAGCGCCGATGCGGGTGTAAATACGCGGTGATAATTATAATATACATAAGATATCAGGCCTGCGAGCTTGCCGGAGTCAGCTATTACGGCAGGACCGCCTTCATCTGCCTGAAAATCATAGGATATTATATTGTTAATATATGTTTGAATGTTTTGTCTTCTATGATATCGCTTGCTCCGTGCCTCGGAGAGCACGAAAGCAGCATCATGACATCGGTCCCGACTGTCATGAAGATCTTTGACAATCGTTACAAGGAGTCAGTAGCTCTGAACAAAACGACACTAGTCTTAATCATGGAATATCGCTATCCCTTTGGGTTGCAGAGGTCAGACAGGCAGTCGCTCTGTGGAAAAGCTAATAATTATTCAGTCAAATCCGGTTAGACTAGTAAGTAGACTTTAGCATTAGGCATTAGCATTTCCCAAACAAAAAGTACGTCGATTATCAAATGATTAAAGAGTTCATGCTGGGTACATGAACTCTTTAATCATAGATTATGTTCTAAATTTTTTACTTTTTCAATATTATTTGAATCAGGAAAGGTAATTAACATATCTACCATCTGAAATATAAACTTCACTTGGCGCTTTTACGGAGCAGAAACCTGCATGACACAAGTCTTGACCTCGTTTCAGAGTCACCATTATTATTTAAAAAAAATCCTTTTTAAACCTAATTTACAATGGCTGCTTGTATCTTGATACAGTCTATCCGTATCAAGATACAAGCAGCCTTTGTAATTTTGAATACATGGGAACAGGCAAGAAGGAATAGCAAGACTAATAAATATATAGACTCACGCCCATATCCCCGACGACCCCTCTGGGGATATAGGCGTATTATAGGCAGAAAAATAATATTACACCCACATTGATACTGCGCCGAGTGTTATAGGTCCGATCCCCACACAAGACAATACTCTGTGTGACCCATAAATTTAATTGTTGTTTCGAGTTTGGGTGTTAATCGCGTCCGTTAGTTGTATGTTTGTAAGGTCCCCCGCGACACAGGATTTAGTCCTAGTGCGGGAGAAGTCTTTTTTTTATTCAAGGGAGTACGTAATACTTACAGTACATGCATCTACTTTTCCTTTTTTGTACCCGGCACAGAACATAGTTACTGTTATTACTTCATCTTTAAGATAACGTCTGCTATTCTTTCTAGAAACAACAGGCACTTTAGCCACGTGCAGTTCTTTTCACCATCTTTGTGTAAAGTTGAATAAAATTTCATTCATATTGCTGGATTTTATATCAACTTATTATGATCACTCATAGATTGAAACTGCTATTGCAAACGTTAATGGCTATGAAGGTGTTTCTAACTGTTTTTAATTGGATTTTAAACTTTCGAGTTTTTTTATAAAATGTTTCAATTTTATTGAAACGTCTTACTCGCGATATGGCGCTAAGCTGACATCAGACCCTCTGCGACCACAATCGTTGTAAGACGGCCGAAACGTCGGTAAAAAGAGGTATATAAACCTTAAAAACGTCTTACTCGCGATATGGCGCTGAGCTGACATCAGACCCTCTGCGATCACTACCGTTGTAAGACGCCCCAAACGTCGGTAAAAAGAGATATTTATGCCTTAAATTTGGTAAATTTCGCGAGTACGACCCGTTTCAAGAAAATTGTATGATGTTTTCAAATGATGATGTTTGTAAAATAGGTACTATACTTACTTCAGTTTTACTATATCCAGTGATTACCATAATTTCATCTTCTTCCGGGTCGCTTTCTATTTTAACCATTTCGATAGGCCTGACTACTTCTTCAAAATCTATTGGATCATCAGTTAGCTTTAGAATGGCAACGTCATATTCTGGAGTTTCTGGATCATTATAGGGATGAATCTCGTATGAATCTACATCCTTGTCAAAGCCTCGCATATCTCTATCCGAGACCGCAAACTTTACTATAATATCGATTTGCCTGAAAAATATGTGGATGCATTAAAATGTTGTCTGTATTGTACCTAGTGGTAAAAAAGGAAGACGCCAATTCGTTACCGATGTTCTTAGATTTAATACCTTCTAAAATTAATATAACATTACTTCACGACTTTATCCTCGAAGGAGTAGGCAGAGGTTTATTACACGCCCACACTTCGCCAATTATGTTGCGCTCACAATGTAAGCCATCTACCGGACACGTTATTAACAGTCATAACTTTGAAAAGTCAGTGGTGTGTGCCCGGAGTACCTGGCGATCAAATCCGGAACCATCGTCTCGGCAGTCTGTACGTACACTACTGGGCTATCGCCGCTGCCCTAGTAACATTCAATGTAAAAAGAGGGGTGTTATAATGTTGAGGACTATGTGCAATTGTGCATCGGTCTGTGGCACCTGAGCTCCTAAACGGGTAAACCAATTTGGATGCAACCTTTTGTTCGAAATCATGTCACTAAAAATACGCGTCTATGTTAGTATAAAGATAAATTTGAAATGTACATACTCGTAGACACAAGACGCAGTGATTATTCCGTAACGATCAGAGATAAGTGCGCCACCACACCGGAAGGGTCCACCTTTGGGCCCGTACGCCCTTATAGACGTAGTGGAAGAGTAGTCTTCTATATCAGCATCCGTGCCACCAACTATTCTGCTTTCATTTCCGTTTTTGAGGCTTCTACACCAAATATCTAAAAACTAATCAACATAACATATAAAAAAATCCGTAACTGGCTGACAGACACACACACAGCTAAAACTATTTCTTTTTGTCGACTCACGCCTGAATCCCCGAAGGGTTAGGCAGAGCGGTAATATTACACCCACATTTCGCCATGAATTTTTAGGTCCCACGTAATAGAGGGCGAGCCTATTGCCGTTATCGGGTACATCACCAGACTCCGTGCTGCTACTGAGAATTCAGAAAAACATAGTTACACTTTTGCCTGGCCCGGGAATCGAACCCGGGACCCCCGATCAGCAGTCGCATGCGCTATCCACTGGACCAGTGGAGGCAGTCTAAAACTAAACTAAATTTGACATGATTGTCTCTTGGGGAGCGTAAGGGTGCAATAAGAAGGGATTTATTTCAATACTTGTGACCAGATTGCATCGAAGACTTAAGCGATACGTACGTTTACTATTCTAACCAGATATAACAAAAAATCTGCCTTTCCACAGAGTGACTGCCTTCTGACCTCCGTAACCCAAAGGGATAGCTATATGCCATTTAAACCAGTATCGATTACGATAATGGAAAAATTATACACATAACTTTGAAAAGTCAGAGGTGCGCGCGTTGAATTCAAACCCGATACCCTCTGCGTGGCAGTCTTTTAGTATCTTCAGCAGGCTATTCCTGCTATAGGTATTATGTTGCTTCATTAAATAATAATAAATTATTAATAATCAATACCTGAGATGAAAACAGCCACGAAAACTACGAAGTAAAGTATTAACTTATCCATGTTTCTCTTTATGATGAGAAGTAAATTTTGATGTTGAGTCAAAATATTATATGCTTAAATACTGTCAACTGATACTATTTATTGATGCTACAATTATATATTTCCATAAAGCAATCCGATAAAGCCCGTATTTGAAAAATAAGACACGTTTAAATTCGTTCCATTACATTCCTGATCAAAATCAGTAAATTCCAAATGGTTTTAAATCTGTGTTTACTAAAAAATGTCAATTGTATCTACTAAAGACTAACTAGTAAAGACATAAAGACATAAAGACATAAAGACATAAAGACATAAAGACATAAAGACATAAAGACATAAAGACATAAAGACATAAAGACATAAAGACATAAAGACATAAAGACATAAAGACGTAAAGACATAAAGACGTAAAGACATAAAGACGTAAAGACATAAAGACGTAAAGACATAAAGACGTAAAGACGTAACGACGTAAAGACGTAAAGACGTAAAGACGTAAAGACGTAAAGACGTAAAGACGTAAAGACGTAAAGACGTAAAGACGTAAAGACGTAAAGACGTAAAGACGTAAAGACGTAAAGACGTAAAGACGTAAAGACGTAAAGACGTAAAGACGTAAAGACGTAAAGACGTAAAGACGTAAAGACGTAAAGACGTAAAGACGTAAAGACGTAAAGACGTAAAGACGTAAAGACGTAAAGACGTAAAGACGTAAAGACGTAAAGACGTAAAGACGTAAAGACGTAAAGACGTAAAGACGTAAAGACGTAAAGACGTAAAGACGTAAAGACGTAAAGACGTAAAGACGTAAAGACGTAAAGACGTAAAGACGTAAAGACGTAAAGACGTAAAGACGTAAAGACGTAAAGACGTAAAGACGTAAAGACGTAAAGACGTAAAGACGTAAAGACGTAAAGACGTAAAGACGTAAAGACGTAAAGACGTAAAGACGTAAAGACGTAAAGACGTAAAGACGTAAAGACGTAAAGACGTAAAGACGTAAAGACGTAAAGACGTAAAGACGTAAAGACGTAAAGACGTAAAGACGTAAAGACGTAAAGACGTAAAGACGTAAAGACGTAAAGACGTAAAGACGTAAAGACGTAAAGACGTAAAGACGTAAAGACGTAAAGACGTAAAGACGTAAAGACATAAAGACATAAAGACATAAAGACATATTTATTTCTGCATTTTAGTTGTTTACAACACTTATACAAGTCAAAACCCTATTCTAGATGATGCCGGCTTTTCCTAGCTAAATGACTTCTTGAGGAGAAAGGCCGAAACAAATTCAGAGTCATCGCTTTTTTAGTACAGATTTAAGTAATATTATTTCAATTTGACATTATTATAATCAATTTTGATGGTTGCCTTTTAAAAGTATTTCCTATGGGACGTTTAGAACTGTGTTTTTGTATTATAATGGGAGTCTTGAAGCGTTCTAAGGTATAACAATATTTGGGTCTGTCAGGTTGTCTGACGTGTAATAAGTTAGACAAATAGAAACCATCAAGCCAAATATAAGAATAATAGCCAAAGCTAAAATGCACGGTAGAGCATCAGGCAACAGGTTGTCATTACGAACGTGCCGAAGAAAACCCGATTTGGGTGAGTGACTGGAGTGACGACACTGCGTTCTCATCTTCCTGCTGATGCAGCTTCTAGATGCTGTTGATGGGCTACGGCTGCTTTTTGCTAGTTCTTGCACAGGATTATGGCTCGGTTTCTGAAGCCTTCAAAAACGCCGTACTCAGACGTTATGGTTATAAGTCATCTTTAATACCATAGTACTCGTATTACAGATGATAAATATAACATAAGTATATTTATCATAACAAATATATGTTATTAAACCTTACTGTTAAATTTCAATTTTCGGCAGCAGTTGATAAATACACAAACATACATACATACATAGACTCACGCCTGTTTCCCCGAAGGGGTAGGCAGAGGCATATTAAACGCCCACTTTTCGCCAGTGTTTTGATCCCACGTAATAGGTGGCGAGCCTATTGCCGCTTATCGGGATATTTTGTTTGCCGGAGCCTCGTCCGTTGATCGGCAGGTGCACCACTTGCAGGTGAGGTTGGTTTGGGACCCTAAGTTCTTGGTGGGAACCCTATGCACCTCTACTATGTTTAATGAAGCAACAAAATAGGTATTTATACCTTAAATAAATTAATTGTACGCGATTAAGACCCGCTAATTTATTTTGTATGATTTATACAAATCCCGAAAGTTTAAAATCGATTATAATTAGAGTTGTTTCTTTTTTCAAATATTTATGTTAAAAGAGAAAAATATGCCCGCATAAATATTTTTTGTATTACATTTTTTGCTGTTGCAATTTATAGCTATAACTTTTACGCTCACACGAATATTTTAGAGTGCAATTATATTACTGGCCCACGGTTTTATCCCTGTTTATTACAGCTGTTATCGGTAGAATTTAAAGATTTTTTTTAGGGTTCTGTAGTAAACAACAAGGAACCCTTTTGGTTTCACCATGACCGTCCGTCGCGTAAGTCTGTCCGTCCCCAGTTTTATGTAGAAACTATAAGCACCAGAGAGGAGAAATTTGGTATATATTATACACTGTTACCACGCTAAAATCATCCTCCTAGTGTTATCCCAGTTTCAACCTGGGGTCCACTCATTAGTCTAACCGGATTTGGCTGAATATTAGCTTTATTACAGAGCGGCTGCCTGTCTGCCTCCGGTACCCAAAGGGTTAGCGATATTCCATGGCATAGACTAGTGTCAGTTTATTTAGAGGTACTGACGCCAAATAAAGACTGTCATAGACCTTCATGACAGCCGGGACCGATGGCTTAACATGCTCTCTGAGGCACGGTACAAGCGATAATTAACAATTACATAGGTACATGTATCTGACTCATTAACATTTTAAAATCTGACACGTGTTTACACATAAAAACTAATAATATTTTGAATTATTTTATTTAAGTATGAGATCATTAATAAATATTTACAACTATTTAAATTTTTGAGTATGTCTCAGGAAAATATAGGTAAGCCAGTATTTTTTATATTATGACTAGAAGTTGCACTTAAAGAAAATATGTCGAAACCAGTCTAGTCAACAAATGACTCTAAAATTAAATCTAGATTACATACAAATTAGGTTCGTGTATGTTAATAGATACAATTTTATCTAATAAAATACAACCAACTACATTTTTGGGTATTATGTCATCAATCCTTTCCTGTTATCATGTTTGAATAAAAAAATCACGTGTTTCTAAGCTAATGGAGCTAGTTATATAAAATTTGGACAGTGACTTCCTTATAAGGAACCCACTGCCAAATTTTGAATGCACTCAATAAGGATGAGAAAAGAAATTAAAAGAAATAAGTAACGTTTATAAGTGTTGCTATGTAACCTATATGAACAAATAAATTTGAATTTGAAATTGTTGCACCCACTAAATAATGGAGTAAAAATTAGAAGAGGTTAAAAGTACGTCTGAAACACCGCTAATTATGAAACAATCACTATAAAAAAACTGTTAGTTACCAAAAATTTTATAGTACAAAGGTCTGTTAAGCCAACTAAGTTACACAAAGATAAACCACACGCGAGAGCTATTAAGAAATGGAAACAAAGATATTGTGATATTCTTTGTTTTAAAATGACCTTTTACGTCATAATAGCAACCAACCAAACTAGATTGACAGTACATAAATAACAAAAGGAAACCCGTCCTATCCATTAGTGATTCAAGTTTTTGATTATAGAGTAAAAAGCTTTGTGTTCATAAGTTATCGATACATACATAGACTTACGCCTGTTTCCCCGAAGAGGTAGGCAGAGGCATATTAAACGCCCACTTTTCGCCAGTGTTTTGATCCCACGTAATAGGTGACGAGCCTATTGCCGCTTATCAGGATATTTTGTGTGCCAGAGCCTCGTCCGTTGATCGGCACCTGCCGATCAACGGACGAGGCTCTGGCAGCACCACTTGCAGGTGAGGTTGGCTTGGGACCCTAAGGTCTTGGTGGGAACCCTATGCATAGAAATGAAATGAATGAAATGAAAATAGTTTTATTTTCCACAAATACATGTCAGTGTTGTAAATTTACTGCACTGTAGAATGTATGTAGCTTAAATATGTACCTACACTAACAAATAAATGCGAAAAACAGGCTTGACACTCAACTTATTCTGTTCTGTGGCACAACCACAGCCCAGAGTTGCTATTCTGTGTCAACCCTAAGTGACATCCGGATGAAAAAAACAGGCATACATAATATTACATAATAAATTCAAATATAATTCTTGAAGAGTAGTAGTTATTATACAAGTATACCATGTAACATAAATATAATAATATACGTACACATACATATATAATATAAATTATATACGTAAACATACATATATACATAAAATTGTATAAATAAATTATAGATATTGGTAACAGGGTATGGATGTCGGTTGCGCACACGAATAATCCACTATTAGCTTCCCTCTTGCACTTGCCGTCCAGGCGCCGCGACGAGGAGCTCGCTCGCTAGTGTGTTTCATGTGCCAGCGCATGAGTACTAGTAGTATTGTATGTATAGAAGCTCCGCAAGTTCAAACCACCCACCAAGCCATTCGATAAATGTACAGCCACACTCATGCCGCTTGCTAACGTTCGGGTGATGTGTGTATACATGAGTAGTACATAATAATACCTATAGACCCCAAATCCTTGCGCAGGTAAGTGTTATTTCTATGTAGATTTTGAAATCAAAATTATTTGTAATGTTTACATTGATCGCATTTCTGTTGCTGTATGAGATATCTTTTGTAATATTTTTTAAATATTTCTTTTTTACTCAGAGATCTAATCGGCGGCGATAAATCATTCCAAATGTGAGTCGAGGCGTACTTGTAACATCCTCTAAAAGATGAGGATCTATAATGAGGAACGGTAAGCGGGTTGGCTGTAGAGCGAGCGGAGTAGCTATAGTGATCCTGTCTCCAACTTAATTTATTATAAAGATATTCAGGTTTGCAAGTTTTTATGACTCCAAACAAGAGTGTAGCTAAATGAAGTTTACGCCGCGCTGTCATTTTAAGTACCTCATTACTGTTTAAGTACGGTGTAACATGACTTCTCCGAGGTATATAAAAGCAGAACCTTGCACACGCGTTCTGTACCCGCTGTATTAGATGTTGAGTCCTAGTCAAGAGGCACGGACCATACACGGCGTCACAATAATTCATCTGTGAAAGAACCAAACTTTCCACAAGCCTTTTTCTTAAAGTGACACTCAGGTAGTTTCGTATTCTATATAGGATCTTGAGCCTATAAAAACAGTTTTTTGCAACGCTATTGATGTGATCCTCAAAACGAAGTTCCGGGTCTATCATCAAGCCAAGGTCACGTGCTGTTTGCACTTGCTCAATGGAGCCATCCATTATTACGATTTTCGGCTTGTAAGTTGATATTAACCTAATCTGGTTTTTGCTCCCCAACACCAAAAACTTTGATTTTTGCGGGTTGAGCACCAGCGAGTTACGCCTAGACCATGCTGCTAGCCTGTCGAGCTCCGCATTCATGATATTTACAGCAGCCTCTGTGTTATTAGGATTAAATGATATGTACACTTGCGTGTCATCGGCGTACATGTGGTACATACATTCCTTGAAGCTGTCCGTTATGTCCGCAGTATATAAGATGAACAAAAGTGGTCCCAAAAGTGATCCCTGGGGAATACCCCGAGGCACCAACCGCGGGGAAGAGCAAATCACTGAACCGTCCCTTTTTCGTATTTCAACCTGCTGGAGTCTCTCTGTCAAATAACTTTCAAACCATTTTATTGTTACAGACTCAAAACCATAATATGAAAGTTTAGAAAGCAACAGGGAAATATTGATGCACTCGAATGCCCGGGAATAATCAAGCAGGGTCAGTATTGACCCCTCCCCGCGATCGCGAGCCTCGAGGATATTACCCACGACGTCCGCTAAAGCAGTTGTTGTGCCACGTCCTCTTCTGAAACCAGATTGAAGGTCCGGGAGGATACCATTACCTTCCAAATAGTTTACTACTTGCATGTATACCACTCTCTCCAACACCTTGGATAAGCATGGCAGAATACTTATAGGGCGCAGGTCTTTGTAGTTTTGAGGGTTATTATTTTTAGGAATTGGACGTATAATCGCATTACGCCACAGCTTGGGAAAAGTAAATGAAGTAATTGATTCGTTTATTATTTCTGTTATAGCAGTAAGTGACTGCGGCAAAGTAAGAGCCAACATCTCTTTTGATATCCCATCTATTCCGCATGCGCTAGTATTTATATTTTTAATAATATTAGCAACCGTTTGTTTGTTTGTTGGTTGTACCTAATGAGAACGTTGCAGTGCCATATCGGTTAAATTCGAAAAAAGTAAGCTGGGAAATACTATCGTTTAGTTCTCCCGGGACATCAAGAAAAGCCGCATTCAGTCCCTCCGGATCCTCAAACTGCCCCATAAGCGTGCCATCATCCGTACCTGCCGGAAGCACATGTTTTTTTAAATTACGCCATAGCAATTTTGCGTCACCTTGGTTGTCATTAATATATTTATTAAAAAAAGCTTTTTTCTCATTGTATAACGCAGTTGTCGCTAGGTGTTTAAGGTCTAAATAATATTGCCTATGTACTTCCAATTTAGTTTGACGGTATTTATGACGTGCCTCATTGCGTAATTTAAACATGGCTTTGATGTTGTCTGTTATCCAAGGTGATGGTGGACCCCTAAATGTTCTAGTTTTATAAGGAGCGTGGTTATCAAATAGAGTAGTTATATGATGATTAAAAAAATCAACCATCTCATTCACGTCGCTCAAGCTACTTATAAATTCCCATGGTATAGTTAACCGGTTATATGTTACGAATTAAAGTCAAGTGCTATTCATATAATTGATGATATATTGGCGCCCACGGGAATATTATAGGTAGGGTTTGTGTTTGCGCGTAGTTCGGCGAGGAGCTGGATTCTCCACAAAAACCCAACCCCTCGCCGAACTACGCGACCCTGTGTAAATTTTTCTAAATATCACATAAATCGTAATCTTTTTCATTTAAGTAACGCTTGCTAATTGATGTATAAAATTTATTAGGCAATTAAATCAATTTTTATTGTAACATTTAACCACGCTTCTCATTTAGACACCCCCTAGTAGGGATACCGTAACAGCACACACTCGAAAGGTCCTTTTTACGTTACAATATAAAGACCTAGTGGTGTTTTCTATGCATCATAACACATAAAAATTACAAAATTACATAACTTCACGCCTTTTATCCCCAAAGGAGTAGGCAGAGGTGTATTACACACCCACACTTTGCCAGTTATGTTTCGGTCCCAATGTAATAGGGGTCGAGCCTATTGCTATCTACCAGGCACATAGTTAAGCTAGCGATAATTAACATTTTGAATATACCTACACATAACTTAAAAAAGTCAGAGGCGTGTGCCCGTGGTAACTGGAGATCGAACCTGAGACCATCGCCTCGGCAGTCCGTTACGTACACCACTGGTCTATCGCCGCTAGATTTTTATGCATCATTTATTTATTTATTTATTTAATCAGGTCAGCCAACAATTGTTAACACAGTACATTTCACATAATTGGATAGAATGACACATTCACACGTGTAACAATTACTTACTGGCTAACACCACTTGCACAAATTTACGGTTAAGTAGATATTATTCTTGTGGCGAATGTTTTCTTTTTTGTTTTTTTTTTGTAGCCCAAGACATTGGCTAATTGTACTGCAAATACTAATCCGATAAAAATATGTCATGTTTTATTAGATTTATAAAAAATATTACAAAAAATAAAAAGAAAAATTCGTCACAGACAACAATGCCAATAATAATATAATTATCAATCAATAACAATCACAATTATAGGAAATTAATCCGAAATATAATAAAGATGAAATTGATACGAATTAGAATAAAGATTAAATAGTAATAACAATACAATTTTGTTTCACAACATTTCAATAAAAAATTGAATTATTAATTATTTACCTTTGTTGCAAAGAGTTTAATAATGTTAGTAATTTTAGATAAACTGTCCTGGTGTATGTCTACTAAGTCGCTACAGCTGTTAAGTATTTTACACTGCCTTGGAATTGGCGAGTTTGAACCAAGCACGGTCTTTCGTAATGGTGGACATAGTGGCGTTATTTTATTCCTTGGGTATCTAGAGGGAGCACGAAATCTAATAAGACCTAGTAACTTCGAGCAATTCAGCTTATTTTTTAATAATTTGTATAAAAATACTATGTCTGTGATATTATAACGTGTAGATAGCCTATCAATTTTGTAGTGGTGCAGACGAGTTCTATATGAAGGAAGGCATTTGGATTTACCTTCACAAAATGCTAGGTGCCACATAAAGCGTTTCTGCACTCGTTCCAATCGCAACGCATGAGTGGCGTAGTGGGGTCTCCACACTACACTGCAGTACTCTAAAATACTCCGTACTAGACTATAGTATAAAATTTTCTTCGTGCTACTTTTGCGAAACCCTTTTGTGTGGCGAATTACGAATCCCAGCATTCTCGACGCTTTTTTGATAACACTTTCAATGTGGGGAAGAAATGTTACTTTTTTGTCGAAACGTACCCCTAGGTCTTTAATTATTTCCACTGCCTGTATTTTGTCCTGGTTTATGAGATACTCGGCGTTAATGTAATTGATTTTCCTAGTATATTTGACGTGATAGCATTTTTTGGTGTTGAGTTGCATTCTGTTAAAGTTACACCACTGTACAAGTTTGTTAAGGTCGTCTTGTAAAAGTTCACAATCGGTAGGTGATTCAATTTCTCTTGCGAACTTTAGATCATCGGCATATAAATAAGGTTCCGAAAATTGGAAGCATTGAGGAAGATCATTGATAAATACATTAAATAGGATTGGAGCTAAATGCGAACTCTGTGGGGCACCTGAAGTAATTTTGTGGGATACAGATCGAAAACCGTTGACGACAACGTAAAACTCGCGTTCTTTTAGGTATGTCTTGAACAATTTTAGCAAGGGTCCAGTCACACCATAAGCTGCCAGCTTGTTTATAAGAATTGAATGAGACATTTTGTCAAAGGCCTTACTAAAGTCTGTATACACGACATCAAACTGTTTACCCGCATCAACAGACTGTATCAGTGACTCTGTGAATGATACCAAGTTCGTAGTTGTAGATCTTGACGCTACAAAACCGTGTTGGCAATCGCTTAAATTTATTTGAAAATGTTGTTGGAGATATGGGCAGATGATGGATTCGAAAATTTTTGCAAAAGACGACAGTATTGAAATTGGCCTATAGTTGCATACAACATCTTTTTTATCTGATTTATATACTGGGACAACCTTAGCCTTTTTCCATTCCGAAGGAAATACACCAGTAGCCAGCGATGTATTAAAAATAATTAATAGAGGTGATATCAAGGATGAAGCACAGCTAGAAATGAAAATCGGTGGAATAGCATCGGGCCCGGGACCTTTTTTGCTATCAATTGATTTCAGTTTCTTATAAATGTCGTCGCGATTGATTGTTGGACTATTCAGACACAGGCTGTTACTATGCAAATCTTGAATGAACGCTGATCTGCCATAATCTTGCTCTTTGCTGTCGGGCGTGTACACTGCTGAGAAATGATTTGCGAAAAGATCACAGATTTCAGGACCACTAGATGCTACCACCTGTCCGTCAGACATAACCATAGGATACGTACTAGAACCACCGCGTTTAGCTTTTATGTAACTCCAGAAAAGATTCGGATTATGTATGATGTCTTTTTCAACATTATTCATGTAGTTGTGGTATGAGTTCTTGGCTAGTGTTTCGCATCGCTTAGAAATCAATTTTAGTTCTATTTTGTCCATGGGGTTATGATATTTTTTATAGCGCAGTCTGAGTCTATTTTTTTCTTTAAGGGATTTAATTATCGTTTTGTCGAACCATACCGGATACCGACTATTTTTTGGTTTTCGAATAGGTACAAAGTGTTTAATAACAATATTTAAATGTTTATAAAAAATTGTTAGCATGTCATCCACATCATTTGCATTCTCGAATAGCGCATTCCAGTCTAGTGTGCTTAAGTAGTTGTTGATTTCTACGTAGTTTGCTTTAAAGAAGTTCGGCAAACATTTAGGGCTATATGGCAGGGCACGGTCTCCGACCAAGGATAAGGTTATTTCGAGGGGAGGGTGCAGTTTGTCAACAACGGTGAGAGATGAGCTAGATTCAATCACTGAACACGACGACTCAGGAGACAACACCAGATCCAAGATACGTCCAGAACAATTTTTTACATAATTACACTGCAACAAGTGGCTTACATTAACGAAATCTTAAAAGTTTTGACATGTTTTTGGCAAGGGTTCATTCACTGCATTTAAATTCCAATCGATTTTACCCAAGTTAAAGTCACCGACTAGGTAGATCGGGATATGTGTTGAGTCTATCACTCTGTTGCAATGCTCGATAAAATGATCCAGCGTTGATAGGCATACAGGTGGAGGAAGATACACTGCGCAAAGAGCCATCTGACATGATTTGTGAGATGTATGTACTTCAATAGTAATCCAGAGGTCTTCACAATTACTTTGCCAGAATTCAATGTGTCAATCATGAATGTAATTAATTATAAATCACAGGTGTTTTGGATTTTAAAGTAATAATGCCTGCTACGTTTTGACAAGGAAGTCTTGTTTATATATCATCCAATTAAATATAAAATAAAAACTTCAGTGTGTGTACACATTGTAATCGACTTCAATATTTTTTTTTGTGTTTTTATCCATATGGTTTTTTATATGGCAGGCTCGCCCCCTATTACATTGGGACCGAATATACATAACAGGCGAAGTTTGGGTGTGTAATACACCTTTGCCTACTCCTTCGGGGATAAAAGGTTTGACTGCACGGTTGGCGTAGTGGTTTAAGCGGCCGCCTCACCGCTTGACACTGCGCCGAGTGTCGTGGGTTCGATTCCCACACGAGACAACACTTTGTGTGATTCATAAATTGTTGTTTCGAGTCTTGGTGTTCATTGTGTCCGTTGGTTGTATGTTTGTAAAGTCCCCCGCGACATAGGACCTAGTGCGGGAGTTGTCTATAAAAAAACAAGAAGAAACAAAAAATAAGTGGTTTTATGTTATGTCTTTTTTGCATGAATCACGTGAAATAAACACTCATGTCTCTCAAGGTCACTATATGATATGCATTTATGATTTCAACAGAAAAGCTGCTATAATAATTATTTAATTATGCTACTTATAGTGTGCCCACACTATTGGTAGCATAATTAAATAATACACTGTTAATAATTTAATGCACTGTTTCCAAATATTATCATCCTCCTAGCGTTATCCCAGTCGCAACCCGGGATCAGCTTACTAGTCTAACCGGATTCGACTTCGCTAATTTTTAGCCTTCCCATAATGCGACTGCTTTAGACTAGTTTACACTATTGTCAGTTTATTCAACTTTATTCAGAATCACTGACTCCCTCTAACGCCTGCCGAAGATTTTCATGACAGCTGGGACCGTCGGCTTAACGTGATCTCCGAGGCCCAGACAAATTACGGTTAACAAATTAATACGCACATAACTTTGAAAGGTCAGTGGTGCGCTACGTAGATTCGAACCCGAGACCCTCTGCTTGGCAGTCTGTTGTTATATCTGCTAGACTTTTGCTGCCTTGCAAACATGCTCTAACACTAATACATTTACTAACAAATGCTAGAAATCGTTAAATTCTGTTAGCATTTGTTAGATACTTTGAGTGCACTTACACTAATAGAAAATGTTTACAAAAATTTATTAACATTTGAAAACGTGACATGCATGACATATCTACAGAAAAATATGAGATGATTGGATACCTTATTGGAAAGGAAAAAAACCTCTAACAGGATTTGATTTGTTGACAAACTTTTTGTGTGTTTATAAAATGTTTATTTATGTTTCTAAACATTTTATAAACAAACAAAAGTTTCCAACAAGGATATGACTACCTCAATAACCACCGTACGGTAAATAACCTTAGATGACGATACATTTTGATACTAATACAATACCTACTTTGCTTATTACCTCTTTTGAGTGCAAAGCGGAAAAACGTTCACAAAAGATAATTATTATTATTCCAAGACTCTTATAAACACTTTTTTGATCAAAACATACGTACATATCTACATAGGGTTCCCACCAAGAACTAAGGGTCCCAAGCCAACCTCACCTGCAAATGGTGCACCTGCCGAGGCTCTGGCAAAAAAAAATATCCCGATAAGCGGCAATAGGCTCGCCACCTACTACGTGGGATCAAAACACTGGCGAAAAGTGGGCGGGCCTTTGCCTACCCCTTCGGGGAAACAGGCGTGAGTCTATGTATGTATGTATACCTACATATACTCACGCCTATTCTCCTTCGAAGTAGCCAGAGAAAACAAAATGCTACTTGCTCCTGTACGAAGCTCTTTGATCAGAACGAGTTTTATAAAGCAAGTCCTGTTCTTAAAATTTGTAAGATACTTAGTGATTTTCTAGCCCGGTAACGGCAAAAGGCTCGCCCCTATTACGTGGGACCTAAAAATTCATGGCGAAATGTGGGCGTAATATTACTCCTCTGCTTACCCCTTCGGGGATACAGGCGTGAGTCTATAAATGAAAAAAAAAATCTATAGAGGTAATTTAAATTCATACGTGCCAGCGTATACGAGTACTAATATTTATGTAGCGGGCCTTAATTGCGTAAATATATTTGACTAATTCCTAAAATATGTAGTAGTATTTATAGTATTTTAGTAAATTGTATTTATACAACGGTACCACCGTTGTATGAATATAATTACGTAGTTTATTATTGTAGTTATAAGGCAAGTATAGAACAAATTTAATGGTACAAAAATTAAATTACCATTACATTTAGTTAGAAAAGTGCCACAGTGAAGCAAATAAAGATCAGCTTAAGTATAGAACTGGACTGGAAAAGGCTGTAAAAAAGGACAAGCAGAAAAACAATGAATATTTTAATACATCTGTAGGTATTTGATTGGAATGTGATTCAAATTAGAAGAATGAAAATAATATCGCTATATCTTTGTGTTGTCTGGAGGTCAAACGTCAGCTTTTCTATGGTCATAACACAAAGATTTGTCCAGGGTGGGAATTGAACCCACGACCGCCATCTTAGCAGTCAGTGCCACTAATCCCTAGATCAACTGGCCATATTTTATGCTACTGACCGCGAAATTTCAAATTCCTATATTTCGTAATAAACATAACTTGACGCCTTTTATCCCCGAAGGGGTAGGCAGAGGCGTATTACACACCCTCACTTCGCCAGCTATGTTTTGGTCCCAATGTAATAGGGGCGCCTATTGCCGTCTACCGGGCACATTGTTAAGCGAGCGATAATTAACATTTTATTACACACATAACTTCAAAAAGTCAGAGGTATGTGGCCGGGGTAACGGGGGATCAAACCCGAGACCATCGTCTCGGCAGTCCGTTACGTACACCACTGGGTTATCGCCGCTGCTCGTAATACTATATGCGAAAATTCACATCTGTTTTAGTCAAGGTTATCGATTATTAATAGGTTAGACACAGCCTTCGCCTGCTTTTGAGGGAAATTATAAAAAAAACATACAAAAAAGTAAGTAAAAAAATATAATACAGAAACTAGATTTGCGAATTATAGCGTAGTCTTTTTTGTTAAATGCCTAACTAATTATGGTAATAACTGGTAAAACCGAGCAGCCGTGCATACGGTATGACTCATCATCAGCCTTTAACAGTCCACTGCTGGACTAGGCCTCTCCTTTAAAAGGAGGAATTGGCCTACTATACCACGCTGGCCAAACGGTTTGGTATAGTTAGTATAGTGGTTTGTATCAAGTTTTCCTTTTCTTGCCGAGCTGTTCTTTGCATAATATGTTCCTTCTGTCGGCTCTTACGACACCCATGGGATGATATGGGGTGGTGACATTCATACGGTATGACTAATATTGAATAACTCTACTATCATTCATCGCGATTTTTTGTCGTCATAGAAAAACTACTAATTTAATAAGCATCTGTCATAATAATGCCTGCGATGTTTTTGCAAAAATATACAATTAACATCAATATAAAAAGTCGAAATTGTATCAAATACTAATAATCGTCCTTGGGTGCGATCGCCCTTAATTTTTATTTATATTTTAACCGCTTCATCATTTGCCCTATATATAAGATGTCCCACTGTGTGCCCCGTGCCTCCGAAAGCACGTTAAACTGTCGGCCCCGGCTGCCATGAAGGTCTCGTTGCCTGTAACGAGATCTTCATGGCAGCCGAGGTCAGTACCCTCCTTCGTTGCAGGTCATAAGTCAGTTTAAGTTTCCCAGGGACTTCACGAGTGCCACTCATTGTCTTTAATGGACATCGCTGCTATACCTGGCTACACATGTAATACTATAATGGTAATTCAGGTGGTACTAGTGTCATTTAGTATGGCCAACAAAACAAGATAACCTTGAGTTGCCTTATAATACTAAATTAAATCATATTCTCATAGCTTGTCAAACATTATAATAATCATAAAGATCCAACTTGAAACATAAGGCGTGTAATTTTAATCAAATATAATTAATATTTTCCTAAATTACGTAATCTTATGTTAATATTGTGTTTAATAATATAGTTGTTCTACTATATATGTATTTAATATTACGTACTTATATACGTATGTATGTACGTACGTATTAATATATGCGTATAAGTTTACATAGCATTAAAATCTGGTACGTATTTATAAAAATACTAGATGATGCCCGCGGTTATACCCGCGTTATTTAAAGCTACTGCTCTGCTCCCGTAACTCATAGCGTGATGTTATATAGCCTATAGCCTTCCTCGATAAATGGGCTATCTAATACTGAAAGAATTTTCAAATCGGATCAGTAGTTCTCGAGATTAGCGCGTTCAACCAAACAAACAAACAAACTCTTCCACTTTATATATTAAAATTAAAGTATTAGATGTGCGGGCATAGCTGCGGGCATCTTCTAGTAATGTATATATGTATTTAGAGTTTATATAACCGGCACACTACTATCAATTTTCCTGTCAATAATTTTTGAATCCAAATATTGCCAGTTAGAATCCCAGCACATGTTTCTTAAAGAGTTTAAATTTGTATATTATTTTATTATAATTGAACAAAAATGGCACAGACACTTTGCTTTATACCTACTTGAAATAATATTAATTATTGTACATGATGCAGTCTTATTAAAGCCGCACTACCGCATTAAAAAAATATTTTGTATTATTTTTATTTTTACTTTTTTGTTAACCTTCAAATTGTTCCAGTTTAACAAGTATTGGGTTTTATAACAAAACAATATACGTCTTTGAATGTTAATGTAGGAACTATTTTGGCAAGACCGTTCACCTAGGCTTTAAGGACACTAACAGTGTAATATTAATATTCCCCCACTTATACAGCACCCTCAAGTCCCAAACTAATCAAAAATTGTACTATGTACTAAGACAATGTCAATTAGACAAAAATCCTTAGTTATTGTTTCGATTGTAGTGATAGCTGTCGTTCCGTGATAATTATAAGACGTCAGTCTTGATATTTATATTTTGGTTTTTCAAGAATAAAACAAAACAAAACCCGTATTTAAACTGTGTCACTGTTAGGCTCCTTTTCATTATGATAAGGGTTAGGAAATTGTCCACCACGCCAGCCAAGTGCTGGTTCAGACTTCACTTATATTATCTTACGAGAATATTATGTAGAAATCTCAAACAATATGCAGGTTTCCTCACGATGTTTTCCTTCGCCGTTTAGCCTTCGGTATAAAAGGAACTCACTGCCTCGTAGATACATAAGTATCCAGTTTCAGTAATTTAGGCTCTGCAATGTTATGCCAGTCAGGACAGCGAAGCCCTCTGCAGTTTGTTGGTCTGCTCAATAGGTTATTGGTGCCATAGGTAAAATTTATATAATGGTTTAATTTTTCATAAAACCTGATCTTGTTTAGGGGCTGATATTTTTGGTTCAGATAACGTTGTTTAATTAATATTTTTTTTAAATGTGTATGGATTCCATGATCGGAGCAAAGTCTATTTTAAGAGCATGGCAAGGTCAAATTGATATTATATTTCCGATTTTGAGCCCACTTCATAATCACGCAAATTTTAAATTAATTATGTTACTCGCAAATTTTAAATTAATTATGTTACTCAGGGCTCTCACGTTAAAACTATTCCTACTTTATAAAATACTTCTAACTTGATTTCAATTTGTAAGATTTATAAGACAATCTTATACTAGTGACATTTATTTATATGAAACCATATTTGAACAGCTAAGTAGAATGACGATTGACGCAAAGACTTTGAACGTAGCTGGACACAAAGAGCTGGAAATCGAGTTTAGGAGTGTGCTATTGGAGAGCCCTATATCCAGCAGTAAAATACAGCAGGCTGATGATGATATAGATGATGATATTTGAATAGCAGTAGTGCAATAGGGAGACTAAACAGTTTGAAGTATAGAGGCTGTAGGTCCAAACTTCCATATTGAATTGACGATCCCGATTGTCTGTGCATTATAACGAATCAGTACCGTCACAAATTCTGACACTGGTCTTAATCGTAGTACGTCGATCAGCTTCAGAATGTGGCGATCAGATGGCAGTCACCCAAGAAAAGCTGATACAGAAATTTTAACGATTAAAATTTGGTTTTATGAGAAAGTGGATCCTATTCTTCAAGTTGAAGGATGACGATGATGATGATGCACTTTTTTAAAATCAGCTCCGCACTAGGTATCGTATCGCAGGACATACGTCGTATAATGTGCAAACATTGAATAATAAAAAAATACCACCCTGTCACTGAGCCCACTGCGTTCGACGCAATGGTAAACAGTGAGGCAACCATTCGTATAGTTAATAATTTATTTTTTGCTTAATATAAGATTTACCTGATAAGTAATTTACTAAAAATACTTCACTGACGGAAAGAAGCATACTTAAGCAATTTTGTTGATTAGGACATTGAACCTAAAACTCTTACGATCATCAACGGCTGACGTACAAAGTGTTTCTATTTTAAGGTAACTGGTCTTAAGGGATAATCACTGACGCACGAAGGATTCTATATCATTATTTTGCCTTTTGCTGGCCTTGACTGGCCGGGTGGTTTTGTAGGTGATTGCCAAGTCGTAGGTTGAATTCCCTCACGTGACAGATTTTCGTGTACTTATCACATTGATTTGTTTTGTGTCTGAATGTAATTTGACTATTTATTTATTTATTAGTCTATGATATTATGTAAGTATAGTTTAAGAATATGTTAGTATGTTTATTATTACATTTGTATGATTCCCATAGACCAGGCTCTAAAAAGTCTGGTCTAAACAGATGGTCGTGTGTATTGATTTTTTTATTTGACATTTTACTTTTCTTTTTTTTTCATTTATGTTTGTGGCCAGCACGGGTGTCCGAGTTCATAGTCCGCCTGAATCAGAAGGCCTCCAACATAAGCTAAGGGTTCATGTCCTGAGACAAGGACCGGGACCGACGTATTTACGTTCCCTTCGAAGCGCTATGATACAAATGGCAAACAAACTGTTACTCATCCAAATTCTCGCTATGAGCGTTTCATAGGTATAGGTAGACCCTTGTTACCATAGGTAATTCCTTTTTTCGAATTCTTCAGTATGCTCTTATATCATGTCTGTTGAAAAAATACTTTGTAAAGAAATTAACGATTTAAGTATAGTGCAATAAATTAGAGCTTAGGTGAAGTGAATAAATCGCTCTGCACACAAATCTATTATTGTTTTAAAGTTCATGTTGAACGACTTTTAAATAATGGTCTCTTTAAAATTAACTAGGGACCCGCTCCGGCTTCGCACGGGTCAAAATTATACATATAGGTAAACCTTCCTCTTGAATCTCTCTATCTATTCAAAAAAACCGCTTCATAATCCGTTGCGAAGTTTTAAAGATTTAAGCATACATAGGGACAGACAGACAGAAGATAGACTTTGTTTTATTCTATGTATTGATGATTTAAATACAATACGTAGCTATGTGTGGGTATTGTGACATTTGCTATTATTCTGATTTGTAACCTATATTACTGTAATATGTTAGCGGACCCCGGGATCCAAGGCGTAGGTTTTGGATCAGAACCAGGACAAGGATGATGATGATTACTGTAACAATTTATCAAAATCCGATCAGTTCTTTTTGCGTTAAGAGGTAACAAATATCTATCCTCACAACAGTTCAAGTTTATTATAGTATTAAGAGAGAATTATTTTTCTTTTAATATAGCTGCGTCTCTGTACCCGACAAGATCCAAGACTAATATTTCCATATTACCACTTTTGTTAAACATAACTATTATGAAATAGATAAATACTCAATTCAATTATCTATGTGATAATTTAATTGAGTATTTATTGACACAGGGTTTGTAGAGATTTTATTTATTCAAAATATCTACAGACATTTACAATTTATCCGCGTTTTCTATCCATCTTTCATGATCAAGGCAAGACTAGATCAATATCAGAAAATTCTTAGTACATACCCATATTGTCTTTGAAAATTTCCTGTTCACTGAGAATGATCTAGAAATACATAATGTCGCTTGAGGAAAATTAATAAAAAATAAATTAAAAGAGTTGCATTGTTGAATGCCGAGTTGAATCGTCACTCGATTAAAAAAGTGGGTGATCTACAAGTAGTTCTCATAGGTTTCAGTTCTCTTTGTTTCCATTGTTCAAAATAACACAAGTTAAAATAAAAACTAAAAAGAGCATAAAATTTATTTTATTCTGGCTTCAAATACACTTTTCAAATATTCATGTGACCAATTCTTGTGACGTATACCGCAAAAAGAGTATATAAGGTGGACAAACCTTTGCTTTCGTTTAGTTCTAAACAGAGGAACCTGGGGTCTAAACGTGCTAAATTAGAAAATATAAAAATATTAACAGAAATAAAATCGTGCTAAATTAGAAAATATAAAAATATTAGCCGAAATAAAATCCAGCCAGTATTATATTAAATAATAGAACCGCCTGAATTTAAAATTCGTATTAATTTAACGTAGTGTGTGACATTTCCAATTCCATATATAGTGTGTTCTAAATTTAGAACGAGTGGTCAAAAAAGTCTTGACGTAAAGAGGTTTTGGTCGAACGTGTGGACGCGAATAAAATACATCGGTCGAGAGCCGAGTGGTACAGAACTCTTGTGGTGGTTCGACTGTCATAGTGTGTGGTTCGTGTTCACTTGTGCAAAAATGACTATCGGAGACTCAAATGAAGTATGTATTTTAATCTATATTATTTAATCATCCAATATAATAATTGAATCATTAATCAAAAAAATATTTTATTAAAATATTGTAAATTCGTTCCTATTTTATTTTAATGATTGGGGTTAGTCAATCAAAATACATTTATTTTATTAATGAAAATATAATAAGGGTGATATTAAAAAAAATATTTATACCTTTTTACATACCAAGAATCCCATCAATATTTCTTTAATCAAAAATATTACAATATTTACAAATGAGATGATGAAAAACTTTTCATTTAAGAAAACCCCTTGTTTTGTTATTGCACAAATCTCAAATCATATTTTTTAATTACGTATTGATATACCCAACACAAATAAATACTTACCTTATATTTTAATTAAATAAGCCAATAATTTATATACATTCAAAACATTTCTCACAATTAAGAATTTTCTATTAACCTCTAACAATAAAAAAAAGAAAAGAAATAAACTCCATAAGACGACGGCAAAAACGTTTTATAAATTATTTCAATTTTTGTCCTTATAATTTATGTATTTAATCAGTCCATATCTTTATATGATTAATTTATTTTTCCATAATAGTTTAACTTTGCATGGGATTTCAATAGGATCAAAACTCGGTGTCTTCTATGGGACTGGTGCTAAACTGGGCTACACGTGTGATACAGTATAAGGAATATCTAAATAATAGCTAAGATATAATAAACTATCGTTATCATAATTTATTGAGCATCCACATTTCGTAGCAATAATAACAAAAATGAATCAATTTACAATTCCATAAAACAAAATAGGCGAGATACAGGAATAAAAAAAAATAGGCGAGTCTTTACTCTGGCAATGAGACAATACTTACAAATTTTAAATAAATTACACCAATTTATTATAGAAAATTGACCTTGTCCTCGGTATTTCGGATTTACATTATTAAGGGCCACACTACACAGCCCTTAGGTATCCCCCTACTCAAACACCAATTTTGACATGCTTTGTTAAAATATATATTTATATTCTTTCTAGACCGCCTACCCAGACTTCGACTACTCGCTTAACGCGGGTAAGTTGCTGCATGTCAAAGATGACGACCTGGAGAAGCTTCAAAAGGAGTACAATGTCACACCCAAATCCTATGAAGAAATGATTGCCAACGTTCGGGAATGGTACGAGAAACAGCCACACCTACCTCAAGGACAATTACGTAAGTACCATCATATATCTGTAATAACTGACAACACTGAAGGTCCAGTGGATAAACATGGTTGTCACCGAAATTTCCAAGTGTTTGGGCAATATAGCAAAATTAAAGAAAGATATGCGCTCGTAGCGGCGGGCGTACTACATGTTTCATGGCTGTGATTTCTAGGCATAACATAATTATTCTCTGATGAGAAATATTTGCACGTCTTTTACTTTCAAATGGCTACAGTTTATCTAATATTTTTACATAAGCATAACAACGCATTAGCATGTTTGAAGTTCAATGTCATTTAGAAACTAAGTTTCACTAGCCGATGTTTTATAATCAGACAAACAATATTTTTTTGTCTCGCTGATCTTTTAATCTTTTTTGCAAACAAATTGTTCATTATTAACATATTATACTAATAGTATTATTTGAAATTATCACTCCGTTTCTGAAAACATAGCCTTAAAATAAAGTGTGTGCCAACTTGATGCAACATATTTATGATAATAATTATCCTAATTAGAGGTATTATAAAAAAAAACTTTTAGCGCATCTTTCTAGCGCATTGTGGGACAGAAAATATACCTAATTTTGTTGGATATCTGATCATGCTATTGTTAAAAAATGATTTAAGTTAATCCAAAAAATATGCTTCATGAACATGTCTTAAATCTTAAGCGCAACGGGAACAAAAAAACGTAAGAAAACCTTGGGTAGAAAAGGAATTGAGTAAAGGGATATAAAAAGCAAAAAAGAACACTACGAAGAAAAAATCATATGCGCGAGTCGGGCCTAAAACTGGTTTGGATATGGGTGGAATTTCCCGAAGTATAATCAAACGACAGTGTTTTCAGGTGCACGTACTAATTTAGAACAGGATACACTGGTCTGATTCAAGGACATACCCATTAGATCAAACGTTACGCACATACATATAATGAATACGAAATTAAGACTATACTTGTTATTTTTAAGAGTAAACCCGCTTGATCGCAACATAAAATTTATTAAAATTGAAAAATATCACGCCACTTGCAAATTGATGAAATTTGATTTACATTAATTAAAAATTTTTAGAAAGAAAATAAAAATGTACGAACCCAATGAAATAAGTGAAATATAACAATTAATGAAATAACGGAAATGTTTGTTAAAATTGTCTTATAAAGATGTAATATTACTGATAAAGAGCTCTTTAGTAATAAAAAATAAAGCATAATTTATAAGTATTATTTATATTTCTTAAAGGTAGTTGATATGTAGATAACTTTACAAATGGTTTACCTTATAAATACGGAAGTTAATAATATTAGGAAGGGAAAACAGACATACTGCAAAAAAAATTCATGGGTGAATAAGCACTCCCCTATATAGATAACAAAGTATATGTATCCTTTCTTTGAATTCATATTTTTAGATGGTCACCGTTCTAGCGTTAACCCAGTTGCATCCAAGACTCTTCGACCTGAAACAAGGGTTTGCTTAATAGTGCCTAATATTGTAATCATAATGTATAACAAGCATAACTCATAACAAAATCGTTTTTGGTAACTATTATTATTATTGATAAAATATTATAATTTAAAAATGCTACACACAAAAAAATATTTTTCTTAGTTATCAAGTGATCTAGTACCATTTTTATCGTAATATAATAATAATATTTTTATTAGGTTGTAATTTTTTTGCTTTTAAATTTCGTAATGATGCGCACCAATTTCTTTTTTTTAATTAATAGTTCACGCACTGTTACTATTTATGTTTTTTTTATAATTATGTTAATTTTAATTTTGCAAAAGTTATAATATCATATTATTATAATAATATCAATAATATTATGTCTATCAAAATTAATAGTACACGCGATATGACTAACCAGATGGTTCCCTATGAATATATTAATTTTTGTTATCGCAATGTAGGTATAAATTCATATTATTGCAGAATTTGACTAGGTTCATAATAAATTCGCATACTGCTAAAGTGTAGAAAATAGGTACTAGAAAATATTGTTGAACTCATGAGCCTTATTTGTAACAATATTATTTAAATTAAATAGCAGACGAACCTGTTGCGATGTTGTTTATAACATTAATCGTTGTTACATAGTATGTAAATTCATCGTGCACACCATATGCACAGATTGTCTGGTAAACAGTAGTGTTTATAAAATTAAATAGTGCGAATATGACACAGTTAATAAAGTTGTTCATATTCACTTTGGAAGTTTCTACGTTATTTAATTTTTTTGCAAGTTATTTTTAAATATTACCTAAACTCTTATTTTGTAAGGTCGTCTAAATCACCAGCAAATAGTACAAATATGTTAATATGTCCTTTACTAACGTTATATAAATTCTTGCAATAGAATCTAGAAAAATTTTCGCGAACATTTTAATGTTAATAATTCATTTTGTGATAGCGAAAACATTGTCTGATTTTTTTGTTTCATGACCCATGATTATAGTTGAGATGAATAGAACGTTGCTAGAAATTATTCTACAGTTCTGAAGAAGGACATGTTTCATTTGTGATTAAATGCAAACAACATAACTGTTAAGAAAGAGGATAACAGAATAATAAATGAAGTCAACTATTTATTGCTTTAAAAGTACTAACGTTTATCCACCATTATTTAGCATTTCATCAGTAAATCAAAGAAAGTGCAACAGTCTAATTGAGTCATGAAGGAAATGTAGGCACCAACAGAAACTAGAATTAAACCCGAATATTAAAATTACGGTTTGGACAAAATGCGCTCGACTAGCCAACTATCATTTTTTGGCCACGCCCTCTCGTTCCGCCGAGTAAGATACACATGTCATTCACTTTAAATACCTACAACAGGTCTAAGAACATGCTATATCATTAACTTCTAAAACACACAGAAGAAAACAAAAAAAATAAACATGTATACATATGTGAAAACCCACGTGATGTTGATGATTTGCATATCAAATGCGATTGATCAACTTTTGCTAATGATTGATACAGGTTTATCCATTACGCGGCTAAGGCTGAACTTTATTATCATCTAAAATATTTATTTTTAGAATAGTTAGAATGCGATATCTTAAGTTATACACAAGTTTTACAATTTTACAGTTGCACAAGTGTATCTACAAGTTTAGCTAGCTTGTGGATAAAATTGTAAAACTTCAGAAAAAATTACCTACGCGTATTAGCCCAATTTCACTTTCTTAAAATTTGCCATACATTTGCATTTATAATATGTGTAATGATAATTTCGTTTGCCTAATATTACTAAGCTAAAGATTTTATGATACAACAACTGGTATAATAAATCTTAATGATCTTATTAGAAAAAGTGTTAAATGTAGACTTGATATTCACGTTTTGGTATTTGCTATCTAAGTTTTTATTAGCCATGTTCATTATTAATCAATAAAATGAACTAACGATTTTGAAAACAAATATTAGATTTTAAATAAAATAGTTAATATAGACTTAGTAACTTCATATCTATCTATATAATTAGAAAACACTAAGTGTATTTAACTTTTTAATTTTATAAATGTATCATATAAAGATAAGACGCACACAATGAGTTTGTCTTTCTTAAATTAGGTTCAGTACGAAATCTATGATAAATTGATAACTTAAGTTCAGTAGATAAGGTTTAAAGTGCGACGTACAAATAGAAAAGTACGAAAGGTATAATATCTTTCTTTCTATTTTAACTGATGACAGAGCCTCATTTTTTGCAGATATGTTACATAGAAACACTGAAAGATTAATAGTTTTGAATATAATAACAAAAAATAACTTGGGTGCATAGGGTTCCCACCAAGAACTTAGGGTCCCAAGCCAACCTCACCTGCAAGTGGTGCACCTGCCGATCAACGGACGAGGCTCTGGCAAACAAAATATCCCGATAAGCGGCAATAGGCTCGCCACCTATTACGTGGGATCAAAACACAGGCGAAAAGTGGGCGTTTAATTAGCCTCTGCCTACCCCTTCGGGGAAACAGACGTGAGTCTATGTATGTATGTATGTAAATAACTTGTTTAATGTAGGTGAAACCAGTGTCACTTTTTTGCTTATAACCTATATTCCTCCGTCTGAACTTAAGTTATTTTTGGTTTAAATATATTTAAGGACATTGACTCTATGGCTAAGAGTAATAAATTATATTTAATAATAAATTCTATATTTGTAGGTCGCTCGTTTAACCAGTTTAAAAACAAGATGGTTGGGCCCAGACAAATCACTAGTACTGTTATAAAAACATCTGTGACGTCGCGATAACCGTTTATCCTTAAATAATTAGGAGGTCAGTACTAAAATGTGTAAAAAAGCCGTTGATATAACAAATCAATAAACAAGATTTAACACTAATACTACTCATAAAAATATAAAGGTTAAATATTGCTTGTCTCAATAGTTTATATTCATATGCAAATTGTAGAATGAGTCACGAAAACATGTTTACGGAATAATCTATATGCATTGAGACCACGTAAATTATAATTGTAGTGTCGTTTTGTACTAGGCTGGTGGTAGGTAAAGGAGCATCTAGCTATAGTTCTGCTTGAAAGACCAAAATAGAAGGGCTCAAAAAGTGTCTCGTGCGTAATGAATTGTTAGTTGCAATCTTCGGCAATTGTTAATTGTCGAAAGCATTTTAGAAGGATTAATTGATTACGGTAAATGTTTTTGATTTGTGCAAATTGTGTTCTATTGTTCCACTATCTGGTTTCCATAGTACGGCTCTATCTAGTTGTACAAATATATTATTACTACTTCCCGCACAGCAAGCTTTTATAGTTTTCCCGAAATGTGACTCATGCTGATATTATTATTTAAAGTTCACGTTAAATGTAATACCGAGCATCATATTTTCTGTGTTTTTGTAAGGTTTATTACAATGTAGGTAATGAAAATATTTGATAGATTAGTTATTTGCTGTAAAATGTAAACAAGACTTGAAACTAAATCTATCTAAACTTTAAACATAATATTATGGCGTTGTCAGTCTGTCCAGCTACCCATGAGTAAATCAAACTATTTACGTATTGTGTCAACGATGTTATGCTGTTATCAAGATTTATAACACCACAGTTACTTATACAACAGTATCTTATAATGAGTCTCTTTCTGCCCAAGTCAGGCTATTTAATAATTTATAAAGCAGCAGATCATTGTCATAATGATAATGACAATAGTAAGGAAGTTTAAATAAGTAACCATTACCACGTTATTATGAAAATAATTACCATTATCTAGTAACAATTGCGTGCAGATGTTATAATCTCATTATCATTATTTGTTTCAAAGATAACATGATAGAATGAATATCATGACAAAGAGATCTTGTATTGGTTAGACAGTTCAGATAATAGAAGTAAAAGGCAGTCCCGGTAAAAGTATTCTGCAGAATCTGATCACACTATAATCTTAATATATAAAATCCTTGCGTTACTGACTGACAGACAAGCTACAGCCAAAACTATTGGGCGCAGGAAGCTGAAATTTGGCATGTATGTTCCTTGGGGACCGTAGGGGTGCACTAAGAAGGGATTGCCCGAAATACCCACGGGATCGGTCAAAACAGATAAATTAAAAAAAATGTGCAGGCGTAGCTGCTGGCGTCCTCTAGTAATATAATAATATTCTACCACATTCACACAACACCATCTAGTCCCAAACTAAGCAGAGCTTGTACTATGGGTAGGTACTAGATAATGGATAAACATTCATGTATACTTTTTTTGTATATACATACATATTATACATAGAAACACCCAGACCAAGACAAACATCCACGTTCATGCACACAAATGTTTGACTTGAGCGGGAATTGAACCCGCGACCTTCGACGTAGCAGTCGCTTACACTCCCGCTACGCCAACCGGCCGTCATACGTCTTACTACACTAGAAAGTAAACTTCGTGGTTTAAGGCCAGAGTATAATAAAAAAAAAAACATAGTGAATCTTTAGTTAGATGATCTTGTTGGGTTGAATAATTCAAGTAAAAGTACGATACCATTATTATAAAGTTAGTTCATATTACTCATATTACACCGATAAATATTTGGTTTTTCCTATTGTTACTACGATTATAATATATGCCAACGATAAATATAAGCTGACTTCCATAAGTCAAATACGTATAATTAGTACTATTTATTATTGCTGGAGAATCTTCCTGGTTTTAATAAAAACATTTTGGGTTATTACCCTCGTACTTTATTTTCATTATCTTATCTATTGATAATGGCAGACCTCTTTGCCTTAACAAAGCTAGGGAGTAAAAGATAAAAAAATAGTTATATTTTCTTAGCTACTCACAAAACGCAATATAGGGCCATAATATTGGCCACAACTAGTTTTAAGTGGCCAATTTCAGATACAAGAAGTGTACCTACGCTTTTAGAACAATACTTATATATTAAGCATGACATGAATAGAAATCAAATAATTATATCAATCTACATAAACAAGACCTCAAACCTTGAAGAACTTAAAAATAAGCCGGTCACATATAAGTATTGTTCCGCACGGAAATATAATTAAGATACGCAAAATTCTTAAAGTGACGCGCTATTTGTTCAGTACAATTTTATTCTTGTTTGTTTTAATCAAAAATCAAAACATGAAATGCATTGAATTGTCAACACAAATACTTCCTTTTAGTTCAGCCATTGAATTGTATTGAACCAAAAATGCAAAATCAAGTTTAGCCTTGCCTTAAAAGAAAAAGCAACTAGGCTTAATATAATAAAATATTCATGTCATGAAGTACTTAGTTAATTTTATAAATAGCAAAACCTGATGCAGAACCTAAACAATATTTTGTACTTCCAATTCGTGTACAACTTGGTCATTGTATGGTGATTTTATGTAACTGACTTATATCCTCTTTGTTCTAGATGACCGCATGATCCTGGGTCACCTCATCACCCGTGGCTTCAGCGTGGAACAAACCAAGGAGAAGATTGACAATTACTTCGCAGCCAGGCACCGCATGCCTGACATCCTCTTAAACTGGGAACCACTGTCCCCCAATATGGCCAAATATCTGAAAGAGGGATACTGGATTATTCCACCTCACAGAACTCCTGAAAACCACCGCGTTATCATCTTCAAGTAAGATACTGGATAAAATTTTAGATCATTCGTTTTTCCAATAGCATTATAGGTACATATTATATTCACTCATACAGAACAAACACACACGTTAACAAACTGCAAGATATGCACATAATTGTGACCTGGATTTCTAATCTAGACCTGAGATATATGTCTTATAAGATTATATAAGATCTGAATATTTAGTAATGAATTTTTTTCACCCAGCAAATCCTTGTGTATAATTTCACGAACATTACGGTATACAAGAAAAAAAGGTAGCCAGTTTTTTAAGATCTATACGATTCTACACCAAATTAGAGACAAGCAAGTGTACATCCATCTTCCAAAAAATACGATAACGGCTTTTGAACTAAATTTGAACTGAAGCTTCAACTTGCTTGCATTTAAAGTGTTTATTTATTCAACAATTTATCACCTGGCTTACTATAATGTTATATTCAGCGTAAAATTTACGGTATAACAATTTGGATTTACCTTTGTTAGTTGACGTGATAAACTAGGCCTACGAGTAAATTTATAAGAATTGTAATATTTTACGACTGCCTCGTTGGTCTTGCGGCATAAATGTGCGCGTGGGATTGGGAGGCCTCGGGTTCGATTCCCGGGTCGGGCAAAGTGTTATTGGGTTTTTTAATATTATACCTCTGCCTACCCCTTCGGGGATACAGGCGTGAGACTATAAATAAAAAAATAAAAAATATATATTTTACGTATTGTTTCAACGCCTCCTTAGAATCTATATTTAACTCTAGAGCCTAATGATATTACTATTTTGATTTCAATAACATTATAGATATAAAATTAATTATTTAGCTTGTCTTTAACCCCTTTAATGGACTCGTTTTTTGGAATTAGTTTCGATGTTAAGGACAGCAATTGGCCTTTTCTCTTGTTTTTTTTTTCAGAGGAATTAAAAGCAAAATTGCTTAATCAATACCACTACAGTGGTACTGCTTGTTTTGTCTTACAAAGTTAAACAGAAGATTGTGTTTTCAAGTACTAAAATGCAGTATTATGAGCTGTATTGGTTTGTGAACTGGTACGGGTAGCCAATCTTGAATATCTTATAACGTTTCGGAGCCCGTTCTCAACTCTTGGAAGCTACGTTCAAATTGTAACTTTACTGTTTTCTAGGTCCTCTTTCAATTTCACACAATTGTGTAAAGGGAACACCAATTATAAACTTGATAGTATAATATGGAGTTCCAAAATGTCATGCTAACGATGTTTGAAGTTGTTGGTACATAGCTCCTTCATATTGTAAATGTTGATATCAATAAATACGTCTTGATTTGAAGTAACTGCGCAGTCGGCACTGTATTTTATAATCTTAAGTCTAGTATATTCTTTGATGTCACCAGTTACTTTTAATATTCAACCACAGGTTTTGGCTATTTTGTTTGTACTAACTAGACCGAAATTCTGTTTGTTTCAGGATATTAAACCCAGAAATGGTAGTCCTGGATGTGGCAAGGCTTGGATTCTTGCTGGGTGACTACAGGCTGTTTAACGAGACCACACAGGGAGATCATTGGGTCTTCGACTTCAGCCAGGCTACTCTCAACCATGCTCTTCAGTTCAATCCACTGATGATCACCAAGATCTACTATCATATTACGGTGAGATACACTTTTATTAAAATTGACGCATAAATAATAGTTAGACAGAAGAAAAGGAAATGTTTTTATGATCTTAACCTATCCTAGGTACACTGACTGAAAATTGATTACGTTATTTTAAAATACAAAAGATTCACCTAAAATTACAGATATAAAAACAATTGACAAATAAACAAAGCATAAAAAAGTCAATGATGATATTCTTAAAACATAAATCATTACGCAGCAGGTCACCGAACTGTGGTTATATCATAACAAATATGACCTCAACATTTGACAAGCGTTGAGAAAAAACATCATGGACGAATAGCGGTTACTGAATTTTTTGTTCAACAAAGAAGAAACACAGTCAAGGTCACATATTGAAGTGTCAAGGTTATATATTTGCATCCCGTTCAAAATATTAACAGTATCCGTAATTGTGCTTCGAGGCAGCAAATAACGTTATAATAAATAAGCTCTCATAAAAAGCAAAATTGTAATAATAAACTGTCCTACTGCTGGGCACGGGCCATTCCTTACTTAAAGAAGGGCTAGTTACTAAAACCTAAGATAGATAGATATTTTTTACTGTACACCACAAGTCACATAACAGAGATAAGAGAAATAGAAAAAGTTTACAAATAAAATGCACAATAGTCGATAAGATTAGATAAGATATACAGATAGATAGATAGATAATTCTTTATTTTACACCACAAGTCACATTAGAGAGATAAGAGAAATATAACAATTAAAATTCACAAAGGGCGATTAGATTAGATAAGATAGACTGATAGATAGATGGATAATTCTTAATTGTACACCAGTCACATTACAGAGATAAAAGAAAAATAGGAGAAGTTTAGAAATAAAATACAATAAGATAGTATAATACCTGTCTAAGATTTTGTATAACCTATTTTTTATTCCACAGTCTTGCTACGCGCTAAAACTGAAAGGCATACATTTAGTAAACGTGCCTAGCTTCGCACACTCCATCTTGGCACTTTTCAAAAAGATCATGAAAGACAAACACGTCTCTAGATTGCATCTATACGAAGGTTTTGAGAAGATCTTCAAAGTTTTACCGAAAAGCGTATTCCCATCGGACCTCGGTGGCACCTCTGATCTAACTTGTCAAGACATTGCTGGTAAGAATTAAATTTATTTTGTCAGTTAATTATCCTTTTCATAATTTCTTCATGGTCTGAGATTTGCTGATTATATTATTTTTATACAAAACTAGCTACTAATTGTGTTATAAGTTATAATTTCACATCATTTACAGTAAATTTTTGACTGGTGGTGTGCCAAGGTGTATAACTTTGGCACACCACCAGTCAAAAATGTACTGTCAGAGAATGCCTTTGGCATTTATATGTAGGTCCAAGGACTTAAACAAAAATAAATATAGAAGCAAATTCGATTCTATGATATTATCTGATGTATTTTCTTATGAAAAGGTTTTTATTAAAGGTCATAAGTTCATAACATAAAACAGTGTTGACACTTAGATGATTTAAAATATTTTTGCAGTTGTATAGTTTTCATCTTACATTTAATTTAGCAATCATTTGTATTAATTATAAATTGTAATATTTTTCAGATCTGTGGTTCGATACAATTCAATCCGAAACTTGGAGGAATTTCTACAAGCACCAAACCAACAATTTCTTGACGGACGAGGCTAAAAGGTTAACGCCCTCAAAAATCAATGATGCTTTCGGTGTTGAAGGTTCCTTCAGAAAACTAGATCTGGATTAAACTACATATTATTAAGTTAGATAAACTTCTAATAATAAGTAATATAAATTATAAACATAAAGATTGCTAGAATTCTCTTTCAAAAACAACTAGTAAAATTTTAAACTAGAGTAGGCCCAAGCTACAGAGAGCATTCTGAAACAGTTTAAAAATGTATTCGGACGATGTCCGTAAAGTCAAAGACTTCGAAATGATTAAATTCCAACGATGTCTGTGAAAGCAAGAAAGAATGTAAACAAAAATAACGATAAAACAGTATTGAAAACTGGACACTATAAAGGGTACATCATTTATTTTCTTTAAAGATTTATCAAACATGTCCAGACTACAGGCCTTAAAGTAAAAGCTGCAAGCTTAACACATTTGCAGAATTAATATTATTTGTGATTTTCTTAAAATTTTGTTTTATAATAGGCAAGACGCACATTTTTCATTATTAATTTAGCCTCTTTCTTTTCTTAATATCTCTCCGTGCTATTAAGTTTCAATATAGATGTTTGGTTCTGACTAGGAGTAGCCAATTCCACACATATTGTAATAACATCAGCAATGTGGAATCGAAATATTGATAGATTTATTTTACTGAGAATCCCGCCTTCTTTGTCGAGTGTATGGATGCAAGGACTGCTTTTATTAAATGCTTTTGTATATAAATATTTGCTCAATTCATATTGACCCAACTCTTTGGTAGAAAAGACGCTACGCTTTTTAACATAAAGGTTATCTTGCCAGTTGTTAAGTGATACTATTATTGTAAATTATGGGTGTACTGAGATTTGTCTTTTGGAAGACTAAATAATTAGAGTAATTATAGGATTATGTTAAGTTGATAAACATTGTTAATGAAATGAAAATATGATACACGATTATAAAGTTTTTCTGGCTATAATCTTACAACTAAAATCCTTATACTTATGTATGTCTTCAGGAATTCGAGAATTTTATTTAAGACAATTTTGGTTTGTGTATCTTATATTTTATTTTGTATCAATGTTAATAAAATGACTTGTGATTGTAGAATATAAATAGTTGTATTGTTAATAATTATTGTATTGAAGTGCAATAAAATGATTTGATGAATAAATCTTGTTTTCATTGGATAACGGTCATCTGCAAAAGAAATGCCTCTTTTTTATTAGTATGTGTTGTACATAGAAACCGAACTCCTTTCTTAGCGTATGCGAAACTTCTTCCTTCTGTATGGCTCGATTAGTTTCATATTTTTATAATGTTATGACTAAGTCGCCAGATCACTTAGTAACAAAACTTTAGAAACTGATCGTATTTCTCTACGGAAGGTCTGTTACGAAAAATCATCACCTTTTTAGTTTTATGTAACCAAGTCAAACTATAGAAATAATTATGTATCTAAGTTCAAGAGGGAACTAGTAGATAATAGTTATTGCCTTCGATCAACAGCACAAACTTAAAATCACGCAAATGCACCAGAATCGTAAGAATAATTTCACCTTGAACTCCAAAAATAATAAAAGCATTTGAAAGGTTTAATACCAAAAGGCTCAAGGAAAGTGTTTGTAACCAGTTATATCACAGTGTCAAATTTAGCCCTTTTTACCATGTCCAAGGACGTTAGGGTATTAACCTGGTGTATTTCTGTAACCAATTTAACTGGTTTGTAAATAATGCATGGGAGTATTGGAGAGGATGCGTATCATTATACATTGTCTGATGTTGTGCAATGAATTTAAAGGACATGAGAACAGTTTTATGACATTATTTCAATGTGTGTAATATATAAGTACATTTTTTTTATTATAGACTCACGCCTCTTTCCCCGAAGGGGTATGCAGAGGTGTAATAGTACACCCACATTTCGCCATGAATTTTTAGGGCTCAAATAATAGGTGGCGAGCCTATTGCCGTTACCGGACACCAGACTCCGTGCTGCTACTGAAGATTTAGAAAAACCCAGTAACACTTTTTGCCCGACCCAGGAATCGAACCTGGGACCTCCGACCAGCAGACGATTACACTATCCACTGGACCACGGAGGCAGTCATAGTATATACAAACATAGAATACCTTATTACTATGAAATTTTTGCCGGAAGGTTTTCTGTGAGCTTGTTGGGTTTCGTTTAAACTTTTAAAGCTTCGTACTTCGAAAGGTAAAATGAACCTCTTTAACATTATAAAAACAAATCCCACAAGCTCTTATATTACACTTCATGTTATCCTGTAATAAAAAAAATGATAAGGGTCTTATATCACCTTATTAAGTGTAAATGATTGCCCCAACTTACCGCTACTGAATAGATTCACTCGTACTGGACAGCTGAATATTATCCTAAAGCTTTTCAACATGTTCCGAATGAGATAGGTTCTATAATAATGTATAGTCTATGGCTACGTGTACTTACTGAGCCCACGGTTACACTCGCCTCATTGAAGGCTACTACTCCGCACCTGTAACCCATAGCGTGATCATAATTATAACCTATAGCTATCCTTTGTTAGTGGGTAATCAAATCATCGATAAAGGAGCTCACCAACATAACAATGATTATTCAAATTTAGCCATCTGATATTAGCGCCTATGGTTTAACAAACGAACAGACTCTTCAGCTTTAAAATATATTTTTAAACTGCAACGCCATATGAGGTAAAAATTGGCTTAATTTTTGTTTCATATTAATTTCTGCATCTTAGTTGCTTACAACACTCATACAAGTTAAAGCCCTATTTTAGATAATGCTAGCTTTTGTTGGTCATTAACTTCTTGAGAAAATTGCCTAAACAAACTCAGTCCTGTTTTTTATCCTGCTATTTCTTTTCCTTTCATCATTCATCCGTAGGAATCAAAAGTGCGTGGCCGACCTAGCTGGGAAAGGAAATAAGAGGAGGATTAGGATGAAGGAAAATGAAATGTGACCTCTAGAGTGCTTCAGGCCCATCTCTTTTGCCGTAAAAGTATTAATATAATACTTTAAGTTCATGTCAATATTCTGTGAGAGAATGAGCTTCCCCGGTCGAGCCAGGCCTTTCTTAATGAATTCAGTAAGGTCTCATTATTTTTCAATACATGTGAGCCTAGGGTCCAGTAAATATCTAATCAGGTCAGTGAATATTTTTATTTTTATACTCCGGATGGAAATTTTAAGTTCGAAATCTGCACACATCAGACCTTCAAAGTAAGCGCCTTGCGGTTTTCGATAGCAATTTTTCGCCTAGAGTTTTTGTTCCCTGTGAAAGAACTATACCCGTAGTACTTTTATAAAATTTGCAGCGAATGCTAAAGTAAGTCGGTGGGACTTACAAATACAATTTTTTGGCCGTATCGATTTTTACCTTTTACTCCCCACTACAATTATCTTTTTGAAGTGTAAAGATTTTTCATGTTTTATGTACCTACGAATGCATTATGCACCTAGCTTTCCAGTTGAATGCTCCGCTTACTCTAGTCTAACTGGATTTGACTATCTATTATTTTTCCCACAGAGTGACTGCCTGATTCACCGCTGCAACCCAAGAAGATGACTTAGACTATTATCAGTTTATTCAGAGGACTAAAGACGATCTTCTTGACAGCCGTCCGACGGCTTAACGTGCTCTCAGAGGTACAGGGCAAGCGATAATTAACTATTTAGTAGGCACAGAACTCCAAAAAATCAGTGGGCGCACCACTGGGCCGTGGATTCGAACCACATGCCATCTGTATGGAAGTCTGTTAGCATCTCTACTGAGCTCGCTGCCTTGTATATAGGCCCAATATTTGGTGGACACACAAATATCTATATAAAGCTGAAAACAGTCTCATTCATAACACTACTTAGACCTTGAAAATCTCTCAACATGTTGTTATTAATTACCTACCTATGAAGCTGACGTGGGTATTACAGTAATTAATTCAACAATATTGCCTATTGGACTCACCACTACACGCCAAACGTCAATATGCTGCTATAAATACTTAAAGATTGCTTTTATTATTTACGACTGACCAAAAACAGTTACAATATTATCGCCCAGCTGAACATAATTTGACGACAGCAAATATTTTTGTTGAACTTTGCATTGGTGTTTATCTTAGGCACCTAGAATAAAATAACCTAAATAGTCAGAGACACTAAAGGCTCTCAAAATGCACAAGACTGACCATCTTCATGACTTCTTTTTGTACTTCAACATCATCATTATATCAACCGGAAAACGTCGACTGCTGCACATAGGCCTCACCGCATGCATCCGCTGCCCGCTATCCCAACAAAATCGTCGGCGTCGGTCCAACTTAAGGCCTACCTCTGCAATGATGTCCGATGCTCCACTCTAGAAACTTTTTGCTCCAACGGCCATCGGTTCTTCTCGCTATGTAGCCTGCCCACTGTCCCTTGTAGCGCTCATAGCGAGACTTGGCTTGCCGTTCGTAACGGATCGGCAAAGTTAAGCAACGCTTTCACAGGTCGCCACTGGGATGGATGACCGTGTGGCATTTACATCTGAGCGCTACCGTGCTTCGGAGGGCACTTAAAGCTATCGGTTCCGGTTCTTATCTAAGGATTTGGATCGTAAGGCCATGGCGGAGGCCATCGGGCGGTCTGAAAACTCCGACGCCAGATTTGGCCACACACTCACACGAAAAACAAACAATCTGTCCCTTCATCTTGACTATTCGGAGAGATACATAATATGTCGGTGACTTCGGTTTGCCTGTTCCTCAATTCTGATTCGATCTCGATTTTTATACTTACTCAAAACTATTACACTTTGTTGCTCCTGCAACTTCTCTATACCTTAAATATATGCTTTCCTTGAATATGCTAGTCAGTCTTTCCTTGGATCTTCTGCTAGAATATCTGACAGCGAAGTGTTCTTTGGAAATGTGCCCTGTAAACGGCTGTAAGTTCAGAGAATACTAAACCTGACTGTCTGTGTGGAGAAATCTTGTCTACGTGATGTATTTTGATTATAAAGTATCCTCATCAACCTCCCTTTATTCTGGTTGGATCCGAAAAATTATTCACCCCGGAGCCAGCCACGTACTAGTTTTACCAGATTTGTCAGAATAATTGCTTTTCACAAAAAAGAGCAATTGTTTATCATTTTTATCATTTTCAGAACTCTAGCAAGATATAACTATCAAAACGATCGAAAACACCACCACAAGTTAGCGTATTAACATATGTGGTGATAGTGTTTTCGAGCGTTCCGATCTGATATTAGTAGTCTTAGTCAGCATGATTGCTTTAATAAATTTACAAGCGGCTATTGCAGGCTAGTAAAATTTTAGCGCCTTGCATTTTTTAATAGCCAATAGTGTACTGCCTTACCTACTCAAAGATAAACAACTGCAACTTTCTGCAGTGACTTTAATAGATGGAAAAATTCTATTATAAAATTTAAGTAATATCATCAAATGAAACGAAATAATTATTTCTTAGGTCATGGCAAAGGCAAAATTTTTAGTTTTTGACCACTAAACACTAACGCTTGCTTTATACTTTCTCATAGGGGTGAGAGTTGATATCAACATCGATATTTCCCGAGTGCTATGAATATCTTCGAATAAGTAGTTTATCAATGGGCCACATCAAGAGTCTGCTCGCCTTCCTCGAAGAGGTGGCTCGAGTGACAAGACCATTCCCACCCGCATGCAAAATACACGCCAAGAAGTAGAGTGACGGAAACGGCCCGTGCTACCAAGTCATCATCATCAGCCTTTAACAGTCCACTGCTGGACTAGGCCTCTCCTTTGAAAGGAGGAATTGGCCTACTATACCACGCTGGCCAAACGGTTTGGTATAGGGTTTGTATCAAGTTTTCCTTCTCTTACAGTGCTGTTCTCTGCATAATATGCTCCCTCTGTCGGCTCTTACGACACCCATGGGATGATATGGGGTGGTGACATTCCGTATTCTTAATCCGTCACCACACGGATAGTTTGCTTACAAGTGTGCTACCAAGTACCAAGTAGTTTGTCAAGAAAACTGTAACTGTACCAAACACTAACGATAACTATAATTCGATGAAACGCACTAAAGATTGTAACGAGCTCAGCAAAAAGCATTTTTTGTTTTTTAACGTCACAATGATCGATGATACGAGATCCCCTAGCTCGTTTTTCAAAGCTCCGCCCAAGGAATTAGATTCTACCCCTTTGCAGTCAAAGAGGTATTCCACTTGCACTCTAAGGACACGATAAACTCAAACTCAAATATGTTTATTTCCATAAAAATGTTTAAATTTTTGGACACGTCAGGTCATACAAATAAAAAAAAAGTAACTCTAAATGCATATTAACATAATAGAGCATTGAAAAAAAAATGCCTGTTCAGAAAGTAGAGCCTCGTGAGAAGAATCAGGCAAGAAACTTTGGGCCACTCTTTTCTTCGTCTTGATTCTATACAATTTAAAATCTTAGTAACTACATTGGATTTAAGGCTTTTTTAATAATAATATAAAAGTATTAAACTAGCATAATATAGACACAATAACTCACACTCACATGATACTTAACACTAATCAAACATAAGTAGCCTGTGGGACCGAGCAAATTAATCCCAAGCATTTTTGTCTTCAATATAATCTAGCACCGAATAGTACCCTTTTTGACAAAGTTTACGTTTTATAACCTTATTGAATTTATTAAAACTTATATTTTGTATATTGCTTGGCACTTTATTGTAAAAGACGATAAACGTCACAAATGCCGTATTTTGTTATATATTCATGTTAAAAATCATCACCCTTATCGTCCTAGCGTTACCCATGAAAATAATAAGTTTACTTACGGCCATTTTCAATATTCGATCCATACATGGATTTTGAGATTCGAGATTCATGTTTAACATATTTTGTATGGAGCTTATGTCAAAAATGAATCTAAAATCTGCAGATCTATCTATAGATCGAATATTGAATTCCGTAGTTAGAGAGCAGTAGACTGCTATCCAAAGGGTTTGGTCTTAACTCTATTTTAATTTTTTAATTAAGTTTTCAAAGTGGGGTTCATGTTAAATTGTCAAAGAGCTTAAAGATATTCGACAGACGTTGTGACGGTGCAAGGACTCAATACTTTAGCTACTTCAGATCAAGTCTAGACTATTTTTTATAATCCCTATTCGAACGCAGGCCAAATGGCATTATTTCCTAAAATAAAAACATTCTAATCAATCATAGGTGTCTAAAGAAGATTTTGTATTGCAACCGTAACAAAGTAACGCTAGGATAAGAATGGTGATTACGTAAGTAGACAATAATAGTAAAACGAAATAAAAAAGAACGGTAATAGGATTCTTACTAAATGAATATTTTATTTCTTTACATCAAAATTTACACAAAGAATTTTAATATTAAACATTTAAAAAGAAATTATATTAAAACGTATTGCAGTTCAATCAGCCTATTGCAGTCCACTGCTAGACATATCGGCCGCCAGTCCTCTCCCTAAATCCTAAATTTCATTGCATTCACTATAATGTTGTAAACCCCGTGTGGTGATAGATTAAGAATACCAAGTGTCACGACTGACGGTCAGACAGACTGCACGGTTGGCGTAGTGGCTTAAGCGGCCGCCTCGCCGCTTGTCACTGCGCCGAGTGTTGTGGGTTCGATTCCCACACGAGACCATACTTTGTGTAATCCATAAATTGTTGTTTCGAGTCTGGGTGTTTATTGTGTCCGTTAGTTGTATGTTTGTAAAGTCCCCTGCGACACTGGACTAAGTCCAAATGCGGGAGTTGTCTTTAAAAAAAAAAAACCCATTTCATTCCGTGGGTGTCGTAAAAGGCGACTTGGAAATACACGAAGCAAAAAAGGCTGATTATGATGATGACTATTTTGTTATAGAGATCTTCGTCTATAAAAGGTAACAATGATGGTCTCTGTTGCGAACAATACCTACATGTAGTAGACGTTCCAAATCCTCCAATTCTGGGTAACCTGTGCCGAACTTTTTAATTAGTTTTGACTTCACTCATATAACTTCGTAGTGTAGGTCGCATTGTAGTCAGGTCAGTCACTGCGAATATCATCGCCTGATATTCGTAGGGTATTTTGCAGAAACTGTAACAGGAAAGCTGAAGACCGAACTCGTTGGCGTGCATAGGAGAGGCCTAAGTCCAGCAGAGTAGTACCTAAGTAATCCGTGTGGTGACGGATTAAGAATACGGAATGTCACCACCCATATCATCCCATGGGTGTAGTAAGAGCCGTCATAGGGAGTATATTATGCAGAAAACAGCACTTTAAGAGAAGGAAAACTTGATACAAACCCTATACCAACCCGTTTGGCCGGCGTGGTATAGTAGGCCAATTCCTCCTTTCAAAGGAGAGGCCTGGTCCAGCAGTGGACTGCTAAAGGCTGATGATGATGAAGTCCAGCAGAGAACTGATACACTCTGATGATGATGAATATAAATTGATAACTCAAATATGCGTTAGGTAGCATATATTATTTTAGCGTGAGTTCGATAATATTTATTATGGCCTTGTTTACGTAAGATTAATTGAAAAACTATGAAATAATTTGTAAAGTTTTATTACGATTAATAATTTAGATTTTATTTATACTTAGCATATCAAGTAGGTAACTAGGAATGTACATAGTATGTAGTGTGTTTGCGCCTAATTTGAATCACAGCATCGTATGATGTGTATTATAACTTAACATAATTATTTATCAATTGCAATAGTTTTAACTTATTAATATGGACTTACATAACCAAAACTAAAATATCTACTAACCCTTAAAATTAGAATTAATTCTAATACAATTATATAATTACAAATGAAATTGGAGATAAGTAATTTTGAACATTTTCTTCTTTTGTGTGTGTGTTTATGTTTGTGTATTGTGTGTGTATTTATTTGTTCATCACGTTACTATTTATATGCATAACGTATAATTAAACGTCGTTTTTTATGATAAAATGTAAAGCTACCCTTGCTGTGTGTCGACCATAACTTTGCATTAAGTAATTTCATGTGTGTTCACCAAAGTAAATTAAATATATCAGTCAATCAAATAAAATTATCACACGATTATATAAAAAAGTGCGTAATTTATCCAACATTTCAGTTTGTTTAGTATTCTTTTTATTTCATTTTAAAGAGGTATACTGTTGTTTAAATACGTCTAAAATGATCATTATCTAACGCAGAAACGTTCATACCTACTCTGTTAAACGTATCAATGTGCTTAATAAAAGTAATTATTTATTTATCACCATACACATCAGTTTTATGGAGTTATTCCCAATTTGTCATTGTTCCGATTTGTCATCAACAATTTTCTCCATACATCAATTCCCGATTCGTCATAAGAGCAAAATAAATAATTTAATATTTAAATTTTGAGTTCCGATTCGTCATCGGCATAAAAATTCACGTTGCAGGGTACCGTCAGAAATAAAAGTACCTATAAGAAGAAATTTTAAATGAAAGAATTTGATGTAGGTAAAGGTTTTAATCATTCAAGGGGATTTGCAAAAGATTAGTTAATATCATACAATTCATCGATATGGCGTAAATTGGTATATGTGAATATTTACCTATAAATTAATTTGTAAATAAATAATTCGTAAAATCATGGACACCCCGACAGCGCATTGCTATACTCCTGTAAGTTATGCGGTCCTAGTACATGGTGAGCAGTTGCGTCACATGAGTAAATACTCATGTGGTTGCGTGGACACTCGTTGATTGGTATACTCTTGTGATTTATGCTATCCTGATATTTTGGTTTTGGTCGTGCGTTGTTTGTTACAATCGCGATTTTACCCGCGTCTTGCAGTATCCGGATAAAATATAACCAACATATTAAACAATATAAATTATAAAACATATATATTACAATATAGTAAAGCTTTTCTTGTTGACAGTACGTTTAACAAAATAAAATACTGATGACAAATCGGAACAATGCAAAATAAAATAATTTGTGTGATGGCAAATTGGAACACGTTTTTTATAGATGACGAATCGGAACAATGACAAATCGGGAATAACTCGTTTTATGCACCATAGTATTTAGGCCATTTCTGACTTAAGCTTCAAACTTTTGTTTCATAACATTACTTGTCATTTATCACTAAGAATCACAATACAATTGACATAGTATGTAAAATTAAGCTTAATCTAAGTCTAATTTTCTAAAAGAACCAGCTAAGTATTCTTCGTTGATGTTAGAGTCAGGTCGTCTCTTCTCATTTGATACAATCTTCATGGAGTTAATCAAAAATTGCTTCGTCTTCGTACTCCGCAGTTCTTTTTCAACCATATCTGAAATATTTAAGTCAAGTTATTAATATCGCAATATGGATTGAAGTTGCTTTGGATTTATATATTGAATTACATTTAAAAGTAGGCATAGGCACGATTAATCAAGATACAAAGATAAATGGCGACGAAATAGATAGAAACGTTAACTACATATCAAGCGATATCAAGTATAAAATCGATACCTGAACTTGTAAAAATATGGAAACTTTTAAACACTCGCGTTGTATGTTTAAGAATATATATCTATACGGGAATTAACGCGAACATGCATTAGGTATTTATATTTACATACCTTATTTTTGCTTGACGTTTCGAGACGGTTGCACGTCTGAATACGGCTGATTATACGGACAAGGTACGAGAGTTGTTATGTGATAACAAGGTGTATAAACCGGTCTCATACAACCCCACGGCCAGAGTAACGCGCAGAATACGAGCACTGATACAAGACCACCAGGACCTGTTCACGGAAGATGAGTACAGCGAGTTATATGGTCCCAAGCCATACCAACCACCTAGGCTATATGGTCTGCCTAAGGTACATAAGCCCAACGTGCCACTGCGGCCTATCGTAAGCCAGATTTCCTCGCCTACTTACGACCTTGCGAAGCACGTTGCTTCGGTATTGCAGCCATTAGTCGGTATGACACCGTCTTTCGTGACGAACTCGCGTCATTTCGTCCAGATTGTACAAACTATCCGATCGGAACCGGAAGATGTAATGGTAAGCTTTGACGTTGAGTCGCTCTTTACCAATGTTTCAATAAGGGAATGTCTGGACGTAGTGAGGGACAGACTGAGTGACAATGATATGCCTCACAACTATATTGATCTACTAAAACACTGCTTAGATGGCAACTACTTCCTCTTCCAAGGCCAATATTACCTCCAGATCGATGGTGTCGCAATGGGGAGTCCAGTAGCCCCAGTACTGGCTAATATCTGGATGGAACATTTTGAGGAAAAGGCGCTTAGCATCGGACCTAAGACCATCAGGCTTTGGAAAAGATACGTGGATATCTTTAGTATCGTAAAAGGAGGTAAGCAGGAAGTAGATCAATATGTGCAACACCTTAACTCCATTCATCCGAAGATGAGATTCACCTACGAAATGGAAACTGACAGATCGTAGTCATTCTTGGATGTCAAAGTGACTGTGAGACCAGATGGGTCCTTAACACACTGCGTATACCGGAAGCCTACACACAGATAGATACCTGCACGCCACGTCGCACCACCATCCTCGACACCTGCAATCCGTTGTGACGTCACTAAAAAACAGAGCACACGACCTCTGTGACCCTGAGCATTTGAAGCTAGAGCTAGACCATGTTCAGGAGGTACTTAGGAAGAACGGATACCAGATACTATGCGGCCTATCAAGCGAGATAAACATCCGGCGGTAAATAGACAACCTACCTACATGCCCTACATTAGAGGTGTTACGGATAAAATAGGAGCAAAGTTAAAAAGTACTCCATTCCGACCGTATTTACACCAGGGGCCAAAATATACAACATGGTGGGCACACCAAAGGATGTTCTACCGCTACAAACCCCAGGTGTCTATAAAATCAACTGCAGCTGCGGAAGCTCTTACATAGGGCAAACGAAGCGGACCATCGCTGAACGTATAAAGGAGCACATCGCAGCTGTAAAGAACCATCAAACGAACAAATCGGCGATTGCGGAACATGTACTTCAATCGGGCACCAATCACTGGATTGAATTTCATCGTCCCCAAGTCCTCTCCACGGAAGGCCACTTTTACCCAAGAGTTGTGCGTGAAGCGATCGATATCAGAAAACATAAAAATTTCAATCGGGAAGAGGGCTTCAAAATGTCATCGGCGTGGAATCCAGTGATCCGGTTAACAACACCCTACTTTATTGCGCAGTCGGCGAATGTTCAATATACAGATACGGTTAGTGTGTTTTGCGCCGGCACTTCGAAAATCAACAACGCGGGGGTAGAAATAGAATCTTCTACCTCGCACTCGGAGACGTGACATCGCTACACCAGTCAGCTTGCGACCACGGGACGTGCAACCGTCTCGAAACGTCAAGCAAAAATTAGGTATGTAAATACCTAATGCATATTCGCGATAATTCCCGTATAGATATATATTTGTAAAAATATGACACATACATTTAAGACTACTATATCGATATATTCTTGTACATACTTGTGAAACTAGCATTGCAACCAAAGTTGGTGGTCCAGCGGATAGCGTATGTGTCTGCTGATCGGAGGTCCCGGATTCGATTCCCGGGTAGGGCAAAAGTGTTACTGGGTTTTTCCGAATTCTCAGTAGCAGCACGGAGTCTGGTGATTTGCCCGGTAACGGCAATAGGCTCGCTCCCTATTACGTGGGCTCCCTAAAAATACTTGGTGAAATGTGGGTGTAATATTACACCTCTGCCTACCCCTTCGGGGATACAGGCATGAGTCTATAAAAAAAATGCCCAAAGTTTCAAGAGCTTTAGAGCAAAAAGGTTTCACTTGTTTACATTTCGCTGACATATTTAATATGCAAATTTACATTACGTCAGTCGACAAACTTGAATAGTTAATGATGTTTGAAAGGTGAATTGATGTTTTCACATTGAACCATATTCAAATTGAGTAATCAATAGTGATGAGTTTGTTATTCAGAAAACAGAGTTTTTTAACGCATATTTTTGACACCTGGTACACCTTGTTTAAATGGATTGGGTTACCTTATTATAATATTTTAATTCTAAATATATTAGATAGACAATTCCCGCGTTCTCGATCAGCGATCAAACTGAATGTCTGAGTCGCGTTGGCACTGACAATCATTCAATAAATGGACTCAAATAACATCCAGACTTCAGTCAACAATAATGTGTGGAACTACTTAAGGCGCCGAGTACAGCTACTGAGTTGAGCTGTTGCTGTCACTGTCGGATTGTATACATAAGAAAGAGAAGCGCGACGACGACGGGACGTTCAGAACTTTAAAAAATATGAAATAAATTAATTACAGAAAATATATTGATTGGATTAAAAAAATAAAACAGTATTTCGTTAATACAAACGAAATACTGTTTTATTTTTTTAACCCAATCAATATATTTTCTGTAATTAATTTTTGTTGAATAATTTGTCAAAAAATCAGAATGATTGTATGTATTTTAATATGGTTTTTACTCGTTAAAATATTTTTTAAGAGGTATCTTTGTGATTTTTTGCTATCGATCAAAGTTAGTTGTATTATGTTTTCAACACAGTACTTAACTAGATTATATCCTGAAAAATATCATATATTTTTTTTATTGTGTTAACTGCATTGAATCATATACTTTAAAGCATTATCAAACACGCGTTTAGCTCTTGCAGTCCCCTTAAACCACTAGGTATTCGTGCAGTCAAAATGAAATCATGTGATATTTGAATCCATGATATACCATTCATGCTAGAGCGATAATGATGATGATGAACTTTTTAAAGTTCTTCATTAGTAAATTCCTTATAATGAACAGATTTTGACTTTTCTAAAAGAATATTTTACCTTTAAATTCATCCATAGCCTTTTCTTCACCACCGTAGTCTTTGGGTAGATATCTCTTTGGCAGGCTCATGTGAAGGTCATCAAGTGATTCGTGTATCACAACACGGTCCATTAACTTTGGACTGAAGAACTGCCTCATGAATGTGACGACATGTTGTACTAAGTTGGTTGCGTTTATTACATGAATTGACTGCAGTCTGACACCGAGACCTTCCTGGAATTAGATATAACTGCATATTAGAAGATTCATTTATCGTTCTAAGATAGGCACTATCTATTTTAGCAAACTGATTGAAACAATATCAATTTTTTTTTGTTTATTAAGTGATCAATATTTCTAGTTAAATAGGCAGCAATAATAGCCCAGTGGAGATACCAACGAACTGCCCTGCAGTGGGTATCGAGTTGGAATCCACGGCGCGCACGAATGATTTTCTAAGATAAGTGCGCATTAATTTGTTAATTATTGCTTGCCCCGTGCCTCGGAGAGCACGTTAAACCGTCGGTCCCGGCTGCCATGATGATCTGTGACAGTCGTTACGGGGAGTCAGTACCCTCAAATAAACTGATATTGGTCTAAACCATGGAATATCGTTATCCCTTTGGGTTGCAAAGGTCAGACGGCAGTCGCTCTGTAGAAAAGTTGATACTCTGTCATATCTGGTTAGACCAGTAAGCGGACCCCGGGCTCCGAGGCGTGTAAGTCTTGGATGCAACCAGGATAGCGCTAGGACGATGATATCTAGTTAAACCTTAACAACTTGCCCTATTTGTTATTTACATCATATCATTTTCAGACGAAGCGTGAAGCAAGAAATATAATAATATGATTAATAGCTTTTGCTCGGTAAAGCAGAAATTGCATAGAGGCCTTAATTTGTTAGTACCAAGTAGTCAAGATAAGCCAAGAAGATAGGTAAAGTATAAATATAGGTTTTAACAAAACTGACAATAATTATACCTGTTGGTAATATGTTAGTCATGTTTGTCATTAATTCGTCTACTCACATGAAATAAGTTGGCTGACTTTTGCATTATAACAGGGTTCAGTCTCAGTAGATGTGCGAAAGAAACATTCTTCATGTCCACAACCCAGATGTCGTTCAGGAAATAATCATTCTTCATTCTAATGTCTGCCAACTGAAATCAAGCAAATTTGTTGTTCTGTGAACGATCAAGTTTCGTAATCTTTTCTAGGAAAAGGACCCCCGCACCTTATTGCAACCCTACGCTCCCCGAAGAACGTACATTGTATGCAAAATTTCAGCTTCCTGCTTTGGTTTGGCTGTAGCTTGTCTGTTAGTCAGTCAGTTACGCAAGCATAAATACAGAAAATTGGATCATTCTTGCAAATCAGTGACAGAAGCAACAAAAAGTCTACTAATGTCACCAAACGAAAATATTAATTAAATGCCTAAAATTATATGGTTATTCTAATTTTGATAGTTATATACAGGCTGTAAAAAGACCCTTAACCAAAACTGAAATCCCATGTTGTACCAATCAGTACAAATATTTTTTACTTCGGCACCATATCTAGGAAATTACTGGTTCAGAAGATATTGAAGCTCAAAGTTAGTATGGAATTTTTCTAATTAGGTCCAAAATCGATACATTTACCCCGCCAATATGTTCTTTAAGATATAATATAATCTCTCGCATGGATAAGTAGGTATTTCGAGCATTGCACGCGCGCGCTTTTAATTGCCGTATAAAAAATGTGAAAACTTAAAAAAGAATCGTTTCCCAGGTATTATTCTTGGTTAGTATGACTTGGCATGATGTCCACAACGAGTAGACTTCGGCTTGGTGATGGGTCTTGTGACACCCTGTATTTGTACATTGCTGCTAGTTACTTTAAAGGCTCACCATAAATGTGTTTCTCATCAAAACTTCACTTGAGAAATTGCTAGGGTCAGAGTCGATAAACTTGACCACGCAGATCCTTTGACCCTTGTAAAGCTTCGGCATCGATATTTGAAGGCTGCAACAAAAGATAGTTATATAATCGGTTGAAAGTACATATAGCAACAAAAACCTCTTTTGAGAATCTTCACCAGACCACCATCATCGCCACAGTGATGGAATTGCCAGATATGGATAATAATAAAGAAATACTTCACTCTCTGACGACGCAAATTGAGAAGGATTTGTGTAATAGATGTACAATCATCATCGTCCTAGCGTTATCCCAGCTGCATACAAGGCTTACACGCCTCGGAGCCTGGGGTCCGCTAACTAGTCTAACCAAATTCGACAGAATATCAGCTTTTCTACCGAGCGACTGCCGTCTGACCTCCGGGTAATAGAATGTAATAGACCTAGAATCTTTAGTAAAAATATTGCCAAAGCTATTATTTTAGGTACTTTAGCTAGCAGGTCTCTTGCACGGCAAGAATATAACAATTAAATTAAACGCTGTTGTAATATTTTAGGTCGGTACTGAAAATAATTTTAAGTAATTAGAAGATGATGGTTATACGAGTCATATTAATAAAAGCCGTAAAGGCTGTTATTTATTATGATAATACATACTTGTTAATTAAAAGTTTGCTCTTTGAAGTCAGCAGCAAGAAATATCGTGAGAAAAATAAAATCTATATTTATATAAATTCAAAATTTATATATTTTCATTTAAAATAGGTATATTTTGAAAGTGACTGACTTTAGACAGACTACTTTAAAAGAGTAAGTTCCATAAAGAGGGATACTTTGAAAATATCCTAGGAATAAGAAGGACTTAAATTTTTAAAGAACCTATTAAACAATGGTTTTATTTTAATAGTGTGTGGTTGAGAAAAACATTAGTCGATTTGTAAAACAGTTAATAAAGTGTAAGTAAGTGAACTTGTGTTTCTATTTACCATTTATTTACCATTTACATTACGTTGAGTTTAAATGTATGTATAAACAAGACATTTTGGTCGATTTTAAATCCTGATGGTGCCGATACACCTAAGCATTCACTTGTAGCAAAACAGCGAGCATTTTCTGTTTTTCATGATCGTTCTAGTGAGCGCTCTAATCAGCAAAAACGTCAAAGCAAATTTACTTCCAATTCGCGAGAATGCTCGCCAGAACGTTCGTAAGAATGCTTGTTAAAATACACTCGTTTGTTTTCTGTTTTGTAACCACAGACAAGAATGCTTATTACGGGTGAATGCTCAAATTTATTAACACCATAAAATACAAATATGAAGTGTATATTCTCACAATAATTATAAAGAAAATTTAATAATCATTGTTCTTGTCACGGTAGTAGATTTAAATGACTGACGTCATGCCTATTGTTGTGAAAAGTACATCATATAGATTTATTAAGACAAGCAATTTGAAACAAATCAGATTACATTAACGTTGAACAAAATTTATTTCCAGAACAGGGCAGATCTTATCAACAAGAAAATTAAGTACCTATACAGAGAAAATAAAAACATTTTGATATAGTTGAATTGAAGATCAAATGTTTATAACGACGCCCGTAATTTTTCTTGACTAGTAACTCGCTGGGATATTGTTATTATGTCATTACAAGCAAAATGCATACAAAAATATAACCTAATTATATAATTATTAGTAGCTAAAATAGACTCTTAGTTAAAAGTCTTAGATATAGTAGAACAGGATGACGCTTGGACGGAGAAAAATAAAGTTATAGCTACTAGACAGAAGAGAGAGGTAGAGAGAGAAAAAGAAAGGAATAATATACAATGATGTTACAAAAGTAAAAAGAAGTAGAGATGTTATAGGCGTACCAAAAGCAGGACGCTAAAGATAAGCCAGTTGGCAAGTTTGACAAATGTGTGTGTGACGTCGCGAGCCGGCGTCAAAGTGAAACTGACACATCTTGTCAACCGAAAATAAAATAAAATATGGAGTTATCGATGTGTGCGTTAGTGTACCGTTTCTACGGATTGATTACTACGTAGGTAACGTATCTACCTCTTTCTTGTAATATCATTGATAATATACCAACATCATCATCTGCCGAGCGTTATCTTAGTTGCAACCCGTGGTCCGTTCACTAGTCTAATCGGTTTCAACTGAACATTAGCCCTCCATAGAGCGATATGCCATGGCATAGACTAGTGTCAGTTTATTCAGAGTTACTGATGCCCGACATAACGATGGATATAATTATGTAATAAATGTGTCATTACGGTAGGTACAGCTGATAAACAAGTAAGTAATTATTTTTTATTCAGTAGGACATAGTTGACCTAGTCCACCAAAACATAAAATACCTGCAATCTAAAGCTGATCACATGTTTATGAAGTCTACAGTTGTAAAGTACAGTAAATTAGACTCTACCTGCCATCCCGCCCCCGTAGGAAGTCTTACAACGTTTGACGTAAGTATTGCCAAAAATCTTCTCTTAATTCTTTCCCTACATTTCTCAAGGAACATGACAGCTTTACCAGTACATAGCTTAGGATGTGCCTTGTCTATCAGTCAGTCAGTATCGCAAGAATTTTATGCATACAGATAAAAGTTGAAATTATTAACACTTACTATGCGGTCCATAAGTCTTGTGATCCAGAAAGAACTTTTTCTCTGCCTTGTATTATTTCTGGTGCCAAAAATCGGTACTTGTACCAGCTGTCAATTCGCCGTTTAGTCTTTTCGATGGATCCTTTGGCCACAATCAGCATTCTTTCTACGAAATCTCGATCTGAAAATAATATTTAGATAGTCCTTATAATTATTAGGCCAAAATTGGACAGTAGTGTATGAATTTGTTGATGTTTATATTATAATGCACTATTATAAAATTAGGAAGTTCAATTTACTTAAAGATTTTATGTCTTAGTAGCAGTAGTTTCATTTATGGCGTCCTCGTAAATTGGCGATGTAGATGAGACATTCAAACCCACTATACGTAGACAGTAATTATTTATAAGCAGACTAATAAAAAAACCTACTATTAACTTTTTATTTGGTTTTGATGCTATCTTGCTGCATAAAAAACTTAAAACATGGCACTATATTACGAAAAATATTAAATCTTAAGTTTTATAAAATATTACTTTGATATTTCATGCAAATTTATTCAGGTTCCACTGGGTAAAACGTTATTTTTCTCAAAATGAAAACAATGAAGACATTAAAAACTAAACTTAACAACAAAAATTTACTTAAGCAAAACGAAGCATTTACTTGCAAAACTTATTAAATCAATTGTGTTAATTATGCTTACCTACAACGTCTTTCTCAAAATTTAACTTTATGTTATTTTCTTTTGCTATTAATTGATGATAATTTTTTATTACAATTTTACCTTTAACTTAATTTATAAAGTACAAATTGTTTCTTAAGTTGCCTTATTACTGGGGACTTCATGATATTTAGCTGACTCAACAGAGGTGCTGATTTAATAAACAAAGTATATAAATTCATTTAAAAGCAAAGTCTTTCACATCAAATGTATGTAGTTGCGCCTGTATAGATAAGTTCATCAATAAAATATTTGGGATGTTAATGAACATCCCAAATATTTTATTGATGAACTTTTTGGTGCGATTTTTTATCGCGCAAAACTTTTTGTTTCAGGACAGCTACCGTCTGATCGAATTTGAAGTTTTCAGTATTCTTATTTGCTTCTTTATCTTTATTTGCTTCTTTTAATCACAGTGCCTGGCTGATCAAATTAAGGAGACTTAATGTACATACCAATTCCAGCTTCAACCAAATGCGGCTGTTTCTGGAACCAGTCAATAATAGCGTCGACATCTTCTTCTATGGCGTTGTCTTTAAGTCCTAGCGCTCTTCTGATCTCTTGCTTTTCTTCTTTGGTGTGCGGATACAGAGGGCTCACGTCTTCGTAAGACATCTGTGAAAAGACTTTAATATAACATTCATCATTCAGTTCGGATTATTTGTAAATGGCATCATCATCATCCTAGCCCATCCTGGTTGCGATACAAGGCCATCGCCTCTGAGCCCAGGGACCGCTATACTAAATGGCAAACATGATAAAACATCAGTAATGGTTTCTGACTTAAATTTAAAATCATAATTATGTAAGGTAATTATAGTTTATATAGCCAATCGGCGAATCGAATCTACCATAGCTGATCTATAAAGTTTCTAAATTTTCTAGGTCACACTACATATATATTATCGCTCCGACTCAAACCAGTTGTAGCGTCATTATTGAAATAATAATACATAATACTTTTGGTTTTCTAATACAACACGATAACATAGTAACAGCGGGGCTGCCGGGGACTGGGTACGGTTCATATTTGTTTGGCTCATTTAGAGGGGATTTTACCATAATCACGCTTGGCAGGCTTTGATACAAGACGCTGCTTCCCGTTTACAATCTTAAAATTGATTCCCGCCTAATTTTAGATGGTTTGACCGCCATCTTTCGATAGATGATGACGAATCGATGATATGATGAACTAATATTGTATGTAAATACGAGTGTGAATTTGCTTCTTTCTTATAGGTATCTACTAACTTTCGTGCCCTGACCATTCAATGAATATCACTGAATTGCGTACATAATATACATAATATGGTTGTTAGGAGTACAGAAAGGATGTAAAGTTGTTTCATCCCAAACATCCAATGTAAATGTAGTCATGCTTTATAATATTTTTTCTAATTTGACGTTCATAAGCATCATTTGTGATCTAAGTGAATAAAGGAATTTGATTTCAATGCGCGGCATTAAGCTCATGATCATCATCAGCCCTTTGTATTGTCCCACTGCTAGGCACGGGCCTCTTCTCACTATGAGAAGGGTAAGGATAGGCATACTCCACCACGCTGGCCAAGTGCGGATTGACAGACTTCACATGTCTTTCGAGAAAATTATGGAGAACTCTTCTCTTCACGATGTTTTCCTTCACCGTTAAGCAAGCGATAATTAACAATTTAATACGCACTTAACTTCGAAAAGTCATCCGAACCCGAGACCCTCTGCGTAGCAGTCTGACGGCCTCTCCACTCGGCTATCGCTGCTTTGTATCGGCATTAAGCTACTTAGAAAAAATGTCAATATGTTTCTACTGACGATTGTGAATATTTTACTACACCAAAACTTATACTAAATGCATACTAGTGGTTAAATGTTGTAATACTATGTTAATGTCCGGTCATATATACAAGTATGATATGTATTTATTTGGCCTCGCTGCTTACTTGCCCTTGTCGCATATTATTATGTTATCTAGTAAGTTCGGGTTCTTGAACAAAATATTATTAAGATTTTGTTATTTTTCTGTTTTGCCATTGCAACTGATTTGATGTAATTTGACGTCTACGTTCATACACACTGTTCCAAGTAATATAAAAGTACTTTAGAGATCCAATAATATTTATAATTTCTTTAAAGAAATATGAATTTCTCTCTAATGTTCTAGAAAGATATTTTAAGTCTACCAACCCGCATCTGGTTAGCGTCCTTGCCCTTGACCTTGCCCTTCTCGTAGTAAGAAACGCATCGAGCCCAACATGATAGTTTTATCAGCTTTATTTATAAACTGTCCTACACAGTTTATAAATAAAGTTGATAAAATTATCATTTATATATTACAATACATATTTATTAAATTAGTCATTATTATTTATATGTCATAGAAAAATATGTGGTATTTTTGTTAAGTATATTTTATTCGACTTCAACAACTTTATCATAAAGCCTTTGTATCAAATAGTTTTCACAAGTTATTGTTTATCGCAGTCATCTTGTGCGTTATTTTATTTACGACAACGCCAACGCTCAGTGATTGGTGGAAAGGCTGCAATCCTTAAGCAACTCAACTAAGTCTTTAGCAAAAGTTATGTCTAGTCACGGCCGATCGCTTTATGTTTTATTCATGATCTCTAACTTTATAATCGCTGAATGAACAATAGCCGAATGTTCGTATAAATTGAAATCTTAAAATTCAAACGTAAGGCTATTATTTTTATTGTTTTATTATTAATTCAATGAATTGTAGAAATGTCTTCGGTAAAATATAGGTTTATTATTTACTACAATTCGCCCGCGTATATCATGAAGCACTTAAACCTACCTCAAGAATAACGCTATCTTTTGTTGAGAACCATACTAAAATCCTTTATGCAGTTTCTAAGTGTATGGCGTTCACACAGACAAACAAGGCCATGAGGGAACTTCATTAAATGATGATTATAAACATACAGATTGGTCTCAAAGAGACATGTACGACTCACTATATAATATTAAAGTACATCGATTTTACAAAGTCAATATTTTGCTTGCAGTTACTTAGAATCAGGTCATACAACGTATTGAAAACTAAATATACACGTGTTTGACACGTGTCCCATTTGAACCGAGTTTGTTGACTTTATTCAACAAAATATTCAGCAATGTGCACTATCACGGCAATCCTTCATAATTTTACTATCATCATTATCATACAGGCTTTTGCAGTCCACACCTTGACATAAGCCGCTCCGCTGTGAATCAATCGGACGATTTAACTTACTATACCACGTTAGTCAGTTCAGTTGGTATAGGCTTAGAAGTCAATTTTCACGTCTCTTAGTAAATGTACTGTTTGCTACGTGCATTTCGATAGTCACTTTCATCTTTTAGAAAACGATTATTGATATGTGACATAGTTTTTATTTCCATTTATGTTCGCAATGTGGTATACTGGTTCATATTTTAAAGAAACAGCAAAGCACATGATAGGCTATAGCTACGCTCTACAATAAAATGCAACATTCAAATATCAGTACGATCGTAAATACATCAATTCGCGGCTAAGGATGCAAGAACGCGTACATTGTTCGTCACAGTTGACTGCTACCTAAGTAGGTGATGGAGAAATCAGACAGTGTATTGGCAAACGCATTAATTACGCCAATAGTGAATTAACTCATTGATTAAACGAAAACACACTTAGCCTTTAGAATTATAACATCTAAAACAATAATAAATGTATCAAAGGCAATGCCGGTGTCAATACCCCAATTTTTTTAAAGAAATATTATTAAAGTTCTGTAAGTTGCATTTTGGATAAAAATATATTTTCGAAAAAAAATTGTGTTTATTCGCTTCTTATTATTTAACTTTTCCTGATCTTTTGGTTGTTTAAATATACAATATAATGTAGTATCAAAACCAGCTTATTTGTTATTGTATTACTTGTAATAAGCTGTTTCCCGCGGTTTCACCCGCGGCTTGAGGGAAGTACTTCGCGTACCCGGTAAATTTATAGCCTAAGTTACTCCTTGGTAAAAATTCCTCCTCGGTCAAGCCGTTTCAGAGATTAGCGAGAACAAACAGACAGACAGACAGACAAACAGACAGACAGAAAAAAAATGTAAAAAATGTCATTTCGGTATACGTACCGTGTATACATCCATGTGCATTTAGTAAAAAGCGATTATTTAAATATTATAAAAAGACACTCCAATTTTATTTATAATTATGTATAGATTGTAATCTTAATAATATAGAATCCTTGCGTTACTGACTGACTGACAGACACGCTACAGCCGAAACTATTAGGCGCAGGTAGCTCAAATTTGACATGTATGTTCCTTGGGGACCGTAGGGGTGCACTAAGAAGGGATTTCCCGAAATTTCCACGGGATCGGCCAAAACGGGTAAATTTAAAAAAAATGCAGGCGTAGCTGCTGGCGTCCTCTAGTATGTAATATAATTACTTATATCATAATAATTATACAAAAAATAATTATCTGTGATCATATTACTCACATAACTTAAAAAGGTATAAGATTCCATTGTAAAGTAGTTTTGTATAACATTAGGCTTAAGAGTTTTCAAGAAAAATAGTGTACAACATGCATATAATATGGACTGGCCTGTTGAACTAGTGCTAAGTGACCCTGACTGCTATGCCGGAGGTCGTGTTCGATTCCCCTCAGCTAACTATTGCTCAATTTGATGACATTTTCTACTTATCGACAATATATTACCATACATACATATGTATACTCACGCCTTTTTCGTATATTACCACTAAATCAATTAGAGAGTCATAAATATTGTTTTGCGGTCAAACAGTTTTGTAATTTTTATTTGACACAGAAAACACACGCCATTATCAGTAATTTTATTTTATTTCTAGCAAATTTATTATCTTATATGTTAAGTCATTTAGTTGTTCCGCTAAATGTTGTTTCTGTAATTTCAACGACTAAAGTTCCAAAATTATAATCCTGGATGAATGCTGAAAGTGTAACTAATTCTAACAAACACATTGGGATGATACGGTATCTACTCTCTTGATTCGATCAAAAGGAAGCTTCTGCACGTATGTATTTTTTTTTAATTGTCTATGGTTTTGGATCCATATCATCATCATTAGCGTTATCCTAGTTTCGACCTGAGGTCCGCTTACTAGTCTAACCGGATTTGGCTAAATATTTGCTTTTCAACAGAGCGTCTGCCTGTCTGACTTCCATAACCCAATAAGAAAGCGAAATTGCATGGTTTAGACTAGTGCCTATTTAGAAGGTACTGATGCCTGACTGTCAAAGATCTTCATGACAACTGGGACCTACGGCTTAAAACGCGCTCTTCGAGGTACGGGGCAAACGATAATTTACAATTCAATACGCACATAACTCCGAATAGCCATTGGTGCGCGCCGTGGATTCGAACCTGATACCTCTGCATGGCAGTCCATTGGTACCCACACTAGGCTACCCTTTTAAGATCCATATCTACATACATTTTGTAAGCTATAAACTGTTTGTACTGGCAGACAGATTCTGCTAGCCTGACTGTCTAACCGAATCTATTCCTAATACTTTAGTCAAACTTGAATTAAAACAAAATGTTAACCTGTATTTTAATATTATAATATTTATTATATTTCAACCGAATTATATAGAAACTAAATTTTTCTTACTATCTACCGTTTAGATTTCTTTACAAGAATCGTGGTCACTTCGTTCCTTTTACTTTAAATATCTACTTATATGAAGTAATAGTGTCTTTAGCATATTGCTAATTAGATCAATCTACTCAAGATCTATTTACTTTTTTAGTTTGACAATGAACTTACATAATTATACGGTCAAAATAATTCAAGGGAAGGTCCTCTAAGTATTTTTTTTATTAGTAAACTAGATATTTTGTATTATTATAATTTGATTTCGATATATCCGATTTCAATGAAATTTGAATATTTTGTTGCATTTGTTTCAATATCAAAGCCGTTGTTGATAAAATTAATTCATTTGTGATTTTTTTCATCGCAGTTTTTATTGTCAAGGACTAGTACAAGGTGTTTTCTGTTTAGCACTAATTAATTTGTTAGCAGGGTGTGTCTGGCCTATGACTTTGAAACCTATTAAAATAAATAAATAATTACTTATTGTGATTATAATTTTTGGATGTATCACGACAGTACATTGTTTAAATAGCAACTCTTTTATATTAATTGTAACTCATTATTTTTTTATAAAAAGATGAAATAGCATTTGAAAGATTTTGTTTCAAACAAAAGACGTCACTATTGATAGACTACCCATTCATGAAAGGAATATACAATTATTTTGCTACCGTACTTTGTAATGCCCTTCTCAAATACGAATGTCCCACTTTAAGAAAATCGAAATTGTAACTCATTATTTTTTAAAGGTGCAGCCTATTCTTTTTGCCTTTATTTCAACATAGGCTGGCAAATAACAAGGAAAACTGTGGCAATAAAAAAATAGAAAGTTATACAAAGAATTGAGTGATGATCATTTAACAGAAGACGCAGTTGCTTAAGTTTTAAGCTCATTGTGGTGGAATAATTATACTGAAAATATGATATCCGCTCAAAATATGATGCACGTTTTTATATTATAATATATTATAATAAAAAAATCTATAATACTTCAATGGGCGTTCTATGTGTCCATTGTTTATATGTGTAATTGTGTATATTACCAAATTTCCCACGAAATAATAATTAACAGAGCTAAAGTTTATTGTCCAAAAAAATAAAACCCGTTAAAACTAACACATGAACATGAACGGAAGGTATTCCGTTCATGTTCAAAATATAAATTATTTGGAAACCATTCCGTGGTCAGTGCCTTGGGAACCAACGGCTTTGCCTGTGTGGTATTAAACATATAAGTAAGTTTTTCTTTAAACGTAACTAAAGGACCCTCGCAGTTACAATTCTGTCCGATCAATTGGGCATTTCGGTAAATCCATACATGCCAAACATACATGCTTAATTTAAGCTTCTGCGTCCAATAGTTTTGGCCGTGGGTTCCCTATCAGTGAGTAAGTAATGGCAGAATTTTATATAACTAAATAGTGGTAAAGAAGTTATAAGAACAATATAATTAATTAAATCATTACATTATATATTTGTACTTGTACGATTATTATGTTGATTTCAATGGATTGACAGTCATTCTTACTATGTGGGTTAATTTAATAAATACTATGTAGATTTAGGTTCTATAATAATGTATTCCTTACTCTTGTTCAATCAAATGACCTTCCTCAGATAAGTGTGTCTTGGAGCCGTAATATTGTGTTTCGGATATAGTCCGTCTCTTTAACCATATTTTAACTTATTTCTCATACAACGGCGGCTGCGTTCGCACATTTTTTTAATTTGACCGTTTTTGCCCGGTTTCTTTCTAAAGTCCAAAAAAAGAATTTAAGTTCAGAAGTTAATTTTTTAAGTTCTAAGAATTCTTAGTGCAGCAATACGATCCCCAAGCTTTTCCCCAAGCATTTTTAGTTTTTATTTATAGACTCACGCCTGTTTACCCGAGCGGGTAGGCAGAGGCGTAATATTACACCCACATTTCGCCATGAATTTTTAGGTCCCACGTAATAGGAGGCGAGCCTGTTGCCGTTACCGGGCACATCACCAGACTCCGTGGTGCTACTGAGAATTTGGAAAACCCAGTAACACTTTTGCCCGACCCGGGAATCGAACCCGGGTCTTCCGATCAGCAGTCGCATACGCTGGACCACGGAGGAATCTATATTTTTTTTAATTTGACTGTTTGTGCCCTTTTTTTGGGAATTGCGGGCAATCCCTTCTTAGTGCAGCAATACGATCCCCAAGAAAAATACACGCCCAATTTCAGCTTTCTGCTGATCAATACTTTAGCTGTCCCTTGTCAGTCAATCAGGCAGTAACGCAAGAACTTTATATCTACTAGGTACTATTTGAACGCTTAACATCAAAGTACCGGTATTTCAACAGTTGTTCTAAATTATAGGTCAGAGGATATTAGGTAAGCATATTGCCTACCGGGCACATTTCCTGAGTCTGTGGCTACTGAGAATTTCTCAACCTAAATACCGCTCGTTCAATTGAGAACTTGTTATTAAATTGAGATTTAAAATTATAAACGTTCTCTCTATCGGTTTTCTTAATTGCGGCGGCTAGTCTCAATAAAAACTTGTCAGCTATTAGCGATAATTATGTTATAGGGCAACAATTTTGTGCAAATATAGCTACATTCTCTTTCCTTCACTCTCAAAGTCCGATGTGACAGAGATTTGACACGATTAAAGTGTGCAGGGTTTACAAAAGAATGCGCTTTCCAATTGTAATTTCACCAATTTCTATAATTAACATAACATAACTTCACGCCTTTTATCCCCGAAGGGGTAGACAGAGGTGTATTACACATCCACACTTCGCCAGTTATGTTTCGGTCCCAATGTAATAGAGTGCGAGCCTATTGCCATGTACCGGGCACATTGTTAAGCGCGCGGTAATTAACATTTTTAATATACACCTAACTTCGAAAAGTCAGTGGTGTGTGCCCGGGGTAACTGGGGATCGAACCCGAGACAATCGCCTCAGTAGTCCGTTACGTACACCACTGGGCTATCGCTACTTCAAATTTTAGTTCTTATATAATTATTTCTATAATTATTGACAGAAAAACTTGGAAAATAGTACCTCATGATTCATTGTCGTTTATACTATCGCTAGATCATCGATGTAGTAATTTAATATAAAAATAAGTCATTATTGTTTTCAATTTAATAAACTACATCATTATTCATATTATTTACATAATATATTAATTCATAAACTAATAACATAAATATTTTGAAAATGATTTCAAATATAAATAAAGTTTAATTATTTTGTAAAATAATAAAAAAATATCTTTGGCGTACCTTTTCTCGTACGCTTTTGATGATGTAATTTATTTCAATTAGTTTATTTTGATAATTTGGCTTCCTGCATATTAAACTTGTTTGAAACTCAAAGCATTACTAAAAAAAAACTTTTGTATAATTTTGTAAATTTTTTGTATCCTAAAATCACAGCGATAAACACATGAGTTAATTAAGTATAGAAAAAATTAAGTATTATATAAAATTAATCATGTTTTTTTTTAATCTTAGGCATATTTTATCGTGAGACCAATTACAGGTTTAAAAAAAAAAAGAGCTTTGTGTACTACCTGTGGTATAAAAATATTTAATAAATATTCATCACGTTTTTTGTAAAACAGCAACAAACTGAACACTGTATAAACAGTTAAATTAAATTTGTAAAAAAAATATTCCCAAATAATAAAAAACTCACTTTAAAAATCACTGCAATCTCCAAAAAATCACTTTATATTTTTGTAAAATATCACTGATAATTTGGCAATAAAAATGGTTGGCAAACACGTCTGCGTTGTGAGACTCACGGTCGAAAATTGTAATGCTATCCTTTAAGCCTATTAATATGTAGCATGCGAAATCATTTGCGACCTCTAACTTCTTATAACGACTATTGTGTTATTTTTTTATTTAAAAACAAATCTCATGGGAAGTCGTGGACTGAAATTTAAAGCTAAATTATTTATAAATTTAATTTATAAAGTAGCTTGTCATGAAAGTGCAGTTTATTATATTATTCTTCTTGTAATGCATTTAGTCAAAACAATAATTGTATATTTCGTAATGACGCATCTGAAGACAAAGGTAAAATCAAAATTAAATATAATTATGTAATCTTTTTAATAAATTGTGCTTTCATACGTCTTTACGTGTGAATATTTATTTTTGTCTTTTATGCAATTACTATTTACTTTCTGAATCGAATTAATTTTTACCCGACTACGGCGAAGCCAAAAGGAAGGGTAATGTTTTTGGCAGCCTATGTATGTATGTTTGTAGGTTCCACCGTAGCGTCTAAACTACTGAACTGATTTTAATGAGTGGGGTGTTAAAAGATTCGTAATAATAGCGCGGGTGATATAGGCTATATTAATTGCCATTGCGAATCATAACGCTTGAGACAAAATCATAGGTATAAGAAGGTAATTCTTGCAACACCAAATTTGCCAATGACCGATGTTCCATATTTTAAGGATTACTATCATAATTCTTTTCGCCAAATTAGATTTCCTAGATATAAGTATGTATTTTATAAAGCAGATGGTTGCGTCGCCATTGTCGGTATGTCAGGTATCGGTTATTAGATTCATTCATTTGTGTGATCCGTAAACTTTTTAGTCAGGGAGGTCTTTTCGTATGAATATCTCTGTATATCAGATATCATGAATATCTGCACATATGTCACGATCCAGGCATTTGATGTCGTGCGTAAAACATATTTCAAACATTTTGAAAAATATATTTATATAAAACAGTTAGATCACCTAAATATTGTAATGACCTTGGGTTAAAATACAAAAACCTAAACTAAAAAGTTTTATGTCCCTTTCTTTTTAATCCAGGTCGACTTAAAGAATATGAAATGATTTTACACTTTTGTCTGAAACCTATTCTAATAAAGACGATAAATAAAGTAAAGAATAATACAGTTTTATAGTAAAATCTTTATATTTGCGACAACTGTCTAAAATTAAACAATAATACAAAATTAAATACAGTGTATGACAATTTATTACTCATCATGTATGAAGTATGTATGAGCTTCGTATTTTGTGTTCAATGTTTTGTCATTTAACTGCAGTGCATTGGCCTCTGAATATGATTCATTACAAAGCTACCATAAATTTCGACATCATTTAATTTAGTCAAGCATTAAACAACTTTACAAGAACGATGAACTAAAGATGTTTATCAAAGGCCAGTTTGAACCAACAGCACTCGACATAGTACCTCTAAACTAGCCTTAACCGTAACTATGGAACTATTATATTTAAGTGTCTTGTAGAAAATTCCAATAACATTTCAAAGATACTAAAGTAAACCCGAGACTGTACGCCTTAATCAGTCAATCATCAAGTATGAAAATATGAATTTTGGCATATACTTATGTTTTTTGGTGTGCTAAGAAGGGATTTACCGAAATGCCCAAGGGATTGGGCAGAAGTAGTAGCAGGTATCCTCTGGTATAAAATAACGAACTTTCATACTAGGAACAAAACCTGTATAATTATGTATATACATAGCTGAGAACTATACTAGCATTTAACCAAAGATACAAAGAACGCCTTCCGTGTGGTGACGGAATAAGAATACAAAGTGTCACCACCTTATTTTATCCCGAGGGTGTCGTATTAGGCGACTAAGGGAATCACACCACGCAAAGATTATCATTGCTAAGAGAGGGAAATCTCGAAATATAACCCGATACCAATCCGTTTGGCCAGCGTGGTATAGTAAGTCAAAACCTCCACATGGAGAGGTTTAAGTCCAGCAGTTGACTGCAAGAGGCTGTTGATGAAACAAAGAACACCCAGATTTGAAGCAAAAATTGTGAGCCAACCCACATTGGGTTGTCATGGAAATCGGACATATAACCCTCTTGTGTTACCACCAAGGTGTCTAATTATACCACTACGCAATCCAAGCAATCTCACTATTAATGATACACCTACGATGAGACACGCATTTTTTAAAGAAGGTTTATCGTTATAACATTAATCACTGTCCATACTATAATGATATACCTACGATTGAACACGCATTTTCAAAATAAATTCACCCATGTTACATTATCTTTGTGTGTTACATAATTATTGTAACACTTACTGTCATTGAAGTAGTTGCAACAGTTACATATACCTACGTAACGATAGCATAATTATGCTCTAAAGAAAACTGTCTACCATTGGGTACTACTGTTGCATTGACTACGTAATTGTAATGTTTGAAAGTCTGGACGGCGTGGAGTTATGTGACGAGAATATTAATGTCAGTAATGTACTATCACTGCAGTTCAAGGGTAATTTGTTGACCGATTTAAGGTACGAAGTGGCCAAATGCGGACTATTTTTAATACTTGTTTGTAATCGCATTGGTACTTACTTTAAAGATACATTGGCTAAATGTTTCTCACGGAAAGACTAAATGTTTTCGCGACCATTATCGCTTTAAGCCGGTCTAAACGTCAGTAAAAGAAATTCTCTATAACCATAATAAAGACGTTTATTCCATTGTAAAAAAAAATCTAATTCCTAAAAATATTTTTTTTGTGTTCAAACATTTAGTGAATTTCAATCAGATGACTTTTTTAATAAATGTTCACTGTCGATTTTACCGCTAAAATTAGTCAGTTAACTCATACATATTTCATACCAATTTTGAATTTATCTGGATCATAAGTCCAATCTATAGGTGGTGAAACTAGAACATAGTCTTCTTAGGTAAATTAAATACATTTACTTGGCGCATGTGTCCACTATGTTGTTTAATAATTTTCAAGTAAAATGTATGTTAAATCCAAGCTTGATGTTTTATCAAATCGTTGTTTCGTAATAAAACCTTGCGTCTGATTTTCCAGAAACAACATACACAACTAAAACGTAAACACGGTAGAACAATGTCATTCTAGAGGATTCGGTTCAAATTTTATTAATGCAAGATGCTAATAAACTGCTATAAACTATTTAAATAGTGGTTTAATTTAGATGTGAAACATTCATTTAAGCGGAATGTATAATTATGTACTCTATAATTATATGTTTTTTATTTTATTTTAATAACAAAATCACAGAGTTTATAAGGGGCTGCGTTGATAACGGACATTTATAGTATCGACGTATTTTTCATTATTATGGGGGCAGCGATAGCCCAGTGGAGATACCAACAGACTGCCATGCAGAGGGTATTGAGGAATGACTTTTCGGAGTTATGTGCGTATTGAATTGTAAATTATCGCTTGTCCCGTGCCTCGGAGAGCACGTTAAGCCGTCGGTCCCGGTTGTCATGAAGATCTTTGACAATCGTTACAGGGCGTCAGTATCTTCTAAATAAACTGACACTAGTCTAAACCATGGAATATCGTTATCCCTTCGGGTTGCGGAGGTCAGACAGGCAGTCGCTCTGTGGAAAAGCTAATATTCAGCCAAATCCGGTTAGACTAGTAAGCGGACCCCAGATGGAAACTGGGAAAACGCTAAGATAAAGAAGAGATCAGCTCTGTATATATAACTGTCCCACTAGGCATTGGTCTTTACTTGCTATAAGATGTTCATTCGTCTTTCAACATCCGGCTAGGTTGTTCTTCTGTGGAATGCACTCCCTCTTGAAATTAGGATGTCCTCTTCTCGTGAACTTTTTAAATCTAACTTACGACGGCAGTGTGGTTGACGGCAAAGAATACAAGTGTCACCACCCCCTATCTTCCCGTGGGTGTCGTAAGAGGCGACTAAGGGATAACACGATGCAAATACCATCTTTGCGTAGAGACGGAAAACTCGACATCAAACCCTATACGACTGCCTCGTTGGTCTCGCGGCATAAATGTGCGCGTGTAATCGGGAGGTCCCGGGTTCGATTCCTGGGTCGGGCAGTGTTATTGGGTTTTTCTGTCACGAAATTCTCAGTAGCAGCACGGAGTCTGGAAATGTGCCCGGTACGGCAATAGGCTCGCCCCTTATTACGTGGGACTAAAGTATATCTGGCGAAAAGTGGGTGTAGAAATACACCTCTGCCTACCCCTTCGGGGATAAAAAGCGTGACGATATGTATGTATGTACGACGGCAGTTATTCAAACAATTGACAGTATCATCATCCTAGATATTTTATGTCTTTGTATTTAAGTATATAAGTAAATATATTTATGTATTGTAGATTTGCATAATATTTATTTTATAAGTTTAAATATAAAGGAAATATTTATATGTAATATTTTATGTATAGTATAGTATAATTGGTGCATAGGGTTCCCACCTAGAACTTAGGGTCCCAAGCCAACCTCACCTGCAAGTGGTGCACCTGCTGATCAACGGACGAGGCTCTGGCAAACAAAATATCCCAATAAGCGGCAATAGGCTCGCCACCTATTACGTGGGATCAAAACACTGGCGAAAAGTGGGCGTTTAATATGCCTCTGCCTACGCCTTTCGGGAAACAGGCGTGAGTCTATGTATGTATGTATAGTATAATTAGTCCTTTATCTTACACACAGTTTTAGCACCCACCTTGATTTCTCTCTGCACCACCCGTAGGTTCACTGGTAGATAATGCCCAAGGCATTCCTTGGGCATTAAGTCTTTGTACAAATTATTTGTTTTGTGCAAGAAGTCTTAAAAAAATAAATAAGAATAAGTAAGGCCAGGTACATGAGACCCTCTGCGTAGTAGTCTGTTAGTTTCTCCTGTAAAATGTCGCTATTTAGTCCCCGGTAATAGGTCGTTTACAAAATGTCAAAAGTATTGATTTGTCGACTTTTTTAATTTGATAATTTGCGGAGCAAATTATGAAATTAATAACTTATTATTATTAAAGTACCTTGTCTGCTCAAGCCTTCTATGCTATATAATAGCACCATAATTTTGCTATACTAATTAAGCGGTCGTACCATAGTTTTCTCAGCACATCACAGCGACAACCCAGCTAACTAGACACCTAATGTTATCATTTCTACAAACAAACAATTCTGTCAAAGCGGTGAGGTATGTGGGGCAAGGGGGAGCTACAAAAATGCATTCTAATTGGCCGGTTCAAATTTGCGGTACGTCATAATTCATAACTAGTGTTATAATTGGTCTTATGTAAGACGTATAAGTCTAACGTGTTGTCAGAAAGTGTTCGCCTTACGTCTGCCGTCTAGTAGGCTAGGTTGTCGTTGGCACATCATCATCATCTCAGCCTAGGGAGGTCCACTGTTAGGCCTCCCCAAGACTCTCGACACACACCTATCTTGAGACGTTTCAATCGGACTTTCAAATGAGATCTGGAAATCAAGAATACTGCAGAAACTATGCGGTTCATAGAATATATTCATGATTTAGTACTTAATGATGACTTTTGCAATCATTAAATTGTAATATATACCTAAATATTGCAAAAATAGCTCATATTATAATTTCACTGCCACCGCGGTCCAGTGAACAGCGTACTCAGTAGCAGCCCGGAGTCTGGTGATGTGCCCGGTAACGGCAATAGGCTCGACCCCTATTACGTGGGACCTAAAAATTCATGGCGAAATGTGGGTGTAATATTTACACCTCCTACTACCCCTTCGGGGATACAGGCGTGAGACTATAAAAAAGAATATAAACAAATTATAATTTCAAGGATTTTCTAAATATATCTGCAATAGATCATAATATAGTTTATAATCCTATATAGTCGTAATATAGTTATTACTTTATGAAGGCTACATTTTAAAATAATATGACGAAGCCTTACGCAAGCACCGTAATCAAATGTGAGTGCCAAGAATTATCCAATTTGCATATATTTGTAATTTACGACACCATAGGTATGCAACCTGCATGATATTGGTTCGTATATAAGTATACAAATTTTGTTTAAAATATGTCGTGAGTAGTTTTCTGACATGCAGAAGGTCTCAGATACGAACCCACATTTTCGATGTTAAGCGCCTATCCAATTGTTAATTATCCCTTGCCACAAATCACGGTGAGCATGTAGTAGAGCGTTGCTGATTTCAGCATGAATGGGACAACTCGACCGGCGAAATACTACCGTCTCATAGACAAGTGATGTAAAGTAACAGTACCTATACTATTGCGTGCCATTCGGTAAGTGAGAATGAGAGCGGCCGTCCCCTATTCCTTTTCTCTCATCCTACTCCTCCTGATATTCCTTTTTCCAACCCAAAGTTCGGCAACAGATTTGTGACTCCTCAGATGTTGCTTGTCTCCACAGGTGGCGGAAATCGCTTACCGTAAGGCGATCCTTTTGCTTGTTTGCCGCCTATTACATAAAAAAAAACCAAAAGCTATCGATCCCAATAGTACACCTACTCTTTAATATTTTACTTACGCTGGCTTCAGTCATAAAAGTGTCGATTCAGCAACCCTTAAGCTAGTGGAGGTTATACTGGTTAGACTGAAAAGCCGATACTGGACTCCAAGTGATAGTCTTGAATGCAACTGGGATAACGGTAGGACGATGATAATGCATTAGACTGCACACTGCAGAGGCTACAAGTTTGATCGCAGAGTCAGAATATAACGAAATTTATTTTAAAGAATTAAATTAAAATAACAAAAGCATTATGTCAATGATTTTTACGTTTTAACAAAGGTTCCTTTGTTTGGTGTTCATGAACACCGGTGGTAGGAATACAATCCTTTGTTTTTTATGGGTTTTAAATGTTGAGGATGTCATTGAACTTATGTGACCTGTGTGATGCAAGGCAGACAAGAAAAACCCATAAAAGTTGGATCATTTGTCCAGATCCAGAAAATAGAGCTTTCAAAGTTGAAAGTTCTAAGGTTCATGGATGTACTTGCAACAGTGCCAAAACATCAAATACCTAAAACAACGGTATGTGGTACGTTTAAGAAACAATCTAAAATGTATGTTAATGATCACGATTGTTTATGGATTCTAGATACACCTGGTCGCTTCACCTGATGTTAGGACTGAGTCTAACTAAGGACACTTTTTGATTCATCTATAGTAGAGTGTTAGCAGTAAGCACGTACATATGTGCCAGCTAAACTGGAGAAGTACTATATCGACGCATAGCAACAGTATTTGTATTGTTGCTATTCGATATGTGAGTGTGAGCAACGGGTCATAGTCTAACTGCTAGGTCTTTCATTTTGTAGTATCTTGCTGTTTCTTTTTTTTAGACCACCCAAAAATTATAGCAGCTTCAACAAAAATATTTTCTTTGGTAGCTTATAAAATGATAACAGTTTCTCAGCTAACGCGTGTCACACTGTTATTGTAGGAAAGTGGCGATCAATGAATAAAGCACGGATATTTTGATACAGTTTCTATATTTCCAATTTGTGAAAAAGCGAATACAATAATTGTACATGAGCGAAGCGACAACGTTGACAAGTAAAAAAAAACTCAGTGGCGCCGTGATGCGGTGCCGGTAACCGAAAGAACTAAATTATGTTGCGTTCCATTTCTTACAGTTATCACATGGATAAAGTGAAAACACCGGTTATGTATGTATCTGGCTACATATAAACAGATTTCAAATTTATGGTGGGTAATCTTCCTATTCAGTCTGGAGCAGATTCGTTGTTAGATCGTATTGAGAACCCATTTTAATTTTCGCCATTGGAACAGCCGTTATAAATTACAGTTTCAGAGTCAGAATCGTTTATTTGTTAATAAACGGTAAGCTCTTTGTCAATATTCATATTCATAAAGCAATTCAGCGAATACTTGCGATACGCCATGATATATCTCCCTATCAAGGTTTCTTGTATCTGCGTCCAATTTTATCTACGTATGAAACTTAGCTTGCAAATCCTGATCGAGTTTGATAGCTTCAGAGTTTTGAAATCAGTCCAAAATCTATACTTAGTTCACTGAACTAACACAAAGCCACATGTTCTTAAAAAAATTATAAAAATTAAACCACCTCCAAAATGTTAGTCGAATATAACATTTTATTTTTATATTTAATCTTATCATCATTAATTAATCTACATTTGGAATTATATTAAATAAATTTAATACTCATCATTTTGTTTTTATAACAGTACCTAATTCACACACAACAATAGGAGGTTTGAGCAAAGCCAAACTTATACAAAATCTTAAGAACGCAAAGGTTTATAAAGCTAATCATAAACATTTATTACTAACTCAAATTCAAGGATTCTCTAGCTCGGTCACTAGGGTATTGAAATAAGGATATGAATTCATGAAGGTAAGAATTTAAATTTTATTAATATGTTTAGTCTGCCTACGTGGCCTAGCGGATTGCGAATGCGACTGCTGATCGGAGATCCCAGGTTCGATTCCTGGGTCGGACAAAAGTGTTACTGGGTTTTTCCAAAATCTCAGTAGCAGCTCGGAGTCTGGTGATGTGCCCGGTAACAGGCTTGCCTCCTATTACGTGGGACCTAAAAATTCATGGCGAAATGTGGGTGTAATATTACACCTCTTCCTACCCCCTCGGGGATACAGGCGTGAGTCTATAAAATATAATAAAATATGTATTGAATCGTTGGCCCTCTGTTGTAATGATGCTAACGTCTACCAAATATAAGATTAGTCTTGTCTTGGGACGATTGACAAATTATCTTGACTATTTTCTTCATCATCATCATTTTTGTATGTGAACTGTCACACTGCTGATCATGGGCCTCACCCGCCTATGACAAGGATACGGCCAGAGCCCGTCACGCGGGAAAAACGCTGCGAATTGCAAAACTTCACATGTGTATTGCTACGAAGCTTTCCTGCCCCTCGCACTATTACTAAATCCTGTGTCGCGGAGGACTTTAATAATAATAATATTCTACCACATTCACACAACACCGTCTAGTCCCAAACTAAGCAGAGCTTGTACTATGGGTACTAGACAATGGATAAACATACATATTATACTTTTTTTTTGTAAATACATACATATTATACATAGAAACACCCAGACCAAGACAAACATCCATGTTCATGCACACAAATGTTTGACTTGAGCGTGATTCGAACCCGCGACCTTCGGCGTTGCAGTCGCTTACACTACCGCTACGCCAATTTGTCGGTTAATGAATACCCAGACTAGAAAGAACAATTTATGTATTACACAAAGTGTTTATGTGTGTGTGTATTACCAGCATAAGTACCCAAAACATTTTATACTTACATTCAAGTAACTGTTATAATATCGCAAATACACAAGCACTAACGTTAAGTTTCTATTTATGAGATACCTACTTTAGATCGCTAAATTAGTAGCGCTCATAGCGAGACTTAGCTTGTCGTTCGTAACAGATCGGCAAAGTTAAGCAACGCTTGCACAGGTCGCCACTTGGATGGGTGACCAAGTGTGGCATTTACATCTGAGCGCTACCGTGCTTCGGAGGGCACGTAAAACCGTCGGTCCCGGTGCTTGTCTAAGGATAAGGATCGTTAGGCCACGTCGGAGGCCTTCGGGCGGTCTGAAAACTCCGACACCAGAGTTGGCCACACACTCACACGAAAAACAAACAAACAACAAGTAAAATAAGAGAATAATATAGGCTGAATGACTTGTTATAAAGTAACGTACGTCGGCATAAGGTTAAATTTAACTAACTTAAAAAAAAAGACAATGAAGGCTGTTACTATTATCAGTAATCCAAAACCTGAAATCCTACTCATATAATTACATCATACTGGAACAATAAAGCTTTATTTCATTTTATAATTATTATTACAAAAGGCTTATGTGTCAAAAATATAATGAACAAAACCTCAATATAAAAACTTATACTAATATAGCAACCAAAATAAAAAATCTAAATGCTAAAACAGAATACATATTTTGAGAACCTAACACAGAAAGAATGAACAATGTCCAAAAAAAGTAAAAATTCATCCAAGATTAGTCAGTCACAGCACCGAAAACGCAGTTCTAATCGAAGATCAAGGTCCAAAAACAGATTAGAGAACATTTATAGTCTATCAGTAACCTTGAGAGTTGACCTCTAGAATCGCGATGTTTCACTATAATCTACAATAAACTTACTAGTTCCGGTCTCGACAAGTCTACCTCTACACTTCCTAAGTTTTAGCATAAATATGTTGGCAAGTGGAGCTATGAAACAAGCGGGAAACAGCAACTAGTAAAATATTGTAAAAGTTGCAAATTAGTAGGTTCTTGGTAGATATGGGCGGTAAATTAGTATATCGGCAGTAAAGTTGTGTGACTACTGATTTTACATACATTTTTAGTAGCAATGTTACAAATAAGTCTGCTTTAAAACATCTTTTTCATAATTTATTATTTATTTGTTTTATGTTTCTTAAAAAATCTATTGTGTGCCAACAAATATCAATGTAAATTGTTATAATGTCAGTCAGTATCATCAGCCCTCCTAAATGTTCCACACGTTATTACAAAACAGAGTTTAAATAGCTTGAAGTTTATTTTTGGTTTAACCTAAGTGAATTTGTTTAATAACCTAATATTATTTCATTTAATTCCGTTTCGATTAAACATACATAACTACGAAATAAGTTTTTCTAGAAAGTCAAAACCTAGGAAGAAATATGTTGTTAAATAATTTTCCCTACTTGCTTTGTATAAACCCTTCTCTGTTACTTAGCTGCGTAACGTCTATTGCTTAACCACCCATTTCATGGCCTACATTTTAGCAGTGAGGTATCGCTTTAAATATTTTCATTGATACAGCGATTTGCATAATTGTTATTACATAACGACGTATTAATGTAACATTAATTGGTGTATAATAAATAGGCGAGTGAGGTTATGCCAACGACATTTTGTATTTCACATTTCCGGGTTTTCCATTGTCATATTATTTATATTTGTGAGTCTTTTGACATATATTTGTTTTGGCGAATTATTCAATGTCAATTGTGACGTGTGGTTAAAGATTTTTGGATCAGCTTCATTTTTTTAACGTAATGGCAACGACTGAGCCAAGGCTCAGTCGTTGCCCATCGTTCCTGAGTATGCCTCGTGCAGAGGCGAAACACGTGTCGAAGAATAGTCGGCGCATACAGCGGGATACTGCAAGTCAGTCCTGGAACCCATACCATTCCTATATCCCTTATCCTTTTAGAGAAGTTCGGTATTGTCAACCTTTTTCTATTGCAATAGTTGGGGAGGTCAATCCGAGGGTGCGTGGTGGGTTCCTCTTTCCTTCCATTAGGTTACAATGGAGTTCCGCCAAGTAACGCCTGATTCAATAAACAATTTTTTTTTTACTTTTGTTCGATGTACAGATAGTTCGAAAGATTACTTCTGTAGATATAAAAGTAATCTGTCCCGTATAGTATCTATTGATAGATTTTTTCGTTTCTGTAGAAGTTATGCTTTAAAACACCATATTAGAAATCAGAAATCTTAGGCGCTCAATAAATATAGAATGATACTGAACAATTACTATCAGGCTCAGAACAAATATCGTGACACGCTACGATTTTTATGTGTGGCGATCCAAGACAAAAAACTATTAATCCAATTACTGACTTTTCAACCTTTGCATACCATGTATTATTTTAAAAACAATGCAAAATGCGTCAGTCTCTTTTAATAATCATTATTCATAATGCAAATAGTTTTAATTTTAACCAACAAGTTATCCTAAAATGGCTTATATACCTTTGAGAATTAGTCATAGAGTTAAAAAATAAATTTAATTCGCCAAATCTTTTTACATTAAATTAAGTTAAACACGTTTTTAAGTAAAAATATATTTCTGTAGTTAAGGCGCTGTTATTACAAAATTTGTTAATAGTTTGGTAGGAATGGGATATTACGTTTTAGATTGTACATAAATACATAGACTCACGCCTGTTTCCCGGAGGGGTAGGCAGAGACTACGGAACGCCATTTGCAACGATCCTGATATAACTCTCTTGCTTCATTCACTTCCATCAAGTTTCTCATGCATGTTCTTCTGTTTAGGGTACTTCTGACCTGTCCTTTTTTTAGGATGTCTCCAATCTGGTCAGAGAACGTCCGCCTAGTTTTAGTCGTTTTAGATTTTCGATGTGTATTTTTGAGTAATTGTTTAAAAGTATATTCTGGTTAATAGCTTAACTGATATAATAGCATCATGATTAAAATTAAACTACAGTTTACGGATTTTATCACGACATATAGGCTTCACTGAGTTATTACATTTGAACCAAAGTATCTAAATAAAAATTATTTTTAAATAAAAAAAAACCAACTTCAAAAAACACTAAGGAACTAAAAAACAAAAAAATAATTGGTTTTGGAGCAAAAATTTTTGAAGTCAGTGCCAAGCAAAGTATTTCTGATCTGACTATAAAACCTCTACACATTTTTATATAACTTTCGTTGTTGATGGAGTAGGTAGTTTGTAATTTAGTAACTTTTTGTGTAAGGGCTTGGCACCGAATTCAAAAATGTTTGCTCCAAAACCAATTATTTTTTGGTTTTTAGTTCCTTAGTGTTTTTTGAAGTGGGTTTTTTTTTATTTAAAAATAATTTTTATTTTTTGCTTTTTAGTGGTATACTAATAAAAAATAGTAATAGGTGGTACATAGGATAGTGTAGGTGGTACATGATGGGGAGGCCTTCCTTACGTGCCTTAATTCTGAAATGTAGACATGTAAGTTTCTGGCAATTTCAAGTATTTTTTGTTTTCAACTAAATAGCCTAAACACGTTCGTTTCAGTTCCATCATCAGATCTCGGAAATCATCCAATACCAAAGACAAAACAAATCAGCCTAAAAACGATGACATTGCGTTATTGTATTACAAAGATCCCATGGCCACCTTTCTGCTTCATAATCAGAGTTTGGTAAACATTCAGCACTAAAGTCCATGTAAAGACGAATATAAAGAGCCCAAACTCAATGGGATTGCGTCTTTGTATTACAAAGATGCCATGGCCACCTTCATGCTCCATCGTCAGACCCTGGAAAACATCCAGTACCAAAGTCCATGTAAAGATCAACAAACGAACCTAAAGTTGATGATATTGGGTTACCTTCCAGCTCTATCATTAGACCATGGAAATCATCCAGCATCAAAGTCTATGTAATGACGACTCAGACGAGCCCAAACCCGATGGGATTGCGTAATTGTATTATAAATATCCCATGGCTACCTTCCTGCTCCATCATCAGAGTTTGGTGAACATTCAGCACTAAAGTCCATGTAAAGACGAATCAAACGAGCCCAAGCTCAATGGGATTGCATCTTTGTATTACAAACATCCCATGGCAACCTTCCTGCTCCATCATCAGACCCTGCAAAACATCCAGTATAGGTAAATTCACGAAAGTTGACTACAAATGGCGGCCGTCGCGCATATGTACATTCGTGCACCAATGGCGTTGCTCCATTCTTGACGCATTTAGGGAATGCGTCAAGAACGGAGCCACGCCATTAGCACTCCACCCGCGCCTCACCCCGCACCTCCACGGGGACCTAAAAAATGATTTCTGCGCAGTGGTCATCTTTCGTGAACCGACCTATACCAAAGTCCATGTAAAGACAAATCAAACAACCTTAACCTCGATGAGATTGGGTTATTGTATCACAAAGATCTCTTGGTTACCTTCCAACTCTATCATCAGACCATGGAAATCATCTAGCATCAAAGTCCATGTAAAAGACGACTCAAACGAGCCCAAACTCGACGGCATTGGGTTGTTACGGTCAAACCGCTTCAAGTGTGCTTATAAAATTTGAAGAGTTCCTTCGATTTCTCAGGATTCCATGATCAGATCCTGACCTGATGATCATGGGACCAACTAGGAGGTATACTCTTTCAATCAAAACAAGAATATTTGAAATCGGTCCAGGCGTCTTAGAGAAATCGGGGAACATACATAAAAAAAAAAGATTCCGACGAATTGTAAACCTCCTCCTTTTTTTGAAGTCGGTTAATAAGAATACATTTTTTATTTATTGCTAGCTGACGTTTCGATTTCTTTACAGAAGTCATGGTTAGGACAGACTGAGGTGATATTTGTCTTTTTCTTGAATGTATAATTTATCTCAAAGTACCCAAACATGCTTCAACTATTGGTGTTACTATTCATTTTTAGGGTTCCGTACCTAAAAGGTAAAAATCGGAACCCTATTACTAAGCCTCCGCTGTCTGTCTGTCTGTCACCAGGCTGTATCTCATAAACCGTGATAGCTAGAGAGCTGAAATTTTCACAAATTATGTATTTCGGTTGCCGCTATAACAACAAATACTAAAAATAAAAAAAATGAAAATATTAAGGGGGGGTCCCATACAATAAACGTGTTTTTTTTTCGTATTTTTGCTCAAAATTACTAACGGTAACAGGTAGACGCTTAAAATTTTCACGGAATATGTAGTTGTATATTACCTTTAATAAATAAATAATTAAATTAAAAAAGTAAATAATAAAGGGGGGCTCCCATACAACAAACGTAATTTTTAAGCAATTTGTTACTCGATCTTAATGAACAAGTAGAAACTTAAAAAATATTTAAGTATATATACAACAAACGTGATTTTCTTTTATAGATGATGGTACGGAACCCTTCGTGCGCGAGTCCGACTCGCACTTGCCCAATTTTTCTTTAATAGTCGTAGGCGGCAAACGAGCAGACGGATCGCCTGATGGTAAGCAATTACCGCCGCCCATCGACACAAGTAACACCACAGGCGTCATAAGTGCGTTGCCGCCCCTTGGGGTGGGATAGGGCCTCCGGCACTCTCACTCACCGAACGCAACTATTTACGCAAAATGAGCTCACAGTGTCCTTAGGTCTTCTGGTGTCTTTTTCTTTCTTGGGTTTCATTAGTCTGATGACAGGGTTCCAAACTGGAGGAACATTCCAACCATCTTCCCTTTTGAAATCAGGGTGTATTTTAATTTCAATAGCCTCACAGATCATCCTTAGCAGAAAGCGGTGTTCTTTTGCGAGTATCAGAGCTTCATGAAATCGCATGTAGTGGTTAGTTGCTTGCTATACATGTTTACATACAGAAGACTGTCGAGCGTTTATGTTTGATGAGCTGTTTAATTTTCTGTATATATAAAATCCTTGCGTTACTGACTGACTGACTGACTGACAAGCTATAGCTAAAAATATGAGGTGACCGTAGGGGTGCACTAAGAAGGGATTTCACGAAATACCCACCGGATCAGGCAAAACGGGTAAATAAAAAAATATTGCGGGCGTAGACGTGAGTAGCCTCTAGTGAGCATATATAGCGGTCATAGTTTGACTGCCTGCCATTAGTAATAGGACGGTAAAGTCAAGCAACGCTTGCACAGGTCACTACTTGAATGGGTGGAGAGGCCCCGGTTCTTTCCTCAGGACAAGGCCATGTCGAAGGAATTTAGGTAGTCCAAAAATCTGACAAAAGAAAAGAAGAAGTGTGATGCGCGTGATTATTTGTTATGTTTGTGGGTTTATTTTGTATTTAGTATCAATATTGCATGTATTAAAGATATTATAAGTTTGTTGATCAGTAACATTTACCTGGTTACCATAGTAATTACTGTGTCTTGTTTAGAACCAGAACATTTTTTTATTTGCATATATAAAATTCTTGCATTACTGACTGACTGACAGACAACGCACAGCCATCATTATAATATAAGTATTGCATTAATGGTACACTAAAACGATTAATTTGGTGTAACATGGATTGAAATTACTTTAAGGCCTCCCTCACATTGGTCATGAGCGGTCCTTTTGCGTACGCTCGGCGTCTGTTCGGCGTGCGCCCGGCGTTCACTTTGTACTACAGAGTGAACGCCGAGCGCATGCTGGGCGTACGCTCAAGGAACGCTGACGCCCAATGTGACGTCAACCTAAAACTCAGAATAATACTTTATATCATTATTCGTTGTCAGCGCCTTAAGGTCTTATGGTCTTTATATTTTAAAATAGTTTTTTGTAAGTGCTTCACAGATTCTAAGATGGCGAAACATCAGCATGTCAATGAATGTGTTTTGTCACGTTGTTCTTACCACGTTTATGTTTAAGATTCCGCAGTCCCCCTTGTCCACTACCTCCACCTTGTCATGGTGAGGTGGGCTCAGTAACTGTGGGTTTGAGGTACACCCATGGTGAAGCTAAACGGGATCCCGGGAGGGGACGCTCCACGTGGGCTTGGGTGAGGCCTGCGTAGGATGCGTCCCAAAGTGCGGGTGCGGCGGACAGTTCTGTCTGTCCCTCGCAGTCGGATGCGGTCGCGGGAGGAGAGGCGTGTCGGTGTTGCCTTGCCGCGTGCCCTATCTCCCGCGACCAAATGGGCGCACACCATCGTTGTGTTGCGGTGGGGCCGCAGAGGAAGAGGAGATGCGGTGTAGCGTTGCCGTCCTCCCTATCCTCTGCAGCCGTTGGGTGTTTTAGCGGCGGAGCCCAGCACCTTCATCCGCCACCAAGGGGGTTTTGTTCGGGGCCCGCCTGACCATCTGGCAGGCCAATACCCGTCGGGGGGGGTTGCGAGGAATGCTTCGGTGAAACCCTACCCTCCGACACATAAGTACATGAGGAGCACGGGTTGGTTTTTAGTCAGTAAGAGTCTGACAGTCCCCTTCGTCCTTCCCCCCCAGGGCGGAGGGATTCCATGAGGATTTTCCAACCCAACAACAAAAAAAAAAGGGTTCCGCAGTGCAAGAAAACTCCACTAACTAAATTAACTGCCTCGTTGGTCTCGCGGCATAAATGTGCGCGTGGGATTGGGAGGTCTCGGGTTCGATTCCCGGGTTGGGCAAAGTGTTATTGGATTTTCCGTTAGGAAATTCTCAGAAGAAGCACGGAGTCTGGTAATGTACCCAGTACGGCAATAGGCTCGTCCCCTATTACGTGGGACCTCAAAAATTAATGGCGAAATGTGGGTGTAATATTACACCTCTGCCTACCCCTTCGGGGATACAGGCGTGACGCTATAAAAAAACAACTAAATTGTTGCTAAATTTTATTACAATGCTTACATTAGTAGTGTAGTTTATTGTACCAATAAAATTAAGAATGTAAAGTATCACTATCCCATTAATTTCATTCCTTGGATGTAGTAGCCGAACTAAGTCGCCGGACTAAACAGGAATCAAAAAATGTTCTTGTGAAGAGACGGAAAATGAGACATAGAAAGAAAGAAAGAAAGAAAGAAAGAAAAAACATTTATTTTTATAATAGACGAAGGACATGATATAAACAATGTGAGAAAAATAATAATAATATAAACTTTTATTAACATAAGATATTATACACAGATTTACAATAACTCTGCCGTGCTAGTTAAAAACTGTGTTACGCGAGACAGCGCCTTCTCCGAAAATATACACACAATAGTACATAATATGTCGATAAAAAAACGGAAAAAAGGTGTGGTGAGTACACACACACCACACCTTTTTTCCGTTTTTTTGTGTACGTGTGTGTGTGTGTGCATTTTTCATTATTGTAGTAACTTTTCGGTGGTTGAATAGTTACATGTGAGAAGCCAGGATTTGATTGTAGATTTACATGGGTTTAATGTTTGCGGGTGTATTTGTTTAAATTTGTTGACTTTATTATGAAGACGAGCTGAAGCGATGTAAAATTCCCTGAGTTGTACGGAGGGATGGTATATTGTAAACATATGTCCTCCTACCCCTGTCCGTAGCAGTGCTCCGAGAGATGGCTTTCTTTTTTAAGACGAGTTGTAGTATATATAACTGCCTCACTGTCAATAATGCATTCGCTATACAATTTGATAGTGGGGTATCTCCAATGCTTTCGCATCATGACCTTCAGGATCGCACGTTGAGCACGCTCGGGACGTAACATGCACGTAGTATCAGCTCCTCCCCAGGCAGTGATACAATATTGCAAAAGTGATTGGGCGAGTGCATAATATATGGTAGTTATTGTTTTACCGTCAGCGCATCGACTTAGATTTTTAAATAAAGGTAACAGTTTTCTAATTCGGCCCACTAAATTGCTGATGTGGTTATGCCAAATAGAAGTACTGTTAATGACGACACCTAAATACTTGATTTCGTTAGTGCGTGAGAGGGGAAGGCACGAACAAATATGATATGGGGTGTCACAAGAGTGTATTTTGATATTAAAGGTGTCTGGGGGTTGAGTGTGTTTTCTGGGTGAGAAAGTCACGTATTTAGTTTTGTCATGATTTAAGGTTAGCAGGTTATTGTTGAGCTATGTCTTAATTATTAACAAAGCATCTTCAGTACATTTACGAGCTTGATCCCAGTTTGAACCGTACGTTATTAAGGCCGTATCATCCGCGTAAAATACGATTCTACAGTTTCTTAATTTAAGAAAACATAAATCATTCATGTAGATGAGGAACAGAGTAGGACTGAGAACACTACCTTGAGGGACACCGAATTTCGATCTAGCACTGTTGCTTGTAAAATTTCCTATTCTTACGACTTGTGTGCGGTTGATTAAATAATCGCGGAATATGTCCAGAGCTATTCCCCTTATTCCCAGGGCTTCCATTTTGTCCAAAAGCAGCGGAACAGACACAGTGTCAAACGCCATGCTGAGGTCTAGAATTGTACCTACAACTTTAAACTTATTATATATCTTCTTAACAATGTTTTCCGTCACATCAAGTACTGCATCTTCAGTCGATTTTGATTTTCGAAACCCGCGTATTGATTTGAAGCAATTAGGTTATTTGATTCTAAATAACTGACGAGTCTGTTGTTAAGTATTCTTTCTAAAACTTTTGAAAGCGCGGTTAGAATAGATATTGGCCTATAGTTATTGACACAATGTCTGTCCCCGCTCTTGTGTATAGGATTTACTAAAGCCTGTTTTAAGCAATAGGGGAAGACACCTGTCGCAAGGCAGAGACTACACAAAGCAGTAATGGGACCAACTAGGATGTGTCGAGCCTGTTTTAGGATTGATGCTGGTATTTTATCAATCCCTGTGGCACAGTTACTGCGTAAGTTGAGGATGATACGTTCAACTTCAGCTGCATCCGTATCTAGGAGAGCCATAGAATCTATGGGTGATAGACACGTAGTTTTAACCTGCTTACTGCTAGTGTATTTTTGTTGCAAGATCCTCACCTACACTGACAAAGAAATCATTAACCTGGTCGACAGACTGTTCTTCACTTTCCAAACTATTAAGTAGTTCCACAGGTGGTAGGCAAATCTGGCCAATGTTAGTAATTTTCTTCACAGTTTTCCACATCGCTTTTACATTGTTTTTATTATTTTCAATTTCAGATGTATCGTATTCCAATCTAATGTTTTTTCAGAGATTGTTACAAAAGTTCCTATATCTGTTTTAAATCAATAAAGCTACGCTATCTTCAGGATGCTGTCTCGACTTGTTATGGAGACCATCTCGGTGTCTAATGCATCGCAACAGTCCCGGCGTGATCCAGGGCTTAATGCACCTTTTTCGGCAGGGAATATTGGTATCTTTTGTATGCATAGCTATGGCAATAGAGATTTTGGACACCAAGTCATTAGCAGCCTCGTTAGCATGTGTAGCGGTTACGACCGTAGTAAAATCTGTATCTGATAGCGTGTTCACTACTGCCTGGTAATTAATACGCTAGATTGTATGCTTGCCTTTGTGTCGTAGCACTTTTGTGTCAGAACAGAAGAGTGTGAGATGGTGATCTGTTATCAGTGTATCTAAAATAAAGGTGTTCGACAGTTTGTTTGTTTTTAACATAACGTGATCAAGACTGGCGTTATCGCGAGTAGGGTAAGTATGTGCCGCTAAAAGCCCATGACATGCTAATGTGTTAAAATAGGTGTCGCAGTCTGCATTGTTATTTTGATTTGCGATATTAATGTTTATGTCACCTATTAATGCCAACACATTAGAGGCAGTGAGCAAAGTGAGTGTAGCGTCTAGGCTATCAATACGTAAAATTGGTGATGTTATTAAAGGACGGTGGTCGGTAGCATGCTAGTATAGACATATCAATACTACATTTAATAATTAAGCAATTTGCGTCTTTAAACTCCGGTTCGTTCACGATATGTGGTATCTCTGATATGACGTATACAACCACGTCATCGTTTTGGTTAGTGTATTGGGATTTATATGACAAGTAACCATCAAGCGATGGTATTGTCGTAACTTTACTAAGCCAACACTCAGTTAATATAATTATATCACATTGACAATTTATTCGCGATAGCAATGTAATGAGGGTATCGTGATTACGATTTATACTACGGATGTTTGTACGTAAAACGTAGAATGTTTGTCCAATAAGAGGGAGGTGCAAGTTTTCGGGTGAGCATAGCGATGTATTGGACACCACTGTATTGTCAATATCATTAACAACACGGGTAAGATTAGCCATTGATAAAAGAATATGAAAACAAAGGATTACGAATATTGTGAGCCAAGACTGAGCGCAGCGCGGCAAGTTTAGTCAATATAGTCTAATATTCAAATACGGTCGCCGAAACATTTAATCTAAAGGTCTTTAAGTTTGCAAATTTGTTTAATATTATTAGAGTGTAATAACGGTAGTGCGTTAGTTGAATAAGAAGTGAACGTTTATGATTGAAAAATGTGTGGTTATGTCTGAGGTATTGGAGTGTGGTACAAGGTGTTAGATAGTAGCTGTTGTGAGGTATTGTAAGAATTGAGTAAATGTAATGTGGGTGTAAGTATGTGCATACTAAGGCAAACAATATGAAAGTAGTTAAAAAACATAATATATGTTATATAAGATCAAAATGAAATTGAATGAACTTAGTACTAGTCAATCTCCTTTTCTTAGTGACTGTAGCTGTTCTTCTGATTTAATCAGGATATGTGGTGCTCCTTCCTTTTCTCTTATAAAAATACGTCCATTTGCTATCCAGCAGAACTTATAGTTGCAAGGCAAAGCAAAGTCTCTGGCTAGGAAAAAGAGACGCCGCGTTTTTGATGTCAAACATTCTGAGAGATAAATCGGTCTTGTCTCCTCTTTAAATCCAAGGTGTGAGGCGTTTAATTTCTGGGTTGGATTGTCTCTGTTATGTTGTTTAGCTTTGCTCACAGTACAAGTTTTAGCTTGCATGCAATTTGTTTCAGAGATAAGCTAATATTAAGCACTTTGATTTTTAAAAACGAAATTTGTACAAAAAATAACAATAATAAAACAAAGATGAAAATAGGAAAAAATAAGATGTCTATAAAATTGTAACAAAAAAATAGTAACAGAAATACACATAAAAAATAAGAATTAATACAAGAGTTATGTCAGTGTAAAATAAAAATATAAAATTATGAATATAAATGTCAACGTTAGTATTGTCAATCCTTTTCATAAAAAAAAAAACAACAATGATTTAATAAATGTAACGAATTAATTCTAACAAAACTATAACTAGGCACAAATGACATTTCGGTATATGTACCGTGTAAACATCCATATTATTATGCATTTAGTAAAAAGCGGTTATTTCAATATTACAAACAGACACTCCAATTTTATTTATATGTATAGATGTATAGATAAATGAAGTTTCTGCCCCTGCAATTAGTTGGAATAAATGTTAAAAGATTTAACTATTTAGTCCTCATTTTATAATAAGCTCGTGTTGTATTTTTAAATTTAGGCATATTTATTTCTTTCCACTAGCAAATTAAAATTATAAAAAGCTTTATTTTAGTTTTTTTTTAATAAGTAGCATTAGCATTTAAGTGCGTGTAAAAACGGTAAACATAAGCATACAATGACATTAAAAAAATGCTTGGTTTGGCTTTTAAATTAACGAGTAGTATAGTTAATAAGGCATATATTTGCGAATAAATAAAATATTAATTCAATATTTATTCGTATCAAGATTCATTTAAAAATCAAGGATTTACTCAAACTTTAGATTAATAGTTAAATTTAACCGATAAAATATAAGTAAGTAATAATAACATGAACTTAAATAAAGTAAATATATTATTTGAATTCTTACAGACATCAAAAACATTAATTTAATTAAATAAGAGTTGATTTAATGTCGCTAATTTCATAAAAAAAAATAAGTTTAAAAGCTATAACCCGACTACGTAAAAAGTACAGAAATGCTCAAGCTAGAGCCGTGTCGAACATATTTTACACCTAATGTGGGTGCCAATATACAATAGGCGCGCGAATCTTTTGACACCGCATTTATAAAAATCGGTTCAGTAGTTTAGGTGCTCCGGTGGAACATAAAAACATATATACATACATACAAACATAGACTGCCAAAAACATTACCCTTCCTTTTGGCTTCGCCGTAGTCGGGTAAACCATTTAATATATGAACATTGAATGATTGCTAATTAATAACATAAGGCGCCACAATAAATAGTAGGTGAAATCTTTTACAATTTCAAATTGCAAACAACATCACGAAAGTAATAAACATTTAATGACTAATACAACAAATATGACAAAAATACATTCACACCATGCATACGTTTCAAACATACATACTGTTATTAATTCTGAATAGGTATAGGTATTCATTTCGTGCCTACGAGTATAATGAAACAACTATAATCAGAAGTGCCATTGGAAACGATTGACATTTTCTTAAGAAAATTGACTCTTTAATCAAATAGATTATAATTAACTTTATCTATTCCAATTTTATACTCAAACATTTGTCTTGCTTCATTCATTCGTGTCACATACATGGATAAACTATCTCCATCTTCATTCTTGAATCTATTTTACCTTTCACACAGCATCAGTACCATATTATTATATACCACAACAAATCTTTAAACTCACACATTTTTAATTAAAGGTATTCTTTTTTTATGATTTGATTAGAATTTGATCTATATGCATATCCCTTTTCATATATGCTCACCGGTATCGGTTGCTTTGTACCTTTCCGTTTTTCAAGTCCTTTCCAATGATTAGAATAGAAATATGAAGAAAGAAAGAAAACATAAAAAAAGCATTACTATCATCATCCTAACCTTATCCTGGTTGCATCCAAGACAGACACGCCTAGGAGCCCGGGGTCTGCTTACTAGTCTAACCAGATATGACAAAATATCAGTTTTTCTTAAGAGGGACTGCCCTCTGACCTCAACAACCCAAAAAGCTAGCGATATAACCTAATATATAATCATACTTAAACAGGTAGTCGTTGATAAAATTGATATAGTAAATAATCAGTCTACACATAAGGTCTTAAAGGATCCAGGCATTCCCGAATATTCTTCATTGAACAGGCATGTTATTCGACAGGTTTCATCCTTTGTCGCCTTTTCCATAAATTTTACTTTAGCTATGTGCCCTTCTGAGCTTAGCTCTTTAAAATTTGCTTCTGCAATAAAGTTTCCACATTTATTTGTTTATATTTTTCTATAACACTGATATTTTGCAAACTTTTTGCCGTAAGAATAATAGGTATCTACACGGTGCTTTGGGAAGCTTACATGGGAACATGGGTCCAACAAGTTAGGGCCTGAAGAAGGTTTAAATCTAAATTGGGATGGGAGATAATAATATAGCGGCACTATTAAGGCTTCTACACGCAGTGACTCTTGCTCTGCCGCCGGCCAAGCCGCGTGAACCCAGCGGCATACAAAGCCGCCGGCTTTGCCGCAAGAAGGAGCCGCCGGCATGGCCGCCCGGGTAGGCCGGCGGGCCGCGCGGGTTGCAACTTGCTACTTGTGTGTGGTCATTCTATACAACTGGAATTATGCCCGGCGGCTTTCTTCGGCAGGTGCCGGCGGCACCGACGCCCGCCAAAAGCCGGTGGCACGGGCCGCGCGACAAAATCCGGCGGCTTGTGCCGCCGGATTTTGTCCATGGACAAGCCAAAGTAGGTATTAGACTATTTAATAGAGCGATAATCGTCATAATGTCAGGTGATGTCAACATACTAGATGAGAGACCAATGGTAATTTTTTTTCGTTGCCTGCAACTAAAAATAGGTTCTTACCAGCCAGTTCTTTCACAGTCTTTTCATCTCCTCCAAAATCCTTAGGCAGATTTTCTCTAGGAATATGTTGGTACAAGGATTCCGATTCTGAATGTACTACTATTCTTTCTTTAAGTTTAGAAGAAAGCCCTTGCTTGAGTAAGTATAATACCATGTCAAAGAATTTGGATTCACTAAACAAATGTATTTTCTTCATCCCTTGGCCCATAAATTCCTGAAAGTTGATATTTAATTGATTTATTTATAAAATGGGATTTAATTTATTCAAGAGATACTTGTGGGTATGTATAAGGCATGCATATTAAACATTTTAAAGTATCATATTAACATTTATGTTAAAAAAATATAGCTCAACCAAGGGGTACAACAATGACATTTAATTCAATGTCTACTAAAATTATAATTTCATTAATATTGGTGTATATACCGTCAGTAACATCAGAGCCTTGTGTATTACCATTGGGTTGAATTTCTTTGCCGCATTCAACGTTATTTTCCTCACATCACCAACAACCTCGAATCCTTGGCAGTAATCATGAGTCAGCAGATAATGTCCTATCTGAAATATTAGTATTTAAAAATTCAATAAAAACAACCCATTTGGTTTTGTTAGCTTCTTTGCCTAGTGTGTCGTATTGATAAAGTAAGTTCATTGAATCAGACGTTAATTGGCGGAACTCCATTGAATACATTGGCAGAAAGGAGGAACACACTATGCACCCTCGCATTGACCACCTCTACTATTGTAATATAAAAATGTTGACAATACCGAACTCTTGTGTGTAAAAGGGAGGGATATATGGAATCATAAATGAGTTCCAGGAAAATACTTGGCATGCAGTATCCTGCTCTATGCACCGACTGTGCATCGACGAGTGTTTCGCCTCGGCGCAAGGCATCGTCAGGACCGATTGGCAACGACTGAGCTTTGATAAAGAAACTTAAATGTTGATCCAAGTACCTAATAAACCATTTGTGGTCCAAGTTTATTAAAACCAGTTTAGCCGTGTCTGCATGATTAAGTAATAACCATCGAAATGTGTGTGTATTTAAATGTTTATTACTTAATCATGTCTTTAAAAGCTAGAGAGAGATAGCTCACCACGATTAAATATCTTCACCTGTGGCTACAATTATAATTACTCGATAATTATCCGCTGTCGGAGTTGGCAGCATGCAAATGTCTCTGAAAACATAAAAAGATACGAACTCTGTATAAGTATCTGAACTGAGTCTCTAGCTATTCTACAACCTGATGTGGCTATACTGGGCTTCTTATTTCAGATTCAAATTCAATATGCAATTGAATAGCGATAGAATAAAATATGCGTATTCTTCAAGGCTAGGAAAGGATACTCTGACCAAGCTACGTGATCGTGCGTGGTGGACTGAAGCCCGACGGAAGTATTTGAGAACTTGTATATTATATAGTCATCGCGTAACTTTAATTACGCGATCCAGGATTAGTTCCCTCGTGTCCGTTAGATGTCGCAAATATTGATTTATTTTATGTTTTTACCTCTGCACAGTAGATGGCCTCAGTTGTATGTGTAATTATTAAATATACATAGAGTAATAATTAAAAAGATAAACTCACGCTACTTTAAATAAGTTACAAAACTCGTTTTTGATGTCATAGTTTTGTAGATAATCTGGTGTTCATTTGGTGCACAATTTGTCGAACCTCGAATTAGCTCTCTCTATGGTCCCCTTGTTATAAATTAGAAGACGCTCCACATATTCATCATCTGTAAGATATTTTTTTCAGTTATCTTATTATTTCCTGTTAAGACTGTGATCCTACCAAACTCAGACGAAAGACCAATGCAGTCGGCTAGAGAAAGAGATTTCTTTAGTGCGTGATGAATACCTACAGTGATTTTTACTAAGTGCCTATTTAATCAATCAATCGGCGTATCGCAGTACTGTATAATGATCCCAACACACGCCACAGTAATCAAGTTTTCATAAATATATTGAGATGCGACGGTCACTATTTTAATTTCCTTAAACTTTTCCCTCAGAGAATGCCTTGATCCAAGACTGTAAATTGCACGAATAGCTCGCTTCTGCAGTACAAACACTGTTTGAATGCCAGCTGCATTGCCCCATAATAAAATGCCATATGACATTATACTGTGAAAATAACTGAAATATACTATTCTGGCTGTATCTATATCAGAAAACTGACGAATCTTATAAACCGCGTGCGCTGCAGAGCTAAGTCTATTTGACAACTTACTTATATGTGGGTTGTTAGGGTCCTAGGGGACGTTAAATAAAAGTGGACTGTATTTCTGCTGGTTTATTCTCGCCTTCACATTACAATCGGTCTCCCGGAAAACACGGTGTATACATAAGAGGATCGTCCGTTGCCGGTGGTGTTCGCGAGTGCAGGTCTAGTAATAAGCGGCGGCCGGCCGCCCCACCGCGCCCGAGGCGCGCCGGCGGCGACCGGTTCGGATGACGTCGACTGGTACGGTGTATCGGTGCCGCGCGCCGCTGATGTACTCGCGCGGTGGTGTTGGGTTCGATTCCCAACATGCTCCCCGGGTTGAAGTCTGGAACGCGGACTTCAAAGATCTGGAAGTGGGCAGATGTTATTATAGGCCCTACGAATGGTTCCCCCCTTTGTCCTTAGCTCAGCAACTCTGCTAACGCCATCGCTGCCAGTGTATAGCTTGGTGACTCGCCCTAGAGACCATAACAAAGGTGGAAGAGCTTTTTCCTTGACGAGGACTAGAGAACCAAGCTTAAGTTCTGAATGATTCTTCTGCCACCGTGTGCGCTGTTGTAACTGAGCCACATATTCCAAGGAGAATCTATTCCAGAAGTGTTGTTTTATTAATTCAACTCTCTTGAAGCGATCGAGCTGGCTGATGTTTGTGTCCTGGATTTGAGGTTCTGGTATAGACAAGAGTGGCCGTCCAATTAAAAAATGAGCAGGAGTAAGAACAGAGAAATCATTGGGATCAGTAGAAAGAGGAGTCAAAGGACGGGAGTTTAATATGGCTTCTACCTGAGTGAGGCATGTAACCATTTCCTCGTAGGTTAAGTTTGTCAATTGTAATAACCTTCTCAAGTGGAATTTAAAAGACTTAACGGCTGCCTCTGCCAGACCGTTAAAATGAGGACTATAAGCGGGTACAAATTTAAAATCAATTCCTTCTTGGGCCATATGACCTTGAAGGTTAGACTGAACTAAGAACCTAGACAGCTCATTATAAGAACCGACAAAGTTAGTGCCGTTATCTGACGTTATGGTTTGGGGCTTCCCGCGACGTGATATGAAACGCTTTAATGCAGATATGTAAGCATCAGCCGAGAGTGCAGTTACGAGCTCGATGTGACAGGCTTTGGTAGAGTTACATACGAAGATTGCCAAAAATGATTTTATAAGACGACAACCGCGGCCTTTCCGGTCGGCTATCAACACTGGGCCTGCGTAATCAACAGAGGAATGTAAAAATGGAAACTCTAATGTTGTACGAGACGACGGCAACTGTCCCATTATGGGTTGAACAGTGTCCGCCTTGAACCTGCAACATCGAACACATTTGTGAACGATAAGTCTGGATAAGTTCTTACCGCCTAAAGGCCAATACGTTTGCCTAACGTTGGCTAAAAGAAGCTGTGGGCCAGCATGTAAATATTTTAAATGAAAGTGTGTAAAAAGTATTTGTGTAAAATGGTGTTTTCCACATAATAAAATTGGATGTTTCGTATTGTAACTATAGGGAGAGTTACTAATTCTGCCACCAACACGAATAATATTATTTGCGTCTATAAAAGGCGATAACGAAATAAGACGATTCTTTTTTGGGAGAATCTTCCCTGTTTTGAGAAGAGAATATTCTTCTGGAAACATTTCAGATTGGACCTTACGAATTATTAAATGTAATGAACTTTGTAGCTCATCAACTTTTAGATTACCCTTTAATTTCTTAGTCTTATTACGGCAGTTATATATGAATCTTTGTAAATATGCTATTGATCGTTGTAAATGAATAAAATTTGATATATTTTTAACTAGCTTAAGTATTGGGTCTACATCCATACTCTTTTGTAGAATAGTAGGACAAGATACCAAATCTGTAAGGTCACATTTACTGTTAGGGATTTTGGGCCAGTTTTGTTCCCCTTTCAATAAGAAAGTGGAACCTGACCACCACAAGGAAGAAGAGCTGATAAAATCAGCCTTCAGGCCTCGCGAAAGCAGATCGGCCGGATTAGACTTCGACTCCACATAGCGCCACGTGTGACCTTCAGTAGTGTCCTGAATTTCATGAACGCGGTTACGCACAAAATTCTCAAGTTGTTGTAAAGATGTATTTAACCACCCTAGTACAATTGTAGAGTCACACCAAAAATAACTCTTATCTATAGTAATAGTTAAAGCTGCTATTACCTTAGCATACAGTCTTGCAGCCAACAACGCTCCACAAAGTTCTAAGCGCGGAATCGTTGTAGGCTTTATCGGCGCTACTTTGCTCTTAGACGTTAACAGATGTACAGTTATGTTTCCTGATCTACTGACAGAGCGAATATATAAACAAGCACCATATGCTCGCTGAGATGCATCTGAAAATACATGAATTTCATAACTATGACAGTTATTATTAAGGACCCAGCGAGGAATTTGCAAAGTATTGATATAAGGTAAAGTCTTTGTAAATGACAACCACTGATTTATTAATTCTTGTGATACCACATCGTCCCATGCATATTTATCGATCCACAACTGTTGCATGATGAGTTTAGCTTCAACCACACATGGACTTACAAGCCCTAATGGGTCAAAAATCTGACTTATGACCGACAATATGTGGCGTTTTGTAATCTTTTTACTATTTTTCATATTAACAGAAAATGATAAGACATCTTCATCACAATTCCAGTTCAAACCAAGAGTTTTAGAAGAGACATCCTTACTTATGTCTGAAAGATCTAAAACTTTACCTGGGTCGTGAGAAGAGGAAGAAGAAACTGCATCTAAAATAAATTGACTATTTGATTTAAATTTTCTCAAATGAAGTTTAGCTGAATTTAATGTAGAAATAACGCCTTTGCAAATATGTATGGTTTGTTCTATGGTCGGAGAGGTATGAAGCCAATCGTCGACATAGAAATCTCTCTCAATAGCCTGCTTTACGTCCGGGTCCCTAACTTGGGATGCCAAACTCACCAAACATTTTGTGGCTAAATATGGGGCTGACGAAGTCCCATAAGTAAGTGTATTTAAAGTATAAATTTTTAAAGGCTCTGTTGAATTGTTACGAAAAATAATTTGTTGAAGAGAGCGTTGTGATGGGTTCAATTCTATCGCTCTATACATTTTTTCTATATCACCCGTGAAGGCATATTTATGCTGACGAAACCGTAACAATATAGAGTGAAGATCTTCCTGTACTGTTGGACCAACCATTTGGATGTCATTAAGTGACAAGCCTGTGCTGGTAGTGGCTGACGCATCAAAGACAGTACGATGTTTGGAAGTACTAGATTCACGGGTAATGCCATGATGAGGTAAAAAATAATTATAGTGCTGAAGGCAGCTGGGCGAAGACTCCCCAGTTAAAGTCATATGACCTAAGCGTTCATATTCCTCCATGAAGGCGATATACCTACTTTTAAAATCAGGATCCCTAAGGAATTTTCGCTCCAAAGATAAAAAACGACACTTTGCCTTTTGAAACGAGTCACCTAAGACTGAAGGGTCGTCCTTCAGCGGCATGGTTACGACAAAGCGTCCGTCTTCCTTACGAGTGGTATTCTCTAAGAAGTGTTGTTCACATAAACGTTCTTCAGAAGACAGGGAGTGCTTGGCTGCTACACTATCTAGTTCCCAGAACCGGGTTAGATCTGGATCAGATTCCCCATTCACAAAGTGACAAACAGGCAAAGAAGATTGTGTCTTAGGACGGGCAACATACCCTGACACTAGCCAACCTAGTTTTGTCTCATATAATTTAGGTAAGTTTTTACCTAAATCTATAAAGTTATTACATAAGACGGACCAAAATATGTCGGCCCCTACTAAAATGTCTATGGCTGACGGTATGTTAAATGAAGGGTCAGCCAGAGTTATTCCCATTGGAAGAGGAATGTGATCGATGTTTATATAAGAAGAAGGTAATACCTGTGTAATATTGGGTAAAATATGACAGTCCACAGTAATTGTATAGTCGTCATAATTTGACATAATGGTAAGACTGCAAGACTGTATACTAAGAGAAGCCTTATTATTGACTCCTGTCACTGTGGCGCTAATATTTCGTCGCGGCAAACCCAGCTTACCGCATAGTGACTGTGTGATGAAGCTAGCTGTGCTGCCGTTGTCCAGCAGCAGTCGAGCAGGGAACGTGTCGCCCTTGTTGTCGACCACTCTCACCACAGCTGTGGAAAGTAAAACGTGTGCAGGGGTAGTAAACCGTTTTACATCAGTCGAACTAGTAAAATTATTTACTGGTATAATAGGCTCGGATGTACTGCCACTGGATGTTGTTTCATGTAAGTGCAGAAGGGTATTATGTCGTTTTTTACAATATTTACATGACACAAGCCTGCATTTACTCTCTAAGTGACCTGGTCGTAAACAATTTAAGCAAACCTTGGCTGCTTTCGCCTTTTCAATACGGGATTCAATAGAAAGTGATTTAAATGCTTCGCAGTTAAATAAAAAATGTGCTTGTTTACAAATAGGACATTGAAATTGTTTGTGGTAAGATTTATTATGATTTTTATTTTTTGTATAACTATTGCTGTTTGATGTTTTATTATTAAGATTTGTTGTCTGTAAATAAGAATTAGGTTTATAAGTTTCTGTTTTGTTACCTTTGTTTTCCTGTAAAGTTTCCAGTAAATCAGCCCTGTTGCTAAGAAATTTGATGAATATATCTAAAGTTGGAGGGTCGATAAGAGTGTTCCGATGCTCTTCCCACTCCCTGTGAGTTACATTATCGAGCTTTTCTGCCATCATATGTATAATAAGGGTATCCCAGTGCTGTGTGGGCTGGTCTAAGGTGGCTAATGCCCGCAGGTTTTTATTTGTAACATCTATTAGATGACGGATGTCAGAACAGGATTCCTTTTGTATCTGACTAGCATTAAATAAAGCCTGAACGTGATTGTTCACAAGTAATCTTTTGTTGTCGTATCTACTGCATATTAGATCCCAAGCGGACGCATAGTTCTCTGATTTGACATCTAAATTATCTATTATAAGAGATGCACTGCCCTTAAGAGACGCACGAAGATAATGCAATTTATTAATATTATCTATGTCTGTCCTTGAGTGTATTAAAGAAATAAAAGTGTCTCTAAACTCAAGCCAGTGTTGATAGTCACCGTGAAAAACTGGTAGTTCAATCTTTGGCAATCTTACGCAGTTAGATTTGAAAGCACGACTTGCCTGTACATCCTCGAAACTCGTAACGGAACCCTCTCGCTGCTGGAGCGGTCGAGCGCCGAGCAGGCTACGTGCCGCTGCCACCAGTTTGTAGAACTGATTTTCAAACTGTTCCCGTTCTTCACTCTCGACGTCCGGGTTGTCCGATGACATTTCGATATCGCACTGTAATTTGTCGTAATCAGCGTATAAGTCTTCAAACTTTTTGAAGCGAGTTTCTAGGTCTAACAGCTGCAAGCTACTTAGTTCAGTACAACTATGAAGTACATTTAAGTAATTACCAAATATTGTAAGCTTAGATTTCATACAGCTACGTTTCTTAATCAATTTTTCTTCCGACATTTTTAAAGAAACAAACAAACTAGCAAATAAGCAAAATTAAGTTGTAAACAAACGACTCAAGGTAATAAAATATATTGTATAATGATAGGAATGCAGGTAACTAACGACCTAAGGCTGAGAACAAAAGATCAGCTGGTTAGCAACGCCGGCCGCCGGCAACCTGTTACGTAATAATAGGCGAGCGACTCAATGCGTAAACAAGTTATAATATGAAGCTATCCGTATTTTATTATTTAAATAGTGCAATATGTATGAACTTAGCGAATTTTAAAGGCCTATAATGCGAGTATGTTGATTATATGGGAAGCACTCACTAGATAGAAGCCACTAAACAGATTAAGTGAAAGGGAAGAATGGAATAATAGAAAGGAAAATAAAATTGGAACGACTCACGAGTGTCTTAACCTTTCCCTGGTTCCAATAGATGATGAAAAGGCTTCGTCCTTTTGACCTCCACGCCGCCTGACACTTGTTGGGTACGAAGTCCGACAAGCGGTTGACCTCCAAATGACTTTGATTATCGGGCGTATTTTCGTAGATGCTTTTGCACAGTATCCTTGGCAGGACAATGTTGACTGCTCCTGCAGGTATCTTGCGTAGCTGAAGTCCACGATTGAAGAACGCCGATACGTCGAACACGAAGCGGTTTTCTAGGGTTTTTTCTTGTTAATATGACGGCGATTATCCTAAAGGACCAATGTTAGGGTCCTAGGGGACGTTAAATAAAAGTGGACTGTATTTCTGCTGGTTTATTCTCGCCTTCACATTACAATCGGTCTCCCGGAAAACACGGTGTATACATAAGAGGATCGTCCGTTGCCGGTGGTGTTCGCGAGTGCAGGTCTAGTAATAAGCGGCGGCCGGCCGCCCCACCGCGCCCGAGGCGCGCCGGCGGCGACCGGTTCGGATGACGTCGACTGGTACGGTGTATCGGTGCCGCGCGCCGCTGATGTACTCGCGCGGTGGTGTTGGGTTCGATTCCCAACATGGGTCCAACTGTAGCTTAGAATCTAAAGTTATGCCTAAGAAAACGGTGTTATCTATAAGATCCAACTCTTCTCCGTTCATCCGTATTTTGGTTTCAACTTGTTTTACATTAGGTGTGGAAAATCTCATACATTTTGTTTTTCTTTCGTTTAAAAGTAAATTATTAGCACTAAACCAATTAACTACTACAGAGAGAGCGTCATTTACATCGTCATTAGTTGATAGCTGTCGTTTAAGTCATGTATCATCAGCAAATAACACTATCTCTTCATTGTTTTTCATAATATATGAGAGATCATTAATATATTATTATAAGAAAAAGGAATGGACCAAGAATTGAACCTTGCGGCACTCCCATTGTGACCCAGAGAACGTTTTCCATTAACATCTACTCTCTGTATCCTGTTACTTAAATACGAAATTAGAAGATCTAAAGCAGTGTTCTTAACTCCATAGTGATGTAATTTCCTGATCGCCCAAGCATCAAAAATAATATTTAAAAGCTCAACACCAGCATTGGTTGTTGAGCGACCTCTACTAAAACCAAATTGTTTACTGTGAAGGAGTTTATTATTATTAAAATGAATTTGGAGCTGGTCTAAAATTAACTTTTCAAAAATTTTACTAAACGTGGGTTGCTCAGATATTGGTCGATAATTAGTGGGGTCAGATGTGCTACCTGATTTAAATAATGGAATTATTTTACTTATTTTCATTAGATCAGGAAAGACACCACAGTCAATGCATCTATTGAAAATTATTGACTACTGAATTGATTATGACAATAGAATCACCCCAAAAATCACTTTTTTTCTTAAAATTAAGTGTATTAAAAGTTTTAACAATATCTCTTCCGGTAATATAAGTAAAACTAAATCCAATGGTACTAATTTTGACATTTTGTTTTAATAGAAATTCGGCATCATTAGGAGACGAGTTCAGGGACCTTTTAATTGAGACTGGAAAGAAATTTTCGAATGCTGTGGCAACCTCAAAATCTGATTTTAGTACCTTATTATCAAAGTGAAGAATGTAGTCATTACTTTATTCTTGACTCTTCTAGTCTCGTTGTTAATAATGTCCCATGTTGCTTTTATATTATCTTCTCTATTTTTAATTTTATATTTTAAATAAAGAGTCTTCGCTTCATGACAAATCTTTTTGAATAACTTAGAATAATTTCTTACATATTTACAAAATTGTTCATAATTTTTCTTAATAACTTTCTGTTCATACAGCTCGTAAAGCCTATTTCTACTTTTATAAATTCCAGTCGTTTCCCATTCACTGAAGGTTGTAGTACCAACAACTGCGATCTTCTTAGGGATAAAGATAGAGTTGAAAATAGTACAGTACATGTTAAAGAAAGAATTGTACAACTCGTTAGGATCTTCATTATAGCACAAATATGGTAGTGTGTCTGTGAGTTTATCCATAAGTCCCTCGAGACGACGCAAAGTTTTTGGCACCACAGTCAATTCTTTACTACCTACTTTTTTGACTGAGTAGGGAATGTTGGTGATTGTCCACAATGATCAGATGTTAATTTGTAAATTATTTGCTTACTCATTGGTATTAAATCTGTAAATATATTTTACAAGTAGAGGTGGTAGAAGTTATCCTGGTAGATTCCAAAAATAAGCAATCTAGATTATATGATTTGGACAAATATTTAATTTTTTGGCTATTCAAAGACTGTTCTAGTAAGTTAATATTAAAATCACCACACACCATTACTGATTTATTATGTTGACATAGCTTCCGTAGTTCATCATCCATGATAGTTTCAAAATTATCATAGATGGAAGATGATGGTCTATACACACTCAATGCAACAAGTTGCTCCAACTCCACACAGGCTACTTCAACTCTCCGTTCAACAGGAAAATTCACAATGTCAAGACGATTCTTAAATTTAAGTTGTTTATTAACTAAAATCAACGATCCACCATGTTTTGCATTTTGTCTGCTGAACGAACTACCAATTAAGTGGTTATTGAAGTTGCACATGAACTGGTAATCTTTAAGCCAATGTTCTGTTATATACAAAATGTCAATGTATTCACCGTTCATGAACAATTCAATTTCTAAACCTTTATTCAACATACCTTGAATATTTTAATGAACTAGTTTTATAACTCGTGAATTCCCAGACTTATAATTATTTAAATTTGTCCTATTTGTAATTTCTGGCTTATTATTAATTAAAGTGTCATTGCAAGAGGTACTCTCTATTGTCGTACTATTTAATTTAAATTAATTGACATGTAATTAGATATATGTATATGATGATTATTAGATATACACAGTTATTAGAAAGGCATGCCAAAATTTAGTCTTTGATCTTCGGGCTTCATCAGACAATATCAACCGTACACATTATTGCATTACCTACTTCAATCTTTACATAATTGGTTAGTTTCATTATGACGTTAGTGGTAGGCAACAGGCACGGAAGGCCGACGATCTTTTTGGAATAGTGGCAATCGGATGGATGCGGCTGGCTCGAGATTAGTTTATGTTGACCTACGTCATTGCGCTCAGATGATGATTTTATGTGGCATGATGCTACGGCATTTCAGAATGAATTTCAATCAATTTTAGAAATAAAAAAGCTTTTAAATCTAATTTTGGTACATTTTAAGTATTATTATTAGCTTCAAAGAAGGCTAATCCACAACTTACCAAATTCCTTAATTCTGAAATGGCTTTGTTTTTTAATCCAATCTTAAAATTGCTCGATGTCATTTTTTAATCTTTTTACATCTTGATAACCCAGTGCTTATCGTACATCTTCTAAATGATTTGAATTGAATTTTATTATTGGATTCGATTTGATTGCGTTCATTGTGTCGCCTGTAAAATGAGTACCTCAATATCAAAATTTGCACGCTTTTATATTGCATTACCGTAATTACATTTTCTTGTTTACTAATTCAGTTAATTTAATTAAAAAAAGATTCATTAACTGCAATTTATCATTTGGATAAAGCGAAGCGTGAAAAGTCGTAAATAATGTTCCTACGTGATCAGTTGAGACTTATCACTTTTTTGCCTTGACTTTTGGAACCATTTTAAGTTTCAAATAGTTGTCTGAAGACCGATACTAAATTATTTATTTCATGTTTACACTCTATTTTAGATATTAGTGCAGATTAAGACCTGCAATAGTCACTCAATCGTTTCTTAATCCTGGCTGGTGCAACCTGTATCAAAAGACGGAGAAATAAATAATTAAATCAAGTGCGCTTAACATACCCAAACGGGAGACATTTTTCCACAATATGTGGCTGCAACACAGTGGCTGGCAACATTGCTACCTATCCCGGCCAGACTATGCAATATTGCTGTAATATCCTGGCCATATAGCCAAACATTTTTGGTGTAGCCACATGTGGCCGACATTGTTTTGAGGGGTTGCCGGACGATCTCTGAGCTGTCGATAGTCTGCAATATTGCCCGGCTAGTTTCTATTGTTGTTTCAGTCGCACTCTATAGTTATGACATAGTATATCCTTTTCTACGCGACATGAAGTTTGCTGCGAATGACGTCGTGATTATAGCTATATTCATTTGGTTATGTTGTCATCACACGTCATGTTGACGTTGATGTTGTAGTATTTTGTAACTTCGTCGGCCATTGTTTCCCGATTGTGTATCCCGTTTAGAAGTCTACATAACCGGCCATACTGTATCAGACATATTTCAGCAAATTGCGCAGCCATTACTTGCTCAGCCATTGATTGCAAAAAAATATTTTTGTGATGGCTGAGCAATTAATTGCTAATAATGCAGCCATGAATGGCCGAAAAATATGGCCCGTTTAGAAGCCCCTTAACGAAATACCATTATCACTTTTTCGCCAGCATAAATTATGTTAAATTTTTCACAAAATACTAGCTATATTTCGTTTAAACCAGTTTTCGTTAAAAAAATTCATTACAGCATATCTTTGGATTTTAAGTATCTCATTTTAAATGCGACAAACGCAACATTAAATATAAATACAATTTAAAGCAAACCAAACTATTCACACAATGTACGAGACAAAAAATGAATTAATTTGCAATGATAATTAATTGATTTTGTGTTTTCTGCCTTGGGGGGGCCTGCCTCAGCTACCTCCCGGGTCACAGATGGCAGATAGTGAAACATCCTATAGTATGTAGGATAGCTGCGAATAAGGGGAAACCTAAATAAGCAGTCCCGGACCTGAGGTGGAGTATTCGGTTGCGCTGGTACTCCCAAGAAATGACACAGAAGTCTCGATGACGACCTTACGACATGGCGAACAAACACCGCCATTAAATAGGTGTTGCCCTGGCAGGGGAAGCAGCTTACCAGTATCTGGATAGGCGGATCTCGTGGGGAGAAGTACGGCTGTTCAGAAGAGAACGTGCGGGTGACGATGGAAACCGTCACAACCGACCGCACCACTGTGATCACCCACCCTTCGTGGCTGACGCGGTGATTACGGCTAAAACCCTTCCCTAATAAACCATGATTGCACAAAACCAAAATCGACCCCGAGTTCCCAGCGCTTCGACCAGGTGACACGAGGGTGCGATAAGTAATCCCTGGGAGTTGACCAACTGCTACAAATTGAAACTTTTGACATATAACATTCAGTCGCTGTCGTCGGATGTTAGGTTGATTGAACTAGAGAGTGAGCTCAGTAACATCAAATGGGATTTATTAGGACTATGTAAAATTCGGCGCAACGGAGAGGAGTTGTTGACACTCAATTCAGGCCACATGCTTTACTACCGTGAAGGCCCAAGACCTGGCATTGGAGGAGTTGGTTTTATGCTGAACAAAGCCATAAAAAGGTAAGTGGTGGAAGTTAACAGCGTCTCGGACCGCCTCGCTTGCACAGTATTGAGACTCAATAAAATGTAAAAACTTAAAGTCATTCAAGCTTATGCCCCAACATCAAGTTACCAGGATGAAACTGTAGAAGAGTTCTACGAAGACCTTAGAGCTTTCAACGATGAAAACCAAATACACAGTTATTATGGGTGATTTTTATGCACGAGTCGGTAAAAAGGACAACTATGGGGAAACTAGCATTGGCAACCAGAGCCTCGGACTACGAAATGCCCGCGGACAAATGCTGATAAACTTTCTAGACGCAAATTCATTATATGCTATGAACACCTTCTTTAAGAAACAAGAGCAACGTAAATGGACATGGAGACACCCTGACGGCGTGCACAAACATGAGTACGACTATGTCATCACAGACACTAGGCCTATGGTAGAGGATATCAATGTGCTTAATAGATTCACTACGGGCAGTGACCATCGCCTGGTGAGAGCAAACATAAGCATAAAGCTAAGAACAGCGCGGAGGAAACTTGTTATGAGGCAACACCTGGCAGCCGAGACCAAACTCAAAATACTACGAGCTAATGAAGATCTTTATCAAAATGCTGTTACAGCAAAGATCTTTAATGAACAGTTGACCTACATGACCCTAGATGAAATCAACGACAAACTCACAGCAACACTAACACACAGCCTCAACGAAATTATCCCAAGTGACCTACCAACTAAAGCATGTAAACTAACACCTGTTACTACAAAGATGATGGCCGAGAGAAGATCGTTGTGTAGTGAGGGAAAAGTGGGTAGTCAGGAGTATAGGGATCTTCAAAAGCGAATTCGTATACAGACTCGGAACGATCTGCTTAATTACCACAGCTGTCTAGTACAAGAGGCTCTAGAAAATAACGAGGGCAAGAAATACATTTTTAAGCTACTTAACAAAGAAGGTGAAATCGTAACGGACAAGGAGCAACTACTCTCGGTTGCACAGGAGTACTACGGAACCCTCTAACGGAGCAAAACACCACCAAGCCAAGCATATACATCTCAGGGACATACCCGACTACCTGTCCAAAATGTTGGTTCCGAAGAAGTGCCAGATGTCATCGCAGAGGAAGTATTGCTGGCTATTCGACAACTTAAAAATCGAAAGGCCTCTGGCGAAGATGGCGTAATACCAGAGATGATTAAAATCAACTCTGAATTACTCGGCAAAGTGTTAGCAGCCCTATTTACGAAATGCATTTTAGAAACCAAAGTACCTTCAGCATGGCACAACGCAGTAATCACCTTAATCCATAAGATGGGGAACATCAAGAAGCTGAAAAACTATAGACCCATCAGCCAACTGTCACATATTTACAAGCTCTTCACTCGCGTTCTAGTTAACAGACTTGACAGGAAACTAGACTTTTTCCAGCTAAAGGAACAGGCAGGTTCTCGCTCAGACCTTAACACCAACGACCATCTCCAAACTCTCAAAATATTAATAGAGAAATGTAACGAGTACAGGAAACCAATTATACTAGCCTTCGTCGATTACGAGAAAGCATTCGACTCCATAGAGTGGTGGTTCATAGAGCGAGCTTTGGTTAAGATCCGTATCGATGAACTTTACATACAAACCCTCAATCACCTCCATCAAAATGCTACTGCCTGTGTCTCCCTACACAAGAAAACTGGCAAATTTCCACTAGAGAGGGGTGTCAGACAAGGCGACACAATATCACCAAAGCTATTTACCCTAGCACTAGAGTGCATATTCCAACGGCTACAATGGCATGGGAAAGGGTTGTTGATAGATGGAGAGAGACTTACGAACTTGAGATTTGCAGATGACCTGGTTCTGATCTCGGAGAGCATTGAAGACATGATAACGATGCTCCAGCACTTAAAGCTAGAATCTGAAAAGGCTGTTCTTCAAATGAACTTGAGGAAAACCAAAATAATGAATAATATTCCTGAAGTCACGGACTACCAGCTTCCAGTGGAAAGAGTGACCGAATATATATATTTGAGTCACAAGTTTACATTGGGCTTTGAAAATCAAACGGCGGAAGTAATACGGCGGATATCGCAGGCGTGGGCCGCATTCGGTGCCAACAAACAAATACTTTGTAGCAAAATACCCCTACATCTCCGAGTCAAAGCCTTCGAGCAATGTGTCATGTCGGTGTTAACCTACGGCACTGAAACCATGACTCTAACACAAAAGTCTGCCGAGAAGTTCCGTGTCGCGCAGACGGGCATGGAGAGAGCGATGCTGGGGATCTCCTTACGTGACCGGAAACGCAATGAATTGGTCCGAAATAAGAGCAAAGTAAAAGACGTCATGGTTGTCATCGCGAAGAAAAAGTGGACGTGGGCGGGACACATTGCGTGAATGGATCAGAGCCGCTGAACAAGACGAGTCCTTGAATGGAGACCTAGAGCGGACACTAGAGGACGCGGCAGGCCGCCGCAACGCTGGGTGGATGACATTCGACGACACGGAAGTCGAGACTGGATGAGTCGAGCGCAAGATCTCCAAAACTGGAAGAAGAGGGAAGAGGCTTTTATCCAATATTGGATTACTGACAGGCTGCCATGATGATGATGATGATGAATTTTCAGACGTACGATTGAAAGGGTTTTTGATATTTTATTTATAATGATGTATTTAACGTCTCTGCCAATTTTCTTACACATGATTACATATGTGTGCGTGTTAATATCAGTAGGTATAGATAAAATTCTCCTTCGTTGTCCAGTGGATAACGTATGCGATTGCTGATCGGAGATCCCAGGTTCGATTCCCGGGTCGGGCAAAAGTGTTACTGAGTTTTTCCAAATTCTCAGTAGCAGCACAGAGTCTGGTACCGGCAATAGACTCGCCCTCTTTTACGTGGGACCTAAAAATTCATGGCGAAATTTGGGTGTAATATTACACCTCTGCACACCCCTTCGGAGATACAGGCGTGAGTCTATAAACAAAAAAAAAATAAAATTCTTGCCTTACTGACTGACTGACAGACAATGCTCAGCTGAAGGTACTCCAAGGCTATTGACACAGACTGATCTTGACCCGCCCGCATCCAAAAGCTTCCCGCAATCTTAACCAGTTCATCTGTCCAGTTGCGGGCGCCATTCACACCTTACATGCTGCGTCGTCTGGTACATGGTCGCCATTATGTGTATATCTAATTCTTGTTTATCACTTGCTTGTGTTACGGGAAACTCGTTAAGCAATCCGTCTCCGCTCTCATTAGTCCAGTCAAAATACACATTTGACTTTGCTATGCACGCCATAATTCGCATAGAGCTGAAAATGAGAGTGAGTAAAGCCAGAGAGATATGTCAGGATCGTTGCAAATGGCTTTCCGTAGTCCCTTCCTATCTCTTCGGGAAACAGGCGTAAGTATGTATATCATATCATTTTAAAATTCTTTAAAAGTATAATAACCCTTATGTAAAAGAAAGTTGCTAATGATTTGTCGTCTACTTCTATTGAGCGTCCGATGACGTGCACAGGCTGCATTGTTTAAACCGAAATATCTCAAGAATGGTGAGGCGTACGAGAAAAAGTGTCTGAACTATTTTTGTAGCGAATTGTATGATCTACAACTTTATTTAACCTATTTTTACGATAAAATTTACCGTTTGGAGAAAACTGAAAAAACCTTAATTTTGTACGTGTGACCTTAGTTTTTTTTTCAGACGTACGATCGAAAGGGTTTTAAATATTTTATTTATAATGATGTATTTAACGTCTGTGCCAATTTTCAGCCCTATGAGTTTTGGCAAAGTTATCACTTATTTTCGTCTATTTTGACTGGACTACATGGAGATCTCATCTGACGGTCATAATGGAAACTCGTCCGCACCGTCAAATAGTACACATACACAGAGATTACAACCATCTCATTGCTGAGGTCACAGGGTATTTGCTAAGATGAAAAGAAAACCACAAGTTCAAATGCAAAAATGCTGGTAACCACTAAGTCGGTGATGATTACAATGTTAAAATTGATTATTGATATCATCCAATGTGATGGAATTTTAAAGTAGAAATAATTTTACAAGAAATGTGATTACATGGTCTTCTTAAATTGTACCCTATCAATGGTGCGAAAATGTGTAAACATATCTATACATATAAATAAAATTGAAGTGTCTGTCTGTGATTTCAAAATAACTATGTGTTTTCAAGTGCATATAGTTAGTTACACGATTCTAAGTCCAAAAAAACCCTTTTTAATATTTTTGTCTGTCTGTCTGTCTGTCGGTCTGTCTGTCTGTCTGTCTGTCTTTCTGTTTGTCCGGGATAATCTCTGAAATGGCTGAACCGATTCACATGAAACTTTCACTGGAGGGTAGAGGACTTTATAGCGCTACATATAGGCTACAATTTGACCCGGTAGATAGCGCTGTTGTCGCGATACCGAGTCTTTACTTTTTTAACTCATCTATACATATAAATACAATTGAAGTGTCTGTCTGTGATTTCAAAATAACTATGAGTTTTCAAGTGCATATAGTTAGTTACACGATTCTAAGTCCAAAACAACCCTTTTTAACATTTTTGTCTGTCTGTCTGGCTTTCTGTTTGTCCGGGATAATCTCTGGACTGGCTGAACTGATTCACATGAGACTTTCACTGGAAGGTAGAAGATATTAGAGCGCTACATTTAAAAGCTACAATTTGACTCGGTTAGTAGCGCTATTGTCATGACACTCATTTTTGTATAATCTATACATCTATACATATAAATAAAATTGAAGTGTCTGTCTGTGATTTCAAAATAACTATGTGTTTTCAAGTGCATATAGTTAGTTACACGATTCTAAGTCCAAAAAACCCTTTTTAATATTTTTGTCTGTCTATCTGTCTGTCGGTCTGTCTGTCTGTCTGTCTGTCTTTCTGTTTGTCCGGGATAATCTCTGGAATGGCTGAACCGATTCACATGAAACTTTCACTGGAGGGTAGAGGACTTTATAGCGCTACATATAGGCTACAATTTGATCCGGTAGATAGCGCTGTTGTCGCGATACCGAGTCTTTACTTTTTCTACTCATCTATACATATAAATAAAATTGAAGTGTCTGTCTGTGATTTCAAAATAACTATGTGTTTTCAAGTGCATATAGTTAGTTACACGATTCTAAGTCCAAAACAACCCTTTTTAACATTTTTGTCCGTCTGTCTGTCTGTTGGTCTGTCTGTCTGTCTTTCTGTTTGTCCGGGATAATCTCTGGAATGGCTGAACCGATTCACATGAGACTTTCACTGGAGGGACCAGACAGACCCGGTAGGTAGCGCTGTTGTCGCGATACCGAGTCTTTACTTTTATTACTCATCTATACATATAAATAAAATTGAAGTGTCTGTCTGTGATTTCAAAATAACTATGTGTTTTCAAGTGCATATAGTTAGTTACACGATTCTAAGTCCAAAACAACCCTTTTTAACATTTTTGTCTGTCTGTCTGGCTTTCTGTTTGTCCGGGATAATCTCTGGACTGGCTGAACTGATTCACATGAGACTTTCACTGGAAGGTAGAAGATATTAGAGCGCTACATTTAAAAGCTACAATTTGACTCGGTTAGTAGCGCTATTGTCATGACACTCATTTTTGTATAATCTATACATCTATACATATAAATAAAATTGAAGTGTCTGTCTGTGATTTCAAAATAACTATGTGTTTTCAAGTGCATATAGTTAGTTACACGATTCTAAGTCCAAAAAACCCTTTTTAATATTTTTGTCTGTCTGTCTGTCTGTCGGTCTGTCTGTCTGTCTGTCTGTCTTTCTGTTTGTCCGGGATAATCTCTGGAATGGCTGAACCGATTCACATGAAACTTTCACTGGAGGGTAGAGGACTTTATAGCGCTACATATAGGCTACAATTTGATCCGGTAGATAGCGCTGTTGTCGCGATACCGAGTCTTTACTTTTTCTACTCATCTATACATATAAATAAAATTGAAGTGTCTGTCTGTGATTTCAAAATAACTATGTTTTTCAAGTGCATATAGTTAGTTACACGATTCTAAGTCCAAAACTACCCTTTTTAACATTTTTGTCCGTCTGTCTGTCTGTTGGTCTGTCTGTCTGTCTTTCTGTTTGTCCGGGATAATCTCTGGAATGGCTGAACCGATTCACATGAGACTTTCACTGGAGGGACCAGACAGACCCGGTAGGTAGCGCTGTTGTCGCGATACCGAGTCTTTACTTTTATTACTCATCTATACATATAAATAAAATTGAAGTGTCTGTCTGTGATTTCAAAATAACTATGTGTTTTCAAGTGCATATAGTTAGTTACACGATTCTAAGTCCAAAACAACCCTTTTTAACATTTTTGTCTGTCTGTCTGGCTTTCTGTTTGTCCGGGATAATCTCTGGACTGGCTGAACTGATTCACATGAGACTTTCACTGAAAGGTAGAAAATATTAGAGCGCTACATTTAAAAGCTACAATTTGACTCGGTTAGTAGCGCTATTGTCATGACACTCATTTTTGTATAATTATATATAAAAGCAAATGGTCAGTCATCTTGAAATCTGAAAAATAGACGGTTGTATAAAAAGTAGATTTGGCAGACAACTTTTTAAATCGTAACATTTTCCGCGTGCGAAGCCGCGGGTACCAGCTAGTTAATAAATATTTTTAACTAAATTATGTCTATATTGTATTGTTTTTCTCAATCAAGGTTTATTTTTTAATGAGATTTAAGGAATATTTATAAAAGATTCAAATAATATTTTCGTGAGAATATTGTAAGACATTTATGGGGCTGCACCAGTGTGGGGGTGCAGATGTGATGAAATATGAAGGATAGAGAGCTTGAGTTTTGAAAGCGTATAATTTCCAAAGCACAGGATACAGGCACAATAGATGGTATAAGCAGTAAGGTAAGGCGTAAGTACAGTACAGCTGAGTCCCGACAAGCAAATGGCGTGATCGTACTGCGAATATAAAACAACCGAGCGTGCGTTCCGCGTCAAGCATAGGATGTGACTGGCGAGGAGGTCTAACGGCCGTCTGCACCTGCGCCGGCAGCGCGATCGGAATGTCTACGTCACGAAGCTCTTTATCAATGAACGGCAGACAGAGACAAAGCATAACATAATATTTTATAACTACATAAATACGTATGATAGATAGATAGATATTGTGTAAGGTGACGCTGTATGTGTGTGGATATGCTTGAAATAGATAAATACTTTTATTTACGTAAATTTAATATGATTGGTGTCTAGGTCCGCCACACATTATTATTTGAAAGTAAACGTGAAATATCATATTTTCCCAATGATCCAGTAGGTATGGATTTTATGGGTAATGGTCTCGGAATCAGCTGGACGAAAGGATGACCAACGCAGAAGTATTGAGCCTAGTCCAAGAATAACACAGCATTTTAGCGACAATAGCCAAAAGAAGAGGCAAGATGTTTGGCCACCTTATAAGATATGATGACTTTATCAAAAACTTACTGGAAGGTAAAAAAGAAGGAAAGAGATGAAGAGGTCCACCCAGGGAGGCATACATGGATCAAATTAAAGATAAGGCAAAGGTCATGTTGTATAAGGAGGTCAAGTTAGTGGCCGAAGATAGAAATATATGGCGTAAACTCCACCGACAAGAGCAAAGCTCTTAAATTGAAGAGAGAAGAGAGGTCACCGAATTACTCGTTTTCGGAATAACCTCTATCCTTCGGTTTTACGATAAGGTATTGTCTGAAACCGTCGCAAGCGAACATTGCACTGAAATGTAACGTAATCTGGTTTGAATCATCCTAGGTATGATTTTCCAATGGCAAATTTTAAATTAAAAAGATGATGTAAAATTATAACTGAGCTGGAAGGGGCACTTTTTGTGCCTTCAAATCCAAGTGCAAAAATTCAAAGCAAAGTCGTGAAAACGCGAGGAAATTGTGAAGCTGGACTTCGATTGGTGTCGCTATGTGACTAACTATAACTCTCATCATTTCGCTCGTATTGCAACTTGTTCAAATTAAGATAAAACAAGTTTCAGCGATCTCTTCAACACATATGTTGACTCAAGCCTAAATCAGATCTAGTAAAAAGATCACACTTAAAAATATAGAATTCGGCAATAATTAGGTATTACAACAACTAAACAAATGACACAGTCAAGGAATTTAATTTTTTTCTGTACATATACAATGTAGCGATAGCCTAGTGGAGATACCAACGGACTGCCATGCAGAGGGTATCGGGTTCGAATCCACGGCGTGCACCAATGACTTTCGGAGTTATGTGCGTATTAAATTGTTAATTATCGGTAGTCTCGTGTCTCGGAGAGCACGTTAAGCCGTCGGTTCCGGTTGTCATGAAGATCTTTGACAGTCGTTATAGGGCGTCAGTACCTCTAAATAAAACTGCCACTAGTCTAATCCATAGAATATCGCTATCCCTTCGGGTTACGGAGGTCAGACAGGCAGTCGACCTGTCACCCGCAGTGAAGCTAAGAGAGATCTCGGGAGAGGACACTCCGCGTGGGCTTGAAGGTGTCTGCGCAGGATGCGTCCAACGGTGCGGGTGCGGGGGACAGTTCTGTCCCTCGCAGTCGGGCGTGGTCGCGCGGGAGGAGACGCATGTCGGTGTTGCATTGTCGAGCGCCCTATCTCCCGCAACCAAATGGGGGCGCACCATTCGATGCATCGCGGTGGGGCCGCAGAGGAAGAGGAGATGCGGTGTTCCGTTACCGTCCTCCCTATCCTCTGCGGCCGCTGGGTGTTTTGGCGGCGGAGCCCAACACCTTCATCCGCCGCCAAGGGGGTTTTGTTCGGGGCCCGCCTGACCATCTGGCGGGCCAATACCCGTCGGGTAGCGACGAATGCTTCGGCGATACCCTACCCTCCGACACACGGGTACATGGAAAGTCGAGGTGGTTTTTAGTAGTAACACCACATACTCCGGCCCTCATTTCCCCCAAGAGTCGAAGATCCGAAGGGATTTTCAACCTCGTAATAAAAGGCAGCCGCTCTGTGGAAAAGCTAATATTCAGCCAAATCCGGTTAGACTAGTATGCGGACCCCAGGGTGAAAATGGGATAATGCTAGGAGGATGATGACATACACTCTTTCTCTTGTTGTTAACTACTATAAACCAGGTAAATGTGGGCAATTTGTCAAAACTATAGGTAGGCCGCACTACCATTGAGCTTTAGTCAATTTAATTAAATGACATTTAGGAAATATAGATCATGTGGTTTTATGGTTTTAATAGACCGTTTATTCCGCCTTTTATAACTAAGACATATGAGCAAATAAAATACGAGCTAGATATAATTCCTGTATTTATACACAGAACAGCACCCAAGAGGTCATTCTATTTCTTAGATTTTTTGTTATTTTGTAATTTCTTTAAGCAGGCAATCCCACAAAACAATATATTTTTTACAAATAGAATCACCTTTTGTGTTACAAAATAACATTTTTACATAAGTATCAATATTTATGTTACGGATAGCGGTGAAAAGTGGGTGTAGCAATATACCTCTGCCTACCTCTTCGGGGATCTAGGCGGGCGTGGCGGTAGCCTGAACGGTCATGGTCCATTATCATGTGGCCCCAATCGGCGAAGCTCACGCCGAAACTTTGGAGTAAATACATGATATTTCAACGTTCATCATCTTTTTAGCGTTATCCCAGTTTCAATCTGGGATCCGCTTACTAGTCTAACCGGATTTGGCTGAATATTAGCTTTTCCACGGAGCGACTGCCTGTCTGACCTCCGCAACCCGAAGGGATAGCGATATTCCATGGTTTAGACTAGTGTCAGCTTATTTTTGAAGATACTGACGCCCTGTAACGATTGTCAAAGATCTTCATGACAACCGGGACCGACGGCTTAACATGCTCTCCGAGGCACGGGACAAGCGATAATTAACAATTTAATACGCACATAACTCCGAAAAGTCATTGGTGCGTGCCGTGGATTTGAACCCGATACCCTCTGCATGGCAGTCTGTAGGTATCTTCACTAGGCTATCGCTGCCTGATATTTCAACGTAGCGTATCCAAAGCAAACATTTTGATAGAAATTTCACGCACCCAACGATTTTATATTTGTCTGATCAATACCCCAGATTGATGAGAAGATTGGTGCGATCTGGTAGCTAGGACTTACCGAATTATTTTTTTTAGCTTTTAGTACATAACATAACTACATATTTTTTATTGTAATAAAACCGTTTAACATAAAAATGTTTTGTTTTTATTTTATTTTATTTTCAAGTTTTTAGTTTTGTTGTTAGTTCATAGTGAGCCCTATTCTACCAATCAAGCCCGTTCATTTGATAACCATATTGATGTATTTGTGAAAAATATGTAATCCTCCATTTTGTAGCAGCAGCCATCTTGGAGTTTTCATAGTGAGCTCTATTCTACCAATCAAGTCCTTTCATTTGATACCCATATTGAGGTTGTTGTGAAGTAATATGTGATCCGCCATTTTGTATCAGCGGCCATCTTGGATTTACAATCATAAGGAATATATTATGTTGTGTTGTCATCAAGATTAAGAGTACCAAATATCAAATCAATCTGACATCAGGAAGGGGGTGAAATTCCAATGACTAAATTTGACCCAAACAAACAAATAAACAGGTCAAGCTAAATAAAACCGTTTAGTGATAAAACCGTTTAAAAATGGGTACAAATACAAATAAAAAGTATCTAGAAACATTTTTCATTCAGCTGTATCAGTAAAAACTATTAAATTAGTAAGAAATTAGCAAAAAAATTAGCTGCTGTCAGTTTTTTTTTTCATTTTTTTTTGGTGTCGGGTTGGAAAATCCTCATGGAGTCCCTCCGCCCTGGGAGGGAAGGGCGAAGGGGACTGTCAGACTCTTACTTACTAAAAACCAACCCGTGCTCCTCATGTACCCATGTGTCGGAGGTTAGGGTTTCACCGAAGCATTACTCGATACCCCCCGAGGGGTATTAGCCCGCCAGATGGTCAGGCAGGCCCCGAACGAAACCCCCTTGGCGGCTGATGAAGGTGTTTGGCTCCGCCGCCAAAACACCCAGCGGCCGCAGAGGATAGGGAGGACGGCAACGCAACATCGCATCTCCTCTTCTTCTGCGGCCCCATCGCGATGTTGCGCACCCGTTTGGTCGCGGGAGATAGGGCCCGCGGCAACGCAACACCGACACGACTCTCCTCTCGCGACCACACCCGACTGCGAGGGACAAACAAAACTGTCCCCCGCACCCGCACCTTGGGACGCATCCTACGCAGGCCTAACCCAAGCCCACGTGGAGCGTCCCCTCCCGGGATCCTGCTTAGCTTCATCGTGGGTGTATATAGATATATATATAGACGGCGATGTGGAGAACGTTGATGACACCTTTTGAATATATATATCTATGTTTTTATTTATTATTTGTTCTCTTTAATAATATTTTAATTTCATTGTAATTATTAGGAATAAATTAAGGTAAATCTAATCTAATCTACACATAAGGTCTTGAACGAGCCAGGCATTCCAGAATATTCTTCGTTGAATTTACTGACAAGTCTTCGAGATTCATTCGTGCCAATCGTCTCCATGAATTTCATTCGTTCGATGTGGCCATCGGAGCTAAACTCTTTGAAATTAATTTCTGTAAACAAAATATAACTATATTATTATTTAAGTAATTACAAAATCAAAACAAATTTGCTTGATCGCAAGCTTGCTCATTTCGTTTGGATACTCAGCAAGCCTCTACTACCTATTTGCTTAAAATTATTATCATAATTTTTTTTTATATGTAGAAGAGCCTTGCTGATTTCAGCATGAATCCCCGGCTCGACCGGGGAAGTACTTCCCTCTCACAGAAAATCGACGTAAAGTAACAGTACCTAAACTGTTGCGTTTCGCTCGGTGAGTGAGAGTGCCGGAGGCCCTATTCCCTATTCCTTCTTTCTCATGGGTGGTATTTAAACGCAAATCAAATAAAATACTTTTTTTATGAAATAATAATCCAAATTTCCATCAAAATTACTGATTGCACAGCAGAATACACAACTCAAAGTATTAGAAAACACACTACAATTTATTTACGTAACGTACGGCTGTTTATCTTAATGCAAAGCAATTTTATTAATGCACTGCTTATAATGACTGATATCCCTTATGGGTTGTATTTAACTGTTAGTCAAAAATACTAATTTTCCATCATAAGTCGACGGAGCCCTGCTTCGCAGGGCTCCTATTTTTGAGAAAAGGGTCACAAGAGAACCTAACATAACCTATTAAGTTTTCTGAGTGGATAAGTTTACTCGGATAGATATTTTGCTTTTACAGTGAGTATCTTCTACATGCGCACTAGTTAATTTGCTGTGCAGTTAGTATTTTTGATGAAACATTTAGAATTTTTGTACTTAAATAAATTTATTTGTATCGCATTATGAGTATAAAAGTAATGTCATGCTGATGTACTTTTTATTTTTTTCTGCAGTAATAGTTTTGTTAAAAATTCAGTTTATTTGTAGTAGGTAAAGTAATTTATTTGATTTAAAAAGAAATGATGAAAATATATTGATATGTGATTATTTATTTGATGTGCAATTAATAATATCCCCTTTCTCATCCCACTCCTCATCCTATCCCTTTTCCCAACCTCAAGGGGCGGCAACGCATTTGTGACTCCTGTGGTGTTGCTTGTGTCCATGGGCGGTGGTAATTGCTTACCATCAGGCGATCCGTCTGCTCGTTTGCCGCCTATTACCATAAAAAAAATATAATATGTCTTACCACTTAACTCCTTGATGCTTTTTTCATTGCCACCAAAGTCTTCAGGCAGCTGTTCTTTAGGAACATATTGATACAAGCTCTCTACGTTTGCATGCACTACGATTCTGTCTCTCATTTTTGGAGAAAGACTTTGCTTAGCTAGTATCAGCAGGGTATCTAGGAACTTGGAACCGCTTAGTAGATGTATCTTTTTTATTCTTTGGCCCATAGCATCCTGAAATTATAAAGTAAGCATTATTTACAGGTCTTTGGGTATTATTTTTTTGCTGGCTGGCCAGCTAGGTGAGCAATTACTTTTGTATTTCATTCAAATAAATAATAATAACTTAAGATACTGTTACTTAACGAGGTCGAGCCGATATTCTGTCAAATCAGGGGGGCGATTCAGAATCTTTCGATATCTCATTTGACATTCGATTCCGTTAATTGTCAAACGGGCTACCTCATTTTTTGTCAAAACTATCGCATTTCCTATCAATTTTATGTATTCAGGATGAAGTAAATTAATAAATAAACCGAATTCTATGAATATTTGTTCAAAATATCTCTTATAGGCGGCTAAAAGACGAGGACAATAATTTGACATATCGTACGATTACTTGTCGTGACATTCTGAATCGGCCTGCTGGTTAGACTAGTAAGCGGACCCCGGGCTTCAAGGCGATACGTCTTGGATGCAACTGGAATAACGCTAGGACGATATAATTTAGTTATTTTACGGTAATATTTAGTAAGCATACAATTTTATTTATTTATTTTTATTTATAGTCTCACGCCCGAAGGGTTAGGCAGAGGTGTAATATTACACCCACATTTCGCCATGAATGGTTAGGTCCCACGTAATAGGGGGCGAGCCCATTGCCGTTACCAGGCACATCACCAAACTCCGTGCTGCTACTGAGTATTCGGAAAAAACCTAGTAAGGTAAACGTCCCAATAGCCGTGAAATTCTGAACTTCGCTGACTTTGCAGGTCTGCTATGTTAAGGTTAAAAGACTAACAAAAATGAAATTTACGGATGTTTAAAGATAATTTATTCTAGTTTTCGAGCAATTTTATAGCTTTTGATATATGTGACGTTAAGAATACTTTAATTTAAATAAAGTTTGAAAAGACCCATTTGTACCAGTATCCGGTAGATTTGTCCTAGTAAACGGTAGATTGTCCCAGATACCGGCAAATTTAACCGCGAATTTGAACCCTATTTGCTTAATGTGACAGTTTATAATATTTGAACTTTTTATTTTTAAATATTGTGTAATGTAATTGTTAAGTATCTAAAGGGGTCAAAGAAAAGATTTTTATTGAAATGTATTTCAAAGGAAATCACAAGCAAGACTTAAAATTGCCGTAATACTATGTTTATATCTTTTCAACTGCTTTCTAAAATAAACTAAAAACAAACAAAAGTATACCTACATCACATTATTTTTTAACTTTTAAAATTACTGTAAGAAGTAAATTCTTACAGTACATTTCTTTGGCTTTAAGCTAAACAACAAAATTGTTATGTAGTTTTCTGAAAAAATATCAAAATCAAAGATATAAAACAATTAACTACAGGTACAAGAAAATTTCGTATGCGCTTGGTTTAATTACAATTTAGGTAGAACCTATAGCTTCGCAAGGCCCTTCTTTAATAGCACAACTCACGCACTAGGGATAAACCCAGTGTCGCGGGAGTCTTTACCAACATACAACCGACACGATGAACACCCATTATTGAACCCACAACACTAGGCAAGTGCCGAGCTGCGAGGTGGCCTCTTAAACCACGACGCCAACCGTGCAGTCAGCTCAACAACAACTCTTTGTTTGCTGAAATTGGGCCTTCTCTCTAAGACTTGTCTGCTCCATCGGTCGTCGATCCTTCGGGAGACGTGGCCAGCTCATTGCCACTTCAGACTGCTTATACGGCGAGCTATGTGGGTGACTCCAGTTCTCTTCCTGATGAGCTCGGTGCAAATTCTATCCTTTAGAGAGACTCCGAGCATAGCTCGATCCATAGTACGCTGAGCTATTTTATATCTATGGACCAACACTATCATGAGTGTCCAGATTTCAGCACCGTATATCATTACTGGTAGGAAGCATTGGTTGAAGACTTTTGTCTTGAGGCTTTGCGGGATAGGCGACGAGAAAATCCGACGTAGCTTACCGAATGCTGCCCACACCAACTGAATCCACTTATCGATTTCCTTCTCGAAGCTGTGTCTACCCAACTGTATTACTTGCCCCAGGTATGTTAACAACAGTATGTCACTGTTGCACAACTTCGAGCAAGGAACTGTCAATGCAGATCGGTCTAAACACGACGTGTTCATTGAATATTACCTTCGTTTTAGCCAGGTTCATGCCAAGATCAATCCACCGGGGAGGCTTCATTAAGGTCGACAGTATTCCGCTAAGCTCTTCCAACGTCTCTGCTATTAGGACGATGTCGTCAGCAAATTGATGGTGTGAGATGTACTCGCCGTTGATATTCGTTGAACCCACTCCAGTGTCTTGTAGACATCCTCAAGTGCCTTGGTGAACAGCTTTGGAGATATTACATCCCCATGCCGGACTCCCCTACGCAACTCTATGTATATCTTAACACATCTATATATCGCCAGCTAATGCGTCATCGTTGCAGGCTGTCAAGAACTGCCCAGGTTTCGATATAGTCGAATGCTTTCTGGTGGTCCACGAATGCCATACACAGCGGCTGGTTGTACTCATGGGTCTTCAGTATGGATGTGGTCCACGGTGATGAAGCCTTTTTGAAACCCAGCTTGCACTGATGGCTGGAAGTCGTCGAGTCGTATGTTACAACCCTCGCGAACAACTTGTAGATATGGCTCAGGAGTGAAATGGGTCTGTAATTCTTCAATAAAGTTTTGCAACCTTTTTTAAGAATAGAATCACCACACACCCGCTCCAGTTGAACCTTTGTGGATGACGGTATTGAAAACACTTGCTAGCTCTCTCAAGGTTGTGTCTCCACCTGTTCAGAGGAGTTTTGCAGTGATGCCGTCATCACCAGGTGCTTTATTTTTCCTAATTTGCTCAAATGCCATCCGTACCTCACTCTGTTTGACATCCGGGATAGGTAACTTCGGTAAAGTGGCTCGAGGGCTCTGTGGTCGCCCAATTGGTCTGTCACGTTGAACTCATGTTTCAGTGGAACTCCTCTTTCAGTTGAACTCAACTATGATTTGAAATCTACTTTGAGTTGAAGTCAACTTTGACAATGCATCATCAAACTTTGGTTGCCATATAGGATCAGAGTATTCGTCAATACGATTGAAACGAGCTCAAACTCGATGGGCTTGTGTCGTTTTATTGCGGAGTTCCTATGGCCACTTTCCAGCTCCATCATGCGAGTACTCTATACAAATTAAGAAATGCGAGCAGAGCACCGTTTTATTTTTCATTATAAATAAGTATTTATGCCTCGTAATAAAATACGTTTTGAAATATAAACATCAAGCCCTTGCATATGATAGGATTTAGAATCAAGTGGTAGTGTACGTCTCAGCATCAGGCAGAACATATAATGTTATAATTAATACTCTTCTACTACACGACTACAGTTTCAAAGGATAATGAGACTTATTGCAAGGCACTAAGGTGCAGTAATGGGCTCCGGTGCAACGGGCAGTACGAAGTTCACTCGTGTACCAGTATCCGGTAAAAAAGGGTATAATATTGCCGGGTACTGGGTCATGTAGGGGTTTCTGAGTCCCAGTAAATGTAATATGCCAAAATACTTACTATTTCATTAAATTCATCGCCGCTTATGGAATATATCGCGAGATAATTAACTCAAATATTTAAGCAAATAAACTCACAGTGCCGCTATTCGCAGCAATATGATAAGCAAACCAATACAATGTGGTAGCTTCGTAGTTTAGTGACAGAACATCGAAATTCCACAAAATTTTCGCACACCACACTTTCATTGTAGTATAGTTTTGCAACCATTGCAGTTATTGAGCAGCGTTCATATTATAATTATACGATATAATATCAAGTATGTATTGCAATTCTCAAACTTCAATATTCTTTTGGTAGAAACCTACAAAATGATAAAAACCGACTAGTTACCGGGTACCGGGACACTGCCGGAATTACGTACGTTTACCTTAACAGTTTTGCCCGACCCGGGAATTGAACCCGAGACCTCCGGTCAGCAGTCACATACGCTATCCGCTGGACCATGGAGGCTGTCAAGTAAGCATAAAATTGTTCTCATTATAAGTAAAACTGTATAGTTTTATATGAGAAATAAATTCTTTAAACCAAAACCTACGATGATGATGACTTTACGAGGTTAATCCGACAAAAAAACTCATCTCCGAGGTACGATTCAAGCGATAACTAATAATAAAATTTAATGCTGGATTTGCATCCGATATCCTCTGCATCGCAGTCTATAGATATCTCCATTAGGCTATCGCTACCTCAGCAATATAAATAAACTTACCACAAATAAAAGAAATCCCTTATGAAGTACAACTGGATTCAACTTGACAGCGAGACCCATGGTCATATTTCTGGTGTCTGCTATCATCTCGTATCCGAAGCAGTAATCATTGAACAGCATGTAATGTCCCAGCTGAAAATAAGAAGTTAGTGTTTTTTTAAATGCCGAAATTGAGGAACTCGTAGCCATTCCTAACATAATTGGCGAAATAAAAGCCCACAAACTCCGATGGCTCGGTCAAGAGTATGGGAGAAGAACGTGGTGTTATGGCCCTGATACACTTGAGCATTCTATCGAATGTAACAAAACAAATAAGTGTGTTTAGTCAGCATTCTCACGAACATTCGGACGAGCCTTAGAATATAGATAATGCATAGGATTCGCGCTACAATAGCGGTTAAACCCAATATATTTACTTCACTTTGACTTAATTATGATTCTAATCTAGGGAAGAATCTTCGTAGTTTGTCACTAATTTTAACTTGACTAGTGATGGGTGTACTCAGAATAAATATCGATAAAATATCGATAACGTTTACAATAGATCCTTAGATTTGGTTTACTCTGAAGTAATTTCAATAGAATGTTGATAAACTCTCGATATCTAAGTATAAATAAATTTGAACGTAGGAACAGACTTCAACAGAAACTTGTGTGATTTATTAAACCTGTACAAATTAAAATCTGCATTTTATTATTTAGAAACGTCTTTTGTTTATGTATCTTACTCTTACTCTAGAAATAATTCATAAGCGAAACTGAAGTAAACATATTGGGTAAAACTGCTGTTGTAGTGCGATTTCTATATTTTTTCCATATTCCACGAACTATTTGAATTTAGAATGTTCACTAGAATAATCGTGAAAATGTTCGGTTCGACAAAACAGAAAACGGCGAATGCTCGCTGTTCTGTTACAAGTGAACGCTCAGGTGTATCAGCGCCATTAAAAGAGCGTATCCATGGGCGTCAACCAACAGGACGTCGTCCTGTCGGTCGCCCCACATACCGATGGAAAGAATTTGTGAAGCAGCATCAAAAGGCGCTTCAAGCTGCTGATTGGCGAGAAGTGGCCAAAGATCGAGTGAAGTGGCGTTCTGTACTATTGGACGCCAAGGCACATTTTGGGTCGATGAGCTATTGGAGTAAGTAAGTAAGTAATATTTTTAGCAACGTAAAATTATTGTATTTTAGCGATGTGTACATTTTAACCTACTAAACATATTTTTATACACTCACGCCTGTATTCCGGATGGAGTAGGCAGAGGTGTAATATTACACCCACATTTCGCCATATTATGAATTTTAGGTCCCACGTAATAGGGGGCCAGCTGATTTCCATTACCGGGCATTTTGCCAAACTCCGTGCTGCTATCGAAAAAACCCAATGACACTTTTGTCAGGCCCGGGAATCGAACTCAGGACCTCCTTTTGATCAGCAGTCTTAATATACATATCCTACGAGTTTCCCTGCAAGATCGAATCAGAAATGAGGAGATCCGCAGTAGAACCAAAGTCGCCGACATAGCTCTCCGGATAGCCAATTTGAAGTGGCAGTGGGCAGGGCACATAGCTCGAAGAACCGATGGCCGTTGGGGCAGAAAGGTTCTGGAGCGGCGGCCACGTACCGGACGACGCAGCAGAGGTAGGCCTCCCGCAAGGTGGACCGACGATCTCGTCAAGATCGCGGAAGGCGGTTGGATGCGGGTGGCTCAAGACCGGTCTGTGTGGAGAGCCTTGGGGGAGGCCTATGTCCAGCAGTGGACGTCGTTTGGCTGATATGATGATGATGATGACATATACTACAGTGAACAGAAACTGGTCAGGTCGAGATCACCTTAGGGGTTCTCTCAGGGGCTTATTATATTATTTATTATTATCAACGCCATAAAGCATGGGGCTATCGCCGCTATCATTTAACCATTTGCAATTTCAGTTAGACCTAAGTCTCTCTTAATTTGCGTATCAATAGCATTGTGAATATTTGTGTGACAATACCTTATAGTCTGTTCACGTTAATATGAAAATGTAAAATGTAAACAAACCATAAAATGGTTCTTTTAATGTTGCCTTTGCAAAAAAGTAGACTTTAGTTAAATATTCCTAGCGAAAGACTCAATTGGTTTTAAAAATACGCCTGTCCCTTACATTTATAAATGGTACAGATTATTTATTATTTTTCTGTATTATTCATAATTATAATAATATATACATACATACATAGTCTCACGCCTATAACCCCGAAGAGGTAGGCAGAGGTGTATCTCTACACCCACTTTTCGCCAGATATACTTCAGTCCCTTTACATTATAATAGTGGATGCATTTTTTATTTATTAATTATTATGCTACATACATACATACATAGACTCACACCTGTTTCCCGGAGGGGTAGGCAGAGACTACGGAACGCCATTTGCAACGATCCTGACATATCTTTCTTACTTCATTTACTCCCATCAGATTCCTCATGCATGCTCTTCTGTTCAGGGTACTTCTAACCTGTCCTGTTTTTAGGATGTCTCCAATCTGGTCAGAGAACGTCCGCCTAGATCTTCCCCTTCATCCTGTCCCTTCCACACTTGCCTTATATATCTGCTTGGTCAGTCTTTCGTCATCCATCCATTTCATACCTTTCTCGATGCTTGTCACTACATCTTCTTTTACCCCACAACACTCTCTTATCACATAATTCTTTACTCTGTCAGTCAAAGAAACACCACACATACTTCTCAGTGCTCTCATTTCTACAGCATTTATTCTACTTTCATGACTCTTCTGCCATACCCAACTATCACTAGCATACATAAGAGTAGGTACTAACACCCCTCTATGCACAGCCAAACGTGCCTTTTTGGAGACTTTTTGGCTATTCATAAACGCCTTCGGAGCTCCATTCTTACCATCTCTTGTAAACAGCGTACCTAAATATACAAACTCATTCACTTGCTCCACTCGCTGTCCATCGATCATAACATTACACGCCGTAACGCATTCCTCCTTTTCAAAAACCATAACTTTCGTTTTACTTACATTCACTTTCATACCTTTCCTCTCTAACGCACCATGCATGATTGTTACCATCTCCTGCAACTCCTCCGCTGAAGACGCAAGTATAACCTGATCATCAGCATAAAGGAGGCACTTGACAAGTAACTCATTCATCCTTAATCCACAGTCACTATGTTTTAAATCTTGCAAACAACTGTCCATGAAGAGGTTGAACAGCCACGGCGACGCTACACATCCCTGTCTAACACCTTTCTCGATGGTAAACCAATCCGTGTACGACCCATTTATCCTCACACAAGCTCTAGAATCTTCATAAAGGGATTTCAGAGCTCGTATGAGGCTGCTGTTCACCCCATACATCGACAGTACCGACCACATTTCATTCCTCACCACTTTATCGTAAGCCTTTTCCAAATCCACGAATGCACAATAGACCTTTTGACCTTTGGCCAAGAATTTTTCGGCTATGCACCGCAAGGAAGAGACTTGATCCGTGCACCCCATAACCTTTCGGAACATTGTGCATTGTGCTTGTACATTCTTGTCGGTTGCTTCCATAATTAATTATTATGCTAATAAACTATTCTACATGATAAAGAACCTAAAAAGCAAATGATTCTAAAATGTCAATATATTTGTTATCCTGTCAACTTAAGTATTACACCAAAGTAACCATTTCGCATGACAGCAGGGCATTTTTAATTAGGCCGGGTTATCCCGATCAGTTATCATGCTATCTCATTAGTTTGAAAATCATTGGTTTCTTTGTTTACCTTTTATTTTAACGTAATGTGAATATAGTATAGGGCTTAGAGCATGTTGCTTACAATACCACGCTGGCCAGATGGGTTGGTGTAGGGTTTCATGTTGAGTTTACCTTCTTTTCCCAAGGATTCTATTGGCATCGGGAATTTTTTAATGTTCTTTAGTCGTCTATCAGGTTATACTTGCATCTTCAACGGAGGAGTTGCAGGAGATGGTAACAATCATGCATCGTGCGTTAGAAAGGAAAGGAATGAAAGTGAATGTAAGTAAAACGAAAGTTATGGTTTTTGAAAAGGAGGAATGCGTTACGGCTTGTAATGTTTTGATCGATGGACAGCGAGTGGAACAAGTGAATGAGTTTGTTTACTTAGGTACGTTGTTTACAAGAGATGGTAAGAATGAAGCAGATATTGAAAGGAGAGTTAATGCAGGTAATTGTGTGAATGGAGCTCTGAAGGCGTTTATGAACAGTCAAAACGTGTCCAAAAAGGCACGTTTGGCTGTACATAGAGGTGTGTTAGTGCCTACCCTTATGTATGGTAGTGAAAGTTGGGTATGGCAGAAGACATTTGAAAGTAGAATAAATGCTGTAGAAATGAGAGCACTGAGAAGTATGTGTGGTGTGTCTTTGACCGACAGAGTAAAGAATTGTGTGATACGAGAGTGGTGTGGGGTAAAAGAAGATGTAGTGACAAGCATTGAGAAAGGCATGTTAAGTTGGTTTGGGCACATGGAGAGGATGGATGATGATAGACTGACAAAGAAGATATATCAGGCTAGTGTGAATGGGACAGGACAAAGGGGAAGACCTAGGAGAACGTTCTCTGACCAGATTGGAGACATCCTGAAAAAAAGGACAAGTCAGAAGTACCCTTAACAGAAGAGCATGAATGAGAAACTTGATGGGAGTGAGTGAAGCAAGTGAGGTATGTCAGGATCGTTGCAAATGGCGTTCCGTAGTCTCTGCCTACCCCTCCGGGAAACAGGCGTGAGTCTATGTATGTATGTATGTTTAGTCGTCTCTTACGATACCAACAAAGTTCAAAGGAGTAGTGAAAGTTTCACCAGACGCACTGCGTGGACGCTAAATATTTAAATTTAATGACGAAGATGACTTATGTTGCTTACCACCATGCAATATCTGAAGTAGTGTATCACTTGGTAATCGCTGTCATCAACTCCGGTGTTCTGAGATATAAACACTCGATAGCTGTCATCTGTTGGTGTCGGTAGGACGCAGGTATGTCTGAAATATTTAAAATGAAAACTAATTTATCTGAAGTCATGCCGGTTTACGCAAATTTTACACATTGAAATAATTAAATTCACTTTATGGATTTTATCACAATATATTCTTCGACTGTGATTAAATTTAAACCGAATGATCTAGAATCTACAGTAAATATTACTATTCGACATTTCAAATTCTTTACCGGTATCGTGGTCACGGAACACTGAGGTGATATTTATCTTTGTCTTGAATGTAGAAGTTTTCTCAAAGTACCTAAACATTGTTCAACTATTGGTATTACTAGAGCTCATTCTGCATAAACATCTCTTTTAAAATATTATGGTAAGTTGGAGTCATTAGTTGGAGTCCAACGACGTTACCATAACATATTATAAAAATTAGATTTAGAATGGTTACAGTTACTGTAGAAGGAGTGAAAAAGCTAATATTGTTATGGTAAAATTTTGACCACTATGGGATCACCAATAATTTTACTCTTGACTGCCTCCGTGATCCAGTGGATAGCGTATGCGTCTGCTGATCGGAGATTCCGAGTTCGATTACCGGGTCGGGCAAAAGTGTTACTGAGTTTTTCTGAATTCTTAGTAGCAGCACGGAGTCTGGTGATATGCCCGGTAACGCCAATAGGCTCAACCCTCTATTACACGGGATCTAAAAATTCGAGGCGGAAATATGTAGGTGTAATATTACACCTCTGCCTAACCCTTCGGGGATACAGACGTGAGTGTATAAAAAAAATAAAATCCCTACGTGTGTTCATGCTCATGTAATTACGATATTATAATTGGATGAGATTAAAAATAAACTATGATAATCTCATATGAGTCCTGACAATGTAAAGGCTGTGCTGCACACTTTTGCCGCGCGGCACGTGCTGCCGTCTTTTGCTGGGCGTTTGAACCGCTGGCATCTGCCGCAGAAGGCCGCCGAGCATCATTCCAGTTGTGACAGTCGTGTAGAAAGACCATACGCAAGTAGCAAGTTGCAACCCGCGCGGCACGCCGGCATACCCATGGCCATGCCGGCAGCTGTTTCTTACGGCAAAGCCGGCGGCTTTGTATGCCGCCAGCACTGTGTGTAGGAGCCTTAAGGCGCTGTTATACCTCAGAAGCCGTGAAACACCTTATTTTTCGTCGCGCATCTAGCCATAACGGTACATATTACAAACTAGCAAAAAATAAAGCTTAAAGTCAAAAGTCTGAACAAAAGGCTTTTGAAAGAATTTTTCATGTAAGTATGTAAAATAGAATCACGGTAAAAAAATCACAAAATCGAGGCAGAAAATAATCTTTCGTCTCACTGTTTGCAATATTTTGATCGTAAGCTGTCATATTTTATTTGATAATATTGTACGTGTATATTTTGTAAAATTAAATAAAATCTGCCAAACGTCTATGATTTTGACGCTTGGTAGATCCCATCAATATCAAACGCTTCAACAATTTAAACCTTATTAGCATAAGCGGTGTACTGAGTGTCAGTTGCTAGTTTACGCCCCGCCCAGACCTCATCATTCGGCTATGAGCCCTGTGAGAGATAGGTCATGTCGCTTGCGTCTCCGCTGCACGAAATTTTACGTAAACCTGTTTGTTATTATAATACGCCGATTTGAGTTCGTAATTTCATGTTCTATGTTATAGACTTGAATACTTTGAATCAAATAGGCTTTTCATGTAACTATGGGCACATGTAACTATGGGCACATATAATTAGGACCTAAGTTTATACTCTTGTTGCGTTTAATGTGTTATTGTTTCTGTGCTTATAACTATATAATAAAAAGAATAAAATATGGACACTTAGAGAAATGAAGTTCTACGAAGGATTTGTACAAGAAAGCGTCGTAATAAAATAGAAATTCATCCATGGCCAAGTGATTATGAAATATGTAACATTTTTACACAAATTATTTTCATAAGAGTCTTTTGTGACTAACTATGTTATAGATGATCGATTATGCATAATATAATTATATAAATCATTCTCACAATACATAGCTGCCACAGTTTTCAATTTTTGAAAGAGTAATAACATAAAATCGAATCATTTTATGTACCTATATTGCAAATTCATTAGCTTGTCAGATCGCCTGGAGCGCTAAGATGCCGCCACGGCGAACAATAAACAGCGCTAATATGGCGCTCCGCAGTCCGCACACAAGCGGTAACGAATGTTGTATTATTGTGTTGTGAACATAAACCTATTTAGGTACATCGGGTAAAACTTTGATTATTCATAAACTATTAGGTATGTCTCAGTACATCTAATATCTTTTTAATTTCTAAAATCAATCATTTATAAGTAAGGGCGGTTTCAGATTAGCGTATTTTTCTGCGCGTATACGGTCGTTTTAGCATACGCGCTTACACGCGCGCTACAATACGCGCTTCAAAAAACCAGACTCACGTAAACGGGCGGGTTCGCTCGAAACGGTAGTGACGTCTTGTCAAAGTCAACATGGATTTTGACGGCTCGTGGTCATACGAGCTTAGAAGCGCGTCAACGCTCGTACGAGTTGCGCGAGTGCCAAAAGGCGCGTCTATACGCGCCTACATGCGCTTCCAAAAACGAGCTTATACGCGCGTATGAAACGCTAATCTGAAACCGCACTAAGAAGGTGACTTCTCTGTTTGCTATAACACAAGATATAGTATTTTTTTAATAATTAAGTACGTAACTAATTATCTTTATTGTAATTACAGTGAAGTTAAAGATAACAGTTCTGCAACGTCTTACACACATTTTACTGTAGTCATTCCTAACACGATCTGTTCAAGAGCTAGCCAAGAAATGCCAAACAATTTTTTTAACAAATTTGACTCAAATTCCGTAGTGATAAGCAAAAATTACAAGAGGGATAGCAGTGACTGGTTCGAATTGCGTAAGAATATGTTGACAGATTGAAATTTTGGTATAGTGGTAAAAAGAAGAGATAACAGCAGTAAAGCCAACTTAGCAAAAAATATTTTGTACAAATAAAATATTTGCAATGTAAAATAATTTCATAAATACTTCGGCAATTATACAAAACGGAACGTAGTTTTTATACTTTAGTACAGTTTTACAAATGTCATTGTTAGATTTTACGTGAAAAACGTGAAACGAAACGCAAAACTGCCATATTGGAATGTTCATAATGACAGCTAATGTCAAATTTGTGCGTCATTGCTTTCGAGTGCCTAGGGTAGGTGCGACTGTAATAAGTAACTAAATAGGTTATGTTAGGTTCTCGTTTGACCCTTAATCCGAAAATAGGGTTTATTCCCATCCAGTAACACCCTAAAGTGTAACACTGTTACTCGTTGGGAATTTTTTTCCCAACGAGTAACACCCTAAGTATATGTGTTACTGGATGGGAATAAAAAGTTGCATCGAGTAACAGATGTTACTTGTTGGGAAAACGCGCGGGTAAAGTATCCCAACGAGTAACAGTGCTACTCGTTGGCAAAAGACGCGGGTAAATCATCCCATTATGTAATAAATACGTTCAGTTGTTTTTGCATATTATTTAATCATAATTATGTTTCAGTCTAATTAGTATTAATATGATTATACTACATACTCAAAGTTTTGATATGATACATTTTAAGATGTACCAAGACTACAAAACATCTAAAGAGATTTGTTTTAATTGCTTGTTATTTCTATGCCTGCACAATATTGCAAGATGATTAAATGTCTGCAGCTTTAAGAATAATTAAATCTACTAGCAATATCACCATGAATGTCGGAACAGGTACCTATCTATCATCTTATTTAAAATCTATACCCTATGAATAAAAGTTGTTTCGTGTCTGAAAAGGTCCAAAAATAAAGAAAATACATTTAAACATTTTGTAACAAATTTAATAAAATTTAGAAAAAACATCATAGCTACAAAAAAATTTAATTGCAAAATTGAAGAATTTGTTTTTGCTGGTTCATCTATGATTACCCAAAAAAACACGGAGTTAACAAAATTTTGAAGTTCTTATCCAAATACGTACATTCGTTGGCAATAATGATCGTCAATAGTTACTCTGTTTATGTTTTATGTTGGTTACATAATTTTGATTGTGATAGTTTTAGTCATAGATGAGAGAATTAGTATCAGATGGAACGCACGGCACAGTTGCGTGCGGCCATTAAAGCAAATACAAAATTGAAAAGCGAATACAAACTCGTCTCAGTGCGCTACGACGCATCGTACAGTTCACGCGTCACGATCACTTCAACTTTTAAATTCTCAAAATGCCGTCTTGCGTTCTTAAACACTGTAAAAGTTGTTCCTAAAAACAAAATCAGGAAAATGGAATATCTTTTCACAGGTAACTATTGATAATTTGACTGTTTCCTAATTTAATTTCGATAAAATTCGTATTTGTGCAAGAAATATGTAAGTGTTGCCAGTTTTTGTCGACGCCGTTCTGCCTGAATTAGGGAAAATGCACTTGTCAATTGATTATGTGATAATGATTGTCATGTTAATGAAAAATACATTACCGTATTATAAAAGTATATTGTAGATATATCTTCTTTCTCATAAATATAGTAATAGAATTTCAATTTCCATTAGTATATACCTTACATTATATTGTTTTGAGTTCGATCCCCAAACGATATCCTAATATTCGTGTACACCCTGCTACTCGTCAAGCTTATACACTTTGTCCTTTGCACCGTTCTTATGGCGTAAAGAATAAGTATCAAAATCGTACAGCAACTGTTTAGCTTGACTTGGCGCCGTGTGTACATACATACTTATGGCGTAGGGAATAAGTATCAAAATCGTACAGCAACTGTTTAGCTTAACTTGGCGCCGTGTGTACATACATACTTATGGCGTAAGGAATAAGTATCAAAATCGTACAGCAACTGTTTAGCTTGACTTGGTGCCATGTGTACATACATACTTATGGCGTAGGGAATAAGTATCAAAATCGTACAGCAACTGTTTAGCTTGACTTGGCGCCGTGTGTACATACATACTTATGGCGTAGGGAATAAGTATCAAAATCGTACAGCAACTGTTTAGCTTAACTTGGCGCCGTGTGTACATACATACTTATGGCGTAAGGAATAAGTATCAAAATCGTACAGCAACTGTTTAGCTTGACTTGGTGCCGTGTGTACATACATACTTATGGCGTAGGGAATAAGTATCAAAATCGTACAGCAACTGTTTAGCTTGACTTGGCGCCGTGTGTACATACATACTTATGGCGTAGGGAATAAGTATCAAAATCGTACAGCAACTGTTTAGCTTAACTTGGCGCCGTGTGTACATACATACTTATGGCGTAAGGAATAAGTATCAAAATCGTACAGCAACTATTTAGCTTGACTTGGTGCCGTGTGTACATACATACTTATGGCGTAAGGAATAAGTATCAAAATCGTACAGCAACTGTTTAGCTTGACTTGGTGCCATGTGTACATACATACTTATGGCGTAGGGAATAAGTATCAAAATCGTACAGCAACTGTTTAGCTTGACTTGGCGCCGTGTGTACATACATACTTATGGCGTAGGGAATAAGTATCAAAATCGTACAGCAACTATTTAGCTTGACTTGGTGCCGTGTGTACATACATACTTATGGCGTAGGGAATAAGTATCAAAATCGTACAGCAACTGTTTAGCTTGACTTGGCGCCGTGTGTACATACATACTTATGGCGTAGTGAATAAGTATCAAAATCGTACAGCAACTGTTTAGCTTGACTTGGTGCCGTGTGTACATACATACTATTTATTTCTCAACTAATCGACGCCAGTGGCTTCGCATGCACATATTTTCTTATTTCTCGTTTTGCCCGATCCCGTGGGAATTTCGAGAAATCCCGTCTTGGTGCACCCCTACGGTTCCCAAGAAACATACATGCTAAATTTCAGCTTCATGAGCCGAGTAGTTTCGGCTGTAGCTTGTCTGTCAGTCAGTCAGTAACGCAAGGATTTTATATATACAGATTTACGAAGTAGTTAAAACTTAATTCGGTACCTACATTTAAGAAATGTATTTATAAAAGCATTAATTAAATCCATGGTAAATTCTTCAAAACCGCAAATGAATATAAGAATATTACCTAACTATATGCAAAATACTGGGAGATTATTCATAATCTGGCAACTTTTCACACACATAGACGCGCGTGTCCGTACAGTGCCAGTCGCCAAAGGTCACGCACACATAGCTGTCAACGTGCCACGCTTAGTTGGACGAATGCGCTCTATCTGACTAATTATATATCTGTGGTTTTAGTTTTAGTTCCAGTAGATATCTATCAAAAACTTTGTACCGAATTTTATCAATATTGATTTAATTGTGATATTTGAATTACTAGTCTCTAAGTTACTTTTAGTTTAATATATACTACTGGAAAAATTAAGGGATCAAAAAAAAACAAATTTTTGGGCAATTTTCAACAGGCCGTAACTTCGCGAGAAATAGTCGTACAGGAAATAAAAAAAAAGGAAACTGTAGCTCCAAGTGTCTAGTTTTTGGATAAGAACTTCAAAATTTTGTTAACTCTGTGGTTTTTTGGGTAATCATAGATGAACCAGCAAAAACAAATTCTTCAATTTTTCAATTTAATTTTTTTGTAGCTATGATGTTTTTTTCTAAATTTTATTAAATTTGTTACAAAATGTTTAAATGTATTTTCTTTATTTTTGGACCTTTTCAGACACGAAACAACTTTTATTCATAGGGTATAGATTTTAAATAAGATGATAGATAGGTACCTGTTCCGACATTCATGGTGATATTGCTAGTAGATTTAATTATTCTTAAAGCTGCAGACATTTAATCATCTTGCAATATTGTGCAGGCATAGAAATAACAAGCAAACAAAACAAATCTCTTTAGATGTTTTGTAGTCTTGGTACATCTTAAAATGTATCATATACAAAACTTTGATTATGTAGTATAATCATATTAATACTAATTAGACTGAAATATAATTATGATTAAATAATATGCAAAAACAACTGAAGGTATTTATTACATAATGGGATGATTTAGCCGCGTCTTTTGCCAACGAGTAGCACTGTTACTCGTTGGGATACTTTACCCGCGCGTTTTCCCAACAAGTAACATCTGTTACTCGATGCAACTTTTTATTCCCATCCAGTAACACATATACTTAGGGTGTTACTCGTTGGGAAAAAAATTCCCAACGAGTAACAGTGTTACACTTTAGGGTGTTACTGGATGGGAATAAACCGAAAATAGGAGCCCTTCGCAGGGCTCCGTCAACCTTAGTTTATTAAACTAGTGTGATGAATGTGGAAGTTGGCAGTGCCATACCATACCATACCGATGTTTGGAGATATTTTTTTCAGAGGAAACCAAGTATTTCCGGCAAGTGAAAATGGTGAGGGGGGTTTCAAGACCGCCCCTCCAATCACTCACAACCCCTAAAAATGGCGACGTATTTCGAAACCTTTACCATATACGGCAGATATGAATATTAATTACAATGGTCAGATTATACAAAGTGCCACGGTTACGAAATTTTTAGGAGTTTTAATAGACAAATGATTTATGCAACAAGATAAGTACATCTGCCTACGCACTATACAATCTATCAAAAAAAGTAAATACTGAAACAATCCTTTTTGCTTACCATGGTTTGGTTGTGTCAATTTTAAGATTTGGCATAATTTTTTGGGGCAATAGTAGTGAAAAGGAAAGTATTTTTAAGTCTCAAAAACGCTGCATAAGAGCGATGTTTAACATGAAAACAACCGACAGCTGTGTGCCTTTGTTTAAACTTCATAAATTGTTGACGCTGCCTTGTTTATATATATTAGAGATATCACTATTTGTTAAAAAAATAAACACTTATTTCCATCTTTACTTGATATTCGTAACAGGACTACCAGCATGAGAACTCAATACCAAAACTTATTGTCAACTGAATCATATAAAACTACATTGTTGAGGAAAAGTGTTATTGTCATGGCCCCCACTGTATTTAATAAGGTACCCAATAGTATTAAGGAACAACCGTTTAATCTGTTTAAAAAACATCTTACATTTCTTTTAATTGATAAATGTTACTACTCAAAAGCGGACTTTCTGAACGATATTTCTATTTGATACCAATATACTGGTGCCTTTTGATTTTGCCACAGCACTGTAACAATATTTGCATGCCTAAATGGCAAAATGTATTAGGATTCATTTATATATATTTAAGACCTTTATTATGTATCACCTACATTTTTGGCAAATAAACTATTCTATTCTATTCATAATAATTATACCTATAATAACAATAAACATCCATAAATAAATAAAAGAAATCAACTTTTACTAAACTTCAATTATCTCGTAACTCGCTTTAGTTGAGATACGGCTTGTGCGCTTAGCAGAGCAGTATTGTGTTTTTTAGGGTACCGTAGCCAAAAATTGTACAAACGGAACCTTTATAGATTCGCAATGTCTGTCTGTCTCTCCGCCCGTATGTCACAGCCAATTTATTGCAAAACAGATTTGAAAACTGGTAGGAATGGAATTAGATGTAGGTATTCTATGAACTGCTTCACTATTTTTATACAAAAACAAAACAAACATAATAATGTCCTCTCCATACATGGAACTGACTTAATTATGTTTATCATCTTACGGCACGTAGGTATTTACCTACTTTCGTCAACTACCTATAACGTCTAATGTAAACCAGTTTTGCTCATGGCTGCACTGAGAACAAAAATTGCGCTATGCCTATATTGTACAAACAGATTGATGTATGTAATATAAATATTAATATCAGTATCTCAATTCAATATGCTAAAACGTTTTGCTTGCGATTTTGAAATATTGGAATACGGATGTCGCCAGAATACGGCCGCCCGCGACGAGAATGAAAGGGGGCGCCCCGCAGTAGATGGAGCTAAGCTCCCTTCACCTCCCCTGCTTCACCCCCTCATTTACCAAAACAGTCGCTTAGTAGGACAGCGCCTTAATGTTGTTTTTATTCTTGTTTCTAAATACTCTAATTTCTTATGGCTGGTGCTATGTATTTTAGTCTTTTGTGTTGGAAATATGGACGTACTTTAAATTTAAGTGGTTGCTAATTATTGCCTTGCCACATTGTATTCTCTATTGTTTATGCATCTAGTAATAAAAGTAAGTGATAAAAAGGATAATTAAAATTCAAATACTTACGCGACATTAAACAAATGACTAAATTCGTTCTTTATGTTCAAATTTTGCAAGAAGTCTGGCATAAGATTGGTCAATGTACATAATTTGTCGAATTTCTGTTTTGTTTTTTCTATAGAACCTTTGTTGCAGATTAACAAACGCTCCAAATATTCCGGATCTGTAAAAATAAAATAAATATGTTAAAATACAAAAAAGCAGTAGGTAAGTGGTATTTATTACATGGAATATATCGACATATGCTGCTTGATTTTTCCTGGCTTCAGCGCCACTAAAAACACATATAAATATACATGCATGTCTATATAGGCAGCGATAGCCTAGTGGAGATACCAACAGACTGCCATGCAGAGGGTATCGGGTTCGAATCGATAGTGCAAACCACAGATTTTTGAAAGTTATGTATATATTAATTTGTTAAGTACTGCTTGCCCTGTGTCTTGGAGAGCACCTTTAGCTGTGAGCCTCAGCTATCATGGAGATATTTGACAATCGTTATGGGTAGTTAGAATAGTCTGAATGAACTGACACAAGTCTTAGCCATGGAATATTACTATCATTTTGAGTTGCCGAGATAAAACGTTGATGTGTGGAAAAGCCAATATCCCTACTTAATATTATAAATTCGAAAGTGTGTATGTATGTGTGTTCCGTTTTCACGCTATAACGGCTGAACCGATTTTGTTGAAATTTAATATAGACATGTATATTGAACCATGGAGACGGACATAGGCTACCATTTGTTGCAAATATTAAACTGGGAAGGATTGTAGGGAGGTTAGAAGTTTGTAGGGCAGACATCTAACTGTTGGAAGGTTTGGAAGTTAGAACGCATGCGCTGTAATAATTGAGTGCGCATGTGCTATCTGTCATGTGTGTATATCTGTCAGTACTGTCGCATCATACATATTGTCAAAATAAAGTGAACATTAGAGTATCCGTACAATAAAGGAAATTTGTGTAACCCCGAATATAACGCGCGCGAAGCCGCGGGCAAAAGCTAATTCTGTATATTTTTATGGTCAGAAAGCGATGTAACCTTGTATCGCAAGGTTGACGTCAACAAACCTAATGCTAATTCCTACAATTTGAAAGCACTTAGTATCATAAGCTCGTTCAAAGATATTTATTGTGTATGTAATACATATTTTGTATTATCCTTGTACATAAAACGCAAATTCAATAGTTATTATTGAGATAATTATGTGCACTTGGCACATGGTAACAGACTTAAATTATTCAAATTAAGTTGGCCAATCGAAGTTAATCTTGACTTTTTTTACACTTTGAATATAGGTAACTCTACTTCTTATATGACTGCTTTGTTGGTCTCGCGGCATAAACGTGCGCGTGGGATTGGGAGGTCTCGGGTTTGATTTCCGGGTCGGGCAAAGTGTTATTGGGTTTTTGCGTTAGGATATTCTCAGTAGCAGCACGGAGTCTGGTAATGTGCCCGGTACGGCAATAGGCTCGCCCCCCATTACATGGGACCAAAAAATTCATGGCGAAACGTGGGTGTAATCCTCCGCCTACCCCTTCGGGGATACAGGCGTGAGTTTATAAAAAAAAAACTTCATATCGACGGTTGAAAGGCTAATTGGTACAAGCGACATTTTTTGCGATATTGAGTTATATACATATTATTCGGAATCAGCAAATTTTTCTCCGTCGTTTGACTCAGGTTTCAATGTTTTTTGACTACTTTTATGGCGCTTAGCACCTACAGCAAAACAGACCTCATTTCTAAGCTCATTGATCTAGACGACACAAAATTAGATAAATTTGAAGACTCGATGACTTAGGCTATTTTGATTGAACGAGTGTCGATTAAGGCATTTGGCTTTTTTGCCGTAGTTGTGGTTTTGTCGTTTGGCCTATTTTGCATTAAACCAAAACAATAAGCTGTGTCGTTTGGCCCATTTTGCATTCAAATACATTAAAATCTTATGGATGCCGAATGATGACCTAAGCTTCTATGTCAAAAACCAGTACAACTAGAAACCGAGAAGTGTATGACGGTATTTATTAACAACAAATGACTATATTTTAAATGTACTCTTTTGTCCATTACTTTGCATGCTATTTTCCGAGATGCCACTCGGTCCATTCTTATAACCTTAATTAATTCCTTGCATTCTGCTTACTTTTTGGCTAAACTTAGTATTATATTCATTTTATTTGCAAAAAAGACACTACTTACAATATTACACATCTATCATACACCCACAGTACACACATTCTCACATCTACACAGTAACAAACCTACCATCCAACATACACATTACCAACTTCCATCACAGAATACACCTATGATTAAACCTCTATGTCTAATAACTCTTAAATTAATGTATATGAATAACCCTCCATTCCGCCACTTTTTTTGCACGTTACCTTATACTGCAGGCTTATATACGGTATATATTAATTAACCAATGTCCCATACCGGAGATAAAAAACTAGTTCTCATCACTTGGTTACTAATACACTGCGAACCAAAATGCACAAAATTCATTACCACCAAAGAAGCAATTACATATGCTAACATTCTATGTAGGTAATTTCGATAATTTTCAAACACTTCTACTAAGTATCAACTTATCTAATGATACTATAATAGTAAACATGGGTATGTTTCCCTTGATTCCGTCCAACATAAAGTTATTTTATTTTTATTGTACAGTGACACAATTATTATTATACATCATCAACTTCCATCCCAAACATTACTCACATCTTCACAACACCGTTTTTACACAAACATTAAACACAATCAACCTCAACACCTACAAAAAATTAATGAAGTGGGCATATAGTGCTAATACGTATCAATTGGCTATCACCTCCTACACCCGCTGCGCATGCATTAGCACATATATTTTACAGTTTCCAATCACTAATTTTAAATTTCGATAAATTAAATAATAAACAATCCGAACTTGATAGTATTTCAGTGGCAGATTCGTCAAGTTGCATGATCGAGGATTGTTAACGTTTACAAAGGTATCATCCGCACACAACTACATTATTGTGTCAAAACATCAGGAGTATTAATAAAAAAATTGATGGCCTCGCTACACTTCTTGAGAGAAGTAAAACAGTATGGGATTTAATAATTCTAACTGAATGTTGGCTATTACACTCACATCCAATATCGGACATCCCCGGCTATTCTGTTTGCGCTACATCACATGTTACATCCCAGAATGAAGAAGTTATCGTGTATTTTCGTAATCTTTCTCAAATTAAGGTTACGGAACACAAACTTGTCGGTGCAAATTGCTTAATAATATCGTTTAATAAAGACATGGTTGTAGTTGCGATATATTGCCCGCCGGCTAATCGAAACGTTTCCGATTGATCCTTACATCCTTAAATGATCTTCTGACGTCACTCTGTTCCTACAAAAATGTAATTTTAACTGGTGATATAAATATTGATATTGCTCCTAATAATAAGGACACGCGGTCAATAGATTACTTAACTATGTTCGCGTATCATGGTATGTTACCCGGTCATATTATACCTACACGCCTAAATAGCTCTTGTCTTGATCACATAATCCTTAAAACTACATAACTGGCCTTTTGTTACGTCGCCCATACCTCAGTTACCGATCACGACACTATTATCCTGTTTCTTTCCACGAGTTCTTAAAATAAATACGACCCCTATCAGACAAAAACAACTAAAGTTATCGACTATAACACAATTGAACAAGAACTTTAGGAGACGGACTTTAGCCTTTTATAATAATATGACTAATGTAAACGAGGCTGCTACCTATTTTATTAACAGTTTGAACACAACTATATTAACTAATACACAACTCAAATGTCTACCTAACCGCAAACGACTGACAAAGCCTTGGATGACACCAGGACTTCTCAGATGTTTGCGAAATAGAGATCGCCTACACTTAAAACTCAAGGAAACACCAGATAATTTAATTTTAAAAACCACATTCACCAGATACAGAAATTACTGCACGAGTATTCTGAGATCAGCTAAACTTATTTTTGAAAAACATCTTATAATTAAGGCACAAAACAACAATAAAAAGTTATGGGAAGCCATCAAATCTATTACTTACTCTACCAAAAAAAAAAACAATCGGCTACTGATCTCCTATCTTTTTCGGATCCCCAACGTTATATTAATGAGACTAACCAGTTTTTTGTTAATATTGGACTCCTTCTGGCCGAAAAAAATGTGGCATCTGCAAAGAAACACCCAGAAGTTCAACATTCTCCAAAATCCCTACATAGCTTTGTGCTACTGGAAACGAATGAGACTGAAATTGACCTATTAATATCAAGTCTAAGAAGCGATTGAGCAGTGGGCTCTGATAATATCTCTGGAGCCTTCCTAAAAAGTTTTAAGAGTATCCTAACTTCGCCAATCACTCATATTTGCAATCTAGCTCTTAGTACAGGCACTTTCCCAAATGCTTTCAAGTTGGCTATAGTTCACCCCATATAAAAATCTGGTGACAGAGACCGTGCAACGAACTACAGGCATATTTCTATTTTACCCGCACTATCAAAAGTTTTGGAAAAACTCATAAATGAAAGACTAACAAAATATTTAGATCACAATCATCTACTTTCTACACATCAATATGGTTTTAGGTCCAGTATACCCACTAATACAACAGTTCTTGATTTAACCAATAAAATTGTAACTCATCTGGACAAAAAAGAAAAAGTAATTGGAATATTTTTAGATCTAGCTAAGGCTTTCGACACGGTCTCTGTCTCCCTGCTCATTACCAAATTTGAAAACATTGGTATACGTGGCCAACAACTCTCTCTTTTTAAGAGCTACTTAACTGGTAGGCGCCAATGTCTGAAAATTGGAGATTGGATTAGTGAGGAACTGCCTATATCCTATGGAGTGACTATGGGTTATACAATGACTCCGGTTCTGATGCCTTGTTACAAACAAATCATATATGTTCACTTGACACTCATAGTAATAACACTGTATTGATGTTTTCTGACCAATTGGGAGTGGGTTTGGGTAGCTTAATAGATAGTTACACTAACCGTCCATTACAAAACTTTTGTTATCCAGGAGAAAGAATGTCTTCATTAGTTAATAAGTTAAAACATGCAGAATTAAATAAACATTCTACGGTTATTATTATGTATGGTGATAGCTTACTAGTTACTAGGAAAGATATACGAGCTTTATCGGATATAATGACTGATAGAAGTTTTAAAGTGGGGTGCAATTTTATAGTCTGTGCATTTCCTTATTCTAAGACCTTATCTGATAAAGAAAACAACCAGATAAGTAAATTAAATCTATTATTATATAATAGTACATATCGTCATAATGACAAAATTTTATTCTTTGACACTAATACTTTTATTAAAAGTTATTTTATTTTAACAAAAGATACTATGTATCTTTCTCGCTCTTTTAAACGACAACTTGCTAAATTATTAGCATTTAATTTATACAGTGACCCAAGTACTGTTAGAGTACATGACAACTCCATTATTGACATTCATAATAATAATAATTTAAATTAAATTCTGAGACAATAGAGAACACCTCTAGCTATAATAAGATTACTCGTAACTCATTGACTAATACACTTAAACATAATAATAAAAATTTGATTAAATTAGTACATCAGAATATTAGAAGTATGATTAATAAAGATTTAGAAATAGAATTGTTTATGAACTGTAATGCTGTTGATATATTTTGCATCACTGAACATTGGCTAAAAAGCAACCAGTTCATGTTCAATTTCAGTAATCATATAGTAGGAAGCTCGTTTAGCCGGCAGCAAGCAGTACATGGTGGCTCGATGATTTTACTTAATAAGCAACTTAAATTTAAGGAGCGTCATGATATTGTAAGTCTGTCTGTTGAGCGAACTATTGAGGTAGCCTGTGTGGAACTGAGGAGATTTATTGTAATAAGTGTATACAGGCCTCCTTCAGCATTGTATGATAGCTTCGAGCGTATCATGGATGAGATATTAAACAAAGTTGCAAAAATAAATAAAAATGTTGTTGTGTGTGGTGACTTTAATGTAAATTTATTGGAGGATAGTAGTCTTAGTACAAAATTGAAAGCGCTGTTTCTATCATATAATCTGAAGAACTTATTCTTAGAGCCCACAAGAGTTACTTCCTCTACATCTACTTGCCTAGATAATATATTTACAGATATCATAGTAAGAGACAAGCAAATTATTAGACAGTTAGACTCAGACCATTGTGGACAGCAGATCTCCTTTAATGATAACAGTAAGAATGTTTCTAGGCAAAATATAGTTGTAATACCTAAAACTGCAACTCGTTTTGCTAGGTTTCAAAGTAAACTAATGACTAGCTGGTCACTGTTAGATGATGAAGGTGACCCTAATTTGTTATATAATAGCTTTTTCAAAGCGTTTTGTACAGACTTTAATTTGGTTTTCACACCTAGAACGATTACAGTTGGAGGTAATGCAACCTTCTGTGAATGGGCAACAACTGGGCTTCACAAAAGTAGAAAGAGATTGTATGAGCTATATGACGAGAGAAACTTTAATTTAAGTGAACAATTTCAGGATTATGTTAGAAACTATGCTAGGATATTTCGGAAACTTTGCAAGAAAGCTAAGTCTCTTTACCTGAGTTCAAGGATTAGGAGTAGTGACGATAAAATGAAAATGACATGGAATATAATAAACAGCGAGACTGGGAAAGTTAAAAGTAAAAGTTCAAAATTTAGTTTGAACATTGATAACGACACTATTACATCAGACTCAAAAGTTGCATCGGCGTTTGAAAGTTTTTTTACTGATATCCCCGTTATTACTACTAGATCTTTGGACTCATCAACCAATGCAGCGGAATCTCTTTTAAAAGAAAACATGAGTACAACCTATAGTAATTTCTCATTTCAGTATATAAATTCAAATGATGTTATAAAAGCTTTTAATACTATAAATTTAAAGAAGACTGCAGACTTGTGGGGAAATTCCGTTACTATTACCAAGTCCATTATTGCTTTAGCTGCTAACAGATTAGCTTTAATATTTAATAAGTGTATTGACTGTGGTGTATTTCCTGATCTTATGAAAGATAGCAAGGTAATACCTTTGTACAAAGCAGGTAGCACATCAGACCCCACCAACTATAGGCCAATTTCTGTGCTGCCCACATTTAGCAAAATTTTTGAGAAATTGATACTAGACCAACTGCAAAGTTATTTTAATAACAACGAGCTTCTACACTCTAAACAATTTGGTTTTACAAAGGGGCGCTCCACGACCGATGCCGGTGTTGAGCTTGTAAAACATATCTTTGATGCCTGGGAGGATTCACATGATGCTTTAGGTGTCTTCTGTGATTTGTCCAAGGCCTTTGATTGTGTAGAACATGATACATTGATCAGGAAATTACATCACTATGGTTTAAGTAGTTCTGCTCTGCATCTTCTTACTTCATATTTGAGTAATAGGATTCAGAGAGTTGATGTCAACGGGACGCGTTCGCATGGGTCTGTAGTCAAAATGGGCGTCCCACAGGGTTCAATCCTCGGTCCTTTTTTATTTTTAGTTTATATTAATGACTTACCACATCTCGTCAATGACAAGCACGGGATAGTACTGTTTGCTGATGATACCTCACTTTTATTTAAATTAAAACGACAGCAAATTGATATGGACGATGTAAACATTGCTATCTCAAAGGTGGTTCGCTGGTTTGAGGTTAACAACCTGCTTTTAAATAGACTAAAAACTAAATGTATTCGATTTTTGATGCCTAACGTCAAACAAGTGAACACCTCAGTAAAGGTTAAGGATGATGTGTTGGATCTTGTGGATAACACCAAATTTTTAGGCATTACACTAGATTCTAAGCTGCAATGGGGACCACACATTAGTAAATTGTCGAATAGACTCAGCTCTGCAGCATACGCAGTCAGGAAAATTCGCCAGTTAACTGACATTAACACTGCCAGGCTTGTATATCATAGCTATTTTCATAGTATAATGTCATACGGTATTCTCCTGTGGGGAAATGCTGCCGACATTCAGACCATCTTTGTTCTGCAGAAAAGAGCTATTCGAGCAATTTATAATTTGGATTTTGGGGCTTCGTTAAGGAATAAATTCAAGGAAATAAACATTTTAACAGTTGCAAGCCAGTACATTTATTCCAACCTAATATATTTATTCCAAAACAAGGCCTCATACTTAAAGAAAAGTGATATCCACAATTTGAATACTAGAAATAAGAGTAAGCTAGTAGTGCCGGCTACCCGGCTAGAGAAAATAAAAAAATCTTTTCAAGGCCAATGTGTGCGCTTTTACAATAAAGTGCCAAGCAATATTCAAAATTTAAGTTATAATAAATTCAAAAAGATTATAAAACGTAAAGTTTGTCAAAAAGGGTACTATTCAGTGCTAGATTATATTGAAGATAAAAATGCTTGGGATTAATTTGCTCGGTCCCACAGGCTACTTATGTTTGATTAGTGTTAAGTTTCATGGGAGTGTGAGTTATTGTGTCTATAGTCTATATTATGCTAGTAAGTACTTTTATATTATTATTTAAAAAGCCTTATTAATTGACAACAACATTATAGACACACCAGCTCATAAACTTATGAAAAATTCAATGTAGTTACTAAGTTTTTACATTGTATAGAATCAAGACGTAGAAAAGAGTGGCCCGGAGTTTCTTGCCTGATTCTTCTCACGAGGCTCTACTTTCTGAACAGGCATTTTTTTCAATGCTCAACTATGTTAATATGCATTTAAAGTTACTTTTTATTTTTTTTATTTGTATGACTTTCTGACATGTCCAAAAAATTTTAACATTTTTATGGAAATAAACATATTTGAGTTTGAGTTTGAGTTTGAGTGCCCCAGGGTAGTATCATCGGTCCAACATTATTTCTAATTTACATCAACGACCTCTGTCAGCTCAATCTCCAAAATGGCTCAATTTTTACCTACGCCGATGATACTGCCCTAATATTTCATGCATCTTCATGGGAGTTGGCCTTCAGTCGCGCTCAGTTGGGACTCAACGCAGTGGTAACTTGGCTTACTAATAACTTGTTAACATTGAACGTGGACAAAACAAAATACCTTACATTCTCACTCTCATCCCAAGGTAAATGCATTAATGGTTCCCACACCTTGATTGCACATTCCTGCAGCTCACAATCACATATGCATTGCAGTTGTCCCAAACTACAAAGAACTGAATGTATAAAATACTTAGGTGTACAGCTAGATAATGTTCTTTCATACCATTGCCACATCGACACACTTGCCTCTAGGTTGCGTAAATTAATGTATGTTTTTAAGGGACTCCGACATGTTGCCGATACAGGGATTCTAAGACAAGTGTACTTGGCTCTGTGCCAATCACTTACTCAATATTGTATAGTTACTTGAGGTGGAACCGATAAAACCCATTTGTTGAGGTTAGAACGTGCTCAGAGGGCACTTCTTAAAGTTGGATGGAAATTGCCTTTTCATTTTCCTACTACTAAACTATACGAAACTAGTGGTGTCCTCTCAGTTCGGCAATTATTTATCTTAAATACCATTTTAACTACGCATTCACGGATCCCTTACGAACCATCAAAATTCGCAACAAATCGTCGTAAACATACCGTATGCCAAACGCGATTGATACGGACTAGATTAGCGCAGCATCATTTTTGCTATCTTAGCAGCTTTATTATATATATATAAGGTAAATAAAATCTTAGATATCTATCCGATGTGCAGAACCGAATGTAAAAAGACTGTTACAAACTGGTTGCGTGGTCTTAAGTATGATGACACAGATATCTTAAGGCGCTGTTATACCTCAGAAGCCGTGAAACACCTAATTTTTCGTCGCGCATCTAGCCATAACGGTACATATTACAAACTAGCAAAAAATAGAGCTTAAAGTCAAACGTCTGAACAAAAGACTTTTGAAAGAATTTTTTATGTATGTAAAATAGAATCACGGTAAAAAAATCACAAAATCGAGGCAGAAAATAATCTTTCGTCTCACTGTTTGCAATATTTTGATCCTAAGCTGTCATATTTTATTTGATAATATTGTAGGAAATCTAATGAACTAAAGAATTACCCTATTTATTTTCATATTATACGTGTATATTTTGTAAAATTAAATAAAATCTGCCAAACGTCTATGATTTTGACGCTCGGTAGATCCCATCAATATCAAACGCTTCAGCAATTTAAACCTTATTAGTATAAGCGGTGTACTGAGTGTCAGTTGCTAGTTTACGCCCCGCCCAGACCTCATCATTCGGCTATGAGCCCTGTGAGAGATAGGTCATGTCGCTTGCGTCTCCGCTGCACGAAATTTTACGTAAACCTGTTTGTTTTTATAATACGCATTTGAGTTCGTAATTTCATGTTTTATGTTATAGACTGAATACTTTGAATCAAATAAGCTTTTCATGTAACTATGGGCACATATAATTAGGACCTAAGTTTATACTCTTGTTGCGTTTAATGTGTTATTGTTTCTGTGCTTATAAATATATAATTAGAAGAATAAAATATGGACAATTAGAGAAATGAAGTTCTACGAAGGATTTGTAAATAGAAATTCATCCATGGCCAAGTGATTATGAAATATGTAACATTTTTACACAAATTATTTTCATAAGAGTCTTTTATGACTAACTATGTTATATCGATTATGCATAATATAATTATATAAATTATTCTCACAATACATAGCTGCCACAGTTTTCAATTTTTGAAAGAGTAATAATATAAAATCGAATAATTTTATGTACAGTCAGCATCAAAAGTCGATGACCACATTCAGATTTTCAAAATCATTGAACATTTTATCACCCATAAATCGCTCAACAAGAAGGGCGCCAGTATTGAATGAACATCATTAAAGTTCAAAACTAACTGAACACTACATGTCAAAGGTCACTGAACACCATTTTGTCAAAAATTGCTGATCATTATAATATCCGAAAACATTTAGAATCATCAGTTTGAATTTATACCATCAACGTTATGATAGATTTTTTTGTTCGATTGAATTGTAACCTTATTTGTAAAGTAATAAGACTTATTTTCAAAAATCACGTAGATTCCGTTCAAATTCAGCGTCGACTTAGTTTATGATTTTTATATTTACGATTGATTTAGAACCCAATCCGAGGATCTAGTGCGAAATTTACACGGTGATGATAGGCTAGTCGACGGTAACAATTTTCATTTATTTCCTTAATGCACCCTCTATCGATCGCTACTAATATAATAATAAGGGCCGACAAAGGCGCTTTTAGAAAATCTATGGAAATAGGGTTGTTTCCAACTAGTCAAATCAAGCACTTTTAATTAAATGTCAAAAACGACCTTTGTCAAGGGTTTTGTATGAAATATGATATAGTGACGTCATAGTGTTTTGCTGTCAAGTAGAATACTTATTATCAATAATTTGACGATAAAAAAATGTTAAATTAAGTTTAAACATTAATTGATGAATGAAACTACTATTATTTTGACATGTTTCACTAGATAAAAATACTTGTATAATTTATTTCACATGCAGGAAACTTCCGTGACGATCGCGTGCAAAAGTCGTGGTTTGTTTGAAAAACAAACTCTTGGTAGACCCCCTATATACATATTAAGACTCATTTTTAAAATTCACACAAATTCTGTTTTAATTCAATTCTTTGTAAAACTGTTTACCCTTGAATGTAAAATAATATTTCTACTTAATTATCACTTTGTATCGAATGTAAACCATTGCAGTTGCAATTATTTATCATCTATAAAATATTGTATTAGCTTAAAAGACTATAGTATTATATAAAATTATTTACTTCAAAATACTTTTATAATAATATAATTAATCACATTAGTTTATCAAATGTAACGACCTCCTTTATTTAGTTCTCGGACGTCACTGGCCGTACTGGCCGAATGACTGGTGACGTGGTGTTATACTTTTTTTACCATAACTTGTTTAGCGACCTTTGAAAAGTCATGGTCACCTATTTATGACCTTTTAAGATAATCATTCATTTCTGGCGCTTGTCATGTTGAGCAATTTAGGTATATTATGGTGTACAGTGATATTGAAAATCTAAATGTGGTCATCAACTTTTGACGCTGACTGTACCTATATTGCAAATTCATTAGCTTGTCAGAGCGCCTGGAGCGCTAAGATGCCGCCACGGCGAACAATATACAGCGCTAATATGGCGCTCCGCAATCCGCACACAAGCGGTAACGAATGTCGTATTATTGTGTTGTGAACATAAACCTATTTAGGTACATCGGGTAAAACTTTGATTATTCATAAACTATTAGGTATGTCTCAGTACATCTAATATCTTTTTAATTTCTAAAATCAATCATTTATAAGTAAGAAGGTGACTTCTCTGTTTGCTATAACACAAGATATAGTATTTTTTTAATAATAAAGTACGTAACTAATTATCTTTATTGTAATTCCAGTGAAGTTAAAGATAACAGTTCTGCAACGTCTTACACACATTTGACTGCAGTCATTCCTAACACAATCTGTTCAAGAGCTAGCCAAGAAATGGCAAAAAAAAAATTAACAAATTTGACTCAAATTCCGTAGTGATAAGCAAAAATTACAAGAGGGATAGCAGTGACTGGTTCGAATTGCGTAAGAATATGTTGACAGATTGAAATTTTGGTATAGTGGTAAAAAGAAGAGATAACAGCAGTAAAGCCAACTTAGTAAAAAATATTTTGTACAAATAAAATATTTGCAATGTAAAATCAGTTGCGCATGGAATCTAAAATTAACAACTGGCTTTGCAACATCTGGCGAAGCAAGAAAATGTAACAATTGAGCCTTGTGGATTATCAGTTTATTGCTGCCACGCCAGATGGATTAATAGGTCCAAACACGATTGTGGAAATTTAATGTTCTATAGTTGCCTATAAGAATGGCCTGGAGAATAGTATAAGAGCAAATAAAATACAAATATGGAAACATGATAAAAAAGTGAACTGACTACTCTAAACAAATATTGTAATTGTTATTACCAAATTCAGGGGCAACGCCACGTTACACGCAAACAAAAGTGTTTATTTGCTATGTGGAGTGGCGAAAGTATACCACTAAAAATAGAAATTATAGAAAGAGATGATTTTTTCTGGGAGAAGAAAAGTTTGTAGCGTTTTATATGAATTGGCAGTTGCCTGAAATTGTTGATTCTCGTCAAGCTCAAGGGATGGCGAGATCACGGAGAGGAAAATGTTTCATCAGTGCTTGAAATGTCTACAATACCAAGCCGTAAAAGGAAAGTAAATGAAACTGTGCCTCGTGAACAACAGCAAATAATAAGTATTGAAGCCTTATCACCTCACACAGCCTTTCATTCGATGTGAATAAGAAAACCTGCCGGGTTGTAGCAGACAGCTAACTTTGATGAGCTGTAAACTCTGTATATCGTGAATAAATGATAAATTAATATAAATCAATATATTTTAATATTTATTTTCTTTGAAACAACACATATTTGAAGCGAAAGAAAATTTTTATATTTTTCCATACAAACATGTATTCAAATTCTAATTCTATAATTTTCTAAGCGACATAGCAGTATCTCATGAATAAGGTATACCGTATATCCACATATATTTTTGATGTTTCATCTATATCTTTGAAAAATAATATGGTTTGGGTTTCTAAACGAGTCGCCTGAATTTGAGGGTATTGGTAGAGTAGGGGGCTTAAGGGAGTTTGTTTTATCCTCTAAAAGTAATTTTGGCTGCCGGAGTTGCGTCTAAATATTTTTAAGCAATTTCCAAAATTTCATAAAGACTTCGGCAATTATGCAAAACGGAACGTAGTTTTTATACTTTAGTACAGTTTTACAAATGTCATTGTAAGGTTTTATGTTAAAAACGTGAAACGAAGCGCAAAACTGCCATCTTGGAATGATCATATTGACAGCTAATGTCAAATTTGTGCGTCATTCCTTTCGAGTGCCTAGGGTTAGGTGCGACTGTAATAAGTAACTAAATAGGTTATGTTAGGTTCTCTTTTGACCCTTAATCCGAAAATAGGAGCCCTTCGCAGGGCTCCGTCAACCTTAGTTTATTAAACTAGTGTGATGAATGTGGAAGTTGGCAGTGCCATACACACCGATGTTTGGAGATTTTTTTTTCAGAGGAAACCAAGTATTTCCGGCATGTAAAAATGGTGAGGGGGGTTTCAAGACCTCCCCCCTCCCTCTCCAATCACTCACAACCCCTAAAAACGGCGACGTATTTCGAAACCTTTACCATAATAATTATACCTATAATAACAATAAACATCCATAAATAAATAAAAGAAATCAACTTTTACTAAACTTCAATTATCTTGTAACTCTCTTTAGTTGAGATACGGCTTTTGCGCTTAGTAGAGCAGTATTGTGTTTTTTAGGGTACCGTAGCCAAAAATTGTAAAAACGGAACCCTTATAGATTCGCAATGTCTGTCTGTCTGTCCGCCCGTATGTCACAGCCAATTTATTGCAAAACAGATTTGAAAACTGGCAGGAATGGAATTAGATGTAGGTATTCTATGAACTGCTTCACTATTTTATACAAAAACATGGAACTGACTTAATTATTTTAATTATTATCTTACGGCACGTAGGTATTTACCTACTTTCTTCAACTATTAATACCTATAACGTCTAATGTAAACCAGTTTTGCTCATGGCTGCACTGAGAACAAAAATTGCGCTTTGCTTATATTGTACAAACAGATTGATGTATGTAATATAAATTTTAATATCAGTATCTCAATTCAATCTGCTAAAACGTTTTGCTTGCGATTTTGAAATATTGGAATACGGATGTCGCCAGAATACGGCCGCACGCGACGAGAATGAAGAGGGGCGCCCCGCAGTAGTCATAGCTAAGCTCCCTTCACCTCCCCTGCTTCACCCCCTCATTTACCAAAACAGTCGCTTAGGACAGCGCCTCACACACACACTTACCCACATAGATACGCACAAATACACCCCACACGCACGTTTTCACATAAAATCCCACCCACATATACAAACAAACACACATACACACAAATATACGGTATGCATGCTTTTAGTTAAAGAAATATATATACCTATCTATATAATTATTATATATAATTTATCATAATATCTTGTACCATGTTCTCTTGCAACCCTTATTTTATGAGACAGTTATGTCTATTTTCAAATTTATATAAACAGCTGTGATGTAAATTTGTTAGAGAGGGGCCTGGAGATTTGTCATACAGGTTTCGAACCTACTACAGACTCCAGTTCTCTCACAAAGGTCTTATTCAACAGCTGTATTGACATCTAATTTTATTGTTTCTATATATATGTACCTTTTGAGAGAAAAAAATAAATAAATTATTATTATATTATTATTATATATCTACTAATAATCTAGTAAGAGGTCATTTTGTTAAATCCTGCAGTCTAGTCCCTCTAATGGGCATCTGCATCACACTACTTCACTCTGGCGTAACACCATCATGTTGCTTACAATCATTGTGCAGTTGACTCTCCTATTGTTTTATTCTAAGTCGTTGCTTGAGCCACCATACCGTCAGCAATTTTTTTTACGGCAGGCATTGGAACCATTTTGCCTTTCTCAAAAGAATACTAAATTTGATGCATTTTGGGCTAACCAGCATAAAATTTCTAAAATAATACACAATTTACAACAGTAAAATCTTAAAAAGAATCCTTACTTAATTAGGGATAAACTATATAAAATTAATAAAAGTCTATCAAATAGTTCTTTTTCTATGATTTTCTTTTATAAGAAAAAGTTTTATCCATCCTCCTGCAAGTTTTACTAAATGTCGCTTAGGTCAATTAGCCTTTCAACCGTCGATATGTATTCAACATTATAAATTATAAGTAATAAAAGCTATGTTATGTTTATTGTGCTTAAAAAACAAATGCCGCACCAGGTACCAATCTTGAGAAGCGAGTATTATCCTACTACCCACATTTCGCCATTCTACGATTTTTTTTATTCGTCAACGTAATAGGGAGCGTACAAATTGCCGTTTAATCCTAGCAATTATACAATCAATGGCCGTAAAGTAAGGCGTAGGTACAAATTAAGATTTTTTGAATCACACAGAATTAAACTACCAGTTGCCATGCAGCGTAAACATTATATTCTCATACATAAGAACTGGTTTTGAAAGGTGATTGTAGCTAAAATTATATATTTGGTATATCAAAGAATGTCTATGAGCCTTTATAGCCGGCTTTATAATATATAACGCAGTTCTCCGGCCGTTGTATTGTATGGCACCAAAAATTTATAATAAGCTTCCAAAAGAATATAAATCTTTAAATTTAAAAATATTTAGGAACAAGGTTAAAGAAATGTTAGTAAAAAAGTGTTACTACAGTATTAACGACTTTTTAGATGACACTTTTTAGTTTAACTATTATTGCACTGGTGACTTTTGATTTTATTATTATTATTATTTTTTAATTTTTCTTACATTTTTAATTTCTGGACATTATTTTTCTGACATTTCATTAACCGACATTAGCTTTTAGTTTAGTAAGTTTTTTTAATTGTTAACCATTAATGTAATGAATTTATGACTGTGAACTAATTCTTCTTTTATTAATATTTGAATTAATTAATATAATTGCTTGCATATAGTTCCTATAATTAACATAATAATTAAATTTGAACGCCGTCATGGCAAGATATGTTGATACACGCTTTAATAAAAAACACCTTATGTAAAGGATATATCCTGTATATACTACGCATGTTTAAAGCGAATAAAATTGTATCTGTGTATCTATCTACCTTCTATCTGTCTGTATGAATGCGACAAACTCAAAAAGCACGAAACGGTTTTTAAAATAAATAGTGTGATGATTACCGAGGAAGGCTTAGGTGTGTATAATTCACACGGGCGGAGCAGCAGTCAAAGTGTTGTAGGTACTAAAACTGATTTTAAGTGGTATAATTTATTTGCTCAGAAGGCCATTATAATTTACACTCATTCTGAATGTTGACCAAATTGAGATTGAATCTTGAATTTTCTTGCAGTTTGTGTTCAATTAATTGTACTGTAAAGAAGTTACAGAGTCAGTTTGACATTATTAAATAAAGATGAGAAAATATATATGTCAGCAAATGCTCTTCCTTGCGGACTTTATACAAACAAGTTTTGAGATATAACAATTACATTGCACAAAATTATGGTGTAGTGGTTAAAGCGGTCGCCTCACCGTTATAAACTGCGTCGAGTGTTGTGGGTTCGATTCAAACGTAAGGCAATACTATGTTAGTAAAGAATATGCGCGTGCTCTATGTAACTTACGTGCCAAGAGATTAGTCTTCTGGTATAAAGCTGGTATCGTAAGTGCAGCTTGAAGAAAAGCCTAGTTTGTCTTCCCAGGAGTTATTTGATCATCGCTACCCGTAACAAGTATGACATTCTAGGGTTATATCAGTGTAGGTGTAACTGCGGGAATCCTCTAGTATTTTTATAAACGCAAATGTTTTTGAGCACCTGATGATGATGTTGATGGTGAGATGTATGTTACTCTTTCCCACAAAAAATACTGAACGAGATTTTATGTAACATTACAGTTATATAGCATAATAATTATACGCCAGAATAACAATTAAAATGAAACATAATACTAATAATTATATACGATGATAAACCGAAAAGGTTACAAATTCGTCTACATAAAATCTTCTCCGGATTTGAATCAATGCTGTTGTAAATTTAGTTTCAATGTCAGTGGCGTAGATTTAAAACAGGTCTTATCAGTGGGCACGAGAATCATAAAGTATAATATAATACATACAACTTTAATACTAAACATTATAAGGAATAATGAATGTTAAACTTCCTGAATGCCAATTCTCGTAAATAAATCTGTTCTAAATGCAGTTTCGATCTAATATCTGTCATCATCTATGAGCAGCAGTAATCTCCTAAATTAAATGATATTGCGACTGAAAAATATGTCAAAATATGTGTCATCGAAGAACTATATTGGCCGAAAAGACTATAATGGCATTAAGTTAGCAGAATACGAATTGTGAGTCAATTCAAAATCTAATCGCATTTCGTTCAAAATATAGTGTCGATGTCAGATAAAAGAGGAGAAATAGCCCCCCTTAAGGTGGCCAATTCTCCTATTTTTATATGACATTGATATTATATTTTGAATTGACCCAGAAGCGGTATTCTGATAACCTAATGTAATTATCGTATAATTTGAAATAAACAGTTCGTCGTTGACACATATACATACACACTTGTTTCAATTTACGATCTCGTTACAACTTCGTTCAATTATCAGATAATTTAAAAGAATACGCTTTTTGTAACGTAAGTATGGCACTGACATGATATCGAAACTAAGTATATTTATTTAGGAGAATTGGGCCCCTGATCACTATGCAGGCTGCACTAAGTATTCCTTACATATAGTCTTTTGAATACAATTAAAAACAGTAATCCCTAACAACACACATACACCAAATCGGTCTAACCGTTTTATAGATAAACCGAACAAAATATTTCTTTTCTTTTTATAAGTATGTCAATGAAAAAAATATTTTGTTATAAAAAAGAACTAGGTATTAGGTATTTATAATTATCTGTATTCTTATATTTTTGCAAAAAAATATTTTAGAACTTGATAAGCTCATTACAAGGCTAGGGTTTTATATCTTCTCGTATAAGTAATCTTATATTTTATGCCAGACATTGAACGTTGATATTTGCAAACAATTCTATAATAAGAAAAATAATATATTAAGTATAGATGATGAAGAAACATAATGTTATATTAAATCAAAATATGACAGTGATGATAGCACTACTCTATGACAAAGAATGGCGAAGTGGTAAGAGCTGTCCACCAAGATCAGAGTTGCGGGTTCGATTCATCGGCGGACAACACTTTGTGTGATTCCAAATCTGTTCGTTCTTTGTGTCTGTTGTTTATGAGTATGTTTGTAAAATTTTCAGTGCTACAAAATTCATTACGAGTTTGAGAATTTCCTGTTACATCACAAATACTGAATATTCGAACCATGTTATCCAGGAAAAGATAGCCCAATAATTATACTCCATCATGCTTTAAAGTGCATTGCGACCGTAGGACTAAATGTACATGTAGGATTTTTAAGTCTTTAACTATTTAATTTTTAATTAGACGTTCACAAGCGTCACATTGCGACCTAAATGAATAAAGAATTTTGACTTTTACTTTAAACTTTTATGACTCACCAAATTTCTTGACAGTAAAATGATTCTGTTTCTCAATCCAATCTTCCAACTGCTTTATGTCTTGTTTAAATTTGTTCACATCATCGTACCCGTAAGCTTTCCGAACAGTTAGCAACTGGTTGTCATGAAACTTTAATATCGGATTCGGTTTTATTTCTTCCATGTTTTACAACAGATAAATAATTTGTTTAATAATAATGCTTCGCGTGCGGACTGTTGAATTGATACTGATTGATACTGTTGTGCGAAGGTTATCAGTATTTTAACAGGGGGAATGTACCAATATCTGGTATGGTCATGTTATTTTTAAAACGATCGTGAACATTACCAAAATATAATATAGTTGGAAACATAACAATATTCACGAGAACTGTCTATTACGCATTCAAGACGCACGTACCGTGTACTTCATTTGCATTAGTAAATAGAAGAGTACTTGCTTTACTAAATAGAAATCAATTCATTAATGTTTTGGACGTGTGATGAGTTATAGAGGTCATAGTTGAAATAAATTGCTGTTTGTTTTTTTTTATTTCTTGTCATTAAAAGTAGAATTATTGGGGCATTTTCTTTAGTAAACATTGATGGTTGGTTAAACTATTAGACGATATCGCTAAAATTACATTATAACTGGGGTTCGTCGTGTTTCTTGAATCTTGAGTTGCATAGTATTTTATAGTGATCTTATTATATTTTGATCATGATGATTTTCTATATATATTTAGGAATCTAGTTTAGTTCTATACTCTTATCTTATTATAAACGGGTATATATCTTTGCTTTAATTTGGTTTACGTTCTGTCTTGAATGAAATTTGGACGTCGGGCTCTGTTTATGACGCAGGCACCCACAAACAATTTATTTTTAATATTGCTCTCTTTAAAGGTACCGTATCTAAGCTTAGTGCGCGTAAAGCCACGGACGACTGTTAGTTTAATACATTACAATAACAACAGCTGTTCGTTTTTATTTATTAATATTATTTCATCCTCCTAGCGTTATCCCAGTTTCAACCTGGGGTCCGCTTACTAGTCTAACCGGATTTGGCTGAATGCTAGCTTTTCCACGGAGCGACTGCTTGTCTGACCTCCGCAACCTGAAGGATTAGCGATATTTCATGGTTTAGGCTAGTGTCAGTTTATTTAGAAGGTACTGACGCTCTACAACGACTGTCAAAGATCTTCACGATAACCGGGACCGACGGCTTAACGTGCTCTCCGAGGCACGGGTCAAGCGATAATAATAATAACTTTATTCAATAAAATAAACGCCACATGTTACATATAAGAAAAATATTACAGTAAAAATAATTAAATTAAATTTTATAATTCAGTATAATGTATGCGATAAGTGCCTTTGTTAAATTGTGGTACATTGATGCGTACTTACTTTATTTATTACGGTAATACATTATATTTGGTAAATATAGCTATTTTAATGTTTACCTGAACTAGACTTTAACACCTGTGTTTCAGGAAAAAAATCTTAAATAATAATAATAAAGGGCTATATTTTAACATAATAATAATCATGAACTGCCAATATGTAATAGAAAGTAGACTTAATATTATGATTTGTTGTAACTTAGCGTAGGTACTTACACACTATTTTATTACTGTAAGCAAATTCTCTGTATCAGAGTAGGTCATTGTCATTAGGTGTTTTGTAACAACAAGATGACACTGCTTATAACTTATGCTATATAAATCTAAGGTTTTATTTAATTTATTATATAGGAAAGGTCCGAGGAAAGCAAAGAATCTATTTACATAAACACCGATAATTAACAACTCGTTTTTATTTATTATTTGTTTAACATAAATAAATTGTTTTAGTCGGACATGTGTTGGTTTGTTTACCCGCCTTTTTATAAGAACCTGTTTGGCCTACTCATAAATTATGCATACGTATTGTTACGCCATCTATCGGTGAATGAGGGTACTAGAAGAGATTGAATGTATCGGTGGTTTAAAGGTAATTCAGCTACTCTGTACTGTATCGAGTATAGACTGTTCGAGATTATTTCGACAGTTTTGTGGAAGAGTCTAGAATGCGCTAGTGATGTTATCCGGCCAGTATAAATAGAGCGAGAGCGCGCGAGACAGGACAGTAACAATTGAATAGCGAAGCGATAAACGAGAGCGAAGGAAATAAGTCGGAAGTGTTTAGTGTTGTTCTAGTGGTGTGAATAGTGTGTTTTATTAGTGAAGTGAAAATTAAGTGTGTGTATCTAGTGTTATTGTGTTAGTGAATAAAGTGCAGTTTTTCTGGCATAGTGTATATAATTTATCACGAACCCCAGCTCGTAACAAATTGGTGTCAGAAGAAAGGGATAAATTATGCCGCTTATGCCGAAGGAAGAAACTGACGGAGTGCGTACCAGGAACCAGCGCCAGCAAGACCTGGACCAGAGACGCTTCGGAGACGTTCCTTCTCCATCGTCTGGTGGATCAGGCGACTCCGCGGCTGCAGTGGAGCCTGCAAGCGCACACTCCATGGCGGTGTCCGACATCGCGGCTCTGATGGCGTTCATGCAGGAGCACGCGCGCCGCATGGAAGAACAGCGACAGCGCGACAAGGAGGAGCAGGCTCGCCGTCAAGAGGAGCACGCGCGCCGCCTGGAGGAACAGCTTCAGCGCGACAAGGAGGAGCAGGCTCGCCGTCAAGAGGAGCGCGCGCGCCGCCTGTAGGAACAGCTTCAGCGCGACAAGGAGGAGCAGGCTCGCTGTCAAGAGGAGCACGCGCGTCGTCAGGAGGAGCAGGCTCGCCGTCAAGAGGAGCATGCGCGCCGCCTGGAGGAACAGCTTCAGAGCGACAAGGAGGAGCAGGCTCGCCGTCAAGAGGAGCACGCGCGCCGCCTAGAAGAACAGCTCCAGCGCGACAAGGAGGAGCACGCGCGCCGCCTAGAAGAGCAGGTGGTGCTTATGAAGGACCTCAGCGCCGCTGTAGGGAAGGACTTGAAGGCGGTCAAGGAGGAACTTCAGCAGCACGAGGTCCGTATCAGCGACGTAGAGATGCTCGTACACGACAAGCTTGAGACTCGCGTCGCCTTTATAGAGAAACGTGTACACGACCACCACGAGACCTGTGTTGCTGAAGTGGAGAAGAAGTTGCGTGGGCTCGAAGTGACACCAGCGGCTGTAGCGCCCCGCACCTCGTGGATTTAAGGTTCCACCATTCGATGGCTCGTCATCATGGTCTGCATACAAGATCCAGTTCGAGGCTGTGATGCGATCGAATGGGTGGACCAAAGATCAGGCCTTAACCGCCCTAACCTTGGGCCTTCGCGACCGGGCCTTGACAGTGTTGGAGGCACTCGGGCAAGACGTCACCTACGAAAAGCTCCTGTAGGCCTATTGCGTATCTCAGTTGACAACTGAAAGTGATGATCACTTGGCAAAGTGTACATCAAATAATTGTCAAACAGCAAAATTCGTATCGGCTAACATCAGTGGCTAACTGAGATGACGTCATAGGCACCCGGTGTCACTGATAGCCACTGAACCTTATTTTGACAGATGATTGTGTATCGATAATTTAATATTGCGATTGTCTAAGCTTAGTGGGCATCAAATTGATAGTCACTTCGGTTGAAGTTGCCTTCGTGAAAGACACCACTCAAAGGTAGTGTTTTTCGAGTTGTAGTGATTATCACTGAAGCCTATATTGGACGGAAATATTTAAAACTTACTTTGTTTGATTTATATAGTGTCCTTTGTAAACTTTGTAGATATTTCACGACCTTCATTGCTCAATTTTGCTGAAAAACAGCGGAAAAAGAAGCGAGTTCGCATCCAACAACGCCGTCTACGGGATGCTAGTGACCCACTGCAGTTGCCAGAAGGCGAATTTATTGCCAATTTTCGCTTGAGCAAAGTTGGTTTCCAGCAAGTGTTGGAGAAAATTAATCCTCTCATGCCACAAGCTCAACGGAAAACAGCTGTGCGCAATGAATAAGCACTAATTTAATTTGAAAATATATGGTTTACTTATACGTATATTTAAAACAACAATGTATAACATTTCCGACTTGTTTGATATCACAAAGTCATTCACTTTTCACAATATCCACTTATTACATACATACATACATATCGTCACACCTTATTATTAGTTTAAAAACAATAGAAATGAATACTCAAACAACGTTAAATAAGTTATACTTATAACACTTACGATGAATCTTGTTTTACCAAAATTAGTTTGTTTGGGCTTTCACAAGCGAATACACAAAATCAAAACAAATATATTTTTCAACTTTATATTGGACAATGGATGCTGACATATTTTCCAACAATTCGCGCCAAATTCATGTCTCAGAAGCGAATTTTATTGCTAAATTAAGAAGTCTTACAATCTATAAAGTTTTAATGGTTCAATGTGTATTCTTAAAACAGTCGTATGGTGTCGATAAAAAATAGTGAAGTGTTAACAACAATTTGATAGGCACTGACAATATGTGTCATACGCAATACCAAATGAACCATAATCTCGGTTGACATCAAACTTCGGTGTACATCGAAGTGGCGATGGTAACTGTAACTGTCAAAAATACGCAATAGGCCTGCTGGAGGCGCTGGAGGCGAGATACGGTGACGCGCACCTTGAACACGTTTATCGTGCTCAGCTGAAGGACAGGACACAACGCACCGGAGAAACTCTGCAGCAGTGGGCTCTAGAGGTGGAAAAGCTGGTCAGGAAGGCATACCAGACGTCGCGAAATTAACAGAACACCATGCAAGCTGACATTGGACACGGGTGCTTCTCGCACAGTCATCGGTTTCCATCTGGCAAGACGGGTTCTTCGGGGCTGCTTCAGGAACAATGAATGTGTGAATCTGAGAACAGCTACCGGTCAGCACATAACCGTCCGAGGTGAAATGGAGGTGGATCTGAAGCTAGGCAACAAAGTTTACCGTCACAAAGTCATCGTAGCCGATATAGTGGACGACTGCATCCTGGGCCTAGACTTCATGCGGAAGTATCGCTGCGAGATCGATGTTAACCAGGGAGTGTTGAAGTGTGCCTCGGAAGAAGTCTTCATGGAAGGTGCAACTTCAGGAAAAGTGTACTGCCTGAAGAATGTCATTCTTCACCCGCGGTCGGAAACGGTTATACCAGTTTGTCTACCAGGGAATTCTGGTCGAGAGAACCGCTGCGTACTAATCGAAGGCCTAGAGAAAGAGGCCCCGTGGAAGATTGCACGAACCTTGGTAAGGGGTACCAAAGTTTCATCAGTACGCGCACTGAATGCAAGTGACAAGGAAGTGTCGCTCAAAAAAGGGACGGAATTGGGCACCTATGAAGGAGCGGCTTGGATGCGTAGATGTCAAGAGCAACCTACCAGCGCCAAGGTTCAGGGTGCACGATTCGACGTGTCTTCACTTTTGGAGGACTGCCAAAGTACCCTGTCAGAAGAAGAGAAGACCGAGGCTCAGAAGATGTTGAACCGGTTCGCGGATATTTTCTCGACCAGTGATGCCGACATAGGGAAGACAGCACTAGTCCAGCACAAAATAAACACGGGAAGTGAAGCACCGATTCGCCAGCGACCAAGACGTGTGCCAGTAGCACGGGAACGTGAAGTGGAAGCTATGATCGTCGGTATGGTGAACGAAGGCGTAATCGAGCCTTCGTCCAGCCCGTGGTGCTCTCCGGTTGTCCTAGTTAAGAAGAAGGAAGGCAGCATGCGCTTCTGTGTAGACTACCGCCGATTGAATGACATCACGAAGAAGGACAGCTACCCGCTGCCAAGGATCGATGACACACTGGATACGCTGACGGGGATGAAGTGGTTTTCTACCTTAGACCTAAAAAGTGGCTACTGGCAGGTGGAAATAGATCCTCGAGACAAAGAGAAAACGGCATTCTCCACAGGCAAAGGATTGTGGCAATTTAACGTCATGCCCTTTGGATTGTGCAACGCTCCGGCTACTTTTGAGAGACTGATGGAGCGAGTGCTTATGGGACTGATTGGAGACGCCTGCCTGGTCTACTTGGATGACATCATTATCGTGGGGCGCACCTTCCAGGATCACCTTCGAAACTTGGAGCAAGTGCTGTCAAAGATACGAGGAGCTAATTTGAAGCTGAGTCCGAAGAAATGCGCGTTATTCAGACGGCAAGTGAACTTTCTAGGACATGTGGTCTCGGAGAACGGTATTCAAACTGACCCGGATAAGATCATTGCCGTGAAGGAATGGCCAGTTCCAGAGAACAAAACGCAGGTCAGAGCATTCCTCGGATTATGCTCCTACTATCGACGGTTTGTGAAGAACTTTGCTGACATTGCTATTCTTCATAAGCTCACCGAAGACAGAGTGCAGTTCTGTTGGAATGAGAGCTGTGACGTTGCATTCCAGAAGCTTAAGGAACATCTGTGTACTGCACCTATTCTAGGCTACCCTGACAATGAGCATGGATTCATTGTTGACACAGATGCCAGTAACACCGGAATTGGCGGCGTGCTGTCACAGAAGAAGGGTGATCAAGAAGTTGTTATAGCATACTTCAGCAAGACCTTATCCAAACCCGAAAGAAACTACTGCGTCACCAGGCGGGAACTCTTGGCTGTAGTAAAGACGTTGCAGAATTTCAACAAATACTTGTTGGGCCGTAAATTCCACCTGCGAACCGACCATGCAGCGCTGAAATGGCTACTTCAATTTAAGGACCCAGAAGGACAAGTAGCTAGATGGATTGAACTACTGCAAGAGTTTGGTTTTGTAATACAACATCGCAGCGGCAAGTCCCATGGTAACGCAGATGCCCTGTCCCGACCAGTGCAAGCACTATAGCCGACAGGAAGCAAAGCAGGCAGCGCTAGTGAGGATTTTAAAGACGGATCTAAGCGACGAATGGAGAGAAGCTTTGCAGAGTGCTCAGCAAGATGACAAGGATGTACAGCCGATTCTTGAATGGAAGAAATCATATGCGCCTAGGCCCAAATGGAGTGATATCGCAGCAATGAGCCCCATCACCAAGAGTTATTGGGCACAGTGGGAAAGCTTGGTCGTCCAGGATGGAGTTCTGTGCCGCAAATGGGAAAACGCTCGCGGTAACCAGTGCCATTTGCAAATGGTAGTGCCCAAAACTAAGGTGCCGGAAGTCTTGCAGCTCTATCACAAAGGTGCTTCAGGAGGTCACATGGTAGTTAAGAAGACCCTTACTAAGATCCGGGAGCGGTTTTATTGGCTCCACTGTCGGGATGACGTCGAGGATTGGTGCCGCAAATGCACAAGTTGTGCGGCTGTCAAGGGGCCACATACTCGAAGCAGAGGTGCATTAAAGGTGTACAATGTGGGAGCTCCATGGGAGCGCATAGCGTTGGATGTCGCTGGGCCGTTTCCTGAGAGCCAGGACGGAAACAAATACTTCTTGGTTGTGATGGATTACTTCCCGAAGTGGCCTGAAGTGTTTGCAATCCCAAATCAAGAAGCTACCACAGTGGCCGATAAGCTGGTGCATGAAGTCTTTTGTCGGTTCGGGTTGCCCTTGGAAATCCACAGCGATCAAGGCCGGAACTTCGAATCTGAGGTGTTCAAGGAGACTTGTCGCGTAATGGGTGCACATAAAACCAGGACCACGGCTTATCATCCGCAATCAGATGGCATGGTTGAACGGTTTAACCAATCACTGGAAAGGTACCTGGCGAAGGTCGTGGAGTGCAAACAAAGAGATTGGGACAAGCACACCCAACCATTTCTCCTGTCATATCGCAGTGCGGTCCACGAAACTACAGGAGTAACACCAGCTTTTGCCAATTTCGGTAGAGAACTCCGTTTACCTGCAGACCTTATCACCGGTATTCCACCAGAATCTCCACGCAATATAACGGATTACGCAACCGAGCTACGCAACAGGATGAACGACGTATACGAGCACATCAGGGAATCTGGACAATAGATGTCTGAGAAGATGAAGACTCGCTACGACCGGAGGGCAAACAACAAAGGCTTCGATGAGGGATCATTGGTGTGGCTTCATAACCCAGTACGAAGCAAAGGAAAATCGCCTAAGTTACAAGCCAGATGGGACGGGCCATATCGCATAATTACCAGGATGAACGACGTTACCTATCGAATCCAGAAGGGGTCGCGAGGTGCACCGAAGATAGTTCATGTGAACCGGTTGGCTCGTTACTATGGGTCCAACGATGTTCGAGACGAACACGTTTAAGAGGGGGGCAGTGTTACGCCATCTATCGGTGAATGAAAAACTAGAAGAGATTGAATGTATCGGTGGTTTAAAGGTAATTCAGCTACTCTGTACTAGATGGCGTTGCTGTATCGAGTATAGACTGTTCGAGATTATTTCGACAGTTTTGTGGAAGAGTCTAGAATGCGCTAGTGATGTTATCCGGCCAGTATAAATAGAGCGAGAGCGCGCGAGACAGGACAGTAACAATTGAATAGCGAAGCGATAAACGAGAGCGAAGGAAATAAGTCGGAAGTGTTTAGTGTTGTTCTAGTGGTGTGAATAGTGTGTTTTATTAGTGAAGTGAAAATTAAGTGTGTGTATCTAGTGTTATTGTGTTAGTGAATAAAGTGCAGTTTTTCTGGTATAGTGTATGTAATTTATCACGAACCCCAGCTCATAACAGTATAATAGTTATTTTTGCAACAAGTGAGCAAAGTTGTTTTTTGTTTCGAGTGCTGATTTTGAGTCCTGAGCAAGCGAAGGATTCTATGATTGATTCACAAGCGTAGCGAGTGAATCAAAGTTAGCATCCTGAGCGTAGTGAGGGACTCAACAGCACGAGATGCAAAAAACTTTGCTCTCGTGTAGCACACATAACTTTTCACCTCAGCAGTGAGAACACATATTACTTAGGAGACATAAAAATCAACAGGAATAAATTGAAAACAAAATTCTGCATTAATCACTTGTTGTTTTAACTCTTATGGTGTTAAAGTACAGTCATCAACGCTAGTTTTACTCATCTTTTTAGATTAAGTATTTATATTAATATAATTTAACACGTTACGCTATACGCTATCAGCATCAGCGGAATGTTTACATTATTCCCGCTATTTTTTTAAATCGCGTTTTGATACCGCGTCCCTGATGTTTATTTTTCAAATGTATCATTGTTTAAATCCCAAATAAAAATTTATTGGTTAAATACCAATTTTATACTATTAATTAGACTTATTTAAAAAACAACATAATTTCTTTATATATAAAGATATTTGTATATCTTTTGGAGTATAACTCGTTTCCGAACGTGTTTTCTTTGAGGTCGAATTCCAAAATCGAAATTCGAAGGAGTTTGTTCTTTTCACATGCTTTTTTATATGCATGTGAAAGAGACAGAGCATAGTAAAATTCGAATGTTTCAAATTTGTGGCTGAACAATGTCAATTCGTGGCACTGAAGATTGAAAAATTAAAAAGCTACTTTGCCTCACGCTCGAATCAAAATCGCGTTTTGTTCACTGTTGTCTCGCAGCAAAAGCGGCATGTTTGAGCTGCTGTGGTGAAAAATATATTATTGTATCAAAACTTTAAAATCCTGTTTGCTTTTTATGTACACGCCTAATTATCTTTTTTGACGGTTAAAATGGTCACGTATTTTGAAAATTGTTATTTTGAGTCTACTAATGTCAAAAAAATACTAGACCGGTGATGATGATGGAAACTGGTATTTGAATATTTTTGTGTTTTCTATTTTCCCGAATTCTTCGTGATCTATTGGTTTAGTGATTAGTGACCCCAACTGCTAAGCTGCGGTCGTGGGTTCGATTGCCATTCAGAATCATTGTATGTCTGGGTGTAAATTCTCTGTAATATTATGTATAAAATATATTATTAGTAGGTTTGTCAGTTATCTGGTGGACAGTCGCCTCTGTTTCTTTTGGGTTTAGATGATTGTCTGTCAGTTTTACTAAGATATTTTAAATTATATTTCGAAATGAAATAATTGTTCTATCAACAATATTAATGAATTTTGTTCATCAACGGGCATAAAATACTCCCAAACTTGAAAAACTTGTAGCCCAAAAAACGGATTACGGCTTTTTAAACCAAAACGCTATTAGAGTAATCTAAATAAATGTAGTTTGACTTCATTCATTGCTGATTTTTCAATCATCAGATAAAAGTTATTCGGATGATTTACGATTATTTGAATAAAGTAAAACAGATGTTTAAGTCCACATTCAGCTAGGTTAGTTTCATTGTAGAATAAATTTTATCTGACTATTAAAAATCAGCCCTCAATAAGACAATTAGTAGGATTTAATCTGAATTTTAACCACAATATTATTAAGATTAATTATAACGAATATGTAAATGAAGTCTGGTAATTATTTAAATGCAAAAATATTGTAGTTTAATTTAATTAAACATTAACATAAATGTTGTAAATTTGAATATAAAAAGATTTTCTAACAAAAACATTGAGATATTTATCCTTCAGAGTATAATCATATGATGATTATTCGGCTATTATTAATGATTTTTTTGAGCAGATAAATTAAGTAGATAGTAAGTTTATAACAAAACAAACAAATGAAATACATTTATCTAAGAGGAAAATCAGTGGGTAAATTATATTATAATAATAATTTTTATTTTATATAGGTACCATTGACGCATACCTACTCAAGATTTCAGATTTGAATAGACAGGATCGCGTCACAAAATTATTTCTGGTTTAGAATTCATTGAATCTATTGCTGTTAACAAGGCATGATACAAACTATATATATTTCTCTCAAATTTTAATGGCATTTTCTGTTAGAAAACAGAAAATTCCATTAAAATTTTGACTAACCTTATATTGATCCCGGACCCTAACATTCAACGTAAATGAAGTTATGGGATCAAAAGGTGCAATTATGCTTTAAGTTAATACAAAAAATGGGTCAATACCTTATAATACATAATTTTGAATGGCCCGAGGTCGCTTCAAGGTCATTGCAAATTTGAAATGTTGAAAAACAAAAACAAAGTAAGTTGTAATTATGGCTTAGTAATTTAGGCGAAAAATATTAACTAAATAATTACTATACGTGAAACGCTAATGAAAGTAATCCGATAATAATAATATTTGAGTTATAAATTACGCCCAATCCCAAAAAATCGTGCTCATTAAGCAAAAAATGTGGAAATAGAAATGGGAATCAAAATCACGACCTCCGGCTTAGAATTCTATTTTACTAACCGTTAAGGCTAGTGCAGATATATGCCAAAGCGCAGTGTAGAGTATTTTTCACTGTCAGACTACTATAGACATAACCTGAATTCATTGAAATTTTGAATTTATTTATAACTAAGCTCTCGCTTGACGTAACAACAAACCGGATTTACCTTCCACTTAATATTCTTAATTAACAATGTTAATGTTTTAAATTGCAAGCTTTCGCGGCAAACAGGTACAGACGCCATTATTTCATAGCCATCTATAATTTTTATAAAATCAAACTTATTTCAGTACTATTTTTCGTTACTAAGCAAGATAATTGCAATTAATGATTAATTAGTATCACAGTGAAATTGCTGTTTAATCACTCATGAAGGTTCAAATTATTTTATTTATCGCTAGCGAATTCTAAATTAATAAGTTATAATTGATTGCGTATTTTGTTGCACATGATTTTGTGTGTGTGTTAATATCAGTATAGATAAAATTCTTGCCTTACCTACTGACTGACTGACAGACAATGCTCAGCCGAAGCTACCCCAAGGCTATCCACACACAGACCGATCTTGAGCCGCCCGCATCCAAAAGCTTCCCGCAATCTTAATCAGTTCATCTTTTCAGTTGCGGTAGCCATTCACACCTTACCTGCTGCGTCGTCAGGGTACATGTTTGCCATTATGTGTGTATCTAATTGTTGTTTGTCACTTGCTTGTATTTCGGAAAGCTCGTTAAGCAATCTCTCTCGGCTCTCATGGAGATCTCATCTGACGGCCATAATGGTAACTTGTCCGTACAGACAAATACACATACGTAGAGATTACGACCATCTCATTGCTAAGGTCAGAATATATTTGCTAAGATGAAATGCATACACCATGCTCAAAGGTGAAAATCCTGGTTATCACCAAGATGGTGACGATCACAATGTTAACATTGTTTATTGATATCGTCCAACGTGATGTAGTTTTAAGTAGAAATAAATTGAAATGTATTTGTTTACAAGAAATGTGTTAACATATTGGAGGTTCTCTCAAATTTTACCATATCAATGGTGCGCAAATGTTTAAACATATTAAAAAATATTTTCAACTAAATTATGTCTACATTATTTTGTTTTTTCTCAATTAGTGTTTATTTTTTAATGAGGTTCAAGAGTATATTTCCGTCAGAATAACGTAAGACGTTATTATTTGAAAGTAAACATGAAATATCTTATTTTCCCAACGATCTAGTAGGTATGGATCTTATAGGCAATGGTCTCGGAATTACTCTACTTTGGAACATGGTGGTCTAAGGTTGAATGTAGCGAAGACTCAATACATGGGAGGCTGAAGTGATGATCCCTCTACTATCCACGTAGTTACCGAAAATGCTGTGAAAACTACTCAGTTCAGGTACCTAGGGTCCGTACTATATGAGTCCGGCAATATTGACCACGATGTCCGAGCTCCTACTAACGCAGCATGGACGAAATGGCGTTAAATGACAGGTGTAGTATGCGACCCTCGAATGCCCCCTAAACTCAAAAGACTGATATACAAATGTATAATTCGGCCTGTACTCCTTTATGGTAGCGAGAACTGGCCAGCCCTGGACAAACATACTCAGGAGCTCCACGTCACCGAAATGAAGATGCTGAGAACGCCGTCCGCGTTACAAGAGCCGACCGTGCGTAACGTCTACATCCGTAGCAGCCTCGGCGTCCGTGACGTGGAGGATAAGCTCCAGGAGAACTGCCTGAGATGATACCATCTCTATCATCGGCCATCTAATGCGCAGACTGGAGGAGTATATAGGTCAAAAATGTCTAGAGTGGGAAGTACCCGGAAATCGGCCTCAAGGACGCCCCAAAAAGCGCTGGATCGACATCTTGAGAAGCGACATGAGTGGCAACGGATTGACTTTGGAGGATGTAAAAGACCGGGCAAAATGGAGAGAATTCAGTAGAAAGGTGGACCCTGGTATAGACCGGGTTTGATAATCGCCAGACAGAAAGAAAGAAAAAGGTCACGGAATTACTCGTTTTCGGAATAATTTATATCCTTCGGTTTTACGATAAGGTCACTACATTTATCCATTATTGTCTGAAACACTCTCTGTGCAAGCGAACATTGCGCTGAAATGAAACGTAATCTGTTTTGAATCATCATAGGGAAGATTTTTCAATGGCAAATTTTAAAGTAAAAAGATGATGAAAATAACAAATGTGCTGAAAAATGGGCACTTTTTGGGCCTTCAATTCCAAGGGTAAAAATTAAGATTTCTCTTCAAGTGATGTGTATCGATTACCTAAAGTCGTGTAAACGCGAGGAAAGTGCGAAGCTGGACCTCGAAATGGTGTCACTATGTGATTTACTACTCTCACCATTTCGCTCGTATTGCAACTTGTTCAAATTAATATAAAAAAGTTTTAGTGATCTCTTCAACACATGTTGACTCAAGCCTAAATCAGATCTAGTAAAAAGATCACACTTAAAAATATAGAATTCTGCAATAATTAGGTATTATAACAACTAAACATATGACACAGTCAAGGAATTAATTTTTTTTCTGTACATATACAATGTAGCAGTAGCCTAGTGGAGATACCAACAGACTGCCATGCAGAGGGTATCGGGTTCGAATCCACGGCGTGCACCAATGACTTTCGGAGTTATGTGCGTATTAAATTGTTAATTATCGGTAGTCTCGTGTCTCGGAGAGCACGTTAAGCCGTCGGTTCCGGTTGTCATGAAGATCTTTAACAGTCGTTATAGGGCGTCAGTACCTCTAAATAAAACTGCCACTAGTCTAATCCATAGAATATCGCTATCCCTTCGGGTTACGGAGGTCAGACAGGCAGTCGATCTGTCACTCACGGTGAAGCTAAGAGAGATCCCGGGAGAGGACACTCCGCGTGGGCTTGGAGGGGCCTGCGCAGGATGCGTCCAACGGTGCGGGTGCGGGGGACAGTTCTGTCTGTCTCGCGCAGTCGGGCGCGGTCGCGCGGGAGGAGAGGCATGTTGGTGTTGCGTTACCGCGCGCCCTATCTCCCGCAACCAAATGGGGGCGCACCATTCGATGCGTCGCGGTGGGGCCGCAGAGGAAGAGGAGGTGTTCCGTTACCGTCCTCCCTATCCTCTGCGGCCGCTGGGTGTTTTGGCGGCAGAGCCCAACACCTTCATCCGCCGCCAAGGGGGTTTTGTTCGGGGCCCGCCTGACCATCTGGCGGGCCAATACCCGTCGGGTAGCGACGAATGCTTCGGCGATACCCTACCCTCCGACACACGGGTACATGGAAAGTCGAGGTGGTTTTTAGTAGTAACACCACATACTCTGGCCCTCATTTCCCCCAAGAGTCGAAGATCCGAAGGGATTTTCAACCTCGTAATAAAAGGCAGTCGCTCTGTGGAAAAGCTAATATTCAGCCAAATCCGGTTAGACTAGTATGCGGACTCCAGGGTGAAAATGGGATAATGCTAGGAGGATGATGACATACACTCTTTCTCTTGTTGTTAACTACTATAAACGAGGTAAATGTGGGCCATTTGTCAAAACTATAGGTAGGCCGCACTACAATCGAGCTTTAGTCAATTTAATTAAATGACATTTAGGAAATATAGATCATGTGGTTTTATGGTTTTAATAGACCGTATATTCCGTCTTTTATAACTAAGACATATAAAATATGAGCAAATAAAATACGAGCTAGATATAATTCCTGTATTTATACACAGAACAGCACCCAAGAGGTCATTCTATTTCTTAGATTGTTTGTTATTTTGTAATTTCTTTAAGCAGGCAATCCCACAAAACAATATATTTTTTACAAATAGAATCACCTTTTGTGTTACAAAATAACATTTTTACATAAGTATCAATATTTATGTTACGGATAGCGGTGAAAAGTGGGTGTAGCAATATACCTCTGCCTACCTCTTCGGGGATCTAGGCGGGCGTGGCGGTAGCCTGGACGGTCATGGTCCATTATCATGTGGCCCCAATCGGCGAAGCTCACGCCGAAACTTCGGAATAAATACATGATATTTCAACGTTCATCTTCTTCTTAGCGTTATCCCAGTTTCAATCTGGGGTCCGCTTACTAGTCTAACCGGATTTGGCTGAATATTAGCTTTTCCACGGAGCGACTGCCTGTCTGACCTCCGCAACCCGAAGGGATAGCGATATTCCATGGTTTAGACTAGTGCCAGCTTATTTTTGAAGATACTGACGCCCTGTAACAATTGTCAAAGATCTTCATGACAACCGGGACCGACGGCTTAACGTGCTCCTCGAGGCACGGGACAAGCGATAATTAACAATTTAATACGCACATAACTCCGAAAAGTCATTGGTGCACGCCGTGGATTCGAACCCGATACCCGCTGCATGGCAGTCTGTTGGTATTTCCACTAGGCTATCGCTGCCTGATATTTCAACGTAGCGTCTCCAGAGCAAACATTTTGATAGAAATTTCACGCACCCAACGATTTTATATTTGTCTGATCAATACCCCAGATTGATGAGAAGATTGGTGCGATCTGGTAGCTAGGACTTACCGAATTATTTTTTTTAGCTTTTAGTACATAACCTAACTACATATTTTTTATTGTAATAAAACCGTTTAACATAAAAATGTTTTTATTTTATTTTATTTTCAAGTTTTTAGTTTTGTTGTTAGTTCATAGTGAGCCCTATTCTACCAATCAAGCCCGTTCATTCGATAACCATTATTGAGGTATTTGTGAAAAATATGTAATCCTCCATTTTGTAGTGGCAGCCATCTTGGCTTTTTATAGTAAGCTCTATTCTACCAATCAAGTCCTTTCATTTGATACCCATATTGAGGTTGTTGTGAAGTTCATAAGGAATATATTATGTTGTATTTTCATCAAGATTCATCATTGTCTTGCCCTGGTCAGTTTTTTTTTTAATTTTTTTTTTCGGTGTCGGGTTGGAAAATCCTCCTGGAGTCCCTCCGCCATGGGAGGCAAGGCCGAAGGGGACTGTCAGACTCTTACTTACTAAAAACCAACACGTGCTCCTCATGTACCCATGTGTCGGAGTGTAGGGTTTCACCGAAGCATTCCTCGCTACCCCCCGAGGAGTATTGGCCCGCCAGATGGTCAGGCAGGCCCCGAACGAAACCCCCTTGGCGGCTGATGAAGGTGTTTGGCTCCGCCGCCAAAATACCCAGCGGCCGCAGAGGATAGGGAGGACGGCAACGCAACACTGCAACTCCTCTTCTTCTGCGGCCCCACCGCGATGCAACGATGTTGCGCCCCCATTTGGTCGCGGGAGATAGGGCCCACGGCAACGCAACACCGACACGCCTCTCCTCCCGCGACCACACCCGACTGCAAGGGGCAGACAAAACTGTCCTCCGCACCCGCACCTTGGGACGCATCCTACGCAGGCCTCACCCGAGCCCACGTGGAGCGTCCCCTCCCGGGATCCTGCTTAGCTTCAACGTGGGTGTACCTCAAACCCACGGTTACTGAGCCCCCATCCACCACGACAAGGTGGAGATCCCACGGGAGGGTGCTGTCAGTCTTCTGGGTTCTGGGCAAGTTCCCAATAGACGGCAATGTGGAGAACGTTGATGACACCTTTTGAATATATATATCTATGTTTTTATTTATTATTTGTTCTCTTTAATAATATTTTAATTTCATTGTAATTATTAGGAACAAATTAAGGTAAATCTAATCTAATCTACACATAAGGTCTTAAACGAGCCAGGCATTCCAGAATATTCTTCGTTGAATTTACTGACAAGTCTTCGAGATTCATTCGTGCCAATCGTCTTCATGAATTTCATTCGTTCGATGTGGCCATCAGAGCTAAACTCTTTGAAATTAATTTCTGTAAACAAAATATAACTATATTATTATTTAAATAATTACAAAATCAAAACAAATTTGCTTGATCGCAAGCTTGCTCATTTCGTTTGGATACTCAGCAAGCCTCTACTACCTTTTTTGGTTAAAATTATTATCATATATTTTTTTTCATATGTAGAAGAGCCTTGCTGATTTCAGCATGAATGGGCCGGCTCGACCGGGGAAGTACTTCCCTCTCACAGAAAATCGACGTAAAGTAACAGTACCTAAACTGTTGCGTTTCGTTTGGTGAGTGAGAGTGCCGGAGGCCCTATCCCCTATCCCTTCTTCCTCATCCCACTCCTCATCCTGTCCCTTTTCCCAACCTCAAGGGGCGGCAACGCACTTGTGACTCCTGTGGTGTTGCTTGTGTCCATGGGCGGTGGTAATTGCTTACCATCAGGCGATCCGTCTGCTCGTTTGCCGCCTATTACTATAAAAAAAATGTATGTCTTACCACTTAACTCCTTGATGCTTTTCTCATTGCCACCAAAGTCTTCAGGCAGCTGTTCTTTAGGAACATATTGATACAAGCTCTCTACGTTTGCATGCACTACGATTCTGTCTCTCATTTTTGGAGAAAGACTTTGCTTCGTTAGTATCAGCAGGGTATCTAGGAACTTGGAACCGCTTAGTAGATGTATCTTTTTTATTCTTTGGCCCATAGCATCCTGAAATTATAAAGTAAGCATTATTTACAGGTCTTTGGGTATTATTTTTTTGTGTAGCTGGCTTAGAACCAGCTAGGTGAGTAAGTAATTATTTTTGTATTTCATTCAAATAAATAATAATAACTTAAGATACTGTTACTTTTCGAGTTCGAGCCAATATTCTGTCAAATCTGGTTAGACTAGTAAGCGGGCCCCGGACCCCAAGGCGATAAGTCTTGGATGCAACTGGAATAACGCTAGGACGATATTTTTCTCTTGCATAATTGGATGAACCCGGTAAAGCCTCTTGTTTTTTGTTTCCTTTTTCATTTTGTTGTGTAATTATATGCAATTATCATTCTTTTTTGCTTTGTAGTTCACATTTTTATAAATAAACGAAAATGATTATCAGACTTGTTGTGACAACGCGGTGACATGAAGCGGGTTGCGCGGGGCGGTAGTCTAGGCCAGTGATGCACGTTATGTAAATACAAATTAATAGTTAATTCAATCAAAAATTTTAATCGATTAGTTTTATAATTGATTTTGAATTCATTTATTTTTGTCATAATAATGAAAGTATTATAAGATATAAGATGAAATAGATTTATTAAACCAAGCAATAAAGTGAGATTTTGTTTTTAGTAAAAAAACAAATCGTACACACCAAATAATTTTTTTCTCGGTTTAAAGACCAGATTTACTTATATCAGTTATCTATTAACGATGACATAAATGAAAATAGTTGGAACACATTTTCAATCTTTATATGTAATTGAATACACATATATATTTTTTTCTAATTAATTTTAATCGATATCAATAAAATCGATTAAATTGAGCGTCAAACACATTAACAAACATATTAGACACCTCTTTTTTACTTTTGAAGTTTTCGGTGCGATATAATGTGTCTCTGTCCTTAGTATTCGTTTTACTATCTCTCTCTTGAGTACAGACGATGACAAAAGTAGGTATTTATAGTCCATTGAAAAGTTACATTTGGGGTAGCATTTATCAGACGATGCAATTTTATTTTACAGATGTGTGGGAAGGGCTATTGTAAAGCTTGATTCAAATTTATGGGGAATTACTTCTTGTCACTCGACCGCCATCTTGGAAAGAGTGCAGATGCAGATAGTTTTTCTTGATTATCTGGTAAACTATTAGCCGCACAAAGAATAAGTATATGAACGAGATTTTGTTGCAAATTAAATTCTCTACGACTTTAGTCATAAAACTTTTATCATAATGCAAATTTACATATAAAACATATACATACATTCATACAAAGACTCACGCCTGTTTCCCGGAGGGGTAGGCAGAGACTACGGAACGCCATTTGCAACAATCCTGACATACCTCTCTTGCTTCATTCACTCCCATCAAGTTTCTCATAGAGAGCATGCCTCTTCTGTTTAGGGTACTTCTGACCTGTCCTTTTTTTAGGATGTCTTCAATCAACCAAAATATATATCTTTAGATAATGATCTATAGAGGTCCTATGCACCCATGGATACTTATTCATGGGTGATTACCATGCGTGGCATGTTCCACATACCTACTTATTTGGAATACAACACGAGCGCATTCTTAATTGGGGCTTAAAAGATGTGTCTACCTAAAGAAAAATCCGTTCGATCTATGTTTGTCAATGCAATTTTCAAAAAAGAATACTGCAGCATTCAGGTATGTTTATGTTTCCGATTGTTCAACAGGCATATGGATAACCTTCTTAAATATTTTTGATATGATTGGAATCAGTCGTCTGTAACGAGTCATACTATGTTTATCATGTTTCTTAAAGAGCCGTTTTATTATGTTCCTTTTTAATTTCGTAGGAACTACTTCCAGCATAATACCGAAAATTATGTAGCTCATTGGATTTGATATTTTATTAGACACGGTTTTCTGTATCCTAGTTGATACACCATCGTATCCAGTACTGTTTGTAGTCCTTCTATTGTCAGGTGAGGTGCATTCATCATAAAACACTACTTGTATATAAATTATATAAAGTCTGGCAATAAAAGTTTTCTACACGAGTATACATGCGCGGAAATTCGCAAAGGCTAGCTTCAGACTCGCCATGATTCGTCGGCCGTAGTGTACACGTTCCAATTGGTCTTGTCTGCGGAAGACACGAAAAGTTTTCGTGTGTAGAACAGACAAAATTCTTGTAGTCTACACGAAGAATTTGTCTTGTCTGCCGCAGACACGGTAAATTTTCGTACCGTGCACCCTAAAGGTATCTCCACTAGGCTATCGCTACCTCAGCAATATAAATAAACTTACCACAAATAAAAGAAATCCCTTATGAACTATAACTGGATTCAACTTGACAGCGAGACCCATAGTCATATTTCTGGTGTCTGCTATCATCTCATATCCGAAGCTGTAATCATTGCACAGCATATATTGTCCCAGCTGAAAATATGAAAAAATATTTTTAGAAAGGTAAAATTATTTATAATATTTTTTTTATAGACTCACGCCTGTATTTGTAAGGGGTAGGCAGACATGTTATGTATTTGCAGGTCCCACGTAATAGGGTTCCAGCCTATTTCCGTTACCAGGCACTTTGCCAGACTTCGTGCTGCTACTGAAAATTTGGAAAAAACTCAGTAACACTTTTGCCCGACCCGAGAATCGAACTCAGGACCTCCTAATTAGCAGACGCATACGCTATCCACTGGACCACGGAGTCAGTCAATATATTATTATTTTAATATATTTATTTATTCGCATCCAAAACGCGCTTCGATGCAGTGCCGCGCTACATAAAGTGCTAGCGTCCAAGCTCCTCAGCAGAAAAGCACCAAGATCCGAATCTATAAAACCGTCATTCGACCAATACTAATGTACGGATGTGAAGCTTGGACGCTAACACTAAAAGAGGAAAAAAAACTTCTGATAGCGGAGAGGAGGATCTTTCGAAAGATCCTAGGACCTGTGCAAAGACCTGATGGGAATTAGAAGGAACGGAGAATTAGAAGGAACGCCGAAATTGAAGAACTGGTGGCTGAACCCAATGTGATTGGAGAAGCGAAAGCGCAAAGACTTCGATGGCTAGGCCACCTAGAAAGAATGGGAGAGGATCGCAGCGTAAAGAGAGCATATCTCGGCCGACCAACTGGACGTCGCCCGGTTGGTCGACCGAGATATCGCTGGAGTGATGTAGTTAAGGAGGACCTCCGGCAGCTTCAAGCCATTAACTGGCAAGAAACTGCGAAGGATCGGGTGAAGTGGCGAGCTCTCATATCGGAGGCCAAGACACACTTTGTGTCGCTGAGCCATCGGAGTAAGTAAGTAAGTTAATATATTTAAATAATTCTAAAGGAACAGAAGCTAGAGAGGTCGAGGTCAACTTAGGAGGTTCTTTCAGGGGTTCAATCTATGTATTACAAGAAGGTTAAGGTTGGCAGACCTAATAGATTTTAATAATGAACTCTTCAGTACCCCTCATCGTCACCACCTCATATCATCTCATGGGTGTCGTAAGAGCCGACAGAGGGAGCATATTATAGAACAGCACTGTAAGAGAAGGAAAACTTGATACAAACCCTATACCAACCCGTTTGGCCAGCGTGGTATAGTAGGCCAATTCCTCATTTCAAAGGAAAGGCCTTATCCAGCAGTAGATTGTTAAAGGCTGACGATGAAGTACCCTGTACCTTAATATCGTAGCATTAATACCTTAACCATGGGGCTGTGGCCGCTATCCTATAGCCATTTGTAATTTACTGCTGGACATAACTATCTCCAAAATGGAGTCACAATAGCATCGTGAAGAGCCAAGGAGGACTTGGCCTGCTACACTATGCTGGCTAGACGGATTGGTGTAGGTTTTGAAGTCGAGTTGTCCGTCTGTTCCCTAGGACACAAATACTACTAGACATAACATTATCAGCCCTTCGGGCCTCTTCTCGCTATGAGAAGGGTAATGCCATAGTCTACCACGCTGGCCAAGTGTGGGTTGGCAGTCTTCACATGTCTTTCGAGAACATTATGGAGAACTCTCAGACATGCAGGTTTCCCCACGATGTTTTCCTTCACCGATAATTAAGCAAGCGATAATTACCAATTTTATACGCACTTAACTTCGAAAAGTCATTGATGCGTGCCGTGAATTCGAACCCGAGACCCTCTGCGTAGCAGTCCGTCGGTCACTCCACTCGGCTATCGCGGCTTGGAAGAGACTAGACATAAGCCTCTTCTAATAGTCGTCAGAACAGCATTGTGTCAATACCTTAGTTAGAGGGTATGACCTACAATACCACGCTGGCTAGACGAGAAAGTGTAAGGTTTGATTTTGTTTTTGCCGTCTCTTCCCGAAGGTACTTTTAGCTTCGAAATTTCTTTAGTTGCATCTAATGACACTCACAGAATTAAATGGGGTAGTGTCACCATGTGTTCTTAGTCTATCACCACATGAACCATGGGGTTGTTATGGAAATATTGTACTGACGGAGAAGACAAAAAATGTTTCTTACCACCATAAAATATCTGAAGTAGTGTATCAATTGATAATCATTGTCATCGACACCAGTGTTATGAGATATTACCACTCTATAGTTGTCGTCTGTTGGTGTTGGTAGGACACAGGTATGTCTGAAACATTTTAAATCGAAAAATTACATAAACTCATAAGGCATGTCAGCATCATGTCAGTCCTAGAGACGTCCACTGATGAACATAGGCCTCCCCCGAGGTTCTCCACACAGACCTATCTTGACCCGACCGCATCCAACCGCATCCAACCGCTTCCCGCAATCTTGATCAGCTCGTCGCGTCGGTCCATCTAATTATGATTCAGGTATTCCTTTGAGCGCACCTATTTTGAATAGCAACCAACAAAAAAAGTTGCGCTCACAAATAAAAAAATATTTTTATTCCACGAAACGCAACTCGTACGATCAAAAGTTTACCCCAATATCGCCTTATTGATACCTCATGTTACTTTAAATAATCTCTGTTGCCACATTTTATACTCTATTATTTATGAATCTAGCAATAAAAGTTAGTGAAAAAAGGATGATTAAAATTCAGACACTTACACGACATTGAACATATGACTAAATTCGTTCTTTATATCCAAATTTTGCAAGAAGTCTGGCATAAGATTGGTTAATGTACATAATTTGTCGAATTTCTGTTTTGTTCTTTCAATGGACCCTTTGTTGCAGATCAACAAACGCTCCAAATATTCCGGATCTGTAAAAAAAATTGACAAAATAAAAAATGCAGGTGGTTGGTGGATATTACAGGAAATATATCCACTTAACTGCCTCCGTGGTCCAGTGGATAGCGTATGCGACTGCTGATCGGAAGTCCCGGGTTCGATTTCCGGGTCAGGCAAAAGTGTTACTGGGTTTTTCCGAATTCTCAGTAGCAGCACGGAGTCTGGTGATGTGCCCGGTACCGACAATAGACTCGCTCCATATTACGTGGGACCTAAAAATTCATGGCGAAATGTGGGTGTAATGTTACACCTCTGCCTGCCTCTGAAGGGGTAGCCTTCGGGGATACAGGCGTGAGTCTATAAAAAAAAAATATCAACTTAAGCTGCAAATTTTTTTTCTTAAACGTCACTAGCACATGCATGTATTATCTTAATATATAAAATCCTTGCGTTACTGACTGACTGACAGACACGCTACAGCCGAAACTATTAGGCGCAGGAAGCTGAAATTTGGAATGTATGTTCCTTGAGGACCGTAGGGGTGCACTAAGGAGGGATTTCCCGAAATTTCCACGGGATCGGCCAAAACGGGTAAATTTAAAAAAAATGCAGGCGTAGCTGCTGGCGTCCCCTAGTACGCTATAAGAATGTTCGGTAATTCGACATATTCCTTGAAGGAAGTTATATTTGAGGTCATTTGCAACAATTTGACCCCGTCAACTAGAGGTGCAAAATTAACGGTTTCTTAATTTTTCGAAATAAAAAAAAACTATTCACTTTTTGGCTCTAAATTATTACTTTTTGAAAAGCTTAACTAGCAATTGTGTTATAACCTCCTTCAAAGAATATATCGAATTACCAAATACCCTCTATAATATATACTTTTAAAACGTAAAACTTGTAGCCCGAGTAAAAAATACCATACTGCGCTCTAAAACACAAATCGCAGATGTGTCCCAAAATGCAGCCAAGTTAAAATGTGACTGGGCCGGTCATATCTGTCGTATGTCTGACGATCTTTGGGCTAAAACTACCACTTTGTGGGTCCCAGATCAAGAGAAGCCTCATGGCATACCCATGATTAGGTGGCAAAAAGATTTAAAGCTCTATAGTGCAGAGTGGACAACAACAGCTCTCGATAGAGAGAAGTGGAAAGAGGGTAGAGAGGCCTTTGCCCTGCAGTGGGACAGGTTAGGCTGCAAATAATAATAAAAATAAATATATATTTAGGCAGGGTAGTAGTGAAGATACCAATCAGCCGACGACGCTTTAGCCATCCACTGGATATCAAGGAGGCAGTCTAGCAAAAGGTGATTGTACCTACGTATATTTGATATATCAATGTGTATCTATTTGGGTTTTTATTAGTCTGTTTTAATAGGTAGTAGAGCCTTGCTGATTTTTGCTTGTTTTCAACTATAAATAGTGTGATCTCTAAGAAAGATTTAGATGCATTATTCAGGCAAAGTGTAGTAGGCACTAAAACTGATTTTAAGTAGAACAATTTATTTGCGCAGAAGGCCATTTAAATTTACTCTTATTCTAAATGATGACCAAATTCAAATTGAATCTTGAATTGTGTTGCACTTGGTAACTGTTATAATATTGTACTAGAAAGCAGTTAACAGAGTCAGTTTAACATTATTTATTAAATTACTATTCCTTGCGGACTTCATACAAATATTATGTCTTGAGATAATTTATCTTTTTTTAAAGAGTAAGTACTCCCGGACTAGAATTAAATCTTGTGTTGCGAGGGACTTAACAAACAGCGTCTCAATGTTCAGGGGAGAGATGTAGCGAAATAATTGAAAATTAATGGCAAATAATTGTGATTAACCGACAAAATGCGGTGTTTTTATAGTTCTTCATCAATAATTAAATACCGAAGCTCTATCAAATCATAAGTCACAGCTCGGCTCATAGAAAGCCTAAAGACATAGTAATCATGAAGAAACGTTATATTTATTTATGGTTTTACTAAAAAAGTACCAAAACCAAAGTTGTTGAGAGTTAATTTACTGCAACACATGCTTGAATAAGATCTCTGTTTGATCAATAGTTTACCAGATAAATAAGAAAACAATCCGCGCCTGCACTCTTTCCAAAATGGCGGCCTAGTTACAAGAGGTACGACCTCACAAATTTGGATCAAGCTTTACACGTGCCCTCTCTACTGTAAATACCTCCCATCTGTAAATTAAAATTGCGTCCTCTGAAAAATACATCCCGAAATGAATGTAACTTTTCAATGGACTAGGTAGCAAATAAATAATAGTTTATGCACAATATACGATTGGTAAATAAAACATTTTTCCAGTTGCCCGCCTCACCGCTTGACACTGCGCTGAGTATTGTGGGTTCAATTCCCACACGAGACAACACTTTATGTGATCCATAAATTGTTGTTTCGGGAACGAATGTTCATTGTGTCCGTTGGTTGTATGTTTATAAAATCCCCTGCGACACAGGTTCCGATCCTTGTGCGGGACTTGTTTTTTTTTAAATAAGAATAAGAAATTGGTTGAGGACTTTATACCCTAAAGATAAATACTTATGTCATCAATATCTATCAATATATAATTATATCTAATGTGACATACACAAGTTAGGTTAATTTAAAACTGGTTAGATATGTTTAATCCTTGAGAACCTATAAAACAAGCAGTTTTTGGGTTGTTTATAAATTATAGTATAGTGAGGATTTTACATTTTCATGTCGCCTTGGTGGTAAATCTAGAAATCTAATCTTACTCTTTTTATAAACTCGAAAGTTTTTGGGCATGTATCGTTGTTTGATACTCTTTAAGGCAATAAAAACTAATTCATCCTTATGAATAAATGTGGGTGTAATATTTACACCTCTGCTTACCCCATCAGTGATACAGCCGTGAGTCTATAAAATAATTTAAAAAAATACTAACGGCTTTTGATAAAACTGATTTACTTTTTTTAAAGTAAAGTTATAAACATAACAGCTCATTTAAATCTTCTACGAATTTTAATCATAGCTTCTATAATTATCAGACTATTTAATGCTGTTGTAAGTAAGATAACTATAATATTTAAATTTAGTTTCAATGCCAGTGGCGTTGATTTAAAACATGTCTTATCAGTTGGTACGGGAGTAATAAATTAAAATATACTTAATACATAAATAAGTCACACAACTTTAATACTAAACTTTATAAGGAAAAATAGATGTTATACTAACTGATCATCATGCAGGCTCTAGCAAGTTATCCTTATCGTATTTTGAATAAATAAAACCTTAGACTACTCCTTACAAGATACATACACCAAATTAGTCTAATCGTTTTCTAGATGAGCTGTAACAAATGGTAAAAAAAATATTCTTTCTTTTTATGAGTATTGAGTTTCATAAATTGTATCTTATATTGTAAAATTGTATCATGTAATATGTAGCGTTTGATTGTATCTGATGTACAATAAAGAATTTTCTATCTATCTATCATATATAAAAGCTGTTATTTTGAAATAAGAAACTTAATTCTATGTATATAGAGAATATATCTATATAAAGAATATTTTTAGAACTTGGTAAGCTCATGAAAAAGCTAGGGATTTAATCTCTATATAATAATAATAATAAGTCTTTTATTATAAGTAGGTAATTATCTTGTTTAATTACGTCAGACATTGGACGATGATATTTGCAAACAATTTAATAATAAGAGAATATTGACGATGACTGATAAATATAATTAATTAACTAAATTAAACATGACATTTGATGGCGTAGTGACATAAGCGGCCACCTCACTGTTTAACACTGCGTTCAGTATAGTGGGTTCAATCCGCATAAGGGGCTACAGTTTGTGTGATCTACGCATTTTGCCCAGTCTGGATGTTCTTTAGGTCAGCTATTTAATGTTTGTAAAGACTTACGCAATACAGGATATTATATTCTTAGTACAAACGTTGCCTTAGAACACGAAAACATTAGTGCCATTTTTAATATTAGAGTAATTTTACCCAAAAAAGGGACGGGAGGCTTAAAAATCCTATCATCACCTTCTTGCCTTCTAAAGTATATGTTTTAAATGTTTCTGACTCACCAAATTTTTTGACAGTAAAATGATTCTGTTTCTCAATCCAATCTTCTAATTGTTTTATGTCTTGTTTCAATTTATTCACATCATCGTACCCGTAAGCTTTCCTAACAGTTAGCAACTGGTTGTCATGGAACTTTAATATAGGATTCGGTTTTATTTCTTCCATGTTTTGCAACAGATACCTATTAATTTGTTTAATAAATTGATGTGCCTCGCGCGCGGGCTTTTGAATTGATTCTGACGGCGTGCGAAGGTTAACAGGGCTTTAACACGGTGAATGTACCAATATCTGGTATTGTTATTTTGCTTTTAAAACAATCGTATACATTACTAATAATGTAATATATTTTGATATATAATAGTATATCATATGAATTTTGATGTATAATAGTATTTACGAAAACTGTCTGTTTTGCATTCAATACGCACGTACCGAGTACTTAATTTGCATTAGCAAATACAGTAAGAAGTACGTTCTTTACCAAATAGAAATCAATGCATCAATGTTTTGGACGTGTTGTAGATGTCAAATTTGAAATAAATTGTTTATTTTTATTTTTTGTCATTAAAAGTAAAATTATTGGGGCATTTTCTTAAGTATATATTGATGGTTGGTTAAACTATTAGACGATATTATCGCTAAAATTACATTATAACTGGGGTTCGTCGTGTTTCTTGAATCTTGAGTTGCATAGTATTTTAAAGTGATCTTATTATATTTTGATTATGATGATTGTCTATATATATTTAGGAATCTAGTTTAGTTCTATACTCTAATCTTATCATAAACGAGTATCTTTGCTTTAATTTGGTTTACGTTCTGTCTTGAATGAAATTTGGACGTCGGGCTCTGTTTATGACGCAGGCACACACAAATAAGTTTTAATTTAAATATTGCTCCCTTTAAAGGTACCGAATCTAAGCTTAGTGCGCGTACAGCCACGGACGACTGCTAGTTTAATATATTACAATAACAACAGCTGTTCGTTTTTATTTATCGTTTTTGTTTAATTTGTTTTAGTTGGACAGGTGTTGGTTTGTTTACCCGCCTTTTTATAAGAACCTATTTGGCCTCCTCATAATTATAAAATATATTATTGTATCAAATCTTTAAAATCCAGTTTGCTTTTTATGTTCACGCCTAATTATCTTTTTTGACCATAAAAATGGTCATGTTTTTAGAAAATTGTTATTTTGAGTCAACTAATGTCAAAAAAATTCTAGACCGGCGATGATGATAGAAACTGGTAGGTATTTGAATTTTTTTGTGTTTTCTATTTTCCCGAATTCTTCGTGATCTATTGGTTTAGTGATTAGTGACCCCGATTGCTAAGCTGGAGGTCGTGGGTTTGATTTCCACTCAGAATAATTATATGTCTGGGTGTAAATTCTCTGTAATATGATGTAAGTATAAAATATATTATTAGTATGTTTGTCAGTTCTGGTAGACAGTTGCCTCTGTTTCTTTTGGGTTCATACGATTATCTCTCAGTTTTACTAAGATATTTTAAATTATATTTCAAAATCAAATAATTGTTCTATCAACAAATTTATTGAATTTTGTTCAGCAATGGGCATAAAATACTCCCAAACTAGAAAACTTGTAGCCCAAAGAAAACGATGGCGACTTTTTAAACCAACGCTATTAGAGTAGTCTTAATGAATAAGTATAGTTTGACTTCATTCATTGCTGATTTTTCAATCATCAGATAAAAGATATTCGAAAGATAATAGAACGATACCAAATTCAAAATTACGATTATTTGAATAAAGTGGATCAAATATTTTAAGTCCACATTCAGCTAGGTTAGTTTCATTGTAGAATAAATTTTGGTCCGTATGGTGATGGATGATGGATTAAGAATACGGAATGTCACCACCCCATGGGTGTCGTAAGAGCCGACAGAGGGAGTATATTATGCAGAGAACAGCACTGCAAGAGAAGGAACACTTGATCCAAACCCTATACCAACCCGTTTGGCCAGCGTGGTATAGTAGGCCAATTCCTCCTTTCAAAGGAGAGGTCTAGTCCAGCACTGGACTGTTAAAGGCTGATGATGATGATGAGAATAAATTTTATCTGACTATTATAAATTTGGTTGGATGCGGGCGGCTTAAAATCGGTTTGTGTGGAGAACCTTGGGGGAGGCCTATGTCCAGCAGCAGACGTCTCTAGGCTGACATGATGATGATTAAAAATCAGCCCTCAATAAGACAATGAGTAGGATTCAATCTGAACTTTTGGTAACCACAACATTATTAAGATTAATTATAACGAATATGTAAATGAAGTCTGGTAATTATTTAAATGCAAAAATATTGTAATTTAATTTAATTAAACATTAACATAAATGTTGTAAATTTGAATATAATAAGATTTTCTAACAAAAACATTGAGATATTTATCCTTGAGAGGATAATCATATAATGATTATTCGGCTATTATTAATGAATTTTTTGAGCAGATGAATTAAGTATATAGTAAGTTTATAACAAAACAAACAAATAAAATACATTTATCTAAGAGGAAAATCAGTGGGTAAATTATATTATAATAATAATTTTTATTTTATATACCATTGACGCATACTCAAGATTTCAGATTTGAATAGACAGGATCGCGTCACAAAATTATTTCTGGTTTAGAATTCATTGAATCTATTGCTGTTAACAAGGCATGATACAAACTATATATATCTCTCTCAAAATTTTAATGGCATTTTCTGTTAGAAAACAGAAAATTCCATTAAAATTTTGACTAACCTTATATTGATCCCGGACCCTAACATTCAACGTAAATAAAGTTACGGGATCAAAAGGTACAATTATGCTTTAAGTTAATACAAAAAATGGGTCAATACCTTATAATACATAATTTTGAATGGCCCGAGGTCGCTTCAAGGTCATTGCAAATTTGAAATGTTGAAAAACAAAAACAAAGTAAGTTGTAATTATGGCTTAGTAATTTAGGCGAAAAATGTTAACTAAATAATTACTATATGTGAAACGCTAATGAAAGTAATCCGATAATAATAATATTTGAGTTATAAATTACGCCCAATCCCAAATAATCGTGCTCATTAAGCAAAAAATGTGGAAATAGAAATGGGAATCAAAATCATGACCTCCGGCTTAGAATTCTATTTTACTAACCGTTAAGGCTAGTGCAGATATATGCCAAAGCGCAGTGTAGAGTATTTTTCACTGTCAGACTACTATAGACATAACCTGAATTCATTGAAATTTTGAATTCATTTATAACTAAGCTCTCGCTTGACGTAGCAATAAACCGGATTTACCTTCTACTTAATATTCTCAATTAACAATATTAATGTTTTAAATTGCAAGCTTTTGCGGCAAACAGGTACAGACGCCATTATTTCATAGCCATCTATAATTTTTATAAAATCAAACTTATTTCAGTACTATTTTTCGTTACTAAGCAAGATAATAGCATTTAATGATAAATTAGTATCACAGTGAAATTGCTGTTTAATCACTCATGAAGGTTCAAATTATTTTATTTATCGCTAGCGAATTCTAAATTAATAAGTTATAATTGATTGCGTATTTTGTTGCACATGATTTTGTGTGTGTGTTAATATCAGTATAGATAAAATTCTTGCCTTACCTACTGACTGACTGACAGACAATGCTCAGCCGAAGCTACCCCAAGGCTATCCACACACAGACCGATCTTGAGCCGCCCGCATCCAAAAGCTTCCCGCAATCTTAATCAGTTCATCTGTCCAGTTGCGGTAGCCATTCACACCTTACCTGCTGCGTCGTCTGGTACATGTTTGCCATTATGTGTGTATCTTATTGTTGTTTATCACTTGCTTGTGTTTCGGAAAGCTCGTTAAGCAATCTGTCTCGGCTCTCTTGGAGATCTCATCTGACGGCCATAATGGTAACTCGTCCGTACAGTCAAATACATATACGCAGAGATTACGACCATCTTATTGCCAAGGTCAGAATATATTTGCTAAGATGAAATGCATACCCCATGCTCAAAGGCGAAAATCCTGGTAACCACCAAGATGGTGACCATTATAATGTTAACATTGTTTACTGATATCGTCCAATGTGATGTAGTTTTAAGTAGAAATAAATTGAAATGCATTTGTTTACAAGGTGAGGTTCTCTCAAATTTTACCATATCAATGGTGCGCAAATGTGTAAACTTATTTAATAATATTTTCAACTAAATTACATATGTCTACAATATTTTGTTTTTTTCTCAATCAGGGTTTATTTTTTGATGAGGTTCTTAAGTATATTTCCGTCAGAATAACGTAAGACGTTATTATTTGAAAGTAAACGTGAAATATCTTTTTTTTCGCAACGATCCAGTAGGTATGGATTTTACAGGCAATGGTCACGGAATTACTCTACTTTGGAACATGGTGGTCTAAGGTTGAATGTAGTGAAGACTCAATACATGGGAGGCTGAAGTGATGATCCATCTACTATCCACGTAGGTACCGAAAATGCTGTGAAAACTACTCAGTTCAGGTACCTAGGATCCGTACTATATGAGTCCGGCAATATTGACCACGATGTCCGAGCTCCTACTAGCGCAGCATGGACAAAATGGCGCGGAATTACAGGTGTGGTATGCGACCCTCGAATGCCCCCTAAACTCAAAGGACTGATTGATATACAAATGTATAATTCGGCCTGTACTCCTTTATGGTAGCGAGAGCTGGCCAGCCCTGGACAAACACACTCAGGAGCTCCACGTCACCGAAATGAAGATGCTGAGATGGACGGCGTTACAACAGCCGACTGTATGCGTAACGTCTACATCTGTGGCAGCCTCGGCGTCCGTGACGTGGCGGATAAGCTCCAGGAGAACTGCCTGAGATGGAGGAGTATATAGGTCAAAAATGTTTAGAGTGGAAAGTACCCGGAAATCGGCCTCGAGGACGCCCCAAAAAGCGCTGGATTGACATCGTGAGAAGCGACATGAGTGCCAACGGATTGACTTTGGAGGATGTAAAAGACCGGGCATAATGAGGAGAATTGAGTAGGAAGGCGGGCCCTAGTATAGACCGGGATTGATATTCGCCTGGCAGAAAGAAAGAAAAAGATCACGGAATTACTCGTTTTCGGAATAACCTCTATCCTTCGGTTTTACGATAAGGTCACTACATTTACCCATTATTGTCTGAAACAGTCTCTGTGCAAGTGAACATTGCGCTGAAATAAAACGTAATCTGCTTTGATCATCATAGGGAAGATTTTCCAATGGCAAATTTTAAAGTAAGCATATGATGAAAAATTATAACTGAGCTGGAAAAGGGGCACTTTTTGTGCCTTCAAATCCAAGTGCAAAAATGAAGATTTCTCTTCAAGTGATGTGTATCGAGTACCTAAAGTCGTGTTAACGCGAGGAAAGTGCGAGGCTGGACCTCGAAATGGTGTCGCTATGTGATTTACTACTCTCACCATTTCGCTCGTATTGCAACTTGTTCAAATTAATATAAGACAAGTTTCAGCGATCTCTTCAACACATGTTGACTCAAGCCTTAATGAGATCTAGTAAAAAGATCTAACCTAAAAATTAGGAATTCTGCAATAATCAGGTAATATAACAACTAAACATATGACGCAGTCAAGGATTTTTTTTCTGTACATATACAATGTAGCGATAGCCTAGTGGAGATACAAACAGACTGCTATGCAGAGGGTATCGGGTTCGAATCCACGGCGCGAGTTATGTGCGTATTAAATTGTTAATTATATTATCGCTTGTCCCTTGGAGAGCACGTTAAGCCGTCGGTCCCGGTTGTCATGAAGATCTTTGACAGTCGTTATAGGGCGTCAGTACCTCTAAATAAAACTGACACTAGTCTAAACCATAGAATATCGCTATCCCTTCAGATTGCGGAGGTCAGACAGGCAGTCGGTCTGTGAAAAAGCTAATATTCAGCTAAATCCGGTTAGACTAGTAAGCGGACCCCAGGTTGAAACTGGGATAACGCTAGGAGGATGATGACGTAATTATACAATTTAAAATTATAAAAATAGCAAGTTACATGTAGCCGGTTGACCGGCACTCTTCTTGTTGACTACTACAAACGAGGTAAATGTGGGCAATTTGTCAGAACTATAGGCCGCACTACCATCGAGCCTTAAGTCAATTTTGAATGACATTTAGGAAATATAGATCATGATTGTGGTTTTATGGTTTTAATAGATCGTATATTCACATTTACAACTAAGAAAACTAAAATATGAGCAAATAAAATACGAGCCAGATATTATTCCTGTATTTATACATAGAACAGCACCCAAGAGTCATTATATTTCTTAGTTTTTTTTTTATATTTTGTAATTTCTTTAAGCACGCCATCCCACAAAGCAATATATATTTTTACAAATAGAATCACCTTTTTTGTTACATACATATATAGGTACATAGACTCACGCCTGTTTCTCGGAGGGGTAGGCAGAGACTACGGAACGCCATTAGCAACGATCCTGACATATCTCTCTTGCTTCATTCACTCCCATCAGATTCCTCATTCTGTTCTCTTCTTCTTTTTTGTTACAATATAAAAGTGAAGAGACCTACAGACTGCTACGCAGAGGGTCTGGGTTCGAATCCACGGCGCGCACCAATGACTTTTCGGAGTTATGTGCGTATTTAATTGTTACTTATCGCTTGCTAAACGGTGAAGGAAATCATCGTGAGGAAACCTGCATGTCTGAGAGTTCTCCATATTGTTCTCGGAAGACATGTGAAGTCTGCCAACCGTGCGGGTTGGCCAGCGTGGTGGACTATGGCCTCACCCTTCTCATTGTGAGAAGAGGCCCGTGCCCAGCAGTGGGACAGTATAAAGGGCTGATGATAATGATGATGATGATGATGTATTTTATTTATTATTCAATTTTGTTCTCTTTAATAATATTTTAAATTCATTGTAACTATTAAGAATAAATTAAAGTAAATCTAATCTACACATAAGGTCTTGAACGAGCCAGGCATTCCAGAATATTCTTCGTTGAATTTACTGACAAGTCTTCGAGATTCATTCGTGCCAATCGTCTCCATGAATTTCATTCGTTCGATGTGGCCATCGGAGCTAAACTCTTTGAAATTAATTTCTGTAAACAAAACAGAGCTTTTTATTTCGTTTTGATGACGTCTTCTATGGACTAGAAACAACTTACAATGTTTTTTTTTGTACGGTGTGTGGTATTAGGTGGATTTGTGCTTTAGGCAATATTAAAAAAAGCTACTCATAATTTCTTGTTAAACAATAGTTATCCCGTGTACGAGAGAAACCGAAGCTGTCAGTTGATAAATAATTTTTATGTTACAAGTATAGGTGGAAAAGGAGTGAATAGATTGCCTGATGGTAGACTATTACCGCCGCCTATGGACACAAGCAACACCACAGGAGTCACAAGTGCGTTGCCGTCTTTAGGGCTGGGAAAATGAATTTAGAAGAGAAGTGAGGTGAAGGAGAACGAATAAGGGATGAGCCTGCAGCTCACTCACTCACCGAACGAAACGCAACAGTGTTTGTACTGTTACTTTATGTCGATTTTCTCTGAGAGGATTGTACTTCCCCGGAAAAGCAGAGCCGTGCTGAAATCAGCAAGGTTCTACTACTTTGTTCTTTAAAATCATTATTATTTAAAACGTATCTTACCACTTAACTCCTTGATACTCTTCTCATTGCCACCAAAGTCTTCAGGTAGTTGTTCTTTAGGAACGTATTGATACAAGCTCTCTACATTTGCATGGACTACAATTCTGTCCCTCAGTTTTGGAGAAAGACTTTGCTTAGCTAGTATCAACAGAGTATCTAGGAACTTGGAACCGCTTAGTAGATGTATCTTTTTTATTCTTTGGCCCATAGCTTCCTGAAATATATGTAGTATATATATATTGTATTACTCACAGGCCTTCAGGTATAAAATATTTTTGATTAGCTGGCTCAGATCCAGCAAGAGAGGAAATATGTTTCTCTTTTTTACTCTTGTTGTTTTTTTTTACATTTCTCGAGGCAGTTCTGAACGGAGACTCGACCGCTTAAATCAATACAGCAGTGCAGTCAAATTAGCATTTTCTTCACATATCAACTCAGTTATAGCTTTGCATCAACAATGTTGTCTTAGTATTATGAAAAATACCTAATAGAGCAGAATTAATGTTGTTAGGATTCTTGAAAATCATTACAAGGCGGTCAAATCCAAGGCTCGGCGTGGCAATCTTTTGGTATATCACTGCCCGTCAATATAAAATAACTTACCACAAATAAAAGAAATCCCTTATGAAGAACAACAGGGTTTAACTTGACTGCAAGACCCATGGTCATACTCCTGGTGTCTGCTATCATCTCATAGCCGAAGCAGTAATCATGGCAAAGCATATATTGTCCCAGCTGAAAATAATAATTTAATATGTTTAGAAACGCAAATTATTATATTACAGCGTAGTGTACATTTTAACCGAATTTAATACCTATATTATTTGCATTTCTTTTTGTAGACTCACGCTTTTGGCTTTTTAATATTACACCCTCATTTTGTCGTATGAATTTTAGGTCCCAAGTAATAGGCAGCGAGCCTATTGGCGTTAGCGGGCACATTGACAGACTCCATGCTGCTAGTAAGAAAGAGAATAAGATTTGGAGCAACCCAGTTACACTTTTGCTAGGACACGTGAGTTGAACCCAAGACCTCCTGCAGACATATACGCTATCAACTGGGCCACGGAGTCAGTCAATATAATAATATAATTATCTTTAAACATAATCCTACTGTGAATAGAAGCTGGATAGGTCGAGGTCAATTTGGGAGGTTCTCTCAGGGGTTCAACAAAATGTATGTATTACAAGAAGGTTTACATTGGTAGACCTATCGGATTTTAATAACTTAGGGACTCTTAACTTCAAAAATCGTAGGATGAACGCCCTATGGCCTCTATCATACAGCCAATTGCAATCTACTGCTGGACAATGGCTTCCCTAAATTCGCATCACTACAGCGTTGTGGGACACCAAGGAGGAGGTGGCTTAGCACACCAGGATTGCCAGACGGGTCAGTGTAGGGATTGGTAAAGGTTTTTCTGTCGGTTCCCAAAGGTACCTATTTTTGGCATCGTGCAAATTCTTTAGTTGCGAGACATTGTATTCTTTGTCCATCACCACACGAACCGAGAGGTTGCTATAATATTCTAATGAATTAAATAAATTTGTTTCTTACCACCATGAAATATCTGAAGTAGTGTATCACTTGATAATCACTGTCATCTACGCCTGTGTTCTGAGATATTAACACCCGATAATTGTCATCTGTAGGCGTTGGTAGGACGCAGGTATGTCTGAAACATTTGAAAGGAAAAATTATTAACATAAAGTCATAAGGCAACCTAGGACATAGTATTTTACTGTTTTTTTGTGTTGTTTACTGTTTGACATAGTATTTGGTTTGGGTTGACTTGAGTTCATTCACACGAATGTTCATTAAAATTTAACTACACTTTACGGATTTTATAGCGATATATTGCTTTCTTCCTTTCAAAGGAGAGGCCTAGTCCAGCAGTGGATTGTTAATGGCTGATGATGATGTTGCTTTGACTGAGATTATATTGAAAGCGAATGATCTAGGAACTACATTATTTATTACTATTCGACGTATCGATTTCTTTACAGGAATCGTGGTCACTTAAAACTGAGGTGATATTTATCTTTGTTCTGAATGTATAAGATTTTTCAATGTGTCCGAACATTGTTCAACTATTGGTGCTACTAGAGCTCATTCCTCGTAAATATCTGTTTTAAAATGTTATGGTAAGCTCACTACTTGGAGTTCAACGAAGTTACCAAAATATATTATACATACATACATACATATACTCACGCCTAGGCACATCGCTCTCTTATAACTGCATTCGGAATTCTATCAATCAGTCTCACCCCACACATACTACGCAGTGATCGCATCTCAACTGCGTTAATTCTGCTTTCATGCTTTTTCTGCCATACGCAAGAATGACTTGATCATCGGCGTACAAGAGGCACTTAGCACGCAATCCTACCATATCGATCCCGCATTCACTTTCTCTTATATCATTCATGCAGCTATCCATGAATAGATTGAATAATCAGGGCGAGGCTGCACAGCCCTGTCTAACACCTTTGGAGATACCAAACCATTCTGTATAGGCACCGTTAATCCTTACACAGGCTCTAGAACCCCTATACAGATATTTCAAAGCTCTTACTATAAAATTATCCACCCCATACATAGATAGCACCTTCCATAATTCCTTGCTATCAACCCTATCATAAGCCTTTTCCAAGTCTATGAACGCGCAATATACCTTCTGGTTTTTTGCCAGACAATTTTCGGTTACGCAGCGCAGGGAAAAGACTTGATTCGTACATCCCATTCCCTTCCGAAATCCCGCTTGCACATCCCATATCTTGTCATTAGTCACATTTATTTCTCTGTCAATCAATATTCTGGCATACATTTTCCCTACCACACTGAGATGGCTGATCCTGCGATAATTATCACATTTCTGCCGCGAACCTTTGACTTTATTAATTGGGACGAGCACTGCCTTCGTCCAGTCATCTGGCACCTGGCCCTGTATATAACGTAGATTAAAAAGGCGATGCAGCAGGTTTACTATTAGTCCATCGCTAGCCTTCAACATTTCAGCCGTCACCTTATCACACCCAGCAGACTTTCCTGACCTCATACCTTTTAGTTGTTTTTATTATTTCATCCACTCCAATTTCATCACTCGGATCCACAGGCATATCAATCGTCTCTTCTGGCTCTATTTTACTCGCATCTTTCTCGAACAAGCTCTCAAAATAATCCTTCCAGCGCTTTAGTATCATTCTTTCTTCGAGAAACTTTAATTTAAGTGAACAATTTCAGGGTTATGTTAGAAACTATGCTAGGCTATTTCAGAAACTTTTCAAGAAAGCTAAGGCTCTTTAACTGAGTTCAAGGATTAGGAGTAGTGACGATAAAATGAAAATGACATGGAATATAATAAACAGCGAGACTGGGAAAGTTAAAAGTAAAAGTTCAAAATTTAGTTTGAACATTGATAACGACACTATAACATCAGACTCAAAAGTTGCATCGGCGTTTGAAAGATTTTTTACTGATATCCCCGTTATTACTACTAGATCTTTGGACTCATAAACCAATGCAGCGGAATCTCTTTTAAAAGAAAACATGAGTACAACCTATAGTAATTTCTCATTTCAGTATATAAATTCAAATGATGTTATAAAAGCTTTTAATACTATAAATTTAAAGAAGACTGCAGACTTGTGGGGAAATTCCGTTACTATTACCAAGTCCATTATTGCTTTAGCTGCTAACAGATTAGCTTTAGTATTTAATAAGTGTATTGACTGTGGTGTATTTCCTGATTTTATGAAAGATAGCAAGGCCTTTGTACAAAGCAGGTAGCACATCAGACCCCACCAACTATAGGCCAATTTCTGTGCTGCCCACATTTAGCAAAATTTTCGAGAAATTGATACTAGACCAACTGCAAAGTTATTTTAATAACAACAAGCTTCTACACTCTAAACAATTTGGTTTTACAAAGGGGTGCTCCACGACCGATGCCGGTGTTGAGCTTGTAAAACATATCTTTGATGCCTGGGAGGATTCACATGATGCTTTAGGTGTCTTCTGTGGTTTGTCCAAGGCCTTTGATTGTGTAGAACATGATACATTGATCAGGAAATTACATTACTATGGTTTCAGTAGTTCTGCTCTACATCTTCTTACTTCATATTTGAGTAATAGGATTCAGAGAGTTGATGTCAACGGGACGCGTTTGTATGGGTCTGTAGTCAAAATGGGCGTCCCACAGGGTTCAATCCTCGGTCCTTTTTTATTTTTAGTTTAAATTAATGACTTACCACACCTCGTTAATGACAAGCACGGGATAGTACTGTTTGCTGATGATACCTCACTTTTATTTAAATTAAAACGACAACAAATTGATATGGACGATGTAAACATTGCTATTTCAAAGGTGGTTTGCTGGTTTGAGGTTAACAACATGCTTTTAAATAGATTTAAAACTAAATGTATTAGATTTTTGATGCCTAACGTCAAACAAGTGAACACCTCAGTAAAGGTTAAGGATGATGTGTTGGATCTTGTGGATAACACCAAATTTTTTGGCATTACACTAGATTCTAAGCTACAATGGGGACCACATATTAGTAAATTGCCGAATAGACTCAGCTCTGCAGCATACGCAGTCAGGAAAATTCGCCAGTTAACTGACATTGACACTGCCAGGCTTGTATATCATAGCTATTTTCATGGTATAATGTCATACGGTATTCTCCTGTCCCCACAGGAAATGCTGCCGACATTCAGACCATCTTTGTTCTGCAGAAAAGAGATATTCGGGCAATTTATAATTTGGATCATAATCCAAATTATAAATTGCTCGAATAGCTCTTAGAAGCCCCATAGGGCTTCGTTAAGGAATAAATTCAAGGAAATAAACATTTTAACAGTTGCAAGCCAGTACATTTATTCCAACCTAATATATGTATTCCAAAACAAGGCCTCATACTTAAAGAAAAGTGATATCCACAATTTGAATACGATAAATAAGAGTAAGCTAGTAGTGCCGGCTATCCGGCTAGAGAAAATAAAAAAATCTTTTCAAGGCCAATGTGTGCGCTTTTACAATAAAGTGCCAAGCAATATTCAAAATTTAAGTTATAATAAATTCAAAAAGATTATAAAACGTAAACTTTGTCAAAAAGGGTACTATTCAGTGCTAGATTATATTGAAGATAAAAATGCTTGGGATTAATTTGCTCGGTCCCACAGGCTACTTATGTTTGATTAGTGTTAAGTATCATGTGAGTGTGTTTATTTTATGCTAGTTTAGTACTTTTATATTATTATTAAAAATGCCTTATTCATTGAAAATAACATTATAGACACACCAGCTCATAAACCTATGAAAAATTCAATGTAGTTACAAATAAGTTTTTAAATTGTATAGAATCAAGACGTAGAAAAGAGTGGCCCGGAGTTTCTTGCCCGATTCTTCTCACGAGGCTCTACTTTCTGAACAGGCATTTTTTTCAATGCTCAACTATGTTAATATGCATTTAAAGTTACTTTTTTATATTTTTATTTGTATGACCTGACGTGTCCAAAAAAATTTAAATTTTTTATGGAAATAAACATACATATTTGAGTTTGAGTTCTTCATTCATGACTTCACCTTTTGCCGTAACCGGGCACATCACCAGACTCCGTGCTGCTACTGAGAATTCGGAAAAATAACACTTTGGTCAACCCGGGAATCGAACCCGGGACCTCCGGTCAGCAGTCGCATAAGCTTTCCACTGGAACACGGAGGCAGTCAACCATTAGGTGATCGCTAAAAATTAAAAATCCCTACGTGAATTCATGCTCATGTAACTACCATATTATTATAAATGTGCTTAAAAAAGCTTAACTAATGAGTCCTGTTAATTTAGTGTTGCTCTTATTCTTATTTCTAAATAGGTACTCTAATTTCTTATGACTGGTGCCATATATTTTAGTCTGTTGTGTTAGAAATATAAACGTTGTTCGACGAAATTTAAGTGGTTGCTAATTATTGCCTTGCCACATTTTATTCTCTATTATTTATGCATCTTATACTCATATATAAAGCTAAAGAGTTTGTTTGTTTGTTTGGTTGAGAGCGCAAATCTCTGGAACTACATGGTCAGAGTTAGATAGCCCCTTTTATCGAGGAAGGCTATAGGCTATATAACATCGCGCTATGAGCGACGGGAGCGGAGTAGTAGCCTGAAATAACGCAAGTGTAACCGCGGGCATCCTCTAGTCTAGTAATAAAAGTAAGTGATAAAAAGGATGAATAAAATTTATATATTGATATAGATACTTACACTACATTAAACATATGACTAAATTCGTTCTTTATTTCCAAATTTTGCAAGAAGTCTGGCATAAGATTGGTTAGTGTACATAATTTGTCGAATTTCTGTTTTGTTCTTTCAATGGAACCTTTGTTGCAGATCAACAAACGCTCCAAATATTCCGGATCTGTAAAAAGAAAATAAATATGATAAAAACTAGACGATGTCCGCAAAATATATACAATTCACGCGGCCGGTACCGCGATCAATGTGTAGTAGCTACTAAAACTGATTGTGTAGTGTAATTTATTTGCGCAGAAGGCTATTTTAATTTCCACTCATTCGACCAAATTGAGATTGAATCTTGAATTGCCTTGGAATTTGTATCGCTACCTAACGGGGCACTATATTCTATGGTTAGATCAGCGCCAGCGTCAGAACAGTTGATAGTACTTTTACCCCAGAGAAGTTGTAAATCACTAAATCTTTCGCAAATCAATATTTATATAGGTAGCAATACATACAGTTTATGTACACTATACTATTGGTAAATAAACCATTTTTCAGTCGCCCGTAAACACGACCGAAAGAAGGTGGTCGTTTCAAACAGGTTACTACTTATATTTATATATTATATACTAGCTGTTTTCCGCGGTTTCACCCGCGTCCTGAGGGAGCTACTTTGCGTACCCGGTTAATTAATAGTCTAAATTACTCCTTGGTACATCAGCTATCCGCCAGTCCCGTCAAAATCGGTCCATCCGCTCCAGAGATTAGCGAGAATAAACAGACAGACAGACCGACAGACAAAAATTGTAAAAAAAATAATTTCGGTATATATATCGTGTATACATCCATATGCATTTAGTAAAAAGCGGTTATTTTAATATTACAAACAGACACTCCAATTTTATTTATGTGTATAGATGTGTAGATATATTCTGGTAATTACTTTTGGCGCCTTGAAAACATTTTAAACAAGCGGTTCGTGGGTTGTTTATTAGCTATAGTATGGTGAGGATTTGACACCTACATTTCACTGTGGTTACATTTAATACTACTATTTTTGTAGACGTGAAAGCTTTTGGGCATAACTACTGAACTGGTATTATAGCATAATATACGCCAGAATAATACTTAAAATGGAACATAATACCAAAAGTCTTAAACTGAACAGCTCATAAAATCGTCTACGATTTTTTATCATACCTTGTTTTTATAACTATCAAACTTTAAATGTTGTTGTAAGTAAGATAACTATGAAAATTAAATTTAGTTTCAATTTCAGTGGCGTTGATTTAAAACAGGTCTTATCAGTTGGTACGGGAGTAATAAATTATAATATAATACATAAATAAGTCACACAAAACAAAAGTTTTATGCTTGAGTTTATAAGGAAAGATGAATTTAATACTAACCGAATATTGTGTTGGCTCTACCAAGTTATCTTTATCGTCTTTTGAATAAATATAGGCTTAGTTACTCCTTACAACAAACATAAACCAAATCGGAATCGTTTTATAGATGAGCCAAAAAAATATTTCTTTCTTTTTATTAGTATTGAGTTTCCTTTTGTAAAATTGTATCATGTAATATACAATGCACTTGATTGTAGGTATCTGGTGTACAATAAAGAATTTTCTATCTATCTATCTTAAATAAAGCTGTTATTTTGAAATAAGAAACTTACTTCTACGTATAACTATCTCTATTCTTACATTTCTGCATAAAGAATATGTTTAGAACTTGGTAAGCTCATGACAATACTAGGGTTTTATATCGTCTTGTATAAGTAGGTAATTATCTTGTTTAATTTAATAATAAGAGAATATTGAGGATGGGTGATAAATATAATAGGTAACTAAACAAAACGGGACATTTGATGGCGTAGTGACATTAACGGCCAGCTCACTGTTTAACACTGCGTTCAGTATAGTGGGTTCAATCCGCATAAGGGACTACAGTTTGTGTGATCTACGCATTTTGCCCAGTCTGGATGTTCTTTGGGTCAGCTGTTTAATGTTTGTAAAGACCCACGCAATACAGGATATTATATTCTTAGTACAAACGTTGCCTTAGATCACGAAAACATTAGTGCCATTTTAAATATTAGAGTAATTTTACCCAAAAAATGGACGGGAGGCTTAAAATCCTTTCATGACCTTCTTGCCTTCTAAAGTATATGTTTTAAATATTTCTGACTCACCAAATTTCTTGACAGTAAAATGATTCTGTTTCTCAATCCAATCTTCTAACTGTTTTATGTCTTGTTTCAATTTATTCACATCATCGTACCCGTAAGCTTGCCTAACAGTTAGCAGCTGGTTGTCATGAAACTTTAATATAGGATTCGGTTTTATTTCTTCCATGTTTTGCAACAGATAAAATAATTTCTTTAATAAATTAATGTGCCTCGCGCGCGGGCTGTTGAATTGATACTGACGGCGTGTGAAGGTTAGCAGGGCTTTAACAGGGTGAATGCACCAATATCTGGTATGGTCATGTTATTTTTAAAACGATCGTGAACATTACTAATAATGTTATATATTTCGATATATAATAATATATCATATGAATTTTGATGTATAATAGTATTTACGAAAACTGTCTGTTTTGCATTCAAGACGCACGTACCGTGTACTTGAGTGAGTAGTACGTGCTTTACCAAATAAAAATCAGTGCATCAATGTTTTGGACGTGTTGTAGAGGTCAAATTTTAAATAAATTGTCTGTTTTTTTATTTTTTGTCATTAAAAGTAAAATTATTGCGGCATTTTCTTTAGTAAACATTGATGGTTGGTTAAACTATTAGACGATATCGCTAAAATTACTTTATAACTGGAATTCGTGTTTCTTGATTCTTGAGTTTGCATAGTATTTTATAGTGATCTTACTATATTTTGATCATGATGATTGTCTACATATATTTAGGAATCTAGTTTAGTTCTATACTCTAATCATATTATAAACGAGTATCTTTAGTTTAATTTGGTTTACGTTCTGTCTTGAATGAAATTTAGACGTCGGCCTCTGTTTAAGACGCAGGCACCCACATACAAATTATTTTAAATATTGCTCCCTTTAAAGGTACCGAATCTAAGCTTAGTGCACGTAAAGCCATGGAAGGCTGCTAGTTTAATATATTACAATAACAATTACAGCTGTTCGTTTTTATTTATTATTTGTTTAACATAAATACATTGTTTTAGTTGGACAGGTGTTGGTTTGTTTACCCGCCTTTTTATAAGAACCTGTTTCGCCTACTCATAATTTTAGGCATACGTATAAAATATATTATTGTATCAAAACTTTGAAATCCTGTTTGCTTTTTATGTACACGCCTAATTATCTTTTATGACCATTAAAATGGAGGTCGTGGGTTCGATTCCCACTCAGAATCATTGTATGTCTGGGTGTAAATTCTCTGTAATATTATGTATAAAAATGTTATTAGTATGTTTGTCAGTTATCTGGTGGACAGTCGCCTCTGTTTCTTTCGGGATTAGACTTTAGACGATTGTCTGTCAGTGTTACTAAGATATTTTTAAATTATATTTCGAAATGAAATAATTTTTCTATCAACAAAATTATTTTGTTCATCAACGGGCATAAAAATACTCCCAAAGTTAAAAAACTTGTAGCCCAAAGAAAACGATGGCGACCTTTCAAACCAGTACGCCATTAGAGTAGTCTTAATGAATATAGTTTGACTTCATTGTGTGCTGATTTTTCAATCATCACATAATAGGGTATCATGCTATATATATATATATATATATATATATATATATATATATATATATATATATATATATATATATATATATATATAAATATATAGCATGATACCAAATTCAAAATCACGATTAATTTAATAAAGTACATCAAATGTTTTAAGTTCACATTCAGCTAGGTTAGTTTAATTGTAGAATAAATTTTATCTGACTATTAAAAATCAGCCCTCAATAAGACAATTATGAGTAGGATTTAATCTGAACTTTTGGTTTGTTTTTCTTGTGAGTGTGTGGCCAACTCTAGTGTCGGAGTTTTTCAGACCACCCGAAGGCCTCCGACGTGGCCTAACGACTCTTATCCTAAGACAAGAACCGGGACCGACAGCTTTACGTGCCCTCCGAAGCACGTGAACTTTTGGTAACCGCAATATTATTAAGATTAATTATAACAAATTTGTTAATGAAGTCTGGTTATTATTTAAATGCAAAAATATTGTAATTTAATTAAACATTAACATACATGTTGTAAATTTGAATATAAAAAGATTTTCTAACAAAAACATTAAGATATTTATTCTTTAAAGGGTGTTATAATAATATTATGATTATTCGGCTATTATTCATGACATTTTTTAACAGATGAATTAAGTAGATAGTAAGTTTATAACAAAACAAACAAATAAAATAGATTTATCCAAGAGGAAAATCAGTGGGTGGAGTACGTGGGTAAATAATATTACAATAATAATTTTTATTTCATATACAATTGACGCATGCTCAAGACTTCAAATTTGAATAGACAGGATCGCATCACAAAATTATTTCTGGTTTAGAATGCATTGAATCTAATGCTGTTAACAAGGCATGATACAAACTTGGGCCTCAAAAATTTAAGTGTTTGCCAGTGATACGCTAAGAAGAAGAACTATATACAGGGTGTCTCAAGACCCATCACCAAGCCGAAGTCTACTCGCTGTGGACATCATGCCAAGTCATACTTACCAAAAATAATACCTGGGAAACGATTTTTTTTTGAGTTTTCACATTTTTTAAACCGCAATTAAAAGCGCGCGCGTGCAATGCTCGTAATACCTACTTATCCATGGGGTTTTAGGGCATCTAAAGAACATATTGGCGGGGCAAATGCATCGATTTTGTACCTAATTAGAAAAATTCCATACTAACTTTGAGCCTCAATATATTCTGAACCAGTAATTTCCCAGATATGGTGCCGAAGTAAGAAATGGTCGTAGTGATTGGCACAACATGGGATTTCAGTTTTCGTTATGGGTCTTTTTACACCCTGTATAGCTCTCAAATTTTAATGGGATTTCCTGTTAGAAAGCAGAAAATTCCATTAAAATTTTGACTAACCGGACATTCAACCCGGACCCTAACATTCAACGTAAATGAAGTTACGGGATCAAAAGGTGCAATTATGCTTTAAGTTCGTACAAAAAATAGGTTAATACCTTATAAATCTTATAATACATCATTTAGAATGGCCCGAGGTCGCTGCAAGGTCATTGCAAAGGACAATGGCAGATCTCCATACATCGAAATGTCTGAAATTAAATTGAAGCGCACAGTAATAAAAATATTTCAAAAAATTCGGCGTTAGTAACAGAGTCTATAAATGATTCTATTTTCACTCGGGAAACCCGGAAAAATAAGATATCGGTGTTTTAGTTTTTAGTAAGAATGAACAATGTACCTAGGTACGTTTGAATTATCAAATTAAATTTTGTCAAATTGACATCAAAACGCAGAAGTATTCGTAGCATCTAACTGTCACAGCCAAAGACAAAAGCAGAGCTGCACATTTTAAATCGATTTTATGTGAAATCGATACAACATTAAAACGATGCTGTGACGTTTTTATTTGATTTAAAAGTTGTTTTGGTTAAAAAAATATTAGCTTTTTGATATAATGTTAATTAAAGACTAAATAACTGCATTTTAATAATTATATTTTAATAATTGATACGGATAAATAGATAGCACTCACGTCTATTCCTGTCACACCATTGTCTATGGCAACAATCAAATAATAAAGAAGGTACCTAGTTCGTAATCAATTGGAATGCTTTTTATCATCATAAAATACTCCAGCTTTAACGAGACAAAGTGAAAATAGTAAAAATCGTAGAAAAAAGAACCAATTTGTTTTGTTCATATGAAGTTTAAGGTCGCCACAACAAACGCAGACCGAATTCTGCCATTGTTCTTTGAAATCTTGAAAAACAAAAACAAAGTAAGTTGTAATTATGGCTCAGTAATTTAGGCGAAAAATGTTCACTTATTATTTTACGTAAAAAGCAAATAAAAATGATTAATTACGCCCCAATCCCAAATAAGAGTGCTCATCACACAAAAAATATCTTGGTGGGTATCAAAACCACGATCTCCGGCTTAGCAGTCACGGTTAAGATTTGTTGGTCTAGCGCCGCGCCGATGTGATAAAGATACGGACATAACCATATTCCTTGGGGACCGTTATTACTTTTTTATGGTAATAGGCGGCAAACGAGCAGAGCGGTTGCCTGATGGTACGAAATTACCGCCGTCTATGGACACAAGCAACACCACAGAAGTCACAAGTGCGTTGCCGCCCTTTGGGGTTGGGAAAAGGGTTTTCGGCGGTAGGTGCAGGTTTTCGGCGGTAGGTGCAAATAAAGTTACTACGCTTTTGAAAATCGGAATAATATTTTAAATAGTTTTACTATATACACAGCATCAATTTTGTAGTAATTATAACTAAAATACATACATTTATAAGCACAAGTGTTAGTAGTCCCGTATGTGACACTTGAGAACACTGCATAAATACCACCTGCCAACTGATCAACTGTTTCACCACATCTTACACTTCAAATTCTGTAAGTTACACTTAAACATGTCACAATACTCAGACATAGTACAAGCACAGAGGAGCCTGGAAGAGAGTGTAACAAGGAAAATGGAAGAGCTACAGGCACAGCTTCAATGTGGATCAGCCAAAGATACTGTAGCTAAGGTCGCTGAGGAGTTCCGAACCTTTCGGGAGCTGACTTTCTCTATGCTCGGATTGCTGAGAAAGCAGATTGCTGCATGTGCACAGGTTGTCGATAACATTGATACAAGACATCGGAGGAAGAACTTGTTATTTTCCGGCATTCCTGAACACAACAAGGAAGACTGTGCGGCCATCATTCTTGATATTCTCCATTCTAAACTGGCCTTGAAGGATGTTTCCGATAAATCCATAGAGACTTGCCATCGTCTTGGGAGCAATGGCAAAGAACATCACCGGCCCATTGTGGTGAAGTTTACTAGCTTGGAGGTAAAGGCCGCAGCTTGGAGAGCGAAGACCAAGTTAAAAGGCACTTCTATATCCGTCAGGGAGTTCTTGACCAAGGCGCGGCAGGCTGTTTTTAGTAAGGCGAGGCAACATTTCGGCATGCGGGGATGCTGGACCCAAGACGGCATTGTGATCGTTAAGTGCCCAGATGGAAGTCGTGTCAAAGTTACATCCGAAGATGAGTTGATGCCGTTACTACAGAAGCATCCAAAGATAACTTCATCAGGTTCTTCTAGCTGATCTTTGTAATGCATAATTTCCATTGCTTGCGCATCCCGAAGTGTCTTGCGTTTTCTATTTATCATCATGTTACATTTTGGGTATGTTTACTTAGTATTTTTTATTATTCTTATCGAGCCACCAGTATGTTTTCATAACATTACGATGTATTATATGTAATTGATCACCCACTTTTCTCTTTCACAATTATATAAAACAGTGCAATTGTTTATTCATAATGTAGGTGTTTTCAATGTTTCTGTCAATTCTGTCAAACTGACATAATATGACGCTTGACCCTTAGGATGCGTTCAGAAACGATTCAGGATTTATTTTAAAAGTAATAAGTATATAATTAATCTTGTGAGTTATTAATTTTAGTGATTTTAACTTTTAATTTATGTGTATTTGTTTTAGACTGTAACAGTTACATTAAAATAACATAATTTATTATTTTCTAGTGCTGTCAGTTGGCGGGTGGTGCAGAGTTAAACATTTAATTGACAGTCAATATTGTGCATAATTATAGTATTATTATTTATTTATTATTAGTACGTTTATTTTTGTATTTTTTTATTTATATATGTCTATTTCCGACGATAATTCTTTTCTTTCAGCGAACGATTCAGTTATTTTGTCTGCCGATGACAGTTTCTGCTCAATTAATGACAGTCAGTCTCTTAGTGACATTCTACACGAGCAGTTTAATCTAAGAACGAATAATTTCCTCAATGTATGCCATATAAATGCGCAAAGCGTGCCAAGTCATTTTGGCGAACTTGTAGAAGCATTTACCGACACCAACGTTCATGCCATCCTGATCTCTGAGAGCTGGCTCAAACCTCACCTACTTTCTACCTCATACCCTCTTGCTGGCTTCGTCCTAATCCGCAACGATCGGGTTGACAGACGCGGCGGAGGCGTTGCTATTTATCTCCGAAGCAATTTACCTTATAAAATTCTATCTTCCTCCTCCCAACACTCTACTTCTGCGGAGTATCTTTTTCTTGAGGTTTGGGTCAGGGGAACCAAATTGGTTCTCGGAGTAGTATACTGTCCTCCTTCGGTCAACTACTTCACTGATTTGGAGTCGGTTTTAGAATCGTTGGGTTCTGAGTATGCACATCATATCATCATGGGCGATTTTAACACTGACCTTTTATCCCCTCATTCACCTCGCTCCCTCAAACTTATCCATATCATCGAGTCTGCCAGCCTCCACGTTTTGCCTCTTAATTCCACTCACCACAACCCTAACGGGGAGGACACCTGGTTAGACTTAATCCTCACCTCTAATCCCACCTTAGTCCGCTCTCATGGTCAGCATCCTGCTCCTGGCTTCTCCCGTCATGACCTTGTCTTCCTGTCGTATTTCCTGAAGCCTCCTAAACCTTGTCCTAAAGTACTGTATTTGCGTTGTTATGGTGGAATGGACGTTGAAAAGTTGAGGACAGATGCTGCGAATATTGACTGGGAACCGCTGATGTCAGCCATCTCTATCGACGACAAAGTGGATCTTTTTAACAACACGGTTACGAGGTTGTTCGACGTGCATGCTCCCATCAAAAAAGTTAAATTGAAACGTCCACCTGCACCTTGGATGACTGAGGGTATTCGGATGGCGATGCGACGTAGGGACCGGGCTTTCCGTAAATATAAAAAAGATCGGTGCGACGACAATTGGTCTCTTTTCAAGATGGCTAGGAACAGATGCAACCAGATGGTACGCAACGCTAAACGCCGACATATCTCCGAAAATGTTACCAACTCATCCCCTGCTAATATATGGCAGTTTTTAAGGACACTTGGCATTGGGAAACCTCATGGCCAAGTGGTTCTACCGGTGACTATTAGTTTGGATGACATTAATCGTCATTTTACAACTACATTCACTTTGGACGACCAAACTAAAAGTCAAACCACAGCCTATTTGGCGGGCTTACCTCGCCTGAACATTAATTCTTTCTCTTTTTCTCCTTTATCATTAGGTGAGATTAAAAAGATTATCCTATCAATTAAGTCCAAAGCCGTGGGATGCGATGACATTAGTCGCCGCATGATCACGGCTATCCTTGAACAAATTCTACCTGTCATTACCCATATCCTAAACTTTTCCCTTGACACTGGTCAATTTCCCTACATATGGCGTAAAGCCTATGTGCGTCCTTTACCCAAAACTTCGAATCCCACTCTCCTGACACATTACCGTCCCATATCCATTCTTCCCTTTCTATCCAAGGTACTTGAGTCATGCGTTCAGAGACAGTTGTCTGGGTTTGTTTACCAAAACAACATCCTGTCACCCTTTCAATCTGGATTCAGACCTGGACATAGTACTGTCACCGCATTGCTCAAGGTGACTGGCGATGTGAGGGCGGGGGTGGAGGACACCAGACTTACACTTTTGGTGTTGGTGGACTTCTCAAACGCCTTTAACAACGTCAGTCACGACCTTCTCCTTTCAGTCCTATCCTATCTAATGATCTCACCTATGGCACTGGAATGGTTCTCCTCTTATCTTCGAGGACGCCAGCAGTCGGTACGTGTCGATGAAGCTACATCAACATGGCGTGATTTAAACTCTGGTGTTCCTCAAGGCGGAATACTTTCTCCTCTTCTGTTTGCATTATTTATTAATTTTCTTACTCATGAACTTCATTGTGCGTATCATCTGTATGCTGATGACCTACAGCTTTATTCACAGTCCAATTTAGAAAATCTAAATACAGCAATAGCAGAAATTAACCAAGATTTGAACTCTATAAAGGTCTGGTCGGAACGGTTTGGCCTATCTGTGAACCCTGCTAAATGTCAGGCTATACTCCTTGGTAGTTCGCGTATTTTAAACAGGGTTGACTTGCAATCGCTGCCTGCTGTCATTTTTGATGGATCTATCATTCCGTTCAGTTCAAGTGTCAAGGATCTTGGCTTATTTATTGACGCCAACCTTAACTGGCGGACGCAGGTAGCGAATGTGAGTCGTAAAGTCACTGGCGCCTTGCGGTCGCTTTATCGCCTGAAGAACTTTCTGCCATTCAGGACTAAGACAATGCTAGTACAGTCTTTAATATTTCCCATCATCGACTATGGTGATGTGTGCTATCTCGACCTTAATGCAGATCTTCTCAATAAGCTCGATCGTCTTCTCAATAATTGCATTAGATTCGTTTTCAATCTTCGCAAATTTGATCATATTTCTGAGTACCGATCAAAGTTACGATGGCTACCCATTCGTCAACGGCGTAGCTTGCGTACTTTGTGTACTCTTCATTCATTACTGCACTCTCCTTGTGCGCCCGTCTATTTAAGTTCCCGCTTTCAATTTCTCTGTAATACTCATGAGAAAAATCTTCGTTCCTCTAATAATCTTCTGCTTCTTTGTCCTTCTCACAGTTCTAGCCTGGTACATTCATCCTTTAATATACAATCTATCCTTCTCTGGAATGCTCTCCCTCTTGAGGTCAGGATGTCCACTAACCGTTTTACGTTCAAAACTAGAGTTCGGCAGTATTATTTAGACGCACTAACTGAATCGACATAGGTTTTTATCCTTTATTGATTTTATATGTTAATGTATATATGTACTGGAATTATAAAATGTATGTATATTTATGTAGTTTATAATAAAGATATATTTGTGTATTTTATAATGAATATATATTTATGATATGTAAGTATGTATATTGGGCATATAATAATATATATGTATATCATTTTATATTAATAAGTAGGTTTCTGTCTTTTTCTTTCATTTTAATTTAAGAACTGCACCTATTACATGTTTCTCTGCATCACCCAAAGGTTGGCTGGTAGATAATGCCTACGGCATTAAGCCCGCCTTGTACTATTTTTGTGCATAAAGTTATAAATAAATAAATAAAAGGGATGGGATGAGGTGTGGGATGAGGGAGAAGGAATAGGGAATAGGGCCTCCGGCACTCTCACTCACCGAACGAAACGCAACAGCTTAGGTACTGTTACTTTACGTCGATTTTCTGTGAGAGGGTAGTACTTCTCCGGTCGAGCCGGCCCATTCATGCTGAAATCAGTAAGGCTCTACTACCTTAATGTGGGCATAAGCACTCAGTAGGGATTCCCGAAATTCCCACGAGATTTGGAAGAAACTGTTAAATTTAATGACTGCGAGCACCTTCTATTTAGTTTTAGACCACCAGGCCAGTCAATAATGTCACAGAGCACAATATTTTAAAATGTATATACCTACATTTATCAAATATTTCCCCATATTTCTTTTTGATTTCATTAATTATAAAACTCTTGCTTGACGTAAAAAACCGTATTTACCTGTTACAGAATATTCTTACTTTAAATTATTAAGGGATCTCACGCATTTGACGACAACTCTTAGGACGTAGCGACTAGGTAAATGATTAAAATTTACTTCATCATCATCAGCCTTTCACAGTCTACTGCTGGCCGGCGTGGTATAGTAGGCCAAACGGGTTGGTATAGCGAAACCAATACAACGCGATAAAATCCGTAAACCGTAGTTTAATTTCAATGGGTTGGTATAGGGTTTGTACCAAGTTTTCCTTCTGTTACAGTGCTGTTCTCTGCATAATATGCTCCCTCTGTCGGCTCTTACGACACCCATGGGATGATATGGGGTGGTGACAATCCGTATTCTTAATCCGTCACCACATGGACTAGACATTTTTTAGAACGGCACCACACGGACTAAAAATTTACTTAGAAAACTCAATTACTCATACTTAGGTACCTTGCTATAACTCAGTAAGACCGCAAAAGCTAAAATGCTGTTAAATGTGATTACAGTCGGTTTGCGACCACGGGACGTGCAACCGTCTCGAAATGTCAAGCAAAATAAGGTATGAAAATACCTAATGCATGTTCACGTTAATTCTAGTGTATATATATAATGTTTAATGTGCTAAGACTAAAAATCGAACCGGATAATGGTATTCAGTAAAATCTGTTTAGACTACTCAGCGAACAAAGGCTGCAACTGAGATGAAGCTATAACGATGAGGCGATTGACCATTGTATTAGAGCAAACATTACACACATATGCTTCAAATCAAATAAAATCATTTATTGCATTTCATGTGTTCATACATAGTTGTTACATTTTGAATATAGATCACAGCAATTTTAAAACATGCATGAATTATAACAATTAATTTAAAATATGACTATATTGCTTTTATGTTTAAATTGCCTTACCAACGTTATGCTACAATTGTATTTTCTATTAGTAAATATACATTTCATTTCATTACACAAATCATATTAGCAATTAACAAATTAAATATACAAGAATTAATTAATCAAATGTCAATAATACAATTAATATTCAGTATGTCAATTTTAAGAATTATGTCAACAACAAATATTACAAAACTACATAATAAAATAAAACAATTTAGGGGTGCCTTTAGGGTAGACTTGAGCCTCTTAGCGTTTTCCAAGGATGGATTCATTAAATGACTGAATCCAACCTTTGGAAAATGCCATCATGCTGGCTATCGGCATTTCTGTTGTACAATACTTATATGACACCTAGCTACTTCCAAACCAGCCATTATAGATGATTTCAAAGTTCTGCGGAGTTGCGCTCGTCAAATGCGCAAGATCACTTAGTGAATACGTGACACACTTAAATGATAATTTTAGACAAATTTGATTACAGTACAGGTGATACAATAATTACGAGGAAATCGTTTTTTTATTGATCATTACTTTTTTGGTCATTTACGAGTTCTGAGTAACTTTCATGGTCGAAAGTTTAAAAGTGGCAAAATATTGGTACCAAATAGTGTTATAATATAAACACCTATAAATTCTTTGAGATAGTTTAAAAGTCAGAGAAAGTTACAGGTATTTTCAATCAGAGGTCAGATATAGATCTGACCTCTGATTGAAAATACCTGTAATATTAAAGGAAAAACTTTTGAAAAGGTTTTCCTTTAATCTTAACCATTTTAGTCATAAAATCGAGCAACATTGTTGCATGATAAAGCAGCATGCAACCTGTACCAATGCTCAGACCATAATTATTCAACAGTAAGTTAAATTGTCAACCAGATCAATTAGCTACAATCAGTTTATTCACGAACTTGATAAGTCAGTCGATTGTGGTCAAGGAAATCTACTAGGTTACACGGTTTATAAACCATTTTTTTGTATCTTCAGGCCTATAGCCCAGAATGGGTAGGCAGAGGGGTAGTATTACACCCACATTTCGCCTTATGAATTTTAGGTCCCACGTAATCGGAGACGAGCCTATTGCTGTTTTCGGGCACATTGCCAGACTTCGTGCTGGCAATGAGAATTCTGGAAAACTCGGTAACATTTTTGGCCGATCCGAGAATCAAACCAGAGACGGATCAGCAGTCGCATACGCTATTCACTGGACTACGGAGGCAGTCTTATAAACCATCTATATTGAAAACAATGGGTACTGTAGTTGCAGATACAGTATCTTTTAAGATTAATTTTGTATGTTTTCAACAGTGTCATTTGAAAAACATTTACCTGTTTTCAAAAGGTACATTCACCCGAACGACTTAGTCGCAAATGATATAAAAAGCTCTTATGCATTTAGTTGCATTGCCATACGTTGTTTTTACGTGCACGATAACACTATGGAGGCAATAAAACCGAATCCTATCTTAAAGTTTAATGAAAATCAGCTAAAAAATGTAAGGGAGGCACTCGGGTATGGTGATGAGAATAAGTTGAAACAAGATATTGAACATTTAGCGAATTGGATTAGAATGCAGAACCATTTCAGAGTGAAAGACTTTGGTGAGTGAATATTTAGCCATTATCATCACTTTTAGTTTTGTTTATAATGTCTCCTTGCTGTGCACATTCATATTCTCGTTATGAGAAAACTTAGGCTATACACTGCCCTCGTGGTCTAGTGGACAGTGTAGGCGTCTGCTGATCTCTGCTCTCGGGTTCGATTCCCTGGTCGGGCAAATGTGTTACTTAGTTTTGCGAATTTTCAGTAGCAGCACTGCAACTGGCAATGTGCCTGATAATATGACGAAATAGGGATGTAATGTTACACCTCTCCTTTATTAATATGATAGAAAACTCTGTAGTGCTGTGCTAAAATCAAAGTACAATCATCTTCTGAGCACACACCTTTTCTCATTATGACGAAGATACATATGCACTATAGCAATCTTTCTACCAATAGTATCTCCTATCAGAAGTTACCCTGTACCCGGTCTCAGTGATAAGGCCTCTTTGTACATTATTACTTAAATTTTGACATCGACGTTCAATTAAGAATATATAATTATATTCAATTAAGAATATATAATTTAATTCTTTGGCGCCAAATATTAAAATCATCAATAAATGTTCCTTCCGCCTCCTTGGGTCCCCTATTTTCGACGACGCTTTTGGATCTTTTATAGATGAAAAACTACAAAATTTCTGTGAAACTTCAGAACGGCTTTACAAAATTAATATTCATTCGGCTTTCACGATTATTCGGCACTGCCTTTTTGTTCCAAAATTTACATATTACTTGCGGTCCTCTCCTTTTTGGAAACATTTATCCCTATTGGAAAACATTGATAATATTATTCGGCACACCTTGAGCAAAATTCTAAATCTTGACATGAACGACCGAGTGTGGCTTCAAGCGACTTTACCTGTTCGCTTGGGCGGCCTCGGCGTTCGCAAAATTACCGATGTAAGCCTCCCAGCGTTTTTGGCCTCGGTCCACGGCGCTGAGGAATTGACCAGGAAAATTCTAGAACCCACACTGGTTAATTCTGAGGTGCCGTGCAGGACTGATGCCATTAACGTTTGGAAAATGGCTTGCCCGAGCTCTGACTTACCCCGATATCTATCTTCTCAGAGGCAATGGGACGGGCCGCTCTGCAACAACATGAGAGAATATCTTTTAAGTACTGCATCCAGTGTTGCAGAGCGCGCCCGTTTGTTGGCTGTGGGAGAGTGGGAATCGGGGCTATGGCTTCAAGCACTTCCATCGTCCAACATAGGTACTATGTTGGACGATACAACTTTCCGCATCGCTTCTTGCCTTCGCTTGGGAGCTGTTTGCAATTCTCCGCATCGCTGTCACTGCGGTGAAGCCGTCGACAGTCTTGGCCACCATGGCCTATCGTGCAGCAAGAGTGCTGGGCGTTTTTCCCGACATGCCCACATTAACGACATAATCCGTCGAGCTCTTGTCACCGCCGGAGTACCAGCTCATCTTGAACCGAATGGGTTGGTGCGCGACGATGCGAAGAGACCAGACGGTATGTCCTTATTACCTTGGAAGATGGGCAGGCCTCTGGTATGGGACGCGACATGCGTCGATACCCTTGCGCCATCACATCTTCCAAGCACAGCTGGATCGGCTGGCGCTGCTGCTGCATCAGCGGAGTCCCTCAAACGGCGCAAATACGGAAACCTATCTGGTAATTACGTTTTTGAGCCGTTTGGGGTCGAAACGCTGGGGCCATGGGGGCCTAGTGCACGCGCTCTGTACAAAGAAATCGCTAAAAGGCTGATCGACGCTTCCCGTGACCAGAGGGTTGGTTTATATTTTGCAGAGAGAATAAGCATTGCCATACAACGTGGCAATGCTGCCAGCCTTCTGGGCACGCTACCAGCCGACAGCGTTGCGGAGGAATTTTTTGACGCCGCGTAGTTTCTATTTTGTTATTTTTATTTATTTAGTTTTATTAGTTTAGTTTAGGATAGTTTAGTTGCATAAGTAGTTTTATTCTATTGTATATATGTTATTTGTTACTTCAATAAAGTCACTATAATAAAAAAAAAAAAAAAAAAAAATTATATTGAACACTGGACAAGAGGTGGCCAGACCCGCATGTCTTTCGAAAACATTATGGTAGATTATTGGAAATTTTACTCTCCACAAGCTCCTAAATTGTTTTACGCATTTAAAACATAATCATTAGATATTTCTCTTGAACTCATTTTCCTTATTGTCACGATTTCTCAAAAGTCCTTAAAATTACCAACAAGTTGCTTTACTTTCACTTCAAAAGAGAATTTTATAACAAGATAAAGGTCAGAAGGCTTATATTGTATGTATCATACTTATTATATTTTTTGTATTTATATTGTACTTTTAATAGGTAGTAGAGCCTTGCTGATTTCAGCATGAATGGATCGGGTCGACCGAGGAAGTACTACCCTCTCACAGAAAATCGACGTAAAGTAACAGTACTTAAACTGTTGCGTTTTGTTCGGTGAGTGAGAGTGCCGGAGGCCCTATCCCCTATTCTTCTCCCTCACCCCACTCCTCATCCCATCTCTTTTCCCAACCCCAAGAGGCGGCAACGCACTTGTGACTCCTTTGGTGTTGCTTGTGTCCATGGGCGGCGGTAATTGCTTACCATCAGGCGATCCGTCTGCTCGTTTGCCGCTTATTACTATAAAAAAAAAAACATGTTCATTACAAACATACAGTCACACTTGATTGATCATCTTGAGCGGATCTTGATCAATGAAATCAACAACACACATCATTGACTTTTCGAAGTTATGTGCGGACTAGATTATTAATGGTTCCAATATACTCCACGTCTTGCTGGAGGTAAGTGTGAGTAGGACTCAGTATAAGCCAATATTTATCCGCTGAAATATTCATCATCACCATCAGCCCTTTATACTGTCCCACTGCTGGGCATGGGCTTCTTCTCACTATGAGAAGGGTAAGGCCATAATCCACCACGCTGACGAGAACATTATGAAGAACTCTCAGACATGCAGGTTTCCTCACGATGTTTTCCTTCACCGATGAGCAAGCGATAATTAACAATTTAATACGCACTTAATTGCGAAAAGTCATTGGTGCGTGCCGTGGATTCGAACCCGAGACCCTCTGCGTAGCAGTCTGTCGGTCTCTCCACTCGGTTATCGCTGCCTCCACTGAAATATTGTCACGTTCTATTCTGTTTTCCATGGTCACGTCTTTAGATTACAAAGGTCATTCGATATGCACTTTAAAAAAAAGCAGAACTCGGTCAAATTTGGCGTGTTTCTCTGTTAAACTATAAATTGGATCCTTGGCTGATATTTTTAACATACTTCGTCATCATCATCGTTATAGGCCGCTTCAATGGCACGCCACTGAGCCCGATTTTCCATTTTTTAAAGTACCTACTTAGGCTCGGGTATCATCATCTTACTTTTTTGGGTCAATATATGTTGTTATAATTAAAATCGTCTCCTTCTTTTAGTGTCACTATTTTAAGGTTTGCAATCAGCTCCTGTCACGTTTTATTGTCTAAAGCCAGTCTGAACAGCTAATTCAGTCTTCCAGTCCCTGATATTATAGAGCCACGCGGTCCTCTGTCTTCCAAAACTTCGTTTCCCGATTATTGAGTAATTTACTCAATAATCGTGGTGCGGCGTCGGTGCGGAGTCGACGCGGTGGCGATGCGGTTTTGATGTGAATACACAGTATTGCGTTGCGGCACCGGTGCGGGTCCGGCGTCGTATACAGGAAGCCTTATAGTCCAAAATATGAATGCCAAATAAAATCAAATAACTGACAGCACGCATCAACATTGTGATGTTAAAAAACCGGGTCATTTAAGTTCATCGACCATATCTAATAAGATAAACAAATATGACTGACAGCTCAATTGGAATAAGTATAATTATTGTTTTTATAAACAACAACATTCCACTATATTACTATACTTTTAAAATAATTGAAAATAGGCACAGTAAAATTTATCCAGTAAAATGACAATCAAAGAATAATATCAGATAAGTACGTGTATGTACATTATGGAATGGAATAAATTTAATTGAACTGAATCATTAAATCATTTCGAAAACTCTACCTTTAAAAAAATATTTATACTAATTGAGTTTTAATTGTATTAAGTGCAACGGCTTAATAAAATACATTGTAAAATATGATATACAATGTTGTTCCAACGCAAAATGAGGTCAAAGAGAGCGTAAACTCAAACGTTAATGAAAATACTATTAGGACCTATAATATTTCTGGTTATTCAGCATCACAGCCAAAACATAACTCCCTTGGTTCTCCATAGAGACCGATTTAGAACCGTTTATGTCCAATTATTTAACAAGTTCTGATTATCAAAGTATACAAATACCAGGGGTAGGCAAGGTGGACCAGCAATCTGGTTAAGATCGCGGAGAGCGGTTAGATGCGGGCGCCTCAAGATCGGTCTGGATGAAGAACCTTAGGAGAGGCCTATTTCTAGCTGTGGACATCTCTAAACTGACATAATTATTTTACATAAGATGGCCTTGCAGAAAAGAGACGTAAGACAGCTTCTATAGATAAAATATCTTGAAACACAAATTATATTGCCAACAAAATAGTCCTGTGATTTGAACAATGTCCAAATGCAACTTGCAAAACCGGTTCCAATACGTCATGTTTGTCGGCAATGTCCCTCAACTAAATGATACGTGTAACATAACTGTTCGGGTATCCCCAACGGACGATTCAATTTGACCTTTCTTTTTTTGAAGGATACAACAACATTGAAATCATGTATTTAGCAGATAGAAAGTCGTTGGCTGGATATTGATACATGCATCGGTAATGTAACCCACTGTCTAAATTTCAAATTTCTTGGTTTAGTAGAAGAGCATATAAGATTTTATTTCTTAGGTACTTAAATATAGAAATAATTGTTTTATTTTATGTGTACATAATATATAGTCACCTTTTAATGTTAATTATTTTAAATCCTTAATAAAAAATCATCATACGCACGTTACTTGAAAATATCAATCGTTCACGACTCAGGTTATCATCATTGTCCTAGCATTATTCCGGTTGCATCCAAAACCTACCGGCAGCCTAGGAGCTCAGAGCCCGCTTACTGGTCTAACCAGATATGACAGAATATCAGCTTTTCCACAGAGCGACTGCCGTTACCAAACTACAGTCGGTATCAGTTTAGTTGAGGGTACTGACTCCTCGTAAAGCCTTTTGACATTAGAGTGCACGCACCCATTAATACTCCTTGAGTACACGCGCGGGCTACAGCTGTAGCTCATTTGTAGATCAATTAATTCTATGAAGAAGTTAATGTGATAAAGATATTAAACAATGAGCATAACTCATTGTTTAATTTATAGATATCTTTATCATAATCAGAATAGCACATAAAATTGATCAAAATTTGTCTTCTTAATTATAATATCAAACCTAAACTAAAACTACTTAAAAATCATCAATATTTGGCAGGCTTGAGACGCCATAGTCTTATTTTCATTTAGCAATGGGTATTAACCACTTATTTAAATAATGTGCAAAAGAATGTTCTATTGGCGAGCAATTAGTACACACACACCTTTCTGATGTTCACTACAAATGTGCCTAATACTTACATTTGCTGCATTGTTTGCGGGTGCTGCAGAACAAGTACCAACCAACTCCTCCTCGACTAGGCATATTTTGATGCTGGGTATGTTCTTTTAATACTGTAGTAGCCTGCCTTTCAGTTTGATAACTCTTGGTACTTATGTTTTGCTGGGAACTACGACGCTCAATAAAATTGGGACATGACCTTGCTAGATAGAATTCCCCTTTTTATAAATATTGACGCCAGATCACTTTTATTAGTAGATTATTCATTTTTTATATTATTATAAGACGGTTTATACCAGCCATGTTACTGACCGACCGTTACGTTAAACGTCATAATAATTTAAATTAAAACAAAATTACCACTTGTGCACTAGGCACTTATTTTCCTTCAACGCATGCTCGGGGAACTGGTGTAGCCCACCAACTTCTAGGACCATTTTTGCGCACGTCCTTATGCCGATGTAATAGGCATTCTACTATTAGAAGCGGGGAGAACCAATCGAGGAATACACAAGATGATTGCGCTGTGGCATACCTAGTTCTGCCAATATATGACAATATTACACCCTGGGTTGCATTATATGTAGCCCACGCGTGTACTCTACTGTTAAAGATCTTCATGACAGTCGGGACCGAAGGTTTTACGGGCTCTGCACGCTTTAGGGTTGAACGTGAAACCCTGTGCATGGCACTTGGCAGTCGGGTGGTATCACCACTAAACTATTGCTGCTTCATATAACATATTATGTTATACTCATCTAAATCCAAATATCTGTTCACATTTCAGACCCTGAGTATTTGGAGCGTCTATTGATTTACAACAAAGGCTCCGTAGAAAGGACTAAACAGAAATTCGACAGACTGTGCACTACCATCAATCTAATGCCAGAGTTCCTACAAAATTTTGACATCAAAAACGAGTTTCATGCTGTTCGTAACATTACGTAAGTTACATTTTTGTTGCTTTTATTTTTTGACAGGCGTCGTGGCCGCATCGTAGGTTTGTTTATTTTTTTTCCATATTTAAATTAATCCTCAAAGATATCGTGAATATATAATGCTTCATGCTTTAGCAAATATAATGATCACATAAGAAGAAATACGAAAGAAGTGTATCGTGTAAGAATGAATGGAGATGTTGGTAGAGGACGCCCAATACGGACGTACACCGACCAAATAAGTGACGTACTAAAAAAGGGACATATTAAAAGTACTCATAACCGGCGAGCATGTATGATGAGGTTCATGAATGTCGAGGAAGCGAAAGAGGTGTGTTTGACGGAGCATTTGGCGTTCCAAAGTCTCTGTCTACCCCAATGGGAGACAGGCGTGACGATAGATAAATAGATAGATTGATTGCATAGATTACTGAGTGGTCTAAGCGTTCGTCTCGCTCTTTAATACTGCAGAGTGTCGTGGGTTCGATCCCCGCGTAGAACTAAACTTCGTGTGATTCACAAATTGTTGTTCCGGATTTAGGTGTGCAGCCGTTTGCTTAACAGACCAGACAGTTATTTCCTAGTATGAGCGGTTTAGCTTCGCCCCCGTCGGACAATATATAAAAAGACAAATAAACATATTTCTTACAAACATTTTAGAAGCACCTGCGTGCTCTCGATGCCAACAGATGACAACTATCGAGTATTGGCTGTAAATCTCACTGGAGTAGATGACAAAACATTTGAGCTAGTTGATTTCTACAGACAGTTTATTGTGGTAAGCATGTATTTTAAGACTTCACATGTAATGGCGCTGATACACTTGAACATTCACCTGTAATGAGCATTCTCGCAAATGTTAAAAAACAAATGAGTGTGTTTTAGCGAGCATTCTCACGAACATTCGGGCTAGCCTTAGAATATAGATAATACATAGAACTCGCGCTACGATGGCGGTTAAACCCAATATATTTACTTAATTTTGACTTAAGATTTTAATCTATGGAAAAATCTTCGTTATTTGACTATTTGAATTTAGAGTGATGATTCGATAGAATTATCGTGATAATGTTTGGTTCGACTAAACAGAAAACGGCGAATGCTCGCTGTTCTGTTACAAGTGAATGCTGAATGAACGACGTGACAAAATTCGTTCATGCCGTGGTTACGTTTGAGTGTCTGTAGCTGCGTCTTGCTGTGGCGTTGAGGTAATTAAATTTCTGGTTGTGGCTGCGTTGTCACTAGTGGTTTCGATGTGGATACGTCACGTAAGATGGCAATCATCAAGGACAGGGGACAAGAGGGCGCAATGTTGAAGCGTTGAGCCAACGTTGTGGTTGCGGTGGGTTATCACAGATGCGACCGATGACTAGATGAATTTCTAATAAATATAAAAAATAAAATCAACTGTACTTTATATGTTCGCGTGAATTTCGTGGAGACATTTTGAATTTTATCATCTTTCTTTTATTTTTCAGATTTTAAACTACATAATGAATAATGATTATTGTTTCGGCTACGAAATGGTGGCAGATTCTAGAAATGTGACCATGGCAATTATGAGTAAACTAAACCCCATAGTTGTACACAAAGCTCTCACAATACTATTCGTAAGTACACAACATTTAAGCATTACATACTTTTTCGATAGGAACTGATCCAACTGGCACAGGATGGAGACGCTTGAAGAAATTATAGGGAGACCTCCACCTAGCTGCAATGTAGCTTTTCAGCTTTTATAAAAATTAAAATTAGTTAGTAATATAAGATAGCTAGTTCTGGGTATTATCCTATGAACTATCTGTCTGTATGATGTATACAAGAATATGAAATAAATATAAAATACTACAAAAACCCAGCAGCGATAGCCTAGTGTAGAGACCGACAGACTGCTACGCAGAGCGTCCGGGTTCGAATCCACGGCACACACCAATGACTTTTCGGAGTCAAGTGCGTATTAAATTGTTAATTATCGCTTGCTAAACGGTGAAGGAAAACATCGTGAGGAAACCTGCATGTCTGAGATTTCTCCATAATGTTCTCGAAAGACATGTGAAGTCTGCCAATCCGCACTAGGCCAGCGTGGTGGACTATGGCCTTACCCTTCTTATAGCGAGAAGAGGCCCGTGCTCAGCAGTGGGACAGTTTATATATAGGGCTGATGATGATGAGAAAAACACGGACATTCACTCACGTGGGTTTATTTTGCCCCTTTAGGTGTGAACTGCCAAAAAATCTCCCTTAGTGCCATAAATTTTCTGCACCTTGAACTTTCGGCCGTGCGTTATCTATTAGTCAGATTACTATCTGACTAATAGATAACGCACGGCCGACACAAGAATTTTATATAATTATCTTGATGATTATTTTCCAGGAAACAATGGGTCTAAGAGTGAAAAAAATACACATGATAAGTGGCTCAAAGTTTTTCGATGCTCTATTACTCATAGTAAGGCAAGCCTTATCAGCAAAACTGAAGGAAAGGATTATTATACATCATGCTGTTGAGAGCTTGTACGACCACATACCGAAGGAACGACTGCCGAAAGACTTGGGCGGAAACGAGATGGCTATGAAGGAATTAAGAGGTATGTGGAAGAAATTTTTATAAAATATGATTTTTATTTGATTACCCGCCGACGATCAAAGATCAAAGCATCGGAAGTAATGGTTTTCTTATTGATACATGCATTTTTTATAAGGTATCTTCCGCCCTTGTAATAAATCCGGTATCAGTAGTAGAGCCTTGCTGATTTCAACATGAATGGGCTGGCTCGACCGGGGAAGTACTACCCTCTCACAGAAAATCGACGTAAAGTAACGGTACCTAAACTGTTGCGCTTCGTTCGGTGAATGAGAGTGCCGGAGGCCCTATCCCCTATTCCTTCTCCCTCATCCTATCCCTTTGCCCAACCCCAAGGGCCGGCAACGCACTTGTGACTCCTGCGGTGTTGCTTGTGTACATGGGCGGCGGTAATTGCTTACCATCAGGCGATCCATCTGCTCGTTTGCCGCCTTTTACTATAAAAAAAAATGCGAGTGACTTAACAAATATTCGATCAACGGACTAATTTATCACATAGAGACTCAAAACAACAAATTGTGCATCACAAAAAGTGTTGTCTCGTTGAGCGTCGAACCCACTATACACGGCAAATTGGAACAAAATGACCGCTTGTATCACTACTTCATAAACGCAATAGCGGCAAATTCCAAGTAGTTCCAGTAGATATCTTCAGAACTTTCAAGTCGTTTTACAGCCTTAAATTACAGAGTATAAGCTGTCATCATCATCCTCTTAGCGTTATCCCAGTTTCAATCTGAGTTCCGCTTACTAGTCTAACCGGATTTGGCTGTATATTAGCTTTTCCACAGAGCGACTGCCTGTCTGACCTCCGCAACCCGAAGGGATAGCGATATTCCATGGTTTAGACTAGTGTCAGTTTGTTTTAGAAGGTACTGACGCCCTGTAATGATTGTCAAAGATCTTCATGACATCCGGGACCCACGGCTTAACGTGCTCTCCGAGGCACGGGACAAGCGATAATTAGCAATTCAATACGCACATATCTCTGAAAAGTCATAGGTGCGCGCCGTGGATTCGAACCCGATACCCTCTGTATGGCAATCTGTTGGTATCTCCACTAGGCTATCGCTGCCTTCAGAGTATAAGCTGTCAATACATATATTTTCTTTTGTCTACAGAACTGCAATTCAAAGAACTATGTTCAGACGAACACATAGCTAATATGAAATTCTTCGAGACGACCGCTACTGATGAGTCACGGAGGATGGCTTGTAAATTCAACGAGGAATATTCTGGAATGCCTGGTTCCTTCAAGACTTTGTGTGTAGATTAATGAACAAAATTGAAATTGAAGTTGATTTGAGCTCTAATAGACGCCAGGATGGCATCAGCCACGCGCCATTTTTTAAAAGTCACCCTGCCTCAAAGCAACGGTTTATGGATTAGCTATAGGTACAAAGTATTGTCTTGTGTGAGGATCGAATCCACAACGCTCGGCACAGTGCATCTGCTTCGACCACTAAGCTATGACGAAGAAAATGGTATTCAAGTTTTAGTCAAACTATATCTGTAATTTGCGTCAGTGTTAGCTAAAATAATATTTTTAATTATGTTTGCAATAAATTAAATATTTAATTACAAATGAATATGGATGAAAGAATATATTTAAGTATTAAATTGTTGTTCCTTTGTATTATTTAAATAATATATGTATACCCTAGGTAATGTTGGTAAATGTAGAGAAAATCAGTGGGCTAGCTTCGCTTGGCTAGCTCAAATATAAATCTAAGGTTCGGCGTAAACGGAGCGCCGAATAGAGCCACCACGCGCTTCTTCGATACCGCGCAAACGAAGGTGGCCAATGTCCACCACTTACAGTCGATGGCCGCACTAGCAGTCGGTGGCTGCTATAAACAGTCGGTGGCTGTCACTAGCAGTCGGTGTCCATCACTAGCAGTTGGTGACCGCCAATAGCAAACTATGGCCGTCAATAGCATAATCTGACTAGATGTCCACATACATTTTTAGGTAGCGAGTTGCCCATACTGAGTGATAAAAAAAAATTAGGGTAATTGGCGGTCATGGTCACTATATCAATAGATTGTTTCTTTCTGCTGGTTCGTATACCGTTGTCGTCATGCTCACTAAAATGTCATTTCTTGTGGTGGCGTCGTGTGTCGGGTCATCCCTGTCCCTCTAATAGGTATGGCGAGAGGGATGATGGCTGGCACATGCGTCATACTCGTGAACGGGTGCTACTTGCGATGACTGGTCGATGACGGTCTTGCGGGCTGGTATTCGATTTTAATATTTAACTGCATCATTTCCATCATGGTTCTGATCACTCTCGCGGATTGCCTGCATTATTAGGTATATATAATGTAAGTGGATGCTCCTGTTTCACCATGTCTATTCTGAGGAAGCTAACCAAAAGTATTATGCTTGAGTATTGTTATGTACAGTAAATATATACAAGTGATATAGAAGGTGTAACAGTTGCAGCATCTTACAAAATGTAAATTGTGTATTATGCAAAACCTGGCGATAAAAAAGAGTGACCGTGAGTTTTATTGCCCGTTCTTTCTCATGGTTCTACCTATTGCTTTGCGAACGTGGCAGTAAATGTAAATGTAGAGTCTTTAAGTAATGATTTTGTAAATTTATTATTTTGGTGTTCATAAGCGTCACATTGTGACCCAAATGAATAAAGAGTTTTGAATTTGAATAATGGCCGCAACCCGTGGCGTATCGTGGACTATCTAAATAATATGTAAATATAATATACAAACATACTGTCCATGGATGACATATTTTTATCGAATTTATGATTTTTTTTATTATACATTCACGCCTTTATCCCCGAAGGGGCAGGCAGAAGTCAAGAGGTGTAATCGTAAGAAATATTACACCCACATTTCGTCATGACTTTTTCGGTCCCAACTTGTAGAGGGCGAGCCATCACTTACACACATCACCATGTAGTTCCAAACTAAGCAGAGCTTGTACTATAGGTACTAGATAATGGATAGACATACAAATATACTTTTTTTGTAAATACATACATATTATACATAGAACCATCCAGACTTAAAAAAAACATCCATATTCATGCACATAAATGTTTGACTTGAGCCGGAATCGAACCCACGACCTTCAGCGTAGCAGTCGCTTACACTCCCGCTGCGCCAACCAGTCGTCGTCGATAATAATCCATGGGATTTTTAATGGGCCAGAGCTCACTCGAATCCCTACGCCTGCTTTGACCGTTTGTTTCAGCAGCAATTACCATTGAAGACAACGAGTTCTGCCACTCGTGAAGTCCCTTTTTCATAAAAAAAGACATATTTATTTCTGCATTTTGGTTGTTTACAACACTTATACATGTCAAAACCCTATTCTAGATGATGCCGGCTTTTCCTAGCTAAATGACTTCTTGAGAAGAAAAGCCGAAACAAACTCAGAGTCATTGCTTTTTTTGTCACTTCAATTTCTTTAGTCTTTTCTTGATCTTTTAAAGTCCAGACAAAAAAAAAGGGTTTAGAATGCAAGTACAATGCAGGAAATCACCTGACGCTTTTGACTGACTCGGCCCACTGATGGCCCGCATTCAACAGCAATCGTACGGCTCAACCTTGATTGAGGGAGCCAGCACGATCTGAATCACTATGCCTCCACGCCATCAGCAGGTGTATGCATAAGCATGTCAGCCTAAGCCATCAGACAGGTTGCCACAACTATTTGCTTATATGTTTAATAATGCCCACATCGTACTCACAACTTTACATGCTAATACATAGTAAAGTACACGTTGTAAACAATATGTAAAATTATAAACATTTAAACAATAAAATGTCATATATTTAAATGTCAAAAAATATTATTGAATGTCAATTTAAGAATGTCTAAAAAATAAAATAATAATATATTACTTAAGTAATGTTAAATGTCAAAAGAAAATAACAATGTCAAAACAAAATAAATAAAATTACAAATGTCAAATCAAAAATGTCAGAATGTAAAGATACAAGTTTTAAGAAGTTTTAAGAAGTTTTAAGAATTTCATAGTAATAGGGGGCAAACGAGCAGACGGCAATCCGTCTGCTCGTTTGCCGCGGTAATTGCTGACCATCAGGCAATCCTGATGGTCAGCAATTACCGCGGCCTTTGGACACAAGCAACACCACTGGAGTTACAAGTGCGTTTCCACTTGGGGTTGGGGAAAGGGATAGGGGGAGGAGTGGGACGAGGGAGAAGGAATAGGGAATAGGGCCTCCGGCACTCTCACTCACCGAACGAAACGCAGCAGTTTAGATACTGTTACTTTACGTCGATTTTCTGTGAGAGGGTAGTAGTACTTCTCCGGTCGACCCGGCCCATTCATGTTGAAATCAGCAAGGCTCTACTACTTAAAAAGTAAAAGTGCCATTGAACCCGGAGCCAATTTAATCAGACGTATGTTATCGTTCAAACTACCTGAAGATAAAAATATAAAAGAGTTAGAATGTTAGAAGAGATAAACGTATGTTAACTTATCTTTTAGACTTTAGCCTATCGTCTAGCCTGATAGGATACTAATATTAGCAGATAGCTGTACAAAACTACAATTTAATTGAACACGTTTTTATAAATAGCTTTTTGTCTATTACATGTGAGAATTGAGCGTATTTTAAACGATTTGCGTCAGAAGTATTGCATTTCTGACGCAAATCGTTTCGTTTAATTTTATGCGTGGGAAATAAAATCAAGACCTTTCAAAAGTTACTACTGCTTATAATTCCTAAATAATATTACATTAGCAATTTTTTTAAACGTACAAATACAATGCGAACTTTTGAAATACAAGAGATGGCAAGCGCTGTAATTTTGGTTACCTACTGTGATGTCGTAGATAACGCGATCGTCCCTACTACTCTTGGCTGGCCGCTTCAGCCTCCAGCAACAATACCGTGGCGCAGGAGTGATCGCCCCTTCCTTTCGGACCCCGGACACCGTCGCTGCAACCTAAGTGCTCCTTTTATCCAGGAGCACCGAAGTCACGTCAGCCTGCCTGTCTACGCCCTGAGTTTTAATCTTAGCTCTTACTGTAGTTGCTACCGGGTGTATAATATGTAACGCTTGCTCAAATAAACAATATTTTGTAACCTGCAAATCCATATTTAATTTATCTCCAGTATACATACCTACTAGGTAACACATCAGGCATATAGCCTAACCATTACTAGCTACACACGCAGCCTATAACGTTACACTAAGCCACAGTCTTATACCATATGCCTATTGAAAAGCCGCACCGTAATATTTAGCAATTAATTACAACCCGAACAAAAAAATCTCAAACTATCAATTACCTCAAGCAGCAAAATGTAAATGCTTTCATAATATAAAAAATACGATTGCCAATTTATCACAAAACTATTCTTAAAATTAATTCTTCAGTTGCACAAATCATGGAAGTTGGGTAGGCCTTTGGTGTGGGACGCAACGTGTGTCGATACCCTCGCGCCATCTCAACTTCCTGGCACAGCGGGTTGTGCGGGCGCTGCTGCTGCTACAGCGGAGACCTTCGAACGGTGCAAATACGTAAATCTAGTAGGGGATTACGTATTTGAGCTGTTTGGGGTCGAAACTTTGGGGTTATGGGGTCCATGAACGAGATCTCTTTTTAGAGATCTCGCAAAGAGACTGGTCGTCACCTCGTGTGATCAGAAGGCGTACTTGGCACGCCCAGCTCGGCCAGCATTCTGGTCACGCTCCCAGTCGACGACGGCGATGTGGAGGACTTTACGACGCCCTCTAAATTATTTTGTTTTCTGTTTTGTTTCTTCTGTATATATTTCTTAAGATAGTATTTTAAGATATAAGTTATGTTGTATTATACATATACCTAAATAGTATGTACATTGTTATGAATTTCAATTAAAGATAAAAAACCATGTTATTTTACAAAAAAATGTTTTTAGTTGGTAAGTTAATAAGTGAATCAGGAGCTATTCACATAACTATAAATCATTAATCTTGTCGTAAATTGAGGCAGGTCAAACATTTTCCATTCAATTTCCAGGCAAGGGCAAGAACCCACTAGCTCTATGTTATACATGCCGACCTTTATTGTTTTTCTGCCTCACTGAAATAGCTCCATCTACCCTTTATGATTAAGAATTTAAACCATTCAGTCACCCACTCAAAAACACGTAAAAAATTATAAACACAAGCACGACTATTCAATAATAAAATCAGCATAGTTACATATCTATAGCATCAAACACTAAAACCAACGTGACGTCATCATACATTATCAGATTAGTGTATCCCAACGTAACGAAGCTGATAACAAAGTCAATATGAGTCAAGAACATCAATTAGGGTACACGTCATCATGGTTGTTATCACAGAATTATTAGAACTACAAATCAATACGACGAATAAATATTAATCAGTTAGAAACTGGTAGACTCACCCGAGAGACGTCTATTGATATAAAGTGCTTATATATTTTGTTGCAAAGCCAAACGCTATTCATCTGTTCGCGACGACACTATGGAAGCAATAAAACCGAATCCCGTTCTAAAATTCAATGAAAATCAGCTAAATAATGTTAGGAAAGCACTCGGTTATGGCGATGTGAATAAGTTGAAACAGGATATTGAACATCTGGAAAATTGGATTAGAATGCAGAATCATTTCAGAGTGAAAACATTTGGTAAGTGAGAATATTGTAATTCTGAACCGAAAGTTCTGTGTTTCAAATCCATTTATTCAGTTGGGTTATAGAGTTATACGTTTAAGCATCAATGAATTAAAAGTGAATTGATTGAAGCAATTTCTTATCGATATTATTATTCTAATATTTTGAATAAAATATGAATTGGACGTACAATCAAAGACCCAGGTTATAAAATTTTAGATTTTAAGGTTAAATTAACAAAAGGAATAGTATGAAACCGTAATGTTGACGATATTTCAAAATAGGTAACTACGAGTAGAAGTAAATTACATATTTTTAGGTTTGTATTATGCTTACCTCATGTTGCATTCGTCAAGTATTTTATACAGCATTCGTCAAGATCAGCTATTCAAAATATACTGACAGATGAACTAACAATGTTATAATATGAATTCATAATATGAATATCTACTACAAGTCTTTAAGTCTTTCATGACGCCTTCTAAATTTAATTTTAATTTATTTTTAGTCTTGTATATATTAAATAAGCTTATTTTAATTTTAAGACATGATAAAAGTTAATTTATGTAATATGGAAAAAAAAAGTCTTTTAGGGTTAATAATATTGATGGAAAATTCTAAAAAATATTCAATGTCATGGGATGTATCACCACATTACACGAAAAAGCCCACAGGCAAGAAATATAGTTATAAACCAAGTCTGAGAGAAAAATTTACCAGACGCCTTTTAGGTCATAATTTTGCTTTTCACTGAAAAGTAGAAGGTACGTAATTGATTGAACCTTGCAGAAAATCATCATTGATCATTTATGTAGAGAATTTCGTTTATACAATCAATCGTTATCTTTTGACCAAATCGATGTTAGTTTAGCATGTACGATCATACGTTTTTATCTTATCTATTGAACTAATCCTATCTTATCATTTATTGTGATGGCTTTGCATGAGCATAGTAACAATTCGATTGTTATTTAGATGTAGACTCTTCGATATTACAACGTCATTGTCATTATTGTTTGTTATATATATAAACGATCTCCCAAGAATAACACACAATAATACTGGTCTGTTTGCTGACGATTGTACGGTAATATTTACAGGAAAGGATAAAGTACAAATAGAATCAGATAGAAACAATACCTTAGAGAAAGTTATTGATGGCTGACTTTAAATAACTTAAAAATAAATTTAACTTAAACAAAATTAATGACGTTCAGAAACTAACTTGATGCGCTAAGAGATATACATATAGAGTATTTTAATACTAAAATTGAACATTTAGATGTAACCAGGTTCTTGGGCGTTAACATTGATTCTCACCTAAATTGGAAGTCGCACATAGAGACGTTATGTAATAAACTGAATCAATATTCATATGCCATTTACATGTTGTCGAAAACTGTTTACACTCCTGCAGTGATAACAGCGTACCATGGTTATGTTACTCCTTTGTTCATGTATGGTGCTATGTTTTGGGGTAACTCCTCAGGTAGAGAAATGGTTTTTAGAGTGCAAAAGAGATGCGTCAGAGCTATATTTAGAATGAGACAAACTGAGAGCTGTAGACAGATTTTCCAGAAAATTAAATTGTTGACTATGCCATGTATATATATATTCGATTTGGTTATGTTCGTAAGAAGTAATGAAAACTTGTTTGTCAAACTAAAAAGCAAGAGGCATCCGAACAACATAAGTAGCATATGAAACCGTACCGGGCTTCTAAATAACAGTGTGTTTTGCATGATCGCAAGAGTATATAATCATTTACCTGATTCATTGTTTGAAATTGCTGATATGAATGTATTCAAAGCTCAATTGAAGGAACTGCTTATTAATAAGACCTACTATTCTGTTAGGGAATACCTGGAGGATGGATTTTGAAAATAAAATATTGACATTCACTATGATTCAACTTAAATTTATGTAATTAATATGTATTGCAGGACATGATAATTATGTGTATTTGAAATTCATTGAATGAAAATTGTAATTTTATTGTTTTTATTTTATTATTTTATTGTATTATTAATGTTTTATTGTTTAGTATAAATGACTTGATAATACTGCTTTTTCAGACATTATTTTTGCATGCCGCAAGGCGAAATATAGAGATACTATTAATTGTAAAACACTGACATCATTGTGCACCTATGTTTGAGCAAAATAAAGAATTTGAATTTGAATTCATTGTCCACAACTATATCTCATCATACTCCCTCCGAGCGTTATCCCAGTTAGAGCCTGGGGCCGTTTTCTAGCATAACCGGATTTGATTGAATATTAGCTTTTCCATTGAGCAAATGCCTGTCTGACCTCCGCAACCCAAAGGGTTAGCAAGGATCATGGTTTAGACTAGTGTCAGTTTATTCATAAGTAGTAACTCCCTTTAACGACTGTCAAAGATCTTCATGACAGCCGGGACCGATAGCTTAACGTACTTTCCGAGGCATGGAGCAAGCGATAATTTACAATTCAACGCGCACGTAATGCCTTAAAGTCATTGGTGCACGCCGTGGATTCGAACTGGATACCCTCTGCATGGCAGTCTGTTGGTATCCCCACTCGGCCATCGTTGCTATTGTAGTTCTCAACTATATCTAGATAATAATAATATTGTAAACCGAAATGATGTTTACCACAAATTTTAAATTTCGCCTGTGCTTAAACATTCCCACAAACAAGATTGTATTTTTTTTATTAGAAGCATGACATCCATAATTCTTTCATATTTGTCCTAGTTACAAGTTAGACCTTCGAGCTAAGGCCCGACTGAACAGCATTTTCGTGATCAGACAGAATATTAGTCAGGTGCAGAAATCACATCTGTCAATTACTTAAAACTGTCTATATTAGTATTTGTGAATCGACTGCACGGCTATCAAGTTTGACTTTTTCAGTTATTAACGAACGCATCTCTTGATCTCATTTATATTATCTTTGTAATATTACAACCAATAAACAAATATTCAAAAATGAACAAAGCATATCAAAGTGCAATTTTATAGTATGATAATTTACATAAACCTAATAAAATCGTATAATTGTCACATTCAGAAGGATTATACTGTCACGGTAGATTAAACATCGCCAACTTTATCTTGGTCAACCCTTGGCACACTTACTTAAGCAGGTGCGTGCTAGGTAGGTAGTAGTGCAATTTATAAAACAGGTTCGCGAGATTTTCTAGCTGATATTATCCCTGTCGACCTTCTTGACACAAACTAGAAGTATATAAAAACATTGAATGATCACATTCGTGAAAAAGCTTGCATCAGAGAAACAGAAGTTAAACATGAAATAAAGATTCCAAGTCATTATGACGAATGTGCAGACTTTACACACAATCATAGACTTGCTTACCAGATTATACTTCAGGTGGGGTCACGGAAGTAATGCTAACGCAGTTCCCGTGGCCTTGCCATTCAATGGGATCGGATAGAGGAACACCATGGTGGTTTTAGTGGGTAGTCCAGGCGCTTCTCGTCGGGGAGTAGGCTGAGACCTCGGTTCCAGAAGAGTTAGCCCGAAAATAGTTGATTTTCACCATGTGTCAAAAAAAAAGGTCTTTGACCTCGTCACCGTCGCCGTCATCATCATCACCATTCATATCTTAGTTCGTTATAATGTATTAGTGATTTCAACGAAATTCCAAAGCATCGCATTAGTAACGCATCTTATCATTTATTTACTGTATGTTCTAAAGCAAGGTCAAATAATTACACGTTTTAAATGAAACATTTATACAATACCATTGATATTCATGGTAAATTATTTTTACTAAACGAAAATATTATTCTTCCAAAGAATAATTATATTTTTATAATATTCGTACAAAAAAACTATGCATTGCACCCAGCTAAAGAGGGAAAAATACTCAAAAGAGGATGAGATTATGCGAAACTATTAAGCATATTTAATATTATAATTATATGCCATACAAAACTGGAATGAATAATAAAAAAATATTTATGATTAATGATCCTGGGCTCACTTTTTGCTTCAAATTACGTTGATTGCATCATGTAAAATAAGTTTTTATCTTGTTTAACGGCCGATTTCAATAATCGTACTATCCATGGCTTTGGAGACTTGAGCTACATATTTGACATAAGCTCCTTACAAAATAATTGTATCAAATCGAATATTAAAATCAGCCGTAAGTGCTGTAAACAACGAATGTCTTCATAAAAGTGGTCTAGGTGTTTGTTACCCGGACTGCTAAGCTAGCGGTCGTCATCTATCATAACAGTGAACTACTAGACAAAGGCGTCCCCCAGGGTACTTCTCAAAACCTGCTCTCTCACTTTCAGCATCCAGCTACTACCAGTTATCCTCTTCAAGTCATTGGTCCATCTGGGTGAAATAGTCCAACACTTCTTTTTCCAAAATGTGGCCTTATCGACCATCGACCATAGTTATAAGACAGACCTGGCCAGACAATTAAATAAGTTTTATCATAATCTATTCACTAATTTTAATAAGCTTCTTGCAAAACAAAACAACAAATCATAATTTTATTTCACGCTCAGAGAGCCCACATTAAGCAGATATTAAATACATTTTTAATAACTCTAATGTACAAACACAGAATATTTGCAAGTCTATAATAGTAGGTATGAATAGTTATTTTACTGATCTGACCCAAAACAACACGTGGATACAAAATTGTAAATCATAATATTCATAATATTTATTATTGTAACAGTTTATAAGGTTATCGTGCAAAATGTATTGAAGCTTAACGATTTGTTATTCAAAACATTAAATATGCACCGAAATGTATGTTTAAATATTTTTTCACGAGACTATTGGCAAGGTTTTAATGGCATCAAGTAACTAAATTATGTATACAGTAATATGTTTGGTGTACAAGAGTTAGGTCAGTTGGAGTCAGATTATGGGCTTTAAATTTTCTTCGAACATAACACAACTTCACGTCTTTATCCCTGAAGGGGTAGGCATAGGTGTATTAAACACCCACACTTCGCCAGTTATGATTCGGTCCCAATGTAATAGGGGTCGAGCGAACGATTTTTAAGCGAGCAATGAATAACATTAATTTTTAATACACACATAACTTCGAAAAGTCAGAGGTGTGTGCCCGGAGTACCTGGGGATCGACCCCAAGACCATCGCCTCGGCAGTCCGTTACGTACACCACTGGACTATTGCTGCTTTTTTCTTCGAACTTTAACATCTAAGATCTGTAAATGATACGTAACTAAGTACATAATATTGCAAGTAATAATAACATCATAAAAATGTGAACTGCATGGCAGGTTCAACTAAGTATCTGACGATTATACGCGTACCTTCACTAAATGACAATGAAATCCATTGCATCTGGGAAATTCCTTACTACATATTATATCACATAACTGCTTTATGCAGGACATTGGCCTTTTCTATGAAACGAATACGAATCTCGAGGCGATAGCGCAGGCAAGATGATAGCTATATATACCGTGGATTTTACTACAAAAGTTTTCTTAACATCATACAATATTATTTAGCGCGTTTTAGTCGCGATAATTGGTTTATTCAAAGTCATAAATACCTCTGTTATTCTCCTACGTTTCAACCGGCTTGCATTTACGTTCCCTCCATGACCGCGTGGTCGTGGAGGGAACTCAGTCCCTCTACATATTGTATGATGTATACAAGTCGCGAAAGCTTAAAATCTATTTTTCCTTAACAGTTCTAATGTTATAAATATTTCTAATGTTATAATTGTATTTCGGTAACTTATGCTTTCATGATTATTAACATTAAGTTAAATTTTCTTTCGAGATATTCCACGCATCTATGTACCATTGTTTCGAGTAAGCAATCTTCCGTTATTGTTGAAAATGCATGGTGCATCACGAACTATCCAAATATCATCTTCCGAGATCATGGCGCTTGTAACAGAGCCAAAATATCGGATAGTCAAAACAAAGGTACCTACATTGTTCAAAACACAATTAAAAATGTGGCAAAAGGGCTTAGTCAAAACCAGTAGAATAAAAGCGATAAAAACAAGCAAAGGTGCATTTCGGTTTGATAACAGGGAATTCTCAGTAATAGCGTAATTCTGCCGATTGATGTAATTTTTCTGCAATGCTCTAATAAAGCTTGGACAATATTTATCATAATATCTCTGGTCTTGGAGACAAAACCATGATGAGCACCTCTAAAATTATACAATTTATTTTAAGTCCGTAACGTCTCACTGCAGGAAAAAGGCATCTATTTGCATTTATTTAAATTTTTTGCCTTCAAAGACCATTTCTTATCAAATTTTTTTTTGATAAGAAATGGTCAGTTGGTGTGTTTGCCATTTGCCTTGGTGTTTTTAACCTATTTTCTTTAGGTATGCACCGGATTATTAATAAAAGCTCAATCTTTTTTTGAAATCTTCTGTCGCGAAGACTTTAGAAGCATTCAATAGCGGACACACATAACATTTAGACTCTAACCAATATTCTCTAGATAAAATGTATGTGCGAATCCTATCAATCTCACTTTTCTTTAATACAATTAACCCGCCACAGGTGACGTCAATTTTACTTACATGAATAGTGACGCCGGTCCCACGCACTGGGATTTAAAACCCAGATTTATTGATAATGATTTTTATATTAAATTTTTATTTGATATAGATTTGAAACTACATGCTTATTTTAAGTAAAATAGGCAATTCACAAATTACAGCTCGTTCATTGGTAATTACACATTTTTATTTGGAACACTAAAATCTACTATATCTGTTAACATTAATTTTTTAGATATCAAAACTCAAAGCAATCAACTTTCTTACCTTAATCAGCATTTCTCAGCCTTATGACACTAGAAACTTTATAACATCAACAAAAAAAATAGTGGTCCTCTAACAAAAATAAATACATCCCTCAGAAATCAGTCTTCCTTAACTGTCAAACAGCTTTTTGCACCAAAACTTACGTTCATAAATATGCGCCGCTGTCACGCGGTGCGGCGCGGTGAACTAACGGTGCGGGACGCGGATTGAAGCAGCTACAAGCTCGAAATTGTAAGACAAATCGACGGCGGGAGAAAAGGTAATTGGAGTTTTCAGAATCACCCGGTGTCACAGTCATGTACGTCACCAATGGCGGGTTAAAATACGCTTCTACGCGCTCTAGTTGGGGGAAATTTTAGGTTCATGTCTCGTTGAGGAATCGAACCCAAGACACTCGACGCAGTGCCAACCAACAAGGCGACTGCAAATCTACGAAGTCAAAATATATTCTGATGTTAAACCAAGCAACTGACATTAGAGTTAATGTCAGTTGCTTCTAAATAACTTACAGTAAACATTACTAAAACGCCCGTATGTAGTTCTGGTATATTTGCCATTAAATAATTCTAGCAATTCAGAGTAATTCTTAAACTAGCTAATGTTAAGTTAACTTGACGTAAGCCGAAGGCTCTTCCAACCAATTGGGTTATAATAAAAAAACGCTTGGATGACGATGATGACATCTTTAAACGTATGTTAATTTCTTTCAACAGCTGATATATCATCCCTTGATGTTTTTGTAAATATGATTGACTAATTTGTTGTGAAGATGATATGAGCAATAAAATTGGATGACCGAGATATAATTGATTCAAACAGGCGTTACTTGGTGGAACTCTATTGTATACTAATGGCAGAAAAAAGGGACCCACCACACATGTTCAGATCTTTTCGGGTTGACCAACCCAAATATTGCGATATTAAAAGATTGGCAATCCGAAATCCTCTGATAAAAAGTAAAATTAAACTATATAGCATTGTTAGTGGGTTTATTTTCCTTCCATTAGTAACCAAAATATGAGTTAAAACAAAATTTTCGCTGATACAAAAAAAAAAAAATATCTTCTTGCTAAAAAAATTTAGATTTTATATTTACGAAAATCGTAATGTCTATCAACACAGGTATATTTTTCCAAATAAATAACAATCATTTTTGTTGATATTTTCTAGATCGTGAGCGTTTGGAGCGCCTGTTGATCTACAATAAAGGCTCTATTGAGAGAGCCAAACAGAAATTCGACAGACTATGTACCACCATCAACTTGATGCCAGAGTTCTTACAAAACTTCGACGTCAAGAATGAGTTCCACGCTGTTCGTAATGTTATGTAAGTATATAAATTTATTGTTTCCTTTTTCTACTCTATATTTTTTCTAATCTACCCGACTGTGATGCTTTGTTCATAAATTTACTATTCTAAAATGTATCTTTATTAATAATAATCTTTATTTATTTCTTATAACGTATAAAATTTAAGGTAGAAAAAGAGTTAATGTATAATAGACATACAAATTAATAATTCATATTTTGGTCTAGGTATAAAATTAAACTTTATGCAAATATGCTTCAAAATTTTGAATTAAATAAGTAAATCATAAACTAACACGAGTCAAGGAGATGGTCATTTAAGTAATGATGATTTTATTTTAATTAATAATTTTCTTAAAATATGTATTTCACAAAAAATATACTTTAGCTTATTAGGTGTCATAGGATTTTAAAATTTATGTCTTCATAATCTCACCTATTATAAATTATATTTTATTTCAATCACCTTATTATCACGTTTGCAAAGGCGCAAAGGAGCTACGATCTACCTATGGTATGCGACTAACCCTTAGTCGACGTAGTCTACTGTGTTATAGCTATATTGGATCTTAGTGTCTATGCGTTGCCGGCCACTTTGCACATATCGTCGCTTCAGTTAGCCGGAGGTACTCAGTAGATGTACCCGGTACTCCAGTTAGATACCCTACATTTGCGCAGTCTCCATTCCAGAACACCCTTGTTGGTTAGTTATCGGCTCAAGAAAGAAAACTTTGCTCGTCCTCATAATTATCTCAATCCTCTTTCTGCTCTTCATTTTTTTTAATCTTCCTCTCTGGGTAAATCTATAGGTTCCATCCCCACATTGGATAATTAGATCAGTGCAGATACGTTAGAAAACAGTCAAAAGTGAAGTAAAGAATAAAAAAAGGAAGAAAAGAATGCATTTATTCCGTAACACACAAGGGACACAGAAAAACATAAATACATTCAGCATAAAAATATATACATACACATATAATAAATACAAAGGTTATACGGATAATATGTAATTAATATGCAAAAGGCTTAATGACAAAAAGTCCCCTGCATCCTACGAAAAAGGACCTAGTTCAGAATATGCCTGGCCGAAACTTGACGCTGGTTTTCAACTAGGCCCTATTTGTGCTGCGTAATACACACTAGAATACATACGTAAATGCAGACAATAGTAGTAGTAAACAATATCAAAGTGATGCCCAGCAATACAACATGAAAGGTGACGGCTACGCAATGCGACGTGCAGGTGCAGGGAAAGCGGTGCAAGAGGCAGCGGGAAGCGTTGCTTCCTACTTCGATGGACTGACTCGTCAGTAGAGGACTAATAGACCCACACCTCGCAATGCGTATCCGTGACCTATACTTGCAATACGATATATTAAGTATATAGGTGTGACGTGCTCGCATCGTTTTAAAGTGCTAGTAGGGATAAATCATCAAATAAAAATCACACGAATAATAATTAATAGCTAAAAACAGAAACAAAAACACAGCTGCCAAGCAATAAGAGGAAAGCATTACATTGCACACGCAAACTGCAGTCGAGTCCAGTTTGCGTCTGGAAGATCTCAAGAACACATCTTAGTGCAACTAACCAAATACTAACTGAACTTGTAATAAAACTAAAATATCTTAATATATAAAATCCTTGCGTTACTGACTGACTGACAGACAAGCTACTAGCCGAAACTATTGGGCGCAGGAAGCTGAAATTTGGCATGTATGTTCCTTGGGGACCGTAAGGGTGCACTAAGAAGGGGTTTTCCGAAATTCCCACGGGATCGGCCAAAACGGGTAAATTAAAAAAAAAATGCAGGCGTAGCTGCTGGCGTCCTCTAGTACTAGATAATTTATATTAGAAAACAGCACTGTAATTCATCATACGCCCGCGACAGCGCTGTGCAATATGTCTGAACATGAAATGACGACGTGACAAAACTACCCAAACGCAACCGCAACTGCAATGCTGAAATCATTAATGTTTATATAGTTAAGAGGAAAGTATTTAGGTATTTTTTTTTACTTTCTAAACCAAATTCAATTCTACGACGAAACTCGCATACACCACACAAGAACGTAAAAATAATAGTAGGATGAAATCCATTGGAGAAGGAAGAGAATATAACAAAAATTAAAGGAAAATAAATTACGGGCAATCTAAGGTCGGGAAGTCGGTGGGGTTGCGATTTTCAGGGTAAAAAGGGTTAAACTCGATTGTCGGTAAAACTACAAGTCCTACGAAAAAAACGTTAATAGCAAAGTTGTAGGTAATAAAAAGATCTTTTGTAACTTTTGTATTTAACAAAAATTTATAACGTCAAAAATTATGTGAAAAATTCAAATAACCTAGTTATTTTTATCTTTTACAATAGTTTTTTCTTTTTCACGAAATTTGGTGAAAACATATATTTTTATGTTACAAACACACTGTAAATGGTTTTTATTTAAAATATTTATTTTATGCCTTATTTCGACTTAATATTGAAAAAAACCCTATTTTCAATCAAAAATTATCACATCAAAATATCAGTTCTTTTTAAATAGTTGGTCGGTGTAATGTTTGTTGAAACCTCTTCTTTCTGATGGTGTCAATAAAAATATACATTACTACAGTAAACATTCTTAGAATATGAAAAGAAACGAAACAGCCTCGAGACTGAATTTGTTTTATTTTGTATTCCATGTTACATTGATTAAAAAGATCTTGCAAATCGATATATTATACAAATAAAATTAGCAACCAAGTAAGTTAATATTTAGTAAGACATCTACAATATTTTGAGAAAGTTATAGGTAGAATCTTCTTTAAATTATAGCGCATTTATTGCTATTTTAAGATAATGTATATACCTGAGTGCATCCTGAGTGAGCCACAGACAATTTTAGCCCATCAATAGATATTTATAGAGAAGTGGGGAAGGGCTGGGTTTTCACCGTAGTTATTGATTATTTTTTATATCTCATTTTAGGACCTGCTGTGTGCTACCAACTCCGACGGAAGACAACTACCGCATATTAGTAGCAGTTCTAACTGGAATGGATGATAGCGCATTTACTCTAATTGATATGTACAGATATTTTATTGTGGTAAGCATATTTTCTCATATGATATGTTAGAGCAGAAATGTTCTGGAGTGACGGCCACGCACCGGACATCGTAGCAGAGGGAGGCCTCCCGCAAGGTGGACTGACGATCTCGTTAGGATCGCGGGCAGCTGATGGATGCGGGTGGCTCAGGACCGGGCCAAGTGCAGAGCCTTGGTGAAGGCCTATGTCCAGCAGTGGCCGTCTTCCAGCTAATATGATGATGAAGCATATTTTATTACGTTGACAGCGTCTATATTTATGTTACATATAGTGTCTTATATTACGAATTAATCGTCGCCATTTAAAAATGGGAACTATACGGGAAAATCGATGTTCTTTATCAATTTGGTTACCACAGACTTCATGGTCATTGAAATAAATCTGCAGTACATGGAAATTATGTGCAATATTTTGAAATGACCTGTGACTAAATTTCAAACGTAAATAATTACTTTTAAAATGAAAATCTAAATCATTGTTGTTTGTAATATGTTTCAGTTGGGGCATTACAGTTTCAACAACGACTATTGCCTTGGATACGAAATGGTGATAGATACCCGAAATATAACTATGGGCGTCATCATGAAACTGAATCCTCTGGTTATACACAAAGCTCTCACAATTCTGGTTGTAAGTACTACTTACTTTATTTATTTTAATTTATATCTATTACTAGAGATATAAATTATTTATATGAGTTGTGAAAGGACCAACGACTAGTATTTTTATAAAAAGGAATAAGAGCTAAAATTATGAGGCATTTACGTCTATAATGGGACCAAAAAAAAAAATTAACTAAATATAAAATAATATTGTTTGAAACTTCAACAGCTATTTTCTCTTCTGTAGTAAGTAATAAAAATTATATTGAAAACAATATACTACTAATTCTGGAAAGATAGCTGCCTTAATTATTTCTGCAGATAGACCAAACTGTGTAATTATTAGTTAATACATATAAATCATATTTATTTTCAGGAAACCATGGGCCTGAGGTTAAAAAAAATACATATGATAAGCGGTTCGAAATTCTTTGATACTGTGTTATTAGTATTAAGGCAAGGCCTATCTGCTAAGCTGAAGGAGAGAATAGCAATACATTCTACTGTAGAAAGCCTACAAGAGTATATACCAAAGGACAGACTGCCTAAGGACTTTGGCGGAGATGAGATGACTTTGAAGGAATTGGGTGGTATGTTAAAAATATTTATTTATTTATTTATAGACTCACGCCTTTGTCCCCGAAGAGGTAGGCAGAGGTACACCCACATTTCACCATGTTTTTTTTACGTCCCACGTAATAGGGGTCGAGCCTGTTGCCGTTACCAGGCACATCACCAGACTCCGTGCTGTTACTGAGAATTCGGAAAAACCCAGTGACACTTTTGCCCGACCCGGGAATCGAACCCGGGACCTCCGATCAGCAGTCGCATACGCTATCTACTGGACCACGGAGGCAGTAAAAAAATATATTCTATTTTATTAAAAAAGGAGAACTTCCACTTCTTTCAGGTCTCTATGATAGGTACACAGTGACTGCTGTTTTCTTGGTATTGCTTTATAATAGAAGAAATATAATATCCAAGAGATATTTTCATGACTTTACTGCGAAATTATAAACAAATCTAATGAACTAAACGTATGACTCAAAAGCGTAATAGCTGAGACCAAAGAGTATACAAATACTACGTAAGACTGATGACAGTAATCAACAAATTCAGTTGCTAAGCAACGCTAGGAAGCATCGCCGTATAGAAACTAATACTGCTTGTAAAATGCAGGTGTTACGTTGAAAAGCGATTCTCAGACATCCGTGACTAGATCAGAAAGCAAGAACAATATGCTTTGTGCTTAGTAATTAGTAACTGACAGCGTACTGAAGTCAACTAGAGTCATTTAAGAAAAACACATGTATATGATTTTCTAATGTGTTCTAAAAGCAAAATTATGCTGGCAACTTCTTCTTTTCCCTGAAACGTATTTTTTGCCACTACATGATCTTTTGTGCATTAAATTTATTTTTGTATAGTTTGCAATGCATTTTGGAACTTCCTGCAATCAACTTCCATTAGCAACCTCAACAATTACATATGCTACCGTATATTAGCACAGTTATATTTTATTTCGATATCCTCACTACTAAATCGAGTACCATTTTGTCCACAGACTTACAATACAAAGAAGTATGTTCAGACGAGCACATAGCACAACTGAAGTTCTTCGAGACAACTGCGACAGACGAAGCACTCAGGCTTGTCAGTAAATTCAACGAAGAGTATTCGGGAATGCCTGGCTCCTTCAAAACTTTGTGTGTGGATTAGTGCATTATATATCTGGAGTTCTGAAGTGGTTTCCGCGCTCCAAGGGGAGGTTTGCAACCGGGACAACACTAAGATGATGATGAAATATGGAGCTCTGAAAAAGGCCAGTGTTGTAACATTCTGCACGATACCTAGAACAGCAACTAACTACTAACTATACCTGGGTGTATAATACACCTCTGCCTACCCTTCGGGGATAAAATGCATGAAGTTAAGTTATGTTACCTAGAACAGGGTAGCATCACAACACATTTCTAAGCGTTTACAAAGTTCAGTGGAAACCAAAGAAAGGTTTTTCTTAATATAATTATCATTCTTGTGAACGAATGATTGTAATCTAAATCCCCTAAAACTGGGCCAATTTGGATGAAATTTTGTATGTGTGTGTTTTGATGGGTTCTTGGGTGGTTTGAAAATACAGTGGTAGGTTGGGTGGCTCCTCAGTTAGTGTGTCACCCAATTAGATTGTCAGGACAGTTTATAATGTATAATATATTTTCATTCACATTGTATTTGAAAAAAAACCAACTACATCCACTAATAGTCATAGAACCGATGGCATCACAAAACATTTGTCAAGACACATCAATGAAATATAACCAGATTTCGTTGTTGTTTCTGAAATGTATTAAGGATTTTAATAAAATTAACATTCATACAAGGACCATTTATTACATGATTATTAAATAAATAAAATTATATTCGTGTTGTCGTTTTGATTACTTTATTGTATTATTAAATATATCTTTTATATCTTTTGTTTCAAATTGTAAAGGTTTTGATTTGTAAATACAAAAAAAAAATACCTATGGTATCAACAATGTATTTCTAGAAATTGGTTTTCGTTATCCTGATCACAATATTTTCTGTCCTCTCAACTTAATGTATGATTACAAGTATGTATAATTAACTAAGGCTAGATCTACTTCCTCGTGGAGATACCTCGATTTCAGACGTGGCTTAGACCAGTGCAAGTATATTTAAAGGTACTGACTCTTCTAAACGACTGACAATGATATTCATGACAGCCTGGTCCGACCGCTTAATGTTCTCCTACACCGACGCACGGAAGAATCAGTGATGCGCGCCATGGGTTTTTATTCGAGATCGACCTTCTACGTAGCAGTTTGTTAGTTAGAACAAATTACGTACATACATATGCTCACGCCTTTCTCCCTTCGGGGTAGGCAGAGACAATAGAACGCCACTTGCATCCTTACAAACCTCACGCGCTTCCTCTACATTCATTACTCTTTTCATACATGCTCGCCGGGTGCTTCGGACTTTACCGTTTTTCAAGACGTTCCCAATTTGGTCGACGATCGTCTTACGAGGTCTGCCGCAGCCGGCTTGCCTACACACCTCTGCCATATATATTTGATTCGTCAATCTTTCTTCACTCATTCGCTCCACGTGTCCAAACCATTTCAGCATTCCTTTCTCAATCCTTGTCACGACATCTTCTTTCAGGCCACATCGCTCTCGTATTACTGCATTCAGAATTCTTTCAATCAGTCTCACCCCACACAAATTAGTAGAATAATAATAAGAAACTTAAAAAATCTAATCGTACATTTAAATCGTGTAATTAACAATGTACATAAATGTTTGGTGTATATTGTCTTTCGGGATATATACCATGTATCTTTGTTTCGAGTATCCCATATTTCGGCACTTTTGCAAGCGCCATGTTCACGGATGAATTGATACTCGAAACAAAGGTACGTGGTAAAAATCCCGAAAGACAATATACATAATGGTGACCATACTTATCTAATTTATTTTATTATATCGGAAATATATTATTTTCAACATTTAAATTATTCTATTTAATTAATCAACCCGAAGATTTCTGAAGGATCCAGGCATTCCCATGTATTCCTGGTTGAAGTCCTCTGATCGTCTTAGTTTTTCATCTGTTCCTGCTTTCTTCATTATTTTCATGTACTCCACGTGCTCTTTCGTACTCAGTCCATCTATATAATCATCTGAAATATATTTGGATACAAATAAATCTTAGAATGTCACAGCACTAGCATTAGGGCCACCTAAGTATGTAAGTATTAGTTAGTAGCTAAAACTAGTTTTTCTCCGTTACTTTGATGATGTGTGTATTACACATCGTTCCTTTATCGTTATTTCTTCATACCTCCTTGAACCCTTTTCAGAATTGTATTATTTTTAAGTGCAATAGAGATCTAAGATGACTATTTTGCTATATATCTTATCTATGGCAGAGCTTTTTAACAGAATATCAAGCTATATACAGTTCTACTTGTACAGATCATAATATGAAACTTGTACCAGTAGGTAAGACCGAAGAATGTCTTTTTATATTATTTAAAACACTGTTTTAATATAGTGTATTACTTGTTTTTAAAGTTTCATAATAACATTTAATTTTGTACCTTCGCAAATGTACAGAAGGTTATCACTTATCACACCTTCAAAACAACACTGTCTATGTAAAATTGTGAAATACCTGAGTACTATACTTACCACGTAGTTGCTTCATAGACTTTTCCTTTCCCCCGTATTCCTGCGGTAACAAATCTTTAGGTATAACTGTATGTAAATCTTCCATAGTTTTGTGCACATAGATTCTACGAGCAAGCTTATCGCTCAAGAACTGTTTCATCATCTTCACAAGTAAATCTATAGCTTTCGATTCTGATATCAAGTGTAAACCTTTTAATCTAGCGCCGTAGCCATCCTAAAAAGCAAAGTTGGGTTGTTTATTGAGACTTACAACAGGTGATAGTAGGAATTATAAATTTTACTTTGTCGGCAAGATAACAGATGCATAATTATAATAATAATTTATTCGCATAAATGTCTCGCAATGTCTTGCGAGTCCAACATAATAATGGATTTAGGGCGCTGATGGGGCTGCCGTGCTTGTGTAGTGCGTCAGGGATGTTTGCTGAGGCTCGTGTGGACGGCTTTGCCGCTATATTAAGAAAGAGAGCAGTGTCCCTGGCGCGGCGGGTTCGTGGTAGCTTCAACAGCTACCTAAAAATTTTTGCTGGCCGAATGGAAACGGATTGTCCATTCTCCATGGCCTGGTCGCGCTTACACAATCTGTGAATAATTTGATATTAACACTTTTTATATTTTTTATATTTATATTTATGTAACCTTCACTTCATTACTGTATGGACTTAACTGGTCTGAAATAAACAATTATTATAATATTATTATTATTATTATAAAACATGGTATTAATAGGTGTTACAATAATATAGGAGCAAATATGTTGCGCTAGAATGTAGCATGAAAAAATGTAAACAAAATATTTACATATACACATACATACATACATACATATCGTCACGCCATTTATCCCCGGAGGGGTAGGCAGAGGTGTATTTCTACACCCACTTTTCGCCAGATATACTTTAGTCCCACGTAATAAGGGGCGAGCCTATTGCCGTACCGGGCACAATTCCAGACTCCGTGCTGCTACTGAGAATTTCGTTACAGAAAAACCCAATAACACTGCCCGACCTAGGAATCGAACCCGGGACCTCCCAATCCCACGCGCACATTTATGCCGCGAGACCAACGAGGCAGTCGTATAGGGTTTGATGTCGAGTTTTCCGTCTCTACGCAAAGATGGTATTTGCATCGTGTTATCCCTTAGTCGCCTCTTACGACACCCACGGGAAGATAGAGGGTGGTGACACTTGTATTCTATGCCGTCAACCACATGGCTATTACATATTTACATATGTACATAGTTATTAAAACTTTGCATCCATAAATTCTTTTAAATTATAGAAATTATATTCATTTAGCCAAGTACACAATTCTTTCTTAAATAATCTAAATTCTAATTGCTTAAAGTGGTTTGGCAATTTATTAAAGATACGTACACACATTGCAAGACAGCTTTTGTAGTATTTGGTTAGTATCGGAATATCACTTAACACTAATCTAAAAGGATCTCGCCTATTCCGACAATGTACCTCATCTGCTGTTTTAAACAATTCTTTATTCTTGTATACAAACATGCATATTACGTAAATGTAGAGAGATGGTAACTGTAACAAGTTAAGCTTTTTAAATATTGGTTTGCATGAGTCGTCTGGCTGAAGGCCATTTATAGCCCTTATACATTTTTTTTGTGCTACAAATGCCCTACTGAAGTCAGTACTATTACCCCATATTAAAAAAGTACATATTAAAAATTAACTTCAAGAGTCCAAAAATGTAAACTAACAAACGCATTAATAAAGAAATCTAAGGAACTACTCGTGCTAAACATTATCAAAATCGGTTCAACTAGAAAAAAAATCTGAAGTTACACGGATAATAAAAACAGAAATATCATCAAATTGAAAACTTCTCAATTTTTACCGACAACAAAAAGCAGGGGGTCCTCTTTGAAGTCGGTTATAAAAAAAGAATGATGAGTCATCACGAACGTGCGAGTTGTGCTTGTTTTTGCCTCGCATCTCACAAAAATACTTTAAGAAACCTTATTCAATATTTGATAATGGGTTTAGTGGGCCTGGGTATGCTTGACTTTCCTAAAGACGTTTGGGTTTATTAACTAAAACTCGACTCGACTTTCGACGAGATCACATTATTCTACTACAGCGATCTAAGTAATGCGTGACCCAGCATGATTCCAATTGCGACAAACATGCCCAGGTGGCGAATAAGTAACGAAGGAGGAAATAAATCATCAGTCATATTTTACGTGGGCGCTGACTTGTTTACCAACTTGCCTGTATAATAGCGTTAAATTAGCTGAGTTATTATTTTCATAAGTGAATTCCTTCAAAACTATTAGATGGATTGGTTTCTTGATTTTCTGTAAGTAACTTAGTTCGAAGAATTTTATTACTAGACTAGACTCTACCCGCTGTTTCGCAGTCTTGAAACGTTCCAAGGAATAAAATGGTCTCACGCAGAGGTTTCCAAAAATCCTTTCTTAGCGTTCCATTACACTTCCCAAGCATGCAAGCAAAATTAGCATGTATGTTACATGCAACATTTTTAGCCTTTTGTTCCCAGTAGTTTCAGTTGTGCGTTGTCTATCAGTGAGCAGGTAACGCAATATGTTTCATCATAGCAGCCTAGAGACGTCCAATGTTGGACATAGGCCTCCCCAAGGTTCCCCCCCACAGACCGATCTTGAGCCGCCCGCATCAAACCACGCACCGCGATCTTAACCAGATCGTCGGTCCATCTTGCGGGAGGCCTACCCCTGCTGCGTCGTCCGGTACGTGGTCGCCACTCTAGAACCCGCCTGGCCCAGTGGGTATCGGTTCTTCGCGTTATGTACCCTGCCCATTGCCACTCTAGCCTGGCTATTCGGAGAGCTATGTCGGTACTAGGTTTATAAATATCGATTTATTCTTTGATCGATTCTTAGGTTGAGAAACTCGGAAACTTTCTGTTTATACTTACGATTAAAATAGACGTATATTGCTGCGCCAACACAAAATTGTTTCCTAATTTGGTGACCAGATCGAATAGATCAATATCTCGGTAGTCGTAAACAACTACGAATCCGTTCACGTAGTCGTGTGCTTTGATGTACTCAAAGAGCTGAAAATGAAAATAAATAATATCTTATACTAATATATAAAGCTTAAGAGTTTGTTTGGTTGGTTGAACGCGCTAATCTCAGGCATTACTGGACCGATTTCAAAAATTCTTTCAGTGTTAGATAGCCCATTTATCGAGGAAGGCTATAGACTATATAACATCAGGCTATGAGCCACGGGAGCGGAGCAGTAGCCTTAAATAACGCGGGTGTAAACGCGGGCGCATCTATTCTTATACTAATATATAAAGCTGAAGTGTTTGTTTGTTTGTTTGGTTGAACGCGCTAATCTCAGGAACTACGGCTCCGATTTGAAAAATTATATCAGTGTTAGATAGCCCATTTATCGAGGAAGGCTATATAACATCACGCTATGAGCGACGAGAGCGGAGCAGTATCCTTAAATAACGCGGGTGCAACCGCGGGCATCTTACTTCTATTATATTAATTATAATATATGTTTGGTTGGACACGTGGAGCGAAAGACTGAAGAAAGAATGACGAATCAGATATATAAGGCAAATGTGTGTGGGCAAGTCGGTCGCGACAGACCTCTGCGGACATTCGTCGACCAAATTGGAGACATCCTAAGAAACGGAAAGGTCCGAAGTACCCGAAACCGGCGAGCATGAATGAAAAGAATAATGAGTGTTGAGGAAGCGCGTGAGGTTTGTAAAGATAGGATCAAGTGGCGTTCTGTTGTCTCTGCCTACCCCGACGCGAAACAGGCGTGAGTATATGTATGTATATATGTAATATATATTAATTAATCTATTATTAGCCAGTACATTTATTCCAACCTTATTTTTTCCAAAACAAGGCCTCATACTCAAAGAAAAGTTATATCCACAATTTTAATACTAGAAATAAGAGCAAACTAGTAGTGCCGGCTACCCGGCTAGAGAAAATAAAACAAACCTTTTCAAGGCCAATGTGTGCGCTTTTACAATAAAGTGCCAAGCAATATAATAAAAAGTATTAATAAATTCAAAAAGGTTATAAAACGTAAACTTTGACAAATAGGGTACCTACTATTCGGTGCTAGATTATATTGAAGACAAAAATGCTTGGGATTCATTTGGTCGGTCCCACAGGCTACTGATGTTTGATTAGTGTTAAGTTTCATGTGAGTGTGAGTTATTGTGTCTTTATTATGCTTTATTTAGTAATTTTATATTATTTAAAAAGAACCTTATTAATTGACAACAACATTATAGACACACCAGCTCATATACCTATGAAAATCCAATGTAGTTACTAAGTTTTTAAATTGTATAGAATCAAGACGAAGAAAAGAGTGGCCCGGAGTTTCTTGCCTGATTCTTCTCACGAGGCTCTACTTTCTGAACAGGCATTTTTTTTTCAATGCTCAATTATGTTAATATGCATTTAAAGTTACTTTTTTTATTTGTATGACCTTTTGACGTGTCCAAAAAATTTAAACATTTTTTTGGAAATATACATTTTTGAGTTTGAGTTTATTATTTCCCTTACACTCCCAAAAGATCATTCATGCCAATTTTTAGCTTCTTGTCTCGTTTCAGCTGTTAGTCAGCCATCAGTCAGTCAGTAACACAAAATTTGTATATAAAGATACTAAACATATTATGTAAGTAGCAGTGTGCAGTATGTCTCTACCAAGGTGGACCGACGATGTGGTTAGGTTTGTGGGAAGTGGTTGGAAGTGGGTGCTCAAACGGTCTCTATGAAACACTGTTGAAAAGCCTAACGTAGCTAGCCTTAAGTAGTGCGACTGTGGCGCTCCCGAACAGACCATGAGTCTGCTAGAGTATCCTAAGTGTGTGCGCACAGATGTTCGGGGGCCGATCTATGTCAAGCCACTGACAATGCCGTTGCTGTCGCCACACACTGGGCCGGTGCCATTTGAATTCTGTACCAACGACTAGAGAAGAAGAAGTAGTGGATTTATTTCTGCTGAGATTACGACAAAGTAATTTGCTGATGACTTGCAAGTAGCCTAAAGTATACAAACAATTGAATGTCACCAAAAACAGTGACCTCTGAGGCGTTTTGCCTTAAAAAATATATTACACGGGATGATTATTGGAAAGCTCTTGCTTATTAATTGCTCAATGCAATCTTGTTTTTAACTTCTTTGCAAGTCAAGATAAAATTTCTTCCTAATTTGTAAAAGGTCACCTGAGAAAGCTCTTTACGAGTGTAGGTTTCTTTCTCATTTGCGGCGTAAATGTTATGCCCATAACATCAGAAACGATTTCGTCCTTTGCAATTTAGCTAATTTTACATTAAAGTTTTGACACTGCACAAATAGTGATAAAAATATATTATACTTACAACAATAGTGTATTGGAAGTAACCAATGATCAGCTTTTCTGTTAAGTTCTTATACATGAATTTACCGCATACAATTCGGCAAAAATCCTCCGTCAAAGTTGGTGTAGGTACCAACCACCTAAAACACAATTATTTTATTACTTAAAATGCCAACTATGTTTACATTAGCATTTATTATATCATTTTTAATCCGCAAGTGGTTGCTTAGTATTTTGATTAATAATCTTAATTCAAATTTGAGTTTTAACATTATAGCAACGTTTTAACACCATAACTTCTTTACACAGCTTTATGCTTTATGCGTAAAGTTCTTCTTAATTAATTTTTTGTTTCTGAATACTTGCCCCGTAAACTGGTGATATTTTATTTTATGACAGTAGTACCTACTAGTGATATTATAGTAAACCGACTGAAGGTAGTTTTCTAAAGGTCTATTTACCTTACCCTTGCACTTTAGGAACATAATCATTATTTATTTGTTAGTATCATTTCTGACTTATTTCCTGTATACAAATTGTAGGTAGGCTAACAGCGAAGTAAGCAATTAATTTTTATCATTACATATACAAATACACTAAGATTGGTTCAAGTTTATATTAATCAATGACCTTTTAGACACATAAAATAGATAATTTGCCAAAATAATTGTATAATAGTTATTCACGTGCTGCTATAAGGTTTGTAACTTGTTACTATAATACAATTTAATGTACGGCAATTAAGTACTAGATTATAAAACAATTCTTTTCCGCATGAGGCTGTTTTTCTCTACTCTAAGAAGTTTTAAAAAGGCTGCATCTACATAAAATATTGAAAAGAAAACTGGATTGAACTGGAACATAGATTTGAACCACAGACTTTCTGCGTAGTAGTCAATAGCTTCTATGCTGGGCACTCACTGCCTATATTTTTGTTCTTTCAGCGTCAGTAACTGAACTGGAGTATTCTTACAAACTTAGTAAATTATGTTTCTTCTTCTAATAGTGAGAAAACGTCTGGGATCTCACCAGCAGTGGGATTAACACTATGATAATGATATTTCACTTACCCTCCATCCAAAACATCCATTAGCTCTTCCTTAACGTTCGTCTTTAAGAAGAAATGTGGCACCAGCGTTCTCATAGTACACAGTCTGTCTATGTATTTTTTTGCCTTTTCTACTGAGCCTTTGCTAGATATCAGTGTCCTTTCCAAGTAGGGTCGGCCTGAGAATGAAACAACAATAGTTATGATTTTAAACTGTGTTTATTAAAGGAACATTGAAATGTCGAGGTAAAAATCATCACCATCAGCCTGCCGTATATATGTGGTAGAAATTGCTGGATATAGGCCTCTCCAATGCACGCCACTGAGCCCGATTTTCGGCTTTTCGTGTCCAGTTGCTGCCGGCCACCTTGCGTATATCGTCACTCCACCTAGCCATTTTTTTTTGGTGTTGGGTTTGAAAATCCTCATGGAGTCCTTCCGCCCCGGGGGAAGGGCGAAAGGACTTGTCAGACTCTTACTGATTAAAAACCAACCCGTGTTCCTCATATACCTACCCATGTGTCGGAAGGTCGGGTATCGCCGAAGCATTCGTCGCTACCGACGGGACCCCACCTAGCCTGAGGGTGTCCTACACTATTTTTGCCAAGGCGCGGTCTCCACTCCAGAACACGACTACGCCAACGATCATCGGTTCCGCGACAAATAAAAATATTTGCACGCCTGATTCTAAGTATAATTACTACCTTATCAAAGCATGCCTGCGGCTACGCCCACAACTTTTGTTTTAATTATCAGTATCTTCCCGACTTCCCGGGTTTCGCAGTGGCGACCACGTACCGGACGACGCAGCAGAGGTAGGCCTCCCGCAAGGTGGACCGACGATCTGGTTAAGATCGCGGGAAGCGGTTGGATGCGGGCGGCTCAAAATCGGTCTGTGTGGAGAACCTAGGGGGAGGCCTATGTCCAGCAGCAGCTGTGAACGTCTCTAGGCTGACATGATGATCATCCCGAAATGGAATTTCGAGCAATCCCGCAAGCCTCGCGGCCTCCAGTGTAGATACATGCATAACTATCTTAATAATATGCATAACTATCTTATAATCTACCCTTCTTTAGTAGGTGTCTACGCCATAAAAACGCATTGTCCAAATTGTATGTTTCTAGTTTCAGTGATTAAGAATCTATGCTTTCGATTGCATTGCTATATGAATTTATAGTATCAGACGATGTATTATGTGACATACATGACACAAAATAGTTATAAAGAAAAGAAAAATATATTTAAACTGTAAACAATTGTAGTAATTATTTACACCAATATTAGCACGCAACACTTACGTCAATTACTTTGTACCAATTAAGACGAGACATGTTATAATTTATTATTATGTAATATTAATTATTAGTAGTAGTAGTAGCAGAAAGACTAAACAGCGTCTATACGAAGGGTCTCGGTAACAGTGGCAAGTTAAATTACAATTTAAGACTATACTGTACTTTTGTAGGTCTAGTGGCTACTAACCCAGACCAATAAGTCGAAGGTTGTCGGTTCGATTCCCGCTCAGGACAAATATTTGTGTAATAAGCATGATGATACTCCTATGTTTTGTCTGAATCTAGATTACATACAAGAGGCTAGTTGACAAAAAAAAATTATAAGTCCGTCCTTTACGGCCATTTTCAATATTCGATCCATACATGGATTTTGAGATTCGAGTTTCGTGTTTGACATATTTTGTATGGAGCTTATGTCAAAAACGAATCTAAAATCAACAGATCTGTCTATAGATCGAATATTGAATTCCGTAGTTAGATTATTCAAAAGTAAGCGGTATTTTTTTTATTTGTAAATTAAACCAAAAATGACCAAGATATAGCTCATAAAAGTTACGTATAACGTCACGCCGTGCTGCATTTTTTAGCACTAGATGACGTCACACGTAACTTTAATGGGCTATATCTTTGTTATTTTTTATTTAATCGGAAAAAGAAAAAATACTTGTCCAATATTTTTTTATAATCTAAAATACGGACTAAATAAAATGTAATTATTTTAACCCTGGAAACTACCCTATTGTATTATAATATTACGATTGTATTTAAAAATTTAAAAAGCACTGGCGAAGAGTGGGCGTTTAATATGCCTCTGTCTACCCTTTCGGGGAAACAGGGGTGAGTCTATGTATGTATGTATGTATTTAAAAATGTTAAGCAGTTGTCTCATTGTCAATTTACAAGTGAAATTTATAGACCCATGTATTAATAATAATAAATTAATATTACGTATTGACATAATTAATATTATGTCAATACATAATATTAATTTATTTGTTTCATTTAGAATTCTAGGCTTACTACTAAAAAGGTCGATTAACCTTATATTTAACTTGACTCTAAAATTATACGATAATGACAATTGGTTAGCAGAGTACTGCTTCTGAGTCAATTCAAAGTATAATTTCAATGTCATATAAAATACGAGACTTGGCCTGTAAAAAGTAAATATCGGGCACCAAGGGATTCATCCCTTACACACCGTCCCAGTAGCATCCAAGAGCTCCAGCTCTTGGATGCTACTGGGACGGTGTAAGGGCAATGATGATGATATTAAATTTGTCCAATTATGGAATGCATATTGATTTTTATCAACATAAAAAAGGGGAATCTATAAAATCCAACTTACCAAAATCTTTTTTCAATATATGATCCTGTTTTCTTATCCACTCCTCCAAAATGTCAATAGCTTCGTTTAATCTATCTAAATTATCTAGATTATGTATTTTTCTAACTTCAACCAAAACATTTTCGGGCGAGGGCAAAAGACTATTTTTTGGTAGAGATTCCATCTTAGTCACACAAAGTGGTTATAGGTAAAAAGTATGTATTTTATATTATTTTATTTTATTCTGTCCACTGTGACCTAAGTCTTCAAACTGAAGGGGTTTGTATCTGCTAATTGTTTATATTAAGTCTTTACGAGACTTGCTCTACAAATTATATAATAACTATCTTTGTAATATTTTAATTGTTTCTTATGTTATGATTCAGTATAACAGGGTTAAGCATAGGCTTTGATTAGCATTCGCATCAATTATATTTATATATTTTATGTATTGTATAGTATAATTAGTCCTTTAACTTACACACAGTTTTAGCACCCACCTTGATTTGTTTCTGCACCACCCAGAGGTTGACTGGTAGAGAATGCCTTGGGCATTAAGTCCGCCTTTGTACAAATTATTTATTTTGCGCAAGAAGTCTTAAATAAAAAAAAAAAATAATTTACAGAACGATTATTAGCAAATGTAGGTATCCCTTTTAAGAATATCAATATTTAATGTCCGTGTGGTGACGGATAAAGGTGTCGTAAGAGCCGACAGAGGGAGCATATTATGCGAGAACAGCAGTGTAAGAGAAGGCAAACTTGATAAAAACCCTGTACCAACCGGTTTGGTCAGCGTAGTATAGTGGACAATTCCTCCTTTCAAAGGAGAGGCCTAGTCCAGCAGTGGTCTGTTTAAGGCTGATGATGAATATTTAATGAACTTGAGTGTTCGTGGGATTATCAAATACAAAATGTACCCCTTTTCATAAGTGATCCTCTAGAGTGGCGCAGAGTAGTTTCGGCTGTGCGTCGCAAGTGAGTAATAGAAGAAATTTATATATTGACTAGAAGATGCCCGCAGCTACATACGCACTGAATCCGGATTACGGGCAATCCCTTCTTAGTGCTCCCCTACACATATCTAGAAATATCTATATTTTATTTATTTATGTTAACACGGTTTCATAAACCAAATACATTTAACACTGTAGCGCTCATAGCGAGACTTTGCTGTTCGTCGGCAAAGTTAAGCAACACTTGCACTGGTCGCCACTTGGATGGGTGACCAAGTGTGGCATTTACATCTGAGCGCTACCGTGCTTCGGAAGGCACGTAAAGCTGTCGGTCCCGGTTCTTGTCTCGGGATAAGAATCGTTAGGCCATGTCGGAGGCCTTCGGGCGCTCTAAAAACTCCGACACTGGAGTTGGCCACACACTCACACGAAAAACAAACAAACATTAACACTAAACACATTAAAAGGATATTATATCCATGTCAAAATTCAGCTTCTTGCGCCCAGTAGTTTTTTTCTGTACGATGTCTGTCAGTCAAGAATTTTATATATACAGATTATATTTATGAGGAGATCAAATGGTTGCTATAAATCCTCCAGATTTGTAATGGCTATATAAATTCAAGGTCAGTTATACAGTTGGCACGTGTAAAAATAATAATATAATATTTTAAATCACTTGCATACATAATTTCATTTGATGAATGATAATAAAGATCTCAAGAAACAAGAGCGTTGTTAAACTAATAATTTAATACTGTTTGTACTAATTATTAGGGTGCACAGGGTTCCCGCCGAGAACTCAGGGTCCCAAGCCAACCTTACCTGCAAGTGGTGCACCTGCCGATCAACGGACGAGGCTCTGGCAAACAAAATATCCCGAAAAGCGGCAATAGGCTCGCCAACTATTACGTGGGATCAAAAAACTGGCGAAAAGTGGGCCTTTAATTTGCCTCTGCCTACCCTTTCGGGGAAACAGGCGTGAGTCTATGTATGTATGTATGTGTACTAATTATTATTTAAATCAATCAAAGTGAAATAACTGAAAGTACTTATTTTTCACAGGTAGTAGAGCCTTGCTGATTTCAGCATGAATGTGCCGGATCGACCGAGGAAATATTACCCACTCGCAGAAAATCAACGTAAAGAAACAGTACCTAAACTGTTGCGTTTCGTTCGGTGAGTGAGAGTGCCGGAGGCCCCATCCCCTTTCCTTTTCCCTCATTCCACTCCTCATCCTATCCCTTTTCCCAACCCCAAGGGGCGGCAACGCACTTGTAACTCCTGTCGTGTTGCTTGTGTCCATGGGTGGCGGTAATTGCTCATTAGGCAATCCGTCTGCTCGTTTATAATAAATAAGAAATGTGGTAGAAATTTGCTTATCTGCTGTATATAAAAGCCACAGCCAAAACCACTAGGTACAAAAAGCTGAAATTTGGCATGTATGTTCTTTGGGGACCGTAGGGATGCACTTAGAAGGGTTTTCTTGAAATACCACGGAATTAGGAAGAAAAGGTTAAAAATAAAAAAGAAATGTGCGTACGTAGTACAGTGGCTCTCAAACTTTTAAACACGCTTTTATTAGATCGACATGTACATATGTAACTAACTATGTAATGGAATCTAAGGTAGCTAATTTAACCATCTTCCATGGGTCGTAGCGTAATGAAAATTGGCAGCTGTTTGTAGTTCTGATGACAATACAATAATATGGTACTGTCAAACTGATATGATGATGGAGCCGGAAGATATGAACTGGAACTTCATGGCAGAAAATCGTATAATAGCTGTTTTGGATTTCTTAGAAAAGTTGTGTTCCAGCGCCCCACACTTTTACAATCAAATATTATAATTAAAAGCACGTCATAGTTTACACTTCAGTCCAGAAATAGAGACAACTTTAACGAACCATACTTTATTTTTGTTTTACGTGCATTTATAAAGGTGTGTTTATGTAGTGTTTTTTATACTATTAATTTATTTAGGGATGGAAATCTTTTGGGTAACCGAATATTTGGCTCCAGTACACCTCATCAGCCAGTTGAAGTTCACTGCACAGCGTCGTCCTCCCCCTCCCTGTAAAATAAAACAAAGCTGAGTCCTATGTGCTCTTTAAAACCATTTATTTTACTGACATACATCTTACAAAATATCCCGATAAGCGGCAATAGGCTCGCCACCTATTAAGTGGGATCAAAACACTGGCGAAAAGTGGGCGTTTAATATGCCTCTGCCTACCCCTTCGGGGAAACAGGCGTGAGTTTATGTATGTATGTACATACATCTTTGTGGAGCCTTGGGGCTCCGCGGAGCACACTTTGAGAATGGCTGCTATAGTAGTTTATATGTTTAGCTCCAATCAGTCTTAATCTATATCTTTTTTTTGTTTTACGAGGTGGAATATCCCTTCGGATCTCCGACTCTTGGGGAAATGAGAGCCGGAGTATGTGGTGTTACCACTAAAAACCGCCTCGACTTTCTAATGTACTCATGTGTCAGAGGGTCGGGTATCGCCGAAGCATTCGTCGCAATCCCCCAACGGTTATTGGCCTGCCAGATGGTCATGTGAGCCCCGAACAAAACCCCCTTGGTGGCGGATGAAGGTGTTGGGCTCCGCCGCCAAAACACTCAGTGGCCGCAGAGGATAGGGTGGACGGCAACGCAACACCGCATCTCCTCTTCCTCTGCGGCCCGACCGCGACGCAACAATGGTGCGCCCCCATTTGGTCGCGGGAGTGGGGTGCGCGGCAACGCAACACCGACACGCCTCTCCTTTCGCGACCGCACCCGACTGCGAGGGACAGACAGAACTGTCCCCCGCACCCGCACTTTGGACGCATCCTACGCAGGCCTCACCCAAGCCCACGTGGAGCGTCCCCTCCCGGGATCCCGCTTAGCTTCACCGTGGGTGTACCTGAAACCCACGGTTACTGAGCCCACCCCCACCACGATAAGGTGGAGATCCCACGGGGGGAGCCTTAATCTATGCTGTTATTAACTACGCACATGATCATTTGCGCTCCTACGTGTAAATAGTTTTGTTATTTTTGTAAATATATTATTCCTTTTTTTGTTTATATAGTCTCACGTATGCATGCCTGTAGAGGTAGGCAGAGGTGTACTATTACACTCATATTTTTCCATGTTATGAATTTGTACGTCCCAGACTTCGAGCTGCTACTGAGAATTCGGCAAACCCCAGTAACACTTTTGCCCAACCCGGGAATCGAACCCGGGACTTTCTGATCAGCAGACTCATACGCCGCCAATGCATAACTGGACCACGGAGTTAGTCAGAGCAGAATATTTCTTATACTGTAATTGTTTATGATTTGGTATTTAATAACCCATGATTCGTCTTTATAACTTTATCGTGAAATGAAATAACTTTAGTCATAACAACGATTTCAGATATGCCTGCATATTTCATTAATTGACTGCACGTATGGCGTATAAGTCAATTATATTATAAGACAAAAGTAAATACGTTACCTACGTAGTAATCAATCCGTAGAAACGGTACACTAACGCACACATCGATAACTCCATATTTTATTAAATTTTCGGTTGTCGTGTCAGTCATGTGTCAGTTTCACTTTGACGCCGGCTCGCGACCTCTTCCTAGCAAGCGTGGAATTCGACACACTCCGACCATTTGGATCTGACTTGAGGCTGGTAGTGGCTGAATGGCAGATACGGCAGATCTAGTTTTGTGGCGTAGGTACTCTAGGGGTGACCTACGCCTTGCAATTGGCTGATAAAATGTACTGGAGCAATGGCTACAAAGATTTCGTAGACCAAAAATATAACGCAGTTGTGTACGTAACGTACTGTCGAGACGATGGTCTCGGGCTACCCCGGAAACAGACGTCTGTCTTTATCCGAAGTTATGTATGTATTAAAAATACTAATTATCGCTCGCTTAATAATGTGCCCGGCATATGGCAATAGGCTCGCCCCCTATTACATTGGGACCGAAACATAACTGCCGAAGTGTAGGTCTGTAATACACCACATAAAGGCATGCAGTTATGTTATACTAACTGACTTGAGGCTGGTAGCTGCTGGATAGCAGAAACGGCAGATCAGGTTTTGTGGCATACACTAGGGGAGATGATATATACTGGAGTAATGGTTGTGTTTTTGGTGTGTGTAGACCACACCCCTCTGAGACATGGCATAAATATTTCAATTTGTAATGCATATTGTGTCTAACAAGGAAAACGCAGAACAAATCGGTGTTACAGGTCATCCAATTAAAAATAATGAAATTGATTAAGAATGGACAGGTACTAAAACAATACAGGCACCAATTAGGGTTAGCGATGTTAACCTTTGTACTTGTTAATCAAATGGACTTGGTGTAATGATTATAGTAATCTTGTATAAACTGTTGAGTATTGTTAAAAGGAGGCAAGTTGGCTTGCTAGTGTTGTTATGGGTGCAGGTCCGGTTTTTAATGGTCTGTGATATAGACAGGACGGATAATACAATATTGTAAAGGTATACTTTGTCTCGATTTTAAAAGAATAAGTGAGAAGAAAGAGAATTATGTGGGTCAAAAATCAGTGATTCTGTGTTTGTTTTGACTTTTCTTCTCAAGAGGTCATTGAACACCCACAATGCAGAAATAAACATAGCTTTGGACTGCCTCCGTGGTCCAGTGGATGGCGTAAGCGACTGATGATCGGAGGTCCCGGGTTCGATTCCCGGGTTGGGCAAAAAGTGTAACTGGGTTTTTCCGAATTCTCAATAGTAGCACGGAGTCTGGTGATGTGCCCGGTAACGGCAATAGGCTCGCCCCCTATTACGTGGGACCTAAAAATTCATGGCGAAATGTGGGTGTAATATTACACCTCTGTCTACCCCTTTGGGGATACAGGCGTGAGTCTATAAAAAATATATATATCTTTATTCCGAACCGTTCCCCCGACTGCAGCTGCTGATAGGTGCAGCGCTGCGTGTAATAGTTCTGCTGACTGTACATTGTGCTGCTGCGGTGATCGGAAGTAATTTCTATATATAAGATACTTATACCTATGTTAATAATTGTAGAACAGATAAATATATAAAAACTGCTATAACATTGAACATTATATCCAGCGCCTACGCTTAATCTTAGCGTAGATCACTGAACAAAAGGCAATTGCCACTTCAAAAAGTACTTTACAAAAATGTTTGTACAAATATTGATATAGCACTCATAGATGTTTCAAGTGTTGATGATGAATGGTCACTTTAAAAGCACTTGTTGACTGTTTTTGTCGATGTGACATAATATGGGTCAATATCAACAAAAAATAAAGTATTACAATTTTGTTATGTTTTTATTTTAAATATTTTTCCTAACTTATAACTAATTGACCTGCCAGGTTATTTATGTTAGAGCTATGGGCAATATTTGGAAATCTAAAAAGTACTGCCTACTGTCACTTAATATATTTTTTAGCAAACCATAATAATTTATTGTATTATTTCTTATTCTACTTCTAACTAACGTAAATTTAATCGATTGCTTACTGTCTCTCTCGTCTCTTGTGGCTGTGTCTCTACTACTATCAAGCCAAATATACGCATTACTCAATTTTTATTTGTTCTTTTTCATTATGTAAAGGTTTTACTGACTCCGTTAGTGTTCTGGATTTATCAAATAATATTTAAAATTGAGACATGAATTAAGTATTTGGAGTTCCCAACAAGATAGGCTGAGTGAGGCGAGGGTAAAAACTTCTTTTACAGGTGATATCGTATTAACTTACCACCGACCATAATAATCGTAATTAATAAGCGCCTGAACAATAAAGAAAACGTCATTTACTACAGTGTATATTGATCTTACATCAAATCTTACAAAAAGTATTGTATTTTTATCATTCTGATATAAAGCACGTAAAAATACAAACGTACTCCTAAGTATATTATTATACAGGATGTAAGGGATGGTGTACCGAAAACTAATAAAAGTGCTTCATTACATGATACTGAGGCCATTGGCGGTCGAATTTTCCGGAAATTTTTCATGAATTTTCCGATCTTTCTTTTGCATTTCTTGCCATATAATGCAATGAAATAGTAACTATAGTCGACCCGCATTAGTATTTTTGTAAAATTCTAAGAATTAAACATGTACATGACGCGATTACTCTGATGTGACATCGGCCGCGGCGCGCGGCCGCAGCAGGATCAAGCCGACGCGGTCCGCTTGCGACCACGGTGGCGTGCGCGGTGGCGATCAGATGTTGTGTACGAACTTATAGCGACGTGTACACATCTACGCGTCCTCTGATTGAACGCGGCGTCCGGTGCAGCGTTTGCACGCGGCGGTGGCGATCAGATCGCGCTTGTTGCGTTAGGACGCTGCACGCAGCTATTATTTGTTGAGGAAACTGTGTTTTTGTAGATTTTAAGTATGGTGGGAACGGAAGAAATTATAAATTAATTCCACAAATACCCATTGTTATATGATACGTCTCATTCTGATAAGGCGTTATCGAATGATGGTAGGTATTTACTTCACTGGCACTGTATAATTATCATACCCACCTCAAGTTCACTTCTTGTTCCTCTTCGTCTTCAATAATAGCAGACAGAAGTAAAACTTTTTCAATTTCACTATCTGTATCAGACAGCATTTTAGTGACGCGACTACAGCCTGGTGAACGCCTGAACGAACGCGACAGTGTGCACAACTTTTGCACGCGCAATAATCGCCACCGCGCACGCCACCGCGGACGCGAGCTGAACGCGTTGGTTTGATCCTGACTTAAGTACATCAAAATCACTACCGCTACCACACGCCGCTGTAGGGCCATAACAGCTGATAGTGCGAGTTTACGTGTTCCTATTTACATCGCAATTTTTTGGAAAATTGTCGAGTCGGGTCTCAGTGTAATGTACTGAATCACTGGTATCAGTTTTCGGTACACCGTCCCTTACACCCGGTATTAGTAAAACTTCGAGCATTTCCGAGATAACCACTAAGCCGATTTTTTTTATACTCTTCGACGATAAAGCTAAGTGTATCAAGTTACAAACAGTTCAGGTGGTTAAGCAACAAATAAAACTGCCGGAATCTATTAAATTATGTATTTCTTATTTAAATATTTCAGGTAAGCAGTTCTCCTTTCCAAAAAATATAATATTACTGAGCCCATTTCCAGAAGGAGTGTATTTCATTGCCGTAGAAAAAAATTGCTAGCGAAGCAATCGAAAATATATAAAACTAGAGGATGCGCACAGCTACGCCCGCACATATTTTTTTTATTTTACTATTTCTGCTCGATCCCGTAAGAATTTCGAAAAATCCTTTCTTAGTGCAACCCTACAATGCCGAAGTAACATATATGCCAAATTTGAGCTTCTTGTACCCAATAGTTTTGGCTGTGCACTGTCTGTCAGTCACTAAGTAACCCAAGGAATATATCAAGATTGGCAATATGAATTGTACCAAGTTATTGTAATTATCTTACAAAAGCCCGGCCCGATTCCTTTCTATCACACCTATAAAAATAAAGGCTGCTGTCACATTTTGGTTTTAATTTGGTTTACATAGCTGTATAAAAATAAAACTGTTGGTACTGCTTAAATAAACACAAACGACAATTTTGTTTCGTTGCCAAAATATTATGAAACACTTGTGCACTAGTTGTTGTCGTCGTCATCAGCCCTGTATATAAACTGTCCCACTGCTGGGCACGGGCCTCTTCTCACTATGAGAAAGGTTTGGCCATAGTCCACCACGCTGGCCAAGTGCGGGTTGTTGTATGGTGGCATAATTCAATTTATTTGCAATAGATAACAGTGGTATAAATACATTTGTTATACTCGGATCAGTAATGCTTCTTCTTTTCTTTTTTATGTAATGGGCGACAAGCGAGCGGACGTATCGCCTGGTGGTAGGCGATTACCGCCACCCATGGACACAAGAACACCAGAGGAGTGACAACTGTGACAACAACAGTGACTTTAAGTTAAGAAAAGGGATAGGACGAATAGCGGGATGACGGAGAAGGAATTGAGGACGGGGACTCCAAAATCTAACTACTAATTCACTATCTAGAAGTCACTATAAGTCTTAATCTACACTCAACGCTCTGAAAGACCCGGGCATGCCAATATAATGTTCGTTAAACTTGTCCGATTGTCTGCAAGATTCGTCTGTACCAGCTTTGCACATTTCGTAGAAGAAATCCACGTTGTCTTTAGAGCACAGGATGTCCAGCCATTTTTCTGGAAATGAAAAACAATTTTACTATTAAATATCGTATTCATTGAATTCATTGAGCGATTCATTCTTAAAATGACTTCGCCCGTAATAACATTATGTCCTGTGACTCCTGAGTTGTATTTTGAGTGAATCCATCCTTCACAAACATTTAACCACAGTCACATAGAAATTTGTTAAACACAATTTTTATTTTCAGGCAACGCCCGCACTTGGAATAAACCCTGTACCACGGAGAACTTTACAACTAGTGTCTTGCGTGAAGATCGAACCCACAATACTGTACACACGGTCAAGCGGCGAGGCGGCCGCTTAACCATTACCCCAACCGTCCAGTTAGTTCTTTCTTTTTCTTTATTTTAAAAGACAACTCCCGCATTGACGACCGGTTGGCGCAGCGGGAGTGTAAGCGACTGCTACGCCGAAGGTTGCGGGTTCGATTCCCGCTCAAACCAAATATTTGTGTGCATGAACATGGATGTTTGTCTTGGTCTGGGTGTTTCTATGCATAATATGTATGTATTTACAAAGAAAAGTATATATTATGTATGTTTATCCATTATCTAGTACCCATAGCACAAGCTCTGCTTAGTTTGGGACTAGATGGTGATGTGTGTATGTGTAGAATAGAATATAGAATATATTAGGACTAAATCCTGTGTCGCGGGGGACTTTACAAACATATGTACATCTAACAAGGACAATTAACACCCAGATTCGAAACAACAATTTATGGATCACACAAAGTGTTGTCTCGTGTGGGAATCGAACCCACAACACTCGGCGCAGTGTCAAGCGACGAGGCGGCCGCTTAAACCACTACGCCAAACGTGCAGTCTAGTAAGTTTTTTTTTGTACAAGGCGGAGTTATTTGATATTGAATCAATATTTCGTTATTTTATTTCAGCTACATTACCACCTAAAGGATCGATAGTTTTCTGTGATCGTCCAAAGTAAGAAATAACAATTTAACACAACACTGCGCAATGCCAAAAGGCCAGGTGACCGAGAGAGTTTCCAAATATAAGGTCATAGATGATGTTTGATTGTACGGTAGTTATAATACTAAAATAAACTTAATTTCTGCATGCATTGATAAAATTATGAAATCTATATCTTTGTACATTGTTATATTTATTCATAAAAACAATAAAGGCTTACCATATAAATTCTTTAAGGGTGCCTCCTTGCCACCGTAATCCACAGGCATGATATCTTTTCCCACAGCTTCATGTAAAGTGTCTAGATTCTTATGTAAGTATATTCTTTCGCCAAGCTTTGCAGTAAGGATTTGTTTCAAGAATGCTACCAAAGTGTCAACCATCTTTGATCCAGATATAATGTCAATCCTTTTTATTCTCATTCCGTAGCCTTCCTAAAAATACTAAAATGAATTAATAACAAGTATTGCTTTGACGTGATGACGCCTGACAAATAAATCATTGCAATGATTATAAAAATGCGAACTCAATCTCACAAGCTATTCTACGAAATTATTTAAACCCGTGGATTTGTAGACTCTAAATATCATAGGATTGAGAATATTAATTATACCATAGCCAATAGGAAACGCTTAATACCATAAAATAATCTGAAGTAGTCATGGATTGAATACCAAAATTCAAACCATTGAAGTATTTAAATAGTTTGAATTTAGGTGTTTCGAATGTTCCATGGTGATTCTCTTTCTCTTTCTAGCCAAATATCTCTTATGATGGCGGAGTCATATATTTTTGGGTATATTAAAGCCTAATACGCTAGCGGAGATAGCCCAGTGGTGTACGTAACGGACTGCCGAGACGATGGTCTCGAGTTCGATCCCCAGTTACCCCGGGCAAACACCTCTGACTTCTCGAAGTTATGTGTGTATTAAAAATGTTAATTATCGCTCGCTTAACAATGTGCCCGGAGATGGCAATAGGCTCGTCCCCTATTACTTACATTGGGCTCGAAACATAACTGGCGAAGTGTGGGTGTGTAATACATCTCTGCCTACCTTTCGGGGATAAAAGGCGTGAATTTATGTAATGTAACAAATAATTAAAACTTACTGTCATCAACATTATCATTTGTCTAAGATCCACTGGACTCATCTTCGTTACAAAGTTTAAGATATTGCTATTTCTGTAATCTAAAACAAGGACGAAACCAGAATTGTAATCGTGAACTTTCAGGTATTCACTTATCTGAAAAAAGTAAATTAGATAAATTATACATTTTTTATGTTGTCGGTAACAGAAGATAAATAATATACTACGGAATTCAATATTCGAACTTTAGATAGATTTGTAGATTTTAGATTCATTTTTGACAGTTTTTGACATAAGCTCCATACAAAATATGTCAAACACAAATCTAAAATCTACAGATCTATCTATAGTTCGAATATTGAAAATGGCCGTTAGGGTCGAGCTTTCCAATTTGCAAAGATACTATTTACTTCGTGCCCTTAGTCGCCTCTGACTGCACCCATGGAAAGAAAATTGTGTAGTGATACTTTGAATTCTAAATCTTTTGCTACACGGATACAGCTGCAATATAAATAGTACCATTTCTATAGACAAAAAGGCATACACAAAGCTATTAAATATATACAAGTAAATATATACAAGTGATATAGAAGGTGTAACAGTTGCAGCACCTTACAAAATGTAAATTGTGTATTATGCAAAACCTGGCGATGAAAAGGAGTGACCGCGAGTTTTATTGCCCGTTCTTTCTCATGGTTCTACCTATTGCTTTGCGAACGTGGCAGTAAATGTAAATGTAGAGTCTATAAGTAATGATTTTATAAATGTATTATTATGACGTTCATAGGCGTCACATTGTGACCCAAATGAATAAAGGATTTTGAATTTGAATTTGAAAAATATTATATCTAAAGCCAGATTTTCATCGCGAATGCGATGTGCGAATGTCATAGTATATGCCACACATACTATTGGTCATGAAAACACAATTTGCAAATACAATGTTATTTACTTACCACAACCATGTATTTATAGTATGCCCATATGACTGATGAATCTAAGTTTTCTGAAGACAGGCTCATTAGATACACCCTATAGTGTTCTTTCGTCATCTTTGGTAAGTGGGCTTGGCAACTGTAAATAGAAAATTATATTTAAAAAAAAATGCTTTGCTACGAGAATAAATATCTGAACGCATTGTGTGACTGAGCTTATTCCAAAGCTAAACAAAGTGTTAAGAATAGTAATAATTACCAACTCAATAAATATTTTTATGATAATAGCATGCAATCACGCACTGAAATTGATTTAACATAAGATAGAGTTTTGTTCCAACGGATCTGAGGAATAAAATTGTGTATATGAATGTCCTAAATATACTTTGAACTATGCTTAGGTCCTATTTTCAACCGACTGCGAAATTAGAGGTATTTCTCCATTCAGTTGTATTTTTATTCTATTACCTCAGAAATTCTTCAATTATTAGTAACTGATTTGGAAAATTATTGTTTTATTTGAAAGGACATATTGAGTAATTTAGTAATCTTTATTTACATCATTTCGGTTTGGTCTCATCATAGTTCAGGGAGTAAATTATAAAGTTTTTCTTTTGTTAACATATTTAAGTATGTAATAATGCCTAAATACTTTTTTTGGGGTTTCATAATAATAATAATAAATAAATAATAAATAATTATGTACCTATATGCGATAAAAGAAATCATTCAAATTGCAATATCTACTTTATACGATACCACATAGTAATTATATACTATAATTATGACTACGACCTACCTAATATGGGGCGATGTTTAAAAGGTTTTATTTTTAACAGAAGAATCACAATATTTAATCAAATATTTATCAATACTTACACGATTCCATTGAGTGGTGCAAATGTGTCTCTTGAGACCGAACTGGGATAGAACTCAGGCATCAATGTTTTGAATGTACACAATCTGTCAAGCTTTTGTTTCGCGCGCTCCACCATTCCTTTGGACGTTACTAATGTGGTCTCCAAGTATTTTCTTGCTGAAAAATAACGAGTTTTTTATAAAGCCTTCTTATTTCTTAAGACACTTTTTCTATCTAAGCAATATTTAAGTTAAATATAATATAATAGTAATATCCTACCACATTCACACAACACCATCTAGTCCCAAACTAAACAGAGCTTGTACTATGGGTACTAGATAATGGATAAACATACAAATATACTTTATTTTTGTAAAAACCTACATATTTAAATAAACTACAGTTTACGGATTTTATCGCGTTAACGCGTAACATTCGCGTAAACCCAAGAAAATAAAAACATACAGTCATATTATACATAGAAATTATATATATATATATATATATATATATATATATATATATATATATATATATATATATATATATATATATATATATATAGTCTCACGCCTGTTTCCCCGAAGGGGTAGACAGAGGCATATCAAACGCCCACTTTTCGCGAGTGTTTTGATCCCACGTAATAGGTGGCGAGCCTATTGCCGCTTATCGGGATATTTTGTTTGCCAGAGAAAATACATAGAAATAAGTTTGAGAATAACCTTGTTTGTATCAGTGTTAAAATAATTACTTTAAGCGAAAGCTAAAAGTAATTATTTTAAGTGCTAAAAACTGTACAACAAAGTTTAGTTCTCGCCTAATTGTGTTAGTAAGTTATTAAACAAAAACAATTTTTATCAGAATTTGAATAAAATTTTAACTAACGTAAACTATTAACTTCTTTGAAAATTCGATGACAAAATTCTAAATCTTTTACTAAATCCAGTGTAATATGTCCTATTTTGTATCTAGTAAATCCTGCGGTTACACCCACATTATTTAAGGTTGCTCTTTCACACTCGTGGCTCTTAGCATGATGTTATGTAGCTTATTGATTGATTGATTTTGATAGATTGGGCAAACGTAATCTTAAACACAAAAATAATCTTTGAAACCAGAGTCGTCGTTTCTGAGATTAACGCGTTCAACCAAACAAACTCTTCTGTTTTATATTATTAGTATCGATAAGATTTTATATAAAACCTTCTTCCTCTTTGATTATGGAAAAGCCTTTTAAATTTTTCCGCGTGATTTGATGTCAGCGGCTTTGGTTGGTTTATCTCTCTTCATCTTTCTATTTAATTAAAGTAGTTATAACATTTAATTTAATATTATGGTTCTTAGGACCAAGTCATATATTTGGAATGTTTGTTTGTTTGTTTTTGTTTTTGTGTGAGTGTGGCCAACTATTCAAATTGCGATGGTTAATTATCTTACGGAATCCCAATTTATCAAAGAAACCTATTCTACAAATTTGAGGATTTAACTTACTGTGCAGCAAGGTCTTTAAAATTTATCTTCATGAATATGGAATAAGTACGTCAATATCAACAGACAAATTATCTCATATGGTATGTTTGATTTACGCAAATATTTGCACAAAATGATTGAGCACATTATTTTGCATTCAGTTTTTATTCTTCCAAAGGAAGTTAACTTTATGCCAATACATTGTAATGAATCTAATAAACAAAAATGTATGTATTTAATTAATATCGATATAGTAGGTCCACTACTGCATTTGACGCACAGTGCTTCTGTAAATCAAATTGAGCCCAGCAATGGACAGCGAGGGCTGTAAAGGAGGTCACATAAACTATCACTAAGTGGTTTAACAACCATTTTGATGTCTTTTGTTAAGTAACGATGAGTGGTACTGTGAAGATATTAAAATAATATAAGTGAAATCGTAAGGATAAGCTAGTTAAATACAAGGAAATAAAAAAATAACTCTATAAGTAATGAATGAAAAAAACAATCATTAATATTATAGATAATTTAGTTAAAGTATTGCAGAAATATAAGAGACACGTTCTGAACTGTTGAGTAATATTAGACAAAGATGAATTTTGTGATGATAGATGCGAAAATAATACCAATAGTATAAATACCAATATAAATAGCAAATTTGAAAATAATTAATCCTATATTAGAAGTCAATCTTAAATCTTTTTAAAGGACTGATGTTTTGAATTTAACCTAATAGACTCACCACTTTTGAGTACAACCAAAACATACGGTTCTACACCTTACAATATTACTAACTCATAGCCTTTACACATTGAAATTATGAGATAACATGTGGTTGTAATCATAAATTTTACTTTGAAAATAAGTTTTTTTATCAAACTCACAGAAATCTTTCTTCATAAAATGATCCTGCTTCTTCACCCATTCTTCTAAAATGTCCACAGCTTCATCTATTCTGCCAGGTTTATCCAAATTTATTTCTTTTCTTACTGCCTCCACAGAATCAGGGTGGAATTCAAGTAACCCAACTTTGGTACTATCCATTTTCGTTCGACGTTCAACAATCAACTGAGTTATGGAAATTTAATGTTTATCTTTATATGTAAGTGCTTAGAATTATAAGAGCCATACTAGTTGTGTGACGCGGTGTGATATGCTTATTTTATTTTTTTACTAAATAGATAGTACTAACATTGATTTAGGCAACTGAAGGGTACAATCAGTTTAAGGGTACTTAAGTCAAAAAGCCCTATCTATTTTAGAATCGGCCTCGCTGACAGAATGTCTTGATGTTCTCTGCTTATCATTGAGTGCGGTCTTAAGTGCTGGTGATGCTGAAAAAATATTAAATACCTTCACATTTTTGCTATTTGCGTTAATCCTAGTATTTCTGTTAAGAGTCTTAATTGAGCAATTTATTAAGAAAGGTATGAAATGCCTTTCGTTTGCCCTAACGTTTCAGCATGTGTAACATCAATCTTGGTCACAGGATGCCCGTCAGTCAACACGTGACCATGCTAATATAAACCATGCTGAAATCTCGGAGCATACAAGCATGTCGATGTCCAAAATCTTCTAGTACGAACATTTTTTATTACTAGATTTATTAATAGGTTTTACACAATGTTTCTGTTTTTTTTCTGTCATAGGACAGAATGATAAATTATTAAAAAAATATTTTAGTATCCATTTATAAGACTTATTCAATTCAATTCAATTCAATTCAAATCATTTATTTCAGACTTTTCAGTCCATAAAATGTTAGTAATACATTGAGATAACTTAAAACTATGTTAGTAGTTTACACATACGGTACACAAACAAAAAAAAGAAAAAGAAACAAAACAAGTACCATCCTACGATATGTGTATCTTTATCCAATGCCTCCAGATTGGACTATGGATGTATTCTGCAATGACTCTCAGATAGCTGTTGGGACTGTCCCTCACCCTTCGCATCAGCGATGCTGCTCTTTTACGTAAAATGGCATGAAAACCATCCACTCGTGCTTCAGCAAACATCCCTGATACACTGCAGTGGCGAGGCAACCCCATCAGCAACCTGAAAGCATTGTTATATTGAACCCGCAGGGCACTGACGACCCGCTGCGTATAGCTAGTCCACAAAATACATGTATAAAATGATTGACATATTATTATATATTATTATATATACAGTGTCGTCTTTATAGCTTTGGAGCATCGGGCAAATCTGCGTGCTAACATATTACAACGGATCGTCAGCCCCCTACGCTCCCTTTCTATGTCTAGTTCATCTGTCAGATCTTCGTTTACGACATGACCAAGGTACAAAAATTTTTTTACTGTATTTAGTGCAACTCCTGATAGTGTCACAGGCGGTACGCAAGAGGGACTCTTATACCCCGCCCTAAACACCAGCAGTTCACTCTTTTTAACATTGTACATTAAGCCATGTGCATCTGCATATATCTCACACACGCGTATCAATTTCCTTAAAGCGCTGATCGATGGGCTCAGCAGCACCATGTCATCAGCGTAACTAATGTTGTTGAATATTTTACCATCTATTGAGCATCCTACCTTGGTGCTGTTAAGCTCACGGATCAGCCCGTTCACATAAATATTAAAGAGTGTAGGAGAGCTCAATCCGCCCTGCCTAACTCCACACTTCAATGGATAGGGATCCGAAAAGGAGCCCGACCACTTGACAGAGTTGGTTTGGTGATTGTACCAGTACGTAAGGATGCTAATTATTTGGTCAGGTACTCCCATATTCCGCAGCTTATCCCATAGTATCCTATATTGGACCCGATCAAACGCCTTAAAGAGGTCCAGAAAGACGGCATATACCGGCGTTTTGCGATCCGTGTAGTATTTGACGGTGTGCTTAAGAACTAATATTGCACTCTCCGTCGAAAGACCAGGCCTAAACCCAAATTGGGCGTTTTCAAGATTAACGAATTGCACGAGATAGTTATTCAACACACCGTCCAAGACCTTAGCGGTTACAGTAGCTAACGTAATAGGTCTATAGTTATTTATTTCGCTGATGTCACCTGTTTTGTTTTTTACGATAGGTACTACAACCGCCCGGGTAAGATTATCCGGCAAGTATGCATGCCTTATACAAGAGGTGAAGAACCTCGCCAAAACTTCACACAGGAGTGGACCCCCATACCTCAGATGCTCCACGCTAAGCCCATCATGACCAGGAGATTTGCCCTTGCTCATGTTCTTTAGAACCTGTGATACCTCATCTGTCGTCACTGTAATTGGTTCTCCTGTCAGAGGATCGCCAGCCCGTAGCATCTCTCCGTCAGCTACCCTCCGAGGCTCCACCGTAAAGTGTTGTCTGAACATATTGGCGATGTCCACAGCTTCCGTTTTACCCCCCACACTAACCGGTAGACTCGGCCTCAGAATCAATTTGCCAGTTTGTTTCCAGAATTGGCTGAAAGACTTATTCTCGTGGTGAGTAGCAAGAATGTCGATATGAACCTGTTCGCGATTGTCCTGAAGGGCCTTAAGGTTTTTCTTAAAAGCTTTTCTGCTCTCTGACATTGCCTTCCAGATAGGACCTGAAGCCGGTTTACCACTTACACACCACCTTTGAAAGTGAAGCCGAGCCTCCCTATGTGAGTCCTTGCCGAACTTATTCCATCCCGTGATATACCCACCTCGCCGGACCTCTCTACAATTACTACTTTGAATGGCTGCCTCTGTCATAGAATTTATGATATCATTATACAATCTATTTATGTCTTCCTTATGATTTTCATAATTACAATCACAATTCGCGCACTGACTTAATTCTGTTGGAAAATCTATTTCACTTAATTTATAATTACAGATTTGCTCATAACGAGATATTTGTGTTTTGTTTCTTTCCCCCCATATTATCTTATTAACATTTTTATTACATATAGTTTTCTTAGGTATAATAACATCTAAGTCGCATTCGACCTGTAGCGGTAGGTGATCAGACCAATACACACCCTGACAAACCCGCACGCTGAAAACTGACTTCCATGCTGCCTCCGTGACCAGACAGTGGTCTAGCCACCTTCTACAACCGTGGGCATCACTTACAAAGGTATAAGTACCCCTCACCCAATGACATTATATCAGCACATATCCATCTTTGGCTTGAACAAAAATTCATCATTTCTACACCAAAAAGTTGGTGGGGGTGTGCTTTATAATCCCCTAACATAAATACTGATTGAAGGCCAAGGTTGTCAATAATAGATACAACTTCCCCTAAACAGTTAGTGAATTCCGCTAGGTTTTCTGTAGAGTCTGTAGGCATATAGATAGAAAATATTAAGATTTCATTATGCGCTATTTCTATTTTTATGGCCGTCAATCTATCACTTTGACATTGTATCACACTAACAATATTAAATAAACTTTTACGCCACAATATTCCTACACCGCCGTATGGCCTACCTCTTAATAAGCTACTTGACATATCCACGGCAGACTTACCGGTGTAGCTGAAATCTTCATGTATGCCGCCCAGCAAAGGAATTTCATGAGGTAACACAGGTTTGGAACAAGTTAAGCTATTTATTATATGTAATTGATGAGATACTTCAATATTTCTTACGACATATGCTTGTCGATTAGCACAAATACCCTCAATGAAATATTATTATTTGTAATAACGTTGGGAAAAAGTTTCTTCGCATTTTTTAAGAATATTCAAAACATTTTTTAACATAGTTTATTTACATTTAACTACAGTATGTAGGTACCATTTTGTTTGATAACCATTTGCCATCTTGTAGGTAGGGACATGATCTCATTGCTATAGAAATTTTGGGACTTCTGATCAAAATACCGCGACACGTGGTTTTGGAAGTCCTCTCGTGATGTTAACCTGACACTGCCTAAAGAATTCTGAAGTGATCGAAACAGGTGGAAATCTGAAGGTGCAAGGTCAGGACTATACGGCGGATGCATTAACACCTCCCAGCCAAACTCTCTTAATTTTTGCTAAGTGACTAAAGATGTGCGAGGTCTAGCGTTATCATGATAAAAAACCACACCCCTTCTGTTGATTCATTCCGGCCGCTTTCTCTCAACTTCTTGCTTTAATCTCATCAGTTGTTTGCAGTAGAGTTCAGAATCGATGGTCCTGCCTGGTGGTAACAGCTCATAATGAATAATGCCCTTCCAATCCCACCACACACACAGCATCACCTTGTTGCGAGTTAACCCGGGTTTCGCCACAGTCTGTGAAGCCTGACCGGCCTTTGACCACGACCATTTTCGCACGTTCTTGTCTTACCTGATCCATTTTTCATCACCAGTTATCAGCTTCTTCAAAAATGGTTCGGTTTCATTACGTCGTAATAAAGAATCACAAATGAGTACACGGTTCATTAGGTTTCTTTCAGTGAGCTCGTGAGGTACCCAAATATCGAGCTTTTTTGTGCACCCAGTTTTTTTCAAATGCGCCAAACTGTTTTGTGCTCAATTCCTAGTTCTTCAGCTACGTCGTAACTACTGATATGCCGATCTTGCTCCACTTTTTCAAAAATGGCATCCATTTTATCTTTTGACATCAAAATTTCCGGATTGAAAACGCTTAAACCAAATTTATGCTACTCTCACAGACAATGCACTATAGTCCGTGCCACGAGAAGATAGACTTTTTGTAAACAAAGAATTTCTACTAAGTGACTTAGCGATAGGTCTGTCAAAAACAAATAATGTCAAATCCATTGAGCGCAACGGTACATAGATACGTGTCATTGGAAACTAATATGCCAACGGATCGGGTTTTTATCGATATTGTGCGCTGTCAACAGGATCTTTTAATGTTTTGAGGTACTGGCGCCTAGAATGTCAACATTTGGCGTTAGTTCATTGAAATGTTACATTCTTGGGCTTAACATGCATTTATCAGAGGACAAAATATTTTTTTTTAATTATCAAGAAGGGGTAAATGTAAAGTTAAATACAAGTTTATAGGATCGCAACACTCTTTCCGCTGCTGGCATCTCGAAAACGCGGGTGAGAATAGCAGATGACAGAAAATTATTTATACTTAAAAAAGAAATTGCGTTTTCAGACTACCGTAAATTGTTAGACTTTGTTTAAGTTCATTCTGACGATTTCATTCACAGAAAACGTAAAATCTCCATGTCTAGAAATTTTTATGCAATGTACTAGCTAGTTCTCTATAATATTTTTCATTGTTGGTCAATAATTTAATATTTTAGGATAGGTATGCTACATTGAGCAAATGATTTATTGTCTATGATTTTAAAAAAAATCGTGTCAATAATAGAGTAACATGTATGTACTCTATCATAAACATATATGGTACTCTATTTTTCCTTAATTTACATAATAAATTACGTGTAAAACTACAAAAAAATCGGCAAATTTATGAAAATTCGACCATTCAAACACAAAATCAAATATTTTTATTTCAGTAAAATTTAACAATATAAACTAAAAAAAAACATAGTGACATAACTAGGCCTTAAAAAAATTGTTCAAAAAGTATAAAATCTATAGACACAACTGTTTGAAAAAAGGTTGTGAAGCCCTGAATGTTTGCTTACAAAAAGTCTATCTTCTCGTGGCACCAACTATAGGTACATAAATATCGCAATATTTTTTCGCGGCCTGCGTTGCATTTTTACCTTTTTTGTAGTAAAATTTTAAAATGTATCGAATTTTTTCATTAGATTCACTCATCTTAACAGTACGAAAAACAAATAAAAATCACACATTTTCCTAAATTGAATTTGGAACTATGTTCTTTAAAATTTAAACTTTTAATTATACCAAAACCAGCCAGCTACAAATAGTAAAGTCAAAGAGATTTTATTACAAGTTCATACATACTATAATGTATAAATACATTATTTTCATGCGTCATTCCTCATAATCGAGTACGCTGATGGTATGGCGTATTGTCATTTATAACCAATTCGTATTCTGTTGCTGAAGCGTGTCATGGCATAACAAAACAAAATCGACAAAGACAACATAATAAATATTACAAGTTAAGATGAATTACTCTATAATCGAAATCGAAAAAATATTATTAGTTTTTGGAGGAATATTTCTTGTAAATAATAATCTTTTTGAATTCGTCCAAATGTGACTAATGAAATTTGGATCTCCTTTTTGAAATTATAAAACTAATTACCTATATTTAAATATAACACAATTAGTTAATAATTATGAATAATAATTGATTTTGATTGAAGCGAAAATTAAAAAAGCTTGTTGTAGTTATTTAAGCTTTTATTTTTTATGTTATGCTTATAGCGTTGCCTTCTAGGGCAAAGGCTTTTTTTTATAGCATAGGAAGACAAACGAACAAGCGGGTCACCTGATGGTAACTAATCCCCGCCGCCAATAGACTCCTGCAATGTCCGAAGGATCACAAGTTCGTTGCCTACCTTTTAGTAGGCAACGAACTTGTGAATAGGCTACACGCTTCTTAAAGATTCCTAGGTCGAACTGGTTTGGAAATATCGCTGCAGGTAGCTGGTTCCACAGTTTCGTCTTACGAGGCAGGAAATGCCTCACCACACTTTTTCCACCTTAATAAGACTGATCCCAAAAGACCGGCAAAAAACATGCCTTTACGAAAAACTGACAATCATAACTAACAAAAAAACATTTTTTTTCGGCTGTGGGTAGTTGAGATAACCAGTTCAATTTAAAATTGCTTGTGTGGCAAATTCAAATAAAATAGTTTATTTTTATTTTTAATAAATTTTAATGAATAAAAGTTGAAGCCTTTAGCACATACCTGCTAGTTTAGCGTTATCTCCAAAAACTAACAAGATTTAAACAATACACACTATGGACACATTTAATATTTCGAAAATCTATGACATGCAGTCATATTTTTAGGAGCGAATGGCTAGCTTTGAGGCGGAGCTGCAGAAAAAGTCGCCACAAACTACTCGGAGTCTGGCAGATGAATTTTCTTCATTTAAGACCTTCGTACTGAAGACCTTAAAGTCCTTTTCGGAACAGCTTGACATCGTCGGACGCGAGGTCGACAAGATTGAGATGCGTAGCAGACGAAAGATGTTGTTACTTCACAGTATAGCAGAGCGTAAAAACGAGGAGACAGCTCAGCTGGTGGCGGATGTCGTCAAGCAACGTCTTCAAATTGACACTTTCGTGGCTGATGACATCAGGCGCTGTCACAGAATGGGACGCAAAACTTCCAACGACAAGGCAAGGCGCATACTGGTCAAATTTGAATCGGTTGTGATGCGTGACAGTATCTGGTTAACCAAAACGAAGCTCAAAGGAACGGGTATCACACTGTCCGAGTTCCTGACACGCTCGCGACATGAAGCGTTCTTGGCTGCACGGCCGAAGTTTGGGGTTGAGAAGTGCTGGACGAGAGAAGGATATATTCACATCCAGGGCCCCGACGGTAAGCGCTATCGCATCACTTCCACCGGTGACTTAAGTAAGGTGAAGCTCGTGGATGCGGATAAACCGGTTGACAAACCAACAACTACAAAGGCCTGGAGGACTGCAGCCTCGAAAACATAGGCTTCTTCCATGCTCGTTCCTTATGTATGTACTTGTATTTACTTTCATTTTGCTCTTCAACAGTAATTCATAACATAGCTACTTATTTATAATGTTTTGTGTAGGTAAAATAAAATAAAAAATAAATTAGTAACATAATTGTCACAAATGTCATTGTCAATTTGTCAAATGTAACGTTTCGTTTCGCACTACACGAATTTGAACACTTGTGTTTTTAGACACCAATTAGTTTAATAATAATTGTATATTTATTTCTCTTCTTTTTATATATTATATATATTTTTTTATTTGTTAGTTGTACATTATCTGCTCATCTGGATTTTATATTCGTTAAAGTGCAACCGGCGGGTGGACACTATGAAAGAGCTTTACGGTTTTGTTAATATTATAGTTGTAAATTAATATTTATATATTTTAAATTTATATTTAACTAGAGGACGCCAGCAGCTACGCCTGCATTTTTTTTTATTTACCTGTTTTGGCCGATCCCGTGGGAATTTCGGGAAATCCCTTCTTAGTGCACCCCTACGGTCCCAAAGGAACATACATGCCAAATTTCAGCTTCCTGCGCCCAATAGTTTGCGGCTGTAGCGTGTCTGTCAGTCAGTCAGTAACGCAAGGATTTTATATATTAAGATTTTACATATAGCTTTATATTTATTTAAAGTTATATATTGAATGGATGATTCAGACACAAATAGCAATGATATCTTTCTTTCTGCATCAAGTCTGGATGACAGTTTTGAAAGTGTACCCTCTATAAGTGACATTCTTCAGTCGCAATTCTCTGACGTTCCCAAGAATTTTAATGTAGTCCATATTAATGCACAGAGTATTCCAGCCCATTTCCCAGATATGCTGGCTAATTTAGACTGCCAAAACATGGATGCCGTCCTTGTTTCAGAATCATGGCTGAAACCTTGTCTTCCATCTACGTCTTATACTCTGCCAGCTTTCCGGCTTATTAGAAATGACCGCGCGTCCGGCAATGCTGGCGGTGTTGCCATATACTTGCGTCATCATATTCCATATCAGATTGCCACTATGTCGTCGCAGCCACCACTGTCGGATGCTGGCGAATATCTTTTTCTGGAAGTAGAATTCCGCCGCACTAAAGTTTTGTTAGGTGTTTACTATTCGCCCTCTAACCGTGTAAATATTATTTTTCATCATTTGAACAATTATTGGAAAACTTAACTCCGTCATATGATCACACTATAATAATGGGGGACTTTAACACCTGCCTCCCTCAACAGGATTCCCGTGTTGCATCATTTCGTCATGTCACGGAGTCCTGTAATTTGTCAATTTTAAATCTAAACGCAACTCACCACTTTCCTAACTGTAGTCCTTCTTTACTCGACCTCATTCTAGTATCTTCTCCTAATCTTGTCCACAAGCATGGGCAATGTACAGCGGATGCATTCTCCTATCATGACCTTGTTTATATGTCATACAAAATATGCACTCCCAAAGCGAAGCCCAGGATTGTGTTACAGCGCAACTTTAGTGACATGGATCATGACAAATTGCGTGCGGATAGCGTTAAGTTAGACTGGGAGCAATTGTATTCTTCCGAGTGTATGGATTCTAAAGTCCAAATTTTCACAAATAATCTCATCAAATTATACGATGTCCATGCGCCAATCCGCGCCATCAAACTGAAACATTTACCGGCACCTTGGCTAACAGAAGACATTAAAAAGATTATGGCCAAAAAATCTGCTGCCGAAGCTAAATTGAAGCACAGACCTACTCTTCTGAGTCAAGAAAAGTACATTGCAATCAGAAATCACTGCAATAAGGTGTGTAGAAACGAGCAACGCCAACACATTCATAAATCTGTTGAAAACGGTGATCCAGCAAAGGTCTGGAAATTTCTCAAAACACTGGGAGTTGGTAAGACAAGGCATCAATCCATCCCAAACAATGTTAACCTAGATTCTCTCAATACTCATTTCTCTACTTCTACCAATTTTTATGGTAATATGAAAAGAGGCACGTTACAATATCTTTCATCTTTGCCAACTCCCGAGTATTCTCCTTTTAATTTCTCGCCATTTATCGCATGTGACGCAGTTACATCCAACGCGGTCGGTAATGACAGTATCTATCAGTCGCAAAATGATTCTTCCCGTCCTAGACGAAATTCTTCCAGTCCTTTGTCACATCCTTAACTTTTCCATTGCGCGTGGCATATTTCCATCTGACTGGAAAGATGCCCTTATAATTCCTTTACCAAAGAACCCCAAGCCCAGTTCCTTCTCAGATTATCGTCCCATATCCTTACTACCCTTCCTGTTGAAAGTCCTTGAGCGCCTAGTCCGCACGCAGCTTACTTCCTTTCTGGGTAAAAATTCGCTCCTAAATCCTTGTCAATCTAGTTTCCGCCCTGGTCACAGTACTGTCACTGCTCTGGTCCGCGTAACTGACGACATATGGCTGGGTATGGATTGTGGAAATCTAACGATTCTGACTATACTTGACTTTAGCAACGCTTTTAACACCGTAGATTTTCATATCCTACTGGTCATTTTACGCTCTCTTAATGTATCTCCATCGGCAATTGGCTGGTTTCGTAGTTACCTGTTTGGTCGCCGACAACGTATACACATAGAAGACTCTTATTCCTCTTGGTCTTACACTAATGCCGGTGTACCGCAGGGTGGCGTGCTATCTCCTTTACTCTTCGCCATATTTATAAACTCCATCTCAAATCAACTACTTTCATCCTACCACCTTTATGCAGATGATTTACAGATTTACACGCAAGCTCCTATAGCTAAGTTGGCAGAAGTCTGTGTTACTATCAACACAGACTTAGCACGTATCTGCGAATGGACCAAGAGATATGGACTTGTAGTTAACCCCGATAAAACTTAACTAATTATTATCGGCAGGCCCAAAATGGTATCAAAAATTAACTGTGTTGATTTACCGCGAATCAGATTCGATGGAAAAGATGTTGTTTGTTGTGTGTAATGTTGTAAAGAACTTGGGCATTTACATAGATGAAACTATGTCCTGGATATCCCAACTACAAGAAATGAGTCGTAAATTATTTGCATCGGCAGGCTCGTTGCGTAGGTTACGCAATTTCCTTCCGACTGCCACTAAAGTTGCGCTTGCTCAATCTTTGCTTCTGCCCATTATTGACTATGCTGACGTCAGCTATCTCGATCTCACTGAAAAGCAGCTAGATAAACTTGAGCGTCTCCAAAACTTCTGCATAAGAATTATATTTGGACTGCGCAAATATGATCACGTTTCAGATTTTCGCAATAAACTCAAGTGGCTTCCAATTCGTCTTCGCAGGAATACTCACATTGTTACATTATTATACAATGTTCTATTTAATCCTAGTACTCCCCCCTATCTTAAAGAACGTTTTGTGTTCGTTCATGACACACATGTAAAATCCTTGAGGTCGTCTGAGGATCTAACACTGAAGGTGCCAAAGCATTCCACAAATTACTTTTCCAAATCATTCACTGCTCAAGCTGTGCGTCTGTGGAATGCTTTACCAGTGGAGATTCGAAAAGGAAAATCCTCAACCGTATTCAAAACATTGATCAAAAAGCACTACCTAATTTAATTTTATTCTTCTTTCTTTTTTTTTCTCTTGCTACATCATCTATATTTACTACAACTGTATTGTCTGCCTATTATTATATCGTATACCTATGTATATTTTATATTTATATATTTTTTATATATGTACGTATATTTATCGAATTTTAGGCAGCGATAGCCGAGTGGATATACCAACAGACTGCCATGCGGAGGGTATCGGGTTCGAATCGACGGCGCGTACCAATGACTTTTCGGAGTTATGTGCGTATTGAATTGTTAATTATCGCTTGTCCCGTGCCTCGGAGAGCACGTTAAGCCGTCGGTTCCGGTTGTCATGAAGATCTTTGACAGTCGTTACAGGGCGTCAGTACCTTCTAAATAAACTGACACTAGTCTAAACCATGGAATATCGCTATCCCTTCGGGTTGCGGAGGTCAGACAGGCAGTCGCTCTGTGGAAAAGCTAATATTCAGCCAAATCCGGTTAGACTAGTAAGCGGACCCCAGATTGAAACTGGGATAACGCTAAGAGAAAGAAGTATATATATCGAATTATAATATGTATATATATATATGTGTATGTATATGTATGTGTGTATATACATATATATCTTATCTAAGATTTTCGTATTATCTCAATGTTAAATTTAAGCAACTACACCACCGCTTCATATTTTTGCCTATATCATTCCTGTCCATTCCAAGGTTGCCTGGAAGAGATCGCCCCAGGCGATAAGGCCGCCGATTGTACATTATAGTAGTTTTAAGTCACTTTACAAAATATGTACTGTACAATGTTATGTTGGTGTACAATAAAGCGTATCTATCTATTTATCTATCTATAACCACCATTTTCTATATTAACATCAAATTATTCAATCCGGATACGAGGTGCACATACAAACATTTATTTTATAAGAATATCTTGAACAAATAGTCAAACAACTCTCGAGGCCGGACAAGTTAAAGATCATTTAGACCTCATTGAACTTAACTTGAACTATAGACTTGTACTTACTTTTTATCGGCCATTTTATGGGTGTCATAAAATAGGAGAGGATATAATAGACTTATGGCACAGTCATAAATCAACAACACTATCTACTTCACTTTTTAGCGTTCTGTAGACATGGAACCAATAAAATTCACCATGTATGTATTTCACTATGACCGTATGTCCATCTATCCGTACGCAGCTTGAAAAACTATAAGCACTAGAGACTGTTTGGCATAGGTATACATTGTAAATACGTGGACAAAACTAAACAACAAAATTTAGAAAAAGGTAGCGTTTGCTGGAAGCTCCCGCACACCTAAATGAGGAAAGCGAAAGTTCACTGGGTAAGGGCTCTCTCACATTGGCCATGAGCGTTCCTCGAGCGTACGCTCGGCGTCCGCTCGGCGTGGGCCCGGCGTTCGCTTTGTACTACAGAGCGAACGCCATAGATTATACAGAAAGGGCGGTTTCAGATTAGCGTTTTATACGCGCGTATAAGCTCATTTTTGGAAGCGCATGTAGGCGCGTTTAGGCTCGCCTTTAGGCCCACGCGCAACTCGTACGAGCGTTGAGGCGCTCCTAAGCTCGTATAAGCGTAAGCCGTCAGAATTCATGTTGATACTGACAAGATGTCACTACCGGTTCGAGCGAACTCGCCAAAATATGCCCGTTTACGAGAGTTCGGTTTTTAGAAGCGCATAATGTAGCGTGCGTGTAAGCGCGTATGCCGAAACGACCGTATACGCGCAGAAAAATACGCTAATCTGAAATCGCCCATATACTAGTGAACGCCGAGCGCACGCTGGGCGTACGCTCGAGGAACGCTGACGCCCAATGTGAGGTCGGCCTAAGGGGTACTACATGTGCGTTGTGCGTGGCTCGATATGCACTTGACCGGGTAATAAGTGTTCAGTGGACTTGACATATGACATATTAGAAATAATGTACTCGGACGTTTGCTAAAATTAATTCGTTACTTAGATTTAATTAATTAAACACAGATTCCCTCTCTCTATTCTTTCTTAAGTATATCAATGTATGAACGACAGAGAGGATACTTTGACTGAAAAAAAGAGCTTAATAAATGTCGAGTAAAAAGTATATACCTAAATAAAAAATACATATGACTTATTTTAGAAATATATCTAATTATATTCACATATTTAATCATTCATTCACTTGGCCCTCTGGTGCTTAAAAACACTCGAACTGAGTAAATATTCTAGTCAAGCGTATTCATTACGAGATATAACTAGTTTTACAAAATATATCGTTTTAGTTGGAGGATAGTCCATGGTCCAGTGAGCAGCGTATGCGCCTGCAGATCGGGCGGTACTGGGTTCGATTCCCGGGTCTCGAGGTTGTTTCGTTTTTTTTAATTTTCTGAGAACGTTAACCGTAGTAATATGTAGTTACACCATCAGAAAGTAGAGATTTCAACGAACAAAACACCGACCAACTTAAAAAAAACGCTGATATTTTGACGTGAGAATTTTCGATTGAAAATTGGGGTTTATACAATTTTAGTTGCGGTCAATCGTTTATGCCAAGAAGTACAAGCCTAATATCTCTGTTACAGAGCAGATTAAGTTCAGTGTGATGGAAGTCCCAGTATAGGGCAGCCTAAAAGTATGGAGATAGGAACCAGTGTCTTTTGCCTGACGTAGGCCCTCTGTCTCTTCGAAGTGATCTTATGTATTTCATGGTATGGTTAACCACTTTATCTGTGCCTTTTGTACAATTAAGGTAGTGGCACTGTATACTTAATTCGTCCGTGAAAAACTAAGCGAAGTGTATTTCGCAGAACAAATGGTTCAATTTGCGATTGTGATACGAGTATGGCTCATTACACATTACTTAATATAAAGAAGTTTAAATATCTACCAGATGTTCAGGTACTTTTTATGTATATTTTATTTAATATTTACATACATTAATTAATGGTCATTTGTACAAATAATACGAGCTGGAGTGTGTAAGTGTTTTACTACATGCAATGGTGACAGCATAGTCAAGTTGGTGATCTATTCCATATGGATACGAGGGATAAGTATGCGTCCACGGCGGATACCAATAACTATTTGAAGATATGTAAGTGTATTCAATAGATAAGCTTTTTTAAAGGCTTTTACGCCGGTATTTTCGAAGGGGTATACAGACTCACGCCTGTATCCCCGAAGGCCTAGGCAGAGGCGTAATATAACACCCACATTTCGCCATGAATTTTTAGGTCCCACGTAATGGGCCTATTGCCGTTACCGGGCACATTACCAGACTCCGGGCTGCTACTGAGAATTCGGCAAAACCCAGTAACACCGACAGTACCCGACCCGGGAATCGAACCCGGGACCTCCGATCAGCAGTCGCATACGCCATCCACTGGACCACGAAGGCAGAGGTGTAATATTACACCTACATTTCACCATGTTAAGCGTTTTAGGTCCCACGTAATAGGAGGCGAGCCTATTGCCGTTAGCGAGTAAATTCCCAGACTCCGAGCTGCTACTGTTTCCTTCCGACCCGGGAATCCAACCCGGAGCCTCCCGATTTTAGACATATATACAATGCACTGAACCACTGAGGCAGTGCCAATAGTTAAGAATAGTTCGTTATTATGGTAAAGGAATTTGAGATTGAATTTGAGGGAACCTGTATTGTGTCTGAAAGTTCTGCGTAATGTTTTTGAATGACAGACATGAATTTGAAAGGTCTACCAAACCGCATTTGACCATAATGACCAACTGCAGTGCAAGTGGTGGACTATGACATCATCCATCACATAGTGATAAGAAGCCTTTACCCAGCAGTGGGACAGCTAATGACAGCTTATAGACAAGGCTATCTGCCCTTTATATTAACTGACTTTTACTACTAACCTTTTTTCGACAATCATTTGATAATGATGATAGAAATCAGAGCGGAGATAGCCCAGTTGTGTACGTAACGGACTGCCGAGACGATGGCCTCGGGTTCGATCCCCATTTACCCCGGGCACACGCCTCTGACTTTCCGAAGTTACATGTGTAATAAAAAATGTTAATTACTTATCGCTCGCTTAATAGTGTGCCCGGTAGATGGCAATAGGCTCGCCCCCTATTACATTGGGACCTAAATATAACTGGCGAAACGTGGATGTGTAATACACCTCTGCCTACCCCTTCGGGGATAAAAGGCGTGAGTTATGTTATGTTATGTTAAATCAATGCGTCGTTGAGAGGCGATCTATCAATATATTTTTGAATATTAGTCTTTATAAGTATTTTCTACGCTATGAGCTTGACAGGCGCTTTTAAGCTTTAATAATTTGTTTCGCCATGTTGTGACATTGCCTTAGTATTAAAATGCTTATACCTTTTGTAGATATAGTGGTTTTTATGACAATTTGAATAATTTTGACCTTCCTGACTCGATAATTTCGTAATGTAATAATAATGTCCTTGAAAAAAGAATATTATTATTGTTTGTTATCCTGTTTGCGGAGGTCAGACGGCCGTCGCTCTGTAGAAAAGCTAAAATTCCGTCAAATCTGGTTAGACTAGAAAGAGGACCCCGGAGTTCAAGGCGATATATGTTTTTGTTTTTTTTTATAGTAATAAGCGGCAAACGAGCAGACGGATCGCCTGATGGTAAGCAATTACCGCCGCCCATGGACACAAGCAACACCACAGGAGTCACAAGTGCTTTGCCGCCCCTTGGGGTTGGGAAAAGGGATAGGAGTGGGATGAGGGAGAAGGAATAGGGGATAGGGCCTCCGGCACTCTCACTCACCGAACGAAACGCAAAAGTTTAGGTAGGTACTGTTACTTTACGTCGATTTTCTGTGAGAGGGTAGTACTTCCCCGGTCGAGTCGGCCCATTCATGCTGAAATCAGCAAGGCTCTACTACCGTGCCAAAGTAGGAAGAGCTGTAATCGATTATACATACATCATGAGATTGCCATACCTAGTCCAATACTTGATATAGGCCTCTGCAATATAACGTATGTAACAGAAATAAAAACACCCAAACACAGAACAATTAAAATTAAACAATCGTGCCCATCGCACATCATATTTTAATAAAAATAAAAATGAACAAATTATTGTTTATAACAATAAATAAAATTAAATCTTAGTATTGTTGCTATCACAATTATTATATTTTTCTGTATAACACATATATTTTATAATATCAATATAAAATGCCAACGGCGGGTTTTTAGCGCGCTTACACAAGTAAACGCGCTCCTTATAACTTCGGGACTTCGCCGTGTTATTATTAAACTAGAGGACGTCAGCAGCTACGCCTGCATTTTTTTATTTACCCGTTTTGGCCGATCCCGTGGGAATTTCGGGAAATCCCTCCTTAGTGCACCCCTACGATCTCCAAGAAACATATATGCCTAATTTCAGCTTCCTGCCCAATAGTTTCGGCTGTAGCGAGTCTGTCAGTCAGTAAGTAACTTAAGGATTTTATATATTCAGATAGTAACACGATTACATAAACATTAGCATTTCCATTACCTACTTATATAAATTATCTTAATAATAAGAGTGTAACTAGTCTACGCTTAAAGTTCTAAAGGAACCGGGCATGCCGATATAGTTTTCATTGAATTTATCCACTTGGCGCCAGGATTCGTTCGTTTTGGCATTATTCATCTCTTTTAAGTAAGCCTGGAATTCTTTGGAACTGATTTCTTCTAGCCAATCGCCTGTGAAAGAAAACTTTTGTGATCAGTATAAGTAAATATTTCTGATTTAATAAATAAAGAGAGCTTTATATATTTTAAAAATCAAATGTGAAGATTATAAGGGATTGCTGGAATTATAAATTAGGAATGCTCTGTACAAAAATATGATCTTTAATCCGTGTTAATTCCACGAGATCAGTACCGCAAGTGACCTTGCATGTACTCGATAAGAAATTAAAATATTAAAATTACAATTATTGAATTGAGCGCAATGCTGCTATGTTGATTTGCTTAGGCGCTTTAAGAATCACATTATTCGTAGTATTTTGTGTTTTTTGTGGAGAACGGCCACTAGATACCTCTAAAATAGGCTTTACCTATATCGAGACTGGAAGACACCTGCCGGGTCTGTCTGTTTGCGATAAACTAAAAAACGCCTGAGCAAATTTTCATGTGGTTCTCACGGACGGAGTGATTTATGAAGAAGATTTAAGTGTAGGTATCATCTATCGCGACACGTTACCGTCCAGGTAGTGAAGGCCATCGGCTTAACCTAGTTCAAAATAAAGTTAAAATCAAAACGGTACTCACTGTTAAGTTGTTTCAACGATCTTTCTTCACCGCCATAATCTTCAGGCAAGAGTTCTTTAGGTACAAAGTCATACACAGTGCTAAAATTCTTATGCGTGTATATTCTGGTTGCGAGTTTGGCACTAAACACCTGCTTCAGTAAAAGTACCATAGTATCCACCATCTTAGATGCTGTTATTACATGAATGCCTTTTATTCTTATACCGTACCCCTCCTGAAATTAAAAAGAAGTATTTTTTAGTTGATTGAATTAGGCGTTACTAGGCGGCACTCAATTGTGACCTAATGGAAGGAAAGAGGAACCCACCACCGGGTTCCAGGAAGAAACCTGACTTGCAGTATCTCGCTGTATGCGCCAACTATTCAATTCCGACATTATATATATATTGTTTCGAGTCTGGGTGTTCATTGTGTCCGTTGGCTGTATGATTGTAAAGTCCTCCACGACACAGAATTTATTCCTTCCGCAGGAGTTGTCTTATTAAATAATTTAAAAAATAATAAATAATTATAAAATAATAACTTACGGTCATCAAAGTAATAATCTGTCTTAGTTCCATTGGATTCAATTTAGTAACGTAATTCAAAATATTCGTATCGCTGTAGTCTAGAATGATGACGAAACCTGAGCAGTACTCGGCTTGTTTGAAATATTCACTCAACTGAAATATAAAAATAATCCATTTAGTATGATATCAAACAAATCTGAAGGCTTAGTAGTTATAATTCTTCTTCTTTCAGTGGTTTCAGCTATATGAGACCTGCTTAATATTTGGCCACTCTAATTGCGCTAGGAGTGGCTTCCCAGAGCTCAGACATAGTGGTCGAGCAAGAAGGGCATATCAGCAAGTGATCTATTGTCTGCTCCAGCTCACCACATTCACATTGGGCAAAATCGGGGATCCTGAACCCCCATCTACATAAGTTTGCTCTGCAGCGGCCAACCTGTGTGCGCAGTCTATTGAGGGACTGCCATAGTAGTTAATAAAGAAGCTAGTCAGACGTATCCCAAGCGCAGTCACACCACATATCCTGATCCCCATTTGCATGATAATTAATATTCCACACAGACCATATTTTGCCGTAATTATCGATCGCGTGTGAGGTACTGAGCACATCATAGCCACATCGCAATCACAAAACAACTACCATCATTTATTGACACTGCAACGCAACTGTCAAATCTGGAAACGAACGTTATATACTGCGGAATTAAATATACGATCTATAGGTAGATCTGTAGATTTTAGATTCGTTTTTGACATAAACTCCATACAAAATATGGCAAACACGAATCCCGAATCTCAAAATCCATGTATGGACCGAATATTGAAAATGGCCGTTAGTGGATCCCGGGTTCCGACCCCAGGTAATGTGATAAATGCATCCGTTACAACATAAGTATCACTATAATGGCGATGACTTAGTTTTGAGTCATACTGTCAAATGATACTTACATTTTCTATCATCTCACTGACGTTAGAAGCAATAAAACTTCTCGTGCAATTGTGCATGCTTAACAAAAATCCAGACATAAATAAAATTATTCTTACCACTGTCAAATATTTATAAAGGGTGAACACGAGAGAGGAATCCAGGTTTACTTCAGATATCACTTTGGCCAAATATATCCTGTAATGCTCTGCTGTCAAATTCGGTAGATGAGCTGTTAGACTGAAACAATTAAAATAATTAGATCAAGAACGAGTTGGAGTCACCCATGAAGGGTTCCATAGCAAGAGTATCCACTAAACATACCCATTATCTGCACCTTATTATATACTACTCTGACTTTGCTATTTTTGGCTACGGACCCTAAAAATCTTTATTGTATTTTTTTATAGTATTAGGCGGCAAACGAGCAGACGGATGGCCTGATGGTAAGCAATTACCGCCACCCATAGACACAAGCAACACCACAGGAGTCACAAGTGCGTTGGCGCCCCTTGGGGTTGGGAAAAGGGATAGGGTAAGGAGTGGGATGGGGGAGAAGGAATAGGGGATAGGGCCTCGGGCACTCTCACTTGCCAAACGAAACGCAACAGTTTAGGTGCTGTTACTTTACGTCGATTTTCTGTGAGAGGGTAGTTCTCCCCCGGTCGAGCCGGCCCATTCATGCTGAAATCAACAAGGCTCTACTATCGTATGAGCTATATAAAAATATACTAATTCAAATTTCTTTATTGCAAAAATGGGTTTATTATTGTGGTATAATATAAGTACATAAATAAGTATTGGTTCCTCCATCATCCGCCGCAAGGCATGGAATACAATTTTATTATGAATTAATGGCTATTGTCAAAATTATTTGTATTATTAAGTCATAAATCAAAAATAATATGTATTTACTATAAGAATATTAATCATTAGTTGCTACATTTTACATATTTAACAAGTAATTATAATTTAAATAGTCATTAATATTATATTAGGCTTTGTCTAAAAGAAATAGTGTGAGTTTGCTTTTAAATTTGTTGATTCAATCTACAAATTTAAAAGTAAACTCACACTTTTATTTAGACAAAGCTTACTAACACTGGTTAGACTAATACTGGTAAAACTTTAGGTAACTAGTCTTTTCTTCTCGGACTAGTCTCACCAATATTTCCACTTCTGTAGCACCTGTGTAGACAGGTTAAGCAGTAGTGACCGTAGAAGATAATAAGATTTGATACTCGTGAAGTCCAGGAGAAGCTTAACTGTCTTCAAGCTCGTAAACAATTAATCAAAGGTATATTGGATAACATAACATAACATTACTCCACGCCTTTATCCCAGAAGTGGTAGACTGAGATGCATTACACACCTTTACTTCACCAGTTATGTTTCGGTCCCAGTGTAATAGGGAACGAGCCTATTGCCATTTTCATTGTTAAGCGAGCGATATTTAGCTAAGCAAAGCGGGACATAATCATCAAAAAGATATAATGGTGAAAAGAGATATGCACCACAGAATTCAATGTAGAGTTAGGTGACAGTATAAGGCTTAATAAATTACTCTTATATTGAAACTGCCTCTGTGGTCCGGCAGTAGTGTACCCAATAGAGGCTTGGAGTCAGGAAGTTGGTCCTGTGCTCAATCTCTCTGTCGGCTGTGACCATAGTGTCGGATAAGCCATCAAATCGGAGTAAGAGAGTGATGGAAAAGAGAGTGCACTTGTGTGTGCGCATACACTTCTGCACTATAAGAATATATGTATTATATCTTCTGCGCAGTTACTTAGTTCTAGTTAAGACCGGCCGTCGTGGCTAAATTTTAAGATGATACTCACAAATTATTTAGAAGTGGGGTGAATTCTTTCTTGGCATCGGTGACCGTGTAAAACTCAGGCATCAAAGACTTAAAAGTGCACAGTTTATCGAGTCGCTCTTTGGCCCGCTCCACCAGGCCCTTGGCTGCTATCAACGTTCTCTCCAAATAATCTCTTGCTGTTAATAAAGATTTAATATTAAAATTAAGGAAGAGAGGTATGTCAGGATCGTTGCAAATGGCGTTCAGTTGTCTCTGCCTACCCCTCCGGGAAACAGGTGTGAGTCTATGAATGTACGTATGTAATATTAAAAGCTAGCCTACCAGCGGTAAAAATATGCGAAGCTTATCTTTGCACATAGACAGAAAAGTCGACAAACTCGGTTCCAACCCGTCTGGATACCGCGGTATAGTAGACCAAATCCTCCCTTTGAATCACAGTGCTACTGTGAAGTAAATTAGGAGCGGGTTCAGTTTAGTGGTGAACTGTGAAGGGCTGTAAAAGAAAAACAGCGGTAGCCAATGGTAACATTAATGGCTCCGCTCAGTAATAAGTACTGAGCGGACGCCCTAGATAGGTTGCAGCGGCGTGCTGTCCATATCATTGGGGATCCAGAGTCCACTAAGACTCTTGAGTCACTGCAATCACGCAGAGACGTGGCCTCAATGGCTGTCTTCTACCGCATCTATCACGGTGAGTGCTCCGAAGAGCTCTTTCAACTAATCCCACCCTCTCCTTTCCTATCCCGAACGACACGTGCTGGATTGAAACGGTTCGGCGCCTCTTATCTCTGCCGTGCCATTAAGATGTCGAACTCTTTACCAGCCCACGTGTTTCCCTCCACTTATGATCCTGGGTCCTTTAAGCGGGGCGTGAAAAAGCTTTTTTGAGAAAAGCTTTTTCACGCCCCGCCGTCAAGGTGAGGGCCATCATGCCATAATGCCATGCTGGCTGCTGGGATGATGGCCATCACAATGAGACTTCACTGACTGCTTAACATCAGGCAGCATGAAGTCAATTTGTTCGGCAGAAATAAATTTAAAAAAAAATTAAAAAAATATTCAACCAAATCCGGTTAGACTAGTAAGCGGGCGCGTTGAAACTGAGATAACGCTAGGAGAACGATGTTCTGCAGACTGTCGAAACGATGGTATCGGGTTCGATCTCCAGTTTCCCCGAGCACATACCTCTGACTTTTCGAAGTTTTGTGTGTATTCAAAATATTAATTATCGCTCGCTTAATAATGTGCCCGTTAAATGGCAATATGAAGGAATGAAAGTGAATGTAAGTAAAACAAAAGTTATGGTTTTTGAAAAGGAGGAATGCGTTACGGCTTGTAATGTTATGATCGATGGACAAAGAGTGGAGCAAGTAAATGAGTTTGTATATTTAGGTACGTTGTTTACAAGTGATGGTAAGAATGTAGAAGATATTGAAAGAATAGTTAATGCAGTTAATAAAGTTAATGGAGCTCTGAAGGCATTCATGAATAGCCAAAACGTGACCAAAAAGGCAAGTTTGGCTGTGCATGTTAGTACCTACGCTTATGTATGGTAGTGAAAGTTGGGTATGGCAGAAGAGTCGTGAAAGTAGAATAAATGCTGTAGAAACGAGAGCACTGAGAAAGGGATAAAATGCGTGAAGTTATGTGTGATAAGACTTAACGTGCGGCGTAGCAGTATAAGCGGTATCGTCGCCATTTAGCACTGCGCCGAGTGGTTTGAGCTTCAGACAACATTTTCTCGATCCACAATTTTTTTCAAGTCTAAGTCTGTATTGCAATGGTTAATTTGATGTTTGTAAAGTCCTCCGCCATTGTCTTTGTCGGATTTATTCCTAAGGTAGATATATATTTTTTTTAACCGTTTCTGAAGATCCCATGGACATTTCGGAGAATCCCTTCTTAGTGCACCCCTAAGGTTTCCAAGTAACATACATGTCACATTTCAGCTTCTTATGCCCAATAGTTTTGGCTGTGCACTGTTTGTCAGTCAGTCTGTAACGCAAGGATTTTATATGACTTGACTGCACAGCGTAGTGGTTTAAGCGGCCACCTCGCCGCTTGACACTGCGCCGAATGTTTTACGTTCGATTCCCACACGAGACAACACGTTGTGTGATTCATAAATTGTTGTTTAGAGTATGGGTGTTTCATGTTGAGTTTTCTATCTCTTCGAAAGTATATTATTTGCCTGAGTCGCTTCTTACGACACCCGTGGAAAAAAACCGGATATTGAGTTGAAATAATGAATTGTGAATTACACAAAGTTTTGTCTCGTGTGGGAATGAAAATGAAGCCACTATACTCGGCGCAGTGCGCAACAGCAGGGTGACCAATTAAGCCACTACGCTATAGGTACATTCAATGTCAAGTCAAAATATCAGCTTTAAACGTAAGTATTATATTCGTGATCTATTAACGGATGATTGCCTGAAGGGCATGCAAATTATTAAGATATTAAGGAAACAAATCAAGGCAAGGAAGAAAATTATAATTTTATATAGTCAATAAGAAATTGGTTTTATTTATATTTTAGCGTAATTTAAGACAAATATATACGGGGTGTAAGGGACGGTGTACCCAAAACCGATACCAATGATTCAGTACATGATACTGAGGCCATTGGCGGTCGAATTTACCATAAAATTCGGTAGGTGCAATTAAACTGTGAACTTGAGTAGTAGTTATAACGTAATACTAACAATTTATAGTGTAACTTAATAATTAATATATAATGAACTTGGTACTAAATAGTAATGTATTTTTCCATGAATTATAGGCATACTTGATCTGCCATTAAACATTATTTTGAAAGCTATATTTATTTTTAATCCAATCTGGACAAATTCACGATGTATGCAAGCTATAGTTATTATACAATCAAATATTTGCTAAATATTTTTATAAATATTCATATAACCATTTAAATATTTTGAATGTCAAAACCCCCGTGATTTCTCAAAAAACTAATACAAAATCAACTGCAAATTTACTCACAAAAATCCTTTTTAACAAAATGTGGTTGCATTTGCACCCATTTGTCCAAAATGTCTACAGCCTCATCTATTCTTCCCTTTTGGTCCAAATTCACATCTCTTCTTACAGCTTCCAAGGTATCAGATCTAAATTTCAAAACTTTATCGTTTCTCAACTTTTCCATTATTATGTGCGAACACGACAAATCTCAAAAACAAACTGAGTGTGTGAATGAAAATTATGCCTTATATTGATGCGGAGGTCATAAAGCTTAATTAAAAAAAAACAATCCGACAATCTGACGTTCAACGTTCACATCCAAATGTTTATAATATTTTAATTTATTTAAGTGGGTACTAAAAGAATTACAAGCCATATTTCCTTACATCTAAACTCGCCAAACTTTTAAGTTTGATGGCGAGAGGCGCTCATGTACTAAAAAAATAATAAAAATAAAAAGCAAACTGTAACAATATTACAATAGCAGAAGAAAATCTATTCTAGGTATTTTTTTTTTATAGATTCACGCCTGTATCCCCGAAGGAATAGGCAGAGGTGTAATATAACACCCACATTTCGCCATGGATTTTTACGTCCCACGCAATAGGCCAGCCTATTGCCGTACTGGGCAGTTGGGCATATTACCAGACTCCGTGCTGCTATTGAGAATTTCCTAACGGAAATACCCAATATCACTTTGCCCGACCCGGGAATCGAACCCGAGACCTCCCAGTCCCACGCGCACATTTATGCCGCGAGACCAATGAGGTAAAATATGGGTGTTAAAATATGCAAGAAGATATACCTATCTTCTTACATATTTTAACACTTATTTTTATAATATTACCCAACTATTTAAACATATAAACTAAGTAGGTATAAATATACCTTTTAGTTTAACTTCCTCCACTATAATAATAAATATATATAGATCTACTATGTTTTTTGTTTATACAATTCTTTTATTTATTTTATAACTTAGCAGTTAAGTATAATAATAAGTGTAATTATGTAAAATGTGTCCTTGTAAAAACTATTTAATAAAGAAAATAATCTTAATATATAAAATCCTTGCGTTACTGACTGACTGACAGACACGCTGCAGCCGAAACTATTGGGCGCAGGAAGCTGAAATTTGGCATGTATGTTCCTTGGGGACCGTAGGGGTGCACTTAGAAGTTAGAAGGGATAACCCGAAATTCCCACGGGAACGGGCAGAAACGGTTAAATTTGAAAAATGTGCGGGCGAAGCTGCGGGCGTCATCTAGTAATAATATAATATTTAATATTCTACCACATACACACATCATCATCTAGTCCCAAACTAAGCAGAGCTTGTGCTATGGGTACTAGACAATAGATAAACATACATATTAACTTTTTTTTTGTAAATATATACATAATTTACATAGAAACACCCAGACCAAGACAAACATCCATGTTCATGCACACAAATTTTTGACTTCAGCGGGAATCGAACGACGAACGACCTTCGGCGTAGCAGTCGCTTACACTCCCGCTGCGCCAACCGGTCGTCACTATTCTTTAACTTTGTTTTAAGTGACCCTTTACTAATTTTAGCTTCTTCTCTTAATAAATCTATTTTATTTAACACTTTATGTATTAAATACACTTGATTGTGAGTCTATAAAATAAAAAAATATGATTTCAAAATGTTATGCACGGAGCTGAAAACCTGGAAAATGGCAGTTTCCTTCTTAAAGGCAATAATACTAAGCAAGGAGACCGCAGATCAGATTGTAGAGGTCGTGCAGATCTCCGTCTACGGACTCAGGGATCGCGAGGTGTTATTCATTAATTCATTCATCATCAGCCTTTAACAGTCCACTGCTGGACTAGGCCTCTCCTTTGCAAGGAGGAATTGGCCTACTATACCACGCTGGCCAAACGGATTGGTATAGGGTTTGGATCAAGTTTTCCCTCTCTTACAGTGCTCTTCTCTGCATAATATGCTCCCTCTGTCGGCTCTTACGACACCCATGGGATGATATGGGGTGACATTCCGAATTCTTAATCCGTCACCACACGGACAGTGTGTGTTATGCTTGGACTCAAAACGTTCTTTTAACAGCTTTCTAGCTATTTCTTCTATCCAAATTTACATACGAATTTAAGTGACCTTTATTATGGTCTGACCCGTTCCCACCCGTTGACCAGATTGGGGACGTCTTAAGAAACGGAAAGGTCTGAAGTATCCGAAACCGGTGAGCATATATGAGGAGTAATGAGTGTAGAGAAAGCGCTTGAGGTTTGTTAGGATAGAAGCAAGTGGCGTTCTGTTGTCTCTGCCTACCCCGACGGGAAAAAGGCATGACTATATGTATGTATTGTTTTACAGCTTTTCGCTGTCTACTACGAGACTCCAGCCTCTTCTAATGTGCTTCACGATGGCACTATGAGTCAGTTGCAGAATTTGGCCTTCCATAATGTGCACGCTAGACGGGTTTGTATATGGTTAGATGTCGAGATTTAAGTCTCTTTGCAAAGATACTATTTCCTTTGTGTATTTTCTGTAGCGGCGATAGCTCAGTGGGTACCCCGTTACCCCGGGCTGACTTTTCGAAGCTATTAGTATATTAAAAATGCTAATTATCGCTGGCTTAACAATGTGCCCGGTAGATGGCAATAGTCTCGCCTCCTATTACATTGGGACCGAAACATAACTGGCGAAGTGTGGGTGTTTAATACACCTCTGCCTACCCCTTCAGTGATAAAGGCATGAAGGTATGTTATGTTATGTTATTTTCTGTAAGATACGTACAGAATAAACTGGGATAGGGACATTTTGTATTCTTAATCCGTCTCCATACATAATATGTTGTTTACCTCTTATTTGTTATAAATTGACCATATGCAATTATGGATTCGTTCTAAAATTGGTCCTCTACTTAATGCTATTTAAGTGATTCGTTATGCTCACGTCAGTCTTGAGATGGTAAGTTGTAAACAACCTCAAGCCGATATAAAAATAAAATATTCTGTTTGTGTATCATATTATAAATATTTTAATACATTTCATTTACAATATATGTTTCTTTCTTTTCCTTATCAAAAGACAGCTCACGCTCTAGGCATAACTTATGTTTTGAGTGCCGTCGACCGGGGAAGTATAACTACCGTCTCACAGAACATCGACGTCATGTAACCGTATCTACACTTTTGCTTGTTGTTCGGTGAGTGAGAGTACCGAGGCCCACAGACCAGGTGCTCTGTGACCGAGGCCCCATCACCTTTTCCTTCTCCCTTATGCCGCTCTTCCTCCTATTCTTTTTCCCATCCTAAAGGCCAGGTATCCACATGTGATTCCTCTGGTGTTGTGATTGTCCATAAGTGGCGTAATTTTTTTTTTAAATGACAACTCCCGCACTAGGACTAAATCCTGTGTCGCGGAGGACTTTAAAAGCATACAACTAGCGGACATAATGAACACCTAGACTCGAAACAACTATTTATGAATCACACAAAGTGTTGTAAAGAGTAATGAATGTAGAGGAAGCACGTGAGATTTGTAAGGATAGAAGCAAGTGGCGTTCCGTTGTCTCTGCCTGCCCCGACGGGAAAAAGGCGTGACTATATGTTTTTAGAGTCCGGGCTAAAATTGGGTAGTTTGCAGAAGACAGTGGAAGCGATTATTTCATCCAGTCTTAGCCCATGGCAAAGGTTTAAACACTTATACTGTGACTGCACAGCGATGAGTTCAAGTAATAGGTAGGTACATGAGGAAATTTACCTTAGATCTCCTGGTGATGTTCTTGAGTGGACCTATAAGATTAAACTCATAATTTTGGCCAAAATAACAAGCAAATCGTTATAAATACCACAGAGTCTAGTTCGGCGTCCGTCTTTAGAACACGATGCACAGATTCACACAAGTTTTATAATGTTCAATATGTAATAAGTTTATCTTTTATCACAAAACGATTCGCGAAGCTACTAGGACGAGCTTTCCAAAAGGCGAACAATTTAATTCAATTACAAAACCACGCGAGAGACAAAACGGCGCGAGCGCAAGACCAAACGTGTCGTCCTAGCGAATTTTCAGAACAGGAAGTGAATGACAGTTCAGTGTGACCAGAGTCAAAATTTTCAATGGACAAAGTAACACGCAACTAAATTGATATAATCGATTTAACTTGTCACAAACAATATTTATATTTCAAACATCCACCCGCCCTGGACCGGCCTACCGGTCCGCTAATCAGTTGGTAGACAAGACAACATTGCAACCGCTCTCCTCAGAATCGAATCGTCCACCAAGACCTCAGCAAATCGGGGAACTCCATCAGCCCCAGTTACCAAACGAAGAATGCGCCCCCTGCGCCATCTGAGTGGCAGAAGGTTAGCCCCCTTGATCAAAACGAGGTCTCCAATCTTGGGTGGATCGGTCTTGTCGGTCCACTTAACGCGTTGCTGGAGTATGTGCAAATATTCCAAATTCCAGCGTTTCCAAAAGCTCTGAGTAATCTGGCGTACCAATTCAAAACGCGAGACGACCAGGTTTCGTATCAATATAGGGGTACTCAGGCAAGGCGACAAGTGGGCGACCAATCAAAAAATGGCCCGGCGTAAGGGTTTCCAAATCATTCGGATCTGAGGAGATCGGGCACAATGGCCTAGAGTTCAAAACGGCCTCAATCTTACAAAACACAGTTGCGAGTTCCTCAAATGTAAGGACAGACTCACCGATTGTCCTGCGCAAGTGTGTTTTGGCCGATTTTACAGCGGTCTCAAAAATACCACCCCAGTGTGGACGCTTTGGTGGGGAAAACAACCAATTTATCCCACGTCGGGCAAGCCTATTGCCTATATCAGCCTTGTTGGTTTCAAGGAAATTAACAATGTCATTCAAATAATTATAGGTGCTCTTGAAGTTAGTGCCGCAATAAGAACGGATCAAGGAAGGCAGCCCTCTGCGGGATACAAATCTATCAAATGTGGCTACAAACGCCTCGGTCGTAAGTGAGGAGACCAGTTCTAAGTGAACGGCCTTTGTGGAGAGGCAAACGAAGACACACCAGTATGCCTTGACAGTCTGTTTCGAAGTGTCGACGTTTTCACCAAAAAGGGACCAGCGAAGTCCGTGCCTACACCGTCAAGCGTCCTGCTCTCAGTTACGCGATCTGCAGGTAAGTCTCCCAATAAGGCCTGCATGGTAGAAGCCTTGAGCTTATAGCAAGGGATGCAGCGAAAGACTACACTCCGAATAATTCTTCGGGAAGACAAAATCCAAAATTCGCGTTGCAAAATGGCCAAAAAAGCCTTTCAACCAGCATGCGAATTTTTAAGGTGACGGTCAGTTACCAACAAGCGTACCAAGTGACCGTCCTTGGGTAACAAAAGGGGGTGACGTGCCCCGTAAGGGAGGTTGGCGTTCTTGAGACGCCCTCCAACGCGCAAGAGACCCGTATCGTCCAAAAAGGGGTTCAATTTAGATACAGCTCCCGACAATTTCGATCTTACTGACTTAAGGATATCAATCTCCTTCTCAAAATGCGCCAATTGCACAGAACGAATCCAAAAGCTGAGGGACTCCTGTCGTTCCTGTGGTGAAAGAAACGGTGTCAATCATTTCTGTTGTGGGTGCCTAAAATTAAAAACAAAACGCTTTATCCAAGCAGTAACACCTAACAACTTATCGAGGGAGCTGTAACGATTCAACAAAAAATTGGGGTCGAAGGCGCATTCCACCTTCTCAAGAGCGAGTGTTCGTAGACCCGCCAAATTAGAAGTATTCAAAACTGGCGTTCGAGGCCAATCAATTTTTGGTCGACTCAACCATTGCGGACCCCACCACAGTGAATGACCTATAAAACTAGACGTCAAGCATCCGTGCGAGGCACAATCAGCGGGGTTGAGCTCACCTGGCACGTGTCTCCAAACAAGTTTGACTTCGGATTTCTGGACTTGGGAAACGCGATTAGCGACAAATACCTCCAAAGTGTGGACAGACGCCTTCAACCAACAAAGAACAATTTGGCAGTCTGTCCAGGCGTAGGTCCCATTAATACAAATGCTTGTACCCAAAGTACTAGACACGTGGTTCAATAAGCATACAAGTAGGGCTGCTCCCGAGAGCTCCAATTTCGGGATGGTCAGAGATGTCCGAAGGGGTGCAACCTTGCTCTTCGCCATGATCAGGGAAACCATCACTTGACCTGAGGCACTAACTGTGCACAAGTACACCACGGCCGCGTGACCACGCTCCGAGGCATCACGAAACCCGTGAAGGGTGGCCTTGTACTTCCCGGGAGGAGGGATGGGACGAGGCAAGGGATCTCGTTGACGGCAGGAAGTGAGGATACAAAAGAGGTCCATTCCTCAGCAAGAGTACCGCGTAGAGTTTCGTCCCAAGTCAATCCTGCTGTCCAAAGCTTCTGCAAGAAGCATTTTGCCCAAAATATGACTGGACAAATCCAACCGTTTGGATCAAAGGTTCTGGCGACAGTAGACAACACGAGACGTTTAGTCCAAGAACAAGGCAATTTCAAGTCTACGTTATACGTAAAGATGTCTTGGACTGGTCTGTACTGAACGCCGAGAACAGCCATCATGGCGGGGTTGTCAACAATCTCAAACAAATGTGGATCCTGCTGATGATCCTCTGGCAAGCCTTCCAAAAGCGCTGGTGAGTTGGAAATCCATTTGCGCAACTCATAACCAGCGGAGGCCAAAATACCTATCAATTCGTCCCGCAGGAGAATCGCCTCGTCCGCTGTGGAGGCGCCTGAACAAATGTCATCCACGTAAATATCGTTTTTCAAGATGGCGGAGGCTCGTGGGAAACGTAAGCCTTCGCGGTCTGCGAGCTCCCAAAGAGAACGTATTGCCAAGTAGGGGCTTGACCTTAACCCGTACGTATTAGTATTGAGCTCGTAGACGACCATAGGATCGCGAGGATTCTCTCTCCAAAGGATCAGCTGGAAGCGACGGTCATCAGGGTGGATAATCGTCTGCCTAAACATAATTTTTATATCGGCTACAAAGACAACGTGATGTCGCCGGAAGCTGGTGATAACGTCACAAAGGTCCTTGACCAACTTGGGACCAGAATGCAAGCATTGGTTCAAGGATACGCCGGTTGAAGTCTGCGCAGAACCATCAAACACCGTGCGCAGCTTGCCAGTCGATGGCTTCAATACCGCATGATGCGGGAGAAAATAGTGCTCCACCGAACGCCAATCCAAATTTGACACAGACATGTATCCCAATTGTTCATATTCTCTCATGAACTCAATATACTTCTGCCTGAGCTCCGGATCACGACCCATGCGACGCTCCATAGCCAACAATCTCTTTTCGGCTAAAGGTCGTGACTCACCAAGCGGAGGCCGAAGAGACAGAAAAGATAGCTTCGTAATAAGCCGACCAGAACGGAGTCGACCAGTATTGTTCTGGAAGAGCAGCTCGCACTCCTCATGTTCTGGATTCAAACGGGCAGCTTGAGGGGGCTCCTCTTCCTCCCAAAACCACTGAACTGCATCAGTGAGAACTGCATCAAGTTCAGGTGGAGGGCGGTTCCTAGGTACAGGTCCCATCAAGGCAAATCCAAATATGGTCGGGATGGCAGTCAAACCATTTGGCACCAAGACCCGTTTCCCACCAATCAAAATTCCACCGAGGACATCAGAGCCAATCAAAAAATCGATTTGTCCCGGTGTGTCAAATTTGGGGTCTGCCAGGTCCAATGCCGATGTCAAATTCACCACAGCAGCAGGTAGCTGCTTCTGTGGATGCATACCCAAAATATTCTTCAGCACAATAGCCGAGGTTTTAATCCTCGGGTGTGAAGATTCAACAGGGGCAAACAAAACCTTAACTTGCCCTTCAACATTAGAGGCTACATCACCTATTCCCCGTATACAATTCGGAAAGAAGCTCATATTTAATTTAACCTGCCCTACCAAATAAGTGGAAACAATGCAACCTTGTGAACCTGTGTCCAATATAGCACGGACAACAACAGAGGTCCCCGTGGGTCCCCAGACCCTAACAGCAACCGTTGGTAGGATAACGGTCTCAATGGGGGTGGTTGGCGTTATAGGGCAGGGGTCAATGACCTATTGTTGCCTGGGCGGCGATTGTTAGCCAGGACCAGGCAAATCAAAATGAGGGTGCGGCTTGAAGTCCTCAAAAGCGCGATGACTCGATGCGCGCCATCTGTGGCGAGTCATAATTACGCACCCGCCCAAAACGAGGTGGGCGCGAGTCAAGGCGGGGACGCTCCGCCTAAGGAGGGGAATACCTGGGACAGCAGTCATGGTGCTGGTGACGTTGAGCATTCGCCATTCTGGTGCGCGAGAGAGAGGAGGCGTGCGCACGCTACGGTTCTCCAAGCGGGGTGAGCGGCGATCAATTAAGCGAGGCGACTCTCGGCTGCGCGCCGGTGAGCCTCGACTGCCACCTTCAAAGCACCCGCCCGTGCGCGGCGTCGGCTGGTTGGACAAGCGGCTTACCTCTCTGGCATTCATGCAGAGAATGTCCAAATGCTGTCCTCCACAGTGAGGACAGGGGCGAGAGTTTGGGCAGTCTCACTGGTAGTGGGACCCCAAGCAAGAGAAGCAAAGGCGGCGGGCATTCGCTATGCGCCTACAAGAGGCGACATGCAGGTCCAAGAATGCCCTTCAACTGGCTGTTCTGTGCCCCGTGACCTTGCAGTAAGAGCACTCCGCTAGGCTCTGCGTGACTGCAAAGCGAGGAGGGTGCCGGTCAACATTGGCTAGGGTGTGAACGCGAGCCTGCTCCTTGACCTTGGGCGGCTGCGACTTAGCCGGCGTGTCACCACCGGAGTTGTCCAAGACCCGGCACTCATCCTCGAGAAACTTCTCCAAGTCTGCAAAGGGGGGCAGATGGGTCGCGCTATCCCCACCAAAGCGCTGTTCAAAACGCGACCTCAGGTCGGCAGGCAGCTTTTTGAGCACAATGTGCACCAATAGATAGGACCATTGGTCAACGGGCAGGTCCAAGCACTTAAGTGCGTTGATTGCCACCAAAAGCGGTTTCAAAAGTTGGGAGCGCAACCCAAAGACCCGGGTGAGTGTGGGCAAACCCAAAATCTGTTCAATACGCGTATCGGCGAGGCCACGCTTGTTGTGGTACCTACTGGTAATTAAGTCCCGAGCCGTCTGGTACGCCTCGTCAGACACGGGCAGATGCTGGATGAGGCCCTTGGCCTCGCAATCCAGAACCGACATCAAATAGGCCAATTTTTGTGCCGGCCGAAGGTCAGCCCTGTCATCGACCAGGCTGTCAAATAAATTAACGAAGCCCAGGTAGCTTCCAAGGCAGCCATCAAAATGCGGGAGGTCTAAGGTAGGAAGCCTACTCACCAGTCCCGGTGCTGTCCTAGGAAGCTCCTGCTTCAAGCCGGGTTGCCCGTCCCTCTCGGCAATTAACTGTCTCGCACAGACCTGGGCATAACCCTCGCTGACTTTATTTCGCTGGTCAGCGGTGAAGTCATTAACTGACACTTCGAGACAGTAAGCGCTGAAAGTGCGAAATTGCTCTTCCACACTTGCCAGGCGATCATCGATCCGCTCATACCTTTGTAGTAAGGCATGCTGGCGATCAGGCCGGTTCACCAAGGCACTGGATGAGGCAAACCAGTGCAAATCTGATGCAATAGCACCAGCAGCCGCACGCAAGTCCTTGATAGCTGACATAATTAAATTTCAAAAGAGCGTGGACAAGCGTTAAATAGTATTATCAATTACAACTTAATATTTGTTAATTCGTTGAAACCAAAAAAGTATTAGCCTGTTTACTGCTGGTACAAGCAAGTGACAGGTATTTACTGCCCAACAAAATTAATAACAAGCTCAAAATCTGCTTGTTTCAATATATTGACATAAGGACAAAAGTTATAACTTACAGCAAATTAAAAGTTGAACCTTAGATTAATAAATTAATTACTGCAACAAACTTACTAAGTGTGTTATATATTACACCTGTAGACACATGTTTATGTTACCTAACAATATTATCAATATATTATAACATTCATACATAGTCTCACGCCTATAACCCCGAAGAGGTAGGCAGAGGTGTATTTTTACACCCACTTTTCGCCAGATATACTTTAGTCCCACTTAATAAGGGGCGAGCCTATTGCCGTATCGGGCACATTTCCAGACTCCGTGCTGCTACTGAGAATTTCGTGACAGAAAAACCCAATAACACTGCCCGACCCAGGAATCGAACCCGGGACCTCCCGATCCCACGCGCACATTTATGCCGCGAGACCAACGAGGCAGTCGTATAGGGTTTGATGTCGAGTTTTCCGTCTCTACGCAAAGATGGTATTTGTATCGTGTTATCCCTTAGTCGCCTCTTACGACACCCACGGGAAGATAGGGGGTGGTGACACTTGTATTCTATGCCGTCAACCACACGGCATATTATAACAACAAAGGTTTATCAATGTGACCGCCCAAGATGCAAGGTCAAGTTTGAATTTTATAATGTTTCAAACCCAATATATGCAATTAACTAAATTTACTACATTAATTGATACATACAGCTGTTATGTATCCAAATAAACTGACTTATTAATACTAACAAAAACAAATTTAAGGTTTCAACAATTCAAATCAAACAATTACTGATTGAGGTTATGTATGACATGTGTTTCAAGTTATGTAGGTCAAGCAATAAAAATAAATATTATGTATTTTAGACAAGACTGACCTGAGAACACCACAACACTGTTAACAAATGAGAATATATAGCTCAGATACAAGCTTATACAATACCAATCTGAGTTTAGGTACAATCAACAGCGACTAAGATACAACAGCGCTCTGCACCAAAAATGTATGTTTAGAGTCCTAAAGGTCCTAGAGTCCTAAGGCTAAAATTGGGTAGTTTGCAGAAGACAGTGGAAGCGATTAATTCATCCAGTCTTAGCTCAGAGCAAAGGTTTAAACAGTTATACTGTGACTGCACAGCGATGAGTTCAAGTAATAAGTAGGTACATCAGAAAATTTACCTTAGATCTCTTGGTGATATTCTTGAGTGGACCTATAATTTTGGCCAAAATAACAAGCAAATCGTCATAAATACCACAGCGTCCAGTTCGGCGTCCTTCGTCAGAACACGATGCACAGATTCACACAAGTTTTGCAATGTTCAATATGTAATAAGTTTATCTTTTATCACAAAACGATTCGCGAAGCTACTAGGACGAGCTTTTCAAAAGGCGAACAATTTAATTCAATTACAAAACCACGCGAGAGACAAAACGGCGCGAGAGCAAGACCAAACGTGTCTTCCCAGCGAATTTTCAGAACAGGAAGTGAATGACAGTTCAGTGTGACCAGAGTCAAAATTTTCAATAGACAAAGTAACACGCAACTAAATTTATATACTCGATTTAACTTGTCACAAACAATATTTCTATTTCATACAATATGTATGTATGTACAAAATGTTGTCTTGTGTGCGGCACTCGGCGCAGTGTCAAGCGGTGAGGCGGCCGCTTAAACCACTACGGTTTGCCACCGATGACATGAAAATTCGCGGAGAATTAACAAACATTCAATTAACAAACAGCAATATTTGGATCAAACAGAGTTTTGTCTCGAGTGGTGATCGAACCCACAGCATTCGGAATTTATTAAACGACAGAGCGACCGCTTAATGTATTCAAATTCAAACTCATTTATTCATATAGGTTACGAAAGCAACGCTTATGAACGTCAATTCTTTTTTTTACAACCAGGTTCGGTATGGAAGGGCTATGAGAAGAGCCTGGAAGAAACTCATGCCATGAAAACAGAATCTTAATTTAACAATTGGTGGTACCATGATTGCTGACAAAGCCAAAACACTTGGCGTCACTTATTGGCAATAAATGAAAGAAACAAATAAAATAAAATAAAACATGCGAATACTACAATAATAAAACACTATAGCTCAGTAGTATAGATGTATCAGCAACCACTGGCTAAAAAATTTCGTGAAGGTGACTAGTGAACAATGATATGATCAGGGATAAATAATGTTAAACTACATTCAATATCCAAATCCTGCAAAATCATGTGTTCACGAGGCACCTCCACTTAACATGTCACTTTTATCAAAACGAGAATATTGCAAATTTTTATAAAATATTAAATGGTCAGAATAGAAAATAATCGTGAGTTAAACAAGCCTAAGCCTATCCCCATGGTGTCTTATCATTTTTTTTTTAACAATATAATAACCCCTCTGTAAAAGAAAAATCCTTATTGTCTGTGTGTATTTGAAATATTAAAAACTATACGTGTTATAAGTAGTTCTTTAGATATAATGATTAATTATATCTCCTTTAATTTTCAGTGGAGTAGAGCACCTGTTTCGTTTCAGTTAGATTTGAAGGCTCGTAAGAAAAACCTTTCTATGATATATAATTATTGTGGTTTACAAAAGGCAGATCATACGATAATTTTTAATTTTAATAAAGTATACAAACGTCACAGTGTTCTTGAATACGTGAGATTATAATAATAATAAATGAAATATCTTTTGTGTGATAAGTCATCAACAGACAATACAGACATAAGAAAACGAAATAATAAAACACGTTTGTCGTGACATCATAATTACTTAAGATTCGAATGCAGATAATATAATAAATGCAACGATAGCCGAGTGGAGATACCAATAGACTGCCATGCAGAGGGTATCGGGCTCGAATCTACGCCGCGCACCACTGACGTTTCGGAATTATGTACTTATTAAATAATTTATTATCGCTTACCCCGGTCCTCGGAGAACACGTTAAGCCTTCGGTTCCGGCTGTAGTGAAGATCTTTGACAGCCGTTATAGGGCGTCAGTACCCCTGAATAAACTGACACTAGTCTAAACTATGAAATATCGCTATCCCTTCGGGTTGCAAACGTCAGACAGAACTCCAGGCCGTTGCTCTGAGAAAGCTAATTCAGCCAAATCCTTAGGTTAGACTAGGAACCGAACTGCGGGTTCAAACTGGGATAATGCTAAGGCGATGCTGATGAATGACTTGAGATTCAACAGCCCCCAGATACGCCTAAGAACACTGATTCATCCAAAGACTAACTGCGAGGCTATTAAAAAGCCGGTCAAGTGCGTGTTAAGCCACGCACAATGTAGGGTTCCGTAGTATCCCTTACCCAGTGACCTAAAGATAGAAGCACTCATTCACAATATTAATTTTATCGCTCTAAGTAGAAGTTTAACTTCCTTAATTTGCTATGGGACAATAAAAACCTGACAAGTGCGAGTCGGATTCGCCCACCGAGGGTTTTGCACATATCAAAGGATATGAGGGAACCAACCGTGAGTGCCAAAAAACGATTTTAATCTTTCGTGATTTGTACACATTTTACAAGGTTATTCAGTGGGTTTTACTCGCGATAACTAAGTTATTTAAGGCAGAAATACCTCGATATTTTCTGACTTTTCGAACGGCTTGCTTTGGTCGTGATCGCGGAGGGACTCAAAAGTGTCAAGTGGAATAGGTTTGTAGAGTTTATTATTATGATAATGAAATTTTCAAAAGTCTGTTTTTCTGTCCAAGTTTTTTATGTAAGTATTTACACAATATGTCTTTATAATACACACGTAAACAACAGGTTTACTGAATGAAGTTCAATGTGTATTTTTTTCAAGGTCACTCCGGCCAGACCTTCGATATTTTTTATTTACTTTAAAACTTATTACCATTTAAAAATCTTTTGGGTGGCGAGCACATTATAATGTTCTGTGTTTGGGTTTAATTTATCTTGATATCATTATCATTGGCCCTGTATACTAACTGTCCCACTGCTGGGCACGAGCCTCTTTATAGGACCTTCTCTTAGAAGGGCAAGGTCCATCACATTGTTAACCACGCTGATTTGAAGGTTAGTAGACTTCACATTATTTCGAGAACATTATGGAGAATTCTCAGACACGCAGGTCTGTTTATATAAAATTCTCGCATTACTGACTGACTGACAGACAACGCACAACCGAGACTACCGTGCACAACGAGCTGCAATTTGACATGTATGTTCCTTGGGGAGTGTAAGCATCCGCAATAAGAAAGGAATTGTTGGAAATTCACTCGGGCCAAGTCTACTTCATAATATGCAGGTTAATAAAAATGTTTCACATGTTTTTTTTTTAAGACAACTCGCGCACTAGGAATACATCTTGTGTCGTGGGGATGGACAAATGAACACCCAAACTCGAAACAACAATTTATGGATCACAAAGTGTTGTCTCGTGTGGAAATCGAACCCACAACATACGGCGCAGTCTTAAGCGGCGAGGCTGCTTACGGCCGGTTTTAATATTCGATCTATCCATGGATTTTGAGATTCGAGATTCGTGTTTGACATATTTTTTATGGAGCTTATATTGTCAAAAACGAATCTTAAATCTCACAAATAGGATGGACTGCCTCGTTGGTCTCGCGGCATAAATGTGCGCGTAGGATTGGGAGGTCTCGGGTTCGATTCCCGGGTCAGGCAAATTGTTATTGGGTTTTTCCGTTAGGAAAATTCTCAGTAGCAACACGGAGTCTGGTAATGTGCCCGGTACGGCAATAGGATCGCCCCCTATTAGGTACGTGGGACCTAAAAAGTGATGGCGAAATAGGGGTGTAATATTACACCTCTGCCTACCCCTTCGGGGATAAAGACGTGTCTATAAAAAAAGGATAGATCTAATATTGAATTCAGCAGTTAAACCACTACGCCAACCGTCCAGTCAATATAATCAGTTCTCTTAGTTTGGTTTGGCTTAGTTTTGCACGCTGTTGCCAGCTTGGGATCAGATGACCGTTTGTGAGTTGTCCCATATTACTATTTTTATACTGTGCAACAATTATAGTTCAACTTCGTTATGAATTCTATTTGTATCCAAAACGTGTAATTAAAAAAAACACATCAGGTCACGTTATTTATTTATATCTGGCAACATTAATTTATAGATACTCTACCAATATAGTGTGACGAAATGTGAATATTTGATGATTGTAAAATTTGTTGTTTATAATTATGAACCCACGCGTGTAAGGTTATTCTTTACAAGATTTATACTTTATAGAGCCCTTTATTATTTTTGATTTTCTTTTTCTTTTAAAAAGACCACTCCCGCATTAGATCTAAATCCTGTGTCGCGGGGCACTTTACAAACATTTAACTAACGGACACAATGTACACCCAGACAATTTGTTTTTCAAATAAATAGATAATTAAGGGGGGCTCTCCAAACATGGAACAGACTTGTATTTTTTTTTAATCTTTCTTATACATGCATAGGTCATAATTCAAAGTTCATGCAGGTAAATGCTGGTGTGCCCCAGGGATCCGTTGTATCGCCCACACTTTTTCTTCTGCATATCAATGATATGCTCACTTTTGGGAGCATACATTGCTATGCAAATGACAGTACCGTGTATGGGCGGTATCTCGACCATCCTGCGGCTAAGCAGGCCGACATTGAGGAAAATAGGCGAAAACTTGTCGCTGAGCTTGACCAGGTTTTGAACAGCATCTCGAATTAGGGTGCTGAAAAAATGGTCAAGTTTAACGTCAAGAAGACACAGGTGTGCGCATTTTCAGCTAAGTTATCTCCATTCCTTCCCCAACCTTCTCTTCTGGACAATTCACTACCGATACAGGACAGTCTAAATATACTTGGTATGGAGATACACCGCAATCTCAACCAGAGAAACTACATCGAGGGTGTTATTAAGTCGGCATCTCGAAAACTCGGAGTCCTGAACAAAGTGGTTTTTCACGCCGGAGCAGCTGTGTCTATTATACAAGACTCAGGTTTGCTCCTGCGTGGAATACTGCTCTTATCTCTGGAACGGCTCCGCTCAGTGCCTGCTAGATGCCCTTGATAGGTTGCAGCGGTGTGCTGTCCGTATCATAGGTGACCTTGAGGCTACTAAGACCCTTGAATCTCTGCAATTACGCAGGGACGTAGCCTCAATGGCTGTCTTTTACCGATTGTATCACGGTGAGTGCTCAGAAGAACTCTTTCAACTCATCCCACCCTCTCCTTTCCTATCCCGAACAACACGTGCCGGGTTAAGGTGCCACGCTTACACGGTGGAACAGATACCGTCACGTACGAAAAGATTGGGTACATCTTATCTTTGCCGTACCATAAAGATGTGGAACTCACTGCCAGCTCACGTGTTTCCTTCCTCCCTCGATCCTGGGTCCTTTAATCGGTGCGTGAAAAAGCATCTCTCAAGGCCGTCAAAGTGAGGGCCGCCATGTCACATTGCTTAACCAGCAATTGGGGATGGTGGCCTTCACAATAGGACTTCACTGTCAGCTTACCTTCAGGCAACGTGAAGTCAATTTGACAGGATTTTTTAATAAAAAAAAATGTGGGATATCTACAGATAGATCTTCAAAAATGACAGTGAGCTTCCTGAAACCATTGTTTCACAAAGTCAATTAAGTAAGCTGCGTATTGTCCGTCTTGGTGCGGAATGGTGCGTCGCTACCATGGTCAATACGCCTTATGCCATATGCCTGTACGCACTGTCCTGCAGAGTGCCGCGGTCCTGAATGGAATTCTCCTGCTGCCCATGTTGCCGTGTTCTCTGCTGTCTGCAGATCAACGTGTTGCTTTTTCCAATGGTTCCACATGTATGCAAATCCTTGACGCGTTGCACCTTGTCCTGACTCAGCTGTTCTGCACAGTTAGGTCGTAAGTTCTTTTGGTCGTAGGAAAAAGGGCGAGTCGTCTCCCATGAGTTCAGGTTGTCTCCGTGTCCAGGCTGCTTGGCTGCTCGCTGTTGCCACGCTGCACATGCGCTTGTTTGATTCCGCTGACCATGAGCACGTGCGTCGATGGCGCGTTGCCGATGCCAAGAAGATTACGTGCTCATTGTCGGGGGTCACCAATGAAGGGGTATCAATAGATGAAGTGGGTGTGATGAAAGAAAGATACGAACTGAAGAAATATATACTCGAACTTTTACTGTGGTACCGCATTAAATCATTATAAATATACTATATGATTGACTACGATCTAACGATACCAGTTCGGGAAGACGACTGCTGCGCCGCGCCTTGTATATGTATAATGCCCGCGGCTTCGCCCGCGTGGAAGTCGGTATCCTGGTAAAACGAAGAATGAGAGAAGAAGTTAGTTTAGTTTTTATAATAATGAAGTCTTTATTCTTGTAAATGGCTTGAGTAAATTCTTCATATACTTTATAAATAAATACTTATCACCATTATTCACAAGCGCTTTACGAAGAAAGTAACGAACGAGTGATATTTGGCTCTTTATTACCAAAAACTATAAAACGTTCTGAACATTACAAAAAAATACAAAACAGGATTATATAGTCTCCTCGCGAATGGCTTGATTATTTTTTTTCCGTTCTGTATGCAATATAACAAAAAAATAATATTGAAAACAGTGTATTTCCTAAAAATATTTAGGAAAATAAATGTGATTTACTATACCTTCTAAGCACTTTTAAAAAATTTTAAACACTACACATTATTCTAGAGTTAACCTTTTAATATAATGCGAATTTTATTTTATAAATAAGTAATATATTTATTTCGTAAATTAAAGACAAAGTGAGCTATATTATCGACTGCACAAAGCCGATCGCGCCAGTGACGACCGGGCATTCCCAGCACGGGGACGCGTCACTTTGCTCTGCGATCTCTCACGAGTTCTACGTAAATATATTTTGCTGTGTATAGCGCGACTAACACACTTTGATCCTGTAAGTATTAATTACATTTTTAAGTACGGTCGCGGTCTAAAAATGTTTACCTACCACTTTTCAAATTACATTCTTTGTCACGCTGGGTTCAGCAAGGTCTAAAATGCTACATCTGAGTACTTATTACTTTTCAATCATTGGTAAGGCATTGATTCAAACCATAAAGTAAGATGCAAACAAAAAGAGTATGAATATTTTTAGGTCGATGAAATAATTTGACATAATGACAGAATTGCATTTATTTTGCTGTAAAAGTTCTGTATTTTAATATTATTATAAAAACACTTACTTATTGTAATAAAATGGCAAGTTTAACGGTGCAACAAAGATCTGAAATAATATTGCTTCATTATTTCTTTTCTTTATTTCTGCCTATTTTTTTATAAAGCACGATTCGCCTGGTTAAGTGCGCACACTATCTAAACAAAAGCTCACTTATGTGATCAGCATGCGTTTTAACGTGACTAGCACACTATCCACTATCATTATAGCTCACAGTTTGACCGCGCCCTGATTTTCGCTAGACGATATCATCATCATCATCACCCTAGCATTTTCTTAGTTGCTTCGCAAGCTTGCGCTTCGGAGCCCAGGACCTGCTATTACTAGTCTACCGAGATTTGACTGAATATCAGTTTTTACACGGAGCGACTGCCATCTAACATCATTCTAAGGTTAGACCAGTAGTCAGTAGGTATATTTGAGGGCACTGACTTCCCACTAATGACTGCCATAGATCATGACAGCCGGGACTGCTTAACGTGCTTTCTGATGCACGGGGGTGAAACACCGCCAACTTCGGGCTAATTATTAAGAATTTCTTGACAGAAATTCCTAATAATTTGTCACTAAGAAATTCTTAACAGAAAACCTTAGCAACATTTTCCGTCGAAACCCGAGACCTCATGATCAGCTGTCGAAAGCACTACCGCTAGACCAACGAGGCAGTCTTACGCTAGACGATATAAATATTGTATTTTTTTCAAAAAGGTTTTATATTCAGGATGTCGTATTTTCGCCATCTCTTTCATTATAATCTGTCAATGTAAAAGTCATTTGATAAACTTATTAATTACAAATACCAAAATCGTAAATAGCAAGTTTAAAATTACATTATTTGAAGACTACAAATATTTTAGTTTCAGTGTAAATATCACGCTTGTAATTAAATGAACGTATATTATAAATGTGGAATAATAAATCGTTATTGACACCAGTTGCTACGCAACGCATGTTATCATAGATTGGTTGCCTAGTACAATATCGTCGGTCTTGTGTCATTGATGTGTTCATGCAATTATAAGCCTTAAGGTGGTAAACACTTTCAGACAGCCACTGTACTTACATTAGTTGTTTATGAAAATCTTTAATACTTTAATAAACGTTTTATATTGTATGTTTATAAGAGTACAATGTTTTTATGTTGTAAATACGTATAGCTATGGAAGTAATCTATAAAAAATCTGATCCTATTTCGAATCTGTGTTAGTCCCGCCTGTTCGGATTTCGACTCGGATATTTGAAATTCTAACCGAATAGCCAGCGTAAGATCTATAGTCTGTTCAAGATACGAAAAAATAAAATGTAAACAAACCATAAAAGGGTTCTTTTAATGTCGCCTTCGCAACAAAAGTAGATTTAAGTTAAATTCTCCAAGCGAAAGATTCAGTTAGGTTTTAAAAAATACGCCTGTCCCTTCAATGTATAAATGGTACAGCATATTTATTATTTCTCCTGTATTGTTCATAATTATAATAACGAATATTTTTTTAAATGTATTAGTTATGCTAATAAACTATTTTACATGATAAAGAACCTAAAACGCCAATGATTCTACAATGCCAATGTATTTGTTATCCTCTCAACTTATGCATTATACCCAAAGTAACCATTTCGCATGACATTGGGGCATTTTTAATTAGGTCGGGTTATCCCGATCGATTGTCGTGCTAACTTATTAAGTTTGAAAATCATTGGTTTCTTTGTTTACGTTTTATTTTTTCGTATCTTGAACAGACTATAGTATGGATAGTTACTTTCTAAATTTGGATTTATGTAAAAAAAATTATGAGCCTCATGCACGAACGACTGTATTCGTGTAGGTTAAAAAAGCATTAAATTTTATAAATCTTTTGACATAATATTTTTGCTTTAGATAATGGGTACAAAAAAGGAACTTATTACCATTGTGTTACGAAAAAGCGGAGACAAAACGTGGGATTAGTCCGCGCCAGACAAGTCAAACGCAGAACGCTGCAGAACGCAAATCTAACCAACGCGCTACGGTTTCGTTTTCAGAACATGTAAGTTTATTTTTAATTTCGATTTCGATTAGTGCTTGAAGTCTAGAACTGGCGTATTTTTTTGTGTATTCATGTTTACAAATGTTGTTCAAATAAGAGAGTTGATAATAGTAAAATTGAGGATACATTTAAGCATGATCTCATGGTCATTTTTACCTTTGTGCTGTATAAATATATTATGTTTAATAAGTTTAATGTGTATATAAGCATTTTATGTGCTTTCAGAATAAAGAGGATCATTATTCGAAGTTAGACGATACTACGAAACATTTTGTTTCAAATTCCCAAGAAGCTCAATCGGATTTGGTAAGAATACAAGTTTATTACGTTTTAAGGGTTACGTGACCAAATTAGATAAAATATCTTAATACATCATTCTGTTTTTAAGAGGCCTTTGAAGTAAAATATATACTATTTGTTACAGAACAAAGAAAATTGAAAGGGTGATCAGACCACACCAATGGATTTAGATTCAAACTATGAGCTTGTTATTGAATCTAATAAGGTAGGTATGATTTTATTTAAAAGTTACTACCTACCTTGAAACGATGTTATAAAGGCCGTAACACTAGATAACATTTAATACGGCAAAAAGGGACATTTCTTACTAATTGCATAAAGTGATACAACAAGTCAAAAAAATGATGTATTTGACTTGTTGTATGGGTAGCATTTTTTATATACTCATGTTTCTTAAGGAACGTTGTCAAGTTTCTGAAAGACCACACAAAAATATTGTGCTTTTAGATTCACACTTGTGTAAATACACACAACTTATATTTTATAAGATACAATATTAATCGTCTGGTATCAGGAATCTTCACATCCATCTATACGGATTGAAGGAAGAAGGATAGTAGAGTTTCAATACTTACTTGACCGATTGGTAGCTATATCTGAGTATAATGAAAGGTTTGGTTGTAAATTATCAAACTTAATGATAACCAGAGAGAAACGGCAGTCAGTAACGCGCGCGCTCTGCGTACAGGCGTGTTTGGATTGCGATTGCGATAGAAGTATAATTATTAGAACATAGATATTTACGATGGTTCAGTGTAAAAAATGCAAGTTATTCTTGTCGCTTGCGAAAGACGACGTCCTAAAATGTAAGGACCTTGTGAAGCAGTGTTTCACAAAAAATGTGTTCAAAATATAAAACAGTTTCAGCGAAATGAAAAGTGTGAAACATGTACTGGAACTGGAAAACAATGTACTGTATTGGAAACTGGCGAAAAGAGCCCGAATACAGCAGCAGCTCAGATAGTCATCGACGCAAAGAAGGCTACAGTGGAATCTTTATTAGCTGAGGTTAACAAGAAATTAGGAATACTTTACGAAACAAAACAAAAAATTCATGAACTAACGGAAGCCGTTGACTTCTATGCCGAGCAGTACCAACAGATGCTTGAGTTTAAACAAAATTGAGTTTAAACTTACAAAAAGTAAACAATGTTTTAGAAGAGAGAATAATAGTATTGGAAAAAATGGAAACGGAAAATTTAAAAAAAAAATTGAGATTTTTGGACTTGATGAGAATAAAAATGAAGACATTATGCAAGTGGTTAAAACGATATCTAATAAGTTGAAATTGGATCCTGATAACATTATGGAAACTAAGAGGGTAGGAAGAGAAAAAAATGGCGAGAACCGGCCGCGTACTATTTTAGTGTCCTTGCGAACGAAAACCGCAAAGAGAGAATGGATTAAGAGTAGGAAAACATGCCTCACCAATGAAGAAGTTTTAGGAAATAAAAATGGCAAGAGAATATACATTAATGAGAACCTAACTAAGCATATGCGTCAGGTGTTATGGAGCACTAAGCAGATGCTCAAAGACAAATACAAATTCATATGGGTTCAGGATCATAAGGTCTTAGTAAAAAAAAGATGAAGGCTCAAAAATTTATGTCATTCGATCAGAGGATGACATACATAAAATATGTTTTAGTAGTCAATAGTATGTAAATGAGTCACAGTAAACAGTAACTGTGCGCATACACACTAGGTGACTCTTAACGCACTACAATTCAACGATATATTATCCATTATAGACAATAACATCGCATATCAAAAATATAATAATATCAACGACTGGTGCAAATACTTGAAAAATACAGTAAAAGAAATACAGATCGTTCACTTGAATATAAGGTCGCTGAGACAGAACTATAATGAACTACTTGTTCTATTGAAACAGTGTGCATATAACATCGATATAATTATATTAAGTGAAATAAATATCAAGGAAGACGAATTATCAATGTACAATATAGAAGGCTACACGCAAGTGCCTGTAAAAGTCGCCGAGGTGGCGGACTTTTAATCTACGCAAAACCTATATAGAATATTGAATATAAAACAAATAAACAGATACATACAATGGAATTAATACAGGGCCAAATTAAAAAAAGAAGACAAATATTACATTTTATAGCAATATATAGACCACCAAATACCAATAAGCTGTCCTTTATCGAGGACTTAAATAACTTGCTGAAGCAATTACCAAAAAGAGATCATGTAATCATCTTAGGTGATATGAATATAAACTTGTTTAATAAAGACGCACTCAGCGAAAAGTACAAAAGCAGCCTCTGTGAACACGGCCTACAAAGCGTAATCAATGAATGCACACGAGAAGAAGTAGTAGCCGGCCGATTGGTGACGTCGTGTATCGATCATGTGTGGGTGCGTAGCGTTTGGCGCGCTTCTGCACACATGCTTACGTGCAAGTTGTCGGACCACTATATGGTAGGAGTTAGCTTAGCGACTGACGAGAAGTGCAATGCGCCGACAGGTGAAGTGAATGTAAATAGTGAAATACGCGTGTTAGATAATAAATTAGTGCAGGAAAAGTTGAATGCTTTTGACTGGAATACAATACTTAACTTGGACTGTCCATTGGTAATGTATGAAAAACTTTCTTATGTGTTTCGTAATATTTATGAAAGTTCGAAAATTATAATAAAGCGTAGGTATAGTAGGGAGTCACAGCCTTGGATAACTAAGGATCTTAAAAACTTGTTAGATCGTAGAGATGAGCTTTTTAGAAAGTGGAAAGCAAGTCCTACTAATAATAGTTATAGGCTCGAGTATACACGGTACAGAAATAGAACAAGCAAAATTGTAAACAAAGAAAAAAACAAATACAGGCGAACTGAACTAAATCAATGTCAGGGCGATTTTAGGAAAATATGGAATATAATTAATAACTGGATACGTAACACTAAGACTAATTTAGATAGCGTTGTAAAGCAATCTTTAGGTAAAAATAATACTGTAAGTAATATATGTGAAAATTTTACAAAAACATTTACAGAAGAAATTGATTCTATTAAACATCAGTGTAACTTTAAATTTTTAAATCGAGATGATTATGTAACGCCTTGCAATATGTCACTTCGATATCAAAAAGCAACATCATCTGAGGTTAAAAGAATTAAAGATAATTTGAGTAGTCGAAAATCACCTGGGGTAGATAAAATAAGGATACAAGATTTAAAATATATAAACAACAAAATTAGTCCAATTCTAGCCAAATTTGTTAATCTTTGTGTAAAAAATGGAACATACCCACATGGCTTAAAAAAGTCAATCATTCGGCCTATTTATAAGGGAGGTAATCATTTAGATTATACAAATTATAGACCAATTGCCATTTTACCAGTAATCAACAAAATTGTCGAAAAAGTAATTGTAAAGCGACTAAGTAACTTTTTAGAGAAGAATAACATAATCTCGGAAACGCAACATGGCTTTAGAAAATCACGTAGCACAAATACTGCCTTGTCAAAATTTACAGATGACATAAATAACCATCTAAATAATAAAAAAATACGTTGCTGTTCTGTTTATTGATTCCAAAAAGGCATTTGATACTTTGGATCATCAAAAACTGATAGAAGCTATGCAAGAATGTGGCATTCGCGGGCCACTCAGTAAATGGTTCCAAAATTATTTAAGTAATAGGACACTGACTACAAAGATATGTGAGCATACAGGGCAAGAGGCTGCTATAAAGTCTGGTGTGCCGACTGGTTCAGTGTATGGACCAATTGGGTACATTATGCATGTCAATAGCATGAGTCAAGTAATAAAAAAATGTTCCGTATATGTATATGCTGACGATACATGCCTGGTGTATGCTGACACTGACTTAGATATAATCGAACAAACTATACAAAATGATTTTGAAAATGTAATTAAATGGTCGCATGATAATGGCATTATTTTAAATGTAGCCAAAACCAAATGCATGCTGCTGCATTCACCATATATAAAAAAAACGATTAGAAACATATCCATTATTGGTCATTCATACAAATGCTTATATAACAATAAACAAATATGTGTAAATTGTCAACAGATTGAATTTGTGAAACAGTATAAATACTTAGGGTTAACAATAGACTGTAATTTAAACTGGAAATGTCATATTGATATTGTTTGCAATAAAATGAGGTCCATCTTAAGTAAATTTAAGCAACTTAAATATGTAACTAGTCGAGCTACTTTATATGTTTTGTATCATGCTTTGGTAGATGCAGTTATGAGCTACGGCCTGAGTTCCTATGGATGCACATTTAAAACATACTTAGATAGAATCCTAAATATACAAGTAAGATTTCTAAAGATTCTTGTCGATAAAAACACCAAAAATAACTGTAACAGAAATTATATGAAACTATTTAAAATATGTAATATCGTACCAGTCCATGAAAAAGTAAAATATATGTTAGTCGTTGAACAATTTAATAGAAGCGAGTTTAAAATACCTAAAATTACTCATTGCATGCTCAGGCAAGATGTTAGAAAGAAATACAACGAGCCGGTTGCGCGTAATTATTATGGTGAACGGACGCGTATGTATCTGATACCAAAACTTTTTAACAAAGTATTGTTTGAGGATGAATGTGTAACTAAACAAATGTTTAAAAGCAAAGTTAAAAAAATATTACTGGAATCATTTCATGAACAAATTAATGAATAACAATATCGACTACCAACCTACTTATAACGCTGTACCTACAATTATTTATATCTACCTCCATAAGTTGTGTATATAGATTTAAGTGCTTTGTCGATAGAAATGTAATACGTATACATAATTAGTATAAGATTAAGTGAGTGCATAGCTTTCGCCAACAAACTGTCATGCAGTTTGGCGAAATAATTAAATATGTAATTATGTATTGCTATGAGTTGAAATAAATTTAAAAAAAAAAAATCGTCAAAAATATATTTATCGTGCTCAATGTGTCGAAGTCGATTTGAGATGTATACATGTAAGGAAGGTACGAATGAATTGGACGTTAACCATAGCGCGGTTTCGGGTATCATAAGTATTGGTTGTGGCCGAGCAAACTTGAACGAGCTAGCAGCTTCTATTAATTTGCCACTATTTTGCAAGTCGACCTACCAAACATGTCATGATAATTTATATAGCTGGTGGAAGACTACAGCTGAGACTAGTATGATTGACGCCGGTAAGGAAGAAGCTACTATGGCCTTGGAAAAAGGAAGCGTAAGTACATCAGGTATACCAGCAATAACAGTAACGGCTGATGCTGCTTGGGGTAAAAGGTCATACAAGACAAATTTTTCGTTCGCGGCAGGTGTGGGAGCGATAATAGGCATAAATACAGGCAACATTTTACACGTTGGTATAAAAAACAAGTATTGTATCTTATGTTCTCGCGCAGCTAACAAACATATGTAAACATCAGTGCAATGCAAATCACTCTGGCTCTTCCACAAGCATGGAGAAATCAATCATTGTCGAGGGATTCCTTGAATCAGTAGAAAAACATAATTTAATTTACGCTATGCCGATTGCCGATGGAGACTCGAGCACTTTTAAAAATATTTTGGAAACTAAGCCCTATCCAGATGTAATAGTCGACAAAATAGAATGTTCCAATAACCTGATGCGCAATTACAATGGCAAAATTTTAAACTTACTAAAAGACACATCGATTCCCTTAAATCAACGAAAACTTCTGAACACAGAACGTGTCCGACGGACATGTGTTGCTGCAAAAGCTGCAGCAAGATACAGAATGGCCCAAAATTTTTCACTTGCGGAGAAAATTAAATACCTTCAAAAAGATATCATTAACAGCCCGAAACATATATTTGGAGGCCATTCTGGGTATGCGGTATACTACTGTAGTGATGAGAAGTCAGAGGCAAATCTTGTACCCGACGTGCAAACCTTAATGCAAAAACTTACCTCAATTGCATCTGGTTTGGCATTTAATGCGCGAAGCCCATTACATAATATGAATAACAATAGAGCAGAACAATTTAATTCAATAGTTGCAAAATACGTGGGTGGAAAACGTATCAATTACTCGCAAAAAAATTCATATGCCTTGAGGTATTACGCAGCGGTCATTGCCTTTAATACAGGGAAACCAATCAGACAATTTTATAAAACTATTTTTAACCATAGCCCATCAGTAGCTACAACAAAATTTGAGGCACTGTTCGCGCCTTGTATGTTGGTGCCCCTGGCGGGGGGACGGTGGAGCGCGGAGGGCACGGTCTCAACGGCTTTCGGCGGCGCACGGGCTAACACGCGACTGACTCCGCGACCGAACGACGATCGGCACGCGCGCATATCAAATATTTTAGTCTCCAATATTGTACTGCTTACCTTTACCGGCGAAATATATTGTGATTATACAGTCCACACAATTGTTTCCTTTACATCGAAGAAGAATCCTCAACATTTTGGTCCTTCGAGCCGGATGCAAATTCCGCGTAACGTTTATTACGAAGAAAGCGTTCGCGCGGGGGCAGTTCGTGTGACGTTGGCGGACTTCGTATTTGAATACCGGTCGAAAGCGCCGTGTCATAGTCAGCTGTTTTCAACGGCAGACTAGTTTGGAGTTGGAGTCGCCTAAGTACGAGCGAGGAGAGGACGTCTACCAGTTCCCGAGGTCTTCACGTCAACGGGTGGTCAAGTCTCGAGTACGTTGGTCGAAACTGCCGAGAAATCAAGTAGCTTCGTGGGAATCTTCACAGTCCGCCTTGTGGATAAAGATGAGCATATTTGTGTATCGTTCCAATTTCCTATCCATTTCATTTCTATTACTTCGTTTCAAATTTCAAAAATTCCGTTACAACCGTTTCATTTCAATTTCAAATTTGAGTTATCAAGTGATCGTTTTTTCATATCGTTAGTCATTATGCATAAAGTTTGTCGTAAATCATTTACATTTTAACATAATAGCCGCTCGAAAACCGGTTTGCTACCGCCTCTGCTTAGTGGGTCACACGGCTATTCATTGCAATATTTACCTTCTTTATACCTATTCGCTGCTACATAACTGTTTATATCGCATTATCCTTATTCTTTGTAATTACCTAATTTTTCTATCTAAATAATTGATTCTATTAGCGAATTCTTTTTCTTTTCCATTGAAATAAAACCAGTTTTATAATGTCTACTGACGATCTATTAGTAAGAAAACGCAGTGCCATGAAAGCTAAGCTTACAAACTTCTCCAATTATGTTAACGTGCTTCTTAGTTGTGAATCACTTTCAAGCTTGCAGCGCATTGAGCTGGAGGGACGGCTTAGTAAATTTGATGCCTTATATGATGCATTTGACAATTTGCAGTTGGAGATTGAGATGCTCTCGGACAACCTAGACGAGGCGTATGGGGAACGTGCCAAGTTCGAGGACCGTTACCATGCAGTGGTGGCGCAAGCGCGCAGTTTGATGATCAGCGCTGATGCCGGCAATGACGCCGCGTCTGTAGCGGGCTCAACAGACAAAAACACAGGTGCATCGTTACGTCAAAATTTTGTTCGCTTACCTAAAATAGATTTACCCCAGTTCGATGGTAGTTATCAGTGTTGGCTTGAGTATAAGGACATATATATTTCTTTAATTCACAATAGCAGTAATATCGATGACATTGGTAAAATTCACTACCTTCGTGCATCGCTCAAGGGAGATGCTAAACAAATAATAAAAAATATTGATTTTAAGGCTGATCATTACAAGATGGCGTGGAATATACTATGTGAACGGTACTACAATAGCAGGCTTTTGATAAATAACCATGTGCAGGCCTTATTCAATGTTCCCGCAGTGTGTCAAGAATCGTGTCTAGATTTGCGGCAATTTGTGGACACAATCAATAAAAATATTCGAGCACTTAAAACATTGAATGAACCCACTGAATATTGGGATACAATCTTACTGTACATGTTGACTAACAAAGTAGATAAAGTCACTAACAGAGACTGGCAGGAGTATTGTAATAGTTTATCTAAAAATCCTACTTTGTCACAATTTTGTTCATTTGTTAGCAAGCGGGCTGATTTGTTGGAGACGGTTGAACGTACTGAACAATCAAACAAAAATGTAGATAGTAGTACTAACAGCTATATAGTAGATACACAAATTTCCAATAAAGGCGACAATTTAAACAATAATAAACACAAAGGAATTACAAAAAATTACAGTAAATGTCCTATGTGCAAAAAATACCACTTTATGTTTGTTTGCGAAGATTTTCGTAAGTTAATAATAATAATAATAATACCTAGCAACACGTAAACATGTCAACATATTTTTTCCTCGAATATTCGTATTTGTAATTTATTTCATAAATTTGTGCTCATATATATATTCACAATCACAAGAAGGACTAATTAATTTGATAAATATATTATAAATTAAAGAAACCATAAAAACATTAAGAAAAGTATACCGAAAAATAGTTCAAGATGACACCTAATGTCAAACGAAAAACTAAGAAGAAAAGTAAACATAAACAACATAATATACACTAGTAAATATGATGTAATCAACAAGAAAATATGTTGACGAGAGCTAAGGTAGCAGCTGCACGCCTGACACCCCCGGACTCGTCGCTCAGCTCCGCCTCGCAGCCGCCGCCGGCACCTGCATCAGCGTTGTTGGCAATTGCAGAGGCGTCGAGCTCGTCGAGCGACGAGTACTTCTCGCCGCCGACGTCGCCACCACCTGTACGTCGGCGAGGGAGAGGCCGGCCACCGACCCGCTTGAGACCCCGTGACCCACCGGTCTCGAACAGGGCCCCCGCTACCGGTGGTGATGTGCACCGCATGAGATGGACGAGTTCAATGAATGAAAACGTCATGCGGCATATTTTGTGGCCACAGAGGGAGGAACTAACCTCAGTGCGTACCGTGATCGAATGCTGCCTTTGTTTCAGGCGCTTGAGCCAGCTGTCAACGTGTCAACACAACGGCTATCGGATCAAGTGCGGGCCATCCAGCGGTGTCGCCTGTTGAATGATTCCGTGCTTGAGAGACTTCGCTCTGACGTGCAGAGAAGTCTCCCCATCACTTTTTCAACGCAGCCTGACACAGTGGTTGCTCAACAGCAACTGTTAAATCCAGTTGATGAAGAGGTAGATGACGAGATTTCTCATGTAAGTACCCAGTGCAACGATCAGTTAAGGAGTGCTTTGGAATGTGCTATTGCGGAATACCGATCCATGGACCCAAATATTCGGCCTCGTTTGCCTCGTTTGCCCATGCATAACAAAAACATAGCGCTGGTGAGTGCCCTAGACGCATTACTGTCTACTCACTTTGATAATAGTGAAAATCTCAGCGATACACATTCAATCCTGTATTGTGCGGCGGTTGCGGCGTGTCGAGTAGCAGGGGTTAAAATGCCTGTAAATAATACCGCTACTCGACAGACCGCTGCTGTGCCAGCTTGGCAACGCAGGATTGAACGTCGTATTGCTGAGATTAGGGCACTCATTGGCAAGCTCTCCTGTTTCAGGATGGGCAATTCCCGACCAAGAGTGATGCGCTTTGTAACTCGAGCCTTTGCGGAAACTGGTATCAGTTCCCAAGATTATTTGCCTCGGGTTACAGAGCGCATCGATACTCTAAAGCAAAAGCTTTATGCATGGGCAAACCATATTAGGCGATACAAAACAAGAGTGGATCGGTATTGCCTGAATCGCACATTTCAAAGAGACGAGAGGTGGGTGTACCGAAGATGGGAGCGACCTGAGTCTACGGCCGGTGACGTTGATGGGAGTCGACCGGATGATGATGCCACTAATACGTTTTGGCGCAGCATCTGGTCGACGCCTGTCAACCACACGGAGAGTGATTGGATTGGGGTTGTTGAGCGAGTATGCGAACAAATTCCAACTATGGAGCCAATATATGTATATATCAAATGATGATATAGGCAGTGCAGTCCGTTCGTTACCTAACTGGAAATCAGCGGGACCGGACGGGCTGCAGAATTTTTGGCTCAAGTGGCTCCGTAGTTCGCATACTTGCTTAGCATCTCAGTTCCAATTATCACTGGAATCGGGGTCGCTACCAGAATTTTTAATATCCGGCGTCACTCACCTACTCCATAAGTCTGGTAGCGACACGGACCCTAAAAATTACAGGCCGATAACCTGTTTGCCTACAATATATAAACTCCTTACATCCATTTTGAGAACTAAATTAACAAAACATGTATCTGATAATTCTATTTTGTCTGTTTCTCAAAATGGATGTAAGAGTGGGGCCCGTGGCACTAAAGAACTCCTTCTGATAGAGATGGCCATTAGCCAACAGGTGCGCCGTAACCGAAAGAATCTGTCGACATGCTGTATAGATTACAAGAAGGCTTACGACTCCGTGCCACATACATGGCTTTTGAGGGTGCTGGAGTTGTACAAAGTAGATGCAACTCTATGCACCTTTTTAAGGTCATGTATGGGGCAGTGGAGGACCGTATTGCGCTATCCAGGATGTCGATCGAGTTTGGGTTGCGGTACTCCAATAAGGATCGAGCGAGGTATATTCCAGGGCGATAGTCTGAGTCCTTTGTGGTTTTGTCTGGCCCTGAATCCCCTAAGCACCTTGTTAGAGGCTTCAGGGCTAGGCTATCGGTTAAGGAGAGGAGGTCGTGTTACATCTCACCTCCTTTTCATGGATGACCTGAAATTATTTGCCCCCAACAATTTTCAACTGACTGCAAATCAAATCAAATCAAATATTTTATTTGCACGAAACGTGGTACAAGGTTGGTGTTAAAAAAAAATAAGTTGGTTCTCACATTTCACCAGCATTGGCATGCAAATATACAATAAATTATTTTAACAGTCGTCATATATCCTATAATAATAATCACATATTGGAATACATTAAGAAAAAAAAAACATAAGATTCGACATAAATTAATAAACAATTCATAAATATTATTGACCGAATTAAATGAAAAGGTAGGAATTCAAATGTCAAGAAAATAAAATTAGAATATATTATTTAAAATCAAAAAATTCTTGCAATGAATAAAATGTGTGTTGAATTAGCCATTTTTTTAATTCCCTTTTCATTTTCTCCGTTGGCAACTCACGTATAGATTTAGGCACTCTATTGAATACACGTATACACATCACATACAAATTTTTTTGAAATAAAGTTGACTTGCAAGCTGGCATTAATAATCTTGTTGGGTCCCTTTTACCGATAATTGAGTTATTACCCGCACTAACAAATTGATGTGAGTACTTCTTTACATGCAGGCAAACTTCTAAAATATATATACCCGCAAGCGTAAGTATATTATTATTCTTAAATAAGAGCCTGCATTATTCTAATGGGCTCACAGAGCATAACGCACGTATACATTTTTTTTGACAGACGAATACCCTATTTATATCTACCGAATTTCCCCACAGTAAAATCCCGTAACGCAAGATTGATTCTACGTAGCCGTAGTATGCAATTACGGCGGCGGGCTTACCTGCAATACGTTGTAAATTACGGAGGGCATATACAAACTTATTCAGCTTTATGCAGACATTATTAACATGAGTTTTCCAGTTGCAGTGCTGATCCAAATGTAATCCCAAGAACCTTGTATCTGCTACTTTGGTTAGATTTACGCCATTATATGCAATATTGAATGATTCATGTGTAACTTTATAATTAGAGAATTGAATATACTTTGTTTTTGTAATATTAGCACAAAGATTATTTGCTTCAAGCCATGTCATTATTGATTCTACAGCAGTATTTAATAAAGAGTTGAAGTTAATTTTTTTGTCATTTTTAGGAACTATTATTGAAATGTCATCTGCAAAAAGTATTGATTGAAATGGGGTTGTAGCTGGAAGATCATTAACATATATTAAAAATAGGAGTGGCCCTAGTATGCTCCCTTGAGGAACACGGTACTTATTTATTAAAAATTGTGATCGATATCCGGTCAGAGTTGAGCTTTCATTGATTCGAGATACTTCCACACATTGTTTGCGTTTCTTTAAATAGCTTTCTAGCCATTTCAGTGTCTGACGTCGAATTCCGTACATCTCGCATTTTTCCAGCAGGATATCATGATTCACGCAGTCAAATGCCCTGGACATATCAAAAAACACAGCAACTACTGGTGTTTTCCTGTTAATATGTTCAGTGATTGATTTTATTAAAGAGAAGGCGGCAAGAGAAGTAGATTTATCTTTCTGGAAACCGTTTTGCTCTTGCCGAAGAATATTAAAGTTACACAGAAAGCTATATAGACGCGAATACATTGCTTTTTCAAAAATCTTGGAGAATACTGGTATCAAAGTGATTGGCCTATAGTTTGTCACTTCGTGACAATCATCTTTTTTAAATAGGGGCTTAACTACAGATGTTTTTAATTTTTCTGGAAATGTACCCTGCTCGAAAGATAGGTTTATGAGATCGGTTAATATGGGCGCAAGAATGTCTGCACAGTTTTTTATGATATTTGTGCAGATACCATCATACCCTACTGATTTTGTGTTATTTAGGGTTTTAATAATGCGCTCGGTTTCATTTACAGTACAGGGAGGTAAAAATATACTAGATACTGTATGCTTTATAGTGCTCTTATATGACGCAGAATTTGGTTTGTCATGTAAGTTTCTTTCTGATATATTAATAAAAAAAGTGTTAAAGTGATGAGCTATGTCAGATGGGTTAGTGATTTTAAGACCACTTGAATTTATCCATTCTATATTTGTGTTAGTTCTGTTATTGTATTCCTTGTTTTTGATGATATCCCATGTTGTTTTGCAAACATTTTTAGATGTTTTAATGAGATAGTTATTTATATTTCTTTTTGAACAAGTTATACATTCTTTGAGCAATTTTGTAAATTTGTTATAGTTTATTTTATTACTCACTGTTTTATTTTTGTAGTATGTATATCTAAGTTTTCTTTTATATTTACTAGATATTTTAATACCACGCGTCAACCATCTTGGCGCATAGGTATCTACTTTAATTCTACATCTTTGAATTGGGAAACAAAGGTTATAGAGTAAGCAAAACATATCATGCAAGGTATTAAATCCTAAGTTAACATCATCTACAGCAATGCTGCCCCAAGATAGTGATTGTAACGATTCTCTGAATTTCATTACGTGATCTATGCTATAATTTCTCTTGGTGATAAACCATTGTTTTTTTATATATTCTTGTTTGGGAATGGAAAAGCACAACATCTGACATGTATTATGGTCTGATATAAAAGAATTATGAAGCGAACCACTCGCACCCTCTATGTTACTCGCTATATGATCTATACAACTCTGCTGACGTGTAGCCTCATCGATATGTAACTTCAAGTTATAATTATACATTAGGTTGAAAAATTTCTTTGAGATATTATTTTTTTTTAATGTATTAACGTTAAAGTCTCCACACACAATAATTTTTCTATCTTTTGTAACCGTAAGTTTGTGGAGAAGTAGATCTAAATTATCAAAAAATATAGAAATTGGGGCATCAGGTATTCTGTAAGTACAGATAATCATACACTTGTAGGCAGGAATATCAATTCCGCAACATTCAACGGATCTTTCTAATGCCAGATCTTGACATAATTTTATTTCTTTAAAATCCAATGAGTTTTCTATTAAAGTACACACTCCTCCACGACTTATCTCGGCTCGACAGAAAGCAGTCGCTAGTTTGTAGTTCTTAATTTTTATATTTAACTGTTCCCCCTCCCGCACAAATGTTTCAGTAAGACATATAATGGATATTTTTTTTTACCTTTTTCTTTTAATTCATTGAGGTATGTTTCAAGCGTATCCGTTTTACTTAATAGACCTGCCATGTTTTGATGGAGCAATGTTACTGCGTCATACGTTTTATTGATATTACTTGTATGAACGAAAAAAATCATTTGATATGTTAATCAATTTACTATTGCTTGAGATGGGTAATTTCGTAAAATAGTCCAAGATTGTCATCTGTCTGAGTTTATTATTTTTGTTTTGTGTTTGGGTATTAACGGTATTCAATGAGGTGTATTTCTTGTAGGTATTATTTTTTGAGCCGTTGTTATTATTATTATACATTGGCAAATATTTACAAGTATAATCCAAGCTATCAATGAATAAGTTTAGTTTTCTACAAGTATGATATATGTTGTTATAGCGGGTATGGAAAACATTTAAGAAATGACAGTTTACAAAATTATTTACAGTTAATTTTATCATGTTGTTTAGCGGCTTCACATTTAAATATTTATTATTACATACATTCAAGATTAATGTCGTATTATTGCACAACTTCTTTAGAACCGCTGATAACTCTACTTGTACACACAATGGTGAAGAGTCATTTTCACCTATGGCTAAAATAATTTTATCAAAATTACTCAGTTTCAAATTTTGACAACATTAATTTAATATCTCATTTGTGTTAGCAAATGGTTTAATATACGCGAATACGTCGTAGGATTCATATTTGCTATCCTTTCTCGACCGAAGAAGGTGTGCTGCTAGTCCTGAGCATTGCTGGCTACCGAAGATCAATATTCGTTTTTTCTTAATATGGTTTTCACTTGCTGAATGACTATTAGGCAAACGTTTTTGCATATCAGAAGTCGTACATGTTTCTGTAGATGTTTTCAAAATGTTGCCTGTATATTTCATTTCTGTTTCATTTTGCTGGGTGGACTCCATCGGAAACGATTTTCCTATTGGGGACTCCAGGTTTTCGGTAAAATCTATTCTCCGTCTAGTGACACTACCTTTACTTACAATTTTCTTCACAACTTTTTTACTCGATGAACAAATTGTAGTGAGTTGCCTGATTCTTGTTTGCTGTTCTTTGACAATTTGTTGAAGATTTGCATTTTCTAAGAGTAAATTCTGAACTTCATTATCCGCGGATTCAAGTCGACATTTAAGTGTTTTTATTGTCTCGTTTTGCCGAGATATTATTTCGTCATAGTCTACTGTCGATAGATCAGGTAAGCTTCTATTCAGAATTGGTGACAATCCGCTCTCATCCTGTTCAATGTTGGTGTAGTTTACGTTTCTGTTTTTATTCCTCAATGTTATGTTTGAGGAATCCATGTTTATAGAATGATGTTATTTTCTATTTTTGTATTTTTTTAATTTATAACTTAATTTATAGGGACATAATAATAAAACATAATTTTGTATCTGAAGCTTAATCTAATCTAACCTAATCTAATACAAAAAAAAACATAAAACAAATCTAAAAGTGAAAATATTTACAAGGTTTAGGCGTCGTAAAATGCCTCCGCATCAATGTCATCGGGTAACGTGCCCAGAAGGCTGGCAGCATTGCCACGCTGGATGGCAATGCTGATTCTTTGAGCAAAGAATAAACCAGCCTTCTGGTCACGTGAGACGTCGATTAATCGTTTAGAAATTTCCCGGAATAGAGAACGAGCACTCGGACCCCATGAGCCTAGCGTTTCCACCCCAAACGGCTCAAACACGTAATTACTCACTAAATTACAGTATTTGCGCCGTTTGAGGGTTTCCGCAGTTGCAGCAGCAGCGCCGGCGTGGCCTCCCGTGCTTGGAACATGTGATGGCGCGAGGGTGTCTACGCAGGTTGCGTCCCACACCAAAGGCCTACCCATTTTCCAAGGCAACAATGACATACCATCAGGTCTCTTACCGTCGTCACGTACCAAACCATTTGGTTCAAGTACAGCTGGTACGCCAGACGCGACAAGAGCACGACGGATTATGTCATTTAGATGGGCATGACGAGGAATTCTACCAGCGCTTCTGCTGCAAGATAGCCCATGGTGTCCGAGGCTATCGACGTCTTCTCCACAATGACATCGATGCGGAGAAACACACGGAGCACCTAAACGCAGACAGGTGGCAATACGGAATGTCTCATCGTCCAACATGGTTCCTGTGTTAGACGATGGTAGTGCCTGAAGCCATAGACCGGATTCCCACTCTCCCACAGCCAGCAAGCGAGCACGCTCTGTAACATTAAGAGATGTATCCAAAAGACTTTTTCTTACTATGTTACAAAGCGGCGCGTCCCACTGTCTTTGGGAGAATAGGTTGGTAGGCAAATCAGTGCTTGGACACGCCATTTTCCAGGCGTTTATAGCTTCGGTTTTGCACAACACTTCTGAGTTAACTAGTGTAGGTAATAAAATTTTCCTAGTTAACTCTTCCGTGCTGTGGACCGAAGATAGAAACGCCGGTAAACTAACACTAGAAATTTTGCGTATACCGAGCCCACCTAGACGTATGGGCAAAGACGCTTGTAGCCAGGCTCGGTCGTTCAAATCCACATTTAATATTCTCTTTAAAGTAATTTGGATAATTTTGTCGATTTGTTCTAAAAGTGATTTGTTTTTCCAAAGTTGGGAAGATCTTAAGGCATGTGTGAATTTTGGGACGAAAAGACAATATCGAATAATGGTATAAGCCGAATGAATATTAATTTTGAATAAGCGATCAGAAATTTCACAAAAATTTTGTATTTTTTCCTCTAAGAAAGAATCGAAAGATTCTTCAAATACTGGAGAACCCAGGAGGCGGAGAGAAGTCTTATCAACAATTTTTAAGTTTGATGCCAAATTATTAAATTTTGATATTATCGAATGTTTTTTTGTGGAGTCTGTTGTATTTACAAACAGCTCACATTTACTATAATTTAGTTCCAAACCAATAGAAGCGAATTTATTTTTAAGATAAGTCAAATCTTGCAATACTATGTCTACTTCGCCCCCCAGGGTCCCGTCATCCAAAAACCATACATTAAATTTAGAATTTATTTGTCGAATAATGGGTTGTATAGCTAAACTAAAAATGACTGGTCCAAGAGGGTCACCTTGTTGGCATCCAACTGCAGATTCCAAAAGATTGTCCTGATATAGTAGATTTTTGTATAATTGTAAATGTGAATGTTGTAAATGTTTTGCTTCAAATATTCAAATAATCAATTCACGAGTCAGAAAACATCACAAAAAGTCTTTAGTGAGTTCCACTGAGACTCGATCCCTCGACAGCAGGTGTAAGAAGGCGAGCGTTAGACCACTGGGCTAAGCTTGCAGTTGATAAATTAAGCGAAATAGGTGTTTGGTTTGTGCTACTAATTAGTAAAACGAACAAGTGGTGGGCGAGTGATATGATTGGTCGATAATGACAGTTCGCACGTTCAAATAAAATTAACATTTCACTTGTATTGATTAATTTGTAAACGTTTTTAAACACTTTGTAGCAATAATTGCACCAATGTTTGTTGTAAGTTTATGTTGTTATAGCAATAAGTCACAAACTGTACTGTTTATATTCACTGTTTATTTGTTAACATGGAGCCGTATTTGGATTTGCTTAACATATTATAACTTTTAATGTACTGATTATTTTAATTCACCAACACTTTCACAGCGCTATTAGATATTAAGTTCTTTAAAACATATGTTTGTTTACTTTAAATCGAACACTTTCTATTTTTAATTTCACAATAAATACGGAGTCGATGTTTACACGATGACTAGCGCCATCTATAGTGCATTACTTAAGGTAACCGAAACCTTCATTAATTCTATCAGGATGGAATTTGGTGTGGATAAATGTGCGGTCATGCATGTGAAGAGAGGCAGGATTATGGAATCTGCAGGGATACAACTCTCAGATTCCATACAACTTAGATCCCTCTCCCTAACCGAGACCTACAAATACCTGGGTATGTCGCAGTCTTTGAATATTTCTGAGACTGACATGAAACATACGTTGCAGGCTCGTTTCTTTGGCCACCTGAAAAAAGTACTTAACAGTCTTTTATCAGGTGGCAACAAGGTGCGGGCCTGCAACGGGTGGGCCATGCCAGTCCTAATGTATTCCTTCGGCATACTCAGGTGGACCCAGACGGAACTAGACGCCCTGGACAGAAAAGTCCGTTCAATGCTGACTGCATCTCGGATGCATCATCCACGCTCTTCGGTGATGAGGCTGTACATCCCGCGGAAATGTGGGGGTCGAGGCTTTTTATGTGCTAAGACTGTCCATAACCGCGAGCTGCACAACCTCAGAGAATATTTTTTAGGAAGGAACGTGGATGTGCACCGCGATGTAGTTGCTGTTGATTCAGGACTTACCCCGCTAGCTCTGGCTAAAGAGAACTAGCACAAACCTGCAGTACTTAGTACTGACGACCGAAGAGAAGTATGGAAGGGAAAGGAGCTGCATGGACGGTTCTATAGAGCTTTATATGACCCAGATGTCAATTTTAAAGCTTCTGTAGCCTGGCTACGGTTCGGTGATCTCTTCGGAGAAACCGAAGGTTTTATCTGTGCAATTATGGACGAAGTTGTCATGACAAACAACTACCGAAAGTATATACTGAGGGACGGTACGGTTGACATATGTCGGGCGTGTCACCGGCCCGGAGAATCTCTCAGGCATATAGTGTCCGGTTGTTCGAGTCTTGCCAATGGTCAGTATTTGCACAGACACAACCAAGTGGCCAGGATAATCCACCAGCAACTAGCCCTTAAATATGATCTCATTGGTTCTGAGGTACCGTACTACAGATATGTGCCCGACCCAGTTCTCGAAAATGGTCGTGCACTGTTGTACTGGGATCGGTCTATCATTACAGACAGGACTATTGTAGCCAATAAGCCTGATATTGTAGTGATAGACCGAGCAGAGCGACTCGCAATGATAGTCGATTTCACCATACCACATGACGTCAATCTCGTGAAAGCAGAAAAAGAGAAGGAGATAAAATATTTGGACCTAGCTCACGAGATTGTCGACATGTGGGATGTGGATTCGGCTATCATTGTGCCGATAGTCGTGTCGGTGAATGGATTAATCGCCAAGAGCCTCGACCAACACCTAAAGAGGCTCGCACTAGGCAGCTGGAACAAGTCTTTGATTCAGAAGGCGGTTCTTCTCGATACGGCGCGCATCGTGAGGAAGTTCCTTTCTCTGAGGCCCTAACCACCGGTGGCTTGGTCCCTGTACCCGACACCGGTGGGTTTCCGTGGTCCTATTTTATATAGTTAAATTTATTTGATATATTTGGTTTAATTATGTAAAATGTGACTTTGAGAATACTGTTTAATAAAGAGAATAATAATAATAAGAATATATCTTTCTTTTGAACACACAATACTTACAAATTAATTAAAAGTTCATAATTTTCACAATAAACAAAAAAAATAAAATAATATAAAATCCTGAGAACATAAAAGTATTAAATTGAAAATAAAAATAAAAAAATCATAGAAACCAAAGTCAAAATAAAATAAAAATATTAGACTATAAATAGGTACAGTACTCGCCAATCTTTATGGCCGCTCTGAATGTAGCCATCGGTACGAACTTGCGCATGGTACAGTCGGGTGGACATGTCATAACCAAGAAAATATATTTGTTATTATTGAAAATTAAAATCTTCAGTTACGTTGTTAGATTAGCTATATTATATTGTTTAATTACATATTCAATCAAATTCGTGTAATGTAAATTCAGTTAGGTGAAGGGACTTTTAAGCCTAGACTTATTTTCTTCTTCATAAACGTTACTACGTCATACACTATTTTCCGTGTTTTGCGACGTAAAACATTAAAACGACCGCAAGGCATGACCAATGACAATGGTAACTATATCAGTACAAATAACAACAAGAAACAAAGATAGCAACGAGAAACAATAAAGAAGTAACACTACGAAACTATTTTAAACGCGACGATACTGTCAGAGCTCAGCGATTATGTGAGTCGTGTACGAACGTAGCACACTCACACTAACGCGCAGAGGTGAGGACGCTAGCGGGTGGAAGACAGCGCGCGCGGGCGTGCCCTGCCTCCACGCCCCGCGTACGTCCCGCTGATACCTGATTTTGTGTTACTGCGCAGCGCAATGCGGCTAGGTTCGGAGCGGCCATAAAGTTTGGCGAGTACTGTACATAGTAACATTTTAAAGCGAGCGCGCGCGCATTCCACCCGCCCAGAACGCAATACATATACTGACCTACATATAATATATACAGGAGTACACAATACAGGGAACAGGCCGCAGGCGACACGCGACACGGCGACAGCCGGCAACGGCATTAGCGGCTTAAGCGCCGAGACAGTGCGCACGTCTCCTGCGCCCGCAACTCATTGCCCATGGATCGCTGATCGTAAACATAGGTACTCATTCATTTACATGCCGCTTACAATAGACGAAGTAGGTATCTATACATTAATGCAGCCAAGTGGCTATTCAAAGCACGAAGCACAGGACTTTACAACGCAGATATACCGGACAAATCAAGGTAATGTGTATAATAATAATATATGTCACTTAGATAATATTTGTTATTATGTAGTAGGTACTCATTTAATATTAAATAGACCTCTGTGTGTGTTATTGTAGGTTAACAATAAAGGTAAATATAGTGCATCGGCGTGAGTACAAATGACGCGCGGGCTTCGCTGAACGAGAAAGCATTCCAAAATTAACAGTTAACAGTAGAAAATCGTTTGTTAAAGGTAAAGGAGCTTAAGTTATGTTTTAATTGTTTACGTTCTGGCCATTCTAGTAAACAGTGTAAATTGTCGCATTGTAAATACTGTAAACGTAGGCATAATACCCTTTTACATGTAGATCAACCTAACTCAAGCAACTTCCAAGACCCTATGCCTAGTATTGCTTTACCTAGCTTATCTACTGACGTTGTTGGAGGTGCACAATTTCAAAACAGCACGTCTGAAAACGTCGCCTTGTCGGGTGACACTACAGAAAACTCTACCCGTTCTATTTTGCTTTCCACAGCTCTGGTGACAGTGGTCAACAGCCGAGGTGAGAAGCTCGACGCCAGGATTCTGCTGGATAACGGTAGCACAGCCAATTTTATTACTGAAACACTGTGTCACAAGCTAGGGTTGTCCAGACGTAATGCTAACTCCACTATATCAGGTATAAACAATCAGATGTCTAATAGCACATAGTCTTGTATGTTTACAATTCAGTCCCGTAATGGTGCCTATAAGGAGAATATCAGTTGTATTATACTGCCTGAGATAACTAGGAATTTGCTGTCATGTATGGTGGACATTAGCAACATCAACATTCCAACAGATATTCAACTGGCTGACCCCTCATTCCACATTCCGTCAGTTATTGATATTCTTGTCGGCGCTGAAGTTTTTTGGAATGTCACTATCCACCCGAATCTTCACGCCGCAAGATTCGGGTGGATAGTGTCGGGCCCAGTCCCAGTTGTTTCGTCATCTAAAAAACAATCATACTATTGCAATGTGTCGATGGATGAATTAAGCAGTAATATAAACAGGTTTTGGGAACTAGATTCTGTGTCATCAATACATTCTATGTCTCGAGAAGAACGCGCATGTGAAGAAAGCTTTCGTCAAAACACTATTCGTGATGAACAGGGTCGTTTTGTTGTAACAATTCCATTAAAAAACAATCCTAACGTTTTAGGTGAGTCATATGAAATGGCTAAGCGTCGATTTTTGTCTCTGGAGCGCCGTTTCCTGCGTGATCCCAGTTTCAAAGAAAAATATGTTGCCTTCATGGAGGAGTACGAGCGTCTTGGCCACATGACAGAAAATCAAACGTCTATGAAGCCTCACACAGGTGATAATGTTGAGTATTTCTTGCCTCACCATGGGGTTATAAAGGAGTCTAGCTCAACGCCACTTCGGACGGTCTTCGATGCCTCAGCGGCTACCTCGTCTGAAATATCGTTCAATGATATTCAGATGGTAGGTCCAACTGTCCAGGAGGATCTATTTTCAATTTTGTTACGATTTCGGCAACACAAATATGTCGTTTCTGGTGATATAACAAGGATGTAAAGTGCTGTTACTGTCACATCGTCACAACGTGATCTACAGCAAATTATATTCAGGACTGATCCCAATTTACCACTGAAAACGTACAGGCTCAATATTTTAAGTTATGGGGAAGCAGCCGCACCATATTTGGCGACAAAATGTTTGGTTAGTTTGGCTAAAGTTGCTACTAGTAAAAACGTCAGGTCTTCAATTGAACGCGATTTCTTCGTTGACGATTATCTTGCTGGTGGAAATTTAGTATCCGACGTCGTAGAGATGGTCAAAGAGGTAATTTCTGTTTTGTCATCAGCTTATTTTCATTTAAGAAAATAAAAGTCTAATAATTCGTCAATTTTAAACCAAATTACAAATTCTTCAGAGGTTTCGGGTTGCCTAAACTTAGCTGAGGATAGGAATCTGGCATCGAAAACTTTAGGCTTACTTTGGATGTGTGAAGCAGATTATTTATCATTTTCTATTCACATTGATGCAGGTAAACAGGTTACTAAACGTCAAGTGTTATCAGTCATAAGTCAAATATATGATCCATTAGGTTTGGTAGGTCCATGTGTAGTTGAGGCAAAAATTCTAATGCAGCAATTATGGTTAGCCAAGTGTGATTGGGATGAGCAGGTCCCAGAGTCCATTTGTAATAGCTGGTACGATTTTATAAACACTCTTCCAAGTTTAAATAATTTAAAAATTCCCCGATGGGTTGTGTGTGACAATGCTATATTGCATGAGATTCATGTTTTTACAGATGCATCAGAGAAAGCGTTTGGCTGTTGTGTGTATCTCCGATCAGTAAACGAGCAAGGGGTAGTTCAGGTACAACTTTATGCGTCTAAAAATCGTGTAGCACCAATAAAGCCCACCACCATTCCTCGTCTGGAGCTTTGTGGGGCGTTGCTAGGGGCGAGACTGTGTGCTAAAGTACTGAGTTCGATAACTCTGCCCATTACCAAATGCCAATTTTGGTGTGACTCAACAATAGTGTTGGGTTGGTTGTCAATGTCACCGACTCAATTAAAACCTTTCGTGCGTAATCGTTTCAATGAGATTCAGGAGAACACAGCAGGGCACACGTGGAGTTACGTTCCGTCTAAGGACAATCCGGCGGATCTTGTTTCTAGAGGGCTGAAGGCTGACCTTATCAGCAAGTGTTCTTTATGGTGGTCAGGGCCTCACTTTTTGTTAAATCATGAAAAAGACTGGCCAGTCATGCCTAATAGAAGTGTGATACAAGATCTACCAGAAGTCATTACATCAAACTTCACTGATCACTCGTTTCTCACACATTCACAAAATCATGTACTTTCGTCTCTCACAAATAAATCAACCATTCATTCATTAATTCATAAACATTCAAACTTAAATCGTTTACAAAGAACAGTGGCATATATACATAGATTCATACACAATTCAAAGAATCCTAATTCTAAAGTAACAGGTCCTCTTTCTATTAAAGAACTTAAAGATGCCTTATCTATATTGATACGTGCAGCTCAAACTGAAATGTTTGCAGATGAGTACGCGATACTTCGATCAGGGAAGTCATTGCCGCGCAGGAACAGACTTATTTCTTTAACCCCTTTTTTAGATAATGATAATATTATTCGTGTAGGTGGCAGGCTGGACAACTCACCATATGAATACGAGGTTAAGCATCCAGTTTTGCTATGCGGCAAGCACCACTTTACAAAATTGATATTTCAAATGCAACATAGAATCTTACTTCATGCTGGCCCTCAGTTATTGTTAGGAAATGTACGTCAAACATATTGGCCTCTTGGCGGTAGAAATCTATCTAAGTCGGTAGTAAGAAAATGCATAGAATGTTTTAGGTATAAGGCTCAAAATGTGCAACCAGTTATGGGGCAGTTGGCCTCTAAAAGAACTCACTTAGAGTTCCCATTCATAAATTGTAGTGCCGATTATGCCGGGCCAATATTGATAGCAGATCGAAAGGGGCGAGGGTGCAAACTTTTAAAGGCGTATATATGCATCTTTGTTTGCCTAGCAGTCAAGGCTGTCCATATCGAGCTCGTTACAGATCTCACTAAAGAGGGCTATATGGCAGCTTTAAAACGTTTTGTTGCTCGTCGAGGCAAACCCAAGAGCATCTTATCTGATAATGGCACAAATTTTGTCGGCACTTGTAATGAATTACATAAGTTTTTACAAGAATCTAATATTAATTACGAAGTTTAACAGGAAGGCATTGAATTTAATTTCGCCCCACCATACTCACCACATTTCAACGGCATTGCCGAGGCTGCCGTTCGCTCCACAAAACATCACTTGAAAAGGTTACTAAGACTAACACACTTCACGTACGAAGAACTGATCACATGCTTAGCTCAAATTGAAGCTGTACTTAATTCACGTCCTATAACCCCACTTTCCTCTGATCCATTAGACTTCACTGCTCTCACTCCTTCCCATTACTTAATTGGACGATCGCTTATGGCTGTTCCGCATCCACAGGTGACTGAAACCAGCATCGGTCGCTTGGAGCGCTACCACAGAGTGGAGCACATAAAACAACAATTTTGGAAGCGATTTCACCTAGAATATGTTTCTCTTCTCCAGCAAAAAACCAAGTGGTCTACCTCAACAGGAGAACTATCAGAGGGAACTTTGGTGCTCGTGAGAGAGCGAGGACAACCACCGCTACTGTGGCCATTGGGACGTGTCACCAAGGTCTTCCCGGGAAGCGACGGAACTACACGCGTGGTCGAGCTGAAGACGAAGAAGGGGACGCTACTACGGTCATTTAATAATATTTGTCCTCTTCCTCTAGATTAATTATTGAATTCTTCAACCCGGGGAGCATGTTCGCGCCTTGTATGTTGGTGCCCCTGGCGGGGGGACGGTGGAGCGCGGAGGGCACGGTCTCAACGGCTTTCGGCGGCGCACGGGCTGCGACACGCGACTCACTCCGCGACCGAACGACGATCGGCACGCGCGCATATCAAATATTTTAGTCTCCAATATTGTACTGCTTACCTTTACCGGCGAAATATATTGTGATTATACAGTCCACACAATTGTTGCCTTTACATCAAAAAAGAATCCTCAACAGGCACAAAAATGCCGAACTAATCAGAAAAAGACAAATCTAAGACCTAGACGCAGATTAGTATTTCAAAATAGTAACATAGATTACGGGGATTCTTGCCAAAGACCAGACATGTCAGACGAGCAATATTTAGTGGCTAAGACTTTGTTTCTGCACTTTGAGCAAAGGCATTGTAGTGGACTGTAGGTTTTTCTGGTCAATTTCGACAACTCTTGAGATATTAGAACTTCGGGTGAGTAATTAAAATATCGACTGTTCGGTACCAGGGTTTAATGGCGAGTGAGAATGATTAGCAATTTTATTACATACGGTAGGCAACGCGCCTTACACTATTTAATAGCAAACATTTGCAATATTATAAACTAACTAAAACTATCGAGACGCAGGAGCTCGAACATGCCCCCGGCCGTTGAAGGCTTGCCTTCAACTCGAATTATCTTCCTGCATACATAACTGGTTAAATGCCTTTATAAGATACCACTGGAAGTCTTGTTGTCATCGGCAACTCATACCAATCCGTCTGTGCCAGGGTGTAGAGCTGGTATAAGACCCAATATCCATATCAATGGCAGTGTTGAGCCTCGGCGTTGAATGCGCTCCAATCAGTCATGTTGGTGTTGGTGCAACACCAACATGACAGATTGGAGTCGTAGTCGTCCTCAAAAGGAAGTGATGTGAGCGATCTTCCAATCAAAAAGTGACCTGGAGTGTGTAGTCGTCTGTGTTTAAAAACTGGGAGTGAGTGCGTGATTTGAACACTTGTCGAATTCATTCCTCTTAAATTATATAACAATTGCCCAACGCTCTAGCTAATAAATGGTGTTTGGTCGATTTGACACCGGCCTTCCAAAGACCACCAAACTGTGGAGCATAAGCAAGTACAACATGGAAATCTATTCCATCATAAACTGCGTCATTGAGAAATGGAGCCGCAATTACGCTTTAAAAAGGCTAGTATTTCATTGTACAGTACTCCCAAATTAATAATGCGCATGCAGATCTTCGTTAATTGTCGTATTCCCGGAAACACCTAAATCATTGAATTTTAAGAGCCCTAAACAATGCACTTGTATTTTGCACCTTGTTCGAAAGAAATAGGAGTGAATATTATGTGTACACAATCGAAAACAATTCGGGCGGTCGGCGGCGGCGGTCGCCGGTCCGTCAAACGTCCGTCCACACGTCCGTCAGTCGTCTTTATATAATGGTGGTGACTGCACGTGTTCTCTCTGTGTGGAATTATATAGAGCTGCTATTACACACCCTTCTTGGTTTTGTTTTCAAAGGTGAATTTAATTATGTTATTTAAATTTAAATAGTTTATTTTGTAAAATAGGTAAATATACTAACATTTTTCAAGGCTTGCTAATATTAAAAAATTAAAAATACCTACTTTAAATACATATTAAGTACTAGAAAAAACATTTTAAAAAGATACACACAATAAACAAATAGATATAGGAATAAATAATATTATAAAGTATATTAGTACATAATGCAATAATACAACAAATAAATAAAAATATGTCTAACTCTGCCCATACCATTTTCTTTCAGACGTATTCTTCCAGAATGGATAAATTTAAACGTGGAATGCCACTTAAGTCACAAGCACGGCAAATGGTATTTAATGTGTACCTTTATTTCTTAAATGAAGCCAATGTTTTCAAAATAGACCATGATGGTTATTTAAAAAAAATTCAGGGCCGTGTTACAAAAGCTACAGGAATTTCACGACGAACTTTGACTAATATTTTAAACGAAAAAAAACAGAATCAATCAATGAAATTTTCCACACCGAAAAAAGGAAAACCTAAAAGTAGATTTCGGCTGGGACTTGATGATTTCGACTACTGTGTTATTCATAATATGATATACAATTTTCACTTGACGCTCAAAGAACTCCCAACTGTAAATAATTTGAGAAAAAAGTTGATCAAAGCTATTAATTTCAAAGGCTGTGCAGAGACTTTAAGGCTGATCTTGAAAGAAATGGGGTTTAGGTTTCTGAAAACTGATAATAACAGACGGTTACTTATGGAAAAGCATGATATACGTTTAAAAAGGATCAAATATCTCAGAGAAATACAACAGCTGAGGAATTCTGGTAGAAATATAGTGTTTATGGACGAGTCATACGTGCATACATCACATACTAAGGGTAAAACTTGGCAAGATAGCAGCAAAAAAGGTATCAAACAACCCATTTCCAAAGGAGAGAGAATAATTATTGTACACGCAGGCAATGAAAAAGGCTTCGTCCCAGGGGCTCTAATGTTACATAAATGTGTCGACTCAGAAGGTGATTATCATAAAGAAATAAACGCGGAACGTTATCAAGCTTGGCTACGCAATCAATTGATTCCTAACTTGCCTCCTAATAGTGTGTTGGTAATTGACAACGCCCCATATCATAATAAGCAGTCTGTCAAACCACCAAACTCAAACACACCTAAGCCACAAATGATAGCTTGGTTACAACAACACAACATTCCGCATGACCTAAAGAAACTGAAACCCGATTGGTACGAAATTATAAAAAGACATAAAGAGAAATACACAGAATTTGTCATTGACCGTATAATGGAAGAAGGTGGGCATCAAATTATACGATTGCCACCATATCATCCCGATTTTAACCCCATTGAAAATATTTGGTCCCAAATAAAGCAACACGTAGCCAAAAAAATATTGCAATGACTGTCACGTCAGTTAAAGATGCTATATTAGAAAAAATCAATAATATAGGACCAGAAGAATGGAAAAAAGTTTGTGATCATGCTGTTAAATGCGAAGATGAATATAGAAAATTTGACCCAAGAATCGATAGTTTTTCTGATGAAATGATTATTTACACAGGTGATAGCAGTGAGGAAAGTGTCAATGAACAAGAGCATAATGAAAGTTCTGATGAATCTACGATGTCAGGAATAGAGATCCGTGATTCTGATTTTTTTTTTTGTAATTGTAATATTATTCTGGAATGATCACTGCTGTAAATACTTTTGAACTGAGATGTTATGATTAGATTTCTAAAATTTTAATGTAACCTGTGTTTGAAAACCATTTTTCTTCTTCTAATATAAACCTTGTATTACTTAAACCTTCTTTTCTTCCATCATAACACCAGCTACAGCAAGACACTTAAAAAGTATTATAATCGAAGTAAATCAATTCAACAAAAAGTGTAGCATATTCGCTATCGTGTGGTTTTCTTCACTATTTACTTATATGGTACGTACTGATATATCAATTTTTTTTTTTGCACAAAATACATAATTTTTCTAAATTATGCACTTAACAACTCTATATACATATCGTCTTCCGACGCTCTGGGAATACGACCGTTGCTGAACAGTGACGAAGATTTCTATGCGCATTATCACTTTGGGAGACCTGTAAGCACCTACAAAAATGCAGTTCCATTATCGGAATATAAATATGAAGAGGCTTTACTCTTCTTAACATACATCTAAATAACGCATGCAAATTATTTGCGCTAGTCAAATCACCCACTAGTGTTAAATGAATGGCTTTGGTCGTGAATCAAACAAAAATAACGATGTAAACTTTCACCGAGTTTCACCAGTCTACATCCACGACCTTGACGAAACAAAAGCGTAATAAAGTGATGAATGGATTTTACTTTTATTAGATTCGTTTTCTTAAAACTGTATTATAATCTAAATGATGCGGCCTACCCCCTACCTACATAATTTTATCTTAATTTTAGTAAATTCTAAACATTGACAGTCTATTTTTTAAATGAAATTTCTTATTTTGTAGCAATTATTGATACTAGAGGGAATATTCCCTTTGTGACTATACAATGGTGAAGTTTATAGCTCTTTGCAATTCTTAATTAGAAAAGTGATTGGTTAACGCCTACTGAACGCTATCTACATTCATCAATCAAGCGGAATACATGGTCAAAGGTATGTTATAATCTTAATATGTTTGAATATCGCTTGATATTGATTATCCTGCTATCTGAAGTAATGTGATGATGTGATTCACAGCATGACTAGTTAAGATTGCTTTTATTTCAGGAAATATCATCTCAGGGTTGCCTGATACGTAAGGCCATGTATTTGCATCCTTGTGCAACAGGGATGGACCAGGCCACCACGAATCCAAGACCTGCAATGATGAAGATGAGTCTACTTCTCGCGTATTCAAGTCAACAGGATTGTCATTGGTCGTGTGGATCTACGTGCTGTACATGAACTCGTCTATTCACCAACACGATTGCGTATCTACAAATCCATTTAATTTTATTTGGAGTATTTTTAACCAACTAAGGATAACCACAGGTTCAGTTAAGAAAGTTATTTACGAAGGCTCGTTAGGCTAGAAGGTAAATGCTTGTAATTGAAAAAGTTTATATTTATCACAAACTACGCAACGAGCAATACCAATGTAATAAGTAAATAACTGGTAAAGCATGTAATATACTTAACCACGTTGAGCATTCATCCGTAGTCAATTGATCGCCCCATTTTACTATACGAATTATATATTGTTACGGAAGGGGTAACGGGATTGGAAAGAAACACCGAGTAGCACTGATGACACTTTATTCGACTTGACACACGACACGCCGTTTAATTTCGACGCAGACAGCACCAACACTAGCGTCTTTTGCACTGCACTTTTCACTGCACTTCACTGCACTTTACTGCACTATACTTTCACTTCACCTTTTTTTACTACTTCTTCTTTCTTCCTTTACTTCTTCCTTTTCTTCTTCACTTTACCACTTTTCAACTTAAACTGGCGCTTAGCGCGTCTACACCGCCTTATATACCCCTAAGAATGTTCTAGATCTACTAATTTCGATTGTCTTTTCGTTATTCAATTGTTTTTCTATCTCCTGTCTCTTTTTAACCTTTCCATTCCTTTTTGAAGTTTCTAGAATTTTCTAATTTATATTCGAAATATTTAAATAATCTTTTTTTAAATATTTGTCAAATATTTATAAACATTTTCCAAATTTCATAAAAACCAAAATCCACATAACTGTTATGACTGGGATTTGAACCCACGCCATCAGAACGTGAACGGGATGCGTTATCCGCACGGCCATCGCCTTGTTGTCAACGGATGCTGAATTTGGCGAACACTTGACAAAATGTATACGTCATCGAATTAAAAACTCATTTCCAAATAATAAAATAGTCTTCAACCCTCTTTGCTAATTACTGTGTTTCGTGACGACGGTTTGACATGACATCGGCCGTCACACTACCCCCCGCTAAGACATGCGCGTCCCGCGCATCCTTAAACCCATAATACACCGCTCTCCTATTGACATGGACCAAATCATTAAACTTCGTAGCTACAGAAGCCAGTGATCTATGTGTAAGTTTGCTTTCTTTGAGGCACAAAACTTTCCCCATGCTACCACCTTTCATTGGAATTTCCACATCTCCACACTTAAGTATACCACCTTTAATGTCTAATCTGCACTGATGATCTCTAAAGAAATCCAGCCCAACTATACAATCGTCTACGATGTCTGCAATCACCGCTCGTTGCCAGTAAAGGTTGTCACCGATTTTTATAGCCACCATCTGTTCGCCTTTAACTGGGATGTACTGACCGGTAGCCGTCGTCAGTCGAGGTGAAGTTGACGGTGTTAGAATCTTTCCATTCTTTCTTGTCAAACGAGTTCCTATAATCTTTCGTGTCGCACCGGTGTCCAGGGTCAGCGAACATATAACGCCATTGACTGCTCCATCAATAGTTAAACCATTTCCATCCGTGCGTTGTCGAATACGAACTTTCGGAGCTTTCCGTCTTCTGATCAGCGCTTGCATCGTCTTGGCTGTAATTGCTTCCTGATCATCTTTCAACACTTGAACACTAGCGTCAATCTTACGCCTTTCTGCTACATGTTTCGGACAGCTACGCCTTAAATGTCCGGGCTCTCTACAGTTATAACACTTTAGGACAAAAGATCTGCGACCAGTACTCTCTACTTCCGCTGCAATAACCCTGTCTCGATCACTCGTAATTTCTTGTCGAAAAGCCTCCACTTCTAGAGCATGTGCTAATGCGTCTTTAACATTGTTGTGGTGTTTCAGGCGCACGGCAGCTCTAATTTCATCGTCATAAATTCCGTCGATGAACGCCTGGAGTCGCATGCTTTGAACTTGTTCCGCGGGTGTCGACTGATAAGCTTTTCGCACCATCTTCGTCACTTCCATCGCCCACTGCTGCAAGGATTCGTTCGGATACTGACGGCGGTTGCGTAACTTGGCTCGGAACACATATTTTAAGTGCTCGTCTCCAAACCTGAATTCTAGAGCCTCAAACAGCTGTGCATAAGTAGCGTCCCTTCCTACGGCCTCAAGCACCGATAATGCTTCTCCACGCAATGCCAGGATGAGTGCAAACTTGGCCTGGTCGACATCCCAACCGTTGCTAATAGAAGCGGCTTCGAACTGTATTCTGTAGGCCTCCCAGGAAGTCTCTTCTTTCTCTTAGCGTTATCCCAGTTTCAGTCTGGGGTCCGCTTTTCTAGTCTAACCGGATTTGGCTGAATATTAGCTTTTCCACGGAGCGACTGCCTGTCTGACCTCCGCAACCCGAAGGGATAGCGATATTCCATGGTTTAGACTAGTGTCAGTTTGTTTAGAAGGTACTGACGCCCTGTAACGACTGTCAAAGATCTTCATGACAACCGGGACCGACGGCTTAACGTGCTCTCCGAGGCACGGGACAAGCGATAATTAACAATTCAATACGCACATAACTCCGAAAAGTCATTGGTGCGCGCCGTGGATTCGAACTGATACCCTCTGCATTGCCGTCTGTTGGTATATCCACTCGGCTATCGCTGCCTCCCAGGAAGTGTTACCATCGAATAATGGTACTTTTAAATAACCACCAGAACTTGATGAGTTGATAGAGACCGAAGGGCTGTTGGACTTCATCTTCTTTAACTCCTCCTCTATCGTAGCTATACGGGTATGTATCTCTTCGGATCCGACACCTTGCGAAGGAGCTTCCCTGTCTACAACTTCCGGGTTAGAGTCGCCTTGTTCTTGAGCGGCAGCCCTCGCACGTGTCGTAGGACCTTCCCTCGGCATAACTGGCATCTTTAATCCTTCCAATCCCACTTCTGACACCAATTGTTACGGACGGGGTAACGGGATTGGAAAGAAACACCGAGTAGCACTGATGACACTTTATTCGACTTGACACACGACACGCCGTTTAATTCCGACGCAGACAGCACCAACACTAGCGTCTTTTGCACTGCACTTTTCACTGCACTTCACTGCACTTTACTGCACTATACTTTCACTTCACCTTTTTTTACTACTTCTTCTTTCTTCCTTTACTTCTTCCTTTTCTTCTTCACTTTACCACTTTTCAACTTAAACTGGCGCTTAGCGCGTCTACACAATTGTCTTTTCGTTATTCAATTGTTTTTCCATCTCCTGTCTCTTTTCAACCTTTCCATTCCTTCTTGAAGTTTCTAGAATTTTCTAATTTTTATTCGAAATATTTAATACAAATAATTCCGGTCCATACTTTCGACACCAAATTTACTTTTAATACAAATAGAACGAATTATCAATATGTAGAATCCAAACTAAGGGAGGGTGATATAAGGGGTGCGTCGAGACTCTTATTCAGCACTGATGTGGTGGCGCCCTGCTCTCCAAACACGCTTGCGGGTTTGAAGAGCAAGCATCCAGCGCCGATGGATGGCCTCTCTTTTCCTGATGCCCCGGATATGGATTCGGAGCATCTGATTACTACAGCCAAGGACGTGTTCGCAGCAGTTTGCTCCTTCCGGACTGGGTCGGCTGGTGGCCTCGACGCTCTAACACCACAACATCTCAAAGATCTTTTGTGTTCGAGCGCCGGGGAGGCTGGCGATGCACTCCTGAGGGAGCTGACTGCTCTCATGAATTTGATGCTCTCCGGCAATGTGAACGGTGCCATCACTGACATATTGTACGGAGCAAATTTATGCGCTCTTAACAAGAAGGATGGTGGCATTCGTCCCATTGCCGTAGGTTGCACATATAGGCGTATGGCAGCCAAGATATGTTGTAGATATTATAGCAACGATTTATCTGCTAAATTCCAACCCCTCCAATTAGGCTTTGGCTCAAAGGGGGGTTGTGAGGCTGCCATACATGCCCTGGCCACGTACCTTGGTTCTGGTAATGGAGAGGTCATCCTTAAGGTTGACATAAAGAATGCCTTCAACGCAGTGAATAGGGACACCTTGTTGTCAGAGGCAAAATTAGAAACCCCCAAAATTTATAAATTTCTTTCGCAATGTTACAGATATCCCTCAAAATTATTATACAAGGACAACCTATTGGAATCCGCAGTTGGATGTCAACAAGGTGACCCACTTGGACCAGTCATTTTTTGCTTAGCAATTCACCCAATTATTCGGCAGCTAAATTCAAAATTCAATGTATGGTTTTTAGACGACGGAACCCTTGGCGGAGACGCTGACATAGTACTGCAAGATTTGGCAATTCTAAAAGACAAATTTAAATCGATTGGTTTGGAGCTAAATTCAAGTAAGTGTGAGCTATTTCTAAATAAAATTGACGATGAAAAAAAGTCTTTGGTATTATCAAAATTTAATTGTTTGGCACCACACATTAAAATTTGTGACAAGAATTCTCTTCGCCTCCTTGGGTCTCCTATATTTGAAGAAGCCTACGAATCATTCGTAGATGAAAAGATTCAAAATTTTAGTGAAATTTCAGATCGCCTGCTAAAAATTAATATTCATTCGGCCTTTACAATTATTCGATATTGCCTTTTCGTTCCCAAATTTACGCATGCCTTGAGATCTTCACCGCTTTGGAAAAATATGAAATGTTTAGAAAAAATGGACCAAATTATTAAAAATACACTTAAAGAAATATTAAATGTGGATTTGAACGACCGAGCCTGGCTGCAAGCGTCTCTTCCTGTACGTCTGGGTGGGCTCGGCGTTCGCAAAATTTCTGATGTTAGTTTACCGGCGTTCCTGTCCTCGGTGCACAGCACGGAAGACTTAACCAGGCAAATATTAGCACCAACACTGGTTAATTCGGAAGTGCTGTGTAAAACCGATGCCGTGAACGCCTGGAAAATGGCTTGTCCAAGCTCTGCTTTGCCTACCAACCCATTCTCCCAAAGGCAGTGGGACGTGCCGCTTTGCAACACTGTGAGAGAAAATCTTATTTTATCATCTACAAGTGTTGCTGAGCGTGCTCGCTTGCTGGCTGTGGGAGAGTGGGAGTCTGGTCTTTGGCTTCAAGCGCTCCCGTCGTCCAACGTGGGCACAATGTTGGACGACACGACATTTCGCCTTGCCACTAGCCTCCGTTTAGGTGCTCCGTGTGTTTCTCCGCATCGTTGTCATTGTGGAGAAGCCGTCGATAGCCTCGGACACCATGGACTATCTTGCGGCAGAAGCGCGGGCCGAATGCCTCGTCACGCCTATCTTAATGACATCATCCGTCGCACTCTTGTCACCGCCGGAGTACCAGCCATACTTGAACCCAATGGTTTGGTACGCGACGATGGGAAGAGGCCCGACGGTATGTCATTGTTGCCTTGGAAGTTGGGTAGGCCTTTGGTATGGGACGCAACGTGCGTAGATACCCTAGCGCCATCACATCTTCCAAGTACAGCCAGCTGTGCCGGCGCTGCTGCTGCAAGCGCAGAAACCCTCAAGCGGCGAAAATACGGTAATTTAATAGGTAATTACGTATTTGAGCCGTTTGGGGTGGAGACGCTTGGTCCATGGGGTCCGAGCGCTCGTACGTTGTACAGAGAAATCGCCAAACGACTAATCGACGCTTCACGTGACCAGAAGGCTGGGCTGTATTTCGGCCAGCGTATCAGCATTGCCATCCAGCGTGGCAATGCTGCCAGCCTTCTGGGCACGTAACCAGTAGACAGCGATGCGGAGGAATTCTACGACGCCTAAACCTGTCTTGTAAATATGTAGGTACTTTGTATTTTACCCTCCCCTTTTTTGTACATATTTATTTTTTATGTATGTAAATAAATTCCATTGTATAATAAATTTAAGAATCCATTAGAGTATAGATGCATTTTCATATGTAAACAGTATATTTAAAAAATAAAATATTTAAATAATCTTTTTTTAAATATTTGCCAAATATTTATAAACATTTTCCAAATTTCATAAAAACCAAAATCCACATAACTTTTATGACTGGGATTTGAACCCACGCCATCAGAACGTGAACGAGATGCGTTATCCGCACGGCCATCGCCTTGTTGTCAACGGATGCTGAATTTGACAAACACTTGACAAAATGTATACGTCATCGAATTAAAAACTCATTTCCAAATAATAAAATAGTCTTCAAACCTCTTTGCTAATTACTGTTTCGTGACGACGGTTTGACATGACATCGGCCGTCACAATATAAATGAAATGATATGTATATAATACAAATAGTGATAATAAACCTAGGGAATCAAGGATGAGTGCGATAGCTGCAAACATACGTTTTGTCAAGTGAAGCTCATTTAAATTAGTTTGGCAAGATAAGTCTGAACTTTTATTTAGCATATCACGCTGCTTGTGAAATTTGATACACGACTGATTATGGTGATAATAAACGTGTTTCTTGTTTCTTCGTTTATAAAAACAAGGCTTAGCACGAGTGAATGAATCACCTAAATTGTTAAATGATTCCTTTAAAGGAATCTTAACGCCGCAGAGACGACCATCAGCTAGTCGTGATGTATTATTAACAATTTGTTCTGCACACTGTTTCTTTTCTAATGCATAACCAGATGACTTATGGCACACTCGTTCGAGTTGCCTAAAACGCGTTAATTGGTTTTGGGTGTCATCTAAGTTATTAAACTGTGTGGAACTATGTTGGTTGAAGTTGCAATACATAGGTGACGATTGTGTACCTATACAATTATTAAAGCCGCCGTTACTTGGGCCACTGACAATCCAACCAAGCTTAGTTTCACACAGTATGGGTTTCTTGTCCCCTAACATAATTCTACCTGACCCTAACAAGTTCCAAAATACATCAACTCCAATAACTAAATCAATGGAAGCCGGTTTGTGGCAATAAGGATCGGCTAAACAAATATTCGTCAGTACATCTAGTTGTAACTGCCTGCACGGCACATTATCCGTTATTGTAGGCAAAAAAAAACAAACTAAGTCGTTGCAATAATCCTCACACAAAGATTCAATACGTACACTACACATTTTATTTATGGGTGACGACGAATTATTAATTCCAAGCATTGATCTATTAATCTTATGGTAAGGTAAATTTAAGTGATTAAATAGCCATTCTGTAATTAGACAAGACGAACTCCCCGAATCAAGAAGAGCGCGGGCGATGTGTTCGACGTTGTTTATGTCTCTGCATTTCACTAATGCAGTGCATAACAAAACGTCGCCCGAGCTAGTCGTTTATGGTATATTATTATGCGCAGGGACATTAGCCGATAGTGTTACGGGACCGGTATTATTTACGATTGCACAATCATCTTCGCTCGCGTTCGCGTCGGTCGCACTCGCACCGATCGTATTGTTTACGCCGCGTTTTTGTAAGCTATCCACATCCACATTATGAATAAGTGTGTGGTGTTTGCGTGTGCAGATTTTACACCCTGCTCTCTTGCATTGCTTAGGATAGTGACCACGTCGGAAACAATTATAACACACTCTGTATTTCGGTAATAGTGCCAATCGCTCAGCTACACTTAATGCTAAAAACTGTGGACAAACATTAAGGTTATGATTACCGTTATACTTAGGACAATGTGCGCTGGAGTTAGACTCGTTAGTGTTATTCGGAGTAGAAATCACGGTCTTAAAGTTTGAAATGTTGTTACTATGTGTGTTATCTTTCCTTATGTGTGAAAAGCGGGAAACTTCTAACGTTTCCAACAAGTCGGCACGGTTCCTTAGGAATTCGATAAACTGATCAAATGTTACAGATTTATTTTTATCAAAAAGCCCTTTGCATTCCTCCCATTCACGGAATGTTTTTGAATCTAGTTTACGGCTAATAATATAAATTAATAATGTATCCCAACTTTGAACGGGTTCGCCTAGTGTACACAAAGCTCGAATGTTTTTGTTAAATTGATCAATCAATTGTTTAAGTGCTATTGGAGATTCCTTGGTGATAGGTTCGACATTGAATAATGAGGATATATGATTTTGTACAAGTATATTTGTTGTCGAACCTCTCACACAGGAGTTCCCAGGCCATAGCGTAGTTCTGAGATGAAAATTCTATAGACTGTATCACGACCGCAGCCGCCCCTTCCAGTGATGACCTTAGTTAACGAAATTTATTAATTTCATCAATATCGTCATTGCAATGAATGAGACTGGTGTATCACGGAACTCAAGCCAGTTATTGTATGATCCTGTAAATTTAGGTAACTTTATGGTGGGTAATTTGACTAACTGCCGTTTTGAACTGTGAACTGATTTGGAATCATCTTGTTCGGACTTTGAAAATATATTCAACATATTTTTTGCCTGTGCTAATAATCAATAGTAATTCGATTGTATTATTGTACGTTAAGTCATTTCGCTATCAATTTTATCTGCTAAACATTCTAACTGCAATTGAATCTCACTGAAATCGCTATACAATGATTCCAACCCTTCAACACGTAACTGTAGCTCCATTACCTTACAAGCGGTTAACTTAGATATACCTATTTAGGACCCCTAAATAGTTTCCAAAGACGGTTAGTCTGCCCTTGTAACTGCTACGCTTCTTTTTGAGATCTTTGATGTCGGTCATATTGGAAAGTGGGTGTGTCGTCCACCTTTTTTTTTGTTTTTGTTTTACGAGGTGGAAAATCCCTTCGGATCTCCGACTCTTGGGGGAAATAAGAGCCGGAGTATGTGGTGTTTCCACTAAAAACCACCTCGACTTCCGCCATGTACCCGTGTGTCGGAGGGTGGGGCATCACCAAAGCACTCGTCGCCATCCTCCGACGGGTATTGGCCCGCCAGATGGTCAGGCGGGCCCCGAACAAAACCCCCTTGGCGACGGATTAAGGTGTTGGACTCCGCCGCCAAAACGCCCAGCGGCCGCAGAGGATAGGGAGGACGGCAACGCAACACCGCATCTCCTCGTCCTCTGCGGCCCCACCGCGACGCATCGAATGGTGCGCCACCATTTGATCGCGGGAGATAGGGCGCGCGGCAACGCAAACCGACACGTCTCTTCTCCCGCGACCGCACCTGACTGCGAGGGACAGACAGAACTGTCCCCCGCACCCGCACCGTTGGACGCATCCTGCGCAGGCCCCTCCAAGCCCACGCGGAGCGTACCCTCCTGGATCCCTCTTAGCTTCACCGCGGGTGACCAATCCACGGTTACTGAGCCCCCCCACCACGACAAGGTGGAGATCCCACGGGGGGGGGGGGGGGGTGTCGTCGACCTGGAATTTTACAATTGATGGTTTTAATAATCTAATAATGATACTAATTTGTAACAATACTGTAATAAAGGTTCATAGCTTAATTTGCTGATTAATTGATAGAAAAATATAATTGATTGACTCGATTAAACAATTTGAAAATGAACAATGTAACTAATGATGTACCTACTAAGTGATGAAAAAAAATGTAAAGGTAGTAAATTTAAATTATAATAATCTACAAGGAAATGTTGTACGATTGAATTGTTATTTTAAAGAAACAATGTATTGGTTTCAATTGTAATACACTTTAGGCACCTATTTAACTAATGCAACAATTTTGTCACTGTGCTGTATGATTAAACACTTGTTAAATAATTCTGATTTGTATACAATATCCAACGAAATGTACTAATATAAAAATAAAACTTGTAGATTAAAACATATGCAAGTATAAAAATTTAAAAATGTTCGTTACTGACCTTGTACAATGTCACCTATTGTTAATAAATCTAAGATTTTTACCTAATTTTATGTTACCTATGAGTGTTGGGTTAGTAAATATAGTTGAACGTATTACATTTGACTTTTATTTCCAACTCCTGACTCCTCAATAATTATCTTCAACTCCTCTTCACACTCCTTAGGAAATGGCAGGTTCTTGAAGTTCTTATATCTCCGGGGACCAATATGTAGTGGACTGTAGGTTTTTCTGGTCAATTTCGACAACTCTTGAGGTATTAGAACTTCGGGGTGAGTAATTAAAATATTGACTGTTCGGTACAAGGGTTTAATGGCGAGTGAGAATGATTTGCAAATTTATTACATACGGTAGGCAAAGCGCCTTACACTATTTAATAGCAAACATTTGCAATACTATAAACTAACTAAAACTATCGAGACGCAGAAGCTCGAACAGGCATGATATAAAAAGGGAGACTATTTTGCAGGCGGTAAGCGCCTTGTGGCTAGAGGTACGTAGATGCCTTTTAACATCCTCAAATTTCAGTAAATTGTGCAAGCGAAGGAGTAATATAAGTTCTGCAGGTCTGGTCAAAAATTTGTTGTACAAACACTCAATGGACCACGTAGCCGCCATTCAACATGGTAAGGCTAGTGAAAAAAATGCATTGGCTCAGCTGGACAAACAGCTTAACATAATTTCTGAACAATGCGGCCTGTTTATCGACGACGAACACTTTTTCCTAGGTGCTACACCAGATGCATTATTCGAGAATGGCATTATCGAGGTGAAATGTCCCATCTCGGCCTTTGGAATGAATCCCGATGACGCTGTTAAAGCCAAAAAAATAAGTTTTGGAAAATACAAAATAATGAAATAACAATCAATAAAAACCACGATTGGTGGTATCAAGTACAAGGCCAACTCCATGTAACAAAAAAAGATTTTTGCATATTTGCTGTGTGGACAGGGCCTGGACAGCTGTTGAAAGTAGAGCATATAGCTAGGGATGATATTTTTTGGCAGACTAAAATGCTAAATAGACTTGTAAAATTCTATAATCTATGTCTTTTACATGAAATAGTCGATCCGAGAAAAACTCAATCAATGCCATTGAGCGACATAACATTTTAAATTATTTTTTGTAAATTTTTTAGGATGACTAAAAGGTCTCAGCACGGTTGTTGTGTAAAAATTTTAGTGCTTGGTTCTCTCTTTGCTAGACGATAAAAGGTATCTTAGCCTGTAGTCACTGTAACCTAGTATCCATTGGCCTCGAGCTTCAAAGCGAAAGCTGAGGATACAATTGGGAATAACGCTAGGATTGTCCTAGCGTTATTCCCAATTGTATCCTCAGCTCAGATAATGAGTTTGAGAAAGTTTTAAACGTTGCGTTGCATATGCATCTCAGTGACACATATATTGTACATATTGTTTATTACAAATTGATATTATAATTTTTTACCTTTATTATAATTAAACATTTAATAAACATAATTTTTTAATCTATATGTAGCTTAATCTAATCTTAATGTCTAAGTAGTATATGTACAAAAAACCGTAAAAAGAAATTAAAAATTGAAAATATTTACACGGTTTAGGCGTCGTAAAATGCCTCCGCATCAATGTCATCGGGTAACGTGCCCAGAAGGCTGGCAGCATTGCCACGCTGGATGGAAATGCTGATTCTCTGAGCAAAGAATAAACCAGCCTTCTGGTCACGTGAGACGTCGATTAAACGTTTCGAAATTTTCCGAAATAGTGAACGAGCGCTCGGACCCCATGAGCCTAGCGTTTCCACCCCAAACGGCTCAAACACGTAATTAGGTACTCACAAAATTACTGTATTTGCGCCATTTGAGGGTTTCCGCAGTTGCAGCAGCAGCGCCAGCATGGCCTGCCGTGCTTGGAACATGTGATGGCGCGAGGGTGTCTACGCAGGTTGCGTCCCACACCAAAGGCCTACCCGTTTGCCAAGGCAACAATGACATACCATCAGGTCTCTTACCGTCGTCGCGTACCAAACCATTTGGTTCAAGTACAGCTGGTACGCCAGACGCGACAAGAGCACGACGAATTATGTCATTCAGATGGGCGTGACGGGGAATTCTACCAGCGCTTCTGCTGCAAGATAGCCCATGGTGTCCGAGGCTATTGACGTCTTCTCCACAATGACAGCGATGCGGAGAAACACACGGAGCACCTAAACGAAGACAAGTGGCGATACGGAACGTCTCATCGTCCAACATGGTTCCAGTGTTGGACGATGGTAGTGCCTGAAGCCACAGACCCGATTCCCACTCTCCCACAGCCAGCAAGCGAGCACGCTCTGCAACATTAAAAGTTGTATCTAAAAGACTTTTCCTTACAATATCACAAAGCGGCGCGTCCCACTGTCTTTGGGAGAATAGGTGAATAGGCAAATCAGTGCTTGGACAAGCCATTTTCCATGCGTTTACAGCTTCGGTTTTGCACAGCACTTCTGAGTTAACTAGTGTAGGTGATAAAATTTTCCTAGTTAACGTCCGTCCCGTGCAGTGAACCGAAGGCAGAAACGCCGGTAAACTGACACTAGAAATTTTGCGTACACCAAGCCCACCCAGACGTATAGGCAATGACTCTTGTAGCCAGGCTCGGACTTCCAAGTCCACATTTAATATTCTCTTTAAAGTACTTTGGATAATTTTGTCGACTTGTCCTAAAAGTGCATATTTTTTCCAAAGTTGGGAAGATCCATGTGTGAATTTTGGGACGAAAAGACAATATCGAATAATAGTATAGGCCGAGTGAATATTAATATTGAATAGGCTGAAACTTAACAGAAATTTTGTATCTTTTCCTTTATGAAAGAATCGAAAGATTCTTCAAATACTGGAGAACCTAGGAGGTGAAGAGAGGTCTTATCAATAATTTTGATATTTGATGCCAAATTATTAAATTTAGATAGTATCGAAAGTCTTTTTGTAGAGTCTGTTGTATTTATAAACAGCTCACATTTACTAGAATTTAGTTCCAAGCCAATATATGCGAATTTATTTTTAGGAAGAGCTAAATCTTGTAATACAATATCTGGACCCCCTCCTAGGGTCCCGTCATCTAAAAACCATACATTAAATTTAGAATTTACTTGCCCAATAATGGGGTGTATTGCTAAACTAAAAATGACTGGTCCAAGAAGGTCACCTTGTTGACACCCGACTGCTGATTCCAAAAGCTTATCCTGATATAATAATTTTGTGGGGTACCTGTAACATTGCCAAAGAAATTTAAGAATTTTAGGGGTTTCTAATTTTGCTTGTGCCAACAAAGTGTCCCTATTCACTGAATTGAAGGCGTTTTTCAAGTCAACCTTCAAAATGACCTCTCCATCACCACTTCCAAGGTACGTAGAAAGGGCATGTATAGCAGCCTCGCAACCTCCTTTGGAACCAAAACCTAGTTGGAGGGGTTGGAATTTTTCCGATAGCTCCCTGCTGTAAAATTTACAGCATATCTTGGCTGCTATACGCCGATATGTGCAACCCACGCCAATGGGACGTATGCCACCATCCCTCTTGTTAAGGGCGCACAAGTTCGCCCCATACAAGATGTCAACGATGGCGTCGTCCACATTACCGGAGAGCATCATATTTATTAGCGCAGTCAACTCCATCAGAAGTGTATCGCCAGCCACCCCAGCACTGGCACACACAAGGTCTTTTAGGTGCTGGGGCGTCAGTGCATCGAGGCCCTCTGCCCAGCCACTTCGGAAGGAGCCAATCACTGCCAACACGTCCACGTCACACGTCACGGGAGCTTCAGGGAAGGAGAGATCGTCAATAGGCGCTGGATGCTTGCTCTTCAGACCCGCAAGCGTGTCTGGAGAGCAAGGCGCCACCACATCGCTACTGAAAAGGAGTCTAGAAGCGCCCCGTATATCGCCCTCCGTTAATTTAGATTCTACATATTGATAAAGCGTGTGACGTATGTCCGGTACCTATCGCGTCTACGTCACAGTACCGTCCATACGCTCGGCCAATCAGAGAAGGCCATCTTCCGCGCTCGCGAAGCCTGACCAAATATGGTCATGAACGGACTCCAACTCTGATGGAGGGCCCGGTATATAAAGGGGCCGACAGAGAGGCCGGCACCGCTACTCTAACGTCGCTTCTACTACATACCTACGCGTACCTACTGACCCTACGTCTTACATGTATCCTGATCCCAGCAGCTGGGTTGCAGGTCCACCTTAAGGCTTCGGGCTACTCTACCTAGACCGCTATACTACCCTGCACTGTCATCGACGTCACCTCTGCCGAAGAGTCTGGCCTGCCCTGCTCATCGCACTCAGACCGCCGGCGCCTGCCAGCTGAACCAACGGCATGCAAAGGATCTGCCCGCTACGCGCAGCCCTTCGAGCTCGAGCAACCTGCCCTGCACACTACCGGAGGGAACAGCGTTTATTTTCTAATCGTACTTACTATTTATTTATGTAATTAGATTAGATTCCTTTCTCCATACACATAAAACAATGTCACAATAGCATTATGTGTGAGTTAGGAAGATTTGGCCTATTTACTACGTGTATTTTCCTTAGTCGCCTCTTACCACACCCACAAAATGAACGCGGTATTGTAATGATACGCGGGGTAGTAACGCTTTGTATATACTTAACCCGTCAATACACAGATATGCTATCGTTGAATACACCTGCCTAGCTAAAACAGTTTCTCGATTTAGGAAAAAAATACATATAAAAATCATTGTTTCGTGTTTTATTTGTTACTAAAGGCCCTCACTTCAATTTACAGACATCATTCAGTTACAAAACTGTATGTGTAGTAACTATATTTCGAATAAATTATTTAATGGATCAAAATTGTTTCAACGATCTCTACGCTCGAAATTTATCTATGTGTGCGTCTACTTGCAAGAGCGGTGCACACAAACATAGAATTGCAGTGAATTTGCCTAAACTAACTAAATTTTTGTGCACGGCCTCTTAAGCGCCTACTAATATTCTTGGTGACACACGTAAATACGCATGTAACATAATTAGTCGTAGGTACGAACAAATACTTTCCTGCAAAATCGAATCAGAAATGAGGAGAACCGCAGGACAACCAAAGTCACAAACATAGCTTTCCGGAAATTCCGGTTAAGCTGAAGTGGCAATGGGTAGAGCACACAGAAATAAATAGTAATAGAACGGTGACATGGGCGTGGTGCGCGTGTCAAACTATTGCACTATAGCGCATATGTTTACACATGTTATACAACATTATACTGCCTGACAATCAGCAATAGTCAGTTTTTATATAAACAATAACATAATTTCATTTTCCACAGCTACATCACACACATACATCGATAATAATTCCTTAGTGTCCCCTCATTATCTATACGTCACTGTGGGCGGGGCTTGCTGAAATGTGGCACGCGCGAAATGTACGCGATGACGTGACATTCACCGTTCTATTACTATTTATTTCTGTGGTAGAGCACGTAGCTCGAAGAATCGATGGCAGGAGGGTTCTGGTGTGGCGACCACGTACAGGACGACGCAGCGGGGGTAGGGCTGCCGTAAGGTGGTCCGAGGATCCTTGTTGGTTTAACAATATTATGCAAAAGAGCTTCAAAATTATATATTTAACCTGAAGTATGGGTTAGTTTTAGTAAAAATACGTGAAAATATAATCTACGTTTGTTATTAAATATCTAGGAACATTCAAAATCAAAACATCGGGACAGTCTTTGGGTAGTTTTAAGTGTAGCTATGTATTTTGCTATTATGCAATTAAAAAAATAAAAGAAAACAAAATTAAACTTCTCTTTAATTCTAACATCAAGGAAATCAAAAAATAAAATCATCACTTCAGACAACTAATAACAAAAAATCTTACAACTGCTGTTTACGCTTAATATTATTGACAGTATTTTCTCTTAAAAATTCTACATGCATTTTCTGTCCTTTTTATGAGTGGTAGTGACTGGTCATCCACTGTTACCATATCACCTCATCATCCTCCTAGCGTTATCCCAGTTTCAACCTGGGGTCCGCTTACTAGTCTAACGGGATTTGGCTGAACATCAGCTTTTCCACAGAGTGACTGCCTGTCCGACCTCCGCAACCCGAAGGGATAGCAACATTCTATGGTTGAGACTATTGTCAGTTTATTAACTAGGTACTGACGCCTTACAGCGACTGTCAAAGATTTTAATAACAACCAGGACCGACTGGCGGCTTGACGAGCTCTCCGAGGCACGGGACAAGCGATAATTGATCATTCAATACGCACATAACTCCGAAAAGTCATTGATGCGCGCCGTGGATTCGAACCCGATACCCACTGCATGGCAGTCTGTTGGTATCTCCACTAGGCTATCGCTGCCTTACCATAATCACCTCATTATCAGCCTTTAACAGTCCACTGCTGGACTAGACCTCACCTTTGAGAGGAGAAATTGGCCTACTATACCACGCTGGCCAAAGGGGTTGGTATAGGGTTCGTATCAAGTTTTCCTTCTCTTACAGTGCTGTTCTCTACATAATCTGCTCCCTCTGTCAGCTCTTACGATACCCATGGGATGATATGGGGTGGTGACAATCCGTATTCATAATCCGTCACCACACGGACATATCACCCATTTGTTCATAATTTATACCGTAGTTATGGACGTGTAGCCTGACAGGCTACAGGTGATTTTTAAATAAAGATTAATCACATGTTTTTCATCGAATGACGCAACCTCGTCTTTTGTTGATCGTTTCGTTACCAAAACTGGAGCTAACGAGCAACTCAGGCATGGGGAGTAAGGGGAAATTCACAAAACTTAGAAACCAACATTCGTCCGGAGCCTGTGAGGCTACACGTCCATTCCTAAAAGGTTAAAAGATCACGAGAAGCGGTTGGAGGCGGGTGGCTTGGGAGTGGTATGTGTGGAGTACCTTTTCGAGGAGTGGATGTTTCTACGGTGACATGATAATAAAATAGATAAGTGGTTATCAAAACAAAAATAATTGAACATTTTGGTGCCTTATAAAATTCACACAGCAACCAACAGTAAAGTCATACATTCAAATGCGATTATGCGAGGACTCATTTTATTTTTTGACAAAAAGATTATTTTCTACATTTTATTAAAGTTATTTGTAAAGGGCTTTTTTTGTTTTAATTTATTTTGCTTCTTTAGTCGTAATAACTTTTATATTGCCATCGCTCCTCAAAATTTCACTTCGATCCAAAGTTATAAAGTGTGTGAAATTGACGTGCAAAGTTACAAAGCTACTTAGATATGCAAATAATAATAATGTCCTCCCGTCCGATTTCGGCAACGGCGGCTTGTCTATACATATAAAAGACTTGCCAACTGCACGGGACATATTATATTGCACAAGTGTGTGAACATACACAAGTGCACTCTCTATTCTCTCACTCTCAAAGTCCGATGGGTCGCACAAGCGACACGACCAGAGAGAGAATGGGCGGAGGACCAACGGCTTAACGTTCTGTCCGAGGCACGGGGGTGTGACACCGCCGACTCCCTGACTCCGAACTTTACAGAAAAACCCAATATCACTTTTTGTTCGACCCGAGAATCGAACCCGAGACCTCATGATCCGCAGTCGCTAACACTACCGCAGGACCACAGAGGCAGTCAAGATATGCAAATAGTTGTTTTTGTTCATAAAAGGTTTTCTTTTTTTGACGTGTTGTGATCAAGTTGTGATGAAACTTATGAGATTCGGTGGATTATAAAATATTGATGTTAGATTTACTAATTAATTTTAACGAAAGGATTTTCCTTAAAACTCATACATATTCATACATACAAATACTTACGCCCCTCGTGGTATCTCCACCTTGTCTAGGTAGGCTCAGTAACCGTGGGTGTCCAACCCACAATGAAGCTAAGCGGGATCCCGGAAGTGGACGCTCCACGTGGACTTGGGTGCGGCCTCCGTAGGATGCGTCCCAAGGTGCGGGTGCGGAGGACAGTTCTGTCTATCCCTCGCAGTCGGGTGCGGTCGCGGGAGGAGAGGCGTGTCGGTGTTGCATTGCCGCACGCCCTATCTCCCGAGACGAAATGGGGGCGCTTGCCCCCATTTTGGATTTGAAGCGTTGCGGTGGGCGTTCTAAATATGGTAAAGGAAAAGAGACATATTTTAAAAACAATTGAGAACAGAAGCGGGAAAATTTTGGGCCACTTGATACGACATGTCACTTTTATAAAGAACATCTTGGAAGGAAAAGTAGAAGGCAGAAGGGGTAGAGGAAGGCCAAGAAGGACATTCATAGATCAAGTGAAAGAAAAGGTAAAAGTCAACTCGTATCAAGAAGTCAAAGCACTGGCTGGAGATAGGATTTTATGAAAGGAACTCCACCGACAAGAGCTTGGCTCTTAAATTGAAGAGAGAGAGAGAGAGATGGGGCCGCAGAGGAAGAGGAGACGCGGTGTTGTCATGTTGCCGTCCTCCCTATCCTCTGCGGCCGTTTTAGTGCCCGCGGACGGCAAGCAATGGGGTTGCTCAGAATCTTGTCCATCCTAAAATCTACTTGAATACTTGTAAACAAATTCGACCAACTTTTTACATATTGTGTAAATTTCTCATATTATTATATAATTATTAATATTTTCACTGATAGCACATTTGTAACAGAACAGAAAAATAAGTTTTAAAACAATATTTAATGTAATGAGTACTAAGTCATTTCTTTTTCTACTGATAGCATAATTCTTCTAACGTTTCTCCAGTTAAAACCTAGGGTTCGCTCACTAGTCTAACAGGATTTGACTGAATATTAGCTTTTCCGCAGTGCGACTGCCCTCCTATGCACAGTGCGAGTGCTTATCTGACCTCAAATACCCAAGGGATAGCGATATTCCATGGTTTAGACTAGAACCAGTTTATTCAGTGCTATTGGACTCTCCATAATTACTGCCAAAGATCTTCATGACAACCGGGACCAACGGTTTATACGGGGCAACAATATAAAACGTACATTACCCCGAAAAGTCAGCGGTGCGCGCAGTGGATACGAACCTGGTGCCCTCTGCATGGTAAAATGTTATAACTGTCAATTTTGTTTTCTTTTTTTGAGTATAATAAATATATTATGTAATAATCATTTATGTGAATAATGTGTATAGCGAAAAATAAATAATTCTTTATCTTTAATTCTTTATCTTTAACAAAATACTTTTTAATATTCCACCACTGAAGCTGCATTGAGGCCAAAAGCATGAAGGTGCAGGCCAAGATATACTTTTCCGGTGATAGTTGGTGGATTGCCGGCTACAATTCAATAGTCAACCGGGTAACGCAAGGACGATGATGAGTAGGTATGAAATTCCAGGCAAGTGCTAGTATTGCTATAATAAATTTAGTAGGCGTAAAAAACTCAACCTATACTCCCGATTCCGTCTTATACACCGTCATTACCCTTCATAAAGAGTAGAGTGCCGGAGGCCCTATCCCCTATTCTTTCTCCCTCATCCCACTCCTTATCCTATTCCTTTTCCCAACCCCAAGGGGCGGCGACGCACTTGTGACACCTGTGGTGTTGCTTGTGCACATGGGCGGCGGCAATTGCTTACCATCAGGCGATCCGTCTGCTCGTTTGCCGCCTATTACTATAAAAAAAATATATACATACCGTCCCATGGCACGGGCCACTTCTTATTATGATAAGGGTAAGGCCATTGTCTACCACGCCGGCCAAGTGCGGATTGGCAGACTTCACATGTCTTTCGAGAACATTATGAAGAACTCCCAGACATGCAGGTTTCCTCACGATGTTTTCCTTCACTGAGCAAAGAGCTTAAGCAAGCGATAATTAACAACTTAATATGCACTTAACTTCGAAAATTCATTGGTGCGTGCCGTGGATTCGAACCCAAGGCTCTCTGCGTTGGAGTCTATCGGTCTCTCCACTCGGCTATCGCTGCGATTTTATTTTTGTATTTTAAATGTCAACAGAATAAAATCCTTTTCTTTTTATATGTAATAGGCGGCAAGCAAATAGAAGGATTGGTTGGTGGTAAGCTGCCTATGGCCACAAACAACACCAGAGGAGTCACAAGTGCGTTGCGCCCTTTGGAGTAGAAAAGAAGCAGAAGGGAGAATGAAAGAGAAGGAAAAAGGAATGAGGTCACCGGCACTCTCACTCATCGAACGCAACGCAACTGTATTGGTACTTTACGTCTATATTCTGTGAGAGGGTAGTATTTCTCCACTAGAGCAGCAAGGATACTTACGTTGAAACCTTGCACTTTTTAGAAATACATTTGACCAATATTTACCTACACCACACGTCACAGCTTCGTAATGTTACTAACCCATTTAACCATTATGTGTAATTTCATGTGTAATCTATACACATCAATAAAATTGGACTGTCTGTTTGTAATATTAAAATAACCGCTTTTTACTTAATGCATATGGATGTATACACGGTACATATACCGAAATGTAACTTTTTTAATTTTGTCTGTCTGTCTGTCTGTTGTCGCTTATCTCTGGAACGGCTGGACCGATTTTGACGAGACTTTCACTGGCGGATAGCTGATGTACCAAGGAGTAACTTAGGCTATAAACTAACCGGGCACGCGAAGTAGTTCCCTAAGGACGCGGGAAACAGTTAGTCGACAGCCAAAACCATTGGGTGCAAGAAGCTGAAATTTGGACAGACCGGGCGACCGTAGGGGTATACAAAGAAGAGATTTCTCGAGATTCCCGAAGAATGGGGCAGTAAAGCGAAATTGAAAAAATGTGCGGGCGTAGCTGCGGGCACGCTTCTATATATATAAAAGAAAGTCGTGTTAGTTACACTATTTATAACTCAAGAACAGCCGAACCGTTTTGGCTGATAATTGGTGGGGAGGTAGCTCAGAACTAGGAAAAACACATAGGATACAATAAAATGCAAAAAATAATCTGGGAGGGATTTTAGAGAGGGTCGAAGTTTGAAGGGACATACCTCCTACCTATTGACAGTAATAACGCATGCGCTGTAATAATTGAGTTGCTGCGCATGTGCTATATCTGTCAGTACTGTCACATTATACATTGACATAATCAAGGAGCAAGTATACATGGAGTGATAGCTTTAAGCATAAACAAGAAACCTCTCGTTATTTCTTTTTACTTGTATAAAAATTTCATATGTGTAACCGAGACAGATGTATTGTATTTATTACCTCTTGAAATACTCATGTTGCAATTTTTTCAAAAGAAGAAATGACTGTCAATAGTGATGTACTCATGCGTTAATCTTTTATTGGTATTGGTATATAATTCGGTATGTAGAGACAAGATAAGCATTTGATTAAGTAATATACCAGTAGTATATTATTTTACGAGCTTTTATTTAGAGTATAGTACTTACTTAGGTGCCTTCAAAGAAACAAATACTGTAAAAAGATATGATTAATCATATCTTATTATTACCTCTCTTTTTACAGTATTTAGGAAAGTAATTGAAAAAAAAGTCTAAATAGTCAAAATCAATTATTTATACCGCAAAGTAATGCACACGATAACTGCCCGGCAGGTCTGATACTATATGTATTACCGAAATGGGATGTACATGGGCGGAAACAGTTAACATTTACGAACAATATTTTCATCCTGAGTTCCAGAAGTGCAAGCCATGTTCACTCTTGAAGCTTTACTATCGCTTCTAAAAATAAGGTTTCGTTATTTCGGACATTTCTGAAAATTACAACACAAATCTCTTTATGATATACCTACATATATGTATATATGATTACTATAGCATATTTTAACAGTTGCAATGTTGGTATATATTGATTGAAAAAAAATATAAGTTAAAAATAATAAAGTAGAAGTACAAATCTCAGTATTAGATACCTGGTTAGTAAAAATAGTAGGCACAGCATAAGAATGCAATACTTTTCTTTGAAATCCTTCTTGATAACAAGCAGACACAAAATCAAGCGAACAAAGTTTAGAGGAATTAGACTGTTGCCATTCTCCCTTTCTCATATTTCGGACCCAATTTAGTTTCTAAAGAAAGACATAAAAGACATAAAGACATATTTATTTCTGCATTTTGGTTGTTTACAACACTTATACATGTCAAAACCCTATTCTAGATGAAGCTGGCTTTTCCTAGCTAAATGACTTCTTGAGAAGAAAGGCCGAAACAAACTCAGAGTCATTGCTTTTTTTGTCATTTTATCTCTTCGTTTATATTTTTTTGAAGTCCAGACATAATAGGTTTAGATGCGAGTACAATGCAGGATATCATCTGACGCTTATAACTGACTCAGCCCGCTGATGGCCCGCATTCAACAGCCATCGTACGGCTCAACCTTGATTGAGGGAGCCAGCACGACCTGAATCATTATGCCTCCACGCCATCAGTAGGTGTATGCATAAGCATGCCAGCCTAAGCCACCAGACAGGTTGCCACTAATATTAGTTGAAAAGTTTACAAATTCCCGCATTGTACTTGCTCCTTACATTTTATCATAAGTTTGAGTACATGTTGTAAACAATAATATTAAAAATTATACAATAACATGTCATCTAATTAAAATGTCACTAAATAAATAATAATAATTAAATGTCAATTTGAAAATGTCAAAAAAAAGGAATTATAATTATATAAAATTATTAAATGTCACTTGAGTTATTGGAAATGTCAAACATAAATAAAATAATAGAATGTCAATTTGGAAATGTCAAAAGCATAATACAATAATTACTATAAAAGTAAATAAAAATAATTTGATGTCATTTTAGAATGTCAGAATATAAATAATAACAAAATAGATAAATTACAAATGTCAAATATTCATAATTTTATACTATTTACATGACATTTTAGCCTGCGTGTAAATTGGAGAAACTCAACCCCAGGCATTCTTGTCTTCTAAGTAATCTTTTACTGAGTAGTATGCTTTGGAACACAAACTCTGCTTAACAAATACTTTGAACTTATTTAAACTTAATGCCTGAATACTGCCTGGAATTTTGTTGTAGAAGCGTATACTTTGACACTTATACGAGTTACTGTTTTTTTGCAGTCTAGTTAAAGGTAGCACTAGTTTATTTTTATTTCGTGTATTTATACTATGCATGTCGCTTATTTTCGAAAACATATTTATATTTTTCCTAACGTATATCAAGTTTTCATAAATATATTGAGATGCGACAGTCATTATTTTAATTTCCTTAAATTTTTCCCTCAGAGAATGCCTTGATCCAAGACTGTAAATTGCACGAATAGCTCGCTTCTGCAGTACAAACACTGTTTGAATGTCAGCTGCATTGCCCCATAATAAAATGCCGTATGACATTATACTGTGAAAATAACTGAAATATACTATTCTGGCTGTATCTATATCAGCTAACTGACGAATCTTATAAACCGCGTACGCTGCAGAGCTAAGTCTATTCGACAACTTACTTATGTGTGGGCCCCACTGTAACTTAGAATCTAAAGTTATGCCTAAGAAAACGGTGTTATCTATAAGATCCAACTCTTCTCCATTCATCCGTATATTGGTTTCAACTTGTTTTACGTTAGGTGTGGAAAATCTAATACATTTTGTTTTTCTTTCGTTTAAAAGTAAATTATTAGCACTAAACCAATTAACTACTTCAGAGAGAGCGTCATTTACATCGTCATTAGTTGATTGCTGTCGTCTTAGCTTAAATATAAGTGATGTATCATCAGCAAATAACACTATCTCTTCATTGTTTTTCATAATATATGGCAGATCATTAATATATATAAGAAAGAGGAATGGACCAAGAATTGAACCTTGCGGCACTCCCATTGTGACCACTGAACCCATAGAACGTTTTCCATTAACATCTACTCTCTGTATCCTGTTACTTAAATACGAAATTAAAAGATCTAAAGCAGTGTTCTTAACTCCATAGTGATGTAGTTTCCTGATCAATGTTTCATGAAAAACACAATCAAATGCCTTTCAAACCTTCATTCTTTGGAAATCTACAAAAAATTACAATTAATAACCAATTATTCAAATTATAATCTTTCAGAAACTGGTTTTCTAACTGACAATTGTATTACAACACTATCCTCATATTTTTTATCGAAATATTTCTATTATATTTATTTCATTGTGACTATTGGAATAAAAATATGTGTCAACGGTGTTCATTATCTTTATCTTTAAGTATAAGCTTTACAAATATCATTGTAAAATTATTACGACAGATATCTACAATTTTACATAATATGACTTACCGGTGGTAAGATATTTTTTGACCATTTTCGGTCAATAGTCCCATTTGGCTTTTACATCCGACGGCATTACAAACTATGGTCATTTTTTAATGTTATGAAGTGGTCATAACTACAATTGTAATATTTTGTAGCAATTAAAATTGCAATTTATTTCGACACGGCTTTCACTCCAGCTGGACGAACATCGACATGACATAACATTTTTCTTGGCATATGTCATTCAAGGCTGAATAAAAGCTCTATGGCTATAAAGAGAAAAGAGATGCATATACGTTTTCTACTCATTTTGAAATGCTCCCTCCATGTATACTTGCTCCTTGGACATAATTATGATGCACTGTCATTCGTTCGCTTTTAAGGTTCGCTTACTTAATTAAACTAATAATAATTATTGTAACAGCCTTGGCTAATCCCTACTAATATTAGGTACTAGCTGTGCCCGCGGCTTCGCCCGCGTGTAAATCGGTATCCCTTAAATATCCCTTTCTGTGGCCTTGATAATATAAAATAACACAATGATCGGTTGATGAAACTCACACTCATATTTAAGTTTCTTACTTATTGTATTAGAAAAGTAGTAACCTGTACCTGCCACCTAAATTCTTAGCTCTTTCTTTTAATAAATACTATCTGGCCGGATTACATGATTATTAGTTAATTTGAATCTTTGACCTCAAAAAGTAACACTCGAATAGTAAGTCTACGATGCTCTACTATCTATACTATTCTATACTAATATAATAAAGCGGAAGAGTTTGATTGTTTGTTTGTTTGAACGCGCTAATCTCAGGAACTACCGGTCAGATCTGAAAAAATATTTTTGTATACGATAGCCCAGTTATTCCGGAAGGCTATAGGCTATATAACATAACGCTTCGACCCTTTGGGGCCGGGCAAAAGGCTAAAAAGGCTAAAAAATAATGTCGGCTAATCTCAGGAACTAACAGTCGGATTTAAAAAATTGTTATTGCCTATGATAGCCCAATTATTCCGAAAGGCTATAGACTACATAAAATTACGCCACAACTTTTAGGGGCCAAACAAAAATAATAAAATTGTCAAACGAGAAGGGGGAGGGTTGGGTCGAAGGCAAAAAAAGGCTAAACGAATAAGATACAATCTATATGGGTATCGTTTTCGAGATTTTCGGGACGCTGATTAATAATATGAAATTTATTTAGTGATCCAAGATGGCGGACGGGAAATCAAAGATGGCGATTCATGAGAAAATTAAAAAATTAAATATGGAGAAAATTAAAAAAATCGATATTATAAGGGATGGAGAATCCAAATACAACATCTATTTCGTAATCAAAGATGGCGGATAGGAAATCAAAATTGGCGGACGGGATTTTTTTTAAGTCGATATGGGTATCGTCTCCGATGTTTAAAGGGATGGGGAATCCAAATACAACATCTATTTCGTGATTCAAGATGGCGGATGGGAAATCAAAGATGGCGGATGGGAAAATTTAAAAAATCAATATGGGTATCGTCTCTGATGATTTAAGGGATGGTGAATCCAAATACAACATCTATTTCGTGATCAAAGATGGCGGATAGGAAATCAAAGATGGCGGACGGGATTTTTTTTTTAAGTCGATATGGGTATCGTCTCCGATATTTTAATTCAAATTATAAGTATAAAAATCTATGTTTGTTTGTTCATCATTTATAGACTCTGAAATGAGAGATCAAGCGCTTAGTCAATGGTAACTTTGGAAAAGGGGCTTAAAAAAAAGGGAATTAAATAAAAACTCTTAAAAGGCGATACGGAGTTCGCTGGGTCAGCTAGTTAGTTATATATAATTTATAATAATTTCTACCACATTCACACAACACCATCTAGTCCCAAACTAAGCAGAGCTTGTACTATGGGTACTAGGTAATGGATAAACATACATATATACTATTTTTTTTGTAAATACATACATATTATACAGTCTGACTGCGCTCAAAGGCGGACGTGTCGCGTAAATAATTTTTATATTATTGTTTCGCGCGGCGCGAGCCGACGCTCGCAATTTTTATCGCCATGAGTGATAAACTTGTGGTGAACGAGTTGCTGGCGTTCCTGCAGCAGAAGCTGGATGTCGTGGACGAAGTGTTGGCTATCCAGATCTGTGCAACGAACTTCAGCGAGGAGGACATTGCGGCTGCTAAGCTGCTTGTATACAGGTCGCTAAATAAATGTGACCAGATGGTGTCCCGCAGGCGTGACGGGACAAAGAAAAGCCTACAAGACATCATCACGCTACTCAAAGAGACCCGACGTGCCGACGTTTGTGGCGAGGGACTTAAACAAGTTACCTCCTGTCACTATCGACCACGTCGATGTTACAAGCCTTTTGAAGGACTTAGTTTTTCTGAAGGCAAGTTTAGCGGATGTACACAAGAAGTTGGAGACATCTGAAGATACCGTCGCAATCTTGCGCACGGAGTTGGACGACTTACGTAAGGTTGTCGATTTAAGTGGGTCACCGGCGCGTAGTAACATCAACACGCGCCGAGGTGCATGCGGTTCTGTCGCCGCGTAAGATTGTGACTGCTGAGTGCGCTACACAAGCGCCCCGCAGCCCTGCCCCCGTCCCCGCGACTTCTCCGTGTATTGCCGCGCGACCTACATCAATAAAGGCTCAGCAGGAAACTGCGAGCACCCCCGTAGCTGCGAAGTCCAAGCCGGAAAAGGCGAAAAAACAGGCTGACGTAGTAGATGATGGTTTTGTGACGGTGCAGAGGAGGAAGCGTCGTCAGAAGACCGTCAAGAACTGTTGCGGCACGGCTCCTGTGGAGCCTGGTGCAACCTTGCGCGCTGCCGCGCCGAACACACCCGTGTACATCTCTCGCCTGCACTACACCACTAAGGCGGAGGACATCGCGGAGTACGTGCGCCAAAAGTCAAACTACATGCCGAGAGTACAGCTGCTGGAGTCGCGACGCAACGTCAACTTCAAGGCGTTTGTGGTGCGGATCCCGACGTGCTTTCTGCCTGTTGTTATGAAGGAGGACTTTTGGCCGAAAGGTGTCGTGTTCCGTCGCTTCCGCGGACAAGTGCCACCAGAACGCACAACATTATCGTGGCCGTAGATAAGTGAAGATATTTTAACATAGTATATTTCAATTATTTACTAACAAAAATTGTATATTGTATGTATGTTAGTATGTAAGGTATGTATCTTAATAAAAAAATATGTATGTCAAACCATTGTCCAGTACCCTTATCACAAGCTATGCTTAGTTTGGGACTAGATGGTGATGCAAGTAATATATGTATTGTGTATTTACTTATTTAAATAAATTGATTTGATTTGAAAAAATTGATTTGATATTATATATAGAAACACCCAGACCAAGACAAACATCCATGTTCATGCACACAAATTTTTGACTTGAGCGGAAATCGAACCCGCGACCTTCAGCGTAGCAGTCGCTTACACTCCCGCTACACCAACCGGCCGTCAAATATAAATATAAACTTGCTAAGCTATTATACACTTAACCGGTTATTTACGGCATAAGACAAGGAAACTACTTATCGGAAATCAAAACCCATAGTTGTTTTTCATCACTCGTTTAACCAATAAAAATCACGTGTTTGTACACGGTAATTTTCGAATATAGATATAATAAACAAGTAGATATGCACTGTAAAATGTATCAGATACCTGTGTCGCCAGTTTGCCCCTTCCACGCGGCTGCTACTACACGTGTAGTTCACTAAAAGCAATATAAAAACCGCAGTCACGCACACACTCGCATTTTTTTTATTAAAGCTTCCAAAAGCTCAATTATAAACCTTATCCTATCGAAAATAGCGTGTATTTACCAAGCAACGTTCAACTTACTCACACAAAAATATCGGCCACCATCGTTGTGCTGTATAAAAGTATTGTACACTAATTCGTTGCAAGAAGCAGCGGCCGTACTATGCGATGCATTCCCATAATAAAGTATCGTTTGGTCATAACTAACACATTACGCAGTACATACCTTGCGAATCGAACGCGTTAAAAAACGCTTCCTCTGGCACGTAGCATTCTCCGCAGGTATGTCAAAAAAATTACCATCTTACATAAGCAAACTAAACCACTTCACGTTGAGCAGCCTTGAGAAGCGTAGATGCTATAATGATGCAGTATTTGGGTGCAAAATATTAAAAAAGAACATTGACTGTTCTAATCTGCTTAAGATCTTTAAATTCCGAGCCCCCGCAAGGGTCCCACGCAGCTCAATCACTCCACTCTGCCCTCCTCTTCGACGAACTGTTTTAGGAAGCAACTCACCATATGCAAGAATTTGTAGGACCATAAACAGCTGCAGCGATAAAATTGATATACACCATGATTCAATCGCGACACTCAAATCGAAGATCATGGCCTTCTTGTAAAATGGCTTGTACTGTAGTTGTCTAATGTTGTTGTTCGTAGGTTCATTGCTTCACATTGTTATTATTTATTGTCTATCTATTATAACTTGTATTTCTGTTTCATTATATGTGTTATCATATATATATTTCGCAAAACTATGTTTGTATAGTCTCAATGCACATCTATAATATCAGCGTGTAACTGCATACTTAGGTTAGCTTAATTAACACTTATATTTTACTCATGCGGTGATCACCTGTAAGTGATTGTTACACTCGCACTGTTACCTACTAATATTGTTGCTGTAAAAGTTCTTTTCGTGTAAACAATTGTTGGTGATCCAAATAAAGAAAATAAAATAAATAACTAAATTGCTTGTCCAGTTACTTCGCCACACACTTAGTAGTAGTTAAAGAGCAATGTATTTATTGAAAAATAATACAGTCGTTGTGATATTTCAAAACAATTATGACAAAATATGTTTGCGATATGACCATTTTCGGCATCTCGCGCAAACACCGACCCGTCCACTTGGCACTTCTCCTCTTATTTATATTTCTATGTTTTTGAAACTATGCTAACAATCAATATTATTATACGTATTTTACCTTATTACTTCTAGTATTAAAGATAGGCAGATATTTTTTAAGCAATTTATCCACTAGATATAAATCCTATCTCTTGTGTCGCGACTTAAAAGGCATTCAATCAACGGTTACATCTGTCTACAGCTTTTTGCAGTCCACTGTTATACCTCTCCTAATGTACACGCGGCATACTTTACCACGCTGGCAAGACGGTTCGGTACAGATTTTGATGTCGAGTTTTCCGTCTCTTCGCAAAGATACTATTTGCTTCGTTTACTTTCCTAAGACTGCCTCCGTGCTCCAGTGGATAGCGTATGCGACTGCTGATTGGTCCCGGGTTTGATTCCCGGCTCGGAATGTGAAAGTGTTACTGGATTTTGCCAAATTCTCAGTAGCAGCACGGAGTCTGGTGATGTACCCGGTAACGGCAATAGGCTCGCCCCCTATTACGTGGGACCTAAAATCCATGGCGAAAAGTGGGTGTAACACCAAATAACACCTCTGCGTACCCCTTCGGGGATACAGGTGAGAGTCTATAAAAAATATAAAAAAAAATACTTTTCCAAGTCACCTCTGAGCTAGGGAAATTTGGTATTCTTAATCCGTCTCCACATGCAATAAGAACACAAGTATACTTAAATCAGACTATTTGTGAATCATACAAAGTGTTGTCTCGAGTCAGGTTCGAATTCGTGACACTCGGCGTAGTACTAAGCGGTGAGGCAAACGCTAAAACTACTACGACATCCACGCAGTCATCAAGAACCGCTAAACTACCGTAAGGTCGAAAAATCTGTAAATTTGATAACCTACTTTTTTAAGTCGGTCTAGAAACAAAGATTTAACAGTAGGGATTTTACGTACCACCTGCTACTTGGTCTCTTATAGGTTAATAAAAGATAAAAATATTTTAACTACATATTTATATATGTAAGTGGCGCTAGCCCAGTGGTGTACGTAAATGACTGCCGAGACGATGGTCTCGGGTTCGATCCCCAGGTACCCCGCGCACACACCTCTGACTTTTCGAAGTTATGTGTGTATTAACAATGTAAATTATCGCTTGCTTAATAATGTGCCCGGCAGATGACAATAGGCTCGCCCCCTATTACATTGGGACCTAAACATAACTGGCGAAATGTGGGTGTGCAATACACCTCTGCCTACCCCTTCGGGGATAAAAGGCGTGAAGTTATGTTATGTTAATGTTTTATATTTATATATTAGGTACGTCGTTGATTTGCTTAGTAAACGTATATAATTAATAATTAATGTCGCTATAGTTTTTTAAAGTTCTATAACCGGTAGTTATGTAAATTAAGGACTTAATGGTTCACTCACACTTTATGGATCGTGCGTTAAATTTGACATCATTTAATATCTTCTTGGGTTTACGCGAATGTTACACATTGGAATAAAAATTCTGTAGAATTTGAAACATCGGCTAGTAATAAATAAAAAATGTAGTTTCTAGATCATTCGGTTTCAATGTAATAACTCAGTGAAACCAATATATCGCGACAAAATCCGTAAACTGTAGTTTGATATAATTTTTTATGATATTTGGTCCTTAGAAACACTTTGTCAAATACGTGCCGAGCCTAGATTTTTAGAAAAAGTTACACTTAGAGCTTGTCATGAGAAATTTCAATGATATATTTTAAAATAAGGGCCAAACATTTTACTAGATTTAGTCTCAGATGTTTTAAAATTATTAGCTCAGGTTTATATATAGTCAAAGTCAAAATCCTTTATTAATTTAGATCAAAAAGTAACACTTATGAACATCACATTTAAAAACAATTACTGAAAGCTTCTACTTTTACAGCCACGTTCGCAAAGCAAGGGCATAGAACCCCGAGATGAAACTCATGGTCACTTTTTTATCGCCAGGTTTTGCAAAATATATAACAATTTCAATTTTGTAAGGTGCTGCAATTATTACACCTTCTATATCGCTTGTATATATTTAGTCTACATAATACTCAAGTATAAACCTGCTTCAATATAATGCTCAGAACCATAATGACTATAATGAAGTTAAATATAAAAAAAATTTAACACAAGCTCGTAACACCGACATAATAATATAAAATAATAATTATACTACCTACCTATAGGCTTTTAATATTTTTTCCACTTTATTCAATGTTTCATCATTGTCTTGCCCTGGTCCCAATTTATGTTTATGGCATCTAATTCTCACGACCATATAATCCCAAGCTAGACAGAGCCGGTTTAACGTTAACCAGTTTAGTGCTAAACATAATTATCTTCTGTATATATAAAATCCTTGCGTATCTTACTGACTGACAGACAAGTTACAGGCAAAACTATTAAGCGCAAGAACCTGAAATTTGGCATGTATGTTCCTTAGGGACCGTAAGGTACTAAGGAGGGATTTCCCAACATTCCCACGGGATCGGGCAAAACGGGTAACGGATAAAAAATGGGCAGGCGTAGCGGGCATCCTCTAGTATATAATATATCCAAAATACACGTAAAATAACAGATAAATTACAGCCAGATATAGATCAAATCGTCGTACTCATCACATAAATTCTATGTATAGGTAATGGATGTAATTATGCTTATTGTATTAAAATAACTTTAAGTGTCCATAAACATTTGATCACTACACAATCAAACTCTTGTCATTTTCAGTCTGTGAATCCTAAGGTTGCCTGGAAAATGGAAAATTGCACTTTGCGATAAGGCCGCCCTTGTGCCTTTACTATTTGTATACATTTAATATATAGGTATACCTAATTTGTACCATCTGTATTTTCACTATACAATATATGTATATAAGCCTTTTTAAGGGTGGAAATTGAACCCACGATCACCTACTCAGCAATCAGGTTCACTAAACAAACTAATGGACGCGTCGCGTTACATGTCTTTATAAAACATCAGGTCTGAATGAAGTATTACAACATTTTTGTGCGCGTTATGCAAATATTATACATAATATACGAGTAGATAAGTGTATATTTTTTGAACCGGTCAAAACTTATTATGTTAGTATTTTACGGACTAACACAAGAGTTACACTATAAATAAGTTGTTTTATACACAATACATTTTATTTAAATATTAAATTGGATTAGGTCCCTTTACCAATGTAAATTGAAACTGACCATCGTAATTTACTACCAAACTTAAATTGACCATTTTAAAAAAGATATTTTTTGTAGTTTTTATATTTAACTGGTAAATATTAAAATTAAAATATGGAGTCGTATCCAGAACACAAGCTCTTAACGTTACCTGCGAATGGTATAAAGGAAATCAGGAAGATACACAATCTGCATAAGCCGGGCAGACTAGAAGAAGCACTTGACATTTTGGAAAAATGGATCCAAAAGGAACCTCATATTCTGAAAAAGGATTTTGGTAAGCACGTTTTAAATATTTCGTGACGTTATAAGTTATATTTATCTGTATATTAAAAAATACTAATTAGGTACATACAAATTACAACGCCCATTCGAAACTACTGCGGGATAGAAGCTGTAATTTGGCATGTAAGCATTCGAAACTACTGCAGGATAGAAGCTGTAATTTGGCATGTAAGCTTCACCGGGAGTTCACTAAGAGAGGATATTTGGATTTGAATTCTCACCCTAACACGGTACAATAGTCCCAAGCGGGCAAAACCGAGGACAAAGTCTAGCTATGAATATTTCAGGACATAGAAATATTTCGTGTATTAAATGTTTTTTTTTATTTTCATACTTTTTTAGGTTTTAGGGACCCTATTACTAAGCCTCCGCTGTCTGTCTGTCAGCAGGCTATATCTCATAAACCGTGATAGCTAGAAAGCAGAAATTTTCACAAATTATGTATTTCTGTTGCCGCTATATAACCAATACAAAAAAATGAAAATATTAAGAGGGGATCCCATACAAATAAACGTGCTTTTTTCGTATTTTTATCAATATTCCTAAGTTCCTAACGGTAACAGGTAGACGCTTTAAATACACATTTTTACAGAATATGTAATTGTATATTACCTTTCAAAATAAATAATTGAATAAAAATAAAGTAAATATTAAAGGGGAGCTCCACTACAACAAACGTTAATTTTACGCATTTTTTATCGATCTTAATAAACAGATAGTAACTTAAGAAATATTTAAGTATACATACAACAAACGTGATTTTCTTTTAAAAATGATTGAACGGAACCCTTCGTGCGCGAGTCCGACTCACACTTGGTCAGTTTTTTAAATAGATTTGATTTCTAGCTTGGAATAGTGGTAGTAGTACGAATACTTTGTATTGTCTATGTTGTGTGTTGCTTCAAATTTGTAAGTGCTAAAAATGCGATATAAGTACTAAATGATCGCAAGATTAACATCTATAATAATTACTTACCAACAGATAACAATATTTACTAACAGTATTTTTGGAACGAAACCTTTTGAAAGAGACTGGATCTTGCAAAACAGGGCATCCTAGTGCCGGATCCAGGGTCATTTTGTAAAACTTTTTGAAGGAAATAAAGAAATTATTAATTTATTTATTTATACATTCTCATTATTTCTTTTGCTATATTTTCTTGCAAAATAAAGCGAAATTACTTGTAACATAAAAAATACTAAAATAATCTTCTTATCACTATCCCAGTTGCATCCCGAGTCTGGTTACTAGTCTAACCGGATTGGACTATATAATTAGCTTTTTCACAAAGTGACCTACAGCCGTCTGACCTCCGCAACCCAAAGGGATAGCAATATGCCATGTTTTAGACTAATGTCAGTTTATTCAGTACTGACACTCCATAACGACTGTCATAGTTCTTCATGACAGCCAGGATCGACGGCTTAAAATACTTTCAGGGCGCAAGGCAAGCGATAACAAATTTAATAAATCAATGAATTAAATTCATACTCGACAACCTCAAAGACGATAACTTCTGCATAGCAGTTCTCCATTCTAAAACAATTTAAATTATAATTTACCTTATAATGTGTACATAGGTATAAAAATATTTCAATCTTATACCCTTTAAATGTCAATTGACATTCATACTACGAGTATATATAGAGCGATGTAACAGGTTTTCCTCAAGGGGATCTAAACATAGTTCATGGTCAAATAAAACAACCACGCTCTTGGTCTCACGCAAATTGTCTTATAAATATCTCTTAAGGCCTTGCCACACGGCATAATTTTACCACTGATCAAATTTTAAATCGAATTGGCTTTGCCCGTCTACACGACACAATCAAATCACAGATTTTCATTCCGTCCAAACGATAGGTTAAAAACTGGTGGTACCGCCCACCCGATGAACTTGAGTTGGACGACTGGCGTCTACACGTCACGATTTCATCGAGCGATTAAGTCAAGTTGGACGTAAAATTGTGCCGTGTGGCAAGGCCTTTAGTCAACCAAAGGAAACAAGAAATAAAAAATGTTCAGATTTTACTATAGAAAGTGATAATATTGAATATTGGCTGTTGCCTGAATATTTGTATTGTATCAAAATTATCAGTATTTCAAACAAAATTCGAACCTCCATTTCACCCCTTTAGGATGGATTTGCAAAATAAACGGGGTTTAAATATTACAAAAAAGCCATTCTTAGTGGATAATTGCATCTTAAATGGAACCAATTAACTGTCCAAAGTTCATAAGCTAGATTCAGTGGTTTAGGCATTGCAATTTAGACGTTAGTCATCAAGCATTAGTAAATGCTTCCCATATCTGTATAGTGGCTTGAACGGCTGGACCGATTTTAACGGGACGGTTTCACTGGCGGATAGCTGGTGTACCAAGGAGTAACTTAGGCTATAAATTAACCGGGTACGCGAAGTAGCTCCCTCAGGACGCGGGTGAAACTGCGGGAAACAGCTAGTATATGTGATTATGATGAGCAGGAATGTTTCAGACCGAGCATACTTAGAGAAGACCCTGATAATAGGAAAAGGATCAGTAGAAAAAGCCAAAAAGCAAATAGATAGCCTGTGCACCATGAAAACATTGCTGCCGCAGTTTTTTTGTGTATCCAATATCAGAGTAGAATTACAGGAAGTGCTAAAAATGGCGTAAGTAGTAAATCAAATACTTCTCTATGCTTTTGTAAACTAAATGTTATTCAATAAGTGGAAGGCGCTGGCACCTGTAATACAATGTCTCATTAGTACAGGTGTCACCGTTTCATCGTGTTTTGTGCAACGTTTTATAAAAGTGTAAATGACCTAATCATCTGTTGTAATGTTTTTGTGATTTTTAAGGACAAATAAACTATTATTATTATTATTATTATTCTTTCTTCTTGCCGTGCGATGAGGCCAATTCTGGTATTGACCTACTGATTATTGTCCCAAAAAAAAGAGGATCTTTTGAAACAGAGAACATTTCATAAGATACAATAGAGCTAAGTGAATCTTCACTTAGCTCTATTGTATTGATCTCTAAATAGTTATTTTTTTAAATCGACTTTCATAAGCATCACATTGTGACCTAAGTGATAATGGATATTGACGTGCCTTAATGTCTCAAGTAAGGAAACAATCATTATCTGTCAAACAAAGCCGTCGAAATAAAGTGCTTAGGTTTCCTAGTATAAATCATAACCTTATATTTATTGACTTTGACTTTCTTACCTTTCTTAATAGACCGCAAAGTTAAGCAACATTAACACATGGTCGGTCTATAGACTCTTTCACCACAAAAAAAAACTTCACATTAATTGCAACACTTTGTAACAACATAATTATTTTAAGAAACATTTCCACACTATTTTTTCTTAATTTAAGATCTTTGTGTTGTTCATGTTGCAGAATTTCAATTTTGATTATTTTTCAGATGGATGGTGCCATTACCAAAAGTCACCAAAGATTTTTACAGGGTATTAATGGTAAAAATCAACGAGAATAACTTTACAGAGAAAATCTTTTTAGAGTACTTTCAATATAATGTCGTTGTAAGTAAATCTTTTATTTCATCATCATCATAATCAGCCTGCCGTAGTCTTCTACTGGATATATGTGACTACAATGGCACGCTACTTAGTTCTATTTTTGGCTCTTAGAGTCGTGCCACATCCACAAAACCTGCAGCGACGAACGTTCGATTGAATATGTTCGTTGTATTTTTATAATCTCCTATGACACATCAGTCAAAATTACGTCCCATTCAGCGTGGCACCGAACCTTCTTTCAATCATCATATCACGTTGCATGACCGAATGTTAGTCGGCGCCGTCGCTTAATGAAGACTGTTCAGCAGTATTGGTGGGTCAATGCCATTCTGTAGTATTCGATTGGCTCTTAATATATTAGCTACAGTATTGGCACCGCACTTTCTGTAGGTACGTCGCTATACTTAGTATCCAGTCACTGCCAGCCACGTCAGTCTTCTATCATCAACATCATAATCCTAGCGCTGCCGCTGACCCGGTTGCGATTGAAGTCCCATGCCTTGGAGCCTAGGGTCCGCTTTTCGGCTGTACCTCCTGTCTGCAGCATCCCTTCTGGTTAGTCGATGGGTATCATCAGTCCTCTATCATCAAGCCTATATTCTAATATTCTTTTTTATAATAACAAAGTGATTACTTTTTACACAATTTATAGTGGTTAATATTTTCAGCTCTGCGAGTATATTAAAGCACATGACTACGCGAATGGTTACATCATCGTAGACGATTACGAAAAGGCTGATATATTCGCACTAGTCACTAAAATCAACACAGTCGAACTACAGCAATTCTTATCTATAATAACTGTAAGTATACTTAAATGACTTAAAACAAGATCCAGAAGCTTAGTACAAGTTTAGTGAGCAGACGTCTCAACTCGATTTGATATACGACGACATATGGCGTATTGATTGGGCCTAAATTTACATGTTATAAAAAAATATAAGTAAGTTGCAGTTGCTAGCATTTTCATAGCTAGCAAGCTTAAAAAACTCTAAAGATGGGATTTTTAAACAAACTTTCAGCCCTTATAATCTATCTAGACTATCAAAGAATCCTTCGGTAGTAAATTCTCTTATTGTCTACCGTCCTCTTTTAGTTTCAGCAGTTTGTGCTCTGTTTAGAGGTGACCACGCGGAAGTAGGTACTTACCGCGCGGCTACCGATGCGCGACGGGTAGAAGAGAAAAATAATTAGTAGCGAAACTGATATTAACGCGCGTACATAATTATGTTGTCATTAAAATGCTTCCCCGCGCAGTCATCTGAATTAATTATGCTAATATTAATAAAACTAATAAAATTATTTATAATTAACCTAATTATGTAATTAGTACATAAGTCAGGTTATTTAAAAAAAAATGATAACTATGATGATGATAAACACACTAAAATATCCCAGAAATATTTAAGACATATCCATTAATTGTTTGCTCTACAAAAGTAGGTTAGTGTATTTAAAGTTTCATATAATTTAAACCTACTCGTCCTGTTTTAATTTTTTATTTGAACTTATCAAGTAAAAAAATGTGGCGATAGCCCAGTGGTATACGTATCGTACACACCTCTGTATTTTCGAAATTTTCGCTCGCTTAATAATGTGAGACTTACCCTTCCCATAGTGAGAAGAGGCCCGTGCCCAGCAATGGAACAGTTTATATACAGGCCTGATAATGATGATAATAATGTGCCCGGTAGATAGCAATAGACTCGCCCCTTGCTCTTACATTGGGACCGAAACATAACTGGCGACGTGTGGGTATATAATACACTGCCTACCCCATGGAGGAAAGGCGTGAAGTTATGTATGTATGTACTTATCGTTACTGTGATCTTACACGGCTCTCCTTTGTCTGTCGTTATCTTAAATTAAGGAAAAGACTTTAATATTCTATTTATTTATAGCTTACACGTGTGTGTCGATTAACATAAAATTATGTAGAGTGCCCTTGATATCACTCAAAAACGAGTTTTGAGGTAGCGATGTAATGTATTTCCTTAGTTAATAAACCGCACAGAACAGAAACATTAGTAGTATTAGTACCTACAACTACCGTGGTTAAACTATGTCGCAATTGTTTAATTTTTTTATTTTTAATTAAGGCGCTGTTATACCTCAGAAGCCGTGAAACACCTAATTTTTCGTCGCGCAACTAGCCATAACGGTACATACTACAAACTTGCAAAAAATAGAGCTTATAGTCAAAAGTCTGAAGAAAAGACTTTTGAAAGAATTTTTCATGTATGTAAAATAGAATCACGGTAAAAAATCACAAAAACGAGCCAGAAAATAATCTTTCGTCTCACTGTTTGCAATATTTTGATCGTAAGCTGTCATATTTTATTTGATAATATTGTAGGAAATCTAATGAACTAAAGAATTACCCTATTTATTTTCATATTATACGTGTATATTTTGTAAAACAAATAAAATCTGCCAAACGTCTATGATTTTGACGCTCAGTAGATCCCATCAATATCAAACGCTTCGGCAATTTAAACCTTATTAGCATAAGCGGTGTACTGAGTGTCAGTTGCTAGTTTACGCCCCGCCTAGACCTCATCATTCGGCTATGAGCCCTGTGAGAGATAGGTCATGTCGCTTGCGTCTCCGCTACACGAAATTTTACGTAAACCTGTTTGTTATTGTAATACGCCGATTTGAGTTCGTAATTTCATGTTTTATGTTATAGACTGAATACTTTGATTCAAATAGGCTTTTCATGTGACAATGGGCACATATAATTAGGACCTAAGTTTATATTCTTGTTGCGTTTAATGTGTTATTGTTTCTGTGCTTATAAAAATATAATTAGAAGAATAAAATATGAACAATTAGAGAAATAAAGTTCTACGAAGGATTTGTACAAGAAAGCGTCGTAATAAAATAGAAATTCATATAATCAAGTGATTATGAAATATGAAACATTTTTACACAAATTATTTTCATAATATTTATGCATAATATAATTATATAAATTATTCTCACAATACATAGCTGCCACAGTTTTCAATATTTGAAAGAGTAATAACATAAAATCGAATCATTTTATGTAAGTACCTATATTGCAAATTCATTAGCTTGTCAGAGCGCCTGGAGCGCTAAGATGCCGCCACGGCGAACAATAAACAGCGCTAATATGGCGCTCCGCAGTCCGCACACAAGGGGTAACGAATGTTGTATTATTGTGTTGTGAACATAAACCTATTTAGGTACATAGGGTAAAACTTTAATTATTTATAAACTATTAGGTTTGTCTCAGTACATCTAATATCTTTTTAATTTCCAAAATCAATCATTTATAAGTAAGTAGATGACTTCTCTGTTTGCTATAACACAAGTTATATTATTTTTTGAATAATAAAGTACCTAACTAATTATCTTTATTGTAATTACATTGAAGTTAAAGTTACAGTTTAGCAACGTCTTACACACATTTGACTGCAGTAATTCCTAACACGATTTGATTAAGAGTGACAAGCAAAAAATACACGAGGGATAGCAGTGACTGGTTCGAATTTCGTAGGAATATGTTGACAGATTCAAATTTTGGTATAGTGGTAAAAAGAAGAGATAACAGCAGTAAAGCCAACTACGTAAAAATTATTTTGTACAAATCAAATATTTGCAATGTAAAAGCAGTTGCGCATGGAGTCTAAAATTAACCACTGGCTTTGCAACAACTGGCGAAGCAAGAGAATGTAACAATCGAGCCTTGTGGATTATCCGTTTATTGGTGCCACGCCAGATGGTCCAAACACGATTGTGGAAATTTAATGTTCTATAGTTGCCTATAAGAATGGCCTGGAGAATAGTATAAGAGCAAATAAAATAAAAATATGGAAACATGATAAAAAGTTAACTGACTAGTCTATTACTGACTAGTAACAAATATTGTAATTGTTATTACCAAATTCAGGGGCAACGCCACGTTACACGCAAACAAAAATGTTTATTAGCTGTGTGGAGTGGCGAAATTATACCACTAAAAATGGAAATGATAGAAAGAGATGATGTTTTCTGGGAGACGAAAATGAAAGAAAAGCTTGTGGCGTTTTATATGAATTGGCAGTAGCCTGAAATTGTTGATTCTTGTCAAGCTCAAGGGATGGCATTGCGAAATCACGGAGAGGAAAATGTCTCATCAGTGCTTGGAGTTTCTACAATGCCAAGCCTTAAAAGGAAAGTAAATGAAAATGTGCCTCGTGAACAACAGCAAATAATAAGTATTGAAGCCTCATCACCTCACACACTGCCTTTAACTTTCGATGAGAATAAAGAAAACCTGCCGGGTTGTAGCAGACAGCTAACTTTTGATGAGCTGTAAACTCTGTATTTCGTTAGTAAATGATAAATAAATATCTTTTAATATTTATTTTCCTTGAAACAACACATATTTTAAGCGAAAGATTTTTTTTATATTTTCTATACAACCATGTATAAGGAGAGCCAACGAAAAAGCAGTAAATCAAATTTTAATTCTATAATTTTGGTTGGGTTTCGAAACGAGTCGCCTGAATTTGAGGGTATTGGTGGTGTAGGGGGCTTGAGGGAGTTAGTTTTAATCCCCTAAAAGTAATTTTGGCTGCCGGAGTTGCGTATAAATATTTTTAAATAATTTCCGAAAATTCCTAGTAGTAGTTTTTATACTTTAGTACAGTTTTACAAATGTTATTTTTAAGTTTTATGTGAAAAACGTGAAACGAAACGCAAACCTAATGTCAAATTTGTGCGTCATTGCTTTCGAGTGCTTAGGGTTAGGTGCGACTGTAATAAGTAACTAAATAGGTTATGTTAGGTTCTCTTTTCACTCTTGATCCGGAAATAGGAACCCTGCAAAGCAGGGCTCAGGCAACCTTAGTTTATTAAACTACTGTGAAGAATGTGGAAGTTGGCAGTGCCATACACAACGATGTTTGGAGTTTTTTTTTTCAAAGGAAACTAATTATTTCTGGCAAGTGAAAATGGTGAGGGCGGGTTCCGAGACCTCCCTTCCTCCCCCTCAATCACTCACATCCCCTAAAAACGGCGACGTATTTCGAAACCTATACCATAATAATTATACCCATAATAACAATAAAACATCCATAAATAAATAAAATAAATCAACTTTTACTAAACTTCAATTATTTCGTAACTCGCTTTAGTTGAGATACGGCTTTTGCGCTTAGTAGGGCAGTATTGTGGTTTTTAGGGTACCGTAGCCAAAAATTGTAAAAGCCCTTTATATTTTGTAGGATAGTATATATAGGTAGTTTTTTATATATTGTAGGAACTCTTATAGATTCGCCATGTCTGTCTGTCTGTCCGCCCGTATGTCACAGCCAATTTATTGCAAAACAGATTTGAAAGCTGGCAGGAATGGAATTAGATGTAGGTATGCTATGAACTGCTTCACCATTTTTATACAAAAACAAAACAAAAATAATTAGAGCCTACAAATATGGAACTGACTTAATTATTTTTATCATCTTACGGCACGTAGGTAGGTATTTATCTACTTTCGTCAACAATAATTTCGTCAAAAAAAAAATGAATACCTATAACGTCTAATGTAAACCAGTTTTGCTCATGGCTCCACTGAGAACAAAAATTGCGCTATGTCTATATTGTACAAACAGATTGATTCATGTAATATAAATTTTCATATCAGTATCTCAATTCAATATGCTAAAACGTTTTGCTTGCGATTTTGAAATATTGGAATACGGGTGTCGCCAGAATACGGCCGCACACGACGAGAATGAAGGGGGGCGCCCCGCAGTAGACGGAGCTAAGCGCCCTTCACCACCCCTGCTTCACCCCCTCATTTACCAAAACAGTCGCTTAGGACAGCGCCTTAATATTATTTTATTCGGGCTCGGTCCCACTCATCATTGAAATCTCATCATTATAAGTAAAACTCACTATGTTTGTTGCTTACTGTGGTGACGGAGCTTATATGCCATGGTCGACCTGACTCTTCTTGCCCTGAGATAGGCACGGTGGCATTCTGATGTAAATGCCACAAATGGTCAGTGACCACGGCCTGTATTCGGATGGGTGACCATCCGAATACGGGCCTCTGAAAACAATACTTATCTTCTTCGATCTATTACGAAAGACATATCAAGCCACACATGTGCCACTACTTTTAGATATTACAAATCTTTTAAGTTAATTAATAAATAAGGTTTTAGAAACCAAGAAAATCATGCCTGGTAGGTACCTGATGTTTTAACCACCTTTATCCTGTTGACAGACCAGGCAAAATAATCTTAAAAACATGATAATAACGAGAATTTTGGACAGGATGTTAAACAAGAACATTAAAATGAAAGACATTTTGAATAACATACAATTAGCAACAAATCATATGATTGTATGACTGAGTAATTTACACGTTTTTATTGAGGAAATAAATACTTTGTGGCATAAATAAAAAAGTTGTAAGTTTCTTTTTCGCACTAGACGAGACTGACGTTATCAGACGGATGACCTCCAAGTTATTTGTTTTATAGACTCACGCCTGTCTGTGTAGGCAAAGATGTAATACTACACCCACATTTCGCCAAGAATTTTTAGGTCCCACGTAAAAGGGGGCAAGCCTATTGCCTTTACCGGGCACATCACCAGACTCCGTACTGCTACGGAGAATTTGGAAAAACCTAATAACAATTTTCAAACCGGGAATTGACTGGATATATACGACGGGATACGCTATCGATTGTACCATGGAGGCAGTCTTATTTTTAATAGTCAACATTATTATACACTAGAGGAGCACATGGTTACACCCGCGTTATTAAGGGCTACTACTCCGCATCCGTGGTTTATATCGTGATACTATATAGCCTTCGTCAATCAATGATATCCAACACAAAATAATTATTCCAATCGAACTAAGATTTGCGTGAACAACCAAACTCTACGGCTTAATTACATTAGTAAAGATAATTAAAATTATATTTATTTTCTAAACATAGTGCATTATTACGTTAAAAATAAAATAAAATCATAATGAAATTATAAAAGATTTTGTTTTATTGCTTTATAAATATGCAAATTTTATTAATAGTTCCACGTGTATAAAATAAACTGTAATCGTCATAATCAGCTTCGTTTGTAACCTTCCTATATAGCTAGCCAGGGCCTTCTCACAATAGCCCATCACGCTCGCCAAGTGCGGGTTGGCAGACTTATCCTAACTTTCGAAAACAGAGAACCCTTAGTGTCTAACCACACTATGCCGAAGTTACGCGACCGAAGTTCGGCATGATTACGCCTGCAATGCTATTTAAATTACTGACATTATACCGAAATTACGTTGCGTTATAGCGTACAGCGTAACTTCGGTCGGCCGTAAGATCAGCGGCAACTTTTCTAGTAGTAGAGCACAAGCGTAGTTCGTAGCACGAGCGTAAGTTCGGCACTTATGGTGTGTCACATCAGCCGAATACATCGAAACGTGAAATCGGCTGCGTAACTTCGGCATCGTGTATTTATACACTTAGACATGTCCTTACAGTTTCTGTCTTCATCGTTAAGCAAGCGATAATTAACAATTTAATAGGTATTAGTGCGTGCTGGGGATTCGAACCTGCATTGTGTATCCTAATGTGTATTTTCTCTCTTTTATTACAGGAAGGTTTCGGCGCAAGACTCAAAGGAATACACGTGGTTACGCAGTCGAAAGTCATAGACATGTTTGTAAAATTGGTCAAACCATTCCTGAGTCAGAAGATTGGCAACCGTATTTATGTTCACAAGACTTTTGATGACTTGCATGAAGTCATTCCTAGAGAAATATTGCCAGTTGAATATGGAGGCAAGGAGAGATCCATTACGGAGTTGAATGGTAAGTTTTTGGAGAAAAGTATGTAGGACAGGTCGCGGTTTAAGTGATGAATGAAAATAGGACAGGCGTGCCAAAACTAAAGCTGATAATAATTGTAAAAAATATTTACCTCACTTCATTAAAAGATTTGCAGAATTTACATTATCCACTTGCCTCTTTTCTTGCATCGCGCTGCTTCCAGTCTAACGCTACTTTGATCGAATTTAACTCCTACGCAAATTTTAATGGCAAAACTATTTTAAGAACATCATACAACTTGTAAAAATAAGTATTTCCACGTTTAGCATCTATCAGAAATATGTTTAAGTTTAGGAGAAAATCATTAACAGTTGTATATGTTTCACTTGACGAGGCTACATGAATAAAGTAACACTATTTTTGGCTGTTACCAAAGCACTACATTTTTTTACAATATTCTAAAACCTCCAAAGTCTAATATAGGAATTAAAACCTGTTTATAACATTCCACCCGCAATACTTCAGTACATCCGTGAACATGGCGCTTGCAACATAGCCGAAATATCGGTTACTCAAAACAAAGGTACGTGGTATATATCCCGTAGGAACAGTAAAAACTACTCCAAAGTCTAATCTAGGATTAAATGTTTTCCAATTGCCGTTAGAACAAACTTAAGTTACACATAACCCAAAGGGTATAATACTGATTCCATCAAAATAAAGAAATGTTTTCTCTCATTATGAGTCTGTATAAGGCTCTTCATAGTATTAAGTATATACCATCCAGCAACATGCAATTCTAGTAGTTGGCTTTTCAACAGCATTTTCTTTACTGTTTTCAGCGGATTGGATAGAAGAACTGAGCTCAAAAGAACACGTGGAATACATGAAGATGATGAGTAAAGCCTGCACCGACGAAAGCCGTAGATCGTCAGACAAATTCAACCAAGAGTACATGGGAATGCCTGGCTCTTTCAGAAATATGAGCGTTGACTAACGACTAGTTGCGGCACATGCAAAGAGTGAAGAACATTTTTGGAGAAGAGAATCATAAAGGACTGAGTTCTTTAACGCAGATTTTGAAAATGCTTGCTGCATGGAGTGAAGCTGTTTTAGCAATTCAACTTCGCACCACCAAATGGTCCATTGCTATATATCTCTATTTTACACTTTTAACTCTTATTATTTCTGAAGTGCAGTGGTCTGTAACATTGTCTTATTTATTTGTTAAATGTCTTTTTTGTATTATCATATTTGTGATAGTAGATGAGTAGAGTTTATTCCTCATCCTCCTAGCGTCATCCCAGTTTACCTGGGTTCCGCTTACTAGTCTTACCGGATTTGGCTGAGAATTAACTTTTACATAGAGCGACTGACTGTCTGACCTCCGCAACCCGAAGGGGTAGCGATATTCCATTGTTAAGACTAGTGTTGTAGCTGTTTATTATCACTCAATAAAAAAAATAAAACATGTGTAGCGACACATGTTTTAGAAACAATAAGAGCAGTTTCATACTACTTCCGATTCAAATCCAATCCGAACCGGAGAAAATACGTAGTGTGTTACGCACTACACCCGACATCCGTCATTCGATTTCTTTCGGATTCGGCGTGTGATTACTAGGACTGTATTTTGACGGATTCGGATCGGACATCGTGCGATACCGTTTCAACACTTCTCCTCTCCTCTTTGCATAAATAGTATTTACCGAAATTAACCAAAAAATCGCCGAAAATATTGATGGGTTATTTTCAAAACATCTCATCTTCTCTCGTTAGCGAACTTGTGATTATCGAGGGTTTAGAAGGGATTTAATTGGTTTCAAGAATGTTGTCTACTACATACATACATACATACATAACGTCACGCCTTTTATCCCGAAAGGGTAGGCAGAGGTGTATTTCTACACCCACTTTTCGCCAGATATACTTTAGTCCCACGTAATAAGGGGCGAGCCTATTGCCGTACCGGGCACATTTCCAGACTCCGTGCTGCTACTGAGAATTTCGTGACAGAAAAACCCAATAACACTGCCCGACCCAGGAATCGAACCCGGGACCTCCCGATCCCACGCGCACATTAATGCCGCGAGACCAACGAGGCAGTCGTATAGGGTTTGATGTCGAGTTTTCCGTCTCTACGCAAAGATGGTATTTGCATCGTGTTATCCGTTAGTCGCCTCTTACGACACCCACAGGAAGATAGGGGGTGGTGACACTTGTATTCTATGCCGTCAACCACACGGCAATGTTGTCTACTGTTATTATATTTCTATGTGCTGTTGAAACTGTTGCGATACTTGCGATTGTTATATCTATAGGTCATAAATTTTATTATTGTAATGTTGATTGAATGTTTGAGGTGTAATAGTTATATTTATTTTGTAAGTAAACGGTGTATTGTAAGAAATGGTGGATTTAATAAAACATTTTTGATTTGATTGATATTTGATATTTGACTATAGGCTTTGCGGCCTACAAATGCCACAGTCAATATCCTGTAATGGCGCTGATACACTAGAGCATTCATCTGTAATGAGCATTCGTGCGAATGTTACAAAACAGAAAAACAAACGAGTGTGTTTTAGCGAGCATTCTTACGAATGTTTTGGCGAGCCTTAGAATATAGAAAATACATAGAAACCGCGCTACAACGGCGGTTAAGCCTAATATATTTACTTCACATTGACTTATGATTTTTATCTAATGTAAGAGAAAGATAAATATACAAATGAGCTTATTTTTTAGATAATTATTAAGTAATTCAGTAATCTTTATTTGCATTCCACAATGTGAGCTTAGATGTAACTTAGGAACTATGAGATCATCATGGACCCTGTCGGGCACAACAAAAATTTGAAGGGAGGGAAATAGCATAATAATTCGTTATATTTGATACTTATTAATTTAATGGATAATTTTTCTTTCAATCAAGAATTTCAAACAGTATCTATACTGTTGTGTTCCGTTCAGTGAGCGGGAGATTTGGCAGCCCCATTCCTATTTTTCTCCCGGACGGAAACTTGTGACTCCTTTTTTTTTTATGTTAATAGGCGGCAAACGAGCAGACGGATTGCCTGATTGTAAGCAATTACCGCCGCCCATGGACACAAGCAACAACACAGGAGTCACAATTGCGTTGCCGTCCCTTGGGGTTGGGAAAAGGGATGGGATGAGGAGTGGGATCAGGGAGAAGGGATAGGGGATAGGGCCTCCGGCACTCTCACTCACCAAACGAAACGCAACAGTTTAGGTACTGTTACTCTACGTCGATTTTCTGTGAGAGGGTAGTACTTCCCCGGTCGAGCCGGCCCATTCATGCTGAAATCAGCAAGGCTCTACTACCTTGAAAACCCTTTAGAGTTAAGGGTGTCTATGAGCAACGCGACGTTGATCGCTTACCATCAGGCTATCCATCTGCTTGTTTGTAACTTATGTATAATAATAAATTGTAAATCAAGTAAATTCCTACGATAGTTTAAGTTTTAACTTTATTTTATGACAATCGTTTTAACTCGCTAATCACTTCAGTTGAAATGAAATGAAATGAAATGAGGTTTTATTTTTGCCATAGGTACATACATACACTACAAGTACAAAAAACGGATCAAAGTTAAACATAATTATACACAACAGAGTAAAAATACAAACACATTGAATATGGCAAAAATAGGTCACGGTTCAGTATACGTCTGACATAAAATTATGTCAAACACTGATTTTCAACCGCAACCTGCGGATAAATGACTCACGAAAGTCAACCAGCATATTAAACACGTAAACTAAAACAAAAGTCTTACAACACTATAATAAAAGGAAAAAAAAACGAATAATTACACAAATGAAATAACTCTGCGTTATGTTAAATTCATAACAAACAGTAACAGTAACAGTTCATAACCTAATATTATTATAAACAACATGTGGATAACGTTGTGAGCTACACAATTACAGATATTGTTATGTTATAACCTTAGATTAAGAAAATTGTGTAACTGTTTGTTTTCCCAAATAAAATAAAATAAATAAAATGTATTTATAGAAAAAAAAATTGGCAACCATTTTAAATATAAGCATACACGTTTATTTTTTATCTTATTTATAAATTAAAACCGTTCGCGTGAGTCTTTATATACACGTGATGATCCTAAGATCGTGCAATGATATATCATTACCTAACAGCATGGTTGTTAACCATAGTTGACATCAAGTTCCGTATTGACTTGTGTGTTTATTTACATGCTATAGCAGACACGGCTACACAAAAGCTATACATCTCCAATATAACTTGATCTATGTTTCTTTTCATTTCAAGTAATAAGGAGTACAACCTTGATTGTTTCTGATGGCTTCGGTGGTTTCTGTTGGTCTCTGGTGTTTTTATGTGTGGTATATTTATAAAATATATACTTTGTCATCATTGTTCTAGCGTCGGCGCACTAGTCCAACCAGATTTAACAGAATGTAAGCTTTTCCTCTGTCCGTGTGGTGACGGATTAAGAATATGGATTGTCACCACCCCATATCATCCCATGGGTGTCGTAAGAGCCGACAGAGAGAGCAGATTATGCAGAGAACAGCACTGTAAGAGAAGGAAAACTTGATACAAACCCTATACCAACCCGTTTGGCCAGCGTGGTACAGTAGGCCAATTCTTCCTTTCAAAGGAGAGGCCTTGTCCAGCAGTGGAATGTTAAAGACTGATGATGAAGCTTTTCCTCAGAGCGACTACGTAGACAGTGGTGGATTTACCTTAGGGTAAACTAGGCACGTGTCTAGTAGCGCAGTATTACAAAGAGGACCAAGGGATCCCTAAAACAATTGTGCATGGACTGGGGCAGCGCCAATGAATTTTGCCTAGGACCCCGTTGACCTTTGATCCACCGTTAGGAATAGCAATATGCCGTGGCTTAAACCATTGTCAGTACATTCAGGGGTACTCTCCCTAGTAAAGGATCTTCATGACAACCGGGACCGATCTTTTAAGATACTATTGGCAGCAATTGCTTAACCAGTCAATATTCACATAACTTTTTTGAACTCAAAATCTTCTGTATGACAGTTTGTTTGTATCTTTCAGTAGCCTGTCGCTAGAGTTTTTATAATTAATATACAATTACCATGTAAAATAAGCATCTATTTAACTACGACAATACATATCTTGCGATATAAAATAATTTAGCGGGTCTTAGGGCCGATTTTTCAATCCTCAGTTAAAAAGACGAATAACTATTCCACTGATAAATTTATTAGGCTGTGTAACAGTCCGTTAAACTTGTGTCAATTTTTCAATAGTGTTTTATTTCGTGGGCAACTATCTGTCCGAATAGCAGCATCGTACCCGTCACTAACTTCAGAGAGGTGAAACAAATATATCAGAAAAGCGCATGTTAGAGCAGGACAGGAAAGAGAAGCTTTATTTCCTGTCCTTCTCTAACTGTCAAAATAATGGTTGTCATTATTTCATGGTTATGTTTGTTTATGTATGTTTGGACTGTGGTATTTTGCGGAATATGTGAGTGTTGTGCTGATCATTTTCAATAAAAAAATATATTATAATAACAATGCGATTTAAAAAATACAGCGCTCGTCAAATTTCAATGCGTTTTTCAACTACTAGTAAGTTTAATAGAAAAACAAGTATATTATAGAAATAAAAACGACTGATGCGGTAACTAATAAGGACAAGGAATGTGCGTGGAACAATAGAAAGTGCTTCAAATTCATGCGGTGTGACTACAAATAACCATTAGTGACAAAAATAAAAGCTTAAATACGAGATTTTTAAAATTCAGAGATCAGGTTATATTTCATATTTTCCATATTTCGTGCCCAAAATAACATCTAACCAAATGTATCTCAAAGTCAACTTTAAGTTAACAGTCAAATAAGCGGTTATCTCAAGGGTTATCTGACCGTGGATCGGACTGTTAAATTTACTCATTAGTTAGGTGACTGACTATTGAAAAACGAAATATTACGCTATCCTTAGAATAAATACTATCTGGTTGTTTAACTGAGGATTGAAAAATCGGCCCTTAATCGCGTAAACTTAACTTATTTAAGGTATAAATATCTATTTTCACCACAGCAGCTCAAACATGCCACTTTTGCTGCGAGACAACAGTGAACAAAACGCGATTTTGATTCGAGCGTGATTAAAAGTAGCTTTTTAATTTTTCAATCTTCAGTGTCACGAACTGACATTGTTCAGCCATAAATTTGAAACATTCAAATTTTACTGTGCTCTGTCTCTTTCACATGCACATAAAAAGTGAGTGAAAAAACAAACCCCTTCGAACTCGAAATTCGATTTTGGAATTCGACCTCAAAGAAAACACCTTCGGAAATGCAAATAAAAAAAGATATTTGTAATAAAGAAATTACTTTTTTTATATAATATTGTTTACATGTTTAATTTATTATTGGACTTTAATAAAAATATGTCTAATTAATAGAATAAAATTGGTATTTAACCAATACATTTTTATTTCGAATTACAACAATGATACATTTGAAAAATAAACATCAGGGACGCGGTATTAGAACGCAATTTAAAAAAGTAGCAGGAATAAAAATTTCGCTGATACTGATACAGTATAGCGTTACGTGTTAAATTATATTAATATATAAAATAACCTAAAAAGATGAGTGAAACTAGCGATGATGACTGTACTTTAACACCAGTAGAGTTAAATCAACAAGTGATTAATGCAGAATTCAATCTATTCCTCTTCATTTCTGTCCCCTAAGTAATATGTGTTTTCACTGCTGTGGTGAAAAATTATGTGTGCTACACGAGAGCCAAGTTTTTTGTATCTCGTGCTGTTGAGTCCCTCACTACGCTCAGGATTCTAACTTTCTCATAGAATCCTTCGCTTGCTCGGGACTCAAAATCAGCACTCGAAACAAAAAACAACTTTGCTCTCTTGTTGCACAAATAACTATTGTTTCCGACGTTTCGCTGAGACCCGCAAAATTATTTTGTATGATGTATACCTACAAATCGCAAAAATTTAAAATCGATTATGTCTTGCAATAACCGCGAGATCAAATAATTTCTCTACCAAGGCTTTTACTATTTCCCCGGCTAAGAAAGGTCTCTTACTGGCAGTTGTCTTATTGGCTCGTTTGTAACCAACCATTATAGTGAAGGTCAGCTTACACTGGGCACGTCATATGCGGCGGCATTTCTTGAAATTATAGACTCAATACTTGTTTAGTGTATGCAGATGTAACAATTGCTATTTGTTCGGGTCTCCCTTGTTATGATTTCAATAAAACTAATACTGGTAATATCATTATCATCTTCCTAGCGGTCTCCCGGCTGCATTCAAGACCCACTCACTGGTGTCCGGGTTTGTTTACCAAATATAACCAGACATGGCAGAATCAGCTAGCTCGTGATAAGAGAAATATCGATAAAATAAATAAAAGATATGACTTTTATCAATCCTATACACTTTTTCTGGCACGTATGGGCACTGAATCGTCTCGTCGGTTCCCAGTAATATAAGCAGTCAACAAGTTACAGTCGTTTCACGCTTCCAAATATTTATAGGACTAGCTGTTTCCCGTGGTTTCACCCGCGTCCTGAGTGAACTAATTCGCGTACCCGGTTGATTTATAGCCTAGTTTCTGCTTGGTACATCGCTATCCGCCAGTGAAAGTTCCGTCAAAATCGGTCCAGCCTTCCAGAGATTAGCGAGAACAAACAGACAGACAGACATACAAAAATTGTAAAAAATGTCATTTCGGTATATTATTATCCACCGCGTATACATTCATATGCATTTAGTAAAAAGCGGTTATTTTAATATCACAAACAGACACTTCAATTTTATTTATGTGTTTATTGATTTACGCTATAGAAAATCTCCTCCTCATCAAACGGCGTATTAAATGCGTTTAGATGTAGCATTTAATTTTAAATATTAAAATATGTTTACAGACGTGAAACATGGTTAAATAATGCGTAATTAAACAAATTCTTGGGAACCAATGTACGTGAATACACCTAAACGCATTTTTTAAATATTATTATTATTAATAACTCCCAAAACATAACTATAAATATAGTTATTTGAACCTTATTTTTATCAGCTAGCTTCAATAATAAATAGGGTAGTTTCCAGGGTCAAAATAATTACATTTTATTTAGTCCGTATTTAAGATTATAAAAAAATATTGGACACTTATTCTTTCTTTTTTCGATAAAATAAAAAATAACAAAAATATAGCCCATTAAAATTACGTGTGACGTCATCTAGTGCGAAAAAATGCAGCACGGCGTGACGTTATACGTAACTTTAATGAGCTATATCTTGGTCATTTTTGGTTTAATTTACAAATAAAAAATACGTATCGCTTATTTTTGAATAATCTAAAAGACGGACATATAAAATATTTATTCTTCGTCTAAATTTAATTTATGACAAAGAGTCAGTTTAAGTAATATTAGAGTGAGTGCAGACTGAGTATCTATTTTACTGTAACGAAATAACGTAACGCTTTAGAATGTCTTTAACTTGTCTTGTTGTAAATAATTAACGGACAAGTTTTAAAATACTGTTCCTAAATATACTGACACCCCAAAACCAATGTCAAAAGACTTCATGGAAGGCATTAACGTGCAGAGGCACAATATTAAAGACCAGTTGCACCACATCCTGATAAAACCTGTTAAATTTGTCAGGTAACTCATTCAAATTTCATTTATTTTTTGAACATATCTGTAAGATCATCATCATCATCATCATCAGCCTTTAACAGTCCACTGCTGGACTAGGCCTCTCCTTTGAAAGGAGGAATTGGCCTACTATACCACGCTGTCCAAACGGGTTGGTATAGGGTTTGTATCAAGTTTTCCTTCTCTTACTGCATAATATGCTCCCTTTGTCGGCTCTTACGACACCCATGGGATGATATGGGGTGGTGACAATCCGTATTCTTAATCCGTCACCACACGGACGACATCTATGAGATAAGGCTTAGTAATTGATGGTGCAACTGGGCTAAATCCAGTATTTTGTTGTGAACATAATCATTCATCATCATCATAGAATGTCCATAATAATCTTCTCATGGTGCACAAGTTGACTTATTTAAGCTCTACTCAACCTATAATTAAATATAAGAAAGAAAGAAAGATATAACAATATCCTATCCGATTATAAACTGATTGTCCCATTGCTGGGAATTTGGTTTACTTTTTCAGCGCTTAATCCAACACGCAGACAAGTGCGTTTTTTTACAGACTAACGCCTATATCCCCGAAGGGGTAGACAGAGGTGTAATATTACACCCACATTTCACCGTGAATTGTTAGGTCCCACGTAATAGGGGGTGAGCCTATTGCCGTTACCGGGCACATCACCAGACTCCGTGCTGCTACTGAGTATTCGGAAATCCCAGTAACACTTTTGCCCGACCCGGGAATCGAACCCGGGACCTCCGAGCAGCAGTCGCATACGCTATCTACTGGACCACGGAGGCAGTCCGATAAAAACAAATAAGATCAAAAGCGGCGATAGCCTAATTGTGTACGTAACGGACTGCTGAGACAATGGTCTTGGGTTCGTTCCCCAGTTACCCCGAGCACCCACCTCTGACTTTCCAAAGTTATGTGTCATAGTCATCGTATTATTTATTGTGTACAATAGGTAATTTTACAGTTGATGCAATTTTTTCAATAATCTAGTTCAGCTATGTCCCGCCCCTTGGGCATACAGTAGTTACATTAATTAAACTAGATACATTAATATATTTTAGTAGTTTATGTCAATATTAATACAATTGTCACAGAAATCACAATAATCGGATAATAATTATGTAGAAGTAAAGTACTGAACACATCATGATCAGGTATTCTAATGATACATATTATGTAGCAAAATGGAGCAGTGATTTATCATTTATGTAGTCTTTTACTGAGTAATAACATTAGCTGATTAACAAGCCCTGTAATTGTTTCTTAAATATCATTATTTCTGTTACCATTCTGATTTCTCTCGGTATATTATTAAAAATACGTGACGCTGTACAAAATTAACTTTCGTGCATCAGATGTATTTTGCTAGGAAGTATTTGTAATTTGTTTTGATGTCTTAAACGGGTACGATAATTGAATAGTTCAGAACTCATCATCATCATCATCCTAGCGCTGTCCCGGTTGCGCTCCAAAGCCCACGCCTTGGAGCCCGGGGTCCGCTTTCCGGCTATGTCTCCTCCACTTCGCACGGTCTTCAGCATCCCTGGTGGTTAGTTGGTTGGCACGCATATCATCCCTTACGACGTCAAGCCAGCATTTCTTTGGCCTTCCCCGTTTACCGGGGCCCGGTGGAGGTAGCATGGCAAGACATTTGTTACCCACGTAAGATGCCGGTTGACGTAAGACGTGGCCATACCAGCGTAGACGACACTCTTGCAGTTTGTCAGCAATGTCACGGACATGAAGGCTACTCCGGATGCGGGAGTTCCTAATGCGGTCCTTCCGCGTGACACATCCAGCGCAGCATGTTCATCTCCGTGACACGCAGACTCTGCTTGTGTCGCTCAAGCACAGGCCACGTCTCACTGCCATATAACAGGACAGGTCTAATGATGGATTTATAGACCTGTCCTTTGAGCTTAACCGGTATTTTGGGGTCACAAATGACACCGCTCACCTCACGCCATTTGGCCCAGGCTGCCGAAATGCGTGCCTTGACGTCGCAATGGATGTCACCAGACGCGTGCAGTACCGATCCCAGGTACTTGACCAGGTCCTTTTGCTGGGCAATGTCTCCGCCTATACGAATTGACGCAATATTGGGTGCACGGGGCCCTACCAAGTTCTTCGGGGCCCAAGCCAACCTCCCCTGCGAGTCGGTGCACCTGCTGAATGACGGACGAGGCTCTGGCGCAAGCCTTCCCTAGGGGTTGGGAGGTCAGACGGCAGTCGCTCCCGTAAAGGCAAAACAGTCAAATCAAATGGAATGGAAAGCAACAGGATTGGTAACAGTGTTTCGGGGAGGGCACCGCCGCAAAACGGTGCGCAGGAGCCTCGCCCGACTCTTGTGGCAAGTGGGCAAGGGCTACCGTGTCGGGGGTGGACACGGCCAAAGAAGTTAGCCCCAACCCGGAAGATCCGCTTCGTATCTTTGAACATTGGCACGCTAGCTGGACGCGTGAGAGAGCTGGCCGATGTACTCTCCAGGCGGAGGGTGGCCGTAGCGTTTCTGCAGGAAACTCGGTGGAAAGGCAGCAGATCCCGGTCCATTGGGAGTGGCTACAAGCTGATCTACACGGGTGGAACTGGCGGGGAGAGCGGGGTAGCGGTTGTGCTCGCCGAGGAGTTTCGGGACGGGATCTTGGAGGTGAAGCGTTACAGCGACCGGCTTACGGCTGTGGGGGTGCTTATTGAAGGGGTTGTGACCCATTTGATAAACGCCTATGCACCACAGGCAGGTTGCAGCGTCGCCGTCAAAATGTCGTTCTGGGATCAACTCAGCGAAGTTCTTCGTGAAATCCCGCTCTCACAGGGAATCATTCTGGGTGGTGATCTGAACGATCATGTGGGTGAGGGGTGTGAGGAATTTGAGCGTGTTCACGGTGGCTTTGGCTACGGTGGCCGTAATGAGGGTGGGGAGTGTATCCTCCGAACTTGTGCGGCTGCCGATCATGCCATGCCATCCATGCCATCATCATCATATCATCATGCATAGTTCAGAACTATTTTTAACAAATAATGCGACCTCTAGAATATATAAACACGGCAAAGTTAAAATGTAAAGTTTTTAAAAATATGGTACGCATGAATCAGTTTCGTGCAGGTTGAACATAGCCCTAAAACACCGTTTTTGTGCAACAAATGCACGGCCCTTGTCTGTACTGTACGCAAAAATATTACGCCGTATCTGAGGGTTGAATTGACCTAGCCATGGTAAGCGGTCAACAAAGTTTCTTGATTAGCTATTTTTCTCAATCTGTTTAAAGCATATGAAAACTGGCTTAGTTTTTTACAAACATAATCAACATGTGATTTCCAATTAGTTTTATGGTCGATATGTAACCCTAGGAATTTTGTAACTTCGATTTCTTGTACATCGCTGTCTAAATATCGGATTTTTAATGGAGTTGTGCGTTGAGTGCGTATTTTAAAATTCGTTGTTTTTCTTTTTCGATATTAATTATTAAATTATTGTTTGTAAGCCAGTCTACTATTTTTATTAAGGTTTGATTAATGCCAAGTTCAAAATTAGTTGTATTATTATTGGTAAAGAGTATTGTGCTATCGTCTGTAAATAGTGTAATGTCATCTTTTGTTATTAATGGCATGTCATTTATATACACAAGGAAAAACAAAGGGCCCAAAATACTCCCTTGTGAGACACCAAACTGTGCAGTTCCAGCTTTAGATGTATAGGCTTCTTCAGTCATTGTCAGTGGGTTCAGTTGACTAATTTCGGTATATTGTTTTCTATTCTAGTACATAAATACTTATAATAATAGATGAGAGTGATGTGCTGATTCCTCAATCTCTTGAAAAGAAGCTCTTACTTTGATTTTGAATGCAAAACGGTTGGTGGACAATCTGATTTCGGGAGGAAGTGTATTCCATAAGAAAATAGACTGCACAACAAAGGAAGAGTTGACGAACCCAGTAGTGTGACTGGGGCAAGAAACAAGAAGATTATGAGAAGAACGAAGATTTCTGTCATTTATAGAAGATAGATATTGGAAGTACGGCGTGAGATAATTTAGAGGGGTTTTTATATTATACATGTATATTTAAAAAAACATACATATATGTACATACATATACGTATACTCAATTACTCATGCCTTTTTCCCGTTTGGGTAGGCAGAAACAGAACGACGCTTGCTTCTATCCTTAAAAACCTCACGCACTTCCCCTACACTCTTTTCTCTTTTTATACTTGCTCGCCGGTTTCGGGAACTTCGGACTTTTCCATTTCTAAAACGTGCCCATTTGGTCAACGAATGTCTTACGAAGTCTGCCGTGACCGACTTGTCCACAAAATAATTATATCTGTTAATTCATTAATGATAAAATAATACGTTACAAGAACAATTTCTAGACGATTCTGACCCGTGACAAGGAAGCATCAAATCAGTAAAACTGGTAATTCAAGGTTACTTTGTTCTGGTTGCTTTACTAGCAACATTATTTAATATTAATTTTTTTTAATAAAAAATACTAGGTAAGTATAGACTAAAAGATAGAAGTACGTACAATCAAACAAGTCGCCGCTAAACCAGTTTGAAAAAAGATAAAGATAGAGAAGTACGTACAAGCAAACAAGTCGGCGCTGGACCATTTTGAAAAAAAATCCCTTGGCTCGCTCATAGAGTTGAAGTACACTAGAAACTGGTTTTGTATACGAGAGTCAATGTGCGTGTAAAGTAGCCCTGGAAGAGACGATGCCTTGCTAATTCTCGCCCTTATGGTGGTCTAGCGGGAAGTTGTTCGACTGTGCGTAAAGTTGCCAAAAATATATATCAGTACAGTAGATTCTCAGTGAAGTGATGGATCAAAACAACGCGTCACTACCTTATTTTAGTCCGATGGTGTCATGAAAAACCGGTAAGGCCAATACACTTAATAATAATGAGTCGGAAACCTCGACATCAAACCCTATAGCCAACTCAGTCTTAAACATCAACTCAGTTTCAACTTTGGCTCAGTCGTTGCCCATCGCTCCTGAGTGGCTACGTGCGGAGGCGAAACACGTGTCGAAGAATAGTAGACGCATACAGCGGGATACTGCAAGTCAGGTACCTTCCTGGAACCCATAACCCATAATAATAATAACCCATTCCTATATCCCGTACCCTTTTAGAGGAGTTCGGTATTGTCAACCTTTTTCTATTGCAATAGTTGGGGTGATCAATCCGAGGGTGCGTGGTGGGTTCCTCTTTCCTTCCATAAGGTTCCTATATCAAACCTTCTGGCCAGCTTGGTATTGTAGCAAATTAGGAGAGTGCAAAGGGTTTTTAAAGGAAGTCATAACAATTCTCATCATCATCGTCAGCACCCTGTATATAAACAGTCCCACTGCTGGACATGGGCCTTTTCCCACTATAATTTGAGTAAGCCCACCATGCTGGTTTAGCAGACTTTCCTCCTTCATAATGTTCTCGAAATGCATGCATTTCGAGAACGTTATGAAGGACTCTTAGACATGCAAGTTCCCTAATGAAGTTTTCCTTCACCTTTTAGCAAGTGATTATTAACAATTTAATTCGCACATAACTTCGAAAAGCCGTTGTTGCGCGTCGTATATTCGAACGCGAGACCCTCTACGTTGCAGTCTGTTTGTCTCTCCACTAAGCCATCGCTGCCTATAGGTATCGTATAATAATTCTATCTAAGCTCAAAGATCTACTAGAACTTTAGTGACCAGAGATCTACACCTTGACCTTGTCTATGGCAAATCTTTAGGTACAATTAACCACTATACCCATTAGTAATCGTTAAGAAAATTACTCTTGTTACGAGTAATTGTTCATATCTTGCATACTGAAGAAATAATTACATAACATTATTTTTTATTGCATTCTGCACGGGTATTTTTTTAATTGTAAATTTAGTTTTTTATTGCATGAAGATAATAAAGATGCGATCAGACTGAGAACTATAAACTACTACTTTGCTTTTGCCCTTGGCTTTGCTCACTTGGGGATCAGTTCGTAAAAAAGTAGCCCGTGTGCTAATCCAATGTATAAGCTATATATTTTTATAGCTTATACAGCTTATGTGCAAAAGCACAGTTGCACAAAATTTAGCTCAGTGCTTTTAGCGTGATAAAGTAACAAAATATCCACAGATTCATTCAATCTCACTAACTTTCGTAGCAGTAAGCTTATTTAACTTAGGGTTTTCCTTTTACATACCCAATAATAATAAGTTTACTGCTCAAAAACTTCATTTCATTTCTTGCATTACTGACTGATAGACAACTCACAGCCAAACTAAGTGGCGCAAGTACCAGAATGTTGCATGTATGTTCCTTGGGGGCCGTAGACAGCACTAAGAAGGGGACTAGCGAGCCTAGCTGCGGGTATCCTCTAGTATAATATGTCTAAATATTGTTCGATTAACATTGCGAACTATTGAGATGCCAGTTTAGCTTGTTTCCAGTTGAGTCAACTCGCAACTTGTTCGATCCCAAACATCCACATGACCGGTCTTCTTCGTTCTTAATGTCACCATGCAATTTTCCATGTTTCTGTGTAAGCCTCCCAAAAGACCGGGTATTTACCAGAAGAACATTGTAGGAAATTACCTATAATGATATACCTACACATAAATAAATGTATGGATTTGCGTGAAACATAGTAAAAATAATATTAGGTACAATAATTGTATTTATTTACATGTAATCACAGTTTCGACTGGTTTCGACGCCATCAGATACAAACAGTTATCTAATCTAATACTAATATATAAAGCTGAAGAGTTTGTTTGGTTGAACGCGCTAATCTCAGGAACTACTGGTCCGATTTGAAAAATTCTTTCAGTGTTAGATAGCCCATTTATCAAGGAAGGCTATGTAACATCACGCTGTGAGCTACGGGAGCAGAGCAGTAGCCTTAAATAACGCGGGTGTAACCGCGGACTCATCTAGTCTGTATCTGTCTATAAAATTCTTGGGTTTCAAACTGACTGACAGACGAGGCACAGCCGACTGGACACAAGAAGCTGAAATTTGGCATGTATGTTCCTTTGGGACCGCGCTGAGACGTGATTTCTCGAAATGCCCACGAGATCGGGTTGAATTAAAATAAACATTATACTTTGTTAGGACAGGTTAGAAGTATCCTGAACAGAAGAGCATGCATGAGGAATCTGGTGGGACTGAATGAAGCAAGAGAGATATGTCAGGATCGTTGCAAATGGCGTTCCGAAGTCTCTGCCTACCCCTCCGGAAAACAGGTGTGAGTATATGTATGTATGTATGCATTATACTGTGTACAGGCAGGCGCAAGAATTCACATTCGCAAGTATCAAACAAAGATATGCTCAGCTTGGAACGTATGATTCAATTCATATTCAAAATAATGTTTAATATAAATTACAAAGATACATTTATGAATAACTGCATTTATTTTGTTTCGTGACAGTTTGCAATACATTTGTGCGTATAACTTATGCCAAGGTCGAGACGTCTCGCGTTTCACTTACACATGTTTCACACGTACCACTACACTGTTCAAGATTAAGAATTCAAAAAGACACTACCCCATTTAATTTAATAGGTGTCGTAAGAGGCAATATAGTAAAATACGCTAAGCAATTGAACTTGAAAAACAAATTGAAAAACTCGAAATCAAATCCTATACCAAATCGTCTGGCCAGCATTCTAAAATGGAAAAAATCCTCTCTTAACTCACAATTATATTCTGACGCAAATATTAAGAGGCCGATGTCCAGCAGTGGAGTGCGGCATGGGTCGTGACACCACATGTGGTCACGAGATGACTAAACTGACCAGGAAAATATAAGGTTTTAACTACGAAATTTTCAATATCTTTATCTTACTGAGAAGTATGTGTGGTGTGTCTTTGAATGACAGAGTAAAGAATTGTGTTATAAGAGAGTGTTGTGGTGTAAAAGAAGATGTAGTGACAAGCATCGAGAAAGGAATGCTAAGGTGGTTTGGGCACATGGAGAAGATGGATGACGAAAGACTGACCAAGCAGATATGTAAACAACGGGACAGCACGAAGCGGAAGACCAAGACGGACGTTCTCTGACCAGATCGGAGACATCCTTAAAACAGGGAAGGTTAAAAGTACCCTAAACAGAAGAGCATGCACGAGGAATTTGATGGGAGTGAATAAAGTAAGTACGTCAGGATCGTTGCAAATGGCGTTCCGTAGTCTCTGCCTACCCCTCCGGGAAACAGGCATGACTCTATGTATGTATGTTTATCTTACTGTTGCGAATACAGCATGTGCCCTGAAGTTTCAGTATGGATTACACTAACCGTGGTCACTGGATAACTCAGGTTTTCAAATAGGTAATTACGCGTAGACCCGCAACATAAATATATGTTCGCAACACTACAGTTGTGTTGTTGTGTTCGGGCTTGTACGTGTGAGACAATCCTAAGCCTTACTGCATAGCTTCTACCATATATTTTATATATCATACCTATTACCAGCAGTAGTATTGAAGTTATACAGTAATTTGTACTGGCCACGATACCATCATTGCGATTTAAAAGGCGTTTAAAACTGGTGGTGTAGTGACGTGGTGATCGTGTGAATATTATTGCAGTTATTGTCAATACGATTGAAGGTATTGTTTGTTATTTATCTATACATATAAATAAAATTGGAGTGTCTGTTTGTAATATTAAAATAACCGCTGTTTACTAAATGCACATGGATGTATACACGGTACATAAACCCAAATTATTTTTTTTATATTTTTGTCTATCTGTCTGTCTGTTTGTTCTCGCTAATCTCTGGAACGGCTGAACCGATTTTGACGGGACTTTCACTGACGGATAGCTGATGTACCAAGAAGTAACTTAAGCTATGGATTAACCGGGTACGCGAAGTAGTTCCCTCAGGACCCTACTTCCCGGGTGAAACCGCGGGAAACAGCTATTAGGTAATAAGTATTTTAAAACATTATTATCAAATGGCACTCCCTTTGAGACCGTAGAAAGAATACCGTTACATTATAATATGTTTTGTTATATATAACGTTATAGTTTTGAAGTATCTATAGACATGTATGTCTCTCTGTGACATCACAGCTATGAAACGGATAGACCGAGTGTGATGCGAATTTTTGGGTAACAGTTTTTCGTTGAGATGAGTTGCGTTTCAAGATGATTCTTATTTATCAAGATATGTTTATGCCTTTTTAAAAAAAATATATTACTCAATGACCTTATGTGGTTATGAGAAACATAAATGTTAAAATGTACTGTTTAATCGGTGATCTGCATATGAACATATGTCCCAACAAACACGTTAGTTATAGATCTCATCAATAGTTGTTAAACACAAAATAAGCAATCCATTGTCTATCGTTAATAGACAATGGAGAAAAGTGTTTTAATTTTTTTTCTTTTACGATTTATGTGATTTTTTAACAAACTTTATTTACTCGGGATTTACTGATTTTATTTATGCTTTTGTTGAACACATAGTGGAGATACCGACAGACTGATACGCAAAAGGTCCGGGTTCGAATCCTCGGCGCGCACCAATGACCGTTCGGAGTTATGTGCGTATTAAACTTGTTAATTATCGTTTGCTAAACGGTGAAGGAAAACATCGTGAGGAAACCGGCATGTCTCAGAGTTCTCTATAATGTTCTCGAAAGACATGTGAGGTCTGCCAACCCGCACTAGGCCAATGTGTTGGACTATGGCCTTACCCTTCTCATAGTGCGAAGAGGCCCGTCCCCAGCAGTGGGACAGTTTATATACAGGTCTGGATGATGAAATTAGTAGTTAGTCACAAAAAAAAGGTTATTTATCGCTTGCTCCGTGCCTTGCTGAGCACGTTACGCCGTCGGTCCTGGCTGACGGGAAGATCTTTAACATCTAAATAAACACCTTCTAAATAAACTGTCACAAGCCCAAACCATGAAATATCGCTATCCATCCGGCGGTCAGACAGGCAGTCGCGATGTGGCAAAGCTAATTCAGCCAAATCTGGTTAGACTAGTAACCGGTTCCCAGGTTGAAACAAGGGTGACGCTAGAAAGACGATGGTCACAAGAAAACCTGAACCTAACCTTATGTCAATATTCAGTGTGTCGCACAAGCGTGCATTCGAACTATGGAGATACGCGGTAACGTTTGCAATAATCGCACTTCCATATGTCGAAATCTCTGTGTATTGGGTGTGCAAAGAGATTTCGACACTTGGAAGTGCTAACTCTCCAACTTTATAATATTACAAGAGGATGCCCGCGGTTACACCCGCGTTATGTACGCCTACTGCTTCGCTCCCGTCACTCGTAGTGCGATGTTATATAGCCTATAGCCTTCCTCGATAAATGGGCTATCTAATACTGAAATAATTTTTCAAATCAGACCAGTAGTTCCTAAGATTAGCGCGTTCAACCAAACAAACAAACTCTTCAGGTCTTTATATTAGTATGATGCCCACGGTTACACCCGCGTTATTGAAGGCTACTGCACCGCTCCCGTGGCTCATAGCATGATGTTATATAGCCTTTCTCGATAAATGACCTATCTAACACTGAAATAATTTTTCAAATCTGACCGGTAGTGCCTGAGTTTAGCGCGTTCAAATAAACAAAAAAATAAACAAACAAACTCTTCAGCTTTTTATATTAGTATTATATTAGATTAAAGATACGATGATAGATAGAAACGCCCTGAGTTCGAGACTGACTTGCACAAAGATGTCTTTTTGAGATTTGTTCTCCGTGACACTGGAATTACCAATTGAAGAAAAATGATTGACAATTGACTACTGACACCTATAAGCTATTAATTATCATAAAATAACAACATTGACACTTTTAAAATACAATTTAATAAATATCTTTTACAATTTTTTTTTAATATAATATAATATATTTGCTATAATGGATGATTACGTAACATGTCGTAAGCCGAACAGAACGAGTTCCTTAAATGACATTTCTGAAGATGACTCAACGCTACTTGATTCTACTATGCTTAGTCTACCGAACACATCGTTAAATACTAGCCAAACTGTCATAGATCTGCAAGAAAAGCTACTACAACTATCAAACGAATTACAAAGTGCTCATAACGAAATTGAAAATTTAAATGGTGAAAATTTACGTTTGAAATCTGATTTACAAAAACAAACTAAGTTATTAGAAACATTCAAGAAACTAAGCACTACCAGCGCTGTATTTAAGACACCTGATTCTGCACACAAAAAGAAACCTACATCAAATAAGATTAATACGCCTATTTTAACAAATAAACCGTCAAAAGTAAAGTTTAGTCAAATGGAAAAGACGCCTACTATAAATAAAAAGCAATCAGTAACACATTTGCAAAGCTTTAGCATCGCTAATGACGAATCTTATAGTAAAGAAAAAAATCAGACAGTCCTGAGTGACATCGAATACCGCGAGAGCAGAACACTACAGGTATCGACTTCTAAAGCAAGCACCTTAATAATTACTCCGCAAAGAAAATCGCAGGAAAATTCAACAGCATTCAAAGAAAATGTATTGGAGCCTGTTTTACCTCAAAAGTATTGTACAGAAAATGTCAAGAGGAAAGTTGTTATAATAGCCGACGAACAGGGACGCCATATCCAACGACATCTACAGAGACTTCTGGGACAAAACTATACAGTAAACAGTTTTTGGAAACCGGGGGCATGTATGCAAGATGTAATAAGTACAGAAACAGCTTTATTGAACAATTTAAATAAGAAAGATACTGTCATAATTCTAGGTGGTAAAAATGATAAAAATCCAACTCTCTTTCATAATTGTATGCATTATTTCCTTAAAAAATATCATAACACAAATGTAATAGTGTCTGAAGTGCCATATAACAAATATTTAAATGAAAAGAAATTGAATTATGAACTGAAATTCATATGTTCTATGTATACTAATGTCACATACCTGGATATGAGCTATTCTTACTTTTTGCCAAACTACAAATATTTACCTATGCATATATCTCAACGTCTGTTAAAAGATGTGTTGAATTCAATGTATAAAATTAATTATGAGATATATAATTTTAACAATAGAATGAAAAATGTGGCCACACAAACTGAACTTTCAAATGAAGAGTATACTAATCAGGCAGATAACTCCAAGACTGGTACACAGACAAACTTACAGTTTTTTCTTTAATTATATAAATATTTTACACCAGAATATAGCCGGAATAATGAATAAGTCAGATGCGTTAACTGTAAAGCTGGAGAAGCTGGAGGATAGAGGTACTAGGGTTGATGTTGTTTGTTTAACTGAACATTTTGTACAAATGGGTCATGAAGAATTATTGCACCTTCCAAATTTCTCTCTAGCTGCCATTTACTCTAGAAAAACGAAAAGAGGTGGTACGTGTATCCTAGTGAGACGCGGTATAGAATTTCGCGAGTTAACGGAAGTGTCAAAACAATCGGTAGCAGGCGTTATTGAATATTGTGCCATTGAAATACTGCAACATCGTATTATCTTAATTTGCATATATAGGGTTCCAAAATGCATTTATGAAATATTCTACGAAAAACTGGATATGATACTGACAAAATTTAATCGTTCATCAAGTAAAAGATTAGTTTTATGCGGTGATTATAATATCAATGTCCTAAAAAGAAATAAAATTACACTAGAACTAGAATACTTTCTCCTCAACTATAATTTAAAATTGGAATTATACCACACAGAGACTACAAGATTATCAAGTGGCACGTGTATAGATAATTTTGCACATAATTACCGAAGGAACTGTAAGGGTCAAATAATAGATCTTGCACTTTCTGACCATACGTCACAAGTCCTCACAATACCCGTAAACAAAACATGCAGTCTAAAGTATTGGAAATTAAAACAGCAAGACGTTTCGAATTTAATAAGATTCAAAAATCACCAGCTATGTTTGTCGTTCAGCCGAGTATTCGATGCCACAGATGCAAATGTGGCCTATGACACTTTCATTGATGAATTTTGTTTACTTTATAAGCTGTGCTTTCCATATAAAATTTGAGTTCTGAAAACTAACAAAAGAACTAAATGGATATCCCGGGCCATAAAGCTGTGTAGTAAAAAGCAAAGACAATTACTATGGAACTACAGGCTAAAACCAAGTGCCGAAAATAAATCTAAATTTAAAAAATATACTAAGTTATACAAAAAAATTATGAGATTAACTCAAAAAGCACAAAATAACAACTTCATAAGAACTTCTCAAAATAAAGCAAAAACCACTTGGAAAATAATAAATAAATATAAGCGAAATTTGCCACAAGAACAAATATCGACTATAAATAATAATAATACCATTATTACAGACCCCGAGGACATAGCAAATGAATTTAATAATTATTTTATCGATGACATTAATAATAATATTAGATCTGACATTCATTCAAATAATAATAAAACTTTTAATAATTTGACATTACAATCCCTATTTCTTTCACCTGTTTTAAATTATGATGTTATACGTGTAATTAAGAGCCTTAAAAATACGACTACAACTGGTTATGATGGGGTGTGTACTAAAGTTATAAAATTTGTTAAAGACATAATAGCACCACCACTGACACACATAATTAATTTAAGTGTTACTGATGGCATATATCCAGACTCTTTAAAAAAGGTAATTGTTAAGCCTCTTCACAAAAAAATGACAAAACTGATATAAAAAACTATAGGCCCATTGCTAAAATACCAATATTTTCTAAAGTTCTTGAGAAAATTATTTATAATTCTTTATATGATTTTTTTGAGAAACATAAAATGTTCTGTAAAGAACAAAAAGGGTTTCTTAAAAACACTACAATAAATATGGCTATCTTCGATCTTCTATTTAATGTCATGAATGCCGTTGATAAAAAGACTCCTGTTTGTGCTATATATGCTGACATGTCGAAAACATTTGATTTTGTAAATCACAAAACGTTGCTTAAGAAATTGCGTGGATATGGTATAAGGGGAAATGCCGAAAAGCTTCTTGAATCATATCTAAGTAATCGTATCCAGTACACAGAGATATCAAGGGTTTGTACAACAAGTACATTGGAAAAAAGTACATATCAGGACCTCGTTATATTCAATTTGGTGTGCCACAAGGTAGTGTGCTAGGCCTTTACTGTTCTTGATTTATATTAATGATCTTCCCAAGTGTACAAAACAAGATATGGTTCTCTTTGCGGATGACAGTACAACCGTAGTAAAATGTTCTCAGTTAGACGAATATCAAAATGACATTAACAATTCTTTGACTAATATAGTAGATTGGCTTGACAGAAATAATGTAACAATTAAGTTAAACAAAACTAAAGTAATGCAATTCCACCAAAAATGTGAAGTACCTAACATAACTATTTCTTATAACAACCACGAAATAGAACAAATAAGTGAAGCAAAATTTTTGGGTATCATTATTGATGATAGGCTTACGTGGAAACCCCATATTCAGGAACTATGCAAACGATTAGGTGCGTCAGCTTTTGCGCGCCTTCATCTTTCACACAAAGTTGGCAGTGACACATTATTAACGGGTTATCATGCGTAGTGGCACCAGTTTTGAGATTTGGAGTTATTTTCTGTGGTCACTCAACAGATCGTGATGTTGTATTTAAGATGCAAAAGAGATGTGTAAGGTCTATGTGTGGACTAAAACCAACAGATAGTTGCACAACGTATTTTAAATCTCTGAAGCTACTAACATTACCTTCGTTATATATACTCGAGACAGCACTTTTCGTAAAAAGCAATAAACATTTATTTACAAAGGTCTCTGAAGTACGAAAAGCCCCAATGCGAGCTCAATATGAAAATAAACTTTGCCAAACAAAGTGTAAGACCGCTTTGATGCAGAAAAGCTTCTTTGGTATGGCACCCAAAATATTTAACAAAATACCCGACTCTTTAAAAAGTCTGCCTGTATTACAATTTAAAAGCAATTTAAATAAGCTCCTAATAGACAAGTGCTACTATACAATTGACGAGTTTCTTAACAATGAACAAATTTAATTTTTTTTAAATGTATTATATTGTAATGGATGTATAATTTTCTTTGTTTCTTAATCATATTCTATTATTGTGACAATTTATAAATGAACAGATAATAATTTATACTTTTAAGCGGACATTAATAATTTATTGTAATATTTGAATTATTAATAATATTTGTATGTTCTGATGACAAAACATAGCGCACACTTAGTTCTAAGACCATCTGTATTATTATTACCTATGTTTTACAAATAAAATTCTGATTTCTGATTTTTGATTTCTGATATTGTTTATAAAGACCATGTAAATAATTATGTATTCATAAACCCGTTTTGCACACCAATAATTATAAGTGACAGTATTTCAATTTATTTGTCTATTGCAGCAATAAATTATCGCATGCAATCATGTGTATATTTCGTGACTAGCTTATAATATTATAAACAAAAAACCTATTTTTTTGGACACTCATCGTTTTGTAGACAGGATACATGTGTTTGTTTTTAGATAAATTAAATATAACCTCTTGATATCTAGTCAATTATGTACTTGTCTTTGAACAAAACTATACATACTAATTTCATCGCGATTAATTTTGGTCTATACTCTAGGCAAAATAGCCTTATTTTTGTTGTGCGCTGGAAACTCGTTACGAGCCGTCTTGACTCCGCCACTCAATCATACCGTACGATCGAGTTGGGGGCTGGCGGAGGAGGTGTGTGAGGCTCTCCCCTAAAAGCGTGCTCACTAAACCCACACCACGGTGTCCACTGCGGTCCCGTGTTGTGGCGGGGTCACGCGAATCGCGGATAGCATACTTTACCGTGACCCCGCCCGAGGCAAAAATAGCCTGATAGGTGTAAATCCTTTTATTTGTCCTGTCGTTTCAGCGTAGGTAACACTAGCCGTGGTGACAAACAGTAATTTTTTTTAAACAGACTGCTCCCACTTTAGTTATAATTGTTGTGTCGCAGGGTCTTTACAAATATACAACGGATACAACCGAAACAATTTATGGATCACTCAAAGTGTTCTCTCGTGTCAGGATTGAACATAAATCGACACGAATCGAAGATCATAAATCGACATAGGAATATTAATAAAAAAATTAATGAGTCAATAACTATCAAAATTGATAATAAAATTATTATGAAACCAGAACAAATTGCTAACATTTTTGTGAACCAGTTTACTTCAAATAGTAGTGTGGCGACTAATCATAACATGCATTTGGCTATGGAGTTAATACAAAAGAGTACGGATAGAGTACAGAATACACTTACTTGGAAGCCAACTACTTCAGACGAATTAAAAAAAAATGTTAGTAAGATGGAGTACAAACTTTCATGTGGCTATGATGAGTTACCGATTACTATCTTGAAAGACAATATAGATATACTAGCTGCGCCTTTAAGTATGTTTTTTAATAAATGCATGTTGGAAGGTGTTTTTCCAGAGCAACTTAAGATTGCAAAGGTTGTACCTGTTCACAAGAAGGGTTCGAAGCAAGATCCAAACATGTATAGGCCAATCTCGTTGCTGCCAACAATATCAAAAATTTTTGAAAAGATCATAAAATGCAGACTTATCAAACATCTTAATGCAAATAGAGTGCTAAGCTATAAACAATTTGGATATCAGACAAATGTTGGTACACAGGACGCCATTGACAATTTAATTAGTAATATTAGATCTCGGCTAAACTTAAAGCAAAAAGTGGCTGGTCTGTTCCTTGACTTAAGTTCCGCTTTCGATACAGTGAACCATGAGCTGCTGCTGAGAAAACTGGAACACTATGGTGTTAGGGGTAGTTCTATGCAATTGCTAAGCTCATATTTAAGTGACAGAAAAATGTACGTAGAAGTCAAAGCGCTGAATATGGATGATTCTGTTGCAACTAACTGTGACGTAGATAAGCGAAAGATTAATAGAGCTCATAGAACTTACTGGGAGGCTTTTAGGTCAAAGATTGTTTGCACCAACACGGGAGTACCACAAGGCTCTATATTGGGACCATTATTTTTTGTTGTTTTCGTAAACGATCTTATATACCACATTGAAAACAACTTATGTGAGCATGCTCAACTTGTATTGTTTGCTGATGACACAAACGCTATAGTTTCAGCGAACGATATGCTTTCTCTCAATGTGCGATTACGTGAAATTTTGAGTATGTTTCACAACTGGTTTACGGTCAATGGGTTACGGGTGAATGCATCAAAGACGAATGTTATGCTATTTAGAACCACAGCCAAAAATACTGACAGTCTTACCTGTTTTCTTAATGACGTCGAAATTACCTCAGCAGAAGTAGTCAAGTTTCTAGGGATATATGTAGATAATGCCCTTAATTGGAAAAATGAACTCGCCAGTATAGAAAACAGCATTAGTTCGGCGTGCTACGTACTTCCGAGCCTAAGAAACGATGTTAGTGTTAAGCAATTAGTGACAGTTTATTATGCACTTGTCGAATCAAAGTTAAGGTATAGCATTCTATTCTGGGGAGGCAGTTATGAATATAACATACAAAAAGCTTTCATAATACAAAAAAGAGCAATTCGCACGATTGTTTGTATAAAGCTTGTATAAATTTCTCACCTTCAAGTAGGTATTTGTGATTGTAAATAGGAAGAGCGGAATTCGCCTAATACAAGCAAATTTTTGCTTAAAAGGTGATTCCAAACCATGATATTGTAAATTTACTTAAGTTGATGAAATAAACATTTTTCATTTTTTTTTCATTTTCAAAAGCAACAAGAGTCATGCAGGCAATATTTTACAGATCTTCGTATCCTAACAGTGCCAAGTCTTTATGTGCTGGTTTTATTGACTTTCTTTAAGAAACATGTTCATGAATATGAAACTGATGAGGAGAGACGTGTTAGGGAGAGTACTAGAAGAAAAGACTTCCACACAAAAACTATACCCCATCTTAACATCACTAAACATGGCACCTATCACATGGCTCTTAAACTCTTTAATTGGTTGCCAGTCGAGCTTAAACTGCTGCTATATAAAAGTGAAGTTCAAATAAGATTAAAGAAATTTTTGATAGAGAGGTGTTTATATTCTATTAATGATATTTTATTGAATTGACTTATTTGTTAATGTTATTTTATTGAATTGATATAACATTATATTCTTAGACTTATTTATTAATGATATTTTATTGAATTGACATATTATATTCTTAGATTTAATTTGCTTGTTATTACACTGACATAGATATTATATATTTCAATTTGTAACATTAATAATTTAATTGCATCTATTACTAACTTATTGTATTGATTGTTAATTGTATTATTATGTTATATCTCAATTTATACCATGTCTTGCCTACATTAATGTGCTATATCAGACACAATGTAAAAATTGTTAATGGTTTAAAATAAATAAAATAAATAAACCTAAGACACTCGGCGTAGAGTCAAGTGGCGACACGGCCGCTTAAACCATAACGCCAACGGTGCAGTCAAATCAAAACTTATTAATAAATAACATACGTATTTTTAGTTTCATATAAAAGTCTAACATCAAAATGGATTGTGAACACATACGAGTACCTAAAGACGGACTTATAACATACGGCCCAGATGTAATAGAAGACATTAGAAAAGAATTTAATATCCACAAGAAAGAAGACAGAGAGAAGGCAATTGCTATTGTATACGAATGGATTGAATCACAAGACCACATAATGAAGAAAGATTTTGGTAAGTACACTTTGCGTCAAACTTATTGCCTTGCTTATTAATAATATTATTGTTTTCTACATGGCAAAGTAACAAAAATCTGTTTGAAAAATTACAATAACTTGTCTAAATCTGATCTAATTAATGTAAGAAACTCTTTGATAATAGGTATTATATTTTGGTCAACTTCACGTGAGACTATAGATACATAAAGTAAACAAAGGATTTCTCAAATAATACTGGATATACAACTAACTCAAAGTAATACTAATACGTGTAATACGAAACCAATGAGCAGCTAAAAGACGTCCACTATACATACATAATTATATTTCTTGTGTGCGTGTGTATGTCACTGAACTCCTCCTAAACGACTGGGCCGATTTTGATGAATTTTTTTGTGTGTGTTCAAGGGAGCTTGAGAATGGTTTAGATTCACAAAAATGCGAATATTAAAAAAAATATATGGCGGTACGAAGTTCGCCGTGTCAGCTAGTCAGTATAAAAGTCCCATAAGTTGTCTAACGTCGGACCTAAATTAATGGTTTCATTATAACATACGGTATAGTTAACGGTAGAGATGTGCAAAAAATTTTACATTTATTTAAAGTTCAGTAATTGACGTAATAATTTTAAATTCAGGTTACAGAACAGTATATTATCATTTCAACTTATTTTTTGCAGTTTTTTTGGGAGCAAAATGTCTATTATAGTAAGACGAAGTCCTTATGAGATCTTCGATCTCGTTTGTTCATACGAAACCCTAAAGAATGATCAAGTATCTAGTGCCTAAAATACTTATATCGAAATAGAATTGTTAAGAACTGAACCTAAAATATGTAAAAAACTATTAAAACTAAAGCTAAAGGCTCTAATGCTCGGTGAATGTGACACTACTATTAATGAGGTCCATTCCCGAGATAAAATATATTTCGTAAGTGGTATTTACGGATAATACCTCACTAAATACCAAATATTTTAATGACTTTCTAAGGTGTTGTACTTTTTTGTATTTTGATTTAGTTTATTTTAGTTAAATTACAATGGTAACGAGCGTATCTCGCCAACAAGCTGTTGTAGCTTGGCGAAGGAAATGTATTTTTTTCTATTTTTAAGTATAAAAGGAATAAATAAATAAATAAAAAATAAAATTAATTACTAATCGGTGGATATTTTATTTGACCAGGCGATCCCTCTGCCCGTTTGCCGTCTGCTACACCTAAAAGTATTAATTTTCTGAAGAACCAATATTCATGTAGGTACCTAATAAATGACATGTGTCTACATTTTCAGATAAAGGCTACATTGAAAGATGTATAATTATGAGTAAAGGTTCGATAGAAAGAGCTAAGAAGCAAATAGACAGGATATGCACTATGAAAACTTTAATGCCGAAATATTTCCAAACGATCAACTTGAAGGAAAGTGATATTATGAGTGTATTGGATAAAGCGTAAGTAATTGTTTATTCATTATACTTTCACTCCTTGTCATCCTCCTAGCGTTATCCCAGTCAGAACCCGCGGTCCGCTTTCTAGTCTAATCGGATTTGACTGAATATTAGCTTTTCCGCAGAGCGATTGCCTGTCCGACCTTGAAAGGGACGGCTATATTCCATGGTTTAGATTAATGACAGTTTTATTCATAGTACTGACTCCCTATAACGACTGTCAAAGATCTTCATGACAGCCGGCACCGACGGCTTAACGTGGTCTTCGAGGCACGGCGCAAGCGATTATTTGCAATTGAATACGCATATAACTCCGAAAAGAAATTGGTGCGCCGTGGATTTAAACCCTCTGCTTGCCTGTACATAGATGGACTTATTTCCAATGGCATTTCCTAACAGACAACCCAAAAAACGTTTTAGACTTAGCTACTAAGGTCTACTAAATCTAAACAAGATAAGAATTCAATGCATTTTTGTTTGGTATAGCACTTTTTGTGAATATCATGATTGTTCTGAGTCAAGTTCTAACAACACGTGAAGTCAAGAAGGTTTTTATAAAACTAGTGAATTATAATGTAACTAAGACTCTTTTTTGTGACAGAAAACTAAGTACTATATTTTTTTTAAACATTGACTATTTTTTCTTCAGCTATCTGATAATTGCAATGTCTAGAAACCTGTTTTTGCATTGTTTTATCTATCTGAATAGCAGGTTAATATTATTTTAATCTTGACCCAAAGTAGTGTAATAGCCTTCGTACTATTAATCCATAACATAACAAAAACATAAATTCACGCCTTTTATCCCCGAAGGGGTAGGCACAGGTATATTACACTTCGCCAGTTATGTTTCAGTCCCAATGTAATAGGGGGCGAGCCTATTGCTATCTACCAGGCACATTGTTAAGCGAGCGATAATCAACATTTTTAATACACACATACCATTGAAAAGTCTGAGGTGTGTGCCCGGGGTAACGGAACGAACCCGAAACCATCGTCTCGGCAGTACTCGGCTACGAACACCTCTGGGCTATCGCCGCTTTTTTATCATTTGATATTGTTGCAGCTACTTTGCCATCTTACCGAACCTAACGAAGGAGCACTATCGGATAATAATGGTCAAACCCAAGCCTAAAGCAGTGATACATTCTTCAGACTACACATTATTCTTCAAGTTTCTGGCAGTGGTAAGTATTTTATTCATACATACCTACATTTACAGTAAATTTTAACTCACTAGTTGGTCTAGCAGTTACATCCTGACAACTAGGCCAGATAGCCTAGTGGAGATCCCAACAAACTGCTATGCAGATTGTATTGGGTTCGAATCCATGGCAGGCACCACACAATTCTCAGAGTTATGTGCGTAGGTATTGGAGGGCACGTTGAGTCGTCGTTCGTAGCTTTTATGAAGTTCTTTAACAGTTGTTGTAGGGATATTTCACAGGTAGTAGAGCCTTGCTGATTTCAGCATGAATGGGCCAGCTCGACCGGGGAAGTACTACCCTCTCACAGAAAATCGACGTAAAGTAACAGTACTTAAACTGTTGCGTTTCGTTCGGTGAGTGAGAGTGCCGGAGGCCCTATCCCCTATTCCTTCTCCCTCATCCCACTCCTCATCCTATCCCTTTTCCCAATCCCATGGGGTGGCAACGCACTTGTGACTCCTGTGGTTTTGCTTGTGTCCATGGGCGGTGGTAATTGTTTACTATCAGGGGATTCGTCTGCTCGTTTGCCGCCTATTACTGTATAAAAAAAGGGATTCAGTAATTCTGAATAAACTGACAATAATCTTGATCATGGAATATCGCTATGCTTTTAGGTTGTCAATTAATCATGTTGTCTTGACATCAGACAGGCAGTCGCTCCATGGAGAAACAGGCTAAGCTAATATTCAGTTAAATCCGGTTTGACTAGTTAACGGATCCCAGGTTGCATCTGGGATAACACTAGGACAATGAGCACGCACTTTTATTTATGTTATTTTATTTATTTATAGTCTCACGCCTGTATCCCCGAAGGGGTAGGCAGAGGTGCAAATGTTACATCCACATTTCGCCATGAATTTTTTTAGGTCCCACGAAATAGGGGGCGAGCCTATTGCCGTTATCGGGCACATCACCAGACACCGTGGTGCTACTGAGTATTCGGAAAAACCCAGCAACACTTTTGCCCGACCCGGGTATCAAACCCGGGACCTCCGATCAGCAGTCGCATACTCTATCCACTGGACCATGGAGGCATTCCATGTATATATCTCTTTAGAAATATATAAGTATATTTGTGACTTATGTGGTTACACAGACTCCGCTTAGTTTGGGATGAGTTGACCATATGTGAGATTTCCTCGGATATTATTACTATTTTAATGGTAGATTTTGCATTTCAGGTGGCCGAATACCTGAAGCACAACGATTACTGCCGGGGCAATATGCTGATATGTGATATTTATGACGCTAACGCAGCCGATATATTGTCCAAAATGAATCTCATCGAACTACAACAATTTATTCCTGTGGTAACGGTGAGTGCGTTTTTAGGGTTCCATACCTAAAAGGTAAAAAACGGAACCCTATTACTAAGCCTCCGCTGTCTGTCTGTCCGTCTGTGTCCGTCTGTCACCAGGCTGTATCTCATAAACCGTGATAGCTAGAAAGCTGAAATTTTCACAAATTATGTATTTTGGTTGCCGCTATAACAACAAATACTAAAAATAAAAAAAATATATATTAAGGGGGGGTCCCATACAAAAAACGTGTTACTTTTCGTATTTTTTGCTCAAAATTACTAACTGTAACAGGTAGACGCTTTTAGTTTTCACAGAATATGTAGTTGTATATTACCTTTCAAAATAAATAATTAAATTAAAAAAAAGCAAGTAATAAAGGGGGGCTCCCATATAACAAACGTTATTTTTAAGCAATTAATAATAATATTAATAATACTCTACCACAGTCAAACAACACCATCTAGTCTATATACTTTTTTTTTGTAAATACATACATATTATACATAGAAACACCCAGACCAAGACAAACATCCATGTTCATGCACACAAATGTTTGACTTGTGCGGGAATCGAACCCGCGACCTTCGGCTTAGCAGTCGCTTACACTCCCGCTGCGCAAACCGGTCATCAAATTTGTTACTCGATCTTAATAAACAGGTAGAAACTTAAAAAGTATTTAAGTATACATGCGCGAGTCCGACTCGCACTTGCCCAATTTTTTAACCTACTTTTTACTACTTTTATTTTGTCTGGTTGTAAAATATACTGCGGTGGCAATTTTTTATGTTTACGTTATAATAACTATTGTAACGTACTGTGTAAGAAAAAATTAAGAAAATCATATTCGAGCTTAGCTGCGGTTATCCTCTAGTTCTGATATAAAGGTCTATGTTACTGCAAAATTTATTATTAAAAATCAAGTGCTTTTGCCTAAATTCTATATTTTTTGCGTGAATAAGTAACTAATGTTCGTCCATCCATCCTACTATATTTTCAACCGTCTTCACAAGGTCACGCACGATCTTCACAGATTGTCGTCACGCTTATAAAAGTAGTTTATTTGTTTGTTTTTCGTGTGACTGTGTGTCCAACTCTGGTGTCGGAGTTTTCAGACTGCCCGAAGGCCTTCGACACGGCCTAACGATCCTTAGACAAGCACCAGGACCGACGGCTTTACGTGCCCTCCGAAGCCCGGTAGCGCTCAGATGTAAATGTCATACTTGGTCACCCATCCAAGTGGTGGTGGACACCCAACCTGTGCAAGCGTTGTTTAACTTTGCCGTTCTGTTACGAACGACAAACTAAGTCTCGCTATGAGCGCTACACAGGCTTGTTAGTATAGACACTGTTGTCCAGTGTGGGAATCGAACTCACTTCAAGCTGCAAGACTTGACTTGAACCACAACGCCACCCGTACAGTCGATTATTTTTAGATATCAAATAAAGATTATTTATATTGTACACAGTACGTTACAAATGATGTAATGTATTAAACATAAAATAATTTGTCACCGCTGTATATTTTACAACCACACAAACAATATTTCACATAATTTTGATGACGACAGCGATGACCTTAGTCTTGACACGCGTTTCGCAGAATATCACATTCCAGAAACATTTATTTAATTTGTATTAATATCATACAAAATAATTTAGCGGATCTTTTTCGCGTAAAATTTACTTATTTATGGTATAAATACCTATTTGTTGTCGACGTTTCGATCGTCTCGCACCGATCGTGGCCGATCAGTCTCTCCGTGACCGATGTATACAAATCACGAAACCTTAAAATGGATTAATTTGTCTTAATATGTTCTTAAAAGACTAAATACTTATTTTGTTCTCGTGGTAATATCTCGTTTTGTGGGCCGTCCCCGTAACTCTATATTATTATGTATGTAGTGTATGTAAGTATAATTTTGCAATTGTACTATTATTTATTTAATTGCCTAATTATAAAGAATATATGTATTATATGTTGCGAGTATCTGTCAATTATTATCATTGATTAAGAGTATTTATTTCTACACAGCAATATTGACAGATACTCGTTACCATAAGTTTTAATCGATTGTGCACATTGATATTTGTGGCTGTTTGAACAGTTACCTTGGCTCGATAATTATTTTGTATAATATCGGTAGGCAGCAGGGTGTGGCACGACACTTTTTCTTAAACATTGAACACGGAACGTTGTATAGAGAGAATAAATCTGTGATTATCATACAAATCATCGTTTCATTTCTGAGTTGAAGGCTATTCCTTACATGTAAATGTATACAGCCCTAACTGTTGTGTGTTATGACAAGGACTATTCTAACGTTTACATACATAATATCTTCAAGCCTTTATCTCCTAAGGGGTAGGCAAAGGTGTATTACAAACCCACACTCCGCCAATTAAGTTTCGATCCCAATATAATAGAGGGCGAGCCTATTGCCATCTATTGGACGCATTATTAAGCGAGCGATAATTAACATTTTTAATACACACATAACTACGAAAAGTCAGAGGTGTGTGCTCAGGGTACCTGGGAATCGAACCCGAGACCATCGTCTTGGCTGTCCGTTACGTACACTACTAGGCTATCGCCGTGCTAACGTCTACGTTAAAATAATACCCGGCCCCTTTGGAGGCTTGCACGGAGACATGGCTCTAACGTGCAGAGGCTCGCAGGGAGTTTTATTGTCAAGTGGGATTTGACACATGCTTTGATGCATGGCTTCCATAGCTCTTAGCCGCAGCACGTAAAGACCTATAGTTTAAAAAAATTCTTACTAAGATGGGCCCTAACAATGAGCTATAATAATCTTTATTCATTCTAGCATCATAATAACCAACGTATTTCTTACAGGAAGGCTACGGTTGCAAAATCAAAGGCATATTCTTGGTGACAGCCTCGAAATTCATCGAAGGCTTCATCAAATTGGTGAAACCACTGTTCTCTGAGAAGATTGGCAGCCGAATCCATGCTGTCACTACAAAGACCTCGGTACGAGAGTTGATAAGTGGTGATGTGCTGCCTGGAGAGTACGGAGGCCCGGCGAAAACTGTGGAAGAATTGCATGGTATGTGTATAAACATTATTCATGTATTATCAATCAGCTTATGCCTATTGTTTTGTGTAGGATAATATTGTCAAGGAACTAAATATAGGAAAATCCCTTACTTAATAATATTATTCCCTATATTTGTATCTCAAGTTAGTTATATTTTCGCAACAAAGGTAGTTTACGCCCGTGTGCAAGTTGTAAGTATTCAATTTCTTTGCTTACGATACATGAAATTTTGGCCAGCTGTGTTTACATGAAAACTGAATTTTTGCATTGATTATAGTAGGAGAAATACAAAATAAAAGTACTTTTGAACCTATGTGGAGACAGACACAGGGATCATACAAATTTATCGAACTTGTGTTAATCACGTTAACTTCTATTTTTCACCGATGTTTTGACCGGCTTACATAATATGGTCGCGTAGGGACTGAACATAAGTAGTTGAGTCATAGGACAATGTTTGGCTTTGGTGAACTATTAACTATAACTTCCTAATAGAAAATATATTCAGTATACATATAATTATAATTTGACGTTATAGTATTTTATCTATACTTATTCATTATCATAAATAAAAAATGCGAACTAATTAAGTCCAAACGTGTTTTGTCTTGGTGTCAAATGTCACCAGATTCGAAATGACGTAATCTATAATATGAGTGTGTATGTGACAGAGGACAGAAAAGCGGACAAAAATCTATCAAGTGTGCGTAAAATGGCTAAATGCAATTATCGCATTTTAAAAGTGCTCTTGTGAGATTAAAAGACTGAATGCAAGTAAATGTTTGATAGTACTCCTATTAGGCCTGACCATCTAATGCGACAAAATGGCTGGTAAACTTTAGAGGTGAAATGAAGTGTCAGTAACTTGGGTACAGAGGTGTGTCCTAGAAGCTTTCTGGGCACGCTCCCAATTAACGGCAGTATGGAGTATTTCGACTTGACACTTTCGACGCCCTTTAAATTTTTCTTTTCCTTTTTTATTTGTTACTTATTTAAGAATATAAATTATTGTTTTATTTTATGTGTAACCACTTAGTTATAGTTAGTTTTAATTTCATTCACTTTTATGTAAAAAGTATATCGTCGGTGGAGTATGGAGATTTTTGGTTAAAAGCCACGACACAGATGAAAACAGTGGACACCCTCTAGCCAGAAATTCCGATGACTTAAAGTGGTAGTGATGGTGAAAACGAGAGAGTGTCTTGTTCAGCAGTGATTTGATAAAAACTGCTATCCATATGATGTCAGTCTTCATCTTATGTCTTAGGTTCTGAATTTTATGAAAAATGGTTTGCACACACCTAAATACAACAGTTAGTTTGGAAGACGTTATACTCAATGTTTATCCGATCTGACTAGAAAAGAACATACGGAAACTTGCTTATAAATTAATGTATTTTAAAGGTGTTAATACACATATAATTTACTTGGAACATGCTGATAAAAATATTAATTTCCTGAGTCAGATCGCGAATAGTAATAATAAATCGATAAGGTTTTTTTGTGTTTTACTACAAAACCCAAAAAGGCTATGATTTCAAATCCACTAAGTAGGTTTAATAATGGCTATTATTATGTTATTATTTTTAGAAATCATATAATTTGGTTTGCAATCCACTATTACTTCTGAAAACTACATCCGTTTTTGCTTTGCAATTTTTGAAGAGTTTTTAATTTAATATTGCAAGGTCTTGTAAAATGGTGAATTGTATACGGCTTGACGAAGCAATAAAATTATTCATAAGATATTTTTTTGCAGGTGACTTAATAGAAGCTTTATCAGCAAAATCGATGCAAGAAACTCTTAAGGCGATGAACAAAGCAGTAACAGACGAATCCAGAAGAAGAATCGATAAATTCAACGAACAATATATGGGAATGCCTGGGTCTTTTAGAACTCTAAGCTTAGATTAAGTATAAATAAAATGGCACCTAGTAATCATTATTCAATGGTGTAATAACTATTATAAGTTGCGACACAACAGTTGAATGCTGCAAAAAAGATAATCATGTAATGAATGAGTATTGCTAATGACATTAATTGTGTAACTAATTGTTATCCAATGTCATCAACATCATCGTCCTAGCGTTATCCCTGATGTATCTAAGACTTAAACGTCCAGGAGTCCGGGTTCCGCTTACTAGTCTAACCAGATATGATAGAATATCTGCTTTATTGCTGTCCAATGTGTTATGCATTTATATATCATTCGTTACAAAAATTATGTAAGGAGAAACAAATAAAATATTTTTCTTTCTTTCTTTCTTTCAATGAGATCAACGATTTTTGCACGTCCTGTGAAACGAAACTAACTGCTGTTCAACGGAGGTCAGCACTGAAAAGTCGTGTTGCAACCTAGTGTGTTATTTTGTCAAAAAACTCCATTAATACTAGTGTTTGGTATTATGCTCAAGGGGAATAAACTATTATAATGTTAGTTAATAGAACACAGAATATTTTATTGTCTTATTATCTATTGTTGATCCATTTTTTTGCATTACTGACTGATTGGCAGACAATGCACAGCCAAAACAATTGGGCACAAGGAGCTGAAACTTGGCAGGTATGTTCCTTAGGGATCGTAGGGATGCTCTGAGTAAGATTTTTTTTAAATTGCCGCGGGATCAGAAAGAGTCGGTTAAATCAAAATAAAATTCGCGGTTGTAGCTGCGAGCATCCTCTATGCAGGGTGTTGATTTGCATTTGCAAAATATTTTACGAGTAAGGGGTGAATGTGGGGTAGCGAGGAATGCTTCGGTGAAACCCTACCCTCCGACACATGGGTACATGAGGATCACGGGTTGGTTTTTAGTCAGTAAGAGTCTGACAGTCCCCTTCGTCCTCCCCCCCAGGGCGGAGGGACTCCATGAGGATTTTCCGAACGAAAAAATTTCATCTTCATAGAGTTTGAAAATTAACTTGGTGTATTGACCGTCACCACCACTCCACTGATCGCCGTGGCAGGTGCCTGACACACACAAGCACACGTACCTATAGTGACTGCGCGATACAGTCTTATTTTTCACGATTTAACAGATTATTCTGATTTACTATCTAAGTAAAATTTAATGAAAATAGGGTCTTATATCATCGCATTATAACATCGCACACTGTTTAAAATAATTTTAGGTTAATACATATATACTGTCTATGTTGTATTATAAAAATATTTTGCAAATGTGTATCAACACCCTGTATTTCCTATGTTGAAATTCAAATTTTATAAATATAAGCATTGTGTAAACAAATGTGCTCACATTTAATTATTGTGAAGAGACTTGTGACAAGTTTGCAGAACTTTGCCAACACTAATAGTTTGAGTGGCCGTCTCGATTCCCGTGACCAGCGCACTTGCATAATTGAACTAAGACCTAACTTCTCGACCTGGTTAGGACAAAGTGTTGTAATTGAGCTGCTGGTTAATGTGTTCTATATGTGGCAATGTGCTTAACTTCTACTGATACCTTAACTATAGCTTTGGAAAATCTTTTTAATTTATTGATTTTTATCTATTAGTATATATTATTTTCTTCATGGTACCTGATGGTAACCTGGCAGTGAAATCTTATTAAAAAATCTGTTAGTCTATTTAACATATCTCTTTGAAGGGTATGCAACAGTTGACATTTTGTTGAAGCAAATTATATTTAGGATTACAATATTTTGGTTAACATTTGGCTGTATGATAGTACTAGAAAATATTTAGCTGTTAAATTGTTGTACTCTCTCTCTATAAGCTAGTAAAACAGAGGTTTTCAGATTGTTGTTTCCTCATTTAACGATGTATGGCGATGCACAATATCCTCACTAATACTCCATGGATTCAACGCATGCTGTAAACCTATTAATTCTTTCTCTTTTCCACTGAAGGAAAAATAATGGAATAGAAAATGAGTTTTGTCTCCATTGTTCTTAATCAGCGATTAATAACAAAGCAGTAGGTAGCGAAAAAAGATTGCAGCAGGCGCGACGTGGCTATAAAATATTAAAAGATAAGTCGTATGATACATTATGTATAGAGGTGTCAAAAAAGGGTTTGAATAGCTTTACATAGATACCAGTGAAAGCAAAAGTTTGTAAGTAAATATTTATAACTTCTTTTTTCTGTCAAGGAATGACTCTTCTTTCTGAATTTTAGCGGAAATCGATCTGAATGCCCAAATGCCAAAATCAAAACATTATTATATGAGTTTTTACTGTTAATAACGATTTAGACGTTTTCAAATCCCAGAACCGCATGTGAATAAAATCTTCTCTAAGTGCTTATAATGAGATTTCAAGAAGAAGAGCCAAGCGTTGGGTTAAGCTTGCTGTTGCCGTTGAAGTCAAAGATAATGGAGTTTTAGTAAGTGACTCATATTTGATGGGGATCTAGTGAAATTGTTACACGATGTAGCTCTCCATATAGTCAACCTGAACTGGCAGTGAGCAAGACACATAGCTCGAAGAATCGATGGCTCTCGAAGCAGAAGAATAGGCTTGTGTCCACTAAGAACAAATCGGTTTGATTGTAGTATCTATAGCTACATTATGATTTTAATATGTTAATAAAGTTTATTATTTATAATAAAACGGTAAGAATAATGTTATTTTTAGGATTCTAAAACTAAAAATAATGTATTTATTCTTGTGACAGTGAACACCAATCAGAGAGCATTACGTCGAACAGTACGTCCGCCATACATGTTGCTGACGTTTTAGTTACTTTACTAACTACTACTACTAACTTTCTACCTGTCAAATCGAATATAACAAAATAAAAGTGGGTAGGTACATTAGACCAGGCTTCATTCACGGTTTGTTTTGTTTTGGACTTTGTGATATCACTCAACCGCCATGATTTACAGTGTCTTCGTGTCAAATTCAAAAAGGTTTTTAAACAGCCGTAATTAGTAATGCTCGTGATCGATTTTTGAAGAAAAAGCAGGTATTTCAGTTTAACATCTAATAAAGGAACGAATCAATCGCTTATTACATTTTAGGACACAAGCCTATTCTGGAGTAGCAATCACGCACAGGACGGCGCATGAAGCTTCTCGCAAAGTAAACCGATGGCGACGGCCTGAGTAGGACGGCGACAATCAGTTGGACGCAGGTTTTTGTCAAAATCAGTCACAGTCGAAAACCTTAGTGGAAGTTTTACAGGTAGTAGAGTCTTGCTGATTTCAGCATGAATGGGTCGGCTCGACTGAGGAAGTACTACCCTCTCACAGAATATCAACGTAAAGTAACAGTACTTAAACTGTTGCGTTTCGTTCGGTGAGTGAGAGTGCCGGAGTTCTCCCTCATCCCACTCCTCATCCTATCCCTTTTCCCAATCCCAAGGGGCGGCAACGCACTTGTGACTCCTGTGATTTCGCTTGTGTCTATGGGCGGTGGTAATTGTTTAGCATCAAGCGATCCGTCTGCTCGTTTGCCGCCTATTACTGTAAAAAAGAATAAGTTTTTGTGCAGCAGTGGGTATCTTTTGGCTGAAAATGATGAAGTGACTGAACGTAAGAAATTTCCAACACAAGACTACTGTAAACAATGTTGGTAACATTGTATGAGATGTAAAACTTAGTTTTTTATAGTAATAGGCGGCAAACGAGTAGACGGATCGCCTGATGGTATATTCACATGCATTTATCTGTAACTATGTAATTAAAAAACTGTATTGATTATGAAACTACTCATTACTTTCAACCTTGACTTTGAAATTAAACATGGTAAGCTAATCTAAATAATAACGCTTCTGTTGTCATAAAAATACAACAATGCTACCAATTAAATATAATCACTAGTACACCAAGCTGCTTTTATTATGTCAATTAGCCAGTCAAGTTAATTTCACGTAAGATATACAGGCGATAATTAGTATCTTGCCAATCAGCTTTGCAATTGAACAACATTGGACTATTATGATTAAAAAAATCTTATGCAGCTTTGTTTCACCGGCCTATAGGTACAATTATTTTTAACTGTTCATTTGGTTGTAGTTCTGTTGGTGTTATTAGAGACTTGCTAGTTTTGGCACTGTTGCTGTACCGAAAAATTGCAGTGCCAAAATAACACATAAATTACATAATTTTATTATAACCATAAAAAAATACATTGTTTAACAATAAGAATTATTATTGAGTATTTATCGACTCTAAAAACGTTTATATATGACTATAAATATGTTGTCCATGTAGTCATTGAAATCACGATTTTAACTTAGAGTATTTACAGAATAATATGATTGTTGGAATTAAGCTGATTATTACAGCAAGAATCTGTGTGAATGACCGGGTTACATCTTACACTCACACAAAGTGTTAACGTTATATTTTCAACTAGCTGTTTCCCGCGGTTTCACCCGGGTCCTGAGGGAACTACTTCGCGTGACTGGTCAATTTATAGCCTAAGTTACTCTTTGGTACATCAGCTATCCACCAGTGAAAGTCCTATCAAAATCGGTCCAGCTGTTCCAAACGACTGACGATTAACGAGAACAAACAGACAGACATACAAAAATTTAAAAAATTGTCATTTCCGTATATGTACCGTGTATAAATCCATATGCATTTAGTAAAAAGCGGTTATTTTAATATTAGGTACAAACAGACACTTTAATTTTATTGATGTGTATAGATTCGTAATTACGAAAAGGGAAAAGAATGCTTCGTTATTTATCCTGCAACACAAACGCTTAATATGCTTCACGCTAAGCACAGCGTCTTCATCATTTTAACGTTGACAGGGAATATTAGTAACCAAAGCTATAATAATACTCATGAACTAGCGGGTAAAACTGTCGCCACACAATGATGAATTTAGAGACAATATACGCAAAGTGGTTGGCAGCATCTGGACATGAAGAGCCGGCATTAAAGGTGGCCTGCCATTGGAGAAGTCTATATCCAACTGTACTGTAGACAGCAGCAGGCTAATAATGATGAAGATGAATATCTAATTGGTCGCTACTGGCAGCACACGGTAGTAAAGCCTTGCTGATTTCAGCATGAATGGTTCGGCTCGACCGGTGAAGTACTACCCTCTCACAGAAAATCGACGTGAAGCAACAGTACCTAAACTGTTGCGTTTCGTTCGGTGAGTGAGAGTACCGGAGGCCCTATCCCCTATTCCTTCTCCCTCGTCCCACTCCTCATCCTGTCCCTTTTCCCATACCCAAGGCGCGGGAACGCACTTGTGACTCCTGTGGTGTTGCTTGTGTCCATGGGCGGCGGTAATTTCTTACCATCAGGCGATCCATCTGCTCGTTTGCCGCCTTTACTACAAATAAAAAAAATAAGTTTAAAAACTAAAACCCGACTACGTCCTAATAGGGTCTAAAAAGAACGAAACAAGAAAATAGCTCATTCAGATACAAATCCAGAAAAGTAGAAGTACAGAAATGCTCAATCTAGAAACGTGATCGCACCTATTTTATTTATACTAGTGTATATGTAGTTACCTGCTATGTTTGTTAAATGCAGGTGAGTGTTCCTGGCACCCACAATAGGTGTTCAATAGGTGCGACCACGGCTCTACATTGAGCATTTCTGTACTTATACTTTTCTGAATTTGTATCTGAATGAGCTATTTTCTTGTTTCGTTCTTTTTAGACCCTATTAGGACGTAGTCGGGTTTTAGTTTTTAAACTTATTTTTTTTATTTAACCCTTTTACGTATCCCAATGGGGCATGTAAACAAACTCACCGTGCAATATTTACATTGTCATATTTATAAGAAGAACGAAAGAAAAATGGGTAACGCAAAGCATCTGAACAGTGTGAACTGTAAGTACAATAGCGTTTTAAAGATATATTTTGACTGAAGCAGTATAATATATGGACATATTTGTAATGTGCTCACCAATACCTTTCTGTTGATACTAAACAAGTAATGATTATCGCAGTTAAATTTTTTTTGAGGTTGGAATCTGATCTACTAATGCCGTAATAGAAAACTTTGATAATTTTTTTATAGCCAATGTCACCCGGGCCATTATTACGAATCTATTGACACCCCATTTATCAAAATCGGTTCAGTAATTTAGGCGCTACGGTGGAACATACAAACATATATACATAGACTGCCAAAAACATAACCCTTCCTTTTGGCTTCGCCGTAGTCGGGTAAAAAAGCATGTTGTCAACGTGCGCTCCTTAATCCTCATTATTATAGTAGTCTAGCATTATGATTTTCAAATATAAACGAGCTTGTAATTTGATAACGATGTCAATTTGAAAAATGGTACAGGTATTAGACTAGGTTAGGAACCAGATTCTAATCTATGAAACACAACTAGAATAAAATTGTTTAAAGTGTTAGTGTGTACGTGTAAATATAAGTTTTACATTTTTTTCTAAAAAATTTTAATAAACATTATTATTTTTTTAACCGACTTCAAAAAAAAGAAGGAGGTTCTCAATTCGGCCGGTATATATTTTTTTTCGATGTATATGCACCGATTTCTACGAGGTTTCTGAACCGATTTACGAGTTTCTTTTTTGTTTGGTGCGGGATAGTTTCGAATTGGTCCCATAAAACTTTTATTCAGGTAGACCCGGTAGTTTTTATTTTATTACCATTTTTTTATTTACCTTCACCTATCCCGATGTCTGAAATAAAATCTCGCAAGTAAATTTGATCCACTTCCAGGTTACCTATTTAGCTGAAATTCTGTATACATACCTACATACATAGACTTACGCCTGTTTCCCGGAGGGGTAAGCAGAGACTACGGAACGCCATTTGCAATGATCCTGACATATCTCTCTTGCTTCATTCACTCCCATCAGATTCCTCATGCATGCTCTTCTGTTCAGGGTACTTCTCACCTGTCCTGTTTTTAGGATGTCTCCAATGTGGTCAGAGAACGTCCGCCTAGGTCTTCCTCTTCGTCCTGTCCCTTCCACACTTGCCTTATATATCTGCTTGGTCAGTCTTTCGTCATCCATCCTCTCCACGTGCCCAAACCATCTTAGCATACCTTTCTCGATGCTTGTCACTATATCTTCTTTTACCCCACAACACTCTCTTATCACACAATTCTTTACTCTGTCAGTCAGAGAGATACCACACATACTTCTCAGTGCTCTCATTTCTACAGCATTTATTCTACTTTCATGACTCTTCTGCCATACCCAACTATCACTACCATGCATAGGAGTAGGTACTAACACCCCTCTATACACAGCCAAACGTGCCTTTTTGGACACGTTTTGGCTATTCATAAACTCCTTCAGAGCACCATTCACTCTATTACCTGCATTAACTCTTCTTTCCATATCTTCTGCAACTCCTCCGCTGAAGACGCAAGAATAACCTGATCATCAGAATAAAGGAGGCATTTGACAAGAAACTCATTCATCCTTAATCCACAATCACTATGTTTCAAATCTTGCAAACAACTGTCCATGAAGAGGTTGAACAGCCACGGCGACGCTACACATCCCTGTCTAACACCTGTTGATGGTAAACCAGTCCGTGTATGTCCCGTTTATCCTCACACAAGCTCTAGAATCCTCATAAAGGGATTTCAGAGCTCGAATGAGGCTGCTGTTCACCCCATACATCGATAGTACCGACCACATTTCATTCCTCACCACTTTATCATAAGCCTTTTCCAAATCCACGAATGCGCAGTAGACCTTTTGACCATTGGCCAAAAAATTCTCGGCTATGCATCTCAAGGAAAAGACTTGATCCGTACACCCCATACCCTTTCGGAATCCCGCTTGTACATCCCATATTTTCTTGTCGGTTACTTTTATAACTCTTTCAATCAGTACCTTCGCATACAATTTGCCAACAATGCTGAGAAGGCTAATGCCCCTATAGTTTTTGCAGTCTTGTTACGAGCCTTTTCCTTTATAAAGAGGCACAATTACTGCTGTGGCCCAGTCATCAGGTATTCGGCCGGTGCTCCAGCACAAGTTAAATAAACGCTGCAGCTTACTAACTATGATACCCTGTCCAGCCTTCAGCATTTCGACTGTAATCCTATCATACCCTGCAGCCTTACCTAATTTCATACTGGCCAGTGCCTTCAAAATCTCATCCAGGCCAATATCGCTTTCATCGTTGCTATCATTACCATTCATTTCACCTGTTGATGTCTCTGTCGTCGTTCTTTCAAATAATCCTTCAGAATACTCTTTCCATCTCTCTTCAGCACACACGATTCACCATTCAGTATCTTTCCATTCTTGTCAGAAATTCTGTTTATGTATGTAAAATGAATAACAATGAAAATTTTTATGACATAGAGCTGATCTGATGATGGAATCGAAAGGTGGCCATAAGAACTCAGTAAATAAATGACAAAACTCCATCGAGTTTGTACTCTTTACATTCGTCTTAACGAGCACTTTGGTGCGGATGGTAACTAGGATCTTCTAGGCTTCGATGAAGGAGCCAGAAGGTGGCGATAATTACATCAATGTGGCTTGTACAATGATGATAATGGGTGACTTCAAGGACGTAAATCATCCGGTAAGGCCGTTTCTTGATATCTATATTTTTAAGGGGCACAGCACCTTTTGTAGGTCTACCCATAACTAGAATACAAGAATACACTAAAAAGTATTAAATAAAAATAACTACGGTACAAAAACCAACATCAAAACCTAAAAAGTAAAATTTAATAAAGATCTTAATATTAATTAAATACTACCTCATCGTCGTCCGAGTGGTGACGGATTAAGAATACGAAATGTCACCACCCCATATCATCCCATGGGTGTCGTAAGAGCCGACAGAGGGAGCATATTATGCAGAAAACAGCACTATAAGAGGAGGAAAACTTGATACATACCCTATACCGACACGTTTGGTCAGCGTGGTAAAGTAGGCCAATTCCCCCTTTCAAAGGAGAGGCCTAGTCCAGCAGTGGACTGTTAAAAAATAATAAAGATTTAATATTAATTGAATACTACCTATTTTTATGTGTGCTAATTACTAATAGGTTTGAAGTTGGTGCCAAGCCTTTAAGAAATACATACATACACATACATAGGGGGTGCATAGGGTTCCCACCAAGAACTTAGGGTCCCAAGCCAACCTCACCTGCAAGTGGTGCACCTGCCGATCAACGGACGAGGCTCTGGCAAACAAAATGTCCCAATAAGCGGCAATAGGCTCGCCACCTATTACGTGGGATCAAAACACTGGCGAAAAGTGGGCGTTTAATATGCCTCTGCCTACCCCTTCGGGAAACAGGCGTGAGTCTATGTATGTATGTACATACATAGACTCACGCCTGTTTCCCGGAGGGGTAGGCAGAGACTACGGAACGCCATTTGCAACGATCCTGACATACCTCTCTTGCTTCATCCACTCCCATCAAGTTTCTGTACTGTACTTCTGACCTGTCCTTTTTAGGGTTCCGTAGTCCACGAGGAACCCTTATAGTTTCGTCATATCCGTCCGTCTGTCCGTCCGCAGCCTAGCTCAAAGACGCCTGGTGCTAGAAAGCTGATATTTGACATGGATATATACATAAGATATTGCAACAAAACTGTAGAAAAAAATTTAGGAAAATGTTTTTTTTAAGGGTATCTACCCTACATATATGGTGGGGTTGAATTTTGTTTTTGTTGAGTACCCCATCATGTGGGTTATCATTAGATAAGTTTTAAAAAAATATTATTAGTTTGCTCAAATCATTTTTCGATCAAGTGATTGGTTTGTCAAATATCAAGCTTTGAAGTGAAAAAAATTGTTAGACTCAAGTGTCCCCCCCCTCTGCCGGCTAAACTATTAATTTGGAAGAGGTGAAAAAAATCAAAAATGTAGTACATATAACGAATTTAAAAGGAAAACTATCACGGCTAAGTAGATATCACTAATTTACGAGTAATCGTCGGTTAACTTATAAATACCTATTTCTGTGAGTTTACATTGGGCGCGCTGGCTTAATCTTAAAGATATACGTACTTTGGTATGTAATGTACTACGGTACTACGTATGTATAGTAGTAGTATATCTTGGAAACCACATTTTATGTTTACAATACATAACTGGATACATACCTAGTATTTTTCTAAACAAAACTTAGGTTCTTATAATAGTGTTATTAAAATTATTTTTTCAGCAAAATAAACAGTCGGATTTGTTGTACATTAATACCCTTTGCAGCAAGTCATTATGGGCAACTACGGCACCCTACATTGCGCGTGGCCCGACACGCACTTGGCCGGCTTTTTTAGGATGTCTCCAATCTGGAAAAATTTAAGAAATAATAATATTTTATTCGCTTAAATGAATCATCATCCTCTTAGCGTTATCCCAGTTTCAAGTGGTTTATCCCATGCCTCCAACTTCTTTTGTTCTCCAAAAATGAAAGTTTCAAACTTTATGTCCCGTTGCCTCCAAGAAAAATATTAAATAAATATTAATATATCAATTTATGTCCCACTGCCTCCAATCGCTGATACAGTAACGACAGCAGCAAAAACTGGTGTTGTGTGTATAATAATAATATCTGTAATATAATTGGTTTCCCTTGGCAATCGATCTGTTGGTCGATGCTACTAGTGGGGTCTACTAAGGGTAAAATGACTTAGAGGGGATTTCGTCAAAGACAAAATCGCGATCATGGAAACTGAAATTTATCGATTAAAACGTACGGAAGTTTGATTAAGTTATTTAAAAGAGAGTTTTAAGAAAAGCTATGAACATAAATGTTTTAAAATACAGTGGAAAAAGGACAAGTGCGATTTATTCAAGATGTATCAGTGTTTTAGTAAAGAAAAACAAAAGCTAATTAAACGTGTTTATTTAAATATTTATGTAATCGCTGGCATGAATATTTCCTTTAAGGTGAATAAAAGGTATCAAGGAGAAATTGTAAATATTAAAACAGTAAGAACATAGTTTACATAGAATTATCGACAGAATTTTGTATTGGTTAAAATTAAATAAATATTTGTAGTATTTAGCGCCTACATCGACATTACCTTTACTTAATCTAACCATATTTATGACAAGTTTTATCACAGAGAATCAACCTTAAAATTATTTAAAAAAAAAGGCTATACAATAATATTCCTAAAAATAGCCATAAAAAATTAAATAGAAGAAAAAAAATTAAGTTTTATCACAGAGAATCAGCAAACAAATCACTAAAATTTTACATAAATTAACACCTAAATCGAAATAATAATAATATTCTACCACATTCACACAACACCATCTAGTCCCAAACTAAGCAGAGCTTGTACTATGGGTACTAGATAATGGATATACATACTTATATACTACAACAACATACTTATACATTGAAACACCCAGACCAAGACAAACATCCATGTTCATGCACACAAATGTTTGACTTATGTGGGAATCGAACCCGCGACCTTCGGCGTAGCAGTCGTTTACACTCCCGCTGCGCCGACCTGTCGTTTCGGAATTGAATACCTTACCAGACATCTGAGACCGTGTTCTCCTATAATTTTTAATCAATTTGGTATTTCGATGAATTTATGAGCTAACTCGAGAAGTTCCATCAATATCCGTTTAGGTACTTTTGCAACGAATAGTAACAAACATCTATATAATATATTTACAGCCCAATAAAAAAACAAAAATATAGCTAACATAATTAATTGCAATTCAGAATAACATCGTAAATTCGAATAGACCTAATTCAAATCTTACACACAGTAAAAAGATTATTTAAACAATATGTTAGACATTACAAATAACAGGTTAAATATCAAGCACATATTATATGTCATAACTAGTCGATGCCAGCGGCTTCGCACGCAGATATTTTCGAATTGCCCGTTTTGCCCGATCCCGTGGGAATTTCGGGAAATCCCGTCTTAGTGCACCCCTACGGTCCCCAAGGAACATACGTGCTAAATTTCAGCTTCTTGCGCCGAGTAGTTTTGGCTGTAGCTTGTCTGTCAGTCAGTCAGTAACACAAGGATTTTATATATTAAGATTATTATAACAGACACAAATCCATTCGCGCCCACAACTACGTTGTTGGTTGTTCAATTATTTTGTTTGCTAGTTAGTAAAATATTTCAGCTATCAGACTTAATTCTTCCTATAATAAATAAATTGCAAAATTACCAAAACTGAATAAATTATAATACTCTACCTTCATTTGTTGGAGGCAATGGTACATAATTTGATATTTAATTATTTATTTAAATTTATTTTTGGAGGCACTGGGACAAAATTGTTGGAGGCATGGGATAAACCCGTTTCAAGCTGGGGTCCGCTTACTAGTCTAACCGAATTTGGCTGAATATTAGCTTTTCCACGGAGCGACTGCCTGTCTGCCCTCCGCAACCCGAAGGGATAGCGATATTCCATGGTTTAGACTAGTGTCAGTTTATTTAGAAGGTACTGACGCCCTATAACGACTGTCAAAGATCTTCATGACAACCGGGACCGACGGCTTAACGTGCTCTCCGAGGCACGGGACAAGCGATAATTAACAATTCAATACGCACATAACTCCGAAAAGTCATTGGTGCACGCCGTGGATTCGAACCTGATACCCTCTGCATGGCAGTTTGTTGGTATCTCCACTAGGCTATTGCTGCCTAATCACTTAAATGAATATGAGCAAATTAATACATTACTTCGTAAGTATTAAATTGCTTTGGCACCGACTGTAAACCTATTAGTAAACAGCACATATAATTAATAGGGAGTATTTAATTAAAATTAAATCTTTATTATTTTTTACCTTTTTAATTTTTGATGTCGGTTTTTATAACGTACTTAGTTATTTTTTATATTATTTGCCTTGATAAAATCGTGTAGGTAAAGGATGTTTATAATAATAATAATATGTATTACGTCAATCGTGTGGGAATAACATTTCGTGTGTTGTCTTAGTCCAGTTCTACCTAAATCTATACTATATATATAATTTTATCAAAAAGTAAAATTATACTACATACGACAGATAAGTTTAAATACTAAATTTATCTCTAACAATACCAATATACTCTTTAATTCTATACCCATTAATTTGATTATAGACAAGAATACTTATAATCAAAGACCATTATCACATAATAACACATCACTACATAGTATAAAACAAAGTCTATCTTCTGTCTGTCTGTCTCTATGTATGCTTAAATCTTAAAAACTACGCAACGGATTTTAATGCGGTTTTTAAATAGATAGAATGTTTCAAGAGGAAGGTTTAATACGTATTATTTACGCGAATCAAGCCGCTGGCGACGTCAAGTTCTTTTATATAGTTCTTTATAGAGTATAGGGGTGTACCCCACGGAGGTGACCTATGTATGTGAATATGACCTTCGTTATGTCACAAATCTGTCGGATTTTATTTGATTAGGATCTCTATTTGTAATTATTTGGATATACATATTGTTGATGTTACCCATATGATGTTACCCATGTATGTTTACAAAAGAAATGTATTGAAATAAAAAAGATGGTGCTGACGTCTTTTGTAAATTCAGATAAAAGACTAAATAATTATCACCATCAAAACTATGAATACTATATTATAAACAAGATGGAGATGTCGGTAGGGGATGCCCAAGACGGACGTACGCCGACCAAACAGGTGAGGTATCTACTAAAAAGGGCCAAATTAAAAGCATCCATAACCGGCGACCATGTATGATGAGGTCAATGAATGCCAAGGAACCGAGGTGTGTTTGAACCGGAGCATTTGGCGTTCCATAGTCTCTGCCTGCACCAATGGGAGATAGGCCTGACGATAGATAGATAGATAGATATATTATAAACAAGTAGCAGCAGTAGCCTTACTTACTTGATACTTGATTGCACGGGCTGTTTCCGCAACTCCACGTCTTGGCGCGTATTTTGCGTGCGGGTGGGAATGGTGTCTTCATTCGAGCCACCCCAGCTCTTCGAGGAAGGCCAGCAGACTCTTGATGTGGCCCACTGCCTCCCTCAGGGTGCTGTATCTCGTCAGGTACTGCTGCCTGTACTGTGCGACCTCAGGGCAGTCGAGGAGCAGGTGGGCTGCCGTCTCGTCTGCTGCCATACAGGCCCTGCACAGCGGGCTGTCGGTGATACCTATAGTAAATAGGTGTTTATTAAAGAATCCGTGTCCGCGGGCTCATCAAGTATAATTATAAATAATTACCTAGGTTAAGTCATTAAAATGATAACCTCTGTTTATTACTTCATCTAGGTAATCTTAAGGAGACACGGAAGAGTGCATTACCTACCATTATTATTATGATAGAGTAGTTTATACTGTAAATCTACTAATATAATACTGCCTCCGTGATCCAGTGGATAGCGTATACGACAACTGATCGGAGGTCCCAGGTTCGATGCTCGGGTCGGGCAAAAGTGTTACTGGGTTTTTCCGAATACTCAGTAGCAGCCCGGCGTCTTATGATGTATACGGTAACGGCAATAGGCTCGCCTCCTATTACGTGGGACCTAAAAATTCATGGCGAAATGTTTTTTTTTTATGGTACTAGGCGGCAAACGAGCAGACGTATTGGCTGATGGTAAGCAATTACCGCCGGCCATAGACACAAGCAACACTATAGGAGTCACAAGTGCGTTGCCGCCCCTTGGGGTTGGGAAAAGGGAAAGGATAAGCAGTGGGATGAGGGAGAAGGAATAGGGGATAGGGCCTCAGGCACTCTCACTCACCGAACGGAACGCAACAGTTTAGGTACTGTTACTTTACGGCGATTTTCTGTGATGGGGGTATAATATTACACCTCAGCTGCCTACTCCTTTGGGGATACAGGCGTGAGACTATAAATAAAAAATATAATAAACCTGAAGAGTTTGTTTGTTTGGTTGAACGCGTTAGTCTCAGGAACTACTGATTCGATTTCAATAATTCTTGTTGTGTTGGATAGCTAATTTATCAAGGAAGGCTATTGACTATAATGCGGAGCAGTAGAGTAACCCTTAGTAACGCGGATGTTACCGCGTTCTCATCTAGTAAAAGCATAAGATGTAAGTCTGTCTCGTATTATCCTAGGTAACTTATGGATACTCTATAGTCTCGTATGTTTTAGCGTTGCTAGGCATGCCCGTACAGTCGAACAACTTCCCGCTAGACAACCATAAGGGCGAGAATCGCTCAGCAAGACATCGTCGATTTCAGAGCTACTTTACATGCACATTGACACTCGTACACATAACCTGTTTCTAGTGTGCCTCGACACTATGAGCGAGCCAAGGGATTTTTTTCAAACTGGTCCAACGCCGACTTGTTTGATTGTACATCGAGTGTTCGGCCGGTCGGTGGGATAAAGCGCTACCGTGCATCAAAGGGCACATAAAGCCGCCAGTCCAGGTTCAGGGACAAGAATCGTTGGAAAATTTCTGACATCATAATGACCCACAAACTAACAATGAAAAATACTTAAATTATGGTTCTAATGTTTTTAAAATGTATGTATCTACGTAAAAAATTGCCTATTTAATGTTTTTGTTTATAAAATAATAAAACTGTGAATAAGGGTCCCAATAATGCCAGTATAACGTAATCTAGAATAGCATAGACTTGCTGTACAAAAATAGGCCAGCATAATATGCTAGATTTTTATGTTTATGTTATGTTGCGGGAAAATTATAGAATACGGCGTTATACAAACAACATCTTATGTTTAAAAGCTGCAAGCGGTTCAGTAAAAAAATAGTGGACCCATGGACACAAGCAACACCACGGAGTCACAAGTTCGTTGCCGCTCTTTAGGGTTGGGAAAAAAGATAGGATAAGGAGTGGGATGAGGAAGAAGAAATACGGGATAGGGCCGCCGGCACTCTCACTCACCGAACGAAACGCAACAGCTTAGGAACTGTTACCTTACGTCGATATTCTGTGAGAGGGTAGTACTTCCCCGGTAGAGCTGGCTCATTCATGCTAAAGTCAGCAAGGCTCTACTACCGTGAAAAGTACAGTTACCTGTTATACAGTCATTTGATCATCCTCCTAACGTCATCCCGGTTGCATCCAAGACTTACACGCCTTAGAACCCAGGGTCCGCTTACTAGTCTACTGATATGACAGAATATCAGTTTTTCCACGGAGCGACTGCCGTTTGGCCTCCGCAAACGGATAGCGATATTCCATGGTTCAGACGAGCATCAGTTTTGAAGCGAATTGAAGGTACTGACTCCCCGTTATAACTAATAGGTTATATAAGGTTAAATAAATTAACTGACGTGCATGATTCAGTGATAAAACCGCATATAGATTAAAATCAATAAAATAAAAAGTTTATACTAAAATTAGTACTATACTAATTATAACAATGTAGTCATCGCGATATCCAAGCATGATTTTATCAAGTGCCGCTTCCAGTCGCGCGTACTCTGCGTAATTCTAATGGAATGTCTAAGTCTAGTCGGTTTTAGTTTAATATTGTCTACTCTACTTAAGTTATTATTGTGAAGTTGTTTTTTACTGTGCCCCGAAAAAAATGTGAAATTAATATTGTTGTGAACTTTCTCATGTAAGTGAATGTATAATTCTTATGAGAAATAAATATATCTCAAACCTCAAGGTTTTCTTATACCTCTCCACTCATCAAACCGGAGACCTGAGAAGCAAATCTCCGTCAACTTAGCTTATTAAGCTAATAATAAGTCATCAATATTTTTCCTTAAATCAATCTATTTAGAGCACATAAAATCTACTTTATATTACGACTAGATGATGGCCGCGGTTAGACCCGCGTTATTTAAGAGGTGGATATACGCCGTTGACCTTGCTCGTACTACTGGTTAGTTGTCCACGCGCGATTGGCGAGTATCGGAGACGTTAAAAAATCCTTAGAAAATAATAAGTACTTAAATTTATTTGCAAAAATAAGCTGAAGGTTTCCTCGGTGTTCTAATATTTAAGAGGCTGATTCAATTTAAACAATCTTATGATTGATAGATTAGGAGAAAAAAGGTAATAACTACAAAAATAGAGGTTACTCTGCATATTTTATACTTTTTTAGCATTTGGTACCGAAGATAAAATGCTTTATATGATGTAGATTAAGACATATTTTTTTGGATTTTTTTTCTATAACAATTACGGAGAAAACGGTTTTAATTTACCCCTAATGACGCCCAATTCACATATGTCCTCGCCTTAAGGATACTGCTCCGCTCCCGTCGCTCATGGCGTGATGTTATAATATAGCCTATATCCTTCCTCGACAAATGGGCTATCTAACACAGAAAGATTTTTTCAAATCGGACCTGAGATTAGCGCGTTCAACCAACCAAACAAACAAACTCTTCAGCTTTATATCCCTACTAATATTATAAATTCGAAAGTGTGTATGTATGTATGCATGTATGTATGTATGTATGCATGTATATATGTATGTTCCGTTTTCACGCTAAAACGGCTGAACCGATTTTGTTGAAATTTAATATAGAAATATATTGGACAATGGAGACGGACATAGGCTACTATCATCATCATCATCATCATCATCATCAGCCCCTTACAGTCCACTGCTGGACTAGGCCTCTCCTTTGAAAGGAGGAATTGGCCTACTATACCACGCTGGCCAAACGGGTTGGTATAGGGTTTGTTTTAAGTTTTCCTTCTCTTACAGTACTGTTCTCTGCCTAGTATGGTCCCTCTGTCGGCTCCTACGACACCCATGAGATGATATGGGGTGGTGATATTGCGTATTCTTAATCCGTCACCACACGGACAATACATACATAGGCAACTATAAGTTGCAAAAATTAAACTGGGAGGGATTGTAGGGAGGGTAGAAGTTTGTACGGCACAAATTTACCTCTTGGAAGTAAGAACGCAAGCGCTGTAATAATGAGTGCTGCGCATGTGCTATCTGTCAGTACTGTTACGTCAACAATATTTTCATATTGTGCACGGTCATTACATTTTCCGCATACCCATATAAACTTATAATGTACTACGCTTAAACGGATGAAACGATATTGCCTACTAATATTATAAATGCGAAAGTGTTTATAGATGTATATTGGACATGTATTGGAACATGGCTTTGACATTTAACTGTATGAAATGCGATGTTATAATGTACCTTTGACAAAGACAAAGACATGTATTGCATAACTGTGTAGTAATGTACATGGATGGTGAATATGTATAATGTATCAACAGTTTACCCGTTACGGGCATTGCAATTATATAAAATTAGATTTCAATAATGCTTATAACTAAAGAATTCATGCATGTTATATAATACATTTTGCAATAACCACTTTTTTAATCGTATTTTAAACAAATTGCCATTTAGTTCTTTAATTTCAAGAGGTAAATGGTTATATACTCTTATAGCAGTTACATATGTGCTTTTGTAGAAAATAGTTTTATGAATGATTGGCATGCTTAAATTATATTTATATTGCGATCTTACATTAGCTTTTAGATTACATTTAATATCAAAATATTCAGGATTACGTTTAACAAAGAGACAAATTTCCAATATAAACACACAAGTAAGCGTCAAGAAACCTTTTTCTTTGAAGACAACTCTTAGGGAATCGGTGGTTTTCATATTGTATATAACTCTTAAACATTTCTTTTGTAGAATAAATGTTGATTCACTATTTGTGGAGTTTCCCCAATATATAACACCATAAGTTAACAATGAAAACACATAGCCGTAATACGCTGATTTTGCTATGCCCGTTGAAGCACTTTCAGTTAGTATTGAAAGGGCATAACAGAAGCTAGATATTTTTTTGTTTAAATTTTCTATATGACTCTTCCAGTTCAGATGCTGATCTATAGAAACGCCAAGAAATTTAATTTGACTGACTTCTTCAACTTTAGTATCATATTCACATATATTTAGTGGTGGTGGTTTACTCTGATAATTTCTAAACTGCATAACTTTAGTTTTGGTAAGGTTTACTTTTAGGTTAATGGATAGAAGCCAGTGTGTAACCGTTTTAAGTGTATTTGATACTTCCAACTCAATATTGCTTAAGCATTTATCATTTTGTATAAATATGGTAGCATCATCAGCATACATTATACACATGTGATTTACAATGTTTGGCAGTTCATTGACATAAATCAAAAATAAAAGAGGTCCCAATATACTACCTTGTGGCACTCCCAATACAACATTTTCAAAGCTAGAATAAACTGTTTCTATTGTTTTGGTGTCATTGTTATATATTTCTAATTTAGTGGCCTGAGTTCTATTACACAAGTACGATTCTACTAAATTTAAGGCGATACCTCTGACGCCTATCCTTTCCAATTGTTTTAATAATATGTCAAATTTCACACAGTCGAATGCTTTTGAAATGTCTAAGAATATAGCAGTGCATTGTTTTTTGTTATTGATGCCTTCCCATATACCTCGTAAAAAATTGAAAATTGCCAATGAGGTTGACTTCCCTCTCTGAAAGCCAAACTGATTTTCATTTAAGATTTTGTTTATAACAAGAAATTTAGATATTCGGTTATACAGAGCTTTCTCAAATATTTTAGAAAAACTAGGTAGAAGAGCTATAGGCCTGTAGTTATTTATGTCGTGTTTGGTGCCTTTTTTGTATATAGGTTTTATTATTGCTGCTTTAAGTTTATCAGGGAAAACTTCCGTTTCAAACATAAGATTTATGATATATACAAGGGCTTCTGCAATATATTCAATACTGATTTTTATAACGCTTATTGGAATATTATCAATACCACAGCTATTTTTATTTTTGAATTTTTTCACTATGTGTAGGACCTCATGTCTGTCAACTGGGCAGAGAAAAATGCTGTTTATATTTTCACTTACATTTGGTTTATAGATAATGTGGCTTATCGTATTGTTTTGAGTTGTATATGTTTTATTAAAAACTGTGGCTATGTCAACTGGATTCTTGATGATGTTTTTTTCGTGAATTATATAATCTACAGAGGTTACTATGTCGTTAGTGGGACTAGTTTGTTGCTTTATTAAAGTCCATGAAGCTTTCGTGATATTCTGGCTGTGTTTTATAAAATTTATATTACAAAGTCTTTTCGATTCTCTAGTAACACGCTTTAGGATTTTGCAGTATTTTTTATAATTAAGATTAGTAATTGAATTAATTATGGTACATTTTTCTTTTGTGTTTGCTTGACTTAATTATAATTTTTGTTTTCCAATTTTTACTTTTGGTGTACTTTATTTTTTTTTTTTTATAGGGAAACGTGAACTAAATATTAGAGAGAATATATCAAAAAATTGACTGTAAGCTAAGTTAACATCACTTTCATTGTATACGTCCTGGAAGTTAATTTGAGCCATATATTTTAAAAATATTTCCTTGTCTTTAAGACTACGTTTAAAAACATATCACATTTTTTCTTTAAAGGCTACTTTGCACGGTATCATGATTACTTGCGCAGTATGATCAGAGATGCCTAGATCCCATATCTCTGTTTTGCACCTGATATGGTTGGTTATTATATTTTCAATGCAAGTAGCTGAATGTGAAGTTACTCTTGTAGGTTTATGAAATGATAGATGTAAATTGAATTTTTTTTGTGTATTCATAAATTCATTACTTTTTGTATTAATAGTAAGTGTGTCTATGTTAAAATCACCCAATATAAAAATCCTTTTATTTTTGTGTCTAGATCTAATAGTGAGCTTATACAATAGCATATCAAGTTTTTCTAAAAATAAATCAAAATTACTATTTGGTGTTCTGTAAAGACACAAGACAAACCAGTTTGTTTTAGGGATAACAATTCCACAGCACTCAAAATGTAATTCTGTTGAGTACTCCGTGATCCAGTCAATTTTTTTAAAACAAATACAATCTTTGACATAAATACATACCCCACCACGACGTTTATTTTTTCTAGAGAAGTGTGCTGCCATCTTATAACCGGGTAACTGCAATATTTCGGCACTATTTTCAATAAAAAAAGTTTCACTGACGCAAAGAATATCAATGTTTTTTTAATACAGTAATATTTCCAGTTCACTCAATTTGGAACGCATGCCTTGTGCATTATTATGTAAAATTCTGAATGTTTTATTCTGATCGAAAAAACTGAAGCTCAGGTTCTGTTTGTGTACCAATACTTGACAATATTTTTACAGGTTGCGACTCAGTTTGAGTACTGATTGAGTTAAAGTTTAATTGATTACCTTTTTTTTTTCTGTATTATTAATGTACTGTTGGTATTTATATTTATATTGCACATGAAGTATATATCTTAATATGTAGTCAGTTGTTACAATATTATAAGTACTAAGTGAGACTCTGGTGTCAGAACTAATCAGTCCACAATGTGTAAATTGAGAGCATATATGGTAGTACATTTCATTTAATTTCAGCTCGTTTAAAGACCTGTTCTTTTTCGTATTACATAGCAATATATTAGTGTGTGAAAGTTTATTAACAAAGTAATATAGAGTTGATTGCAATGTTAAGGGATTTTTATCATAACTACCACATAAAATGACCACATAATCAAGTTTATTAAAGTCTTTACACATTTCTACGCATGATTCCAGTAACTTATCAGTCGTGGCACCGGGTTTACTAATAGACGAAACAAAGAATGTGTTACCAGCCGAATGTTGTAATAATCTTCTAAAGTGTGAGCCATAAGTATCTGTAAATATTAATATTCTTTGTCGTTTATCCGGTACAGTACTTTGTGGAATAACATTTTGTGACTGTTCGATCTTCGTTTCTTCATTATGTTCATAAGAACATTTATTTGTTAGGCTTGACGGAGTTGTTACATTATCTTTACTTTGGTTAATATGCTCGGGTGGCTCTGGTTGTTCTACGAGATCGTTCGGAGTGTCAATAATGACTTCAAGTGTTTTTTCAGAATTTATATTTAAAGTATTGTAGCTTTCATCCAAGTTTTGAACTAAGTTTTCGCTGGTCTCAGGAGTAAAGAGTGAGCTTAATATAGCTAAATTTCTTGTTCGTTAATTTACGTCGTTGTGTGATGTTCTCTTCACTGGAATTCATTTTAACCCCCCACGTGATTACAGCACGCACGGTCGTGCTCTAATTCAAGTGGTCCCATGTGTTTACAGCACGCATGGTCGTGCTCTAAAAAAGTCGTCCTATTGGTCGCGGATTTTTTACGTTTTGTTTTACTTAAACCAAGAAACGAAAGTAGTAACTATTAGAATAGTTCATATTCTATGCAACTAAATCGTTTTAGAAGGGTGAGGGAAACGAAACGTGCCAAAAAATATTGAAATATAATTATCTGTGTCTCAGTTGCGAAAGCGTCCGCCATTGTTGTGTTTTGTTCCGCGATCTTTATAATAAAAGTTGTCTTGTGGAAGAAACCGGTGAATATTTTATAAAGATACTTATATAGATTTACTCAGAAATAAATAAATATTAATTGTGAAGTGACATTATTCGTGACAAAGACAAGAAATACAGTGATAAAAGGCAAAAACTTTTAAGACGGGCTATTTCTACTTTTGAAACTTGCTATTTTCGTAATAGTTTTATGATAAATACTCTTTTAATAGTTATGAAAGACATAAAAGTACCCAGATTATTTATCTGAAAACATATTTTAGCAATTAAATACTAGTATTGTTGTACGTTTTCACTGTTATCGTGTTTCAAATGGTAAATAATTCACAGCCACAGTGTTCGCTACAGTAACATGGCGGCCCGGCACGGCGAACTTTTTGTTACGCGTTCGGATTATAATTTTTTTAGTGGCGTTAGATTCATTTGTTACAAATAAATAATGTATTGTGTGAAAACCTAAAGGTATATGTGATAATGTTTTTGTGTTTATGAACCAAACAAGTAATGAAATTCATTAATATGTGATGAAATGTTTGTGCGAACCAGTGAAAAATAACAAACTTCTAAGTTTGTAAGCTTGTTTTGTCGGAAAGGTGAGTATTTAGTAGTAATTTATGTTATTATTATCATACCTGATTTTATAACCAACACAATGATATGCAATTTATGTGATATAATTATATTAAGGTGTCATAATTAATTTTTTTCCGGTAACCTATGCCAATGAAAATTTGCAGCATCGTGACCCTTTGCACTTGTGGCACTTTGCCTTTAGTTTGATCGCACCTCAAGGGTTAAATATGAAATCAAATATTATCAATATCAAATAACTTTCAAAAAGAGTTGCTTATGCGTGGACGCGAACTCAAGCTCATAGCATTCCAATCGTATGGTCTATCAACCACGCCAGGTACGACTTGTAGATAAGCTTCAAATTGGTAACCAGATATTACTAAGTGACGTAAATGAATGCGTAAATATTGGTCGTTAGTTTGTAAGCACGGCATTCAAATAAAATTAACGAAACAGTTTTTCACTCTCATAAACATTGTATTTAAACTTGATGTTTCGGACTTTTTTATTGATTTAGTATGTAATTTCACTTTTATTATAGTTTTTTATAAGTTTTATGGTATGTTTAATTGTTTATATCCACTATATTTTGCTTGTCACTGCACTTTATTGATGATTAGTTTTAAACTGTTTTTGATTGTTTACACAGTAGATATAGGTCCACCAACGATAGACGATAGTAATTGACACTTGATTAACTTAATTATCACACGGATATACATTTATACTGACTTATTATACTTTTAATTTAATTTAAATACGGAGCTGATGTTTACTCGACAGCTAGCGCCATCTTTCGGTAGTAATTGGCAGATAATGTCATGGATAGGAACTAACCGAGTTATTTTGTACCCTGTAGAGTTGCCAAACTCTTCAGAATCATCAGGAGTGTCTTCACACAACTTGAGACTGAAAAAAGATTTGTGTTACCCGAAATTTAACACGCGCGAAGCCACGGGCAAAAGCTAGTATTAGTATAAGATTAGATACGGTAAAAATCGTGAGGAAACCTGCATGTCTGAAAGTTCTCCATAATATTCTCAAAAGATATAGGTAGTCGGCCAACCCGCATTATGCCAGCGTGGTGGACTATGGTCTTACCCTTCTTATAGTGATAAGAGGCCCATATCCAAGACTGTAATAGCATATTATACAGTGCTCATTGTGATGATGATATTACAAAACTGCGAGCGTTGTGAATAGATAAGGAAGTTATTAAATGCCTACACATACACATTACCTGCGACATAATATGCCCGATGTCTTGGAATAAGTATGTTTTAAGGTAAACGAGGTAAATTGTACTAAGAATCATATCTTAGACTCTTGATCTTGTTATACTAATAGACACTTGTAAATAGAGTAGTGATACATACTATGTATGGATGTGATGAACGCCTATTAGGTGCAATGTAATTATTTGATAACAAGGACCAGTTTCACTGTGCTCTGAAAAAATTAGGATAAATATTGTTTGGCAGATAACTTCATACAAATTTTATTTATCTGAATGGTACCTATTGCCTAAGCATAATTATTTTTTTTGACGCATGATGGAACTCCACAACGAGAAGTTCCGCCGCCGGGATTACCCACTAAAACCAACATGGCGTTCCTCTATCCGATCCCATTGTTTTTTTTTTATAGTAATAGGCGGCAAACGAGCAGACGGATCAGCTGATGGTAAGCAATTACCGGCGCCCATGGACACAAGCAACACCACAGGAGTCACAAGTGTATTGCCGCCCTTTGGGGTTGCGAAAGGGGATAGGATGAGGTAGAAGGAATAGGGAATAGGGCCTCCGGCACTCTCACTCACCGAACGAAACGCAACAGTTTAGGTACTGTTACTTTACGTCGATTTTCTGTGAGAGGGTAGTACTTCCCCGGTCGAGCCGGCCCATTCATGCTGAAATCAGCAAGGCTCTACTACCGTGCAAATGAATGGTGGGGTCACGGGAACTACGTAAGCATTACTGCCGCGACCTCGCCTGAGCTGACCCGCCGAGGCAGGCCCAGTCTCTCTCATGCATCCATCTGCATCCATCATACTTGCGCCTAAGCATAACCATAGAATAACCTAGTTGTAAGGCTAAATTATTAAATGGAAATTGACCGTTTTAGATCTACTGATTATTAAAGTATTATTCCTTAATAAAAATATATTACTAGGTACATGTAATAGGTATCCAAGCTATGAGATCGCATCAGAAGTATAAAGTTTATTTGGTAAGTTCACTAAATCTGACAAAATGATCACAATATGCTATACTTGCTGGCAGTTAGAAATAAATATCATCATCACCAGAGGCCTAATTCTCGTAGTTTTATATGACATTAAAATTATATTTGAATGTACTCAGAAGCGGTATTCTGATAACCAAATGTCATTATCGTATACATACATACATACATACGTAGACTCACGCCTGTTTCCCGGAGGGGTAGGCATAGACTACGGAATGCCATTTGCAACGATCCTGACATACCTCTCTTGCGTCATTCACTTCTACCAAGTTTCTCATGCATGCTCTTCTGTTTAGGGTACTTCTGACCTGCCCTTTTTTAGGATGTCTCCAATCTGGTCAGAGAACGTCCGCCTGGGTCTTCCCCTTCGCCCTGTCCCATTCACATTTGCCTTATATATCTTCTTTGTCAGTCTTTCGTCATCCATCCTCTCCATGTGCGCAAACCATCTTAACATGCATTTCTCGATGCTTGTCACTACATCTTCTTTTACCCCACACCACTCTTATCGTATAATTATTTGAAATAAACAGTTCGTCGTTGACACATATTTTGACACTTGTTTCAATTACGATCTCGTTACTATTTCATTCAAATATCAGATAATTTTGAAGAATACGCTTTTTGTGACGTAAGTATGACACTGACAATATAACGAAACTGTATATTTTATTTAGGAGAATTGGGCCCCAGGGTGTTATCCCACACGCATCTAAAATCTTCATCTCGGAGTACGATCTCGCCTTTCTAATCTAACCAGATTAAACAGAAAAATTGCACACTATTGGTGAAAACCGAACAAAAAGTTTTTTTTATTTTTTTATTTAATTATAGACTCACGCCTGTATCCGAAGGGGTAGGCAGAGGTGTAATATTACACCCACATTTCGCCATGAATTTTTAGGTCCCACGTAATAGGGGGTGACTATTGCCGTTACCGGGCACATCACCAGACTCCGTGCTGCTGCTGAGAATTTGGAAAAACCCAGTAACGCTTTTGCCCGACCCGGGAATCGAACCTGGGACCTCCTGTAAGGCGAATGCCAGGAGATGAGTAAAACGACCGAATGATGATGCAAGACTGCCTTTATTATAATAAGAAATTGGGTTATATAGTTAGCATGATTACACTTGTATGTATACTTATAATATACTTTCTTACTACTACTACACCTTCCATCCGAAAGAAAAAAAATGTGACAATATAAGGAAACATTTTTATTTTTTTTTTTTTGATGAATAAAAATATGAAAAAGACACAATGTTATTTAAAAAAAAAAATTACAAATAATAAATTTCCTTAGACAAAACAAAGTATTTTATTTATTATTGGATGTACAATTTTGTGCGGTTTTTATGCACTAATTCATTCTTTCCGTTTTTAATTATTTCTACATTTGGTGGCCTATCTTTCACTACTTTATATGGACCAGAGTACAAATCGCTTAATTTATTGCCTGTCTCATTTTTCAAGAGTACTAAATCATTAACATTATAGTTTATAGGCATAGTATATTTATCACATATAATTTTTCGCTTTTCTTTAGACTGTATTAAATTATTTCTTGCCTCTTTTTGTGATAATTGCAACCTGTATTTGAGCTCAAATGGATAGTGATCATAGTTATACAGTGGTTCTAAATCAAGAGTCAAATTACTAGGGAGTGAACATTTTTTACCAAAGACAAGTTCATACGGAGTGAATTTTGTCTCTGTATGAACTGTTGTATTATATGCAAACGACCAAAAAGGTAACCAACTGCTCCAAGTTTCAGGGTGACTATCAATTTGAATGCGAAGAAAAGCATTTAAATTTTTATGTGACACTTCTAATGCACCTAATGACTGGTGGTGGTACGCAGTCGAGTTTAACTGATTTATTTTAAGTAATTTACATACCTCTTGGAATGTAGATGCGATGAACTCTTTCCCTCTGTCTGTAGTTATAATTTTCGGTACTCCATACCTAAGAATAAAGTTAGCAACAAAAGTTTTAGCTACCTCGTCTGTTTTTTTAGAAATTAAGGGATAGGCTTCTATATATTTAGTTAGTTCGCATTGAAGCGTTAAAGCATAAGAATAATTATTATTATCAGTTTCAAATGGACCCACTAAGTCTAAATATATCTTTTCAAAAGCTGTGTTAGCTGTCGTTGTTATTGTCAATGGCTCTTTTATGGGCAACGAATATTTTTGTCGCTGACATTTGTCACAACGCCTAACATAGTTCTTAACATCATTATCTAACCCTGGCCAATAATAGTACCTTTTAATGTTATTGACCATCCTTCTCATACCTGCATGGCCACTGCTAGGTAGGAGATGGAAGTCATTCAATATGACTTTTCTGTCATCTTCATTATAAATTGTCTTCACATTATTTATTATATGTATAGGTGGACCGGTCCTATCTTCCATAGATCCTATCTCTTCTACTAGATTTTTAATAAATTGCTTATTATCATCCTTTTTTATTATACTTATTTCCTTGACATTTATTATTTTACAAAAATCATCTAACTCTCTCACAAATTCGCGTCGCGTCATTCGTGAGTCAGAGGTCAGGTATTTTATATAAATTATCTTTTTCTTTTCAACATAACAAAACGTTTTATTTTCTTTACTAATGATTCTTAATTTCCTCAACTTATTCAATTCTTCTTTATTAATCATACGTAATTCTACTGATTCTGCCGGTTTGACATGATTACTTACGATCTTAGGCTGATCAGACCTTAAATCTGTATGTACCATGTCCAACGAGGAGGAATCAGGCTTATTTATTTTTCGCGATTGAGCACGTGTCATAACATTAACTATGTTCTCATTTAATTCTTTTAATTCTTTCGAACTCAAACAGATTCGAGATAATGCATCTGCAGCTGCGTTATCTGAACCTCTGACATATTCTACGTCAAAGTTGTATTCTTCTAATACCAAACGAAACTTCATAAGCCTGCTCGACGGATCTTTCATGCCAAATAAGTAAACTAGGGGCTTATGATCGGTTCTAATTTTAAAATATTGACCGTACAAGTAAGCTCTAAAATGTTTGACAGCCCAAACTATCGCTAACAACTCTTTTTCTATAACTGGATAGTTTGATTCGGCCTTATTCAGAGTTCTGCTAGTAAAAGCTACAGGTCTGCCATTTTTATTGGATAAAACTGCTCCAATGGCTTTATTTGATGCATCGGTTTGCAAAATAAAATAATTTTCTTTTGAGAAATCTGGGTAATCTAAAACTGGAGGTGACATGATACAGTTTTTGAGTGTTTCAAAAGATTTTTGACATTTTTCATCCCAAACAAAATTACTGTTTTTTCTACAAAGTTGATTCAGTGGATGTGCAATTTCAGCAAACTTAGGTATAAATTTTCTGTAGTAATTTGTGAATGCCACGAACCTTTTAACTTCATCGGCATTTTTTGGACATGGATAATTTTTTACCGTATTTACTTTATCAGGATCTGGTAATATGCCTTCGTTAGATATGTAATGTCCCAAATATAATATCTGTTTTTTAAGAAAAGTACATTTTGAAGGATTTAATTTTAAATTGACGGATCTGAGTCTTTCAAAAACATCCTGTAAGTTTTTATTATGGTGTTCTAATGTCCTTCCAAAAATAATTAAATCATCCAGATAAATTAGGCATTTTTCATTATTAAGTCCTGACATCGCCAAATTCATCATTCGCGAGAATGAACTGGGACTTGTTTTCAATCCCATAGGCATTCTCGTCATCTGGTATTGACCAGAATTGAAAGCAGTGAATTTTCGACAATTTTTATCCAAATTAACATTATAGTATCGTTGATATAAATCTAAATGCGTGAAATATACACTTCCAGACAAAGACTCTAATATTTCAGTTATATCGGGGAGAGGATACTTATCATCCTCTATACAGTTGTTCAGTTTCCGATAATCGACGACTAATCGCCATTTTTTATTACCCGATGTATCTAATTTTTTAGGCACTAATAGTATTGGGCTAGACCAGTCACTTTTACTAGGCTCTATTATACCTTTTTTCAGCAATTTACTAATTTGACGGTTTATCTCCTCCTTCTGGCTAACTGGTAACCTATAAGGTTTAGAAAATACTGGACTAACGTTTGGTTTCAAAAAAATATTGTGAGTGTAAATATCAGTGGTTGTCAATTTGTCGCCTTCTAAATAAAAAACATCTGCATATTTTGCACAAATGTTTTGAATACTCTGAAACTCTATGTCATTTAAGTCATTCAATTTCAATAAGGAAAATAATCTTTTTACTCGGTCTGAATTTTTCTCATTTTTCTCGAAACTGCAAATATTATAATCGTTAAGATCGCAAATGGTAGGTTCTATTCTTGATAATGTTACAGCTTTTTCAGTCACATTCAAAATTTTTATAGGTATCTTTCCATGTTTTGGAGTCGCTACCGAGCTGGCTAAATAAACACCATCTTGTAATTCTTGTGAGCAAACTATGCAATCGGATTGAAATTTAGTTTGAATGTAATGTATGGACTCGCATCGTGGCGGAATTTCTAAAACATTAATATTATTATCATTAGTCAAAGGCAAATAAATTGTTTGGTTCAACCCTAAGTTTAAAGATAAAACATTTTTCTCGAAATCTAAACACGCTCCAAATCTATTCAAGAAGTCTCTACCTAGAATTCCATTCGACGAAATTGGTAACGAATTAAAAACAAAGAACTTGTGATTAAAAACATATCCATTAATAATTAATGGAACATAAACATATCCAATGGTTCGTACTTCGCCACCTAAGCCGTTTATAATTACATTCTCTTTATGTAATGGAATGCTGAATTTGATCGCATGTTTATAAGTTACGGCTGATAACGAGGCGCCCGAATCGACTAAGAACGAATAAGTTTTATTGCATGACGCAACCAATAAATGAATAAAGCAATTACTACTACTACTGGCTAAAATCGAATGACTTTGTTTATTCTCGAAAAAACTTGTCAAGTCGGGGTTCATCTGAAATTGATGTCGAATCTTCATTGATTACATTAACCGTGTTTCTTTTTATCCCTCGATTTCCGCGATAATAATTATTACGAAACGTACCTCGATTATAACGCCCTCGCCGTCCTTGGCCCCGCGAGTTCGACTGGCTCCATGAACTCGATCGCTGTGAGTTTCCATAGTAGTGCCCTCGTTGAGCAAACGTTGGGCGCTTATGTCCTTCAAAAAATGTTGGGCGATTATGTCCATTGCGACGTGGGTACCTAGAGTTATTATTATAATTCCTAGAATAGTAATTGGACATACCCATCACCTCTCCTGCGGCCGAAGATGAGGTCTCCTCGTCCTGAGCAGCTTGTATGGCATCTTTCAGGGAACTGTAATTTCGAGCGGAAATTATGGTACTGATTCGGCGATTTCGTAAACCGTCGGAAAACTGTTTAATCGCTTGTTTTTCATTTATAGGCTTCAAAATATTATAGCATTCAGTGTTTCCGTCGGCTTGCGATATCGTGAGATCCACAAACAACTCCGTTATTAATTTCCCATAGTCGGCAATTGGCATATCATTCTGGCGTGTTTTTTGCAATTTATTTTGAATTGCAGTGGAGCCTTTTTTTGGCAATAACTCTGTTTGCATGTCTTTAATCAATGCTTCAACACTTGCATAATCATCTTTAAGGCGTAATTTGGCAGACTGTGACAATCTGCTTTTTAATATGAACTTAATTAAATTCTTTTTGCATTCTGGTTTGGTCAACAAAGAATTATAATACTGAATATTGTCTATCAATTGTTTTACGCTTGTCTCATCATCTGAAATTACAGGTAATAAACTCAGAGCTGTTTTCAAATTGAAACTATCCATATTGCTCGTTTGAGGTTTTACCACAGGCTGACACAATATTTTAATTTCCTGATATAACAAATCAAAATTCTTACGATAATTTTCATACAATGGGAAATCATCAGATTTAATCGTACCTTCCTTTACTTTATTTTCAAAGTCTAATAACCATTTAGAATATTCACAAAAAACGTAATTTGCCTCTTTCAACTTAGTTTCTAAAATGTTACCTTCACGTCTACTCGGTCCGATTTTAATTAAATATGTTCTAACTTGTTTCAATTTCTCATATATCTGTTCTAAAGAAATATTCATAACTTACCACCAAACGTAGTACATCCCGATTATCACTTACGTAGTTTAAAATACACTTTAACTGATATGTGTATAATAAAAATTATTATTAGATTAATTGACGATTAAACATAGTAGAACGAATATATGACTTAAAATATAAAGTCCAATAACGTAGAAAAAAGTCTCAACATCAGCATTTATATTTTTGATTATTATCACACGATTAATAGACGCGCACTTTGCATTTTTGCGCACTTTTAGACACTATATATGCACGTGAACACCACTTTTAAACACTGGTTAACCGGTTACACTTTATAATACGCTCTGGGTTGACTCGCCTCTTCTACATTACTAGCTGTAGGAAGTTGTGGTTGTCTGAAGAATGATCTTCGCAAGGCATTCCTATTGATCTCCGTGGTAATCCACTTCAAATGACAGCGCCTGTACGTTCGGTACACACAGTACAGGGATCCCAGCAGAAGTACCAGCACGATGATGCACAACAAAATGTTACTGGTGCTGAGGTGATACTGCAGTTGTTCAGCTGCTGCTTTGTTACTTCCCACTGCGGTCTGCACGATCATGGTCTCTTCCTTAGACTGAGAACCGCCCATCTTCACGGATGTTACTTTTCACCAACTTTTCAAAAATCACGAACACGAATGCACCGCAGCGCAGCTCAAAATAGAACGCCATAGCTTAATACAGTTCATTAATTGCACTTAGAAAATAAAATATTCCAGTCCATATACGGAGAGTCTCATATTCGTCGTCGCGCGGGTCTCGCGGGCAGGGTCGCCATGTAAGGCGAATGCCAGGAGATGAGTAAAACGACCGAATGATGATGCAAGACTGCCTTTATTATAATAAGAAATTGGGTTATATAGTTAGCATGATTACACTTGTATGTATACTTATAATATACTTTCTTACTACTACTACACTCCGATCAGCAGTCGCATACGCTATCCACTGGACCACGGAGGCAGTCGAACAAAAATACGTTCGGTAGGTAATTTTTTAGTTCATCAGACAGGACGAAAGGCGGACTCCATTTTATAATATGTTTAGATATAAAGACTTTTCGTAGCTCTTATATACTTAATTTAAATTGTCTCTCGGGATATATACTTAATGTACATGGCGTACAATCCGTGAGCATGGCGCTTGCAACAGTGCCGAAATATCGGTTACTCCAAACAAAGGTACGTGGTATATATCCCGAAAGACAATTTAAATTAAGTTTAAATGACCACGAAAGTTTAAATTCCTATCTTATATACTTATTAATTTACTACCGATGCCGATGTGTCGATCGTCGACCACTCGTTACTTTCATACATCACCACTTTGAACGTATTAGGGACCATCTACAAATAACGTCACGTCAAAGAAGAGGGTAGTGGATCGATGAAATGTGACACTATGAAGAATGAGATGAGAATATATGAGGCCATTGTGACAAGGAGGGGCAGAGGTCGAAAAGACACGTAACTCGTGTAATTAATGGATGGGCCTTTATTATTTGATGTAGGTATTAGAACATTAATTTGCTGTAGAGCAAATTGTAAGTTTAAACTAATACAAAAAAAAGAACAATCAAAGTCCTTTTTAAAGTTTAGGAGGTGTTCAGTAACATTCATAACATAGAAATATACGTAGAAAAAAATGTGTCTATGTGAGTATGAGAATTTCAATAGCAAATTATCTATTATTTAATAGCATATATGCTATTCAAGTTGTAACAAAAACGTGTGAATATAATTATCACTTTATAAAAAATTAATGAGCAATGTAGTTAAAGCCTATAACCTTGATAAAACAAAAATTGACTACATAAGTTTAATACAAGGCCAGTGTCCGTTTTGATTTAGTATATATATTAAAACGTCCGTGTGGTGATTAAGAATACGGATAGTCACCAACCCATATCATCCCATGGGTCTCGTAAGATCCGACAGAGGGAGCATATTATGCAGAGAACAGCACTGTAAGAGAAGGAAAACTTGATACAAACCCTATACCAACCCGTTTGGCCAGCGTGGTATAGTAGGCCAATTCCTCCTTTCAAAGGAGAGGCCTAGTCCAGTAGTGGACTGTTAAAGGCTGATGATGATATATTAAAACTGTCGAGTTTGTTTGTTTGGTTAAACGCGCTGATCCTAGGAAGTACTGGTTCGATTTAAGTAACTCTATTTGCGTTAATTAGCTCATTTATCAAAGCGCCCTAAATAACGCGGGTGCAATTGCGGGCCCAGCTAGTTTTCTGAAAAATACATGCAAAAAATTCTCTATCGGAAGTCGTCATCATTCCTTGGAGCTCAGGGTCTGCTTAATAGTCTAACCAGGTATGACAGAATATTTTCCACCGAGTATCTGCCGCCTGGCAGCGAAAGCCTAGTACAGAGACCGACAGACTGCTACGCAGAGGGTCCGAGTTCGAATCCACGGCGCGTACCAATGACTTTTCGAAGTTATGTGCGTATTAAATTGTTAATTATCGCTTGCTAAACGGCGAAGGAAAATATAGTGAGGAAACCTGCATGTCTGAGAGTTCTCCATAATGTTCTCAAAAGACATGTGAAGTCTGCCAACCCGCACTAGGCCAGCGTGGTGGACTATGGCCTTACCCTTCTCATAGCGAGAAGAAGCCCGTGCCCAGCAGTGGGACAGTTTACAGACAGGGCTGATGATGTCTGCCGCCTGGCAGACACGATATTCCATGGTTTGGACCAGTATCAGTTTATTTGAGGCCACCACCTGCCGTAACAGACCAACAGTTTAGCGTGCTCCCCGAACACGGGGCAAGCTATAATTAACAATTTAATACGCACATAACATTGAAAAGTCAGATTCGAACCTGATACCTTCTAAATGGCAGTCATTTGATATCTCTCTATTGGAGATACTATCTGACTGATACGGCTTTATCTTTTTTTATTTTATTTTAAAGACAACTCCCGCACTAGGACTAAGTCCTGTGTCGCGGGGGACTTTACAAACAAACAACTAACGGACACATAAAACACCTTCTAGCTTTCGTAAGTATTTTCTGCGTTTAGTACATAATATGTGCTATTATATATATAAAATGTGCTATTCAGAATATATAATTTGGTCTAGATCCTAAACCCGATAATGTGTTTTGCGGGATTTGCCTTAGTGTAGCTCCTGTCTATTCTTTAGATAGTTCACTTAGACAAGTTCTCGTTGAAGAAAATTTACTAAAGTATTTAGTTAGAAAATAGACTAAAAAGGTAAGAAGTAAAAGAGTTCAAAAATAAAAAACTCACACCGTAAAATATTACTCCACCGACAGGAGCAAAGCTCTTAAATATGAAAGAAAGAAAAATATTATAGCCTGAAAAAGCATAAAAGACATTATATAATATTTTCAAAAGCACACTACACAGTTTTCACGATAAAATTTTCCTTTCTACTTATTAGTATTGCTTTCTATTAAAGCGTGTTTTCATTTTATTATTATTAAGTTAACTTTATCTTGTATACTATTAGCCTATAGCTACAGCTAACACAACTTTTATCAGCTATAGTACGTCTGAAATAAAAAAATAATTCTATTTTCGAATAACAATGACCTTTTTAACATAATTATTCATGTACCAAAAGTGTTGGTATTTCTAAGCGGATAATAAAAATGGCAAGAATACAATGTTTCCAGTAAACATGTTGCTGTGATTATAAGCAAGGGTAACCAGTACGACATAGACGGTACTAGCGATGCAAAGTGCGGTGTGACTTATCTATGTACATCATTGTAATTCAATATTTAAAAGAAGCATAATAAGTCTTTGAAATAATTCAATTATAAATTTAAATAAATATTGTCTAAAATAGAAGTAAAATTTAAATAGTACACGTTTGTGAATCAGACCAATATTTTAATTTTATTTAAATAGTGCTACTGAAAATGGATGCTGAATATATTAGAGAACCAAAAGATGGATTGCTGAAATTCGGGCCTGAGGTGGTTGAGTTTATAAGAAAGGAATGCTGTCTTCAAAATAAGGAAGATAGAGAAAAAGCGATAGCTATTGTTCAAGAGTGGGTTAAGCAGCAAGATCACTTCGTGAAGAAGAATTATGGTAAGTTGATTACTTTTTAAATATATTTCAAGCTTCTTCTTGTAGAAATTCCTGTGTTCAAGCGTCCCATGTCTAATACGTGTCGTCAGAGGTTTTTAGTCTTGGCCCTTCGACTGGACGCTGCCTTATGTACCTTACATTTAAGAATAATAGTCCCTATCCTTACTGTAGTTTGACTTGTTTTTATTCTACATACATACATACATAGACTCACACCTGTTTCCCCGAAGGGGTAGGCAGAGGCATATTAAACGCCCACTTTTCGCCAGTGTTTTGATCCCACGTTATAGGTGGCGAGCCTATTGCCGCTTATCGGGATATTTTGTTTGCCAGAGCCTCGTCCGTTGATCGGCAGGTGCACCACTTGCAGGTGAGGTTGGCTTGGGACCCTAAGTTCTTGGTGGGAACGCTATGCACCTTTTTATTTTATTGTGTTAAATAGTGTCTATGCGCATCTTTATATCAGCCAATAGTCGTCTTATGCTGGATATATAAGTATTGTCCCAGGTGCTTCACATAGTCCGATATTGAGCCGCCTGCATCCAACCACGCGATCACGCAAGCAACTTTCGCAACCAACCGGCATATATACAACTTCCAAAGTATGTATGTACGTCGCCCTGCAGGCCACCAAGCACGACCACCCAGCTTGGTTAGAGGCTCCTGCCTCTAGTTGGAGGAACACCACACCTCCACACATACAACTAACTAATTTAAGATGACCTATGATTGAAAAGACTTTACATAAGAGGTCAGCTCAGAGTATACTAGACTTTTGTTGATAATAATATCACCCAAAAACAGGAAACCATCTTTTTGATTTATATTTTTCTTATTTCAAAGTAGATTATGATACTTTATGAATAAACAAGTCATCGCTTTCTTCGCATCCTTTTTTAAAGTGCTTTAAAATCAGTATACGTTCTAATACGAATTTTAACCTCTTTGATAATTCCGCTCTGAGGAGTGGAATATTCAAAAAACCGTGCCAATGTTGACAAAGTAACACACTATTCAAATATTATATTTATGACTTTAGTAGTTTAGGCTTTGCAATGCTATGTCAGTCACAACGCTTTGAATTGCGGTTTAAAAAATGTGAAAACTTAAAAAAAAATCGTTTCCCTGGTATTCTTTTTGGTTAGTTTGACTTTGCATGATGTCCACAATGAGTAGACTTCGGCTTGGTGATGGGTCTTGTGACATCCTGTATATAAATATAATAATATATAATAATAATAATAATATAATATTCTACCACATTCACACAACACCATTTAGCCCCAAACTAAGCAGAGCTTGTAGGTACTATGGGTACTAGATAATGGATAAACATATATAATATACTTTTTTTTTGTAAATACATACATTTTAAACATAAATGAAATGAAATGAAATACTTCTTTATTTCGTATAAACTTTGCAAGTACTAACGAAACGTCATTAAAAAAAACATTTCATACAATTATTTTTGTGTGTCGAATTAGAACAGCTCAGTCCCAAGCGTTTTGGTCGTCTTTATATTCCGATATGTTATAATGTGCTTTTGAACAAAATTTCGCTTTTACAATAATTTTGAACTTATTTATAGATATGTTTCTTATATTATAAGGGAGCTTGTTATAAAAGCGTATACATTGCCCCATAAAAACATAACATAACATAGAAACACCCAGACCAAGACAAGCATCCATGTTCATACACAAATGTTTGACTTGAGCGGGAATCGAACCCGTGACCTTCGACGTAGCAGTCACTTACACTCCGCTGCGCCAACCGGCCGGCCGTCTTGAATCCATTCTTAGTGCGCCCCTTATGTCACAAAAAGACGTACATGCCAAATTCCAAATATTGGGCATAACCCAATAGTTACGGCTGTACCTTGTGTGTCAGTCAGTTAGTAAAGCAAGAATTTTATAGACTGATGGTTTTGATAATAATAATCATTATTTTTAATTACAGACAAAGGCTACATAGAAAGATGCTTAATAACATGCAAGGGTTCAATAGAGAGGACAAAGCAACAAATTGACAGGATGTGCACCATGAGGACATTCTCGCCGCAGTATTTCCAAATAACAAGTGTGAAAGATAGTGATTTGATGAAATTTGAGCATAAAGTGTAAGTATCTAACTCATCATCTAGACACAAAGAACTATTAAGAACTGTAACGGATGGGTCTTTTTGACATCTCACAGCGTGACTTTATAAACAGTCAACAATTTATTATCCTTTTTTAACATCTCATAATCACTGCCTCCGTGGTCCAGTGGATAGATATATAATTGCCGGGTCGGGCAAAAGTGTTACTGGGTTTTTCCGAATTCTCAGTAGCAGCACCGAGTCTGGTGATGTGCCCGGTAAGGGCAATAGGCTCGCCCTCTATTAGGTGGGACTAAAATAAATCTGGCAAAATGTGGGTGTAATATTTACACCTCTACCTACCCCTTCAGGGTTACAGGCATGAGACTATAAATAAAATATAAATAAAAAAAAAATGGTAAAAATAGTTTTTAGGTACTGATATTAAGATAACTACATAATATATGCTAAATCTTCTTAATATATAAAATCCTTGCGTTACTGACTGACTGACAGACACGCTACAGCCGAAACTATTAGGCGCAGGAAGCTGAAATTTGGCATGTATGTTCCTTGGGGACCGTAGGGGTGCACTAAGAAGGGATTTCCTGAAATTCCCACGGGATCAGACAAAACGGGTAAATTAAAAAAATGCAGGCGTAGGTGCTGGCGTCCTCTAGTACAAAATAATTGGGTGGCAGCGGTAGCCTAGTGGGCACACCTACTTGCTAAGGAGAGAAAAGGGTATCAAATTCGATACCAATGCGCGCTCCACTAACACTCCTCCTCCCAATCCCACGCGCACATTTATGCCGCGAGACCAACGAGGCAGTCTTACCAAATAAATTCTTACATTACTAATCATATTTTTTTAAAATTTTTAGTGAGTTTTCAATTCTGCCGAAACTAACAAAGGAGTATTACCGAGTAGTGTTGGTCAAGTCAAAGCCTGATACTACAATAGAATCTTCGAATGAAATCATAGTGCTGCACAAGTTTATTGCTATAGTAAGTATATACAGGATGTATAAAGACCCTTAACGAAAACTGAAATCCCATGTTGTACCAATCACTACGAACATTTTTTACTTCGGCACCATACCTGGGAAATTACTTTTTCAGGAGATATTGAGGCTCATTGTTAGTATGAATTTTTCTAATTAGGTACAAAATCGATGCATTTACCCCACCAACGTGTTCTTTAGTGCCCTATGACCCCATGGATAAGTTATTTCGAGCATTGCACGCGTGCGCTTTTAATTGCGGTTTAAACAATGTGAAAACTTTAAAAAAAAAATCGTTCCCAGGTATTATTTTTGGTTAGTATGACTTGGCATGATGTTCACAACGAGTAGACTTCGGCTTGGTGATGCGTCCTGTATTTACTTGTTAGACAGTAATTTTCAGGCAAAGAAACTTGCTGGTTTCAGTATAATAATACACAAGGCGTGATGAAAGAAGTGTTTTTGTACACAAAACAAGTAAAGCTAGACACTTTGACTTTTATACTTATAGCATAAAAAATAAGTATTAGTATCGTTCTGAAACTCTGCTGGGACAGAACTTTTTTTTTTATTACTGCCGATCAAATTGACTCCATGCTGCCTGATGTGAAGCAGTCAGTGAAGTCCCATAGTGATGGCTATCATCCCAGCAGCCAGCATGGCATTATGGCATGAAAGCCCTCACCTTGACGGCCTTGAGAAAAGCTTTTTCACGGTTCGCTTAAAGGACCCAGGATCATAAGTGGAGGGAAATACGTGGGCTGGTAAAAAGTTCCACATCTTAATGGTACGGCAGAGATAAGAGGCGCCGAACCGTTTGGTGCGTGACGGTATCTGTTCTACCGTGTAAGAGTGGCACCTTAACGATAAATGCGATAGAAGACAGCCATTGACGCCACGTCTCTGCGTAATTGCAGTGACTCAAGAGTCTTAGTGGCCTCTGGATCCCCAATGATATGGACAGCACGCCGCTGCAACCTATCGAGGGCGTCCAATAAGTACTGAGCGGAGCCATTCCAAAGGTGAGAGCAGTATTCCACGCAGGAGCGAACCTGGGTCTTGTATAACAGACACAACTGCTCCGGCGTGAAAAACCTCCTCACCCTGTTCAGGACTCCGAGTTCCCGAGATGCGGATTTCATGACACCCTCGATGTAGTTTTTCTGGTTGAGATTTCTGCATATGTCCATACCCAGAATATTGAGGCTGTCATGAATCGGTAGTGGAGTGTCCAGAAGAGAGGGATGGGAAAGGAATTGAGATACCTTAGCTAAGAATGCGCACACCTGTGTTTTCTTGGTGTTGAACTCGACCAGGTTCTCATCACCCCAATGCGGAATGCAATTCAGAACCCAGTCAAGCTCAGCAACAAGTATTCACCTATACTCCTCTGTATCGGCTTGTTTAGCCGCTGGGTATCCGAGATATCGCCCATGTACAGTACTGTCATCTGTATAGAAATGTATGCCCCCAAAAGTGACCATATCATTGATATGCAGAAGAAAAAGCGTGGGCGATAACACGAACCCCTGTGGCACACCAGCAAACTTCGATTCACCTGGACAAACTTCGATGACTCACCGTCACAAAGGACTCGGATACGGCGCTCATGCAGGAAGCTGGTGACCCAGTTGCACAATCGAGGCGGCAAGCCGTAGGCTGGAAGCTTGGAAAGAAGCGCACGATGCCAGACTTTATGGAAGGTTTTGGAGATGTTGAGACTAATAGCCAACGACTCCCCATGCCTGTCCATCGCCTCACTCCAAAGGTGAGTGACATACGCTAGAAGATAACCCGTTGATCGTTTTGGTCTGAAGCCATACTGACGATCACTGATGAGAGAGTGATCTTCTAGGTAGCGAACGAGTTGGTTGTTGATTATTCGTTCAAACACCTTGCAGAGGATAGGAGTGACAGCAATGAGTCGATAGTTGCCCGGATAAGAACGAACCTCTTTCTTGGGAATCGGTTCTATGTTCGCCACTTTCCAAGAACGATTTTGAACCGCTTGCATCTGCCAGCATCCCGCAGTCTCAACAAGATCATCAGTCTACCTTGCGGAGGTAGGAGGTCCAGTGCGTGGTCACCACTCTAAAACTTTCCAAACCAACGACCATCGCTTTTTTAAACTATGTGCCTGCCCTTCACCATTTCAGCTTGACTATTTTGAAAGCTATGTCGGCGATTTTGGATCTTCTGCGGATTTTCCAATTTTTGATTGGATTTCTCAGAAAAATGCCGAGCATAGCTCAGTATATCTTATGGGCGCATGTAATACAAGGTAATGTATAAGATCTATGGCTATCTCACTTGAAAATATGGAGTTCTATCATGAGCCCTGCGTGATTGACGTGAAAAAATTACTTGGGCAATGACGCACGTAATAATTTGCGCATGTAGTAAAATAAAAACAATGCCATTATATTAAATAAATCAAACTTTCATTGGTTTCCAAAGTTACATGCAAAATCACGAAATGATCATTAAAATGTAACATATTATTCTATTTTTTACACATTTTATAAACTATTCTTTCAAATAAGAGGAATTAGCAATCTCAGGCCATAGATGAGAGATTAAGGAAACTTACAATGTTAGAAAAGATAAAAAATCTGCCTTCTGCCATCTTCATTAATAATATAATCATAAAGTACTGCAATTATTGCAGTGCAGAATGATATAATTTGAATTTGAAGATGAATTACTGATTAGGAGAGGAGAGGGCACTGCAGTGCGCAAGTGAACATATAGCTCCGTATATTTTTGATTTAAAAATAGTTAAAGTGCATAAATCAAAATAAAAGCTGAATAAATGTCTCTAACAAATGGACCCACAGTGGCTAAAAGTGCAGTACAACAAAAATTGTAACTAAAAAAGTGGCAAAAGTGAATGAACAGTGAAAACGGTTTTTTACATTCAAACGCAAACTCAATCCTAAAGTGTTTATATACTAATATCCTCAACAACATATTGAATGGTGAACAAGATAACCTCAGAAACGTAGAAAATATAAATTATTTAAGAAAATTAGCACAATTGAATACTTACAAAAGTGCAAATCACTGCTCACAAATAAGAACTTAACGCCATCTAGTGTAAAAGCTCTGAACTACTATAGCCGCCGGATGACATACAATATAAACCAATACATCTTAATAAAGAAAGTACAGCTATCAGAAGCTAGAGGGAGCTATTACCCAAATACTACGTCAATAGCGAGAGCGTAGCTACTAGACGCTAGAAGGAGCTATTGTAAACTTTGGACAAACGATCAAATTAATACCTTAAAATATCGATATGGCGCCTATATGTGCTGGGTGTCGAAAACATATAATAAATGTAGAAAATCTTGTTTGTTCCTTATGTAAAGATAAATATGATTTATTTTGTGGAAACGTCACAATAGAACATCATAAAACCATGACACTAGAACAAAAAAAAATGTGGAAGTGTCAGGCTTGTCGATGCAAAACACCTAAATCAAGCAACTTAGATACCCCGATACGCCAGCAAGAATACAATTCCCCAACACAAAACACGAGTAATATGGACAATAACATTACATTGAGGAAAAAGAACTGCACCTATTTTGACGCTACAACAATAGATGACTTGAGCCTTCTAGGTGATACCCTCCAACCAGATGACAATAAATTAATACACACACAAAAACCCTTCTCACTCGAAAATTTAAGTGAAATCATAATGCAACGCTTGAAGGAAAATAATGCACATATAATTTCAGAAATACAGAATACCATACAATTAGAAATCAACAAAGCAATAAGTAAATTTAAAGAAGCCATAGACGGGAAAATCGATTTATTAAAAAAGCAAATAGAACAAAAAACCCAGGAAATAGAAAAAAATAATAAAAATCTCGAATCACTAAACGAACAAAACGAAATCCAAAAGAATGAAATAAAAAAATTAAACACCCTATCACTACCCTATGAAAATCAAGCTAAAATAAATAGAACCGAAGACAACTCCAAAAAAATTGTTATCTTTGGATTTTACGAAGAATATCAAGAGTCCGAGTATGAACTTCACAACAGATTAATTGATATGTTCTATGAAATCTTACACATAGACTTAAGGCGCTGTTATACCTCAGAAGCCGTGAAACACCTAATTTTTCGTCGCGCATCTAGCCATAACGGTACATATTACAAACTAGCAAAAATTAGAGCTTAAAGTCAAAAGTCTGAACAAAAGACTTTTGAAAGAATTTTTCATGTACGTAAAATAGAATCACGGTAAAAAAATAACAAAATCGAGGCAAAAAATAATCTTTCGTCTCACTGTTTGCAATATTTTGATCGTAAGCTGTCATATTTTTTTTGATAATATTGTAGGAAATCTAATAAACTAAAGAATTACCTTATTTATTTTTATATTACACGTGTATATTTTGTAAAATTAAATAAAATCTGCCAAACGTCTATGATTTTGACGCTCGGTAGATCCCATCAATATCAAACGCTTCAGCAATTTAAACCTTATTAGCATAAGCGGTGTACTGAGTGTCAGTTGCTAGTTTACGCCCCGCCCAGACCTCATCATTCGGCTATGAGCCCTGTGAGAGATAGGTCATGTCGCTTGCGTCTCCGCTGCACGAAATTTTACGTAAACCTATTTGTTATTATAATACGCCAAATTGAGTTCGTAATTTCATGTTTTATGTTATAGACTGAATACTTTGAATCAAATAGGCTTTTCATGTAACTATGGGCACATATAATTAGGACCTAAGTTTATACTCTTGTTGCGTTTAATGTGTTATTGTTTCTGTGCTTATAAATATATAATTAGAAGAATAAAATATGGACAATTAGATAAATGAAGTTCTACGAAGGATTTGTTCAAGAAAGTGTCGTAATAAAATAGAAATTCATCCATGGCCAAGTGATTATAAAATATGTAACATTTTTACACAAATTATTTTCATAAGAGTCTTTTATGACTAACTATGTTACTTATATATTATCGATTATGCATAATATAATTATATAAATTATTCTCACAATACATAACTGCCACAGTTTTCAATTTTTGAAAGAGTAATAACATAAAATCGTATCATTTTATGTACCTATATTTCAAATTCATTAGCTTGTCAAAGCGCCTTGAGCGCTAAGATGCCGCCACGGCGAACAATAATGATGACAGCGCTAATATGGCGCTCCGCAATCCGCACACAAGCGGTAACGAATGTTGTATTATTGTGTTTTGAACATAAACATTTTTAGGTACATCGGGTAAAACTTTGATTATTCATAAACTATTAGGTATGTCTCAGTACATCTAATATCTTTTTAATTTCTAAAATCAATAATTTATAAGTAAGAAGGTAACTTCTCTGTTTGCTATAACACAAGATATAGTATTTTTTTAATAATAAAGTACGTAACTAATTATCATTATTGTAATTACAGTGAAGTTAAAGATAACAGTTCTGCAACGTCTTACACACATTTGACTTCAGTCATTCCTAACACGATCTGTTCAAGAGCTAGCTAAGAAATGCCAAACAATTTTTTAACAAATTTGACTCAAATTCCGTAGTGATAAGCAAAAATTACAAGAGGGATAGCAGTGACTGGTTCGAATTGCGTAAGAATATGTTGACAGATTGAAATTTTTGTATAGTGGTAAAAAGAAGAGATAACAGCAGTAAAGCCAACTTAGTAAAAAATATTTTGTACAAATAAAATATTTGCAATGTAAAATCAGTTGCGCATGGAATCTAAAATGAACAACTGGCTTTGCAACAACTGGCGAAGCAAGAAAATGTAACAATCGAGCCTTGTGGATTATTCGATTATTGGTGCCACGCCAGATGGATTAATAGGTGCAAACACGATTGTGGAAATTTAATGTTCTAACGTTGCCTATAAGAATGGCCTGGAGAATAGTATAAGAGCAAATAAAATACAAATATGGAAACATGATAAAAAAGTGAACTGACTAGTCTAAACAAATACTGTAATTGTTATTACCAAATTCAGGGGCAACGCCACGTTACACGCAAACAAAAGTGTTTATTTGCTGTGTGGAGTGGCGAAAGTATACCACTAAAAATAGAAATTATAGAAAGAGATGATGTTTTCTGGGAGAAGCTTGTGGCGTTTTAAATGAATTGGCAGTTGCCTGAAATTGTTGATTCTCGTCAAGCTCAAGGGATGGCATTGCGAGATCACGGAGAGGAAAATGTTTCATCAGTGCTTGAAATTTCTACAATACCAAGCCGTACAAGGAAAGTAAATGAAACTGTGCCTCGTGAACAACAGCAAATAATAAGTATTGAAACCTTATCACCTCACACACTGCCTTTAACATTCGATGAGAATAAAGATAACCTGCCGGGTGGTAGCAGACAGCTAACTTTTGATGAGCTGTAAACTCTGTATTTCGTTAATAAATTATAAATGAATATAAATAAATATCGTTTAATATTTATTTTCTTTGAAACAACACATATTTGAAGCGAAAGAAAAATTTTATATTTTTCTATACAAACATGTATGAGGAGAGCCAACGAAAAAGCAGTAACTCAAATTCTAATTCTATAATTATCTAAGCGACATAGCAGTATCTCATGAATAAGGTATATCCACATATATTTTTGATTTTTCATCTATTTTGAAAAATAATAATGGGTTGGGTTTCGAAACGAGTCGCCTGAATTTGAGGGTATTGGTATGGTATATTATTAATCCCCTAAAAGTAATTTTGGCTGCCGGAGTTGCGTCTAAATATTTTTAAACAATTTCCAAAATTTCATAAATACTTCGGCAATTATACAAAACGGAACATAGTTTTTATACTTTAGTACAGATTTACAAATGTAATTTTTAGGTTTTATGTGAATAACGTGAAACGAAACGCAAAACTGCCATCTTGGAATGATCATATTGACAGCTAATGTCAAATTTGTGCGTCATTGCTTTCGAGTGCCTTGGGTTAGGTGCGACTGTAATAAGTAAATAAATAGGTTATGTTAGGTTCTCTTTTGACCCTTAATCCGAAAATAGGAGCCCTTCGCAGGGCTCCGACTACCTTAGTTTATTAAACTAGTGTGATGAATGTGGAAGTTGGCAGTGCCATACACACCGATGTTTGAAGATTTTTTTTTTCAGAGGAAACCAAGTATTTCCGGCAAGTGAAAATAGTGAGGGGGGTTTCAAAACCTCCCCTGCTCCCTCTCCAATCACTCACAACCCCTAAAAACGGCGATGTATTTCGAAACCTTTGCCATATTAATTATACCTATAATAACAATAAACATCCATAAATAAATAAAAGAAATCAAATTTTACTAAACTTCAATTGTCTCGTAACTCGCTTTAGTTGAGATACGGCTTTTGCGCTTAGTAGAGCAGTATTGTGTGTTTTAGGGTACCGTAGCCAAAAATTGTAAAAACGGAACCCTTATAGATTCGCAATGTCTGTCTGTCTGTCCGCCCGTATGTCACAGCCAATTTATTGCAAAACAGATTTGAAAACTGGCAGGAATGGAATTAGATGTAGGTATTCTATGAACTGCTTCACTATTTTTATACAAAAACAAAACAAACATAATAATGGCCTCTCCATACATGGAACTGACTTAATTATTTTTATCATCTTACGGCACGTAGGTATTTACCTACTTTCGTCAACATTTAATACCTATAACGTCTAATGTAAACCAGTTTTGCTCATGGCTGCACTGAGAACAAAAATTGCGCTATGCCTATATTGTACAAATAGATTGATGTATGTAATATAAATTTTAATATCAGTATCTCAATTCAATATGCTAAAACGTTTTGCTTGCGATTTTGAAATATTGGAATACGGATCTCGCCAGAATACGGCCGCACGCGACGAGAATGAAGGGGGGCGCCCCGCAGTAGACGGAGCTAAGCTCCCTTCACCTCCCCTGCTTCACCCCCTCATTTACCAAAACAGTCGCTTAGGACAGCGCCTTAACTGGATATATAGAGGACACATATAGAATAGGAAAAAGAAGTACACGAAATCGACCTTTGGTAATAGAATTACTGAGCAAACGTATGGCGAAATACATCACAGGAAATAGTCAATACTTCCAAGGTACCAGAATACAAGTATCGGAGTTTCTAAACGAAAATCAACGAAAAGAACGGAAACTGCTACTTGAACAAATGATAAATGCACGAAAAAGCGGCCTAATAGATTGTTCATAGATGGCAAACGAATAATAAGTGGAGAAAAAATAAATCAAAACACGACATTACAACAGAAAAATACAGATATAACAACACACAAATTAATAGAAAACATTGATGAAAAAACTTTTTTTCGAAAGCAAAGGCCGACATTTTAAAGTAATTTTCCAAAATATTCAAAGCCTTAACAATAAGCAACACTTAATAGAAGCTTTCCTACAACAAAACCAACATTACAAAGCAATTTGTTTATCGGAAACTTGGCTAACGCCTGACCAAAATAGAATTGCTCACAAAACCGAAAAGGAGGCGGCGTCTGCATTCTATTACAAGAAAATATAGAGTATATAGATTTAAGCGATATTAGCAATATGTCAAAAGAATTTATATTAGAAGTTTGTGCAATAGCGTTACCTAAAGAAAATATTTTACTAATTAGCATGTATTGGAATAGAAGAGAGGAAGAAGTGTTTTACAGCCAGTTAAAACTATTACTAAAATACATAAATAAACAATATTATAAATTTGATATAATTTTGGGCGGCGACTTAAATATGAATATATTCGAAGACAAATTAAAGATTAATACTTTCCTAGAAACTATGTTAGAATATAGATTTGTACAACACATTAATAAACCTACACGGAATACACATAACATTTCCACATGTATTGATCTAATATTCACAAATTTTAGTAAAACACATATACACAACAGTTGAAGAGTTAGGTTTCTCGGACCACTGCGCTGCAATAATACAAATGACTCCGGCTCATCAGACCAAACAAATAATTTGGTACACAAAAAAAAGCTTTTTTAAATAAAAAAAACATAGAAATGTTTAAATCCGAACTAAAGGAAATTAAATGGAATAAAATAATAAATAAGGACAAAAATATAAATGAAAACTACGAAGCATTTAATGTTACTTTACAAAATACATTAAATAAAAGTATACCACAACAAACAATTAAATTAAAACAAAACTACACAAAACACTGGCTAACTACGGGTATAAAAATTTCTTGTAGAAACAAACGTCTCCTTAAAATATTAACATTAAAAAATAATAATGAAACACTGAAAAAGTATTACAAAAGTTATGAAAAAGATTAAAAAACGTAGTAGTGACAGCAAAAAAATTAAATTACATAAAAAGATTTAAAAATTCAGAAAATAAGGTAAAAACAATGTGAAATATTATAAACGAACGTACCAACAAAAAAAGAAAAAAGGAAGAGTCTAACATAAAATTAAAAATAAATAATAATAATGTCACCGACCCTCAAATCATAGCTAATACATTTAATGATTTCTTCGCATCAATTGGAGAAAATACAACCCACATCAAAAATGACAGGCAGTGTAGCTCTTATGTGATATCACCTACCGAAAATATCATGTACCTAAGTCCTGTAGAACCCTATGAAATTTACACCTTAATAAAATGCTTAAAAAATAAACAAAGCCATGGCTTCGACGAATTACCACCTATGCTAATAAGACAATGTGCAGAAGAATTAACTTTGCCATTTTGCTTATTAATAAATCAATCTTTTGAAGAAGGCCAATTCCCTGATTACTTGAAGATATACTTAAACCAATTTATAAGAAAAATTCACACAACGACCCCAGTAACTATCGTCCTATCGCTCTGCTACCTACCGCCTCGAAGATATTCGAAAAAGCAATGTGTAATCGCGTTTACAATTTTTGTGAGAAATATGAAATATTCAATGAATGTCAAAATGGATTTAGGAAAAACAAATCAACAATATTAGCCATTTATAAATTTATACAAGCCCAAATTATTATTAACGACAAAAAATACGCGGTTGGAATTCTATTAGACATGACTAAGGCCTATGATAAAGTCCAATACAGCATACTCCTTAGAAAATTACAGGATATAGGAATTCGCGGAAAAGCTCACGAGTGGTTTCAGTCTTATTAAAGAAATAGAGAACATCTAGTAGAAATAGAATACTCCAACCATTCCACGAATGAAATACAACATGTCAGATCAAGTAAAAAAATAATCAATGCGTCGATTCCACAAGGTAGCGTAATTGGGTGTCTTTTGTTTCTCATTTATATCAATGATTTGCCCAAAACAATAGATGGACCGTGTGTTCTATTTGCAGACGACATCTCACTCCTAACAACCTGTCAAATAATAATAAATTAAATGAAAAATTAACAGTAACGCTTGACAAAGCAGTAACTTGGATGGACGAACACAATCTGGAAATTAACTTCTCAATAACCAAAATAATGTCCTTCCATCCCTACCAAAAACCTCCACTAGAAATAAATTTTGTTTACAATAATATAAAAATAGAAACCGTACCAGAATTTACATTACTAGGATTATCCATAGACACTAACATAAACTGGAAATCACACATTAAGAAAATGAGAGCAAAGATTTCAAAATTTACATACGCCCTTGGTGAAGTTAAAAAGACAACAGACCTGCAAACTGCCCTTGCTACATACTATGCATATGCTTGTGCATGGTTTAGCTACGGCATAATACTGTGGGGCAATAGCATAGATGCACCAACTCTCTTTACACTTCAAAAAAAGCTGGTTAGAATTTTAGTGAACATCGACGATACAGATAGTTGCAAACCCCATTTTAGAGAACTCAATATCTTAACTTTAACTAACTATATATCTTGGAAATGTGCAAATTCGTAAGAAAAAATCTAAACATGTTTACTAAGAGAGAAGACACCCAATGTAGGTACGCACTACGTCATAGGGATAGACTTAAACTGCCCACCTCACGTTTAAAACAACACACAGACAGCACATATGTGATGTCTATAAAAATTTATAATAAATTGTCTGAAGAAATTAAAAACCAACCTAAATTTAACCTATTTATAAAAAAATTAAAAACACTACTATTAAACAAATTTTATTACAATTTAAATGAATACTTGACTGACAAAATACAATAATATAAATTACAATAATATAAATTACAATAATATAAATAATAATAATACCTGCAAAAATAATAATAAAATCACTGACATAACTGACAAATTACATTAATATTAGCAATATAAATAAAGATAAACATATAATAATTGACATAACTCGCAAATTATATTAATATAATAAACGTATCTTTAAAAATATTATTAAAACTACAAACATAACCAATAAGTTGCAGACATATTATATACACTTGTACTATCAATCTATAAAATTAATATTATATCCACTATACCTACAAATACACATAGAATAATTATAAAGCAATGATCATTATAATAAAATGGAAAGATGTTAAAAATTAATTAAAATACAGTATATATACATTGCTATAAGTAAAACAACTGTCATGCTATATTAGAAATAATGCAAAATTAATATAATTAGAATTAAATATAAAACAGAATAAATCCAGAACAATGCAGCTAAAGCCCTCTTCCTCCCTTCTACATTTGCTGTGCCTGACAGGGTCCATGATGATACCATGTATTATTTTTATAACACCAAATTAACATTGTGGAATGCAAATAAAGTATTGAGTATTGAGTATAATCTGGTCTTTTTCTTGGAAAAAGTACTGACATAATCGATTAAGCAAAGATAGGAGAAATCACTGCCGCCTTTTTCACTTTTGCTGTTGTTACTTCGTTCAGATAAGCGATCATCATTGTCGATGTCTGACGCAGCGTTGATGTTCCCTTCGTTGGACTCGAATTCATCCTGTACCGACAAAATTCGGTCTCGGTGGTTTGCCAATGACATTTTCATTGAATAACTATAAAGACTAAGGCAGTGATAGCCTAGTGGATAGATACCAACTGACTGCCATGCAGAGGGTATCGGGTTCGAATCCACGGCGCGCACCGATGACTTTTCGAAGTTAAGTGCGTATTAAATTGTTAATTATATCGCTTGCCCCGTGCCTCGGAGAACACGTTAAACCGTTGGTCCCGGCTGTCATGAAGATCTTTAACAGTCGTTACGGGGAGTCAGTACCCTCAAATAAACTGATACTGGTGTGGACCATAGAATATCGCTATCCTTTGGGTTACGGAGGTCAGACGGCAGTCGCTCGGCAGAAAAGTTAATATTCTGTCATCATATCTGGTTAGACCAGTAAGCGGACCTCGGGCTTCAAGGCTGTAAGTCTTGGATGCAACCGGGATAGCGCTAGGGCGATGATGATGGCAAATTAACTACAGACATTGACTAAAACACGAATTTAACTAAAATAGCTATGCAACGAAAATACCACGCCAGCAATGAACCTGGGTCATATCACATTCTATTGGCATCATTAAAACATTGGATAAACGCATAAGGAAATACGGCCTTTTTAAAACTCGCTATGTCACTATGAACCCAGTGTCAATCACGCCGGGTTAGATTGAATAAAGACGCATATAAGATTTCTACTCTTTTTGAAATGCTACATCAATAGAATAATAGCTCCATGGCCACAATAGCGCCTGTACTGTTGGCATTCCTCAGTGCTCTCACTTTCGGTTAAGAAAATTTGGCCGTTTAAGTCATCATCCTGCTCCTTCACCTTCCTTAATTTTGTTAGACAGCTGCTTGAATGTATTTCCGTGGCATCTATGTAGTGTCTAACTGACTGCCCAATATTAGTGATAAACGCCATATGCAAGAGGAAGAAGAAATTGGATTTATAATCGCCCTCCAATGTACCACCTAAGATCAGGTTTGATTTGTGGTCTTCGCCATAATCAACATAAGCCTGCGTGGTAACCTCGTTTTTATTACATATCTACTTGTGTAATTCTGTAATGTCTCATGTTTATGTAATATCTAACTATTGTGTATGATGTAAAAATAAATGCATTTCTCTCTCTTTCTCTCTCTCTCAATGTCATTGCTGTTTTTTTGCACTAAAAAAATATAATGTTTGTATAAAATTATTAAGTGCCCGATTGAATAATGATATACTTTGATACATTTCAGACGGCAGAATATTTAAAATCCAATGATTATTGCCGAGGCTATATTGTAATTTCGGATATATATGACATCAACTTCAGTGATGTCTTGCATAATACAAATATTGCTGAATTACGTCAATTCAACCCTATCGTGACTGTGAGTATAATTTAAATCAACGTATGGTTCTTATACTAAGTAACTTTGCAATTTGATAGATGTGTGGTGTAAATAAACTGCGAAGCGAAAGTATGCAGATGACACATACATAAATATGAGCTATATATTTATAACTATACTATATAATATACTGTCCGTGTGGTGACGGATTAAGAATACTGAATGTCACCACCCCATATCATCCCATGGGTGTCGTAAGAGCCGACAGAGGGGCCATACTATGCAGAGAACAGCACTGTAAGAGAAGGAAAACTTAAAAGAAACTCTATACCAACCCGTTTGGCCAGCGTGGTATAATAGGACAATTCCTCCTTTAAAAGGAGAGGCATAGTCCAGCAGTGAACTGTAAGGGGCTGATGATATAATATATACTACTGACTGCACGGTTGGCGTAAATGTTTTAAGCGGCCGCCTCGCCGCTTGATACTGCGCTGAGTGTTGTGGGTTCGATTCCCACACGAGACAACGCTATGTGTGATCCATAAATTTTATTGTTGTTTCCAGTCTGGGTGTTCATTGTGTCCGTTGGTTTTATGTTTGTAAAGTCCGCCGCGGCACAGGATTTATTCCTAGTGCGGCAGTTATAAAAAAACCACCTTACTTACCTATAAAATAATAAGAATGTTTTATTATTGTTTCCTGTAGGCAGGTTATGGATGCAAAATCAAAGGATTACTATTAGTAACAAACTCAAAACTTATAGAGAGTTTCCTCAAAGTCTTCAAAACAATATTCTCAGAAAAGATCGCAAGCAGGATTCACGCCGTATCTTCAAGAGAATCCATAAAAGATTACGTACAGCTTGATGTTTTGCCAAAAGATTATGGTGGTCCAGAGAAACCAATTCAGAAGCTTCATGGTAAGTTTGTTAATTTTCTAACCTGTAAGCTTGCGTGTGGTGACGAATTAAGAATACGGAATGTCACCACCCCATATCATCCCATGGGTGTCGTAAGAGCCGACAGATGGAGCATATTATGGAGAGAACAACTAGAGAAGGCAAACTTGATACAAACCCTATACCAACCCGTTTGGCCAGCGTGGTAAAGTAGGGCAACTCCTCCTTTCAAAGGAGAGGCCTAGTCCAGCAGCGGACTGTGAAAGGCTGATGATGATGATGATGAAGCTTGCCCGAGACCTAATCTTAACATTGTTCGTGCGATTTTCAGTAAGTACATTTTTATGTAAAGAAACTAAATGTTAATAAACAAAGAAGATGTTTTAAGAATTAACGGAACTCTGGCCACCACAAGAACGATTCATCATGGCGGGAAGCTTCAGCTGTCACTTATGTCACTTTGATTTTGATATATGGTTCGGCTTTACACCGAAACGGTGGGGTTGGGTTCTAGGCGACTTGGAAAAGGAAATGGACTGTATTAGGGCGAGTTCTGGGTCGCCTAGAAAGGAATAAGGGAAGAGGAGATGGATACGGGAGGAGGTGATTGAGTGGGTATAGGCTATTTCAAGGATGGAAGGCACTTACCTTATACAGCCTTTTTCGTTTCTTTTCCTCCTGGTGGTTTCGTGATGCAGCTGCTTGTTTTCACTTAACTCACGAGCGGGTTTTCCTTGGTGGAAGCGGTAAATCACATACAGCGGTGCGGCGCGGAGCGGTATCGAGACGGCGTTCTTAGCGAGCGGAATGTTCGAGACTGTCCGTCGCGTTCACGATCACGGCGACGAATCAGGCCAAAGGCAGTGCCTCTTCCAGGGAGAGGGATAGAGCGGGACGGAAATATGATATCGCTCGCACTAGACGTGGAACGATTGATCTTGGTGCGATTAGTTACAGATAGGAAGGTAGATGGCGCTACCATATCCCCCCGGCCCTAAAGGGTTGCCTTTAAAAAAAAATAGAATTGAACTTAGCTATGTTGGGTGTACTACCGCATAACCCATCAATAGGCTAAGACAGCGATATGACAATAAATTAATCTAAATTAACTTTAGCGAAAACTACAAACGCAATAATAGCGAAAACTACTAACTAAATACTTAAACTAAGAGGTAGGTCCAACTTCAGGCTAGATCTCACTGAGTTGGAAGCGGACGCGAGTTGATCAGTGCCTCGACTTGTGCAAGGACAGTTAAAGGCTCTTCGTAAGAAAGGATCTGTTGACCTATAACTTTGAAGAGATGCGTTTTAATTACTTTGACCATGCTTGCCCAACATCCACCGAAATGTGGTGATGCTGGGGGAATAAACTTCCAGTCAATATGATCTATGGAAAGTTCTTCCTGAAGACGAGTACGATAACCCGCGACGTGATTGAAACAAGTAGCGGGAACAAGTTCAATCAATTTACTAACGCGGTTGGCGACAAAAGTCTGCCAGCGGAGAGGAGAAGAATAAATCCAAGCGAGCACTACCTTGGAGTCGGAAAATGCGTATATTTATTAATAGAGTAGTGGGGCAAAACTGTGTCTTGAACCTTGCGGAGCAACTGAGACAGCAGAAGGGCCGCGCACAACTCCAGTCTCGCAACTGAAACGGTTTTAACAGGCGAGACCTTAGACTTGGCACAAACTAACTGCACCGAGTAGTTAGAACCAATGCGGACTTGCAGATATACGACTCCGCCGTAAGCACGCTCGCTGGCGTCAGCGAAACCTATCAAGTTGATGGTACATCCATCTACCAACCCAAGATGACGCGGAATAGTAACTTGATTGAGCGCGGTAAGCTCAATACAAAACTGGCCCCAAGCGGCGACAATATGGTCAGGGGGTGTTTCATCCCACTCACACTTTGATAGCCAAAGCTCCTTGATCAAGAGCTTGGCTTACAAAATTGTGGGAGCCACAAAACCCATTATGTCCCATAGTCGAGCCACTGTGGACAGCATAGTGCATTTGGTGCACTTATCATCTGGTGGTGAGACGTCAAACCGAAAACTATCACAGGATTTGTCCCAGCGTAAACCGAGAACCTTATGCGGTACAGACTTCTCAAACTCAATATCTGGAGAAGCTTTATGAGAATCTGGTATGCGTGCGAGAACCTCCTTAGAGTTGCTTGTCCATTTGACAAGATCAAACTGGCCTCGCTTGAAAAGCTGAATAAGCTCTTCACAAAGCGAAATTGCTAGCGGAGCGGGTATGACATTACAGGCAATGTCATCTATATACAAAGCGGATGTGTAGTATGGTATAGTGTAGCGTAGCGTAGCTTAGCATAGCATAGCGTAGCATAGCATAGCATAGCATAGCGTAGCATAGCATAGCATAGCATAGCATAGCTAATTAGTGCTTTATCTTACACACAGTTTTAGCACCCACCTTGATCTCTTGAAGAGCAGAACAACAACAAGACGTAATACAATGAGAAGTATGTAACGTAGTACCCATAATCACATACCCAAGTACCGTCTCAATAGCGGGCGGTAAATCATATCGCTCACTACGTTCTATTTTAGTTAGTAGCAAGTGCGGCAATATTGAAGCTCCGATCAAAAGATCAATGCCTGCCGGATTCGCAAACTCCGCGTCGGCTAGCGGCAATGATTCGAGATGAGTGAGTGATGCTACGTCTACATTAGCGTTTGGCAACGTGTCCGTAATATGTTCCACAATAAGCGAAGAAATGTTAAAATTAATGTCCCTATTAAAACGCGAATGTATTTGAATATCTACGGAACCTTTGCAATGTTTTTCTGATCCGCCTATCCCTTTGACGGTTGAGTTAGTATTTTTAAAGTTATTCCATAATCCGAGGCATTTGAAGCATTCCGATGTTATTAGATTGGTCTGAGATGCGCTATCTAGCAGACAACGTACCATGTGCGGTGACCCATTGACATCATATACGATAACTTGCGCTGTCGCCAACAGTACCGTGTTAGACGCCGTACACTGCGTTTTGGCCCTGCGCGGATCATTATAGATGCGCGAGTGCCGTCCTCGCGTGCGCGTCGCCCGCGCAATGGATGTCATACACAACGATACTTCGCCCTCAGACGCGGAAGGCGCAGCTACCGTGTTCTGCACTTGCGTGAGTGTGTCAAGGTTAGCGGCTTGACTTGACAACCGGTTATTTTTATCTAAATGTAACAGTGTATGATGTTTTTGTTTACACGTGCGACATCTCGTTCTACTGGAACAATTACTCGTTTTATGTTTTATGCTTAAGCAATTAATGCAAGCTTTGTTATCTTTTACGCTTTTAAAACGAGCAATTGGATTTAAATCATTAAAGGTGGGACACTTATAGTAATGGTCGTGCACTATATTACTGCACAGACACTTCTGTGAATTATTACTATTAGATTCCGAACATGTTACGTAAGATTGTGGATTAGGGACTGAGTTATTATTACTATTTCGCGATTTATTCAACCTTTGTTTGTTGTTGTTAGTGTTAGACGGGCCAGGTGAACCAGACTGCGTATTATGAAATATTCGACACTGATCTTTGATGAACGAAATAAAACTATCTAGTGTAGGTATTTTATTATTGCGTTCCGTCATCTCGAATGCGCGAATTGTATCAGTGTCAAACTTTTTTAAAGCGAGTTGAAGCAACATAAAGTCGGAAAGATCTTCTAATTTTAAATTCCTAAGAGAATTAACCGCGGTTACGAAGTTATCAATAAACAGCTGGAAATTCGAGATAGACGCGTTGCTGGACAGTTTGAGATTTAAAGCTTGGTCAAAGTACGTAGACGCTAGAACGCGCGTGTCTTGATATCTGTCAAGTAGTGACTGAAATATGACCTGATAATTCTCAGCACTGGGTGTGACACCTGCAAATACGGACTGGGCCTTCGGTGACAGTTTACCTATTAAATAGTACAACCTGTCAGCATCTGTCAGAGAACCATTATCGTGCACTGTAGACTTAAAACTCGCATAGAATAACGGCCAATTTCGTATATCTCCGTCAAACGACATAATCTCGATTGGCGGTAATCTCGGTTTGCGGGCAACGGGCTCTGCCGAACATTTACCCTCCAATTGCGATTGTATACGCTTAATAATACAATAAAGATCTTCGAATGAGGAATACGCCTGATTGTTCGGTTTTTCATCAGGATTGATGGAAAGTAATCTTGCATTATAATCGTCTAACAACTTATGAAAATCTGTTCGAATACTATCTACTGTTATACAATAACTGAGAAATGCTTCGCTATTACTGTCAGACATAGATGCGGTTTTTGATCGATCATAGATATTTTTAATGCGCTCAAATAAAATATTGCGTTTTGCTTCTAAGATTGTCATCTGTTTGTCTTCCGACACGCGTGACTTCTTTTGTTGTGACATGCTTACGTAAGTATAAGCTAATGAGACCGAAACAAAATAAGAATGTCTAATGTATCTATTATTTTACCTAAGTAGGCAACACTTTAGAGCTGAGGAAATAAAAGTTGATTGAAATATGAGATTTATAAGACAACTATGATAGTTGCAGAAATAATAATTTAATAAGTAGGTAGCTACATAAAAGTTTACCTACTAATGCGGGCGGAAATAACCATGTGACGGTTATGTGAATAAATTAGGAGTATAGCTAGGTGCTATAACAGCCTAGGTATAGCGGTATAACGTATAAAACGTAAATGAATCCGGCTCGAAGGACCAAAAAAAATGGTTCGGCTTTACATCGAAACCGTGGGGTTGGGTTCTAGGCGACTTGGAAAAGGAAATGGACTGTATTAGGGCGAGTTCTGGGTCGCCTAGAAAGGAATAAGGGAAGAGGAGATGGATACGGGAGGAGGTGATTGAGTGGGTATAGGCTATTTCAAGGATGGAAGGCACTTACCTTATACAGCCTTCTTCGTTTCTTTTCCTCCTGGTGGTTTCGTGATGCAGCTGCTTGTTTTCACTTAACTCACGAGCGGGTTTTCCTTGGTGGAAGCGGTAAATCACATACAGCGGTGCGGCGCGGAGCGGTATCGAGACGGCGTTCTTAGCGAGCGGAATGTTCGAGACTGTCCGTCGCGTTCACGATCGCGGCGACGAATCAGGCCAAAGGCAGTGCCTCTTCCAGGGAGAGGGATAGAGCGGGACGGAAATATGATATCGCTCGCACTAGACGTGGAACGATTGATCTTGGTGCGATTAGTTACAGATAGGAAGGTAGATGGCGCTACCAATATAAATTAATGATGTTTTAACGTTTGCATCAAGGACCTATAAATGTTTGCTATTTCCAGTTATGAGGAGCTATTGTTTGACGTATTCCCTTCTTCCTATGATACCGGGTTCCTTAAGCGGGACCTGAAAAACAGGTCCCGCTTAATGGACCCGGTTTTCTGTAGGCCATCAAAGTAGGGGTCATCATACCATTATTATTAATATTCTATTGGCATGATGACATTTTCTATGGGACTCCATGTACGCTTAAGATCAGGGGGCATGGAGTAATTTTGATAGGACAAAAAAACATAATATTTTACAAGATAAAGCTTAATGTCTGAGACGATATCTTGTGTGGATTTTTTTTTATGTAATCGGCTGCAAACGAACAGACGAATCGCCTGATGGTAAGCAATTACCGCTGCCAATGGACATAAGCAACACCGTAGGAGTCACAATTGCGTTGCCGACCTTTAAGAAAAAGGATACGAGGTAGCAGGAATAGGGTATGGAGCCACCGGCACTCTCACTCACCGAAGGAAACGCAACAGTATGGATAAAGTTACTTTACGTTGATACGCTGTGAGAGGGTATATTAGAGGCAGCGATAGCCTAGTGGAGATACTAACAGACTGCCATGCAGAGGCTATAGGGGTTCGGATCCACGGCGCGCACCACTGACTTTTCGGAGTTATGTGCGTATTGAATTGCCAATTATCGCTTGCCCCGTGCCTCGGAGAGCACGTTAAGCCGTCGGTATCCGTTGTCATGAAGATTTTTGACAGTCGTTATAGGGCGTCAGTACCTTCTAAATAAACTGACACTAGTCTAAACCATGGAATATCGCTATCCCTTCGGGTTTCGGAGGTCAGACAGACAGTCGCTCTGTGGGAAAGCTAACGGTAGTTCTTCGAAATTTCATTCTTCGACTGATTCATCTGGCCAAATTTTAATTTTACTTTCAGCTCTGTTATGCATGTTCATATGAAAAAAGGTATTTCAAAGAAAGAACATGTATTTGAATGAGGGACTCGTTTATATAAAGTAGTTTTCAAGATATCGACGTTCAAATATTTTGTGCCCAGATGCATCAGAAATAGAAATTAACATGAGAAACTTTATGAAAAAAACAATCATATTTTAACAATTACAATATTTTTTTAATAAAAATAGTTATCAGTGATCATATCACGTATAAAAGCACTTTTGAAACTCTAAAAAGTTGTATTTTATGGGCAAGCGAGAATATTGTAGTATAACAAAAAAAAAAGCTTTTGCTAATATTTGTAATACAATCAATTCTTTTAGGTACAAAAAATATTATACTTAATTGCTACAATATATTATTCTCTCTGTTTGATTTTTTCCGTGTATAACTCAATAGTCATATGATACATATGCTGTTTTGACCATACGAATCAGGCACAGTTGTATCAGGATTTTGCCTACAATCATGCATAGCTCGTCATACATGCAGATTTTAGTATTTACACTTTTCTACACGAATCTTTAACTTAAAGCGTCTCTCGAAACGCAGACTGACGTTGCAAAATAATAAAATAATGTTTATAAAGTAGGCATTGTAATCAGCATGCTACCTGAACCAAGCACAGATGAATCAGCTATTTACCTTCATAACACCGGGATCTAAGCCATCCAGCCCCAGGTCTACCTTCTAGCTTGTCCGTAGCACGACTGGCTTCCCACCGCACGGGAAACCAGACTCTCATAATCATTACCCGACCAAGTACGGTCAAGAACAGCTTACGCCAAATTAATCAGTATTACACGCCGGACACTTCTTATTTTCTTATTTATAAACAAATTAAGGTATTTATAGCTAATACATATTTTTTTTTATAAGAAATATTAATTAATTAATATAGAATTAATTTCCTCTCGATAATATATTAATTAATATTGACTTATCAAAGGGAAAATGCAACATCAACTATTTTATGCCGAAAAATGGCAGACGGACACGTCATATGAATCAGAAGAACGAGGTTCAAAAATTTTTTTTTGTATCTAGACTGCAATTAATTCAAATATATCATTTGGCCAAGATAGATATAAAGCTAAACTGTACAACAAAAAAAAATAAAGATCGTTTTGTTAGTTGGTTACAGAAATATTCCCATAGACATCGAAAATTTTGCCTCTGAAGAATTACCCCTAATATACAGCCAAATCAGGTTAGACTAGGATAACGCTAGGAGGTTGATGATGATGATGACTGTGAGAGGGTATATATTACTTGCCAGATCGAGTCGGCCCATTCATGCAGTCGTCATGGACTGGTTGAAAGTGGCGCGCACATACCGTGTAAACACGGTATGTTCGCGCCATTTTCAACCAGTCCATAAATCGTTTCTTTAAAAAATAATTTTATTATTTCAGAAATCTTTCTGGAAAGTATTTCAAGCGCACCTGTTCAAGAGCTGTTGGAAGAAATGAACCAAGCTGTAACAGATGAATCCAAACGTCAAATAGACAAATTCAACGAGCAGTATATGGGGATGCCAGGAACTTTCAGATCTTTGAGCTTAGATTAAATTTGCACAGTCAAAATATCTATTTATTTAAACTTTAAACGATATCTACCAGGCAAGCTTTGGATGGAGATATTGGTAGGAGAAGAAGTGGTAGTTGTAGGTGTACTAGTTTTAATATTTATACTGTAAACATATACATTTATATAATATATAATATTTATATATACATATGTATAAATAACATAGGCATACATAAATAAGTAGGTGCATAATACTAAATACATATTAAAAGAATAGGAAATAAATTAAACGGACAAATAATGTTCTTTAACTAAAAGTTTGAATGTAGTGATCGCCTGTGCCTGTCTTACGAGTATGTTTAGAGGTAACGCATTCTACAAGTGAACAGCCGTTACAGAAAAAGATTTATCATAAAATGCTGTGGAATATGCCGGCATTTTCAGTCGTAAATTTTCTGATGACATTAAATATCGGTTATGCGTGTCATGAAGGAACTCGAATCGTCCTTTAAGATAGGAGGGTGTTGAAGGGTTAAACAATATATTGTATAGTAAAGTTAAAACGTGAGCATTCCGACGATGTCGAATAGGTAACTACTTGAGTTGGGCTCTAAATTGTGGAGCATGATCATATTTGCATAATCCAAATTTAATATGAATCGTATGCAGCAATTTTGAAGTCGCTCAAGTTTATCTAGCTTGTTTTCGGCTAGATCTAGATAGCTGACGTCTGCATAATCAAAGAGATTTTGTTAGCGCAATTTTTGTGGTAGTGGGAAGAAAGTTCCTTAATCTTCTTAGTGCACCTGCTGAGGCAAACACTTTGCGACTAACTTCTTGGATCTGTGGATCCCACGATAGAGTGGAGTCTATAATGAGGCCTAAGTTTTTAACTTTATCCTGTATTGCAATAGAAGTGCCATCAAAAATAACTTGAGGCAGTAAAGACCAGTCGATTTTAGATTTCATTCTGGAACTACCAATAACAGCGACTTGGGTTTTCGTGGGGTTCACTTTGAGTCCAAAGGAATTGCTTCAGCTGTTGATCAGTGCCAGATTGCGGTTAATGATAGTTAAAGATTGCGATAAACTTACTAATGACGACCGCGTATATATTTGGAGATCATCTGCATAAAGGTGATAGGAGGAGCGAAGGTTGTTTGAGATAGAATATATAAAAATTGCGAAGAGTAAAGGAGACAATACGCCACCCTGGGGCAGGCCAGCAGATGTGTCACACCAAGAAGAAAGTGAGTTCTTAATGCATATACGTTGTCGGCGGCCACACAGGTAACTGCGAAACCAATCAATCACCGTAGGAGATATGTTAAGAGAGCACAGGCGACCAAGTAGAATATTTTAATCTACTGTGTTGAAGGCATTGCTGAAGTCAAGTAGAGCAAGAATAGTGAGTTCTCCGCCTTCCATACCAGTCCTGATATCATCCGTAATATTGACCAAGGATGTGACGGTGTTACGACCCGAACAAAAATCGGATTGGAAAGGATTAAGTAGGTTATTTATGCAGAGGAATGAGTTCATTTGGTTGTAGACAAGATGTTCGAGGACTTTGGAGAGGAATGGTAGGATTGAAATGGGACGGTAATCAGAAAAGGATGACGGGTGAGAAGTTTTCAGAATAGGAGTAATTTGGGCATCCTTCCAGATTGACGGGAAAATACCGCTGGAACAGGAATGATTTAGGATGTGAGATATGATGGGAAGGATTAAATCAAGTATAAGAAGGATTATATTACGGCTGACACAGTCAGTACCAACTGCGTTGGACGTGATTGACATTATGCTCTTCCTAACAATTTGTCTTTAATCACTACACCGATAGTGATAACTATCGGTGTAGTGATGAAAGACAAATTGTGAATAACGAGGGGTAGGCAGAGAAGAAAGATAATTAATTGTGCTTGCCTTAGTAGTCCTATCAATATTGGACGAGGCAGAGAAATGTTGATTGAGCAATGTCAATATTGAAATCATTAGGATTGATGTGTTGACGAGCTTTGCCAATCCCTGGGGATTTAAGAAATTTCTAGACTTTAGCTGGAGCACCGTTTTGTACAGATCTGTGAATATATTGGCATTGTGCATCATATTGCAGAGATTCCTTATTGCAACATATTTTTGCAAGTTGAGAGCCTCAGGCCTTATTTTGTACCTAAATTTGGCAGCAGCTTTCTTGTGAATCAGCTGTTTGATACTTTTAGTTAGCTATAGGGGGGAGGGTGTTTTATTTTCACAGATCGAATTGGTGCATGTCTGTCGTACAGTTCAGTGAATTTACTTGTGAAAATGCTTACCTTTTCATCAATAGATTGCGAGTTAACAAGTTGAGTCCAATCAATATTTCTGGCATCCTTACAAAGGTTGTCAGTGTTCATTCCACCATGATTGCGCTGCATAAGTACTTTTTGTCTTATTTTAGGAGGTCAGATTTTGTAGGATAGAAAAAGCAGATCGTGATAAGAGTACATGTCAGCTGGGTACTGCCCGTGCATGGCGACAAGTTCTCTTGAAGAAACCATTAAAAGGTCAAGGAGTGAAGGTGTAGAATTGGGCAAATTATAAGTTGCGCTAAGTGGCAATATTGACAGATTACATGATACACAAGTTGAAAGATATTATCGCTTTAGATTCGCAGTTCAATAAACATGAAATAAAATCGAGAGTTTTTATGTATACTATTTCTTGTAATATGTGTACTTTCCATGAGGTGACGGATTGAGAATACATTGTTTCACTGTCCAATAGCATTCTGTGGGTAATGTTGGAGGTGACTAAGAAAAATACATGAATCAAATAGTATGTTAAAATCAAACTACGGTTTTTGACGTGACAACGTCTTATAAATTGGTTTGCCGGGTGACACTTCAAGAAACTGCGTTACGCTCCGCTCACGTTATGCGCTCACAATGAGAGCGAGTGAGAGGCACGCGTCCCGCCTAAGAGCGAGAGAGACAGACATAAAAAGTGAAAGGCACGCGTCTTTCATCCTTCTTCCTACTATACGAATGAATATTCACATTAAAATTATTTTACCACTCAAAGTCGTTGTCACGTAAAACTTTCGCCCGTATACCGACTTTACAGGCAACCAATTTTTTAATAGCAGTAGGCGGCAAGCGAGCAGATGGATCGCCTAGTGGTAAGCAATTGCCACCGCCCATGGACACAAGCAACACCACAGGAGTCACAAGTGCCTTGCCGCGCCTTGGGGGTTGGGAAAAGCGATATGATGAGGAGTGGGATGAGGGAGAAGGAATAGGGGATAGGGCCCCTGGCATTCTCACTCACCGAATGAAACGCAACAGTTTAGGTACTGTTACTTTACGTCGATTTTCTGTGAGAAGGTAGTACTTCCCCTGTTGAGCCGGCCCATTCATGCTGAAATCAGCAAGGCTCTACTCCCAATCACGGATTAGTAAGGTTATAGGATTTTATGGCAATATATTGATTTTAGTTAATGAAACCCAAGAAGTACAAAGTCACCAGGAGACATCAAGACACAGTGATAGTGGTATTACTATCGAGTAACTGTTGGTGTACCTCAGTAGTAATACCAATAGTTGTAATTTTTTGGGTACTTTGAGATAACCTTTAAATTCAAGACAAAGACAGAAATATCACCTCAGGATGCCGAGACCACGGTTCCTGTAAAGAAACTGAAACGTCCGTTGGAAATATGTAAAAATGTAGTTCTAGATCATTCGGTTTAAATAAAATCTAACTAAAACCAATGTATCGCGATAGAATTGGTAAACCGTAATTTGATTTCAATGTGTAACATTCACGTAAACCCAAGCAAATAATATGTTTTAGAAGAAAGATAAAACTTCACATGAAACCATATACTAACCCTTCTGGTCAGTTTAGTGTAATGAAGCTTCCTTTTTTTGTATAGACTTACGCCTGTATCCCTGAAGGGGTAGGCAGAGGTGTAATATCACACCTACATTTCGCAATGAATTTATAGGTCCCACGTAATAGGGGGCGAGCCTATTGTCGTACCGGGCACATTACCAGACTCCATGCTGCTACTGAGAATTTCCTAACGGTAAAACCCAATAACACTTTGCTCGACCCGGGAATCCAACCCGAGACCTCCCAGTCTCACGCGCACATTTATGACGCGAAACCAACGAGGCAGTAAAAAAAAAGTGAAAGCTACCTGGTGTTTACTCATTATTAAACAAATGAAGAGTGTATCATCAGGCTTCTTACGTTTAACTTGGTATCCTTAACGTCCATTATTAAACCAGTGTGCTATATTAAGCAAAATTCTTCTATTGCTATAGTGACACAAATTAGTGGAGGTTTATGTTTAGCAGTGGACTGCAAAAACTCTATATATATAAAATCCTTGCGTTACTGACTGACTGACAGACACGCTACAGCCGAAACTATTGGGCGCAGGAAGCTGAAATTTGGCATGTATGTTCCTTAGGGACCGTAAGGGTGCACTAAGAAGGGATTTCCCGAAATTCCCGCGGGATCGGCCAAAACGGGTAAATTAAAAGAAAATGCATGCGTAGCTGCTGGCGTCCTCTAGTTCTGTATAATTATGTTAAAAGTAAATATTTCACAAAACGCCTCGTTAGCCTTGGATGGCAACCCGTCTAGGAGAAGTAAACACCGAAATTAAACCACTCTCTTTGGGGGGATGGGCCTCGTCAGCTTTGGATGGCAACCCGTCTAGGAGAAGGAACACTCCGAAATTAAACCAACATTCAGGGAGCATACCCGAAAACAAACCCCAATCCAAGGTGTCAACCGACCCCTGCCGAGGGATTCGTGGCCAGAGGGCAAGCTGGTCGCAAACGGAGGGTGCATGTGTTGGTGGTCACAGGGCACAGCTGGGATTCCACCTTATCCCCGTAAAGGGCTCTGCGGGGACGGACATTTTAAATCCCTAATGCTCCCTAATTCTTTACTCTGACGTTCAAAGACACTCCACACATACTTCTCAGTGCTCTCATTTCTACGACTTTTATTCTACTTTCATGTCTATTCTGCTATACCCATCTCTCACTACCATACATAAGTGTAGGTACTAACACTCCTCTATGCACAGCCAAACGTGCCTTTTGGGACACGTTTTGGCTGTTAATAAAAGCCTTTAAAGCTCCATTCACCCTATTACCTGCATTAACTCTTCTTTCAATATCTTCATCATTCTTACCATTCCTAGTAAAAAGCGTACCTTAATAAACAAAATCATTTACTTGCACCACACGTCGTCCATCGATCATAACATTACAAGCCGTAACACATTCCTCCTTATCAAAAACCATAACTTTCGTCTTACTCACATTCACTTTCATTCCTTTCTTCCCTAAAGCACTTATCCGGCTCATCACCAAGAAGTGGTCAGTGTGGATGCCGATCCCTCGATACACCCTTGTATCTAACACATTATTTCTCAAACGTTCATCTACAATTACAAAATCAATCACACTTATTCTAAAATTTTTTTTCTTTTTTTTGTGTCGGGTTGGAAAAGCCTCATGGAATCCCTCCACCCTGGGGGTGAAGGGCGAAGGAGACTGTCAGACTCTTACTGACTAAAAACCAACCCGTGTTCCTAATGTACCCGTGTGTCAGAGGGTCGGGTATCACCGAAGCATTCCTGGCTAACCCCCGACGGGTATTGGCCCGCCAGATGGTCAGGCGGGCCCCGAACAAAGCCCCCCTTGGCGGCGGATGAAGTTGTTGGTCTCCGCCGCCACAACACCCAGCGGTCGCAGAGGATAGGGAGGACGGCAACGCAACACCGCATCTCCTCTTCCTTTGCGGCCCCACCGCGACGCAACGATGGTGCGCCCCCATTTGGTCGCGGGAGATAGGGCGCGCGGCAACGCAACACCGTGTCGGTGCCTCTCCTCCCGCGACCGAGCCCGACTGCGAGGGACAGAAGAACTGTCCCTCGCACCCGCACCATTGGACGCATACTGCGCAGGCCTCCGTCGAGCCCACGCGGAGCGTCCACTCCTGGGATCTCGCTTAGCTTCACCGTGGTGACCTAACCACGGTTACTTAGCCCCCCCACCACGACAAGAAAATTTTTAGCCTCACGCGTATACATGTGTATCCTTTTGTGATCAAACATGGTGTTTGTCACACAAACGCTCCACTCTAAACAAACCTCAAGCAATAACTTTTCCATTTTTATTCACACTCTCATCACCAAATCCACCTAAAACCCTTTCAAATCCATCTCGTTTTACTCCTACCCATCCATTGAGATCACGTAACAAGATCAATCTTTCGTTATCCTTACATTTCCTCAAAATCTCCCTTAAATTCGCCCAAAATTCCTGCCTTTCGTCTTGTTCTCGCTGTGACATACCCGCTACTATATTGACCGGGGCGTAAACCCCTACAACAAAGAGACAAGTAAGTCCTACTTTCATTGTAATCCACAATAGTCTAGCATTTACACATTCAAATTCCTTAACGCATTCATTCATTCGCGAAGACAGTATTAAACCAACTCCCTTGCAGGCTCTGGTGGTACTGTCTACCCCAGACCAATAAGCCGTGTAGCTGTGATGCTTGGTGGGGCCACAACTTTTCCTTTTTATCTCATTCACACAAAGAACATCAATCTTTCTATCATCCATCATCTGGCACGATTTATTCAATTTGCCATCCATTCCTCCTCCAGCATTTCTCAGCAGTCCTCGCGGGAAACGAGACGTGATGGGTTGCGAACCGCGTCGCCGCCGTCTGGAGAAATATAATTTTCAGTTCCCATAGTATTCCCACGAGCATTAGGGATTTAAAATGTCCGTCCCCGCAAAGCCCTTTACGGAGATAAGATGTAATCCCAGCTGTGCCCTGTGACCACCGACACAGGCACCCTCCGTTTGCGACCAACTTGCCCTCTGGCCATGAATCCCTCGGCATGTGTCGGTTGACACCTTGGATTGGGGTTTATTTTCGGGTATGCTCCCTGAATGTTGGTTTAATTTCGGAGTGTTCCTTCTCCTAGGCGGGTTGCCATCCAAAGCTGACGAGGCCCATCCCCCCGAAAGAGAGTGGTTTTAATTTCGGAGTTTTCCTTCTTCTTGACGGGTTGCCATCCAGGGCTAACGAGGCCCATCCCCCCATCAATCAACTATATTATTTTGTTTTGTGTAATACTTTTTTTAAGTTATTGCACCCAACCATTTAATTATGCAGAAAACAGCACTGTAAGAGAAGGAAAACTTGATACAAACCCTATACCAACCCGTTTGGCTAGCGTGGTATAGTAGGCCAATTCCTCCTTTCAAAGGAGAGGCCTAGTCCAGCAGTGGACTGATAAAGGCTGATGATGATGATGATGATGTTACATATTTTGTTTTTGTAAGGAGCTGCAACTGTTTTAAATTGTAATTAATTACTCGTAAATAGTAATTAGGAACATACATAATACTTAAATAATTAATGCAGTTACCAATTTAAGTGCTGTAGTAGCCTTCCAATGTGAATCTTGTGTAACAGGAGCATCCACTTACGTCTTAAAATGTAACAGATTGGGTAAGTCAGAAACAACAATGTAGGTAGGTATTTATTTATTTATTAACAAGAAGACCAACAGCAAAAGTAACAAAATACAATGTTGAAAAGAATTTTAGCCACAGTTAGCCAATTAAAGGTCTCCGCGGATATGTAAAATTGCACATACTGCACAGTTTATAATAAATATGTGGACATAGAAACAAACTATAATAAATATGGGGACATACAAACAAATTCATTAAGGTAAGTATTTATAACAATTAAAAAATTCAGTGTTTATTAATCACTGAAACAAAATATTTAATAATTTATAAAATCTATATAATATAAAATTTCCCGCAGCCGTCCCGCCGTCTTCAGTTCCATAAAACTACAATAACAATACAGTTAGATAGAACCAAAACCTATAATTTTGATTATGATAGATTGTGATAAACAACATTTTTATTTAAAATTTAATTGCAAAGCACACTGTGGGCAAATACATTAAAATTGAGAAAAATGTGGTAGTGAGAAAAGTGTGGTAGTAACATTTTAATACACACATAACTTCGAAAAGTCAGAGGTGTGTGTCTGAGGTACCTGGGGATCGAACTCGAGACCATCGTCTCGGCAGTCCGTTACGTACAACACTGGGCTATTGCCGCTCTACCATAGTAAATACATATTCTGTAAAAATCTCTTTAAGAATAATTTTGAAAATATGACTTAAAAGCTGACTTTATAAGAGAGGACCTAATATTTTCTAAGCAAATTAAATACAAATATATTTTTTTTATTTGTCTTTAGGACAGTTTATTGCCCCTTAATCTGCCTAAACTTCCTAAATATATTTAAAAAAATATGTAGCATATTCTGGCACATATGTATTCAGAAGAACCGCCGGACGTTGGTTCTGGAGTGGCGGCCACGCACCAGACATCGCAGCAGAGGTAGATCTCCCGCATGGTGGACTGACGATCTTGTTGGGACCGTCAGCAGATGGATGCAGATGGGGCAGGAACGGTCCATGTGGAGAGCCTTGGGGATGGCCTATGTCCAGCCGTGGACGTCTTTCGGCTGATATGATGATGTAGATTATTTTCATTTGAGATAAAAATAACAATATTTTTAGGAATTTTGGTTTATCAGTCATTTTTTATTTATTTTTAAACCTTCACACGCAAGATCAATGCTTTTGGGATCTTTACGTACAAATATCACATCTCTATTTACAATGATTAGATGTAAAACCATTGTTGGTTTTAATATCTGTAGGTATATACATTAAATAAACATAATTGTATAATTTAAATAAAGCTTAGCCTAATCTTAATGTCTAAGTAAGTATATATACAAAAACTATAAAAACTGAAAATATTTACACGATTTAGGCGTCGTAAAATTACTGCCTTTCCGCATCAATATCATCGGGTAACGTGCCGAAGGCTGGCAGCCTTGCCACGCTGGATGGCAATGCTGATTCTTTGAGCAAATAATAAACCAACCTTCTGGTCACGTGAGACATCGATTAATTCATGATCACGTTAAAATGAGCGATCTTCGGTGTGCAGTGCGCCATCTTAAAGCTACAGCGGCTTACGGACCCGAGAATATATCCGTGTTTATGGTTAAAGATTGCCTATCAGTTCTAGAAGTACCACTCCTGCATATACCAGAGACTTGATTGACATTGGTTTATTTGAGGCTACACCTCCAATCAACCCTGATTTTATTTGGTGACCCCAAGTGACGATTTAAAACATCTCTTCTAAATTTTATAGTGGATTATCTCAAAGACCGTAAACAGTTTGTAAATATGAATGGGTATAGGTCTGAAGAATATTTTACCCGGTCAGGTGTAAGTCAAGGTAGTACTCTCGGTCCTACGCAGTTTTTTAATTACCTATGATTTATGACTTACCTACGGTTGCATCGATGTCAAAATATCTGATATTTGCTGATGACTTAAAACTGTACCGTTCAGTTGGGGCGGCGTCGTTGTGCTGGTTCCCGAAGAAAGAGTGTAGTGTCGAATAAAACTGCAGTGGACTGTAATACTAGGATGTTATATACGTTGAAGTACTACTGAGGTTTACATATACAATTATGGTCGAGTCTACGGAACAAACAAGAAAAGTATTTAGGATGCGCGAGAGCGTCTGATCGTAACGACGTGTAACAGCTGATTGACGATGACAGCGACGCACGAGCCGGCAAGGCGTCCACTCGCCCCACACCGCAGACCCCGCGGCGACGTTTCGTAATTGCTGTTGAGTGCATGTCTCAACATACTCCCCCGGTTGAAGAGTCTTCAACAGCAGTGACTGGAAGAGGGCAGATTGTGTGAAAAGCGCGCCGAATGACACCCTTGCGAGTCCGGGTGTCGGCGACCCTATTGATGCCATCTCTGCCAGGTAGAACATGGATGATTCGTCCTAGAAGCCACATTAGAGGAGTTGAACCTTAGTCCTTAATGACAACGAGTGTCCCTTCTTTAAGTTCACCAGACGACCGGCGCCACTTGGTTTTCTGTTGAAGTCAGAGAATGTACTCATGGGAAAACCGATGCCAAAAGTGTTGTTTCAAGTATTCTATGCGACGAAACCGTTGCAAGCTGGTGATGTTGACGTTTTCAATCTGTGGATGTGGCAACATGATAAGTGAGCGTCCAGTGAGGAAGTGGGCCGGAGTCAAAGGGACTAGGTCTGAAGGATCATTGGACAAGGGAGTTAAGGGTCTCGAATTTAGTATGGCTTCAATGTGACGTATGCCCGGTACCTACCGCGTCTACGTCACAGTACTGTCCATACGCTCGGCCAATCAGAGAAGGCCATCGTCCGCGCTCGCGAAGCCTGACCAAATATGGTCATGAACGGACTCCAATTCTGATGGAGGGCCGGTATATAAAGGGGCCGACAGAGAGGCCGGCACCGCTAATCTATACTGACTACTACCGCTACTCTATCCGTATACGTTGTACGTGTATCCTGATTCCCAGCTGTGGGTGAGTTACTACATTTACTGCACTAGCGTACTGCCCATCTCTCTACCTGCTAGCTGAGGACGGCTGACGCTGCCTGCCCGACTCTATTGGTTGTGGCTTTCCTAATGCTGTTTCCCTTCAGGTTCCAGATCCACCTTAAGACTCCGGGCTACACTACCTAGTCCGCTACACTTCCTGCATCGCCTTCGGCGTCACCTCTGCCGAAGAGTCTGGCCTGCCCTGCTCATCGCACTCAGATCGCCGGCGCCTGCCAGCTGAGCCCAACGGCCTGCGAGGATCTGCCGCTACGCACAGCCCTTCGAGCAACCTGCCCTGCACACTACCGGAGGGAACAGCGTGGGAGACTGCAGCCCTTAGTGTTCAGGCCAGTGTCGTGTTGTTGGTCGGTCATACTCGTGCAAGGAAAGTGAGACAATACCCGGTAATAAACGCATTTAGAACCTCTACTGTGTTTCTGTTCTAGAACCCGTTACATCAACTTGTATCAAGCATGTGGCCATCTCTTCAAAAGTTAAATTTGTTAAACCCAAGACACGCCTGAGGTGGTGCTTGGTAGATTTGACTGCCGATTCCCACAATCCCCCCATGTGGGGTGTGTAGGCAGGTTTAAATGAAAAGTTGATACCGGGGTCAATATCATTAAAGTCTAGGTTTTGTGAAAGCAGACTAGCTAGCTCATTGAAAGCGCCAACAGAAGTAGTACCATTATCAGAGTAAATATTACGAGGATTCCCCCTGCGAGCAATAAAGCGATTCAGGGCAGCCAAGAAGGCGTCTTTCGTGAGATCTGGCACGAGTTCGAGGTGGAGCGCTCTTGTTGCTAAGCACACAAACACACAAATAAAACTCTTGATGAGTCTGCATCCTCTACCCTTGCGGTCAGCTATCATGATGGGACCAGCATAATACACCCCTGTAGCGTTGCGGTGGAAGACAACCCATGACAGGTTGGACAGTCGTAGCTTTAATCCTACAGCATTTGACGCATTGCTGGGAAACCTTTTTAGCCAAGTTTCTACCACCCACAGGGTAGTAATGGTGGCGTATCGTAGCAAGTAAGAGTTGCGGTCCAGCATGCAAAAGGCGCAGGTGATACATATTAAATATTAGGACACAAATAATATGAGTACTAGATAAAAGTATTGGATGTTTTACATTATAATCATAATAAAATGAGTTGTTTAATCGACCACCGACCCGAATCAAATTACAAGATTTATCTATGAATGGAGACAATGAAAGTAATTTATTTTTGACAGGCAGTGATTTATCTGAGGTTAATAGTTTATATTCCTCAGAAAAGGACTCCTGTTGACTATGTCTGAGTTAGAAATGTAATGACGTAGTCAACTCAGTGTTTGTGAGAGGACCACACTCTTTTGAGTTCTTGCTACATTTATTTATAAAACGCATGATATATGCGACCACGCGCTGTAATTTACTGAAACTAGAATACCTCTTACATAGTATTGTAATCCAATTGTCGACAGCATCCGTAGTATCAACATGATGAGATGTAACTATTTCTGGTAAATATGACTTGTCTCCTAACTTCGACTCAGGAAACAGAGGCCATGAAGAAGGTTCTTTGTGTAAAAACTGAGGACCTTACCACCACAAAGAAGAAGACAGCAGTTTGTCAGCTCTAAGTCCGCGCGAAGCAAGGTCTGCGGGGTTTTCAAGTGAAGGAACGTAACGCCAAGTATTGACCAACAGAATCTTGAATCTCAGAAACGCGATGACGGTCAAAGGCTTTAAGCTGTATGGGTGATGCAGATAGCCAGCCCAACACAATGGTTGAATCACACCAAAATACTGCTTCATCAATATGCAATGTGAGTGACTGACGAACTTTAAGATAAAGCCTTGTACCCAGTAATGCAGCACATCGTTCGAGCCTAGGTATAGTGGTCGGCTTAATAGGAGCAACTCTACTCTTTGCAGTAAGAAGATGCACGCTGACGTCTCCATTCCTCGATGTACTGCGGACATAGACACAAGCACCGTAAGCCTTTTCGGATGCGTCACTGAAAATATGAAGCTGAACTGAAGATGGCGACTCACATGAAATCCATCGGGGTATTTCAAAATTGTTCAGAAGAGGTAGAGTGGTTTGAAACACACTCCAAGTATTATTAATCTCTACAGGATTAGGTTTATCCCAAGAGCATTTAGGAAGCCAAAGCTGTTGCATTATTATTTTTGCTTCCACAATACAAGGAACAACTAAGCCAATTGGATCAAAAAATTGAGCAATGACTGACAAGATTTGACGCTTTGTACCTCTATCAGTGGAAGATAAAATTTATAGAAAAGGTTAGTGTATCCGTCGAACACCTCCAATGAAGTCCTAATGTTTTCGAAATATTATGATTATCGTCACTAAGATTAACAAGGTCTGAGGCGTTGTAGTCATTGCAAAGAGCCTGCAAAACTTCACTCGAGTTGGACTTCCACTTGCGAAGTTTGTATTTTGCAGACTGCAAAGTATCCATGACTTGTCGACACTTGTTAATTGCTTCTGGAACAAACGAGTAACTCGACAGATAATCATCCATATAAAAATCATGCGCTATGGTAAAGGCTATCGCTGGGTCGGAACTCATCCTAGACAATTCAATTAAGCATCTAGTCGCCAAGAAAGGGGATGAGGCGTTGCCGTAGGTGATTGTATTCAAAGTGTACGCCTTCAATTTATGATTTGGGTCTTCCCGCCATAAAATTTGTTGCAAAGGTCGATGTACATCACTAAGCCACGTCTGTCTGTACATCTTCTCGATGTCTGCACTAACGACTATCCTATGTTGACGAAACCGCAGCAAAATTGACAGCAAATCATCTTGCAAAGTTGGCCCGACCATTTGAATAGCGTTGAGTGACTTGCCTGAAGTGGTTACAGCCGAAGCATCAAACACTACCCGCAACTTCGTAGTAGAGCTTGACTCTTTCAAAACGCCATGATGAGGCAGAAAATGAGAAGGTGTAGAGTTAGGTGTATGACTATTGCTAAGAGTCATATGACCTGATTGTATGTATTCGTTCATAAAATCGACATACAGCCTTTTAAAATGAGAATCCCTAGCTAAACGCCGTTCCAGTGAAAGAAATCTACGTTTAGCCATTGCATTGGAGTCGCCTAGAACATGAGGTGACTCTTTGAGAGGAATGTTTACCACAAATCGACCATCAGGGTTGCGAGTCGTGGTGTCTACAAAAAGTTGTTCGTAAGCCCGCTCTTCAGCAGTATATTTATGTTTGGAATCTACCGGATCTAATTCCCAAAAACGTGCTAAGTCCGACTGTAAATTATCAGTATGCAGACACACATGAGGAGATGAATTCGATTGAATTAAAGCACCAGAAATAAGCCAGCCTAACTTTGACTCGAACAAAGAAGGCTTGTTTTTACCTAAAGTGACCCGATTCGCGCCTATGATACCCCAAAATACCTCCGCGCCGACTAGGATGTCGATCGAAGACGGAATGTAGTATTTAGGGTCGGCTAGATGAATGGTCGAAGGTATATGTATGTTGCTCGTATCAACAAATGACTTTGGTATGTATGACGAAACCTTCGGTAGGACAAAACACTCAATGTTGATTTCATAATCACTATTGAGTGATTTAAAGGAGATCGAACAACCTTGCGAACAACTAGAAGATTGATAATTAATACCTATTACCTTAGACTCGGCATGGTAGGTAGAAATATGAAGCTTACGGAAAAGTCACTGGACACGAAGTTAGCCATGCTCCCTTTGTCCAGCAATACTCGAGCAGTGTGATAGCTCCCCTTTGAGTCCATCACCTGCACGAGCGCTGTGGAAAGCAAAATTATGCGAGATGAAGCAGAGTGATTAGCTGACAAGGCAATGTTTTGAGTGTTAGAGAGGTCACTATCACTATCAATATGAAGCAAGGTATTGTGCTTTTCATTGCAATATTTACAATGTCCTAGCTTGCACTTAATAACATCATGGCCTGGTCGAAGACAGTTAAGACATACCTTAAAACCATGAGCCTTTTTTATTCGAACCTGTACTGGCAGTGATTTGAATGTCTCACATATAAATACATAATGATCCTGTTTACACATTGGACACAATAAATATTTATGTTTAGGTTTTTCTGTACAAGCAATAAAACTTTTATTTAATTGATTATTAACATTGTAACCCTCGCCCTTTGTTTTGATAAACTTAGACTCCTCAATTGTTTCTAATAAATCAGATCGGTTACTGAGAAAATTAATAAAAACATTTAATGTTGGAGATTCTCTCCCACTCACGGTTTGTCACCTGATCCAATTTATTTGCCATAATATATTTATTTATTTATTTATTTATTTCCACAGTACAATTATCATTACAGGTTTATTACCTAATGCGATAATGTAGACAACAGACAACTATTTACAAAATAATAATTTCAATAACAACATTTCCTATTCTAATATTTAAACTAACCCCATATCCTATGTCACAGGAGGACCATAACTAATAAAAAACAAAGCTCCTATTGTGAACTCACCCAGAGTACAACAAAACAGATCAATGTTTTTAGCTATATCATTTAAGATACGAAGAGCGCGCGTAAACGGCGCCTCGTTTACCAGCTTCGTGCGACCCCGCGGCACGGCGGGCAACCGCGGCCGCCGCCGCCGCCACACGTATCTGTCCGGAACACACATGCACACTTGTTGCAATATGCTGGGATTGTCTATTTTCCCCCTAATCACCTTAAATATATACATAACTAGGGCTAAATTCCTTCTTACTCTCAGCTCATGGTATCCTACCATACCTAAGATGAATAAGGTAGGATACTTATTTGGGTAAAATGGATATATTCCATACATTTTTTTATATAAATACCTAATAAATTTATTCTGCAATCTCTCCAACATGATACTATATTTAGTTTCCTGTGGAGACCAGATGACTGCGTTTAACTCTAGTTGGCTCCTCACTAAGGAGTTATACAAGGCAATAATAGCCTTTATATTAGTGAAGCCCTTAGCTACCCGAAGCACGAAACCTAAATTTCTATATGCCTTTTTGCAGATTTTAGTTATATGATCTCGAAAGTCTAGTTTAGAAGAGAAGATTACCCCTAAATCCTTGACTTCTGTTGCTTTTGCTATTGGTAACCCGTTAATTTGGTATTGGTACATAACTGGAGATAGTGCACGGCTGAATGTCATTGTTAAGCACTTTGAGATGTTAAATTCTAAATTATTACTATTGCTCCAAGTTACCACCCTATCTATATCCCCTTGCAACTTTAGGCAATCCTCTCTGTTCCTAACCGCAAGATACAGCTTGAGATCATCTGCAAACAAAGTGCAATGGGCATCTTTTACAACCTTCGGAAGGTCATTTACCATCAATATGAAAGCCAATGGACCGAGACTGCTGCCTTGATTTACTCCGGACCTAGTGAAATAATTTTTTGACCTACATCCAGCATATTCCACATACTGCTGTCTGTCCCGCATGTAGCTTGCAAAAAATGTTAGCAAATGGGGGGTGAACCCTATACTTGCCAACTTTGTGAGCAGTATATCATTATTTACAAGGTCGAACGCTTTTTTGTAATCAAAAAAAGCTACGTCCACCTGTCCTCCAGCATCTACTTCTGGTACTATGTAACTCATGTAGTTCATAAGGTTGCTGGTAGTGCTTCTGGCGGGCCTAAAGCCGTGTTGCTCATCAGAAAGCTGTACATAAACCTGCGAGAGTATACTCTTGTGTACTGCAGTCTCTAGCACTTTGGCTGGTGTTGAAATCACAGCAACTGGCCTGTATTGGTCCACGCTTGATGCTGACTTTCCTTTAGGTACCGGGACGACCTTAGTGGTTTTCCATCTTTCTGGAAATACAGCTCCCGCCAGGCAAAAATATAAATTATAAGTGTATCCCAGTGTTGAACTGGTTGCCCAAGTGTAGATAAAGCTCTAAGATTTTTATTTGTTGTATCAATTATGTGACGTAACGACTTACTTGACTCTTTAGTGATAGGGTTCACATTAAAGAGAGCTTGTACATGATTGTTGACAAGCAGTCTCTTGTTGTCATATCTCTCACAAAGTAACTTCCAGGCAGCGTCGTAGTTCTCAGAACTGAAATCTAAATTATCTACGACAAAAGAAGCACTTCCCTTTAAGGAAGCAAGGAGATAATGTAATTTATTAATTTTGTTTATGCTGTCATTACTGTGTATTATAGATGTAAATGTATCCCTAAACTCTAACCAATCATGATAGCTGTCTGAAAACTTTGGCAAATCAATCTTAGGTAGGCGTATAGAGTTATGTTTGTGTGTGTGATTAGAACAAGAATCCACCTCGGACGTTGAGTCTCTCGTTTATACTGCGAGCGCTGGTGATCAACTGGCGTGCAGTAGCCACCAAGCTGTATAACTGCTTCTCAAACTCCTCACGCTCCGCATATTGCTCGCTGGGATCGTCCACCGGGAGTGTGACCTGGAGGCACTACTGTAATGCATCATATTTTGCATATAAGTTCTCAAATATGTTGAGACGGTATTCAACCTCAACTATTTGAGTATCACTTAGTTTTTCACACGACTGTGATATATTTAAATAAGATGCAAATTGAGTAAGCTTAGCCTCAATTGAAGCACGTTTCTTAATTAAGCCTTTAGCGTCTGACATGTTGCAAAGATAGTAAGAACTAGCAAGCAAGAAAAAATATTTTTACAAGAAAAGAAAAGTAGGTATGAGAAAAGTGCACAAAAAAGCCAAATTCATCAATGTACACCACTCCTTTCAATTGAAATAATAAGCAATAATCTGCAAAAGATTTGCTGTATAAAAAAATCTTGTGAAAATCTAAAGTTATTGTTAAATTATTAAAATTAAATGAAATATTTTAATGAAAATGTATGCTATTACTACATGTGAATGTATGAGGGTATGAAACAAAATGGATGACCAATGTGTGACAATGACTTGCAATATTTGTAGCCGTGTAAGTATTTAAATTTATCTACTATAAAATCATTGAAATGAAGTGAAATATGCTAATGAAAATGAATGTTTCAACTACTTATGAACATATGAAGAGATGAACAGCGCCCAAAAACAAGATGAATAACCAATATGTGAAAATTACTTGCAGTATTTGAATGACTTGCAATATTTTGTGAAATGTAAATGAATAGAATGGAATGACAATATGAATAAATGATTAAGCTTATGGGATGAAATATGTTAATGTGAAGTGTGATGTGATGTGGTGATAATGACAATATGAATAAATAAGGAAAATGGAACGATCTCACAAGTTATGTTGCAAACCACTGATGTTCCTGTCCCGCAGTCCTGCGTAGGTATCCTTTCCTTTGACTTGGGTACAAATCAACAAAGACGGCTATGTTCTCCCGTGTCGATTCGTGACGTCCCAACGGCCAAATTCTTCTTGAAATCCAACGATCGCAGGATAAGACGACTTGAAGCCACTGTACATCTACTCCTCTATGGGTATTCTTGCGAATATATTCAAATTTCTTTCTTCGTAACGGTGAAAGGACCATATGGGGCGGCGTCGTTGTGCTGGTACCCGAAGAAAGAGTGTAGTGTCGAATGAAACTGCAGTGGACTGTAATACTAGGATGTTATATTCGTTGAAGTACTACTGAGGTTTACATATACAATTATGGTCGCGTCTACGGAACAAACAAGAAAAGTATTTAGGATGCGCGAGAGCGTCTGATCGTAATGACTTGTAACAGCTGATTGTCGATGACAGCTTTCTATATATTAAAATGTACTCTGTGATGACAGCGGCGCACGAGCTGGCGAGCCGTCCACTCGCCCCGCACCGCAGACCCCGCGGCGACGTTTCGTAATTGCTGTTGAGTGCATGTCTCAACACAGTAACTAAACCAAATGACTGTACAGCATTACAGCATGATATTGATTAACGGCCATTTTCAATATTCGAACTATAGATAGATCTTTAGATTTTAGATTCGTGTTTGACATATTCTGTATGGAGTGTTAGACATATTATTATGTCAAAAACGAATCCAAAATCTATAGATCTATCTATAGTTCGAATATTGAATTTGTTGAATGGTCTCAAAAAAATAAATTATCATTTAATAGTTCCGAGTGCAAATTTACTACATTCTCTCGATCCCGGAATCCAATCGCTAATAACTATGAAGTTGCAGGAGTGCCTCTGGAAAGAGTCTGTTCAATCCGAGATGTGGGGCTTGTTATGGATGATAAACTCAATTTTCATGAGTATATTCTTAATACTTGTAAAGACGCAAACAAATGTCTTGGGTTCATAATGAGAACGTCTGCCCAGTTTAGAAATATCCAAGTAATTAAGCTACTTTATAATGCCTATGTGCGCAGCAAATTAGAGTATAATGCGCTAGTTTGGAATCAACAAAAGACCTTATACACCACAATTATAGAGTAAGTACAACGCAAATTCTGCAGATTTCTTTCTTTCTTTCTTTCAGATACTTGTTTAAACGCCAATATGGATATTATCCGTATATATATACTTCCATGTTTATATCAGACATGGTTGGACTAGACACTCTCCAACTCAGGCGCGAGTACACGCATATCATTCATTACTGTTTGCTTCTGGTTAATGAAATAGACAATCCAAGTGTACGGGAGTGTATTTATTTCTATGTACTCAATCACTATATGCCTGGTAATGAAAGAAGAAAACAAAGATTCTTCTCCTATTCACCTACCTGGCGCTCTCCCCAAGCATCCAATAGTCCCACTGCTAGAGCAATCACATTAATTGATCAATTCCTATTACATAATCCAGATGCTGATATATTTTTGACGCACTAGTGAAAACTATAAATAATGTTTCCAATAATTTAAATATGATCAAAAGATAAATATGTATGTTATGTGTTAATAAATTTTGAAATTAAACTACAGTTTAAGGATTTTATCGCGATGTATTGGTTTCACTAAGTTATTACATTTGAAACTAATGATCTAGAAACTATATTTTTAATTTATTACTAGCCGACGTTTCGAATTCTTTACAGAATTCATGTTCACGGCAGACTGAGGTGATATTTGTCTTTTTCTTGAATGTATAAGTTATCTCAAAGTACCCGAAAAATTTTCATCTACTGGTGTTACTATTTACGCAGAATGAGCTCACAGTGTCCTTAAGTCTTCTGGTAACTTTGTCCTTCTTGGGTTTCATTAGCCTTATGACAGGGTCCCAAGCTGGAGGAACATTCCAACCATCTTCCCTATTGAAATTAGGGTGTTTTTTAATTTCAATAGCCTCTCGTATCATCCTTGGAAGAAAACGGTGTTCTTTTGCGAGTATCTGTGGTTCATCAAATCGCAGGTAGTGGTTGGGTCCTTGTTCCACATGTTCACACACAGCAGACTTTGTTGAGCGTTTATGTTTTATGTCAGCTATATGTTCTTTGAGTCGAATGCCTATGCTTCTCTTGGTTTGTCCAATGTATGAGAGCCCACATTCACAGTCAATTTTGTAGACACCGGCCTCTTGCAAGGGTAACTGACACTTGACAGATGGTAATAATTGACTGATCTTCGTTGGCGGCTTGTAGTAAGTTTTGATAGAAGCTCGCTTCAAGATGTAGCCAATTTTGTCGGTCACGCCCTTGATGTATGGGAGGACAGCAGGTTGTCTTTCTACTGTGGCTGGTTTTTCTTTCTTCTGGGATCTGTGACAATGGCGCGGCGGTCGGAGCTTGTTGTCTTGCAGAACTTGCCTGACATGTTGAAGCTCAGCGTCCAGGTGTTTCTTGTCACAGATCCCGCGGGCTCTCTGAAACATAGACATTCCTACAGTAGCTAACTGTTTAGGATGGTGGTGAGATTCACCGTTTAAGTACCAACGGTAGTGATGGACACGTCCGAGTATAAACAAAAAATGGAACATCTTTTGTCGGATGAAAGTACCTACAAGTTGGTTAAGTCAGACCCTACGAACAAAATACTCAAGCAAACTTGTGATATTGTTAAGAAATACTCCGAAAAACTTAATTTGGACGTGAAATATTTAATACCATCGTGTGTAAAACCTCCTCAAATGTATGGGCTACCGAAAATACACAAGGAAAACGCTCCTCTGCGCCCGATAGTTAGTTAGATAGGCGCACCAACTTACAGACTGGCTCAACACATGGCAAAGATTCTCTCACCGCTCAGAGGCAATACGAGAGCACATGTGAAAGATTCCTACCATTTTGTCAGTGAAATCAAACACCTACATCTCTCTGACAAGGAATTTATGGTTAGTTTTGATATACAGTCATTATTCACGTGCATACCAGTACATGACTGTGTAGAAATTACTAGAAGGAAGCTGACAGAAAACAACATGCCTGAGGAATATGCAGAAATACTCAAACACTGCCTGACAACTGGCTATCTGTTATGGGACAAGAAATACTACATACAAGTAGACGGTGTAGCAATGGGCTCTCCAGTATCACCTGTTGTCGCTGACATCTTTATGGAGGACTTCGAGGCGCGAGCCCTGCAGACTGCCACCATCACACCGAGGTTCTACAAGCGGTATGTAGACGACACTTTCACAATTTTACCAACAGATAGTGTTAATGCTTTCCTAAACCATCTTAATTCTATTAATAACCAAATACAATTCACAATGGAATTAGAGGCAAACAATTCTTTAGCTTTCTTAGATGTACTTGTCATCAGGAATAAAAACAACTCCTTAAGCCATACTGTGTATAGGAAAAAGACCCATACAAATAGGTACTTAAACGGTGAATCTCACCACTATCCTAAACAGTTAGCTACTGTAGGAATGTCTCTGTTTCAGAGAGCCCGCGGGATCTGTGACAAGAAACACCTGGACGCTGAGCTTCAACATGTCAGGCAAGTTCTGCAAGACAACAAACTCCGACCGCCGCGCCACTGTCACAGATCCCAGAAGAAAGAAAAACCAGCCACAGTAGAAAGACAACCTGCTGTCCTCCCATACATCAAGGGCGTGACCGACAAAATTGGCTACATCTTGAAGCGAGCTTCTATCAAAACTTACTACAAGCCGCCAACGAAGATCAGTCAATTATTACCATCTGTCAAGTGTCAGTTACCCTTGCAAGAGGCCGGTGTCTACAAAATTGACTGTGAATGTGGGCTCTCATACATTGGACAAACCAAGAGAAGCATAGGCATTCGACTCAAAGAACATATAGCTGACATAAAACATAAACGCTCAACAAAGTCTGCTGTGTGTGAACATGTGGAACAAGGACCCAACCACTACCTGCGATTTGATGAACCACAGATACTCGCAAAAGAACACCGTTTTCTTCCAAGGATGATACGAGAGGCTATTGAAATTAAAAAACACCCTAATTTCAATAGAGAAGATGGTTGGAATGTCCTCCAGCTTGGGACCCTGTCATAAGGCTAATGAAACCCAAGAAGGACAAAGTCACCAGAAGACCTAAGGACACTGTGAGCTCATTCTGCGTAAATAGTAACACCAGTAGGTGAAAAATGTTCGGGTACTTTGAGATAACTTATACATTCAAGAAAAAGACAAATATCACCTCAGTCTGCCGTGAACATAAATTCTGTAAATAATTCGAAACGTCGGCTAGTAATAAATTAAAAATATAGTTTCTAGATTATTAGTTTCAAATGTAATAACTTAGTGAAACCAATACATCGCGATAAAATCCGTAAACTGTAGTTTAATTTCAATGTGTAACATTCGCGTAAACCCAAGAAGATACTATGTTAATAAATTGTTAAAATTTTTGTTGTAATATGGTTAAGTTTGTTTTGTTTTGTTTTTTTGTTTAAATGTATGTCGTAATATCCCTGAAATTATCTTATTTTGTTTTTGTCAATAATAATAATTGATAATATTCTTATGTGTAACCTATTTTATATATTAAGCATAGATGTAAGCGAATTGGTGTAATGCTGTAAACTTATATTTTTATTAATAAATAAATGAAAAAAAATGAAAATTGTTTAGATATTATATCCCGGAATAAAGAACGAGCGCTCGGACCCCATGAGCCTAGCGCTTCCACCGCAAACGGCTCAAACACGTAATCAGCTAATAAATTACTGTATGTGCACCGTTTGAGGGTTTTCGCAGCTGCAGGAGCAGCGCTAGCATGGCCTCCCGTGCTTGGAACATGTGATGGCGTGAGGATGTCTACGCAGGTTGCCTCCCACACCAAAGGCCTAGCCATTTTCCATGACAACGATGAGTGAAATGCGTCGCATTCCAAACCATCTGGTTCAAGTACAGCTGTTACGCTAGACGCGACAACAGCACGACGGATTATGACATTACCATGGGCATGACGAGGAATTCTACCAGCGCTTCTGCTGCAGGGTAGCTCATGGTTTCCGAGGCTATCAACGTCTTCTCCACAATGACATCGATGCAGAGAAACACACGGTACACCTAAACGAAGATAAGTGGCGATACGGAACGTCTCATTATCCAACATAGTTCTACTGCTGGACGATGGTAGTGCCTGAAGGAATAGACCGGAATCCCCATTCTCCCGCAGTCAGGAAGCGAGTACGCTCTGCAACATTAAAAGAAGTATCCAAAAGGTGTTTTCTTACCATGTTACAAAGCGGCGCGTCCCACTGTCTTAGGAAAAATAGGTTGGTAAGCAAATCAGTGCTTGGATAAGCATATAAATGATGTGAATGAATATCTTCTTCTTATAAGTCCTCTTTGTGGCACATGATCTAAAAATAAAATTACTCATAAATAATTCAATAAAAAACGGAACCCTTCTAGATTCGCCATGTCTGTCCGTATGTCACAACCATTTTAATCTGAAACTATTGAGACCACATATTTGAAAATACGTAGTCCAGTCAAATTAGACGAAAAAACAGGGTTGAGGTTACAATGATTCGCACCCAGCTTGAAATTTGTAGGGTTCTTGAAAACACCATTATAAATGAGTTTTAAAAATTCCTCATTGATCCGACAACAGGAAAAAAAACACGGATTTAAAAAAGTCACCAAAACAGGTTTCAGTGAAAAGGTCATAATTATCAGAAAACAAAAATTGTAGATTAGATAATTATCAATTGAAATTATTTATAAAAAAAATTGAAATTTATTATATCATAAAAAAAATTGTCGATAGAAATTATCGACGTTTCTTACTATTATCGATGCTAATGTAACATATAATTAGGTTTAATTTAATTACAAACGTTACTAAATTAAACAAATAGGTATATAAAATACATTTATTCTATTAAAGGAGTACACCCCAAATCCATATCTGAATCGCTAGATCAATCTTGTAAATTTATTATAAACTCTTGTTCGCAAATATTATCAAATCGGACGTCCCGCTCCCAATCTTATTCCATTAGTTTCCTGCATTTGGTTACAACCTTCTTCCAGTCTTGCGCAGATACATTGTCGATCGCACTTTTTAATAACTGCAACATTTTATTTGCCGTGAAAGGTCGTGTTTTGTTGTGTCTGGCTGCGTAACCTTAAAAGAAAACATATTTTTACTGCGGCAATAGGCTGGCCACCTATTACGTGGGATCAAAACACTGGCAAAAAGTGGGCGTTTAATATGCCTCTGCCTACCCCTTCGGGGAAACAGGCGTGAGTCTATGTATGTATGTATATTTTTACTAAGATACATTTTACAGTTTTTAATGATTAAAGTACCTATCTAACTGAAATTCAGGCAAAAAAACCTTTCACTTGTGCCCAGATAAGCTCGATTGGGTTATACTGGCAGTGGTACGGAGTAGTCTTATAACGGTATAACCCTTTTCGTGGGCTATATCATCTAAAACATACGTTAGAGTATTAGGTTTGTTGAGATCAACCAGTCTTAATAATTAATTTTCGAATATAGTTTCTTTGGCCTATATTCCTTTTTCTTGAAGCCATGCAATGATTTCTAATTTTCTGTTAGTTAGTTAGTTAGTTGGTGGTTTTTCCTTTTGGACCGAGTGATATGGGGCGTTATCCATATTAATACAATGTGGCTCCTTTAAATTATCTAATAATTAAAAAACCACTCCTTAAATTTTTCAAAATTCATTTCCTCGTAGAATTCAGTAGTTTTAGTTGATTTGAATGCCAATAGGCAATTAGGCACAAAACCAGATGACGTCCCAGCATGAGTGATGATTAATCTTTGACCTTTGCCTTCGGGTACTTTGGTGGTTGATAGTGCAGTATCATCAGTCCAAGCTTTGGATACGGTATGATTGGCGTTTAGCCATGTCTCGTCTTAAAACACTATTTTGTCCCAATTTGTATTTTATTTACTTTTCGGAGAAAATTCACTCGAGCAAGAGCAATGTCGGTTCTTTCCATAATAATTTTTCTTTTATCACTTTTTTTATAGGAAAAACCAATGTTATTCAATATCTTCTCTAGAGATGGCAAGCCTTTGAACAAGTCTGCGTCTTTAAGGGACGTGGCAAGTTTTTTCAATGTAGGCAATTCGCCCCGTGCATAGTAACCATATACATGGTTGTGAATCGCAGCGGCGTCAAAGTTGTCAATGTTTGTGACAGGAGCAGCCTTTTTCTTTTTTTTATTTGGCGTTGCAAGTTTTTTGTCCTCGTCTTCAGCCAATGCTGCGGTTGAAGATTCGCCATACTTTTCTTTGCTGATGCGAATTACTGTCGCGTACATGTCGTCCAATGCCAAGAGCATCAGCATCTCTATCACATACTTTCTCCATAGGTAATAGCGGCCCGCCATTTTGGTTCTCTCGCTCAAAATATTCACGTAAGCGAATCACAAACTCACGACTTTGACTGTTCAAAACAGATTTCTTCGTTCTCTTTGGCATTATGCCCACAAGAAACTAACGATAATAGCAAAAGATAACAAAACTCAACAAATTAACAGCAATAGTAACAAAAACAAAGTAATGAGAAATGAAAACACGTAGCGTATACAAGGCGTCGGCACTCGTACTCACAGACTTTAGCTCGTACTGCCAGTGCGTGCTGCTGACTTTCCAAATAATATATACTAGTCTATGCTGCTGACTGATGATGAGAATGGAGGTTCGAATCAAACAAGATGGCGGCGTGTCTTTTTTTTTGAGTTTATGGCCACGGCCTTTGATCCAAACGCGGCGTGTCTACTCCCGAAACCATCTTGGTTTTCCTTGGGTTTCGTTGACGGATGAAATGTTACATGAGTAGGTGAGATATTGGATTTTATTTACTCACTATTATTTTAGATCAAATGTTTAGAAATGTTAATAATATTATGATATTTAAAATATACAATAAAATTAAAAGATAAATTAATTTTAATTAAGTTATATTTAAAATATATATAGTTTACAGTTTGTGGTCGCGATGAATCATCGCCCATCACCAATTAGGTCGACATGCTCATAAAGTATGACAATGACAGGTATGTCTGTACCTAGTCTGTACCATAGTGAGAAATTCAGGACTTCATAGGCGTGATTTTATTGACAGCTGTTGCAGAGATCAAGCTATATTTTATTAAGTATAGATAGCAACAAAACTAGAATTCTAGAAATAGACTTTAAAACTAGATGGAAAGAATTGCCGAACCTCTCTAGGTTCGGAAATTCTTTTAAAAACCAGATTGCTTAAAAAAATGGCTATTTGTTATTCATCATTATTAATATCATTAGATAAAACATGTTTTGGTATTAACATTGTTTTAACATAGCCTGTTTTGTAAGATTATTCTTATTCCCACAAAATAATAGCGCTGTGAATTTTTTGCTCAGTATTAACAAATTTAATTTAAATAAAATTGTTAATGAGTAAGTATCTTGTTTACATTTTAAGAGATTTCATCTGGTCCACTCAAATAATACATTCATTGTATAAATTACACTTGAAAACTTTACCTACGGAATCTAAATAAACATGCTTATTCTTGTACAATAATAACATTAGTGTAGTATTTTCGATAGGTACATTCTTAAGTGTCCTCTAATCTTTAATTTACTGAAATATTGTAAAATGATTTGTACTCGACCCAGGGTGAACTCGAACCTTTCGATTAACCGCCGAACGGGCTAGCCCTTGCGCCGCGAAGGCTATAGAATAATACAATTATTCAAACATAAGAGTTTAATATTTGTGGCGGGGATAACCTAGTACTGTACGTAACGGAGTACCGAGACGATGGTCTCGGGTTCTATCCTCGGTTACCCCGGGCGGTAGGTATAAATTAAAAATGTTAATTATCGCTCGCTTAGTAGGTAATGTGCCCAGTAGATGGCAATAGGCTCGCCCCCTTTTACACAGGTACTGAAACATAACTTGCGAAGGGTGGGTCTGCAATACACCTTTGCCTACCTCTTCGGGGATTTAAGGCGTGAAGTTATGTTTATGACTAAAAATATTATTAAATGGTGCTATTCATGTGATGTTCATGGTTCAGATTGTTAATTTATTACACGACTGCTGTACTAAGATAAGATCTTGTGTTGCAGGGGACTTAACAAAAATATTAAATCAACGGACACAAAGTACATATAGATTTAATACAACAAATTAGCTAAACAAAGTAATGTCTCGTATGGGGATCGAACCTACTACACTCGGCGTAGTGTTAAACGGTGACCATTTAAAGCCATACGCTGAGCATAGAAAACTAGATCTTAAGTCATTTTATAGTTTACCCTGGTTCCCAAAGGAGGAGCCCTAGGTCCGCTTACTGGTCTAACCAAATATGACAGAATATCAACTTTCCCACAGAGTGACACCCGTCTGATCTCCACAACCCAAAGAGATAGCGATATTCCATGGTTTAGACCAGTATCAGTTTATTTGAAGGTACTGACTACCCGTAACGACTGGCACAAATCTTCATGACAGCCGGGACCGGCGGCTTAACGTTCTCTTCGAGGCACGGTGCAAGCGATAGCGATACGCGAATACGCACGTAACTTCAAAAAGTCAGAGGTGCGCCCCGTGGATTCGAAGCCGATACCCTCTGCATGGCAGTCCATTGGTATCTCCACTAGGCTATTGCTGCCTCGATAATAAGGCCTGAACGTAAACCATATAATATCGGAAGGAGTCAATATGTGGCAAAACGGTTGGACGTACTACGGATAGCTAGTAATTTTTTATTGTTGATGCGTTTCAAAGGAAACTAAAAAAAAAAAATCAAAATTGCATAAAAGCTTATAAAATAATAAACCTCTGATTTAATCTAAGTTTAAACAATAGTAACTTTCCATGATAATATTTGTTTTTATATAGCTGACGAATAAGCAATGAGTTGTAATTAAAATACTTAAATCCTGTTTATCTTACGTGACCTTGGCTTTAAGGCGTAAAAGAATATTAAGTATTTAAAAATTATCATATTTATTTAAAATCTAGTTAGTTAATTTTTGGTGGCACAAGAGAAGGTTGGTTTTCTCGATAGGAATAGATCAAATAGCAGTGAAAAATAAGGGTTTAAATTTTGTTTGAAAACTGTTAATTTTGAAGTAACACTATGAAATTGTGGGCCGAGATAATAATACTATATTTTTATCAATTTAAACAATGCAAGATTAAATTAATGAATATAGTATAAATAATAATATTATCAACAAATTTGAAAAAAAGTAAAAATCAAGTCATTTGATGCTGTTTTTTCAACAGGCCTCGAACTAAGTGCGCAACAAAAATGGATTTAGATGAAATCAAGGAGCCGAAAGGTGGATTAATAAAATACGGACCCGAAGTATTGGAATACATAAGAAAACAATATAACTTTGATAATGAAGAGAATAGAGAACAAGCCATCAAAATTATGTATAAGTGGATACAAAATCAAGATCATTTTGTGAAAAAGGATTTCAGTAAGTGTAATTTTATATTATTTTACATACATCATTTCACTCTCCACCTGGACCGATCCTGAGCCACCCGCATCCATCCGCTGCCCGTTATTCCAACAGGATCGTCAGTCCACCTTGCGAGGCGCCTACCTCTGCTACGACTGTAAGGGTCGGTCCAGGTGGAGAGCCTTGGGGGAGGCGTTGGGGGAAGGCCTTGTCCAGCAGTGGACTTCTTTCGGCTGATGTGATGATCATTCCACTTTATTGTGCAGTTTACAATTAAATTAAATGCTTGGTTCCTCGGTCAAAATTAAAACAAAATCAAAATTTTACAAACAACAAAAGTAAAAAATCTAAAACCCGACGAAAAAATATCGTTATATAGAACCGTAACAAAACAACTAATAACGTGTGACTGCGACTCCTATTTCTGTTCTGTTATTGTTTTTCCAGTAACCTTGTTTATTTCAGCATACTGAAAATCTTGTTTCATACTTTTTCAGCGTCGATTTTTTTATCGTAGTCGGGTTTTAGTTTTTTACTTTTTATTATTTAAACTATTTTGGTGTTAAATCAGTGTGCTTCTATACTATTTACTTACAAAAGATAAATTGTTAAATACGAACTAGGTAGGTAATAATATTTTTTAACACATGATTTTTTGTTCACTAGAGGGCACCACTTTTAATTTAAGCAATATTTTAGAAATATGCATGTGACGCCCTTACAAATGATATCAAACACGATGTGTTTATCTCCTTTTTATTTTTTAACACAACATTTTTTTGGCGCTAGAGGGCGCCACATTGAGTTTTGTGACACATCATGTAGCCTATCTTCAGCGGACAACCAAGACGGTTCTAACGACACATTCGACACTCATTTGTCGAGTTCCGATAAGTAGCTTAGGAGCTATGAGGGAACAGATGACCATATACACACATACATAGCCTATCAAAATCATAACCCTCCTTTGGCTTTGCCGTAGTCGGGTAAAAACTAGTTCGTTAGTCGTCGTTAGTATTGTTCCAACGCTAAATATAAGTAAGCTGTATGTGCCATGTGTCATTTTATTTATTTAATTTATATTGTACTAGAGGACGCCAGCAGCTACGCCTGCATTTTTTTAAATTTATCCGTTTTGGCCGATCCCGTGGAAATTTCGAAAAATCCCTTCTTAGTGCACCCCTACGGTCGCCAAGGAACATACATGCCAAATTTCAGCCTCCTGCGCCCAATAGTTTCGGCTGTAGCGTGTCTGTCAGTCAGTCAGTAACGCAAGGATTTTATATATTAAGATTTAATTACATTCGTTGCTTAAGTAGCAACGAATGTAATAAGTCATTGATTTAGCGTCAGTCAACAAGCATTTATGTAGATCTGCAAAAATGACAGTTATTCCACCTTAGTTATTCAGTGATTTAGCTTTGATGCCACTGAGTTGATATCTAGGTTCGTCTTACGCATGGGAGGTTCATTATGTTAAAGAATTCAAGCAATGCTGGTTTATTTATATTCCAAGGTCAATATCTGTAACTAGTATTCTTAAGACATTTATTGTCGTAGTCGTACATGTTATTTATTTCAGTTCAACTCCGCAAAACATAAATTCTACTATGAGTCTTTTCTGTTAGCGTAAGCATTGAGTCTAGACAAAGTTCGATACATAAAGCTACATGTTGTTTCAGTAAACTTGATAGTTGAAACTTAAAAGAGTAGGTATGAAACAGCCTTATCTTCTAAATTTCAGCAAAAACCAAAAAATCACAAATAAAAATAACATTGGGACCGAAACATAACTGGCGAAGTGTGGGTGTGTAATACACCTCTGCCTACCTCTTCGGGGATAAAAGTGAAGTTATGTTAAGTTATGTGTTATTCATCATATCAGCAGAAAGACGTTCACTGCTGGATATATTATAGGCCTACCCCAAGGCTTGCAACCCACATCCATCCACTGTCCGCAATTCTAACAAGATCGTTGCTCTACCTTGCGGGACTTCGGCTACGACTAGGTATCTACTATTAAATGAACATAAAGTATTTAATGTATTTTCAGGCAGAGCCTTCATCGAGCGATCGATACTTACATGTAAAGGATCATTAGAAAGAGCAAAGAAACAAATAGACCAAATCTGTACCATGAGAACTTTGATGCCGAAATATTTTTCAAACACTGGTTTACGAGGAAGTGACATTAACATATGTTTCAAAAGAATGTAAGTTTTCATCGCACATATCGGAGATATACCATTCCTTTCCAGTCTATCGCACTCTATTGCTGAACTTAAGCGTCACGTAAGTTGTTTCACAGTAGCACTGTAAGTTGATAGGATGTTTTAGTATACTATCTCAAGCTGGCCAGACGTATTGGTACAGGGTTTGATGTAAAATGTTCCGTCCCTTTACAAAAATACTATTTATTTCCTTTATTTTCCATCGTTGTCACTTAGGAAGTCCACTTATAAAACATTTTAATATTATATGCCATCTCCACGAGGATCCGATCCATAGGTATCTGATATCGTGATAAAAGGTAGTCTACATTGAATTATTACCTACAGAAAGTCAGTATTCAAACAACGCGAGCTCAGAAGTTAGGCCGAAAATTCGCTATGTGTGCGGAACTGTGCTGTGTTTACTTGCTACATCACGCACACAGACGCCATTATAGAGTTGCCAGTTACAACGTCTTTCCCCTAAAAATAGGGTAAATTCATAATTTTTGCATGAAATAAGTAATTGTATATTATAAATTCTAAAGTCACACTGTCTGCTTTTTAAGTTTTTACAACTGACTAACGATGGCTAAATCAATCTTGACGAAACTTACTCAAACGTGAGCCCTAACAAGTGCCGAGTGAAATGCTCTTTATAGTACATAAAAAAGTATTTATGTATATTTGTGAGAAAAATTATCGAAAATCAACAGCGAGTAGGTACATTGTGAGCGCCGTTGCGCTATGGTGACCAAAAAAGGCGACAAGTTTAAAAATTCTAATATAATTCGTAACGTCATTCGTTCAACAACGAAGTTAGTTACGCGTACCTACATTACAAGACAATACTAGACTTTAGATACTAACCTTTCAATACAAAAACGGAAAAATCGAGTGCAATGAGACAATGTCGTCTTAGCCGAGCTCGGCTAGAGCTTGACGTGACAAATTTGTCGTAACCGATTGGTATGTACCAGCCAGCGGTGTTTGAAAGGTTAAGTTTATATATGTAACTACCTAATTCCATTTTTTATTATTACTGTCAATAGAATAAATTTTGGTAAGGAATGTGTAAATTAAACTGGGACAATTTCACACCCAACTGGCAACACTCCGCTCGTACTTATTATGATTCACTGTATTTGTATTATTAGACAATCTACGTTATAAAATTTATGTCTGACCGGTGGAATGATACTCCAGCAACCTTATAATCTTTTTCTGAAGCATTGTGGCACAAATCACTGTACAATATGTCATAATTTCGATTATTTTGCGGGAGATGCTTACGCTACCGTGCGACTCGGACCACAGACAACGCGGCCGCCGATTGGGTCAGATCCTGACCCAAATGAACGGCGCGTATTGCGTGCGCGTACTTGGTTTCTGTAGGTAATAATTCAATGGTAGTCTATGAATTATTCTGATGAATAAGATAACCAGAAATTATCATCAAAAATTTTTCAGTTCTTGTTACGTCAAAGAATTACGATTCCCCAGAAACTTTCGCGCTTCGTTAGTATAGAAGCAAGAATTTAATCGCGTAAAGGGTTTTAATCGCCTTTAATAGCTTACTTTAAGGTAAAAATAGTTCTGTTTTTCAGCAATGTTTCGACGATTACAACCAACCAAATGCCAATAAATTATTTAGGATTCAAATTTATAAAATACCAACTAAGTTTCATTAATTAAATCATAACTCAGTTTTGTATTAAAATTATATTTAACTAGACGTCGCCAACGGTTTCGCCCACGTCAATCATACATATCGTCGTTGTGGAGCGAAAACTCACTAAGTAACATTATTGGTGAAAATGAGTTTTTCTTTTTTCAATTCTTTGAACTATCTTTAATTACCTGATAGCAAAAATTTGAAGCTCAGCTTCATATATGATTCATATATATTGATGTCAAGCTGTCTAAAAGTACGTTATCTACCTTCTGAATTAATATTTAAGGTTGTTTTTTAATAATTTTGGAGTTATAAAAATGCGATAACTACCTAACTACTCAGTCAATGGGAACAATCTACACGAAAATTAATTAAAAGACTTGGTTAAATCTCATATCGCTTAGACAAACTAGCACCAATATTTTATTTGCAATGTCGCTAAACGTACTTAATTACTTTTCGTTGGAACATGTTTTGACTTGTTATTCAGTAACAGCCAGAAAAAAAAACTAAATTGCGTGAATAAATAAATCTAAATACCAAAAAAGGAATTTTTTTACTTATGCGAAAAATTATTAATTCAAATATAATCGAATTACTAAAGCAGATGTAAAACTTATACATTTTAAATAATTTATTTAATTTTATTTACATATGATACATATTTTGGTCCTAGACATCATCTTTCCAATCCTAACCATTTAAGAGTTATTTAAGTTCTAAGCTCCAAAATATTTAGAAGTTATTATCTCAGCTTCTTTTTTGTTAGTTAGTGAGTTTTCGCTCCACAACGACGATATTTATAAACCTTCCGCTTAAATCATTCTATCTATTAAAAAAACGCATTAAATTCCGTTGCGTAGTTTGTAAGATTTAGGCATACCTATGGAAAGACAGACAGAAGACAAACTTTGTTTTATACTATGTAGTGACAAGAGGTTGCAACTACGCTCGCACATTTTGATATTCAACCATTACTTCTCAATCTCGTGGGATTTGCGGGAAATCTCTTCTAAGTGCACTCCTACGGCTCGCAAGAATCATAAATGCCAAATTTCAGCTTCTTGTGCCCAATAATTTCGGCTGTAGCTTGTCTGTTAGTGAGTCAGTATCTCAAGGATTTTATATCCTTGGTAGTAGAGCCATGCTGATTACAAGGTAGTAGAGCCTTGCTGATTTCAGCGTGAATGGGCCGGCTCGACCAGGGAAGTACTACCCTCTCACAGAAAATCGACGTAAAGTAATAGTACCTAACCTGCTGCGTTTCGTACGGTGAGTGAGAGTGCCGGAGGCCCTATCCCCTATTCCTTCTCCCTCATCCCTCATTTTCTATTGTATATATATAGATTTAATAACATATTATCAATAAGATTTTGATACAGCGAATAAAAATAACACTGCTATTTTCAGGGATTATGCCATTTTGCCTAAGCTGACAGATGACTATTACAGAGTACTCGTGTTAAAAATGAAACCAAATGAAGTACCAAAAACTTCTGAAGAATGGCTTGCGTACTTGAAAGTACAAATTATGGTAAGAAGCATTCTATGTTATTTCAACTACTATTGTTTTAAAAGCTCTTGTATTGATAGACTAGTAGAGAGGCCAGCGGACTACTACGCAGAGAATCTCTGATTCAAATCCACTGCGCAGCTATGACTTTTCGAAGTGCGAATGATATTGTTAATTATCGCTATTGATACGACAAGAAGAAGAAGTTATAACTGGCTTAACAGTGAAGGAAAATATCGTGAGGCAACATATAAGTACGAGCTTTTGCTCGCGGCTTCGGTTGCGTAAATTCGGAGGATCACAAATCTCCTGTAATAGACGGATATTTCAATAATAATTTGTCGCTTAAACTGTTTATATAAATAAGAAATAAAGGCTGTTTCAGTAAGAGTACACTTTTTCATTTAAAAATAAAAACTAGTATTTTATGACCGAGTAGTGATATTTTTATTGTATTTTAAAGAAGACATGTTCCGATTTAGTATGGAATAAAATATCCTGCAAATGACCCCCACGGCTGCAATGACAGGCCATTACTCTTTTCATGTAATTTTCCATAACTTTTTCACAGAGATATTGCTGTATCTCACCAATGACGCGTTGTTTTTTCCGATTTGAGCTCAGGAATTGTTTCGGGTTTATTCGCATAAATCCGAGATTTCACAAATCCCCAAAGCAAAATCGCACGGCGTTAAATCGCACGATCTTTGTGGCCAGTTGACATCAGAATTTCGTGAGATAATGTGTTCTGGAAATCGTTGCTACAATAAGTCGATTGTTTCATGCGCGGTGTGGCAGGTTGCGCCGTCCTGCTGAAACCACATGTTTTCCAGATTCATGCCTTCCAGTTGAGGCCAGAAGAATTCCGTTATCATATTCCTGAAACGAATGCCGTTTACAGTCACTGCAATTTCGGCCACATTTTGAAAAAAAGTAAGGTCCAATCACGCCACCTCGCGCCTGACCAAAATCCGCACAAACCAGTTACTCGTTTTGGGTGCATTGCTGGCCTTTGGGATGGGAAGAAAGAATAGGAGGCGGAGCAAGATAAAGGAGACGAAAAAGAGAATGAGGCCTTCGGCGCTCTCACTTACCAAACGAAACGCAGCAGAATAGAATAGAATAGAATAGAATTGAAACGTTATTTCCAAGATTATGGTCATTACAGATATTTAATTATTCTTGTTCTGCATATTCTGCCAAATGTGACGTGCAAATATTTAAACAATATCTATTTTTTTACATTTGACTATGGTAATTTACATAACTTATTACATAGTTCAGCAGTATATATATGCATGTCCATAAAAATATATAACAATCTTCCAGATAATATCAGCAAATTACCACTAAGACATTTCCGTACTATGCTTTATAAGTTATTGTTAGAAAAAGTTTATTATGACATCAATGAATACCTGAATGATAAATTAATTACACTATGACATTCCTTATTATTGCGATAGAACACTGACATTTAATGATACCTACTGACATTTTTATTTTTTTAGTTTTAAGTATAAATGATTATTAATTAATTTATGCAATGATAATTACTATTCCAAATGTTAATAATTCGAAATATTCTCAATGTTTTAATGTCTTTTTAATATTTGCACGCCTTATGTGGCAGAATATGCTGGATGTTAAATTTATAACACATGTATGATACCATATTCTAGAAAATAAATGATATTCTATTCTTTTCTATTCTATAGATACTGTTAGGTTCTTTACGTCGATATTCCACTTATAAAATTTTAATGTTTGACTTTGTTTACAGATAGGAGAATATCTAAGAGAGAATGATTGTTTTAATGGTGTTGTAGTCATCTATGATTATTATGACACTAGTGTTACTGGCGTTTTCAGCAAACTAAATTTACAAGAATTAAAAGAGGCTGTATCTATTTTAACTGTAAGTATTTTTTTATATTTATGTCTGTTTTAGACCATATTTTATCAATTTTTTTTTATTATAGACTCACGCCTGTATCCCCGAAGGGGTATGCAGAGGTGTAATATTACATCCACATTTCGCTATGAATTTTTAGGTCCCACGTAATAGGGGGCGAGCCTATTGCCGTACCGGGCACATTACCAGACTCCGTACTGTTACTGGGAATTTCCTAACGGAAAACCTAATAACACTTTGCCCGACCCGGGAATCGAACCCGAGACCGCCCAATTCCACGCGCACATTTATGCCACGAGACCAACGAGGCAGTCATTTTTTATAGTATTTAGGATTCATTTTATCAAATGAATCCTAAATACGATAAATTCAAAAGCAGAAGACTTTAATAGTAAGTGTTTTAAACGACAAACATATTTTATAATATCTTAAATGTGTATATCTGTCCGTTTATTTGTTTAACTAAACCTTATGACATTTAAAGCAGTTTTTATTATAGTTAATGCGCTACTTAGCATATTTATGCTACTCAGTTGTCGCCCAGTGATCGAAACTTGCCCATAATTTATTAATTTATTAATGTGGGTATATTATACGGGTTCTATTATTAATCATTTTACAATCAGACTTCGCCACATAATCTATTATAAAATCCTCGTGTCACTGTGTTATTTAAAATACTCCTCCGGAATGTATATTTGGTAGGTGTCAGAATAAGTCGTAATCTAATTTTCAAACCCCCAAGTCTTATGACTTGGTCAGGCCACCCTTATGGGTGGCCAGACCAAAAATGTTTTTTTTTCATGATGTGTCAATACAAAATACATCATCCTCCTAGCGTTATCCCAGTTTCAACTTGAAGTCCGCTTACTTAGATTTGGCTGCATATTAGATTTTCGAACGTAGCGACTTCCTGTCTGACCTCCGCAACCTGAAGGGAAATCAATATTCCATGGTTTAGACTTGTGTCAGTTTGTTTAGAAGGTACTGACACCCTACAACGACTGTCAAAGATCTTCATGGCAACCGGGACCGACGGCTTAACGTGCTCTCCGAGGCAGAGGACAAGCGATAATTGACACCCATGAGCAATATAAAATACATGCAATCCTTAATTTTCATCTTTTTATCACCAACTCCTATTTTTATAGCTATATTAATAATTTAATCTTATAGCTAGATCAGTAATCACCGCTAGGCTCATACCAGTGTCAAAAAAATCGATTCACAGTGTTAGTCGCAATACTCCTCCAAAACGGCTGGAGCGATTTGTATAAAATTTTTAATTTATACTCGGTTCATAAATACAATCAATCCTCAATTTTCACTGTTTTATTACTTTTATTACCAACCCTCTTTTAACAACCATTTGGTAATATTATTATTATCATGTCAATAGATCAGTTCTCTGCCTCTGTCACTCACATACCACATCCTCACACACTTACAATACTTTTTTCTACCCTGGAATTAATTTATATTGCAAAATAACTTGACTGGCAATTATAAGATAAAACGCTGATGTCCTTAGTAACTTGGTTCAGAATTATCTGGAATAGGGTTTGGAAAAAAAAGAAAAAGAGAAAGAACGATAAAAAGGAGGTACGGAGTTCGCCGGGTCAGTTAGTAAAATTATAAAAATAGACAACATTTTATATGAAATTACTGTAATTTATTATGAACATTTTAGATTTTTTTATTTTATTTATTTATTTATTGACTCACGCCTGTATCCCCGAAGGGGTAGGCAGAGGTGTAATATTACACCCACAATTCGCCATGTTTTTTTTTAATTCCCACGTAATAGGGGGCGAGCCTATTGCCGTTACCGGGCACATCACCAATTCACCAGACTCCGTGCTGCTACTGAGAATTCGGAAAAACCCAGTAACACTAAAAAAATACATAATATAATAAAATAAATTCTTCTGCGTGTGCTGTCCGTCTATATGAACGCGATAAACTCATCTAGTTAACGGTATTTTACGACTTTTACCAATAAAAAGTATGATTAATTATGAGGAAAGATTAGGTGTTTAAGTCACGAAGATTCTACTAGAACTATGAAATAAATGCTAAAATATTGACTTTTACTTCATAAACATACTAGAGGACGCCAGCAGCTACGCCCGCACATTTTTTTAAATTTATCTGTTTTGACCGATCCCGTGGGTATTTCGGGAAATCCCTTCTTAGTGCACCCCTACGGTCACCAAGGAACAAACATGCCAAATTTCAGCTTCCTGCGCCCAATAGTTTAGGCTGTTGCGTGTCTGTCAGTCAGTCAGTAACGCAAAGATTTTATATATAAACATATTCAAATATGGGAAAAGCTAAAAACATACCAATACCAATGATTTTAGATCACAAAACTAATCGATTAAAAATTTGCCTTTTTTGGCGTGCATTTGTCAGAGGACGCTTTTTTATTTTTGTAAAGTTTTGTTAAGAGTGTAGTATGCGTGGTATGCGTATGATTGATTTTCATTAAATTCGTGATAGTGAAAATATCTATACAAATATCTATACATATCTTCCGTGTGGTGACGGATTAAGAATACGGAATTTCACCACCCTATATCATCCCATGGGTGTCGTAAGAGCCGACAGAGGGACCATACTATGCAGAGAACAGCACTATAAGAGAAGGAAAACTTGAAACAAACCCTATACCAACCCGTTTGGCCAGCGTGGTATAGTAGGCCAATTCCTTCTTTCAAAGGAGAGGCCTAGTCCAGCAGTGGACTGTAAGGGGCTGAAAAATATGATCTATACATATAAATAAAATTGGAGTGTCTGTTTGTAATATTAAAATAACCGCTTTTTACTAAATGCATATGGATGTGTATACACAGTACATATAGCGAAATGACATTTTTATCAATGTTTGTCGGTCTGTCTGTTTTTATTTGTAAAGACATCTCCAGCATCATCATCATCAGCCTTTAACAGTCCACTGCTGGACTAGGCATCTTCTTTGAAAGTAGTACAACCCCCGCACTAGGACAAAATCCTGTGCCGCGGGGGACTTTACAAACATACAACCAACGGACACAATGAACACCCAGACTCGAAACAACAATTTGTGAATCACCCAAACTGTTGTCTCGTGTAGGGATCGAACCCACAACACTGCGCGCAGTATCAAGCAGCGAGGCGACCGCTTAAACCACTACGCCAACCGTGCAGTCACCTAATCTAATGTTCTCACTAATCTCTGGAACGGCTGGACCGATTTTGACGGGACGTTCACTGGCGGGCAGCTGATGTACCAAATAGTAACTTAAGTTATAAATTAACCGGGTACGCGAAGTAGTTCCCTCAGAACGTGGGTGAAACCGCGGGAAACAGCTAGGAATATTATAAAGCTGAAGAGTTTGTTTGTAAGCTTGGCTGAAAGCGCTTCTTTAATTTTTTTTTTAAAGTTACGATCCCAAGGATTACGGAGGTGGATGCACATTTTTTACGTAATAGGCGTCAAATGACTAGAAACAGCTTATGTGCCTCGCCGCCCTTTGTGTTGGGAAAAGAAATAGACGGAGTCGGATGAGGGAGAAGAAATAGGGGATGGGGCACCTTCTTTATATTTTTATTAATCTTACATCAATTGAAGGCATTTTTCTAAACTATATCTATGTATTTTTTTTATTATAGCAAGGCTTCGGCAGCAGAATTAAAGCAGTATTAATGGTGACAGCCTCAACATTCATAGAGCATTTCATCAACGTATTGAAGCCAATTTTCCCAGAAAAAATAGGTAACAGAATGCATGCTGTTTCTTCAAGACAGTCTCTAAGGAGTTTAATAAAAGGAAATATTTTACCAAAAGATTACGGAGGTCCGGAAAAGACAATTCAAGAGTTGAATGGTAAGTGTATTGCCTAGTTTGATATATTTTTCATTTTTCTGATAGTAGCATAATATGCGCAATAAGCAATCTAGACTATAGGCAATGTATCAGTCAAATTACATGTAAAGTTTTGTTAACAATGACATAATACATTTTCTACGATAATGCCAGTTACGCGTTGCGAATGTTATTCGACTAAATAATGTCAGATTCGTTCGTTTTAATAATCGTAAAAATATCAGTATTTCAAACATGTTTATGTAAACATTTTTATAAAAAAGTAAAATGCGACATGTAACGGTTTGGTTAAGTATTCCTGGCACCCACATATTAGATAGGTATACAAATAGGTGCGACCACGGTTCTAGCTTGAGCATTTCTGTACTTATACTTTACTTGTTTTGTCCTTTTTGGACCCTTTTTTACGTAGTCGGGTTATAGTTTTAAAACTTATTTTTTTATTTTGTATACTATACAGTACTTATATGTATACTACTAGATCGAGGAATTGGATGTTTGTATGTTTTTGTTGATATTTTTGTCAATATTCAAAACTGCTGAACAAATTTCAGACGATTTGGTGGATTGTTTGTCATCACCGATGATGGATGATCTTCTGAAGGAGGTGAGTCAGGGTGTGACGGATGAATCCAAGCGACGAATAGACACGTTCAACAACCAGTATATGGGAATGCCTGGCACTTTCAGGACTTTAAAACTGGACTAGGCTGGTTGATATTAAGAACGAGCATCAAGAAAAGGTCAACCTATGACGTTAAACTAGCAGAAGAAGAGAAATGTTGATCAATTTCATAATAATGCATTAAATTTATGTACAGAAAGAGCTGTGGTTTTCTTTTATTCACTCAATATTTTTTTATAGATTCAGTTTTGAACCCCCGTAGGAGTATAATATTACTATTTTACTCATTTTTAGCCATATTTTTAATTTTCGGTCCCACGTAGAAGGGGGCGAGCTTTTTGCCGTCTTCAGGCATATTGTCAAACTCCGTACTGCTACTGAGAATCGGAAAAAGTCAGTAACAGTTGCCCAATCCAGGACTCGAACCCACTGGGCTGACGCATACGCTATCCACTGGACTAGAATAACAATTCACCAACCATGTCCTTCTTGAATAATAATTTAGACCTAACGCCTACAATAAATTTAGTTGCAACATTCAACACAATGTAAATCTGTATTATAGGAGACAATAAAAATGTAGGGAATGTATGATATTGTTGACTAAGCATATAATTGGGCACGTCATATAGGTTTAAGAAAGAAAAATATTTTATTTGTTTCTCCTTACATAATTTACAAAATAGACAAGATAAAATTAATAAGTTGATACAAGAGAACAAATAAGGTACCTGTGTCAGTAATAGTTGTAGGGGAATCTACAACGCTAGTATTCTCGCAGGGCCTAGTATAGGTAAACACACGTCGTACTCATGACGTTAATTTATAACTTATATAGCTACTTGTATGATAACAATAAGTAAACAACTTATTAAATATAATATATTATGAGTGAATATCATATCAATAAATATAATAATATAATATCAACAGATACAAATATATATAAACATATACACATATTCAAATATAAGAAAAACAATATGCTTCAGCAGTGTAGGTACCATTCAATACAATTAAATAAGTAACCGCATTTTTACAATCATGTAGATATTTTTTGTTTGTTTATCAAGATTTGTTTAAACTTAGTATGGAATGCATGTACCGTTTTTAGGTTACGCAGGGGTGGCGGAATGTCATTCCAACAGCGAGTAGCGGCATATCTGAAACTGCCCTTAAACGTAGTCGTTCTATGCTTCGCAGTGATTAAAGGTAATTATGTATCTGCCCTTGTTCAGTATGGGTTAATATCTCAAGACCATGACAACTTCTCAAAAAGATATGTCGGTTTTTTGTATAAGACAATACCAAACAGTAATGATGCCAAAAGAAGGTGCCTGCGTGCAGTCATCTTCATCAAATTCCCACTGTTCAGAAATGGGGTGACATGAGTACGAGGAGGGATGCTGTAACAGAATCGAGCTCAGGCATTCTGTACCCGCTGAATTAATTTTTGTGTTCTTCTAAATATACATGCACCAAATACAGTATCCGCATAGTTTAATTTTGATAATATGAGTGACTCAGACAATTGTATGCGTATATCAGAAGTAAGGTATTCCCGGATTTGATATAACAGTTTGAGACGGTAAAAACAGTTTTTGACAGCTTCGAGTACATGCGTCTCAAAATGCAGTTCACCAACCATAACCAAGCCCAGATTGCGAGCTTCGCTAACCTGCTCAATTGGAAAGCCATCCACCATAACCGCAGGGTTCAGGTCTTGTATGCTTTTAATACATTCCATAGATCCGAATATTTTGATTTATTACGGTTAAGCACTAATGAATTTACTCCTGCCGAATTAGATACCCTATCTAGGTCTGGAATTCATTTTATTTACAGCTTCATTACTATCTCCTGGTCGAAAAGATATGTATAATTGGAGATCATCAGCATACGTATGGAACTTGGTGTTATGTAAAATGGTAACATCGGCACTGTACAAAATTAATAGGAGAGGGCCGAAGACTTATCCCTGAGGGACACCTCGGGTGACCTGACAACAAGAAGAGTAAGCCTTATTACCATCCCTGCTATTATCCAATTGGACGAATTGAGATCCGTCAGTGAGATAACTATGGAACCATTTCACCGTTGCTGAATCACATCCGTAGTAAGAAAGTTTAGCTAAGAGAAGAGAAATATTTATTGTTTCGAAGGCACGAGTACAATCAAGCATAGTGATCAAAGTACCCATACCTTGGTCCCTAGCCTCCAGGATATCATCAACCACATCGAGGAGAGTGGTGGTTGTACTGTGGCCTTGGCGAAACCCGGACTGCTTCTGAGGTATTTTATCTTATTTCTCAAGATACTTTCTCAACTGAGCGCTCACCACCTTTTCTAGTATCTTGGACAAACACGGAAGCAAATTGATAGGTCTAAGATCTTTGGCTGTGATTGGATTTGGTATTTTGGGTATTAGTTTGATTATTGCCGTTTTCCATACAGCAGGGAATGTGGAAGAAGTGATTGATTTATTTATTATTTTTGTGATATATGGCAGACTTTGTGGGAGTGTCATCATTAGCATATCTATTGAAATGTTGTCAATACCAAGAGCATTCGATTTTAGACTGCAAATGTGTAATTGAACTATCTCTTCACTGACTGGCTCTAGACTCAGGGTGTGTGTATGGAACCTGTCAGTTTCAAAATAAATCAAGGGATGTTTAGAAAATGCTTGTTCAGATCATCCGGATTATTAAATGTATGTGGCAAATCATGTAATCTTTGTTTTCCAATTTTAATATTTGATTTTAGATTACACCAGAGCTTCTTTGAGTTTCTGATACGTTTCTTTATGTATGTTTCAAAGTAAGCTCTTTTTTCATTTTCAATTGCCTTTTCACAATACTTTTCATTTCTTTATAACTACTTCAATGTAAGCTAGATTTACCTGATAGTCGCTGGAGCAATCAGGTTCTTGAGTGGCAACTTTGACTAGGTAAAGAGAAAAGCTGAAGACCGAGCTCATTGGCGTGCCATTGGAGAGGCCTTCGTCCAGCAGTGGACTAAACAGTCTGATGATAATGATGACTAAGCATAGAATATACATATATATATAACCTCGTCCTGCCCATTGTGATTTCAAATTCACAAAACATACTTCACGGTGCCTGCCCATCTGAAATATTGTAAAATTCTAAATTCTGCTCACTGTTCTTCAAAAATCAAAACAAAATGTATGACTATAAAAATAGCGTGAATCGTATCGTTTCATTATGATCTATTTACTGTCATAAAAAAAATATATATATATCTTATGCATGACCTTTTTTTTATCAAATTTTTCTGGGCAGGAAGCACTTGTAAGATTTTGTACTTTGAAGAGAACAGTGGGCAGAATTACCAAACAGGTTCTAATTTGCTTGGGCAGGACGAGGATAAGAGATGTTCGAAAGTATTATATGTGTTTGAAAAATGTCAAACCTGGAGCATAATTATAGCGTTATACTGAGAGCACGTTCGTAAGATCGGATTATTTTGAGACACGTTGTTATTGCTAATTATTGGTATAATAAAGAGTTGCTAGATTCGTACGGACCTCACTGGGACCTTAATACTTATCTGGCCAACAAGTTGACTGTCGAGCAAACCATTAACAATTTTGTGTAGAGTAGAATAGAATAGTATAGAATATCTTTATTTGTTGCAAACAGGGTACATTACAGATGTTGATTTCAAGATAATATAATGATATAAAGGTGCAAGCCCGTTTAGCCAATTTTAAATAGCATGCAAATGTAGGAACATGCAATGTGAAGTGAATAGTTAACAATCATATTTAATAGTATTAATGTCATTTACATATTTATTAACAGGTCAATTAGCGTGTGTTCACACTACGCCGGACCGGCTAATTAGCTGGTCCGGCTTAATGCCCGGACCGGTGAATAAAGAGCCAGCCGCAGAATAATTTGTATGAAGCTATTCATACTAAGCCGGATCCGGTCAATTGACCGGATCCGTGCATTAAGTCGGACGCGAAGAGCTGAGCTAAGAGTATGCATTATAATATACAGATCGTTATGGCAACAATCATATGCTATATTACGTATAGATAGTTATACGTCAATTGTTTGACTATCTAAATTTCATAACGAATATAACTACCGTGATGCATTACGCCGCGCGCGGTCACCTCTATCGCGAGCGGACGTGACCTATGTAGCTATATTTATTGGGGTAAATGGGGACACGAAGGAAAGAAAGTGTTTAGAATGGAGAAACCTTTTATTATTGGAATGCTACAAACAACGTTCTTATCCTTTTTGTATAGTAAGTACGCCATCTTAACAAGCAAGCTCAGTAGAAGTTACAACAAACGAGTATAGACTACAAACGAACAATAGATAATCTAGACGTTTTTAAGGGATGTGCACATTGCACTCTTACAATATTTTAACGTAGCGTTTCTTGACAACAGAATGGTTGACCGGTGATCATTTTGTAACATTCTAAGGCTTGTTTATTACTTCTTATTGTATGCTTTTTTTGATATATATATTGTTAAGTTTTCTTAGCTCTTTGATTAATCATAATTTTCCTCCTACTTCCTCTATGAATGCAGTTTCTAAGTTTCAAATAAAGTATACGAGTAGGTAAAAATGTCTATAAATCAAGTTACTAAGTTTCAAATGAAGTTATTTTTAATTTTGATATATATATATATATATATATATATATATATATATATATATATATACCGTTATTTTTTAATTAGTACAAAAACTTTAAGGACATATTAGCGAAGACATTATTATCATATAAGTGACGTAAAAATTTCATAATATCTATAAATAACAAAGTTATAATCATTTGTTTTTTGTAGAAAATCTCACCCAAATCATAGACATATTTTACAATCAATTCACTACTTCATTGATAGTACTTACTTTCCGTCCTACTCTTACGCATTCTTTCCGTCGCACTTATAATGCAGGTAGCCGTAGACAATAAAATGAAGCAAAATAATAAGTGTAGGTAGATATTTTTTATTTTTTTAAATTCTACCCACTCCTTCATACTTCATCCTGTCTTAGGACCGGCAAAATTTACCGTTTTACAAGTAATTAAATACGGAGGTAGGTATGTAATTAGAAAGCAAACACGTCATATCAAAATAAAAGAAAGTATTCTGTAATAAAAGTAAAGAATAATTTTGGCGTATTTATGAAGTTAGAATCGGCTGCTATTTACAATTACTATTAAATCGTCATCACGTCAGCCTAGAGACGTCCACTGCTGGACATAGGCCTCCCTCAAGGTTCTCCACACAGACCGATTTTGAGCCGCCCGCATCAAAATATTATTTAGTTAAGTAGATAATATTTACTTTACTTACAAGTATTTCAAGTGTTCTTCGAAATATCCATCACTATTGTCAATACACAGCACGTTTTATTTAATTGTTTTTTAACGAGATAAGTAAGCTTCTCTGACTTTTCACTGCGTCAAAAGCGTCCAAAATGCACTGTTTAAATTATTTGACACTCACACTCACAACGGCTCACTTTTGTACACAGTGGTGAGCATGGAGGCCAAGCTACGACCCGCCTCGACCGATCCACTGGCTTCCAAACACTTCCCTGTACAAACGCATAGCTGCACTCGCGTGATGTGAACTAATAAGCCATCCCGTTGGGCAAACGTAAACAAAAAATACTTGTTTCCACGAAAAAACATCCGCTCGCTATCACCTTCAACTTAGTACTGCGGCGCGCGCGCAGAGGGACAGGGGGTGGCGAGCTTCGAGTTTGCACAAATTTATCAATGGAGTAGTGGCGCGTAAAATGACTACGACAACATAGTATTTAGTTATGCATTTACCAAACATTACGTATTTTTGTGGACAGTTTTGGGACAGTTTTGGAACTTAGTATTTTTATTTTTTACATACATATATATGATTAGTTAAAGATGCCTAGAGCCCCATTAAATTTTTTGTACTAATTAAAAAATAGCGGTGTATATATAGATAATGGGTGGCCATGGTCACCATTTGATTCTTTTAGTGATGATCTTGCGATTGAATCCTTCCATCTATAAAGTATATATAATCTAGGGTGCCGGCCGTCCGGTCGCTGAGTGTCGATTGTCCGGGCCTCGGCTTCCGGCTAATTAGCCGGTTCGGGCGTAGTGTGAACACTCCCTTAGGCATTCATTACTTGAATAGAATAAAAGTTTTTCTGCATGAACCAACTACGTAACGCTGTTATAAATTTATTTGTGGGCAGTATTTTTACAAAACTTGGTAATTTATTGTAAATTTTAATACTCTGGTATGGCGTATGAATTGTTTTGAAGCCGGCTACTTCTGGGTATCATATTTAAAATAAGCCTGTTAGGATTTCTTATATTTTCACGTCGAGTGACATCTTTTGCCTGTTTAAACGAATGTGGATTTTGTTTTATAAATTTACCTATTTCTAGTATGTAAAGACAAGCTAATGGGAGTATTCGCAATGTTTTAAAGAAAGGTCGACATGATACGTCAGGAGCAATATCGCAAATCGAACGGATGCATGATCTTTGGACCACAAACACTTTCAGTATGTGAGAGTTGTTGCCCCATATTAGTAACCCATGATACTTGATGGCACGGACTGTTTCCGCAACTCCACGTCTTGGCGTGTATTTTGCGTGTGGGTGGGAATGGTGTCGTCATTCCAGCCACCCCAGCTCTTCGAGGAAGGCCAGCAGACTCTTGATGTGGCCCACTGCTTCCTTCAGGGTGCTGTGTCTTGTCAGGTACTGCTGCCTGTACTGTGCGACCTCAGGGCAGTCGAGGAGCAGGTGGGCTGCCGTTTCGTCTGCTGCCATACAGGCCCTGCACACCGGGCTGTCGGTGATACCTATAGTAAATAGGTGTTTATTAAGGAATCCGTGTCCTGTGTAGGCGGCCGTGACTGTCCGTAGTTGTTGTTTGGACAGCTGGAGGATTTGTATAGCTATCTTACCGTCTACTGCGGGAAGAGCCTCCTTGGCCTACCTACATGTTTCAATACCAATCCAGGACTGGTTGTGTTGGGTCCTGGTCCTATTTCTTACCAGGTTGCGATAAAATCCAGAAGGGAGGGGAATAATGGGCTCGGGTCCCACCACCTCTAAAGTGGCCCCTCTTCTGGCAAGTACGTCGGCTGCGTCATTCCTTCTAGAGCCACTGTGGCCCTTGATCCATTGCAGTGTTAATTTGTTTTGTTTACCTACCTCTGTTAGTTTCTGGTGGCATTCAAGCGTGAGCGCCGAGGTGATAGTATGGCTTTTGAGGGCTGAGAGGACTGCCTTACTATCTGAGAGGATCCTAATGGATCGTTCCCTTACCTCACGTGCCATGATTGCTGTGGCAGCTAGGATTATGCCAAAACATTCGGCCTGGTAGACCGCGTAGAGTGCCGCTGTAGGTGTAGTTTTCATGCAGCCCGTGGCCGCTAGGCATGCAAGTCTTTGTAGCTTTTAAAGCTTGTTGGCGGCCGTTGTTAGGTTGGTCCGAGGCCAGTCGGTAAGTGCCCAGCGCGCGTTTGTGTGTGAACATAACTAGTTCGGTCTTGGTCGGGTTTACAGATAATTCGTACTCATTACACCACCACTCTACTATGCGTAGCGCTTGTTGGGTTAGGTCGTACACTGTACTGGTTACCTTACCTGAGGTGAGTATGGTTAGATCATCTGCATAACCTATTGTGTAGAAGTCTCTCGCATTGAGTTTGTCTATGAGTTCATTGATGACTTAGTTCCACAATAGCGGGGAGAGTACACCTCCCTGCGGGCACCCTTTAGTTATCAAGGCTGTCTGAGTGTCGCCGTGTAGGCGCACTACCCTTTTGCTGAGCATGTTTTGGATCCACTGTATGAGTATCTGATCCACACCATGTCTGGCTAGGGCGTTGCTTATGCTGGAGAAGTTTGTCTTGTCGAAGGCTCCTTCTATGTCGATGAAGGTGCCCAGACAGATGCATTTTTGTTGTATAGCTGCTTCTATCTGGTTCATGACCTGATGTAAGGCCGATTCCGTCGATTTCCCTGAGCTGTATGCATGTTGGTTGGCATGTAGGGGTAAGTGCTTAAGAGCCCCACTTCTTAGTTCCCTCTCGCAAAGCCTTTCCAAGGCTTTAAGCATGAAGGAGGTCAGGCTTATTGGTCTGAAGGACTTTGCATTGGTATAGTCTGTTTTGCCTGGTTTTGGTATGAAGATTAGTTTGACTTCCCTCCATTTCTTCGGTACATATCTGAGGGCCAGGCTAGCCCTCATGATTGCCAGGAGTCTTTTAAGGACAGGTTCACCTCCCCATTGTAGTAACCCTGGGAAGATCCCGTCCAGTCCGGCTGCTTTGAAGGGATGGAAGCTATCGATGGCCCATCGGAGTTTTTCTTCTGTGACCACGTTGTTTGCGTGTCTCCATTCCTGTTCGGTCGCCACTGTTGGTGTATCGTGCCACGTTATTACCGGGGTGAGGACGCAGCCTGGGAAATGTATTTCGAGTAGGACGCGTCTTGTCTCCTCCTCCGATGTGGTGTATGTGTCATCCGGTTTACGGAGAGTACCTGGTGCAACTGTTGGTTGCTGAGCCAGTAGTTTCCTTACCCGGTTTGCTTGTTGGCAGGATTCAATGCTCCCACAGAATTTCCTCCATCCCATGGTGCGTCTGAATCTGAGGCATTTCCTGTAGTCTGATTTGGCCGCTTTATAAGCGTCCCAATCAGCGTCCGCGCTTGTGTTCATTGCCCTATTTAGAGCCTTTCTTACCTTCTTGCGCTTGCGTTCAAGCTCAGCGCCCCACCAGGGTTGTTTCCCCGGGGTTGAAGGCGGAGTGGTTTCCGGGTAAGCTGCATGGTAGCTGTCTAGCATCGACTGCGTCAGTGTGCATACCTGCTCGTCGATCTGTTCAGTGTCACCCAGTACCATCGGCGTAGCAGTAAGGGTAAGTTTATCTCTAAGTAATAGGACATACTTTGATTTGTCCGTGTTGTGTGGTTTCCTGCGGGGCTCTGTGGGCTGTATATCGACTTTCATGGAGAAGCTGATCCATCTGTGGTCTGAGCATGATGCCTCCTTTGAGACGTGCCATCCCTTGATGCGTTCAGCCGCTCCTTCTGTTGCGAGAGTTAAGTCGATAATTGTCTGACTACGTTTTGTGACGAAGGTGGGCTCCGTACCTGTGTTTAATAGGGTAAGATTAGTGGTGAATAAGTATTCAACCAGTGACTTACCTCTGTTATTGTTGCAGTCCATGCCCCACATTTGGTGGTGGGCATTGGAGTCCGTCCCTATTAGTAACCCATATCTGAGAATGGATTCTACGTATGCAAAATAGGCTGTACGTGCAATGTTTTGGTTTGTTACTTTTGCCAATTTATAAAGTGCATATGAAACACCGTTTAAATTGTTACAATTTTTTTCTACTTGTTCTATCCAATTAAATTTTGAATTTATTATAATTCCCAGAAATGTCACACAATTTGTATTCGATAAAATATGTCCATCATAATTAATAATTATATTATTATTATTAAAATTATTGAAATTAATTATATGTGTCTTTGATAAATTAATTTTAAGACTATTTTTATTCAACCAATTAATAACTAAAGTCAGAGTATTGTAAATGTCATTTTCATGTTGTTTGATTGTCATATTTTTATTTGCAGTCACTATTATCGATAAATCATCTGTAAACAGTATTGTTTTATGTTCTATAACATCAGGTAAATCGTTTATGTACACCAGGAAAAGTAGAGGTCCCAATACACTTCCCTGGGGAACTCCGAATTCATTTTTTTTGTATGCTGATATGTTTCTATATAGTTATTTGAGTTCAATTGAGAGATATCCACACTTTGAATCCTATCTTCTAGGTAAGTTTTAGCCAGTTATGTGCTGGTCCTCTTATACCATACTGTTCCAATTTTCCAAAATCAGTTTATGTGAGACTAAATCAAACGCTTTTGATATATCGAGGAACATAACTGTTGTATATACTTTGTCATTGACTTTTTATAGAATGCCATTAACTAAGAAAAACATAGCGTCCCTAAGTAGATTAATTTTTTTGAAATCCAAACTGATTTCGGTCTAATATTTCATACTTGCCTAAGAAAGATGTTAATTTATCATACATGGCTTCTTCAAATAATTTAGAGAATATTGACAAGATAGTAACCTGCCTATATATTTTTATGTCAGTCTTTTCTCCATTTTTGTATAGTGGTTTAACTACTGAATATTTTAGCTTATTTGGAAACGTGCCAGTGTGTAGTGACAGATTTACAAGAAAAGTAATTATAGGCGTCCATTGAATACTAAAAGATTTTATAATTCTGGTACAAACTGAATCATAACCTTCAGATTTGGTGTTTGCCAGAGACATAATAAGCTTGTGTATGTACAACTCATCTACAGAAGACAAAAAAGTCCACGTATCGCTTATCCATCTCCTCTTCTCGAGTGACAGAATTTTAAATCTACGGAGTCGTGTTTCATAGTCCGGGAGTTTATGCCTTAAGCCGAGCTTTGAAGAGCGGGGATAGGTAAAACTAGATAAAAAAAATGCTCATAAAATAAAAAACTACTAAGCCGACCTGTATCAAATTTTTATGGGACCAATTCGAAACTATTCCGCTTCAAAAAAAATAGTCGCGTAAATCGGTTCAGAAATCTCGGCGAAATCGGTGTATTTTTTTTTATTTATGATACAAAAAATATATATATATACCGGCCGAATTAAGAACCTCCTCCTTTTTTTAAAAGTCGGTTAAAAACTGGATATAAAGTCATTTTCTGGTTCACCCTGGTTCCCAAAGGAGGAGCCCTAGGTACGCTTAATGGTCTAAACTCTAACCAAATATGACAGAATATCAGTTTTTCCACAGAGCGACTGCCGAATGACCTCCACGACCCAAAGAGATAGCGATATTCCATGGTTTAGACCAGTATCAGTTTCTATCACCAGCCCTGAACAGTCCACTGCTAAACTAGGCCTATCCTTTGAAAGGAGGAATTGGCCTACTATACTTCGCTGGCCAAACGGGTTGTAACAGGGTTTGTATCAAGTTTTCCTTCTCATACTGTGCTGTTCTCTCCATAATATGCTCCCTCTGTCGGCTCTTACGACACCCATGGGATGATATGTGGTAATGACATTTCGTATTCTTAATCCGTCGCCACACGGACAGTATCAGTTTATTTTAAGATAATGACTCCCCGTAACGACTGTCACAGATTTTCATGACAGACGGGATCGACGGATTAACGTTCTCTCCGAGGCACGGGGCAAGCGATAGCGATATGCAAAAACGCACGTGACTTAAAAAAGTCAGAGGTGTGCGCCGTGGGTTCGAACCCGATACCCTCTGCATGGTAGTCCATTGGTATCTCCACTTAGCTATCGCTGCCTCGATAATAAGGCCCAAACGTAAACCTACATAATATCGGATGGAGGCGCTTTGTGGCAAAACGGTCGGACGTACTACGGATAGCTACTAGTATATTTTTATTGTTGATGCGTTTCAAAGGAAACAAAAAAAAACGTCTGATTTGATCTAACTTTATTTAACAATAATGGCTTCGCATGATATTAAAATATTTTCTAATATACTTGACTAACAAGTCATCATCATCATCAGCCATTAACAGTCCACTGCTGGACTAGGCCTCTTCTTTGAAAGGAGGAATTGGCCTACTATACCACGCTGGTCAAACGGGTTGGTATAGGGTTTGTATCAAGTTTTCCTTCTCTTGCAGTGTTGTTCTCTGCATAATATGCTCCCTCTGTCGGCTCTTACGACTCCCATGGGATTATATGGGGTGGTGACATTTCGTATTCTTAATCCGTCACCACACGGACACACGGACTAACAAGTAGTGAAATGTAATTAAAATACTCAAATCTTTTTTATCTTATGCGACCTTGGCATTAAAGCGTATACGAATAGTAAGTATTTAAAAATTATCATATTTATTTAACATCTTGTTAGTTATTTTAATATTGACACAAGAGAAGGTTGGTTTTCTCGATAGTAATAGATTAAATAGCAATGATAAATAGGGGTTTAAATTATGTTTGAAAATTTCTTCATTTGAAGTAACACTATGAAATTGTGGACCAAGATAATAATACTATATTTTTATCAATTTAAACAATGCAAGATTAAATTAATGAATATAGTATAAATAATAATATTATCAACAAATTTGAAAAAAAGTAAAAATCAAGTCATTTGATGCTGTTTTTTCAACAGGCCTCGAACTAAGTGCAAAACAAAAATGGATTTAGATGAAATCAAGGAACCAAAAGGTGGATTAATAAAATACGGACCCGAAGTATTGCAATATATTAGGAAACTTTACAACATAGATAATGAGAATAATAGAGAAGAAGCGATCAAAATTATCTATGAGTGGATACAAAATCAAAATCATTTTGTAAAAAAGGATTTCAGTAAGTGTAATTTTAAATTATTTTACATAAACCTTTTCACTCTCCACCTGGACCGATCCTGAGCCACCCGCATCCATCCGCTGCCCGCGATCCCAACAGGATCGTCAGTCCACCTTGGAGCCAGGGCTACGGTACATCGGTCCAGATGGAGAGCTTTGGGGGAGGCCTTGTACAGCAGTGGACGTCTTCCGGCTGATGTGATGATCATTTCACTTTATTGTGCAATCTACAATTAAATTAAATGCTCGGTTCTCCACGTCAAAATAACAGTCTCAAAGTTTTAGAAACATCAAAACTAGTTCATCTTTATATAATTAGTTATTTATTTAGTAACCTCAACAATGACAGTATTGTAACAACGCTAAATATTAGTAAGCGATATGTTCCTCATGCACTTAAGCAACGAATGTAATATGTCATTCTTTTAATTTTCTGCGACAGTCAACAAGCATTTATGTAGATCTGCAAAAATGACAGTTATTCCACCTTAGCTTTGATACCACTGAGTTGATATCTAGGTGTGTCTTACGCGTGGGAGGTTCATTATGTAAAAGACTTCAAGCAACGCTGGTTTATTTATATCCCAAGGTCAATATCTGTAACTAGTATTCTTACGACATTTATTGTCGTAGTCGTATAATTATGTTATATATTTCTACTCAACTCCGCAAAAAATTAATTCTCATATGTCTTCCTGATAGCGTAAGCATTGAGTATAGCTAAATTTAGATATGTAAAGCTACATGCTTTTTAAGTAAACTTGAGATTTGAAACTTAAAAGAGTCGGTATAAAACAGTCTTATCTTCTAAATTTCGCCGAAAAGCACAAAACACACAAATATTTTTTTTTATTGGACCAAAACATAAATGGCGAAGGTTGGGTATGTAACACACTTCTGCCTACCCCTTCGGGGGTAAAAGGCGTGAAGTTATGTTATGTTGTGTTATTCATCATATCAGTCGAAAGACGTTCACTGCTGGATATATAATAGGCCTACCTCAAGGCTTGCAACCCATATCCATTTGCTGTCCGCAATCCCAATAAGATCGTCGCTCTACCTTGCGGGACCTCTGCTACGACTAGGTCTACTCTACTTTTAAATGAACAGAAAGCATTTAATGTATTTTCAGGCAGAGCTTTCATTGAACAATCGATACTTACATGTAAAGGATCATTAGAAAGAACAAAGAAACAAATAGACCAAATCTGTACCATGAGAACATTGATGCCGAAATATTTTTCCAACACTGGTTTACGAGGAAGTGACATAAACATATTTTTCAAAAGAATGTAAGTTTTCATCGCACATACATAATTATATCGGACATATACCATTCGTTTACAGTCTATAGCAGTCCACTTAAGCGTCACCTAATTTGTTTCCATCGATATACAGGGTTATTTGTTACAGTTGAACATTGACCCCGACAAAATGTATGGAACAGCTGATATTTTTTTCGCGATTTCGCAAAAGTTCCCAAACAAAAGTTGTTCATAATGATGAATATAACCACCCCCTAAAAGGTTAATAGTGTTTAACAAATAACCCTGTATATGTACTAATGTTTGTTTCACAGAAGCAATGTAAGTCGATAGGATGATTTAGTATACTATTTCACACTGGCCAGACGTCCCTTTACAAAGATACTATTTGTTTTGTGTGTATTCTCGTTTGCCTCTTAGTACGTCCAGTTCAAAAACATTTTATTATTATATGCCTTCTCCCCGCGGCTCCGATCCATAGGTATCGGATATCGTAATAAAAGGTAGTCTATGAATTATTCTGATGAATAAGATAGTCCAGTGGTGAACGTAACGGATTGCTGAGACGGTGGTCTCAGCTTCGATCCCCAGGTATCCCTCTGACTTTTCAAAGTTATGTGTGTATTGAAAATATTAATTATCGGTCGCTTAATAATGGAAAACATCGCTGGTTACGAATGGTATATCGGGCAAGTCAGTAAAAGCGATTAATTAAAATAAAATCGTATGAATACAAAAAGTAACGATGCCAATAAAGTATTATTAATGTTTGAAAGAACAATGGCAGAATTTGGTCTAGGTTTGTTGTGGCGACCTTAAACTTCATATGAACAAAACAAATGGTTTTTTTTTCTATGATTTTTAATATTTTCACTTTGTCTCGTTAAAGCTGGAGTATTTTATGACGATAAAAAGCATTCCAATTGATTATGAATACTTTATTATTTGATTGTTGCCATAGACAATGGTGTGACAGGAATAGACGTGAGTGCTATATCCGTATCGATTATTAAATAAGTAATCGATACGATCGACCGATTTATAGAGTTGGTTTGGTTTAAAATGCAGTTATTTAATCAACATTATATCAATAAGCTGATATTTTTGAAGCAAAACAACGCTTAAATCAAATAAAAACGTCACAGCATCGTTTTAATGTTGTATCGATTTCACATAAAATCGATTTAAAATGTGCAGCTCTGCTTTTGTATTTGGCTGTGACAGTAAGATGCTACAAAATACTTCCGCGTTTTGATGTAAATCTGACATATGTCATTTGATAATTCAAACGTACCTGCCTACATTGTTTAACTTTCATACTATAACTTTCCTTTTACCTACATTGTTCATTCTTAACTAAAAATTCAAATACCGATATCTTCTGTTTCCACCTTTCCTGAGTGAAAATAGAATCATTTATAGACGCTGTTACTTACGCCAAATTTTTTGATATATTTTTTATTACTGTACGCTTAAATTTGATTTCAGACATTTTGATGTATGGAGATCTGCCATTGTCCTTTGATTAATAATACCAATTAAATTTGATTAATTAAATCGTACCAAGGTTTTATTTTACAATTATATTTAACTAGAGGATGCTGCTACGCTCGCACATCGTTATATTCACCATTACTGCCCGAATTCGTAGAAATTACGCGAAATCTGTTCTTAGTGCACCCAAACATAAATGCTACATTTCAGTTTCTTGTGCCCAATAGTTACGGCTGTAGCTTGCCTGCTAGTCAGTCAGTTTCTCAAGAATTATATATATATATATATATATACACCGCTATTTTTTAATTAATACAAAAACTTTAAGGACAGATTAGCGAAGATATTATTATCATATATGTGACGTAAGAATTTCATAATATCAATAAAGAGCAAAGTTATTATCATTTGTTTATTGTAGAAAATCTCACTACAATCATAGTCATATTTTACAATCCATTCACTAATTCATTGATAATATTCCATCCTGCTCATTCGCATTCTCTCTGTCGCACTTATGATGTAGGTAGCCATAGAAAATAAAATGAAGAAAAATAATAAATGTAGGTAGTTATTTTTTAATTTTGTTAATTCTACCCTCTCTTTCATACTTCATTCGGGCTTAGGACCGGTAAAATGTATCGTTTAACAAGTAATTAAATACGGAGGTATGTAATTAGAAAGCAAACAAATATCAAAATAAAAGAAGGTGTTCTGAACTAAAAGAAAAGAGTAATTTTGGCGTATTTATGAAGTTAGAATCATCTGCTATTTACAAATAATATTTTATCTTTATCATGTCAGCCTAGAGACGTCCACTGCTGGACATAGGCCTTCCTCAAGGTGTGCTTAGAACACAGACCGATTTTGAGCCGCCCGCATCAAATTATTATTTACTTAAGTACGTATTATTTACTAAACTTACAAGTATTTCCAATGTCCTTCGAAATGTCCACCACCGTTGTCAATAGCATCCAATATGCACTGTTTTAATTGTTTGACACTGACCGGATCACTTTTGTACACTCACAATAAGATGTCCATGGATACACAGCTGCACTCGCGATTTTTCCACTCAAAAAGTACGCACGAAGCAAAGCTACATACTCCCGTGATATGAACTGATATGATAGGCCACCGCGTCGGGCAAACGTAGACAAACAATTAACTTTTGCAACGAATTTAGATACACTCACTTTTGCTAGCAATTTAGTACTGTTTCTCGCATCGTCGGGGCGTGGCGCAGGCGCAGAGGGGAGGGGGGAGGGGAATTTATCAATGGTTCATTTTACTATGATACTCGTAGTACTCGGGTCGGTCATAGTATTAGTATTGCATTTACCAATTATCACGTATTTTTGTGGACAGTTTTGAGACAGTTTTGGGACTTAGTGTTTTTATTTTTTAACTACATAAATATGATCAGTTAAAGATACTTAGTGCTGTGTTAAATTTTTTGTACTAATTAAAAAATAGCGGTGTATATATATATATATATATATACAGTTTCATTACGTATTAGCATTATTTTGATAATGCGAATAAAAATAACACTGCTATTTTCAGGGATTGTGCCATTTTGCCTAAGCTGACAGATGACTATTACAGAGTAATCATGTTAAAAATGAAACCAAATGAAGTACCAAAAAGTTCAGAAGAATGGTTTGCGTACTTGAAATTACAAACTATGGTAAGAAGTATTCTATGTTATTTCAACCACTATTGTTTTAAAACCTCTTGTATTGATAGACTAGTAAAGAGACCGACGGACTGCTACACAGAGAATCTCTGATTTAAATCTACTGCGCACCAATGACTTTTTGAAGTAATAATAATAATGCGTTTATTTCCAAAATAATTACAAACGTTATACAGATGTTCCACTGGTCCCAAACTAGGCTAGGCCTGTATCTTGGGTACCATGACAATATCACTATAGTTAAAAAAATAATAATAATGCACAATATTCAGTAATCTATGACACATAGAACTACTGGACAGTTGAACTCCCTGCTCTTTTTGATAACTTAGCGGATGTTAAGAAGCTGTTCCCTTGTCCCTTTGCCCTTCACGAAGCCGGCCTGTTTTTCCGGTATCTGGCTTCGGAGAAAGTGATTAAGGCGCTTATTAATGATGTGCAGGAGGATTTTACTCACATGGGAAATCAATGCGATGGTTCTATTGTTGCCAGAAGTCTTAGTAGAACCTTTTTTGTGTAAGGGATTGAACACTGATTCTGTCCAATCTGTTGGCCATTTTCCCGTTTTCCACACATCATTACATATTTCCACCATTAGACATAATTTTCCTGCCTCTCCCATGTCCCTCAACAGTTCGGCAGGGATACCCTCTTTACTTGGTGCCTTTCCATATTTGAGGGCTGTAATAGCGCTTTCTACCACCGAACGAAGAATCTCTGGTTCGTCTGGTGTTAACTTTGTTCCCCGAGTTATTTGGTTTCCTGTATCGTATAATGCTACCCAAAACCGCTTCCAGCATTCTAGAACCTGTGACGTGTCAGGCATGAGTTTTCCAGTTTCATCCTCAATGGCGCACGTTTTGGAGCTTCACACCCTAGACAGCTCTCTAGCTTTGCGGAACAGGTCTCTGGTTTTGCTTCGTATGATATTATTTCTTCGTATATTGTTCAAGCTCAATGCACATGTTGTTAAGGTATGCATTGTTATCCTGGCGGCACCTTTCGTGGACTTCGCGACTGAGCTCCGCGTATCGTTCCCGGTCAGCAGCTGAACTTGTGCCTTTCTCTTTCAGCTCTCGTCGCTCCAGGATAACGTGGCTTGTCGCAGGTGTTATGTAGTCCTTTACGTCCTGTCTCTTGACAATATGTCGATTGGCAAACTGAGTAATCACTTGTTTTAAGAGACTCCATCGATTGTGTGCTGATCCTTCGCATGAGATGTTCGTAATGCGTTGGCTGAAGTCCTCTCTGTAACCAGCCAAATCCACGTTACGTGGGCTTGATTTCGTTTTGGGTCTTATGATTTTCTTAAGACGAATCCATATGGTTGCAACCAGAGGTTGATGATCTGAGGCAGAGTCAGCAACAGGGAGCGTAGTAGCATTCATTATAAAAGACCTCCATCGCGTTCCTATCAAAACGTAATCTATCTGGTTTCGGTATCTATCGCCAGGAGAGGTCCATGTATATAGTCGCGTAATATGATGGCGGAAACAGGTATTGGAAAGGCAAAAGCTTTCGTCGATGCGGAATTGTAGCAAACGTTCCCCTCGTTCGTTGCGTTCACCGATACCATATTTTGCAACTACTCGACGTAGGTGTTTGTCGCCTATAGTGTCGCCTACTTTTGCATTAAAGTCCCCTATAATGACCGTAATTTCTCTTCTCAGAATTTCTCTAAGAGTTTTCACCAGCGTGCCATAAAATGTTTCAGCCTCTTCCTCGCTAGACTGGGCCGTTGGTGCATAAACCTGTACGACATTCAAAGAGCACGGTCTGGTGTTAAGTCGTATAGTAATTATACGGTCATTGACTGGTTTACATCCCAAGACGCTTGCCTCGATCTTTGGTGGCACCACACAAGCCTTTAATACTGATAAAACACTTTATTTCCAGATTTCGAGTAAAAGTAACCTTCACCTCTCCAGTGTGTCTCGCTTAGTCCCAAAAGCTGTATGTCCTTCCTTTGCATTTCGTCTTCCACGATTTTCGGATGTCGGGAATTACAGGTGCCTGTTTCAACAGTAACTGAATTTCCATGCGTAGCCTGATGAGTCACTGAGTCGGCGGGTAGCAGATTTTACACCACCCATCCCGGAGGTGAGGCGCCGGGCGTCAGCCGGATCGCATGACGCATACTCGCATCCATTGTGTGACTATCCATGATGACTGTCTTGGGAAATAGTAGCAGTGGTTTCCCGGTGTCTTTTGCCCCAAGCATTTCTGAGGTTATTTGGACCTCAAGGCCATTGCTGCCTCTTCCGATCAGTTGCCCAATCGGGTGTATGGTTATACTGCCATTGTTCGGTCGTCAGAGCATCGTCTGGTTTTAGCAGGGAGCGCCACGGTGGTTTTTAGCCATCGCCGCCATACCGGCGCGTGCAGGTGAGGTTGACAATTGGATCGGTTAAGCTGTTAGTTCCGTCCTCCCCTTGCTCCCCTTGCTTGCTGCCCGCGCCTTCGGTCACGTAAATTAGGAGTAACACAAATCTCCTGTCGTTTTAACTGTTAATACCAATAAGAAATATAACTCCATGAAGTATTTACACATACAAACTACAAGTACTCCACATGTTACCCGGCGATAGTGACTTTTCAGAAGAGTGGCCAAATACGGCGACTGCGATTTGTCTATCAGAACTTTTAGAATTTAACGAAATAGTCGACAATCCTAATGTAGCGGATAAATGTTGTCGACACGAAATCTTCATTTTTTATAATAATATATTTATTTATTCAGACAGAGTCCATGATGTTAGTAACAATTTGCTTAACCTATGTTAGTAATTATATTTAGCTAAGTAGCTTTTAATATATTGAAGAGGTTCACCAGAGTCCCGGTCAAGTGACCAAGACTCGAATGAACCTCCTCAATATGTCCGAGTCATACTTCTCCGAAATTACCTTTAGGATGCTATTAGAGCTACTCCTCACTCTGGTTAGTAACGAGGCTACCCGTTTGCGAACGATAGCGTGGAAGCCATCGACTCTCGCTTCTGCAAACATTTGAGAGGCACTACAGAAGCGTGGCAGCCCCAACAGCATCCTAAATCCGTTATTATATTGGACGCGGAAGGCATTGAGAGACCTCTGAGTATAGTTGACCCACAGAGCACTCGTGTAGAAGGTTTGACAGTATGCTTTGAAAAGCGTAATTTTGACTTCCTTACTACAGCGAGCGAATCTGCGAGCCAACATGTTACTCCTAATCGCCAATGCCCTCCGCTCCCTTTCAATATCATCATGGTCATCAAGACCGTTAGTAACATAATGCCCAAGATACTTGAACTGGTGAACCCGGTTCAGCTCAACACCGTTTAATTTTATTGAGGGCACCCTTGATGGACATTTACCTGCGGCCTTGAAAACCAAATATACACTTTTGACATTGTTATATATTAGGCCGTGATTATTTTATGTTTTAGTATTCAGATTAGGTTTCGATCGAGTCTACCGGACCCCTTGACGAAATTATAAATATAGATAATAGATGGACCAGGAACGCCTGATGGTAAGCGGGTACCACCACCCATGGACACAATCATCACGCCAAGAGTCATAAGTACGTTGCTGGCTTTTGGGATGGGCAGAGAGAATAGGGGGAGCAGTGAGATTAAGGAGACGAAAAAGAGAATGAGGCCTTCGGCGCTCTCACTTACCAAACGAAACGCAGCAGTATAGATACTGTTAGGTTCTTTACGTCGATTTTCTAATGGCGCTGATACACCTGAGCATTCACTCGTAACAGAACAGCAAGCATTCCGAGCCGTTTTCTGTTTTGTCGGTAAACTTTCACAGTAATTCTAGCGAACACTCTAAATTCAAATAGTCTATAGAATATAGCAAAAATATAGAAATCGCACTACAACAGCAGTTTTATCCAATACTAGAGGACGCCAGCAGCAGCGCCTGCATTTTTTTTAAATTTGCCCGTTTTGGCCGATCCCGTGGGAATTTCGGGAAATCCCTTCTTAGTGCACCCCTACGGTCCCCAAGGAACATACATGCCAAATTTCAGCTTCCTACGCCCAATAGTTTCGGCTGAAGCGTGTCTGTCAGTCAGTCAGTAACGCCAGGATTTTATATATTTAGATTTTTACTTCAGTTTCACTTATGAATTATTTCTAGAGTAAGAGTAAGATTAATAAACAAATGACGTTTCTAAATAATAAAATGCAGATTTTAATTTGAACAGTGCCGTAGTGGCCAGTCTATCGGTATTCTACCGGATACATTTTGGACAGTGCGTAAACGAACTACACAATCTCATTCCTCCTTCCTCTTTCTTCCATCGGACGACCAGACTAACCAGTCAGCGTCATCGTTACATGGTGGATATCCTGCTTATACGCATGAAGCGCTTTGCTTCTTCCTTTCTTATGCGTACCGCCAAGGTGTGGAACTCTTTACCCGAGTCTGTGTTTCCTGATGAGTACAACCTGGGTGTTTTCAAGTCGCGAGTGAATAGGTACCTTCTGGGTATGCGTGCTCCATCTGAGACCATATCATCGCTTAACATCAGGTGAGATCATGGTCAAACGCTAGCCGATCAGTAATAATAAAAAAAGATCAGTTTTAACAAATCGCAGAAGTGTCTGTTACTACGTTCAAAGGGTCAGGGTCAAAATGGGCGTAAAACCAACAGCTTTAAAATATATTTTATGTGAAAGCTAATGACCATTACTTAATTTTATACTATGACGGCAATCACCCAAACAACCGGTGAGCAGAGATATTCAGTGATGTTCAAACGTACTTTTTATAGAATGCAAAACAATCGCTAATACAACGGAGATAACACGACACGATGTTGTGCAGAGCTAGGCCAATGAAACCAATCTATTGGTTGGTAGCCTAACGGAATTACTACATTCCATCCCTTTCTAACTTCTCTATTACTAGGCGCCCGGCCAAAAAACAAGCGTGCGGGCAGGCCGGGCAATGGGCGTCAGTCGTTATTCATATTTAATTGAATTATATAGAGAGGAGTCATAAGATGATTTAAGGCGAGGACATATGTGAATTGGGCGTCATTAGCGGTAAATTAAAACTGCTTTTCTCCGTAATTGTTATAGAAAAAAAATCCAAAAAAAAAAATGTCTTAATCTACATCATATAAAGCATTTTCTCTTCGGTACCAAATCGTACAAAAGTATTTTAAATATCTGAATAAAATATGCAAAGTAACCTCTGTTTTTGTAGTTATTACCTTTTTCTCCAAATCTATCAATCATAAGATTGTTTAAATTGAATCAGCCTCTTATATATTAGACCACCATGGGAACCTTCAGCTTATTTTTGTAAATAACTTTACTTATTATTTTCTAAGGATTTTTTACGTCACCGATACTCGCAAATCGCGCGTGGACAACTAACCAGTAGTACGAGCAAGGTCAACGGCATATATCCACCTCTTAAACAGATGTAATATTCTGCAAACTAATGTGTGGTTTCTTCGAATTAAAAGTCAACAGTCGCGGCATGTCAGATCGCGCACGTATAATACTTACATTTTGATCGATAGGGACCAAATCGGTAGAAATGCGATAGTTGAGCATTACTGTACTTGCTTAACAGGCAGAAGAACAGTAGGAAGTTGTGCCCACATAGTTTCAGTTTTGTGGTTTTTAGGGTTAGCACGGCACGAGCCTTTCATTGCACCCGCAGAACATTTATTAGATGTTATAGTTGATGATAACCATTGACATTTAAATAAAAGGTATCAATATATACTTAGTAGTTTTTACAAATATGTGTGTTTTATTTAACCAATCTTTGGGTTTTTTTCGCAGTAATACCCGGTCGATATTGGGGTTAAAAAGTATATAGGGGGTATTTAGAAGTACAATAAACTAAATTACAACACATTTTATTTCTGTTGGTTTTACGCCCAGTTCTCATACAAAAATGCCCATGATCCTTTATTTATAGACTAGAGGACGCTAGCAGCTACGCCTGCAATTTTTTTAAATTACCCGCTTTGGCCGATCCCGTGGGTATTTCGGCAAATCCCTTCTTACTGCACCCCTACGGTCTCCAAGGAACATACATGCCAAATTTCAGCTTCCTGCGCCCAATAGTTTCGGCTGTAGCGTGTCTGTCAGTCAGTCAGTAACGCAAGGATATTATATATTAAGAAGATATCGAGAGTTTATCAACATTCTATTCAAATTAATTCTGGTAAACTAAATCTAAGGATCTATTGTAAACATTATTTAATTTTATTGGTATTTATTCTGTGTAAGCCAATCACTATTCAAGTTAAAATCAGTGACAAATTACGAAGATTCTTCTCTAGATTAAAATCATAAGTCAAAGTGAACTAAATATATTGGGTTTAACCGCGCTTGTAGCGCGAATTCTTTGTATTATCTATATTCTAAGGCTCGCCCGAATGTTCGTGAGAGTGCTCGCTAAAACACACTCCTTTGTTTTGTAACATTCGCGAGAATGCTCATTACAGGTGAATGCTCAAGTGTATCAGCGCCATAAGAGAGTGTTATACTTACCTGGTTGAGCCAGCCCATTCATCCTGAAATCAACAAGACTCTACTGCTTACAAAATTTTAATGTTTGACTCTGTTTACAGATAGGAGAATATCTAAGAGAGAATGATTGTTTTAATGGTCTCGTAGCCATCTTTGATTATTATGACACTAGTGTTGCTGGAGTCTTCAGCAAAGTAAATTTACAAGAATTAAAAGAGGGTGTATCTATTTTAACTGTAAGTATTTTTATATTTATGTTGTTTCAGCCCATATTTTATCAAATTAATCCTGAATACGATAAATTCAAGAGCAAAAGACTTTAATAGTTAAGTGACATTAAGTGTTCTAAACGACTAACATACTTCATAATATCTTAAATGTGAATATTACCGTTTATTTGTTTAACTAAACCTTATCACATATAAAGCAGTTTTTATTATAGTTAATGCGCTACTTAGCATATTTATGCTAATAAGTTGTCGCCCAGTGATCGAAACTTGTCCATAATTTATGTTTGTATATTATACGGGTTTTATTATTATACATCCTACAATCACAGACTTCGCCACATAATCTATTATAAAATCCTCATGTCACAGTGTTAGTTAAAATACTCCTCCGGAATATGTATTTGGTAGGTCTGAGAAAAGGTTGTAATCTATTTTCAAACTCCCAAACCATAAGGGTGGCCAGGCCAAAAATGTTTTTATGTTTAATGATGTGGCAATATTAAATACATCATGCTCCTAGCGTTATCCCAGTTTCAAGTTGAAGTCCGCTTACTAGTCTAACCAGATTTGGCTGAATATTAGCATTTCCACGGAGCGGCTGCCTATCTGACCTCCGCAACTGGAAGGGAAAGCGATATTCCATGGTTTAGACTAGTGTCAGTTTAGTTAGAAGGTACTGACGCCCTTTAACGCCTGTCAAAGATCTTCATGACAACAAGGACCGACGGCTTAACGTGCTCTCCTAGGCAGGGGACAAGCGATAATTGACACCCATGAGCAACATAAAATAAATACATTACCTTAATTTTCACCTTTTTATCACCAACTCCTATTATTTATAGCCATATTAATAATTTAATCTTATAGCTAGATCAATAATCACCACTAGGCTCATACCGGTGTCAAAAAAAATTTTGATTGTTTTTTTTTTAAATCCAAAATCGTTTCACAGTGTTAGTCGCAATACTCCTCCAAAACGGCTAGAGCGATTTGTATAAAATTTTATATGTATACTCGGTTCATAAATACAAACAACCCTTAATTTTGACCCTTTTATTACTTTTATCACCAAAATCTTTTTTAATAGCCATTTGGTAATTTTATCATGTCAATAGATCAGTTCTCTGCCTCTGTCACTCACATATCACACCTCACACACTTACAATACATTTTATATTTTTTTATAGACTCACGCCTGTATCTCCGAAGGGGTAGGCAGAGGTGTAATATTACACCCACATTTTGCCATGAATTTTTAGGTCCCACGTAAAAGGGGGCGAGCCTATTGCCGTACCGGGCACATTACCAGACTTCGTGCTGCTACTGAGAATTTCCTAACGGACAAATCCAATAACACTGCCCAACATTAGTTACTTTTTTCTACCCTAGAATTAATTTATATGGCAAAATAACTATGGCTGGCCATTATAAGATTAAACACTGATGTCCTTGGTAACTTGGTTCAGAATTGTCTGGAATAGGGTTTAGAAAAAAAAAGGAAAAGAGAAAGAACTATAAAAAGGCGGTACGGAGTTCGCCAGGTCAGCTAGTAAAATCATTAAAATAGGCAACTTTTTATATGGAATCATTGTAATTTTTTTTATACAAATAAGAATATAAATTATTCTGCGTGTGCGTGGACGGTTTTTTGCGACCTTTACCAATAAAAAGTATGATTTATGAGGAATGATTAGGTGTTTAAGTCACGCAGATTCTACTAGAACTATGAAATAAATGTTAAAATATTGACTTTTACTTTATAAACATATTCAAGTGTGGGAAAAACTGAAAAAAAAACAATACCAATGATTTTACATCACAAAACTTATCGATAAAAATTTTGCCTTTTTTGGCGTGTATTTGTCAGAGGACGCTATTTTATTTTTGTAAAGTTTTGTCAAGAGTGTTAGTATGCGTGGTATGCGTAAGATTTATTTTCATTCGTAAGAGTGAAAATATCTTTACAAATATAATATTATAAAACTGAAGTGTTTGTTTGTTAGCTTGGCTGAAAGCGCTTACTTTTTTTCTTTCTTATTAAGCTACGATACCAAAAAATACCGAGTTGGATGCACGTTTTATACGTCTTAGGTGTCAAATGACTAGAAACAGCTTATCGTCGGCTAAATGACCTAACTTGCTAACTCCGCTTCTTGCCGTATACGACATTTTGGTACAAAAAGAAAGAGAAAAAAATATTCTATAGAAATAAAATATGCTATTTGAGCAAAACCAACTCAAATAACAGAATTCGCGCCGCAATAATACATGCTAACTCCACAAGTTACAATACTCCCGCGCAAACTGGTCAACTCCCGGCATTCGACGCCATTTTGATGGCGTGTCAGCTGCTCAGACGGTGTTCTCGAAAGTTTTAATCTAAAATACGTCAATTTTTTAGTTTTACGGGTAAAGTTAGTGTTAAATGTGAAATGTAAGTATTAATGTTCACTATTTTCATCATTTTAATAACACTTTTAGAAGTTTATGGATGGAAAACACTAATTTGATGTGAAACCACACATAGTGGGAGTTAGACGATTTTATTTCTTAGTGTGCATCTCAAGTTTGGTAGTTGGATATTTTTATTGTTGTATATTACCTACTTTCTTTGATGATGATTTGTATCTTCGTTTTGTTATTTTAAAGTATAAAGATTTAGGCAAATAACATTATTGTATTTAACCATCTATACTAATATCATAGGGAGGTAAAATTTGTAAGTTTTTATGTTTGTCGTGGGTCATCTCCAGAACGGCTAACGCGATTTCAAAAATGATTTCGCTGGCGGCTAGGCACATCATCCAAAAGTGCTATAGGATACGTTTTATGCAGGTGCCACGATAGCAAAGTAGTAGGCAGAAGCTAGTCTTCAAATAAAATGAGAAAAACACTGGATACAGAGTGTAACAGACAAAAAATAGTTTCTTAGGTGGTTAAGTGTGAGCCCGCGAAGACCTAGTTCTATACTTATTTTAAGCGCACTGTACTGTGCTTCAATGTGCTTTTATTTTGTTTACAGATGGCTTCGGATAGAGCTAAAAAGCTTCTCAGTTTGGCTCTAGTAAACCAAAGAAAGGTATCACTACAGATTAATACAGTTCCTATTCCTAACAATGCTTATAATGCACGCAATTTACCAGTTATCGAAGAAGATAGTGGATGTACTAACAAGACCAATGATATTTCCATTGTATTGGATTCGCCTTCAGAAGGTGCCTTAATTTTACCTTGGGAAGACATTGAAAATCACTCGATAGTAGAAAATAGGCAAGTTGAAATATTCGACGCTCTCAACTTTTCTGCGACAGATATTCATACAACTGTTTCATGTGATGTACCAATTGAGCAGGCTAACATAATTTACAATCTAAATATTCCGGAAACCAACGATGATACTTTCGGTTCCGATTCACCAGTGATGCCAAATAATGATCATAATTTGGTAGAAAATGCACAAATTATTGAAACTTTAGATGTCCCTGCTTTTAATGCCACAGATATTCCAACATCTGATTATGCACTCATGGAGCCAGCTAACACAATTTCTGACGTAAATATGCTTAGTGCAAATGCTGACACTTTAAATGACCATTCGCTAATACCTGATAATTCTAATATAGAGAACTGTGATATTATATCTAACGTCAGTGAAGAATTCAGTCATCCTAAATTAGTTCCTTATTCATCAAGTTCTGCAGATGAGTCCGATACTTCATTACCAAAGAAAAGTAATAAGAGAAAAAGACGATCACAAGTCAATAAAAAGGATTGGTTTGCAGAAAAAAACAAAAGATTACGTGAAAAAGGATCCCGATATTACGGAAAAATTAAAAAAGATTCAAAGTGGGTGTATGAAGCTGTAAAGGAACCAAAGTTTTTACAAGCTCGATGCAAATGTACTAACAAAAAGGGGGTTATTAAGTGTACTACTGTCACAAATGAAGAGAGAGCAAACATTTTCAACCAATTTTGGAAAACATATACATGGGGAGAAAAGAAAATATTTGTAAATAATACGGTTCAGTCAGCTCAAACAAAACACCAGAGGGACCGAAAAGAATCTGAAAAATCTCGTAGAACACAAACATTCTACTATAATTTAAAGATAGATGATAAATACGTAAGGGTGTGCAAAACTATGTACCTAAATACTATAGGCATAGGAAGAATGACAGTATTGGCTTGGAAGGAAAAAATTAAAGATAAGAATTGCATCCCCAGCGAACTTAGAATTCCCAAAGTGAGGGTTGATCCTTTTGCAGATAGACAAAAATCCATGAATGACTTTTTCGATTCTCTACCGACACTAAGTTCTCATTATTGTCGGGCTTCATCTACGAGAAATTATCTTCAACCAGAATGGGATACAAAAATGGATTTATACAAGTTTTACCAATCTCACTGGTGCAAAACACACAACGTAGAACCGCTATCCAGAACAACCTTTTTCGATGCCATGTCACTGAGAAATCTTTCTCTGTTTCGACCCAAAAAAGATGAATGTGAATTGTGTACAGGATATAAGAATGGAACGATAGAAGAAAGCGATTACCAACTGCACATATTAAAGAAAGAAGAAGCTAGAAAAGAAAAAGAAAACGACAAAAAAATAATAGATTTGTCTTTACAGTAGACTTACAAGCTGTTTTAATGGCTCCAAAATCGAATGTAAGCACACTTTACTATAAAACAAAATTGCAAGTGCATAATCTTTGTTTTTATGACAACATAAATAAGGATGGATACTGTTTTGTTTGGAATGAATCGGAAGGAGGACTCAACGCAGATGAGGTTGCTTCAATCTGGACCTCTATGATTGAAAATAAGGTGTTGTCTAGAGTGGAAAACAAGACCGATTTACGTGTAACCATCTACTCCGATGGATGCGGTTACCAGAATCGCAATGTGACTTTGTCAAATGCCCTATTGAACATAGCAGTGACGAATAAAATAACAATAGAACAAAAATATTTAGAAGTCGGACACACGCAGATGGAAGTGGATACTATGCACTACCTTATAGAAAGAAAAATGCGTCACAAAGTTATAAATGTTCCAGCAGACTACGTGCAGATATTTCAGACCGCTCGTCACAAACCATTTGACGTAATGTATTTAGAGCACAGCTTTTTCAAAGATTTCACCAGTCTTAAATGGTACAAAAGCATTCGTCCAGGCCGATCTACAGGAGACCCGAAAGTCACCGACATACGTGCCCTCATGTATTCTCCATCAGGACTTCTTTCAAATTGAGATTTGGAGACCCCTGGATACTGCTGCCTCAAAGAAAAAACACTATACAAGCACAGCAATTTGAAGAGATGACACCTTTGCATACACATAGAATAAAAATTAAAGCCAGGAAGTACCATGATCTGCGACAAATAAAAGAAGTTCTCCCGGTGGACTTTAGACAGTTTTATGATAACTTACCCCACGATTAATAATAATTTTCTGATGTCCGTAATTTTTTTTCAATGTGGTTTTGTGATTAAAATTTTATTCAGCGATTCTGTTTTGTTTTCATTCATAAGTATTACTATTAAAATCTGATAACTCCGAAAAACATGGTGTGAAAATTTATTCTTATACAATAAATCATGCTAACTCCTTTTTTTGGCCATAAAAAATAACAGCAGTATTAAAATACAATATTTTTACAAATAAAATATACAGTATTAATGTAGCTACCAATAGATTCAACGATTTCCTGTTATTGCGGGTATTTTATTTTATAAACAGTTTTTTCACTTTCTTACACAGTCGTATAGAACGGAGTTAGCAAGTTAGGTCATTTAGCCGACGTTATGTTTCTCGCCGCCCTTTGTGTTGCGAAAAGGGATAGACGGAGTCAGATGAGGGAGAAGAAATAGGGGATGGGGCACCTTCTTTATAATTATTTTTATTAATCTTGCATCAATTGAAGGCATTTTTCTAAACTTTATCTATGTATTTTTTTTATTATAGCAAGGTTTCGGCTGTAGAATAAAAGCAGTATTTATGGTAACAGCCTCAACATTAATAGAACATTTCATCAACATATTGAAGCCACTTTTCCCAGACAAAATGGGTAACAGAATGTATGCTGTTTCTTCAAGACAGTCTCTAAAGAGTTTAATAAAGGGTAATATTTTACCAAAAGATTACGGAGGTCCGGAAAAGACAATTCAAGAGTTGAATGGTAAACGCATTGCCTAGTTTGCTTTTTTTTTTATCTTTTTTCTGATAGTTGCATATGCGAAATAAGCAATCTTATACTAATATATAAAGCTGACGAGTTTGTTTGTTTGTTTGTTTGGTAGATCGCGTTAATCTCAGGAACTACTGGTCCGATTTGAAAAATAAATTCAGTGTTAGGTAGCCATCGAGGAAGGCTCTAGGCTATATATAACATCACGATATGACCCACGGGAGCGCAGCAGTGGCCTTAAATAACGCGGGTATAACCGTAGGCTCATCTAGTCTAGAATATAGGCAATTTATCAGTCAAATGATATGTAAAATGCTTTGTTAACAATGACATACTACATTTTCTACGATAAAACGAGTTACGCGTTGCGAATGTTATTCGACTAAATAATTTCAGATTCGTTCGTTTAAATAATCGTAATAATATCAGTATTTCAAACATGTTTTTGTAAACATTTTTATAAAAAAGTAAAATGCGACAAGAAACGGGTGTATTAAGATCAACAAATATAACAAAACAGTATTTTTTAACATATAATGTTATGTTAAAACGTATAATTACACAATTAAGGAGATGATATATACCTAAAACTATTAGGAAAAATATCACTCGCATCCTAATAATTTACAAAAAAACGCTGGAATATGTAACTATTCTATACTTTTGTATATTATAATGTGCTACTATATGTTATTTTGTATACAATAGATCGAGGAATTGGATGTTTGTATGTTTTTGTTGATATTTTTGTCAATACTCAAAACTGCTGTACAAATTTCAGACGATTTGGTGGAATGTTTGTCATCAACGATGATGGATGATCTTCTGAAGGAGGTGAGCCGGGGTGTCACAGATGAATCCAAGCGACGAATAGACACGTTCAACAACCAGTATATGGGAATGCCTGGCACTTTCAGGACTTTAAAACTGGACTAGGCTTGTTGACATTAAAAACGTGCATGAAGAAAAAGTTAACCTATGACGTTAAACTCGCAGAAGAAGAGAGATGTTTACCAATTTCATAATAATGCATTAAATTTATGTACAGAAAGGGCCTTGGTTTTCTTTTATGCACTCAATCATTTCTTTTAGATTCAGTTCTGAGCCCACGAAGGGGTATAATATTACTATTTTACCCATTTTTAGCCATATTTTTAATTTTCGGTCCCACGTAATAGGGAGCGAGCTTTTTGTCGTCATTGTCAAACTCCGCACTGCTACTGAAAATCGGCAAAAGTCAGTAACAGTTGCCAAATCCGGAACTCGAACCCCCTGGGCTGACGCATACGCTATCCACTGGACTAGAATAACAATTCACCAACCATGTCATTCTTGAATAATAATTTAAATCTAACGCCTACAATAAATATAGTTGCAACATTCAACACAATGTAAATAATATAGGAGACGAATTAGAAATGTAGGGAGCTATGTATGATATTGTTGACTAAGCATATAATTGGGCAGGTCATATATGCGGCAGAACTGATTGTCGCTGGAGCAATCAGGTTCTTGAGTGGCGACCGTGATTCGGTAAAGAGAAAAGCTGACGGCCGAGCTCATTGGCGTAATATATATTATATAAATTTTTTTATTACACAGGTACAGCAACAGACTATAAACTAATACATCTGTCCACATATTACGCAATACACCATACTTATGCCTATTGTCCTATTATATCTATACACAAAATTTGTTAACAGATCATCATCATTTCGTATAGCATCCTTTGTGCTGGATCCTATATATCTACTTTTAGATTTATAAGCCGGTCTTTGGCTGCTGCAGAGAGCTGGTGCAACTTGGACATACCGCCAGGGAAGCGGTGGAGTGGACAATCATGCACGACGTGGGCTAGATGTTGGTCTGGCTCTCCGTACTCGCAGGATGTCGACTCTCTGAGCTCAATCGAGCTGATCTTCACAAATGGGGTTGTGAAGATGATGGTTGAATCGTCCGTGTCCGGTTCTGATTCTGTTTAGTTTCACCCACGTTGGACGAGGAGCATCAAAACCAGGGGGTTTTGTGTTTGGGTCTGTGATCAGCTCTTTTTGGGGGTGGTCGAAGAGCTTCCAAGAGGCTCGCTACTCCGTTTTGACGTCGAAATTGGTCCCCAAACGCTCATCTGTCCAAATTGGATGTCTTGATGCCAGGCGGTGCGCTGGTAGATGATCAAGAGTTTTACGAATTGGCATGCTGGGTCCTAAGCACTTGTGCCACTCAGCTGCCACCGCGTTGCACTTACGCAGGTCCGGTGGTGGGATGTGCACTAGTACTAGGAGCCACGGTACTGGGGTGGTCGTTCTTAGCCTCCAGTTATCAGTACTCCACAAATAGATATATTCAAGTTCTTGTTGGCCAGGCAGTTGGTAAGGTGGAAACATGTTATCTCTGTTTTAGACGGATTTGGGCAAAGCCGCCATTTCGCATAGTAATCGCCCATAACCTTGAGATCATCAAAGAGTACTGTTTCACCCGCCTCAAAGCGTTTCGCCTGGAAAGCCAGAGCTAATTCATTGGCGTACGCAAATTTTTGGCATACTGTGTCCGGCATATCGTTGATATAAATATTAAATAAAAGTGGTGCTAAGACCGATCCCTGGGGAAGACCATTATTTAGGATTTTGTAGCTGCTTGCTTTGTCTCCCAGGTTTTTTCTTTTTTTTTTTTTAGTATAGGTAGGCAAACGAACAAGCGGGTCACCTGATGGTAAGTAATCACCGCCGCCCATAGGCACCTGCAATGCCCGAAGGATCACAAGTGCGTTGCTTACCTTTTAAAAAGGAATATGCTCGCTTCTTGAAGATTCCAATGTCGAACATGTTTGGAAATACCGCTGCAGGTAGCTGTACATCGCCATTTGTCATATCGTATTTAAAACTCATTTTACATATTTCGGCAAAGGTTTACAGTTTTTTGCAAATTTCTTTAAATAGGAAAAAAATGACAGGTATAGTGCAAACAGTGTAGCTGAATGAAAGTTCTAATAACCAAAATAACACCAACCTTTTAATATTTTGAAACAGGTGGTGAAATATTTTCTATAAATAATATGTATATCCTTTATGCAACATATTACCTACGAAGTAATATTTTGTATTTATCTAAAATATGGGAACATATTTTTATGACACTGGCATCCATAATGTCCAACGCAGTCTAACGTCAGTTATTTTGACATGAAGACAGTCAATTTGCTTTTTCTCGTATGAACGTTGCGTTTGTGTTTCGATGATATTGTGGCAAATAAGTAATTTACCTACTGTGATTTACATTGAGTTGAGCAATCCTTTGTAGGCTAAACACGTTTACTGCGTGACTAGTATGTTTACTACATTTTGACACAGGACTCTATTGGTAACAAAAGTACCCAACGATGTTACAAGTAAATTAGAAGTAGATACGTTATAGGAGTACTAAAAGCAGGACGCTAAACAACAAGCCAGTTGGCAAGTCAGATATATGTGTGTGCATTGATTTATATAATAAAGATACGGTCGACCGAACATTTGACGGACGCAGTAACCCTACAAAATAAATAACGACATCTATTAAAACTAGTATGAACTACTATGTACATCGGCGTGGTCTGCTCCTAGACATAACCTTGTAAGAGCGGGGTGAGGTATTTTTCGAGGTACAAAAAATATAATATATATTTTTTCATTTTGGATTCGTAATGGATTTTGACGTTGGTGTATCTTTAAATTTTAAGAATCTTTAAAAATAATTTTGTACATTATTTAATCTTATAGTAATATTATATTTTTTTTTCATTTCATCGGCTACAACGCCCGCCGCTGCAAAATTATGTCGCACTTTTACGTGGCTTCACGCCGTTTTTACCAATATGAAAGAAAATTGCTTTAAATAATAATAGAAGTTGATTAAATGACATATTTTTAAGTTACCGGTGATATGAAATGTTATCATATTTTTTATTGTGTTTTTTTTCGTAGTTCACGCAAAAATTTGGCATTTTTGTTCGTAAAATTTACGACTGCTCCCGATGACAGCTGACCCGATATAAAGGCTGGGATCTTTTAAATAAAACACCAGCAAGTACGTAATGATACTACTTTATTTTTAGGCTAAACATCGATTATGTAGTTGTACAAATGGGTATAGTCACATGACATAATTAGCTGTAAAGGTTAGTCATATAAGGTACATACACACTACATCTCCCTCCGTAAAAGGAAATAAAATAAAATATAACATTTTATTTTGAATTAATACAGTTCTTACACACTACAATTATCTCAAGGCTAAATCAATTACTTAATTGCTAGTAGGTGACAATAAGTATGATTACAATATTATTATCTGGTTACAGTTGTGTTTATAATAACATGGTATCAAATATCATATCACAGAAAATCATTACGGCGCCGCGTTACTTATTACTATGGACACAGATAATAATTATAATACTCTACTTACTAGTTTACTACTTACTGTTTGAAATAGAAATATTACTTATGATAAGTAAAATCGATTATATCAGTTTAGTTGCGTATTACTTTGTCTATTGAAAATTTCTGAGTATGATCACACTATGAACTGTCAAATCATTCACTCACGCTTGTTCTGGAAAATTCGCTTTGTCCACACGTTGATTTTTTGCTAGGCCACGCTTTTTGCCTTCTCGCGTGCTTTTGTGATAATTGAAATAAATTTAAAACCCTTGTGAATTGCCGCTAATTGATCTGCTGGCATCGGTTTATTTGTGATAGAATTGTGAACTGTTGAACCCTTGTAAAATTTGTGTCGTCATCTACTTGCAACGTGTCCAGAAGAAGGACGGCGAGCTGGACCTTCTAGTAGTAACTATAACGATTTCCTTATCATTTTGGCCAAAATTATGAGTGTAATCTTATAGGTCAACACATCACCAGGAGATCCCAGGTAAATTTGCACATGTACATATTATTTTAACCGCTGTGAAAACACAGTACATAGGTGTTTAGATCTTTGCCTTGGCTAGACCAGACTGGATGAATTGATCGCTTCCACTGCCTTCTGCAAACAACCTTTCCCAGCTTTCTAGCCAGACTCTAAACAGCAAGCTATGGGGTATACAATTTGGTGCGATTTTTATGAACAGTATCAGTTTTACCATCCTTTAATATTTCGACATTTGGTGATATGTCTCTCAAAACAGGATACGGACCTAAATATATGTTAAATAACTTATTACCAGTTTCATTACGGATCAAAATCAAATCATCTTTTTTATAATGAATAGGATTTAAAGTATTATCATATTTTACTTTACGCAATATTTTTGAATTAATTAGATTCTGACGAGCTTCTGTCGGCGATACCTGTAAGCGATATTTGAGTTCTAAGGGATAATTTTCATCATTGTACAGAGGTTCAATTTTTCTGGTCAAATTGCTAGGTAAAGTGCATTTTTTGCCAAACACAAGTTCAAACGGCGTATATTTGGTGGCCGCATGAACAGATGTAATGTAACTAAAACACCAGTTCTGGAGCCAACTGCTCCATGATTCGGGATGATTATCAGTTTGTATTCGTAAAAATGCACCTAAATTTTTGTGCGAATTTTCAAGTGCACCGATGCTCTCGTGGTGATAGGCTGTGGAATTTAATTTATTTACGGGAAGTAGTTTACATACCTCTTGCATTGACAGACATGAACTCTGCTCCCCGGTCGGTCGCTATTTCTCTGGGTATACCATACCGTAACACAAAGTTGGTTACAAAAGTTCTAGCGATTTCAGAACTACTTTTTGTAATTAATGGATAAGCCTCTACATATTTGGATAATTCACACTGGAGTGTTAGTATATAAGAATACCCATGTGTATCCTTATCTAATGGACCTACCATATCTAAATATAACTTTTCAAAGGCAGAGTGAGCTGTGCTCGAAATTGTCATTGGCTCTTTAATGTGCACCGAATATTTCTGTTTCTGGCACTTATCACACCTTTTAATAAATTGTCTTACATCGCGTTCAAGGCCAAAAAAAATTAATTTTAAATATTATTGACCATTCGTCTGATACCTGTGTGGCCACTTGTAGATAACAGATGAAAGTCATTTATGATAACCCACCTTTCATCCTTATTTTCTATTCTTTCTACATCTTTTAATATGCATAGACGAGGGCCCGTCCAGTTACTCATGTTCTTAACAGCCTGTGCTAATTTGTCAACAAATGTACCATTTATTTTATTCTTTATGAAATATATTTCATTTATATTATTTTTTCTACATAACAATTCCAGTTCTCTCGCAAAAGCGTCTAGCGTCAGTTGCGATCGAGGAATTGATTGTATATATATTACCATTTCACTCGGTACATAAAATAATAGACCACTTTCGCTTTTAAATTTACACTCCTTCTCTAACTTAGATAATTGCTTACTACTCATCAATTTTAACTCGACACACATATCTGGCGTACTATGAGTTTCCACAACGCTTGGTTGACCAGACTGCTCATCAGTAGAAACGATAGTATCCGAAGTGTCTTGCTTACCGTCTAAACTTCTTTTCTGTGCTCGCGTCATCACACTCATCACACTTTCATGCATATCGCTCAAATCCTTTGATGTTAAGATAACCTGGGACAATGCATCTGCGGCTGCATTATCCGAGCCTCTAACATATTCCACACAGAAATCATATTCCTTCAATAACATCCTAAACTTTAATAATCTACTGGAAGGCTCTCTTATATTAAATAAATAAACAAGTGGTTTGTGGTCAGTTAATATTTTAAATTTACGGCCGTAAAGGTAAGGCCTAAAGTGCTTAATGGTCTAGACAATGGCAAGTAATTCTTTTTCAATCGTTGGGTAAAGTTTTTCTTTATTTAAACTCCTGCTAGCATAAGCTACGGGTTTTCTATTCTGGTTAGCCAAAACCGCTCCTATCGCTAATCCTGACGCGCCTGTTTGAAGATTAAATATGTTTTCCTTTGCAAAATCGGGATACTCAAGAACTGGCAGTGAAATTAATTTATTCTTTCATAAATCAAATGATTTTTAGCTATTTTCTGACCACTCAAATTTTACATTTTTCTTTGACAAGTTGTTTAACGGTTGGGCAATAGCAGCAAAATTCTGGAATGGGATAATATTTAACTACATTTATTTTTTGTGGATCAGGTAAAACAACTTCAGATGTAATAACATGTCCAAAATACAACATTTCCTTCTTCAAAAAATCACATTTCAAGGGATTCAGTTTTATTTTTGTCTCGCGCAACCGTTCAAACACTTCTAATATTTTTTTTATTGCCTATTTCAATCTTTTCCATACACAATCAAATCGTCTAAATAAATTAGGCATTTATCATAATTATGTTAAACGGGCCATTGCTATATTCATCATCCTTGAAAATGAATTTGGACTAGTTTTGAGTCCCATAGGCATTCTAGTCAACTGGAACTAGCCAGAACAAAACGCAGTATATTTTCTACTATTTTCCTCAAGGTTAACATTGTAAAATCCTTGGTATAAATCAAGATGTGTGAAATGTATACACCCCGAAAGAGAATCGAGAATATCTGTTATATTCGGCAATGGGAATTTGTCATCTTTAATACAATTGTTAAGTTTTCGGTAAGCAGTAACAAGTCGCCATTTCTTATCTCCAGAGGAATCATGTTTTTAGGCACTAACAACACAGGACTGGACCATTCACTCCTACAGGGTTCTATTATTTTTTCTGACAACATCTTATCAATTTGTTTCTTAATTTCTGATTTTTGAGAGTATGGCAATCGGTAAGGCTTCACATATACAGGATCCACACGTTGTTTTAATTTTATAGTAAGATTATAAATGGGGGTGGTGGTCAAAGTGTTACCCGGTAAATAAAAAATATCAGCATATTTAGCACTTAAGTTTATACTAGATGTTTGTTCTTCTGAATTTAAATGTTTTAAATTAAGCTGCGATAACAAAGATTTCACACGGTCCGCGTTACGTAAACACGTATCGAATGAACATATATTGTAGTCACTCAATTTATGAATAATAGGTGAAATTTGGTTTAAAGTTAAGTCATTTTCAGTTGTGTTTAATATTCTAACAGGTATTTTGTCATTGACTGGTATACCTATACTACTAGCCATGAAAACGCCCTCACCCAATTCTTTCGCGCAAACTACACACTCTTCCTTCTCACTAGTTTCTATGTGAATAATTGATTCAGTTCTTGAAGGTATATCGAACGATTTTATGTCCTGCCTATTTAAATCTAGAATTATCTTAGTGTGCCGTGTGGTTGACGGCATAGAATACAAGTGTCACCACCCCCTATCTTCCCGTGGGTGTCGTAAGAGGCGACTAAGGGATAACACGATGCAAATACCATCTTTGCGTAGAGACGGAAAACTCGACATCAAACGCTATACGACTGCCTCGTTGGTCTCGCGGCATAAATGTGCACGTGGGATCGGGAGGTCTCGGGTTCTATTCCTGGGTCGGGCAGTGTTAATGGGTTTTTCTGTCACGAAATTCTCAGTAGCAGCACGGAGTCTGGAAATGTGCCCGGTACGGCAATAGGCTCGCCCCTCATTACGTGGGACTAAAGTATATCTGGTGAAAAGTGGGTGTAGAAATACACCTCTGCCTACCCCTTCGGGGATAAAAGGCGTGACGATATGTATGTATGTATCTTAGTGTTTAATGAAGTGTACAATACCTATTGTTTATGTTCTAAATCAATGCATGATCTAAACTTGTTTAAAAAGTCATAGCCAATTATCCCATCTGCCTTACATGGCAATGAATTAAAAACATAAAACTTGTGACTGAAACTATATCCCTGTGACTCTAACTGTAAATACACGAACCCAATTGCTTGCACTTTGCCCTTAATACCATTTATTGTTGTACTCCATTTATGTATAGGAATATTTCCCTCTAAAAATACACGATAGGTAACGGCTGAAATCGATGCTCCAGTGTCAATTAACCATGAGTAATTCTTATTAAATTGTAAAAACGATACAACTAATGAATTATTATCAAAAGAAAATATAAAATCCCTTTTAGTCTCGAAAAAACTGCCGAATATGTTTTCCATTATCACCATCATCACCTTCATTGTTGTTCATCGCCCGAATGTTTTGGCTACCTTGAGACATTGATGACATTCTAGTATTATGATTATTATGAGACTTACCTCTGAATCCACGTCCTGAATGATGTCCTCGAAAGGGTCGAGCGGAACCTCGCATAGCTCCGCGTTGGCGTGGGTAACCTCCGCCTCCACGGTGGTGATAGTTGCTATTTTGAGAATAATTACCTCTACGCGCCTCGGGAAAACCTCTCTGCTTACTCCTGTAAATACTAAAATTAGATCTGCGCATTGCTAAAATATCCGAAGAAGTACTCGCGGTTGAAGACGTCTCCTCGTCAACCACAGCCTGTATGGCGTCAGTTGATGAGTTAAAATTTTTGGCAGTTATAATTGTACTTACGATTCCACAGGCCATTTGCGAAACGCTTAATACGAACTTTTCATTGACTTTCCTTAATATATTACAATATAGACTCAGAACATCCCTCGGACTGCGAAATCGTGAGATCGACAAACAAATTTGAAACTTCTTGGCCGAAATCTGAAATAGATTTATCATTTTGTCTAACCGAATGAAGTTTATTCTGTAAAGCTGAGGATGATTTCTTAGGCAATAAATGCAATTTCATGTCTGTTATTAATTCAAAAACCTCGTTATATTTATTAGCTAGCCTCAGTTTGGCAGACTGAGACAGCCGACTTTTAAGCACAAATTCTATTAAATTACGCTTGGACTCGCTTTCGAAAATAGAATCATAATATTCGATCCCATCTATCAATTGCTTTGTAACTAATTCTTGGTCGTTCATAACTGGTAATAAGTTAAGAGCTACTTTTAAATCAAACTTCGACATTTTAGGATCGGTTAATACACAGCTTTTACACAAAGTAGAAATCTCGGAATACAAGTTATTGAACTTAACACTTTCACGGTCCGACCGCAGACACAATAGAAATTCAATTGTTATGAGCCACATGTGGCTCATGGGACTGGGAATGGGTTAATACAATACTTATCAATATTTTCAATCTCTGATACTTCCTTAAATTGCTTTACCCTAGAAATTTCTTCTAAATAATGCTTATATTGGTCGTACAAAATATTAGCTTCGTTCAGCTTCTTACTACATACACTTTCAAGCCTTTTACTACGACCAATTTTAATTAAATAGATCCTTACTTTCAATAATTCATTAAACAATTCAATGATAAAATCTGCCATCAAAACTTTATAACTACAATATAAATCATACATACATACATACATAGACTCACGCCTGTTTCCCCGGAGGGGTAGGCAGAGGCATATTAAACGCCCACTTTTCGCCATTGTTTTGATCCCACGTAATAGGTGGCGAGCCTATTGCCGCTTATCGGGATATTTTGTTTGCCAGAGCCTCGTCCGTTGATCGGCAGGTGCACCACTTGCAGGTGAGGTTGGCTTGGGACCCTAAGTTCTTGGTGGGAACCCTATGCATACATGATATAAATCAATTTATTAATAACATATGATTCATACGTACCAACCCTGTAGGTATACCTTATTGTTACTCTAATGTAATACTAAACTTAGAATCTTATATTACTTGACGCATTTTATTACCGCGACACTGATTGAGATTTAAAGACACATATTTAACTTATAATGCTGCACTTCTCTGATATTATTTGCACTTTACCGCGCAAATTTTATACCGATATTGATTTTCACTTTACCACACTAATTTTATACCGATTTTTATTTGCACTTTATCGCACAAATTTTCCACCGATATTTGCACTTTACGATATATACCGTATTTAATAACGCACTCCGTCAGGCGGTAGCTTCCTGTTGCGCCTGTTTGCGCTGACCACGAAGGACGCTCGCGTATCTTCTCAAGACCAACTCGCCAACTTGCCTTTCTACTATTCTTTTATGGCATCTTCTGTACATCGTATATGCCGTAAATGCTCTTTCAAGGCCCAGCAGTAGGACGATTACCAATATAATAATATAAGTTGTATTCGCGTGATTCCACAGCTGGTCTGTTTTTGCCAAATTTTGTTCGCTACCAGATGCAGTCTGCGCAATTACCACATCTTCTTTCATGTTACTTTGCGAATTGCACATCTTGATTGTTTGTCGAAATCTCCACACTTAGCAGCGAAAAAGTTGTTGGTAGTTTTCATTCATCATTTTAAGTATCGAGCGTCAAAGTCTAAACGAAATATTACGAGTACAACAGAGGCGCGGTATCACGTTTCGTACGCGAGGCTGACCCGAGATCCTGGCAGGGTCACCATATAAAGGTTGGGATCTATTTAAATAAAACACCAGCAAGTACGCGTAATGATACTACTTTATTTTTGGCTAAACATCGATTATATAGTTGTACAAATGGGTATAGTCACATGACATAATTAGCTGTAAACATTAGTCATACAAGGTACATACTTACACACTACAGCGTCCTAGTTCACTTCGATATAGGGAAGACCATTTTAGGACCAAGTTCGAGGCGTCATACATGCGGTCCGCCCAGTCCTTACGCAGTAATATATATGTCAATGTGTGTGTGTGACGTCGCGAGCCGGCGTCATCAGGCGTCATAGTGAAACTGACACATCTTGTCAACCGAAATTAAAATAAAATATGGAGTTATCGATGTGTGCGTTAGTGTACCGTTTCTACAGATTGATTACTACGTAGGTAACGTATCTATGACTTTTTTAATATCATTGAAAGTACCTATGTCATCTAGACGTAGAACAACTAACCGTGGTGAGGATTGCTGTCTTATTAACTGTTCCTTTGTGGTACATCGGCAGCACGGCACGTCCATACTTTGGACGAGCTATCTCATTCGGCGCTCAATATTTTGACATCATGGATAGCGCCGGTCTATGTAAGTGTTGTTTACTTCTCTTCACAATTCTTACAATTATCTCTCATAACCGAATACTCAGACGGACTTTAACTTCTTTGTTTCAGGTATTGAATGGAGTCTTATGTTTAGAATGCTACACATTAATTGAAGCTGTTGCAACTTCTGAGGCCAAACCTGCACCACATTAGGGTATACGATATACAAGCTCCTGCTTAATTGGTATATGATTAGTTTGAAGAAGATTTATAATAACAAATAAAATGAAAAATAACATAATAACTGTGTTTAATTTGCCTATTAAGCATTAAACAGTTTAGTATTAATGCCAACTTTATAATATAAAGTCCAAAGGAATGACATTATCTTTTGCCAACTAGCGTCATCGAATTCTCATTAATTGTACCACATGGTATTGAGAATTCTTAGTACCTAAGAAATATAATATAGCAGACTGAAAATACCCCAATTTTATATAATGTACAGGCGTTCAAATGTATGTAGCTTTGCTTCGTAGCTCCACTTCTTGTAACAACTATATTCTATACTTATATGTATCAAATATATATTAGAGACTTAAAATAACATATATACATACATATACTCACGCCTTTTTCCCGTCGGGGTATACTTAAAATTAATGCCGATATTATGATTAAATCATATCGTCATAGTCTTAGCATTATTTCAGTTGCATCTAATACTTAAACGCCTAGGAGCCCGTTTACAAGACTAACCAGATATGACAGAATATCAGTTTTCAACATAGCCACTGCCGTCTGACCTCCGTTACTCAAAGGGATAGCGATTTGTCATGGTTTAGACCAGTATCAGTTTATTTGAGGGTACTGACTCCCCATAACGACTGTCAAAGATCTTCATGACAGCCGGAACCAACGGCTTAACGTACCTACTCACCAAAGAACGGGCGTTAATTAACTAATTTACTACTACTAATATGATTAAATCTTAAGACTATTACAAAACTTAACCTCAAAATATTTGGAATCTTAAATGTACGATATCTAAGAAATGCCACCAAAGGAGATGTACCATTTGGCCATACATTATGGGCCTGGCAAGGACAAACACGAAACCATGTGTGTTTTGAAGATAAATGACTACTCTATTACCCTGTATAATTTTTTTTTAAATAACTTTTGGTGGAAATAAGATACGAGATATTTGAAATGGAAATTATTCCACAACTAAATATACCTTAAAATTGAAATTTAACATAAATATAATACCTAGGAGTAAATAAAGGTATGTCTTTGTGTCATATAGTACATAAACTACATAAAGAGAGGCCAATAATAATGAATTATCACCTGTGTACTAGGGAACCTCGTACTATACTCGTCCAAAAAAACTAACCACAATCGCGAACACCGCTGCATATTCTTAGCATGGGTAGAAGGTAGTGATTATTATTATTGAACTTATATTCAACTACATTACAATAAAACCCGCACGAAAACACCAATAAATCAGAGCAAAACATTCATTAATTAACTACAGATAAGTATATTGTGGGTAGTAGCAACACTAATGACATAAAAAATAAAAAATGTGTTGCAATGGTTGGAAAAAATATTTATACTATGGATTAAAAAAACAAAACGATTTTAACCGATTAATAATTATGGAATATATAATAAATTATATATTTTTTGATTCATTGTACGAATATATTTATAAAGTAAATAAGAGATATTGTTTTCTAATATAATAATAAAAATATTATTTCCTTAAAACAATTTCTGCCAACCATACTCCATTTTTTTTATAATGCTGGCAACATAAGACATTCATCCGCTATTACCATAGCCTATTCAAAACAATTATCTTTAAAAACTAAAATCTTTCACCGAAGCTCTATCAAGAAACGAAAACGATGGACATTTTAAAAATTATATGTTTAATTTCAACGATTCACTACTTTCTGGCTGTTACAGGCCGTATTTGGTATTTCTCCTTTTGTATTTATTTTTTCCTGATTTAATTACGACTATATTTTCTACATATTTCTGGTCAAACCATCAAGAAGCAAACTTAGCCCAACTTCCATACAAAAATGGTCATTCTCCTTTACGGAGTCGTGTTTCATAGTCCGGTAGTTTACGCCTTAAGCCGAGCTTAGAAGAGAAGTATAGGTGAAAGTAGATAAAAAAATGCTCATAAAATAAAAACTACTGGGCCGACCTGAATAAAATTTTTATGGGACCAATTCGAAAGTATTCCGCTTCAAACAAAAATATAATTACCTAAATCGGTTCAGAGACCTCGGCGAAATCAGTGTACATACATACAAAAAAATACCAGCTGAATTGAGAACCTCCTCCTTTTTTGAAAGTCGGTTAAAAACTAGATCTAAAGTCATTTTATGGTTCACCCTGGTTCCCAAAGGAGGAGCCCTAGGTCTGCTTAATGGTCAAACCAAATATGAGAGAATATCAACTTTTCCACAGAGCGACTGCCGAATGACCTCCACAACCCAAAGAGATAGCGATATTCTATGGTTTATACCAGTATCAGCTTCCATCACCAGCCCTTAACAGTCGTATACCACGCTGACCAAACCGGTTGGTATAGGGTTTGTATCAAGTTTTCCTTCTCTTACAGTGCTGTTCTCTGCATAATATGCTCCCTCTGTCGGCGCTTACGGCACCCATGGGATGAAATGGGGTGGTGACATTCCGTATTCTTAATCCATCGCCACACGGACAATATCAGTTTATTTGAGGGAACTGACTCTCCGTAACGACTGTCACAGATCTTCATGACAGACGGGATCGACGGTTTAACGTTCTCTCCGAGGCACGGGGCAAGCGATAGCGATAAGCGAATACGTACATGACTTCAAAAAGTCAGAAGTGCGCGCCGTGGATTTGAACCCGATACCCTCTGCATGGCAGTTCATTGGTATCTCCATTTGGCTGTCGCTGCCTCCATAATAAGGCCTGAACGTTAAATATATAATATCGGATGGAATCGTTTTGTGGCAAAACGGTCGGACGTACTACGGATAGCTAGTATATTTTTATTATTGATGCGTTTCAAAGGAAACTAAAAAGATTTGCATAACAGATTATAAAATAATAAACCTCTGATTTCATCTAAGTTTAAACAATAATAACTTTCCATGATATTAACATATTTTTTAATATACTTTACTAACAAGAAGTGATTTGTAATTATAATACTCAAATCCTGTTTATCTTATGCGACCTTGGCATTAAGGCGTATAAAGGTGGGTACTGACCAACGTTACTAGGTGTAATATAACATTCGCATCGAGCGTGTACGCATCGAGCATGTTACCCTGTGTTTTAAAATCGGCGTAGCATGCTCGTCAAAACTCTGTGCTCCGCTTTCGCCATTAGTTCACTCAAGATGGCCGATAGCGAGGACGCGTTGGTATCTTTGATTCTACTTAATTATTGTTTCATCCAAATAAAGAAGAAGAAAAAACGTTACTGGACATTAAACTTATTTAAAAACAGTGGCCTATGTGGTGGTTTGTCATTGATAGCAATTTTAAAAAACCAAATGATTACTGGACAGTATAAAAACTTTATACGCATGTCTCCGATCGATTTTGAACAACTCGTGAATTTAATTGGACCAAGTGTACATAAAAAGGATACAAATTATAGAAAAGCAATCAGTGTCACGGAACGATTAGCACTAACACTTCGTTTTTATGTAACAGGAGATTCCTATACTAGTATGCAATATCTTTTCAAGATATCAAAGCAACGAATAGGATTTATAGTAAAAGAGGTCAGCGAAGCCCTTTTTGGAGCATTAAAAGTATATGTAAAGTTATGTACTGTTTTAATTAAATCAGAAAAAGTAGTCATTACATATCAAATGATTTAATTAATTAAATCACCAAATTCTGATAGAAATTGTTCACTCATAGCTGGTGACCTACAGTCATTTTGATGGGACGTATTTGATGTAGGTGTTTCAGGGCTTTGCTGTGGCATCGGTGAGGCTCTTGAAATTGGTTGTGTAGAGTATCCTTGTGAATAATAATTGTTAGTATTCATGCCAACATAGTCATGTTCTCCGCGATCAGCACTAAACCAATATATATTTTTTGTAATGTTGCACATGTCTTTTTCTTGTCTTTGATTAAGATCTTAATTTATTTGCCAAAAAATACCATAGGCTTCACATTCGTCAAGTTTGTGCGAAGTTGACTCCGTTTGCTCGGTTTTCTTTTTTAAAATATTGAAAGAAGATGCCATTATCTCTTCCAGGCTTGGGGCGACTGCTTTCTTTCTTTTTTTGAAGGCGGAGGGCAATCATTGTCGCTTTTATTGGCAGGCGGAGGGCATTCATTGTCGCTTTTATTGGCAGGCGGAGGGCATTCATTGTAGCTTTTATTGGCAGGTGGAGGGCAATCATCAGGCGGTTGTTCTGAAGCACCTTCACGTTCACGTAGCTGAAAATAAATATAAATCATTATTTCAGATATCAGAAACACCAGAGCAATGGCTGGTTGTAGCAAATGACTATGATATCTGATGGAGGAGTTTCTAACAACTGTGAATGTGTGAACAAGTATTGTCTACTGATATAATTTGCAGGTATTAATTAATAATGTTATGTAATTGCAATCAATCACATTTATTCACAATTGTTATTAGGTACTTGAATTCTTTGTTTACATTACTGTGTTTGTCGACATTTTGTTATAATGGTATTATTACTATCTGTTACACCAACATTATTTGCATGACAGTTTTGACTGAATTTTTTTGCATGAACACTGTAAACATTATTAAGATCCATATTGTACCAACTTTACGCAAATAAACGATTATTATTATTATTATACGAAAAACTAAAAAATATGCACTAAACATCCCTCAACCCACTGCGTTGCCAGCAAGAACAGAAGAAATTCCGTTTTACTTTTTTAGCGATGAAGCTTTTGCTCTTTCCGAAAATATGATGAAAGTATACTATTATGCAGGATATCATGAACGTGGTTAAAAAAAAATAATATATAACTACGAACTTTGCAGAGCTCGTAGAGTGGTGGAAAATGTGTTTGGCATAATGTCTGCAGTGTTTAGAGTTTTGCGGAAACCTATTTTGTTAGAACCGAAAACCGCGACATCTGTCGTAACAGCAATAACATGCCTTCACATTTTTTTAAGAAAAGGTAACAATGCTCAGGTATATATCCCTGCAGGTAGCTTTGACGAAGAATCGAACCGCCAGGTCAGATTAGGGAACTGGAGAGAAGGTAACAATGACATGACTAGTAAGTTACCCTTTTAAATAAGACCGCGAAGGGCTACAAGATCTGCTCACAATATTCGTAATGAAGTTGCTGAATACTGCATGCAGCAAGGGTCTGCAAGCTGGCAAGAAAATTATGCTTAAAATAGACTTACAGTATCTGTTGTAACACGAGGTGTATTTCTATCCAGTAGAAATATCATTGCTTTGTATGCAAACCAAGTACTATGGTATACTTCAACTGCACCTGAAATTGAAGTTGAAATTAACAGACGTCGACCCAAAGTAGTATATTTCGTGAATATCGTAATCTATGCTAGAAAAATAAATGTAAAAAAAATAAAAATAAAACCGTACCTTTTCCTTTACTAGTTGATTGTTTTCATGTTTGTCTATCGCTGTCGAGTAACGAAGCCAATCTATTCCAAGCGTCTTCTTTATTGAGTTTGTTATAATGCTCTGGATGAGCTGCGTTCCACAACACTTCCTCTTCTCTGTATTATTCTATAAAATACAGAGTTTTTTCTTTGTACCACTCCATGTTTTAAGAAAAAAATACGAGAGGAACGACGTGTGATTACTCGCGACGCGCGTGCGCTCGGGACGACTTGCAAGAGCGTACTGACCGAACCGCGTAACACTCAAAGGATTCGCCAAAAAATCGACAGCCGGATGGAGCACTCAAAGCGAGCAACGAGCTTCTTGTTGCTCGCTGGTTTCCCCGTAACACGACGTACTGACTGCACGAATGCTCGCGGTGTAACACGTTACATTACGCCCCGTAACGCCGGTCAGTACCCACCATAAGAATATTAAGTATTTAAAACTGATCATATTTATTTAACATCTAGTTAGTTATTTTTATATTGACACAAGAGAAGGTTGGTTTTCTCGACAGGAATAGATCAAATAGCAATGGAAATTAAGGGTTTAAAATATGTTTGAAAATTTGTTCATTTGAAGTAACACTGTGAAATTGAGGGCCGAGATAATAATACTATATTTTTAACAATTTAAACAATGCAAGATTAAATAAATGAATATAGTCTTCATAATAATTTTATCAACAAATTGAAAAAGTGTAAAAATCAAGTCATTTAATGCTATTTTTCAACAGGCCTTGAACTAAGTAGGTACGCTACAAAAATGGATTTAGATGAAATCAAAGAACCAAAAGGTGGATTAATAAAATACGGACCCGAAGTATTGCAATATATTAGAAAACTATACAACATAGATAATGAGAACAATAGAGAAGAAGCGATCAAAATTATCTATGAGTGGATACAAAATCAAAATCATTTTGTGAAAAAGGATTTCAGTAAGTGTAATTTTATATTATTTTACATATACCTTTCCACTCTCCACCTGGACCGATCCTGAGCCACCCGCATCCATCCGCTGCCCGCGATCCCAACAGGATCGTCAGTCCACCTTGCGGGGGGGCTACGGTACATCGGTCTAGGTGGAGAGTCTTGGGGGAGGCCCTGTACAGCAGTGGACGTCTTTCGGCTGATGTGATGATAATTTCACTTTATTGTGCAATCTACAATTAAATTTAATGCTTTGTTCCTCGTCAAAATAACAGTCTCAAAGTTTCAGAAACAACAAAACTAGTTCACCTTGATATAATTCGTTATTTATTTAGTTACCTCAACAATGACAGTATTGTTAAAAGGCTAAAGATACGTAAGCTGTATGTTCCTTAAGAAACGTACTTGTGTACGTAGAACGTAGTGCACTTAAGAAACGTATGTAATATGTCATTCTTTTAATTTTCTGCGACAGTCAACAAGCATTTATGTAGATCTGCAAAAATGTCAGTTATTCCACCTTAGTTATTCAGTGATGCAGCTTTGATACCACTGAGTTGATATCTACGTTTGTCTTACGCATGGGAGGTTCATTATGTGAAAGACTTCAAGCAATGCTGATTTATTTATATTCCACGGTCAGGATCTGTAACTATTATTCTTGCGACATTTATTGTCGTAGTAGTACATGTTATATATTTCTGCTCAACTCTGAAAAAAATAAATTTTACTATGAGTCTTCCTGAAAGCGTAAGCATTGAGTATAGACAAATTAGGATACATAAAGCTACATGTTATTTCAGAAAACTTGAGAGTTAAAACTTAAAAGAGTAGGTATGAAACAGCCTTATCTTCTAAATTTCGCCAAAAACAAAAAAACACACAAATAATAATTACATTGGGACCGAAACATAACTGGCGAAGTGTGGGTGTGAACTACACCTCTGCCTACCCCTTCGGGGATAAAAGGCGTGAAGTTATGTTATGTGTTTTTCATCATATCAGCCGAAAGACGTTCACTGCTGGATATATTATTATAGGTAATAGGCATACCCCAAGGCTCGCAACCCACATCCATCCACTGTACGCAATTCTAACAAGATCGTCGCTCTACCTTGCAAAACCTTTGCTACGACTAGGTATATACGTTTAAATGAACATTAAGTATTTGATGTATTTTCAGGTAAAGCCTTCATCGAACGATCGATATTAACATGTAAAGGATCATTAGAAAGAGCTAAGAAACAAATAGACCAAATCTGTACCATGAGAACTTTGATGCCGAAATATTTTTCAAACACTGGTTTAAGAGGAAGTGACATTAACATATGTTTCAAAAGAATGTAAGTTTTCATCGCACATATTGGAGATATACCATTCCTTTACAGCCTATCACATTCCACTGCTGAACTTATGCGTAACTTTTTATTTTTCACGGTAACACTAGGTCGATAGGATGGTTTAGTATACTATGTCACTGGCCTGCTAGACGGATTGGTACAGGGTGTGATGTAAAATTCTCCATACATACATACATACATATCGTCACGCCTTTTATCCCTGAAGGGGTAGGCAGAGGTGTATTTCTATACCCACTTTTCGCCAGATATACTATAGTCCCACGTAATAAGGGGCGAGCCTATTGCCGTACCGGGCACATTTCCAGACTCCGTGCTGCTACTGAGAATTTCGTGACAGAAAAACCCAATAACACTGCCCGACCCAGAAATCGAACCAGGGACCTCCCGATCCCACGCGCACATTTATGCCGCGAGACCAACGAGGCAGTCGTATAGGGTTTGATGTCGAGTTTTCCGTCTCTACGCAAAGATGGTATTTGCATCGTGTTATCCCTTAGTCGCCTCTTACGACACCCACGGGAACATAGGGGGTGGTGACACTTGTATTCTATGCCGTCAAACACACGGCTCCATCTCCATCTCTTTACAAATATACTATTTGTTTCGTGTATTTTCCTTCTTTGCTTCTTAGGACGTCCAGCTCTAAAAAAAATTGTTATTATATATCTTCTCCCCGCGGCTCCAATCCATAGGTATCGGATATGGTGATAAAAGGTTGTATTTTATGATACTGATGAATAAGAAGACTAGAAATATTTCATAAAAAAAAATCCAGTTGTTGCGTGAAAGAATCACGATTCCATCCAGAAACATTCGCGTTTCGTTACTAAAGCAGCAAGATTTTAATCGCATATCGGGTTTTAATCGCAATTACTAGCTTAATTTGAGTTAAAAATACTCTGTTTTTCAGCGATGTTTTGAACAATGATTGAAACATCGCTGAACAACAGAAACCAGAAAACATCGCCGATGACGAGTTGTATGACGGGAAAGTCAGTAAAAAGCGATTATTACAGGTTAAATAAAATCGTATGAATACAAAAAGTAACGATGCCAATAAATTATTATTATTCAATTTTAAAATACCGATTAAGTTTGATTAATTAAATCATAACATAGTTTTGTTTTACAATTATATTTAACTAGAGGATGCTGCTACGCTCGCACATCGTTATATTCACCATTACTGCCCGAACTTGTAGAAATTATGGGAAATCTCTTTTTAGTGTACCCAAACATAAATGCTAAAGTTCAGCTTCTTGTGCCCAATAGTTTCGACTGTAGCTTGTTTGCTAGTCAGTTAGTATCTCAAGAATTTTATACAGTATGTTTCATAACCCTCCGTCCGATCAATGAACGCGTTGTAGGGTAGTGTTAAATGATGAGGTATTTGTCATCAAATCAATGAAATTCAAGATTAAATTTCCCCTAGTAAAATTAATTAACTTTAAATAGTATCATATCAAATTACCAATGGCGATAGTGAAGACTCATAAAACGTAATAACTAGGTTCATAAAAGTCCGTTGAGTGCGTTGATGCGTGACTTATTATTTTTCCTGGTGGTTCGGCGTTACACCGAAACCGTAGGTAGGGTTCTAGGCGACTTGGAGAAGGAAATGGACTGTATACAGAGGATAGCGGTTCTTCGCCGCCTAGGAGATGGTTACGGGAAGGGGTGATTGAGTGGGTATAGGATATTTCAAGGATGGAGGGCACTTACCTTATACAACCTTCTTCGTTTCCGTAGGGCAGTCTCCTGGTGGTTTCATGATGCAGCTGCTTGTTTTCACTTCAATTCACCTTCACTCCCACTTGCGAGCGGTTTATATATGCGGTAATAAATCACATACAGCGATGCGGCGCGATACGAACGAGACGGCGTTCTCAGCGAGCGGAATGTTCTGGACTGTCACTCGCGTCCACGATCGCGGCGACGAATCAGGCGAAGGCAGTGCCCCTTCTTCGGGAATGGGAGACAGGGACGGAAATATGATATCGCTCGCACTAGTACGTGGAACGATTTATGTTGATGCGATTAGTTATGGATAGGAAGGTAGATGGCGCTACCATATCCCCCCGGCCCTAAAGGGTTGCCTTTAAAAAAATAGAATTGAACTTAGCTATGTTGGGTGTACTACCGCATAACCCATCAATAGGCTAAGACAGCGATATGACAATAAAATTAAACTAAATTAACTTTAGCGAAAGCTACAAACGCAATAATAGCGAAAACTACTAACTAAATACTTAAACTAAGAGGTAAGTCCAACTTCAGGCTAGATCTCACTGAGTTGGAAGCGGACAGAGACGTACAACAGGGCGCACGTAACTCCCTTTGGCGGTTTTCACGGTAACAACGCGAGTTGTACCGTCCTTGGAAGTATGCAATTTCTCTACAATGGCTAACGGCCATGAAAGCGGCGGAGCATTATAATGTATTATGACGACCAACGTACCCTCCTGTATAGGGGATGCAGGACTATTCCACTTGGATCTAGCCTGAAGCTGGTGTAGGTATTCCGCACGCCAGCGCCGCCAGAACGACTGCACGAGTTTATCCAGCAGAGTATGTCTCTGGAGCAAGCTTGAAGAGTCTGCTTCAGGAGCCGGAAATGACGATAATGGCACTGTGTTCAGAAAATGTGCAGGGCTTAACGCGGATGGTTCTGCAAGGTCACTACTCAATGCCGTGAGCGGACGCGAGTTGATCAGTGCCTCGACTTGTGCAAGGACAGTTAAAAGCTCTTCGTAAGAGAGGATCTGTTGACCTATAACCTTGAAGAGATGCGATTTTAATTACTTTGACCATGCTTTCCCAACATCCACCGAAATGCGGTGATGCTGGTGGAATAAACTTCCAGTCAATATGATTTATGGAAAGTTCTTCCTGAAGACGAGTACGATATTCTTCCCTGAGAAACTTATAAAGGTCGCGTAAATAAGAGCTTGCGCCCACAAAACAAGTGCCGTTATCCGTGTACAAACACTGTATAGGGCCGCGCCGTGAGAGAAATCGTTTAAGGGCTGCCAGGAATGACACCATGCTTAAATCTGTCGCAACTTCAATATGCGTAGCGCGCGTCGTTAAGCATGTAAAAATACATAGCCAGGCTTTACGGCTTTTAACACCTCGACCACGCACTGGCGTATACTGCAGTGGTCCTGCGTAATCACAACCGGTGTGTGTAAACGCTTTAGCAACCTGGTTGACGCGCTGGCTAGGGAGATCGGCCATGGGAGGGAAAGTCGGACGCGGACAAAATTTGAAACAGACGTTACATTTATGTATTCTGTGACGAATTATTCGTCGAGCGGCTAAAATCCAATACTTATGCCTAAGTAAGGACATAAGCAACTCCGGACCGGCATGGAGGTGCTTCTTGTGATAAAAATCAACAAGAAGGTCGACAACATGATGTTTGTAGTTATAAGGTTCATCCGAATTTGACAGAAGACCCCCAACGCATATGATGCCGTGTTCATCGAGAAACGGCTTGAGTCTAAGGATAGCGGGAGAACAAGGTACATTGTCTTTCAAATTTTGAATGTCGTTACTAAAATGAACAGCTTGTACAGCTCATAGTAACTTACATTCTGCGAATTTGAGATCAGTACTTGATACAAAAGTCTCATTAGGTAGGTGCCTAAGAAACCTATAGACATAAACGATGGCGCGGAGTAACTTAGACCACGATGACATGTGTAGTGCGAGTGCATAGATGGGAGACTCCGCAACCTCAGCAATCACGGGATAAGAAACAGACTTCCGCTCGGGTACATCTTCGTCTTCTGCACTGTGGTCAAAGGGTTGCATGGGCCATTCTGACGGATCATGGGAGATCCAAGAAGGTCCACGACGCCACAATGGATGATGCAGAAGATTAAGTGGAGTGACACCACGAGACAAGCAATCTGCGGGGTTCTCAATACCCGCGACGTGATTGAAACAAGTAGCAGGAACCAGTTCAATCAATTTGCTAACGCGGTTGGCGACAAAAGTCTGCCAGCGATGAGGAGAAGAATGAATCCAAGGGAGCACTACCTTGGAGTCGGAAAATGCGTATAATTTATTAATGGGGTAGTGGGGCAAAACTGTGTCTTGAACCTTGCGGAGCAACTGAGACAGCAGAAGGGCCGCGCACAACTCCAGTCTCGCAACCGAAATGGTTTTAACAGGCGAGGCCTTAGACTTGGCACAAACTAACTGCACCGAGTAGTTAGAACCAATGCGGACTTGCAGATATACGACTCCGCCGTAAGCACGCTTGCTGGCGTCAGCGAAACCTATCAAGTTGATGGTACATCCATCTACCAACCCAAGATGACGCGGAATAGTAACTTGATTGAGCGCGGTAAGCTCAATACAAAACTGGCCCCAAGCGGCGACAATATGGTCAGGGGGTGTTTCATCCCACTCACACTTTGATAGCCAAAGCTCTTTGATCAAGAGCTTGGCGTACAAAATTGTGGGAGCCACAAAACCCATTATGTCCCATAGTCGAGCCACTGTGGACAGCATAGTGCGTTTGGTGCACTTATCATCTGGTGGTGAGACGTCAAACCGAAAACTATCGCAGGATTTGTCCCAGCGTAAACCGAGAACTTTATGCGGTACAGACTTCTCAAACTCAATGTCTGGAGAAACTTTATGAGAATCTGGTATGCGTGCGAGAACCTCCTTAGAGTTGCTTGTCCATTTGACAAGATCAGTTTGGCCTCGCTTGAAAAGCTGAATAAGCTCTTCACAAAGCGAAATTGCTAGCGGAGCGGGTATGACATTACAGGCAATGTCATCTATATACAAAGCGGATGTGTAGTATAGTATAGTGTAGCATAGCGTAGCTTAGCATTGCATAGCGTAGCATAGCATAGCATAGCATAGCGTAGCATAGCATGGCGTAGCATAGCATAGCATAGCATAGCTAATTAGTGCTTTATCTTACACACAGTTTTAGCACCCACCTTGATCTCTTGAAGAGCAGAACATCAACAAGACGTAATACAATGAGAAGTATGTAACGTAGGTACGGTACCCATAATCACATACCCAAGTACCGTCTCAATAGCGAGCGGTAAATCATATCGCTCACTACGTACTATTTTAGTTAGTAGCAAGTGCGCAAATATTGAAGCTCCGATCAAAAGATCAATGCCTGCCGGATTCGCAAACTCCGCGTCGGCTAGCGGCAATGACTCGAGATGAGTGAGTGATGCTACGTCTACATTAGCGTTCGGCAATGCGTCCGTGATACGCTCCACGATAAGCGAAGAAATGTTAAAATTAATATTCCTATCAAAACGCGAATGTATTTTTTTTAATATCTACGGAACCCCTGCAATGCTTTTCTGATCCGCCTATCCCTTTGACGGTTGAGTTAGTATTTTTAAAGTTATTCCATAATCCGAGGCGTTTGAAGCATTCCGATGTTATTAGATTGGTCTGAGATGCGCTATCTAGCAGACAACGTACCATGTGCGGCGACCCATTAACATCATATACGATAACTTGCGCTGTCGCTAACAGAACAGTCTTAGACGTCATACACTGCGTTTTGGCCCTGCGCGGATCATTATAGATACGCGAGTGCCGTCCTCGCGTGCGCGTCGCCCGCGCAATGGACGTCGTACACAACGATACCTCACCCTGCGGCGTGCAGGGGGAGGGCACCGTGGCCTGCATCTGTGAGGTAAGTGTGTCAAGGTTAGTGGCTTGACTTGACAACCGGTTATTTTTATCGAAATGTAACAGTGTATGATGTTTTTGATTACATGATCGACACTTTGTCTTACTAGAACAATTACTTGTTTTATGTTTTATGCTTAAGCAGTTAATGCAAGCTTTGCTATCTTTTACGCATTTTAGCTGTAGGACACTTATAGTAATGGTCGTGCACTATATTACTGCACAGACACTTCTGTGAATTATTAATATTAGATTCCGAACATGTTACGTAAGATTGTGGATTAGGGACCGAGTTATTATTACTATTTCGCGATTTATTCAACCTTTGTTTGTTGCTGTTAGTGTTAGACGGGCCAGGTGCACCAGACTGCGTATTATGAAATATTCGACACTGATCTTTGATGAACGAAATAAAACTATCTAGTATAGGTATTTTATTATTGCGTTCCGTCATCTCGAATGCGCGAATTGTATCAGTGTCAAACTTTTTTAAAGCGAGTTGAAGCAACATAAAGTCGGAAAGATCTTCTAATTTTAAATTCTTAAGAGAATTAACCGCGGTTACGAAGTTATCAATAAACAGCTGGAAATTCGAGACAGACGCGTTGCCGGACAGTTTGAGATTTAAAGCATGGTCAAAGTACGTAGACGCTAGGACGCGCGTGTCCTGATATCTGTCAAGTAGTGACTGAAATATGACCTGATAATTCTCAGCACTGGGTGTGACACCTGCAAATACGGACTGGGCCTTCGGTGACAGTTTACCTATTAAATAGTACAACCTGTCAGCATCTGTCAGAGAACCATTATCGTGCACTGTAGACTTAAAACTCGCATAGAATAACGGCCAATTTCGTATATCTCCGTCAAACGACATAATCTCGATTGGCGGTAATTTCGGTTTGCGGGCAACGGGCTCTGCCGAACATTTACCCTCCAATTGCGATTGTATACGCTTAATAATACAATAAAGATCTTGCAATGAGGTATACGCCTGATAGTTCGGTTTTTCATCAGGATTGATAGAAAGTAATCTGGCGTTATAATCGTCTAACAACTAATGAAAATCTGTTCGAATACTGTCATACAATAACTGAGAAATGCTTCGCTATTACTGTCAGACATAGATGCGGTTTTTGAGCATTCATAGATGTTTTGAATGCGCTCGAATAAAATATTGCGTTTTGCTTCTAAGATTGTCATCTCTTTGTCTTCCGACACGCGTGACTTCTTTTGTTGTGACATGCTTACGTAAGTATAAGCTAATGAGACCGAAACAAAATAAGAATATCTAATGTATCTATTATTTTACCTAAGTAGGCTAAGTAGGCAACACTTTAGAGCTGAGGAACTAAAAGTTACTTGAAATATGAGATTTATAAGACAACTATGATAGTTCCAGAATTAATAATTTAATAAGTAGGTAGCTACATAAAAGTTTACCTACTGATGCGGGCGGAAATAACCATGTGACGGTTATGTGAATATATTAGGAGTATAGCTAGGTGCTATAACTGCCTAGTTATAGCGATATAACGTATAAAAACGTAAATGAATCCGACTCGTATTGATCAAAAAAATGGTTCGGCGTTACACCGAAACCGTAGGTAGGGTTCTAGGCGACTTGGAGAAGGAAATGGACTGTATACAGAGGATAGCGGTTCTTCGCCGCCTAGGAGATGGTTACGGGAAGGGGTGATTGAGTGGGTATAGGATATTTCAAGGATGGAGGGCACTTACCTTATACAACCTTCTTCGTTTCCGTAGGGCAGTCTCCTGGTGGTTTCGTGATGCAGCTGCTTGTTTTCACTTCAATTCACCGTCACTCCCACTTGCGAGCGGTTTATATATGCGGTAATAAATCACATACAGCGATGCGGCGCGATACGAACGAGACGGAGTTCTCAGCGAGCGGAATGTTCTGGACTGTCACTCGCGTCCACGATCGCGGCGACGACTCAGGCGAAGGCAGTGCCCCTTCTTCGGGAATGGGAGACAGGGACGGAAATATGATATCGCTCGCACTAGAACGTGGAACGATTGATGTTGATGCGATTAGTTATGGATAGGAAGGTGGCGCTACCACCTGGTATGCCTGGCAAGTCAGTAATATGTGGTTTCGGGATCGGACTGGGGGGTTAGGAAACATACTGTATATACAGATTTTATTACGTATTAACAGTATTTCAATACAGAGAATAAAAATAACATTGCTATTTTCAGGGATTTTGCCATTTTGCCTAAGCTGACAGATGACTATTACAGAGTAATCGTGTTAAAAATGAAACCAAATGAAGTACCACAAACTTTAGAAGAATTTTTTGCGTTCTTGAAAGTAACAATTATGGTAAGAAGCATTCTATGTTATTTTGACCACTATTGTTTTAAAAGCTCTTATATTGACAGACTAGTAGAGAGACCAACGGACTGCTACGTAGCGAACTCTGATTTAAATCCACTGCGCACCAATTATTTTACGAAGTGCGAATGATATTTATTTATTTATTTATTAGGTATACTAACAATTGTTTCAATAATATATACAACATGTAACAAGTTTAATGCACATCCTGAAAGTACTTTGTTCAGAATCGGCTACTGAATCCATTTCTGACATTTTTAATATCATTTTTTTTTAATCCTAAAATAATTAAAATTACGTAAATTATAGTCACTCATTGCTTTGAAAAGGCGAAATATACGAAAAGAAACCTTAAGTCAACGTAGAACGGCTTCTTGTTAAATGCATGTGTTTAGTGGTTCCACGTACAGGAACGCAGACATTAATACAACATAACAGTCGGTACAAGACAATAACACACAATTGACCACCAAAATATCTATCATCTTTCTTTCGCTTACGTATTAACAGCGGGAAAGAGCGAGACGTAATGTCTCACTTGTCACCGTCGCGTCGGTCGCCCGCGCTGGTAGGTACAGTACAGCGCCGGCCGGGCGGCCATTGTTGCGCTTAGATAAATAAAATTAGTCATCTACCTGGATTCTCTGTGAGTGTAGTGAAAAAAAATGTTTAACAAGTTTACTTGTTTATTTACAAAATGTGTATTATCAACATGATGGTGCCCCCGCGCATTTTGCGTAGAACGTTCAAGATCATCGTGAAGTCGAATACAAGGAGCGCTGGATCGATCGCGGCGGTCCTGTCCAGTAGCCTCCTAGGTCGCCTGACTTGACGCCCCTGGACTTTTGCTTTATGGGGACATACCTATTAAACCACTAGTTGATTGTGGCGAGACAACAAGTGCTGGGGAGTAAAAATAAGATATCAGCTGCTTTTGAAACAGTGAAAAGAAACATTGTGTGTGTGAAGTAAAGGAATATTTAAGCCAGGAACAAGTGACAATAAGCCTCTGAGTAATTTGGTTATTCTATTATTGTACAAAAATTATGATTCACAACTTTAAACACGCCGTTCTTCTTTAATTCTCTCATTGATATCCTTTTACTTTAATTTCTAATGTATCAATAATGCTAACTAGGTATGATTATTATGATTAAATTAAGATGGTCACAATAGCTACTAACGATGTTAAAAAATGATAGACCGTATCGTATTTTGCTGTCGTTTGTTTACCACAGCAAACGTTTCGTGTGATTGTGTGCATGCGCAGGTTTGTAGTAACCACGCATTTTACTTATAATCAAGTTAATACTTTCGATAAAAAACAATGTTTAGGCTAATAAAAAAATATTTCAATGCATGCATTATGATTATAACAAGGTTTTCTAATTGGGGTGTCTGAGGGTGTGCGTTATTTCCGTTACACGTTGTATATTATGACGGCGCGTTACCAGCGCTACTATAATATTTCACGTCGGAACAGGAATTAAAGATGTCATGAAACGTCATCACGTCATTAGTATAGTCTGTGAACGAATCGAGAGTGCTACCGACCGGTTGTGACGTATTGCAGTGCAATGGCGTGAGGCACTTACAGTGTTTCGTGCTGACTTGTCTTGCGGGCGACTCGACTGAATGGCCTTCGGTAGCACTCTCGATTCGTTCACAGACTATACTAATGACGTGATGACGTTTCATGGCATCTGTAAATCCTGTTCCGACGTGAAATATTATAGTAGCGCTGGTAACGCGTCGTCACATACATTAATATGACAAAAGTGACAATAGCTAATTGTACAATTACTTAAAGGTATACACCGCTTGCTATATATTGTTAGTTATCGTCATTTATACGTCAAGAAGAAGAAGTTATCACTTGATCAACAGTGAAGGAAAACATCGTGAGACAATACATATATACGTACGAGCTTTTGCCCGCGGCTTCGGTCGCGTAAATTCAGAGTAACACAAATCTCCTGTTATAGACGGATATTTTATTAATAATCGTCGTTGTAACTGTTTATACCAATAATAAATATAACTGCAAGAAGTATTTACACATACAAACCACATACATGCTAGTACTCAACATGTTACCCGGTGACGTTTCGCTAGAGTGGCCAATATGGCAACTGCGATTTGTCTATCAGAACTATTAAATTTAACAATCTAAATTTTGCGGATATATATGTTGTCGACTCGAAATCTTAATTTTTTATGTTTTAGTATTCAGTTAAGGTTTCAATCGAGTCTACTGTACGTGTTGACAATTTTTTTATATCGATTCATCTAGGTCACATCTAGGACACACGGTAGGTGACGCTTATGAGCGGCAATTTTTTTAAGTAAATTACTTAATGCTCTACATTTACATTTACTGCCTCGTTCGCAAAGCAATAGGTAGAACCACGATAAAGAACGGGCAAAAAACTTGTATTAATATAGATAATAAATGGACTAGGAACGCCTAATGGTAAGCGGTTACCGCCACCCATGAATCATCACCACAAGAGTCACAAGTTTAGTGCGTTGCTGGCCTTTGGGATGGGAAGAAATAATAAGAGGAGGAACGAGATGAAAGAGACGAATACGAGAATGAGGCCTTCGGCGCTCTCACTTACCAAACGAAACCAAAGACTTCAGATATTTACATAGAGGCGCATTTCATATAGGCACTTTGAAGACAAACTTTCTGCGACAAATTTCCGCTTGGCGGCCTGGCAATCGCGCTGTCTCTACGAGAGCAAGAGAAACGAACGTTCCTTCAGTGTATCTTAACTACGAGAACAAGAGAGACGGAGAACGACACCAGCGCTGCCAACGGTGCAAACTACGAACAAAACTTGAGACAGTACCCACTTAGAATCGGAACACAAAATTCTTAAGAATTACGCTTCTATGTAAAATCTGTATTCATTGATGATATGCAACAGTATAGATACTGTTAGGTTCTGTATGTCGACATTCTAAGGGAGTGTTATACTTTCCCGGTTAAGCCGGCCTGGCCCATTCATCCTGAAATCAACAAGACTCTACTGCTTACAAAACTTTAATGTTTGACTCTGTTTACAGATAGGAGAATATCTAAGAGAGAATGACTGTTTGGATGGTCTTGTAGCCATCTCTGATTATTATGACACTAGTGTTGCTGGAGTTTTGAGCAAACTTAATTTACAAGAATTAAAAGAGGGTTTAACTATTTTAACTGTAAGTATTTTTTATATTAATTACGTCTGTGTCAACCCATATTTTACCAAATGAATCCTGAATACGATAAATGCAAAAGAAAAAACCTTTAATTATTATCTAGATGTCTTTAATAAAAAAAGTAAATGACATTAACAGATTAAAACGACAAAAATATTGAAATATTAATGTTGAATATGTCAATACTTAGTTTGGTTAGTTCTTATTTTATATCATAAATGTGAATTATTTATATCATAAAGGTCTCCGTTTATAAACCTTAAAGCAATTTTTATTATAGTTAAAGTGCTACTTTGCATATATTATTATCTATGCTAATAAGTCATCGCCAGTGATCGGATTTCGACCATAATTATTTATCTTTATATTGTTTGTATTGTTGGAGGCAGCGATAGCCTAGTGGAGATACCAACAGACTGCCATGCAGAGGGTATCGGGTTCGAATCCACTGCGCGTACCAATGACTTTTCGGAGTTATGTGCGTATTGAATTGTTAATTATCGCTTGTCCCGTGCCTCGGAGAGCACGTTAAGCCGTCGGTCCCGGTTGTCATGAAGATCTTTGACAATCGTTACAGGGCGTCAGAACCTTCTAATAAAGTGACACTAGTCTAAACCATGGAATATCGCTATCCCTTCGGGTTGCGGAGGTCAGACAGGCAGTCGCTCCGTGGAAAAGCTAATCTTCAGCCAAATCCGGTTAGACTAGAAAGCGGACCCCAGATTTAAACTGGGATAACGCTAAGAGGATCATGTTTGTATTGTTGCAGACAAATAAATAAATCAATCTTTGTATATTATACGGGATTGCCTCCGTGGTCCAGTGGTTAGCGTATGGGTCTGCTGATCGTAGGTCCTGGGTGTTATTCCCAGGTCGGGCAAAAGTCGCGCAGGGCCTACGGGTAGCGCCTCATAAGACCGAGGCGCTGTGGTTCCACAAGAAACGACAGAGTGTGGTTCCAACTCAAATGTTACAAGCCTTTAGCCTTCCCTAAGAACGGGTTCAGCTGAACATGGTGCCATGGGAGGAAGACTGGACAGCTTCTGTACCCAGTGTTTCTCTAGTAGGGCGTGTTTGGTTGGCAGTCGAGGTGTTTGTAGTGGTAACACCACATACTCCGGCTCTCATTTCCTCAAGAGTCAGAGATCCGAAGGGATTTTCCACCTCGTAAAACAGAAAAAATGGGGTCGGGCAAAAGTGTAACTGAGTTTTTACGAATTCTCAGTAGCAGCACGGAGTCAGGTGATGAGCCCGGTAACGGCAATTAGGCACGCCCCGTATAACGTGGGGCCTAAAATTAATGGCAAAACGTGGTGTAATATTACACCTCTGACTACCCCTCCGGGGATACAGGGGTGAGATTATAAAAAACAAATTGTTTGACTAAACTTCATGACATTTGAATCATACCTATATTTAATGCGCTACTTAGCATATTTATGCTAGTGAGTCGTCGCCCAGTGATCGAAATTAGATAATAATTTATATTGGTATATTATACCGGTTTTTTTATCAAAGATTCTAAGCACAGACTTCGTAAGTACTTCCTCGTTATAAAATTAAGCAAAATTTAACATGAAATGACATGACATTGACATTTTTTGTACATATTATTATAAAATAAAGTATATAAAAGTATATAAAATAAAGGCAGCGATAGCCTAGTGGAGATACCAACACACTGTCATGCAGAGGGTATCGGGTTCGAATCCATGGCGCTTACCAATGACTTTTCGGAGTTATGTGCGTATTGAAATTTTATTTATATATCGCTTGTCCCGTGCCTCGAAGAGCACGTTAAGCCGTCGCCGTCGGTCCCGGTTATCATGTAGATCTTTGAAAATCGTTACAGAGCGTCAGTACCTTCTAAAATAAACTGACACTAGTCTAAACCATGGAATATCGCTATCCCTTCGGGTGGCGGTTAGGTCAGACAGGCAGTCGCTCCGTGGAAAAGCTAATATTCAGCAAAATCCGGTTAGACAAGTAAGCGGACCCCAGATTGAAACTGGGATAACGCTAAGAGGATGATCACAAAATATAGTACCTTCCGTGTCCCGTCTGTCTGTATGATCACGATAAACTTGCATCTAGTGAAGTAACGGATTTTTATATGGCCTTTACTAATAGAAAGTGTGACTTTTAGAAAAGTTTAGGTGTTTAAGTAACGCAGATTATAGTAGAACTTCCAAATTCGCAAAATTTCTAGTGTCAGTTTACCGGCTTTCCTGTCCTTGGTTCACAGCACAGAAGAGATAACTAGGAAAATATTATCGCGTACACTAGTTAACGCTGCTGTGCAAAACCGAAGCTATAAACGCCTGGTAAATGGCTTGTCCAAACACTGAATTGCCCACCAACCTATTCTCCCAAAGACAGTAAGAGGCGGCACTTTGTAACATTGTGAAAAAAACTCTTTTGGATACATCTTTTAATGTTACAGAGCGTGCTCGCTTGCTGGCTGTAGGGGAATGGGAATCCGGTCTGTGGCTTCAGGCACTACCATCGCTCAACACAGGAACCATGTTGGATGATGAGACGTTCCGTATCGCCACTTATCTTCGTTTAGGTGCTCCGTGTGTTTCTCCGCATCAATGTCATTGTGAGAAGACGTCGATAGCCTCGGACACCATGGGCTATCCTGCAGCAGAAGCGCTGGTAGAATTCCTCGTCATGCGCACTTAAATGACATAATCCGTCGTGCTCTTGTCGCGTCTGATGTACCAGCTATACTTGAACAAAATGGTTTGGTACGCGACGCAAGAAAAAGAGACCTGACGGTATGTCATTGTTGCCATGGAAAATGGGTAGGCCTTTGGTGTGCGGTGCAACCTGCGTAGACACTCTCGCGCCATCCCATGTTCCAAGCACGAGAGGTCATACTGGTGCTGCTGCTGCATCTGCGGAAACCCTCAAACGGCGCAAATACAGTTATTTAATAGCTAATTACGTATTTAAACCGTTTGGGGTGGAAACGCTACTCTTGTGGTCCGAGCGCTCGTCCTTTATACCGAGATATTTCTAAACGGTTAATAAAAGTCTCACGTGACCAGATTATAAATATGCCTTTTTTGGGTTCAGCGTGCATTTGTCACAGGACGCTTGTTTATTTTTTATTTAGATGTATTGTCATGAGATGTATGTCAAATTTATAGTAGAATGCGTAAGATTGATATTTTATTAGCTTTTTAACAATACGCTTTAAGCCACAGGTGCGGAGCAGTAAGCTAAATAACGCGGGTGAACCCGAGGGCTCAGCTAGTCAAATAGAATCCGAATTTTTTGGGTAAAATTACGATCTCAAGGATTCTAGAGGTGGATGCATTTTTTATGTAATAGGCTTCAAACGACTAGAAACTGTCTATGATGTTGACACAAACAACATCAGAGGAGTCATATGTGCCTCGCAACCCTTTGTGTTGGGAAAAGGAATAGGAGGATTTGAATGAGGAAGAAGGAATAGAGGATAAGGCACCTCCTTTTTATGGACTCTCTATCAATTGTAGGCATTTTCCTAAAATGATTCTAATATCTATGCATTTATTTTTTTCATTATAGCAAGGCTTCGGCTGCAGACTAAAAGCATTATTTATGGTGACAGCCTCAACATTTATAGAACATTTCATCAACACATTGAAGCCATTTTTCCCAGACAAAATAGGTGACAGAATGCATGCTGTTTCTTCAAGACAGTCATTAAGGAGTCTAATAAAAGGAAATATTTTGCCTAAAGATTACGGAGGTCCAGAAAAGTCAGTTACAGAATTGAATGGTTAGTGCATTGCCTAGCTTTAAGTATTTTTATTTTTTTGAGATAGTAGGACAATGCTAAATAAGTTAACTTAGCATGTAGGCAACTTATCAGTGAAATTATATGTAATATTTTATTAACACTCCATACAACGTTTTCTGGAGTAATGTGAGCTTTGTGTTGCGAATGTTATTCGACTTAATAATTTCAGATCCGTTCGTTGCAATAATCGTAAAAATACCAGTATTTCAAAAATACATGTATGATAATAGGGCAAGCAGCGATAGCCTATTGGAGATACCAAAGGACTGCAATGCAGAGGGTATCGGGTTTGAATGTACGGCGCGAACCAATGATTTTTCGAAGATTTGTGCGTATTAAATTGCTGATTATCGCCTGCCACGTGCCTCGGAAAGCACGTCGAACCGTCGGTCCCAGCTTTCATTCGGACAGCTTTCATGCAATTCGGATAACGCTAGGACGATGATGATGATGATGTGTATATATATATATATAGGATTAGTCTTATTATTGCATAAAAAAGTAAAAGGCGACAAGTAACTGGGTATGTTAAGATCAGCAGATATAAAAAAAATCAACAGTATTATTTAACATGTTATGTTAAAAACTACTGTTAAAAATTGTTATGTTAAAAACTGGTATAATTAGACAAATAAGAAGAGGATTTGTAAAACTTATAGAAAAATATCGCTCGCATCTCAATTATTCACAAAAAAACACTAGAACATGTAACTATTCTATACCTTTCGTATTATGTTATAGAATAATTACTATTGTGTGCTACCAAGGAATTGTATGTTTTTGTTAATATTTATGTCAATGCTCAAAAACGGCTTAACAAATTTCAGACGATTTAGTGGAATGTCTATCATCACCGATGATGGACAATCTTCTGAAGGAGGTGAGTCGGCGTGTGACGGATGAATCCAAGCGTCGAATCGACACATTCAACAACGAGTATATGGGAATGCCTGGTACCTTCAGGACCTTAAAACTGGACTAGGGATGTTGGCAGAAAGAAGGTGCACAGACTAGAATAATCAACTAGCAAATGAAGAGAGATGTTGATCAATTTCATAATAATGCATTAAATTTATGTACAGAAGAGGCTATAGTTTTCATTTATTCACTCAATAATTTTTTATAGACCCACTTCTGTATACCCGAAGACAAGGGCAGAAGTGTAATATTTTACCCACTTTTAGCCATATTATGAATTTTCGGTCCTACGTAATAGGAGGCGAACTTATAGTTCGTTTCACAATACGCCTGATAACGTCAGGCATATTGCCAAACTCCGTACTGCTATTGTCCCTGTTACTCAAGACTCTAATTTAAACTCAAATATTATGTATGTTTATTTCCATAAATATGTTGAATTTTTTTGGACACGTCAGAAGATCATACAAATAAAAATAAAAAGTAACTTTAAATGCATATAAACATAATTGAGCATTGAAAAAAAAATGCCTGTTCAGAAAGTAGAGCCTCGTGAGAAGAATCAGGCAAGAAACTCCGGGCCACTCTTTTCTTCGTCTTGATTCTATACAATTTAAAAACATAGTAACTACATTGAATTTTTCATAGGTATATGAGCTGGTGTGTCTATAATGTTGCTGTCAATTAATAAGGTTTTTTAATAATAGTTTAAAAGTACTAAACTAGCACAATATAGACACAATAACTCACACTCAACACTAATCAAACATAAGTAGCCTGTGGGACCGAGCAAATTAATCCCAAGCATATTTGTCTAGCACCGAATAGTACCCTTTTTGAAAAAGTTTACGGTTTATAACGTTTTTGAATTTATTAAACCTTAATTTTTTTATTTTGCTTGGCACTTTATTGTAAAAGCGTACACATTGGCCTTGAAAAGATTATTTTATTTTCTCTAGCCGGGTGGCCGGCACTACTAGTTTGCTCTTATTTCTAGAATTCAAATTGTGGATATCACTTTTCTTTGAGTATGAGTCCTTATTTTGGAATACATATATTAGGTGGGAATAAATGTACTGGCTTGCAACTGTTAAAATGTTTATTTCCTTGAATTTATTCCTTAACGAAGCCCAATAATCCAAATTATAAATTGCTCGAATAGCTCTTTTCTGCAGAACAAAGATGGTCTGAATGTCGGCAGCATTTCCCCACAAGAGAATACCGTATGACATTATACAATGAAAATAGTTATGATTTACAAGCCTGGCTGTGTCAATGTCAGTTAACTGGCGAATTTTCCTGACTGCGTATGCTGCAGAGCCGAGTCTATTCGACAATCTTAATATATAAAATCCTTGCTTACTGACTGACTGACAGACACGCTACAGCCGAAACTATTGGGCGCAGGAAGCTGAAATTTGGCATGTATGTTTTTTGGGGACCGTAGGGGTCCACTAAGAAGGGATTTCCCGAAATTCCCACGGGATCGGCCAAAATGGGTAAATTAAAATAAAATTGCAGGTGTAGCTGCTGGCGTCCTCTTGTTTACTAATATGTGGTCCCCATTGCACCTTAGAATCTAGTGTAATGCCTAAAAATATGGTGTTATCCACAAGATCCAACACATCTTCCTTAATCTTTACTGAGGTGTTCACTTGTTTGACGTTAGGCATTAAAATCAAATACATTTAGTTTTAAGTCTATTTAAAAGCAGGTAGTTAACCTCAAACCAGCGAACCACCTTTGAGATTGCAATGTTTACATTGTCTATATCAATTTGTTAACGTTTTAATTTAAATAAAAGTGAGGTATCATCAGCAAACGGTACTATCCCGTGCTTGTCATTAACGAGGTGTGGTAAGTCTTTAATTATTTATTTTTTATTTATAGTCTCACGCCTGTATCCCCGAAGTACCGAAGACCGAGGTTTGAACCCTGTGGGACGCCCATTTTGACTACAGACCCATGTGAACGCGTCCCGTTGACATCAACTCTCTGAATCCTATTGCTCAAATATGAAGTAAGAAGATGCAGAGCAAAACTACTCAAACCATAGTGATGTAATTTCCTGATCAATGTATCATGTTCTACACAATCAAAGGCCTTGACCAAGTCATAGAAGACACCTGAAGCATCATGTGAATCCTCCCAGGCCTCAAAGATATGTTTTACAAGCTCAAAACCGGCATCGGTCGTGGAGCGCTCCTTTGTAAAACCCAATTGTTTAGAGTGTAGAAGCTCGTTGTTATTAAAAAAGTTAAAAAAGTTTAGAAAAGTACTGCAGATGCCAGTGTGTATCTCAAGAATTTTATACTGGGTGTTTCATAACCAACGACAACCCAGTCTACAGATGGCAGACGTAAGGCGAACACTTTCTGACAACACGTTAGACTTATACGTCTTACATTGGACCAATCCCAACACTAGTTATGAATTATGACGTACCGCAAATTTGAACCGGCCAATTAGAATGCATTTTTGTAGCCCCCCTTCGCCCCGCATACCTCACCGCTTTGACAGAATTGTTTGTTTGTAGAAATGAAAACATTAGATGTCTAGTAGGTCGGGTTATCGTTGTTCATAACTCTCCGTCCGAACAATGAAGGCGTTGTAAGGTAGTGTAAAATGGTGAGGTATTTTTTATTAATTCTCGGAAATTCAAGATAAAATTTTCCCTAGTAAATTTAATTAACTTTAAATAGTATCATATCAGATTACCCATGGCAACACTGAAGACTCATTAAACGTAATAACTAGGGTCATAAAAGTCCGTTGAGTGCGTTGATGCGTAAGTTATTATTTTTCCTAGTATGCCAGGCAAGTCAGTAATATGTGGTTTCAGAATCGGACAATGTGTTAGGAAACACACTGTATTAACAGATTTTATTACGTATTAGCAGTATTTCGATACAGGGAATAACAATAACACTGCTATTTTCAGGGATTTTGCCATTTTGCCTAAGCTGACAGATGACTATTACAGAGTACTCGTGTTAAAAATGAAACCAAATGAAGTAGCAAAACTTCAGAAGAATTTTTTGCGTACTTGAAAGTACAAATTATGGTAAGAAGCATTCTATGTTATTTTAACCACTATTCTATCGTGAAAAGGCAAAACGCTGTATTATGAAAAAGACGATTTCGAGAAAAAAAATAAAATAGTTCTCATACAGTTTTTGGCCTTTCCCATATTATAGTAAACATAAAATTATATGAAATTGGTATCATTGTGTAGGTATTTTAATGGTGATTAGTTGATTACAGCCGTGTTAAAAATATTAATAAAAAATTAGAGATTTTAAAATAAATTGAAGAAAATTGTTTTAAAAAAACGACGAACTTGTGTTATGATATTGTTAATTCTTTATAGAATGATTGTTTATTCTCTTGCTCCGTAAATCACTCATATTTATATGTTTTATGCAAAAAGTATACGTGAATTACATTACAATGGCACTATTCAAAGCGCACTAATTTGAATCAAAACAAACCGATCACGCAGTGCGTGGTTCGCAGTGGTACTGCTCTAACATCAGCGCGAGCACTAAGAGCGAGAAAGATAGCAAAAACATGCGTGAAATGCGCGCTTTGGCCAGTTTAGTATGGCAAAATATTGTATCATGCTATACAGTCTTTTGCTTAGGTTAAGGTTGATTTTTTTATAAATACATGGTTTTTATTGTAGTATATCTCTATAAATAAACTTCGTATAGTAAAAATGAAAATATTACGCTATAGTAGACCTCAAACCAAGCAGAATAAGCGTTGTTAAGCAAAAATACTGTATTCTTGAATACAGTCTTTTGCCTTTTCACGACAGTATTGTTTTAAAAGCTCTTGTGTTGATAGACTAGTAGAGAGACCAACGGACTACTACGTAGAGAATCTCTGATTCAAATCCACTGAGCACCAATGACTTTTCGAAGTGCGAATGACATTGTTAGCTATCGCTATTGATACGACAAGATGAAGAAGTTATAACTGGCTTAGCAGTGAAGGAAAACATCGTGAGGCAATATATACGTACGAGCTTTTGCCCGCGGCTTCGGTCGCGTAAATTCGGAGTAACACAAATCTCTTGTAATAGACGGATATTTCAATAATAATTGTCGTTGTAACTGTTTATACCAATAATAAATATAACTGCAAGAAGTATTTACACATACAAACCACATACATGCTAGAACTCAACATGTTACCCGGTGACGTTTCGCTAGAGTGACCAATATGGCGACTGCGATTTGTCAATCAGAACTATTAGAATTTAACAAAATAGCCCACAATCCGAATTTTGCGGATATATATGTTGTCGACTCGAAATCTTAATTTTTTTAAGTTTTAGTATTCAGGTAGGGTTTCAATCGAGTCTACTGTACCTGTTGACAATTTTTTTTATATCTATTCATCTAGGTCACAAGGTGACGCTTAAGAACGTCAATTTTTAAAGTAAATTACTTAATGCTCTACATTTACATTTACTGCCTCGTTCGCAAAGCAATAGGTAGAACCACGAGAAAGAACGGGCAAAAAACTCGTATTAATATAGATAATAAATGGACCAGGAACGCCTGATGGTAAGCGTTTACCGCTACCCATGGACACAATTATCACGACAAGAGTCATAAGTGCGTTGCTGGCCGGGAACCTTTGGGACGGGAAGAAAGAATATGAGGAGGAACGAGATGATGGAGACAAAAGAGAATTAGGCCTTCGGCGCTCTCACTTACCAAACGAAACCAAAGAGCTCAGATATTTACATAGAGGCGAAACGAAGCCAAACTTTCTGCGCCTCAAATTTCCGCTTGGCGGCGTGGCAGTCGTGCTGTGACAGTAGTCTCTATGAGAGCAAGAAAGACGTACGTTTCTTCAGTGTATCTTAACTACGAGAGCAAGGGAGACGGGGAACGACGCCAGCGCCGTCAACGTCGCCAACTACGAACTAAACTAGAGACAGTACCCACTTGGAATCGGCACACAAAATCCTTAAGAACTACGCTTCTATGTAAAGTCTGTATTCATTGATGATACGCAGAGTATAAATACTGTAAGGTTCTTTATGTCGACATTCTAAGAGAGTGTTATACTTTCCCGGTTAAGCCGGCCCATTCATCCTGAAATCAACAAGACTCTACTGACAAAAATCGAAATCTTACAAAATTTTAATGTTTGACCCTGTTTACAGATAGGAGAATATCTAAGGGAGAATGATTGTTTAGATGGTCTCGTAGCCATCGCCGATTATTATGACACTAGTGTTGCTGCAGTTTTGAGCAAACTAAATTTACAAGAATTAAAAGAGGGTTTAACTATTTTAACTGTAAGTATTTTTTTATATTAGATAATTATGTCTGTTTCGACCCATATTTTACCAAATTATTCCTGAATACGAAAAATGCAAAAGCAAAATCTTTTAATAATTAGCTAGATGTCTTTAATAAAAAAAGTAAATGACATTAACAGATTTCAACGACAAAAATATTTAAATATTAATGTTGAATATATCAATACATATTTTGGTTAGTTCTTATTTTATATCATAAATGTGAATAATATGTCTCCGTTTATAAACCTCATGTCATTTATAGCAATTTTTATTATAGTTAAAGTGCTACTTAGCATACATTATTATCTATGCTAATAAGTCGTCGTCAGTGATCAGATTTCGACCATAATTATTTATCTTTGTATATTATACGGGATTGGTCCCGTCGTCCAGTGGTTAGCGTATGCATCTGTTGATCAGAGGTCCCGAGTTTGATTCCCGGGTCGGCCGAGATTTTACGAATTTTCAGTAGCGGCACGGAGTCTGGTGATGAGCCCGGTAACGGCAATAGGCTCGCCCCGTATAATGTGGGGCCTAAAAACTCATGGCGAAATGTGGGTGTAATATGACACCTCTGTCTACCCCTTCAGGGATACAGGCGTGAGATTATAAAAAACAAATTGTTTGACTAAACTTCATGACATTTGAATCATACCTATATTTAATGCGCTACTTAGCATATTTATGCTAATAAGTCGTCGCCCAGTGATCGAAATTAGACCATAATTTATGTTTGTATATTGTACCGGTTTTATTATCAAAGATTCTACAATCAAGGACGTAGTACTTCCTCGTAATAAAATTAAGCAAAATTGTACATGAAATAACTGTACTTTATTATGTTTCTTTTTGTTTTTTTTTTGTACATATTATAAAATAAAGTGGTGATGTGCCCGGTAACGGCAAAAGGCTCGCCTCCTATTACGTGGGACCTAAAAATTCATGGCGAAATGTGGGTGTATTACCTATTACGCCTCTGCCTACCCCATCTGGGATACAGGTGCGAGTCTAAAAAAAAAAGAAAAAACTACCTTCCGTGTCCTGTCTGTCTGTATGATCGCGATAAACATGCATCTAGTGAACGGATTTTTGTACGGCCTTTACCAATAGAAAGTGTGACTCTTAGGAAAGATTAGTTATTGGTATTGTTTAAGTAACGCAGATCCTAGTAGAACTTCCAAATTCACAAAATTTCTAGTGTCAGTTTACCGACGTTCCTGTCTTCGGTTCACAAAGTTCGCAAAGAAGAGTTAACTAGGAAAATATTATCACATACACTAGTTAACTCAAAAGTGCTGTGCAAAACCGAAGCTATAAACGGCTGAAAAATGGCTTGTCCAAACATTGATTTGCCCACCAACCAATTCTCCCAAAGAAAGTGGGACGCGTCGCTTTGTAACATTGTGAGAAAAACTCTTTTTGGTACATCTTTTAATGTTACAGTACTCGCTTGCTGGCTGTGGGGGAATGGGAATCCGATCTATGGCTTCAGGCACTATCATCGTCCAACACAGGAACCATGTTGGACGATGAGACGTTCCGTATCTCCACTTGTCGTCGTTTAGGTGTACCGTTTGTTTCTCCGCATTGATGTCATTGTGGAGAAGACGTTGATAGCCTCGGACACCATGGACTATCCTGCAGCAGAAGCGCTGGTAGAATTCCTCGTCATGCTCACCTAAATGACATAATCCATCGTGTTCTTGTCGCGTCTGATATACCAGCTGTACTTGAACCAAATGGTTTGTTACGCGACGACGGAAGGAGACATGACGGTATGTCATTATTGCCATGGAAAATGGGTAGGCCTTTGGTGTGGGACGCAACCTGCGTAGACACCCTCGTGCCATCCCATCTTCCAAGCACGGGAGGCCATGCTGGCGCCGTTGCTGCATCTGCGAAAACTCTCAAACGGCGCAAATACAGTAATCTAGTAGCTAATTACGTATTTGAGCCGTTTGGGGTGAAAACGCTAGACTCATGTGGTCAGAGCGCTCGTTCTTTATACCGAGATATATCTTAACGGTTAATCGACGTCTCACGTGACCAGAAGGCTGGTTTATTCTTTGCTAAAAGAATCAGCATTGCTATCCAGCGTGGCAATGCTGCCAGACTTCTGGGCACGTTACCCGACGATATTGATGCGGAGGCATTCTACGACGCCTAAACATACCTGTACATACGCGTATATATTTCCACTATTTCTTTTTAAATTTATATCCATATACAGGTTGTAAAAAGACCGTTAACAAAAACTGAAACCCCCTATTGTACCAATAATTACAAACATATTTTGCTTCGGCATCATATCTGGGAAATTACTGGTTCAGAAGATATTGAGGCTCAAAGTTACTATGGAATTTTTGTAATTAGGTACAAAATCGATGCATTTACCCTGCCAACCTGTTCTATAGATGTCCTATGCACCCATGGATTAGTAGGTATTTCGAAAATTGCACGCGCGCAATTTTTATAGCGTATATTCCCTGTATATTCTTAGAAATTATGATTATTTAAGATAGGAATGTATATAGTTAAAATTAATAATCTGTAATGTTATTGTGAAAATTATCCGAAAATAAACCAAAGTGGTCCATAAGGTAAAACTTTTAAATATGTATATGCTAAAATATTGACTTTTACTTTATTAACAAATTCAAATATGGCAACCACTGAAAACATACCAATACCAATGATTTCACATCACAAAATTGATCGATTAAACATAATATGACTTTTTTGGGCTTAGCATGCATTTGTCAGAGGACGCTTGTTTTATTTTTAATATAGATGTATTGTCATGAGGTGTGTTAAATTTATAGAAGTATGCGTAGGATTGATATTTACTAAAGTCTGTTAGTGAAAATATCTATAGGTACTAATATTATAAAGCTGAAGAGTTTGTTTGTTTGAACTCGATAATCTCAGGAACTACTGGTCCGATTTGTAAAATTCGTTCTGTATTAGATAGGCTATTTATCGAAAAAGGCTATAACCTATATAACATCACACTATAAGCCACAGGTGCGGAGCAGTAGCCCAAAATAACGCGGGTGTACCTGAGGGCTCAGCAAGCCAAATAGAAATGGATTTTTTTGGGTAAAGTTACGATCTCAAGGATTCTAGAGGTGGATGCATTTTTTTATGTAATAGGCATCAAACGACTAGAAACTGTAGGATATTGACACAAACAACATCAGAGGAGTCACATGTACCTCACAGCCCTTTGTGTTGGGAAAAATAATAGGAGGAGTTGGCCGAGAAAGAAGGAATAGAGGATGAGCACCACTTTTTTATGTATTCTCTATCAATTGTAGGCATTTTCCGAAAATATAGGTAGAGACTATGGAACGCCATTTGCAATGATCCTGACATATCTCTCTTGCTTCATTCACTCCCATCAGATTCCTCATGCATATAATCTATCGTGCTCTCTCAAAATATATCTATGCATTAATTTTTTTCATTATAGCAAGGCTTCGGCTGCAGACTAAAAGCAGTATTTATGGTGACAGCCTCAACATTTATAGAACATTTCATCAACACATTGAAGCCAATTTTCCCAGACAAAATAGGTGACAGAATGCATGCTGTTTCTTCAAGACAGTCACTAAGGAGTTTAATAAAAGGAAATATTTTGCCTAAAGATTACGGAGGTCCAGAAAAGTCCGTTACAGAATTGAATGGTAAGTGCATTGCCTAGTGTAAAGTCTTTTTATTTTTTTGAGATAGTGGGACTTATCAGTGAAATTATAATATGTAATGTTTTATTAACATTCCATACAACATTACTTGGAGTAATACGAGCTTTGTGTTGCGAATGTTATTCGAATAAATAATTTCAGATCCGTTCGTTTCAATAATCGTAAAAATACCAGTATTTCAAAAATACATGTATGATAATAGGGCAAGCAGCGATAGCCTATTGGAGATACCAAAGGACTGCAATGCAGAGGATATCGGGTTTGAATGTACGGCGCGAACCAATGATTTTTCGAAGATTTGTGCGTATTAAATTGCTAATTATCGCCTGCCACGTGCCTCGGAAAGCACGTCGAACCGTCGGTCCCAGCTTTCATTCGGACAGCTTTCATGCAATTCGGATAACGCTAGGACGATGATGATGATGATGTGTATATATATATAGGATTAGTCTTATTATTGCATAAAAAAGTAAAAGGCGACAAGTAACTGGGTATGTTAAGATCAGCAGATATAAAAAAAATCAACAGTATTATTTAACATGTTATGTTAAAAACTGGTATAATTAGACAAATAAGAAGAGGATTTGTAAAACTTATAGAAAAATATCGCTCGCATCTCAATTATTCACAAAAAAACACTAGAACATGTAACTATTCTATACCTTTCGTATTATGTTATAGAATAATTACTATTGTGTGCTACCAAGGAATTGTATGTTTTTGTTAATATTTATGTCAATGCTCAAAAACGGCTTAACACATTTCAGACGATTTAGTGGAATGTCTGTCATCACCGATGATGGACAATCTTCTGAAGGAGGTGAGTCGGCGTGTGACGGATGAATCCAAGCGTCGAATCGACACATTCAACAACGAGTATATGGGAATGCCTGGTACCTTCAGGACTTTAAAACTGGACTAGGGATGTTGGCAGAAAAAAGGTGCACAGACTAGAATAATCAACTAGCAAATGAAGAGAGATGTTGATCAATTTCATAATAATGCATTAAATTTATGTACAGAAGAGGCTATAGTTTTCATTTATTCACTCAATAATTTTTTATAGACCCACTTCTGTATACCCGAAGACAAGGGCAGAAGTGTAATATTATACCCACTTTTAGCCATATTATGAATTTTCGGTCCTACGTAATAGGAAGCGAACTTATAGTTCGTTTCACAATACGCCTGATAACGTCAGGCATATTGCCAAACTCCGTACTGCTATTGTCCCTGTTACTCAAGACTCTAATTTAAACTCAAATATTATGTATGTTTATTTCCATAAATATGTTGAATTTTTTTGGACACGTCAGAAGATCATACAAATAAAAATAAAAAGTAACTTTAAATGCATATAAACATAATTGAGCATTGAAAAAAAAAATGCCTGTTCAGAAAGTAGAGCCTCGTGAGAAGAATCAGGCAAGAAACTCCGGGCCACTCTTTTCTTCGTCTTGATTCTATACAATTTAAAAACATAGTAACTACATTGAATTTTTCATAGGTATATGAGCTGGTGTGTCTATAATGTTGCTGTCAATTAATAAGGTTTTTTAATAATAGTTTAAAAGTACTAAACTAGCACAATATAGACACAATAACTCACACTCAACACTAATCAAACATAAGTAGCCTGTGGGACCGAGCAAATTAATCCCAAGCATATTTGTCTAGCACCGAATAGTACCCTTTTTGAAAAAGTTTACGGTTTATAACGTTTTTGAATTTATTAAAACTTAATTTTTTTATTTTGCTTGGCACTTTATTGTAAAAGCGTACACATTGGCCTTGAAAAGATTATTTTATTTTCTCTAGCCGGGTGGCCGGCACTACTAGTTTGCTCTTATTTCTAGAATTCAAATTGTGGATATCACTTTTCTTTGAGTATGAGTCCTTATTTTGGAACACATATATTAGGTGGGAATAAATGTACTGGCTTGCAACTGTTAAAATGTTTATTTCCTTGAATTTATTCCTTAACGAAGCCCAATAATCCAAATTATAAATTGCTCGAATAGCTCTTTTCTGCAGAACAAAGATGGTCTGAATGTCGGCAGCATTTCCCCACAAGAGAATACCGTATGACATTATACAATGAAAATAGTTATGATTTACAAGCCTGGCTGTGTCAATGTCAGTTAATTGGCGAATTTTCCTGACTGCGTATGCTGCAGAGCCGAGTCTATTCGACAATCTTAATATATAAAATCCTTGCTTACTGACTGACTGACAGACACGCTACAGCCGAAACTATTGGGCGCAGGAAGCTGAAATTTGGCATGTATGTTTTTTGGGGACCGTAGGGGTCCACTAAGAAGGGATTTCCCGAAATTCCCACGGGATCGGCCAAAATGGGTAAATTAAAATAAAATTGCAGGTGTAGCTGCTGGCGTCCTCTTGTTTACTAATATGTGGTCCCCATTGCACCTTAGAATCTAGTGTAATGCCTAAAAATATGGTGTTATCCACAAGATCTAACACATCTTCCTTAATCTTTACTGAGGTGTTCACTTGTTTGACGTTAGGCATTAAAATCAAATACATTTAGTTTTAAGTCTATTTAAAAGCAGATAGTTAACCTCAAACCAGCGAACCACCTTTGAGATTGCAATGTTTACATTGTCTATATCAATTTATTAACGTTTTAATTTAAATAAAAGTGAGGTATCATCAGCAAACGGTACTATCCCGTGCTTGTCATTAACGAGGTGTGGTAAGTCTTTAATTATTTATTTTTTATTTATAGTCTCACGCCTGTATCCCCGAAGTACCGAAGACCGAGGTTTGAACCCTGTGGGACGCCCATTTTGACTACAAACCCATGTGAACGCGTCCCGTTGACATCAACTCTCTGAATCCTATTGCTCAAATATGAAGTAAGAAGATGCAGAGCAAAACTACTTAAACCATAGTGATGTAATTTCCTGATCAATGTATCATGTTCTACACAATCAAAGGCCTTGACCAAGTCATAGAAGACACCTGAAGCATCATGTGAATCCTCCCAGGCCTCAAAGATATGTTTTACAAGCTCAAAACCGGCATCGGTCGTGGAGCGCTCCTTTGTAAAACCCAATTGTTTAGAGTGTAGAAGCTCGTTGTTATTAAAATAATTTTGCAGTTGGTCTAGAATCAATTTATAACTATATATCTATATCGTCACGCCTGTCTCCCATTGGGGTAGGCAGAGACTATGGAACGCCACATGCTTCGGTTCAAACATACCTCTTTCGCTTCATCGACATTCATTTCCCGAAAATATTGCTAAATGTGGGCAGCACAGAAATTGGCCTATAGTTGGTGGGGTCTGATGTGCTACCTGCTTTGTACAAAAAGAAACTTGAAAGTTTGTGAAGATGTATGTATAGATGGATAGATAGATGGATGGATGTTTGTTACTCTTTCACGCAAAAACTACTGAACGGATTTGGATGAAACTTTACTGTAATATAGTTTATACTACACCTGATCGGAACAGTAGTCAATATTCCCTGAAAATGAAAAGAAAACGTTAGTCTTTTCCTTGACCTGAATAAGCGGGAGGAAAAAAGTATGAAAATCCATTTCTAACGTGTTTTAGCGGGAGAGAAAGTTGTATGAATTTTCATTTCTCATGTGTTATCTTATCTATGGCGCGCGCCTGCCCAAGGAGTTTTCATATAATTTAAATATGGAATCTCCGTGCATCCTTTTGTGCAGAATAAAAAGAAAAAGAAGCGCGAAATATCGGTCAAATTCTAAGCTAAATTGTGTCTTACATGGTGTCTTTAAAAATAAAGTAAAATGTCGACTTCTAGCAGTAAAAGTGATGTTGAAATGACGCCGCCTTACTTAAAAGCATCTGCGGAAACAGCTGTTTTAAACCTACTACCGGATAAATCGAAGAAAAATACAACCAAACTTATGACCAATTATTTCATATTATTAAATAATTTCTACAATACAAGTCTTTAAATGTTCCTCACAGGTATAGTATAAAGCACTGTGTAGCACTCGGGTGAAAGTCCTATTCCTACCTCGGGAGTATTGTGGCCCTAGGCTGCGCCTTCGGACCACAAACTGCTCCCTTGCTAGTAATCGGTTCCTTTCCTCCCTCGGTGAACAATGTACTATTTATTATACATCAGGGGCCCAATTCCGCTAAATAAATATAGTCGCGATATCATGTCAGTGTCATACTTACGTCACAAAAAGCGTATTATTCTAAATTACCTGATATTTGAATGAAATTGTAACGAGATCGTATGTGTCAACGACGAACTGTTTATTTAAAATTATACGATAATGACATTAGGTTATCAGAATACCGCTTTTAAATCCATTCAAAATATAATATCAACTAGAGGGCCCGTGCTGCTCCACAGCATATTTTAATATTATAAAAAAGCTCTTGCATATAGGTATGATGAGCATTGTACTTATCTAATAAGTAAAAAGATTATATTCTTATCAAAAATATATATATCACAAAACTTCTTTTCTCACAACATTGGCTTTGCGTTGCACCTTATCGTGAAATTTCCACCTTGGCATTACAGAATGGTTTGCCGCGCAATAGGGATATATATAATATGTATAACTGAAATATAGTTCTTATTAACGACTTCAAAAAAGGAGGATATCAATTCGATATGTATGTATGTGATATTATTGGAATTGCGTAATTTTCATATATTATATTATTATGATAATCTGTTAGGACTTCTAAATAAATATACATAATTTCAAAGATGTATTATGTTTGTCTACGAAAATCTCCAAAACTACTGATCGGAATGAGACTGTTTCTTGTATTGGCTAGCATTTACTCTAACTTAGGGAGCAGAGCAAGTTTCATCAAATTCGGTTCAGTGGTTTTCAAGATATGGTCTAATTCGTGTAAGTGTGACGGTGTTTCTTATTGATGCGAACTAACAGTCTAAGGGAAAACTTCTAAAGTATGTTATATTTATGTATTCCAGTCTATATAATTATAACTAACAATGAGGAAATGGAAAACAAATTAAAAAACAAAATCGACTTCAAAAAGAAATGAACATAAAAACTATGAAAATGGAATGGTAGCTTTGGTAGCCATCGTAAGTAACATTGCTACCAAAACTACCATTTCTACCAAAAATACTATGCCTTTCAAAACTACTATTTGTTTCAAAACTACTATCCGTCCTAACACTATCATATCTACCATTTTTTCAAAACTATCATTTCTACCAAAACCGCTGGTGCTGTCAAAAGTACCTTTTCTCTCAAAACTACTATTCTTACCAAAGCTACAATTTCTACCATAACTATCACTTGTAATATAATTATATGACCATAGTGCTATGAACCGCTGTAATATGTTCCACATAAAAAAAATAAGATGCCCGAAGAAAATCCGTAATTTAAAAACACAAAAAATTTCCTAATATTAACCGTAATTTACCCATCTGTAGGGTTGATTTTTCCAACATTAGGCGGAAATTTCACTACATTTGGGGAAAATTCCTCGGGTCGCGGGTATACTAACGACGTTACCGCGGTAACTCAAAGGGACCCCTCCGCCAACTCTGTACCGTCGGTACAGAGTTGGCGGAAGGATTGAGGGATACAAAAAAAGGGGGAAAATTCCTAAACATCAGAGATCAGTTCACCCAACATTAAGAGTTAACTGGTAACATTCGGGGAATATTACCTGCCATCATCGATAATTCACTATAGTCATAATTTTACCAACATCGGGTATAATTTTACACACCACCACACTCACACCCGTATGAAAGTAAGGCAAGGTCACCTTAAGGAGGCATATCGGTTTTTCCTGGCAGTTACCGCAAGGAACTTATTAGATGCCATAAAAATATTTTTGAATTTAGAACCGTCCATGTAGAGGGAAAGCAATGGAATCATAAGAAATTTATAGGAAAATATTGAAAAATAAGTTCAATGTCCACACCTATCTTCCTTCAAACTTACCCAATTTAAATGAGCATACCATCAAATGAAAGAGCTCTTTCTCAGCGCGTGTTTTAGGCCTATAAAGAAACGCCTACCTCAATGAGAACCAGATATATAGAAGCAGAAAGTCATTGACTACGGCTACGAAAACGTAAAAAATGTATGGGAGAAAACTGTTTTTGCATATAACTTGATGAATGTGCAAGTTAGGTAATTTCTAATGCTTGATGACAAATCTATGCAGCGAGAGCTTTCATTAAAAAAAAAAATCATGCGAATCGGTTGGGTAGAACGGGCTGGCCGACTCGTATTATAAAACACAAATTCTTTTAATATATAGATGTCATATAAAAATAGCAGAATTGGCCCCCCCAGAATAACACATAGGCTACAATTTATAAAGATTTTGTATAATGTTGCCATAATATAAGGAAAAGTATCAACTAAGTCACAAAAGTAGGTAATTGGAATTTTAGCTCCTTCCTGATGACATAATGATCTGATATTTGGTATACACTCTTAATCTTGATGACAATATAAGATATTTAAATGATTGTAAATCCAAGATGGCCGCCGATACAAAATGGCGAATCACATATTACTTCACAACAACCTCATTATGGGTATCAAATGAAAGGGCTTGATTGGTAGACTAGAGCTCACTATGAAAAATCCAAGATGGCCGCCGCCACAAAATGGCGGATTTTATTTTCCACAAATACCTCAATATGGGTATCAAATGAAAGATTTGTATGCTCATTCTAAAGTAGTTATGAAATTGTTTTCAAAATTGATAGATTTATTACCTTCCGTTTTTAATGTAGATTAACTTTTTTTTTACAGTTAGTAGTTTGAACGAATGGTTTAAAAGTTATCACGATATATTTGACCTAAGCGCAGCGTCATTAAAAGCCCTTTCTATGAGTTGGCGCGCTTAAGCACAGCGGGGCAGAGGGACACTCTGATATGTACTTTGTGGTAATGCTTTCAGTTTTTATTTTTGCTGCTATTATATTCAGTAGGTAAGTATATAAGCTCTTCATAACTTCAATAATATACCTGCATACTAATCTTTACCTGAACTTCGACGATTATGAAAACAAAAGTATTTTTTAAGTAATATCTGTTAATACAAATTTTATGTATGCTATACGGCTAATCTGCAGAGGCGTTTGTGATGAAATTTGACATAGGTAGTCTGAAACCCGGGGAAGTACATAGGCTACTCTTTATTTAAATTTCATGCTGGCGAAGCCGCGGGCGAAAGCTAGTCTTTCATATGATCAGGAAATACACCACAGTCAATACACTTATTAAATATTAAAGGTAATCTGTTAGCAGCTAACAAGTGACTATTTTCCTTTTTGCAAAAACAGATGAGCGCGTAAACTGTCATTTTGCCCACGCTTTTCCGCTGCGCATTAATCTGTTTGTGGAACTGGGCTAACTTATCCGATTGCGGCATGTTGCATATCAATAGACGCATAATTAAATGAGCTTTCCAATGATATAAATTAAAACCATATAATATGGTTGAAGCCCACGCAAGGGCAGTATAAAGTGAAAATTAGAAATTTTTCCCGCCATTTTTGAGCACGATTTTATATTTCTGACATATTCCTTTTTCTCGTCGTTTTTTATTGAGGGAGGTATATAAGTATTAAACACAGTTAGAAAGGTTTTTTAATTTGCTTTTAGAGGAAATAAATATAATGAAAAGAAACATTTTAATATTAAACATAAAAAAATAAAACAAAGTTTTTTTTTTATTGGCGCCAATTTTCACATTTTATTTTTTTAAATACCGTTTTATGTTATATATCAGATTCAAACCTAGATAACTTTCTTTCCAACTAGATTTCCAAGTATAAAAACCAATTCTGATAAGAATCTGATAAGAATTATTTTTATTGGAACCTGCACAGTTGTTTACTTTTACCCGCAAAAAAACTGTAGTTCCTGCCAAAATTTTCGATAACTAATATCTCATAAATAAAATGAGTATTATATATTTTATCAAAGGTTTATTTATAAACTCATAATAAAAAAATAATACAACGCATAACGCAAGTTGTCGTTTATAAGAGCGAGAAAGATAAACAGTAACTTTTGTTTAAATAAAATTACTTTTAATAAAAGTATTAGTGTCAATGAATAAAATTGTTTACTCTATTATAATTCAGATCTTACGCCTGCAATGAATATAATTGGAACATTCAAAACAATGTTATTATATAGGAGAAGGTCAATGGAATTGTAGAGATCCATGTTTGATATTGTTGACATATAATTGGACAGGTCATATTATATACCACAGGACCGATGGTCTCCGGACCCTTCAGGTTTTTGAGGGGCGACTGGGACTCGGCAAATGTAGTGTAGGTTTTTTTATAGTAATAGGCGGCAAACGAGCAGACGGTTCGCCTGATGGTAAGCAATTACCGCCGCCCATGGACACAATCAACACCACAGGAGTCACAAGTACGTTGCCACCTCTTGGGGATGGGTAAAAGGATAGGATGAGGAGTGGGATGACGGAGAAGGAATAGGGGATAAGGCCTCCGGCACTCTCACTCACCGAACGAAACGCAACAGTTAAAGTAATGTTACTTTTCGTCGATTTTCTGTGAATGGTAGTACTTCCCCGTTCGAGCCGGCCCATTCATGCTGAAATAAGCAAGACTGTACTACCCGGTTCGTCGGCATCGACGTCGACTGAATGTGAAAAGCTGAAGGCCGAGCTCATTGGTGTGCCATAGGAGCAGTCTATATCCACCAGAGGCCTAAAACAGTCTGGTGATGATGAAGCATAATAATATTATATGTAATGCATTACATATTGGTGCGTGTGAGTCTGCGTGCGGCTGCGCCCGCGATCATTAAATCAATCAACTTGAATTCTTGCCCCGTCTATCATTTTACGCTCCTATACAGAATATCTCAGAATACATATACACTACCTCCTTGGTCCAGTCACCAGTGGATCTAATCGGGAGGTCTCGATTTCGATTCCCGGGTCTGGCAAAAGTGTAACAGAGTTTTACCGAATTCTCAGTAGCAGGACGGAGTCTGGCAATGAGCCCGGTAATGGCAAAAGGCTCGCCCTCTATTACGTTGAACCTCAAGGCCTTGCCACACGGCACAATTTTACGTCTAACTTGACTAAATCACTTGATGAAATCGTGACATGTAGACGCCAGTCGTCCAACTCAAGTTCATCGGGTGGGCGGTACCACCAGATTTTAACCAATCGGGTGGACGGAATGCAAATCAGTGATTTGATTGTGTCGTGTAGACGGGCCAATCCAATTCAATTGAAAATTTGATCAGTGGTAAAATTGTATTGTGTGGCAAGGCCTTAATATTCAACATGGCAAAATGTGGGGGTAATATTACAACTTTGCCTATCTCTACGGGGATATACGCAGATGGTCTTTTAAAAAATTGCTAGTAACCCGCAAAGGAGTTTTGTAAAGTATGTAGTTTAGTTTACAGACTAGATATAAATATCTTCAATGTGTTGTAATATTCGACATTTACAAAAAAAGTCCTTAGGTGTTTTTTTGTAGATATCTATTATTATTATAGATATCTATTGTATTATTTGACGTCAATAATAATAATAATTAGCGGGAAATTTTCCAAGGCGACAGTCTGAGTCCCCCTGTGGGTTTTGCTTAGCCATACACCCTCTCATTACATTACTGGAGGGTTCAGGGCTAGGTTACAGAGAAGCGGTCAGGTCATATCTCACCTGTTATTTATGGATGACCTTAAATTATTTGCCCACAGTAATGCCCAATTGATAAATTTACCAAGCGTGACCCAAAACTTTAATAATTCTATCAATATGGAGTTTGGTGTGGACGAAATGTGCTGTTATTCATATAAAGCATGGAAAGATGGTCGAATCTGAGGGGATCCATTAACCTCAGAATGCTTTTCTTAATTGATACCTATAAGTACTTGGGTTGTTGTGTTTACAGGTGTTATGTTACAGGCTTTAAGTATCAATGAAGCCGTCATGAAGCAACCGTGGCAAGAGCGTTTCTTTGGCCGGCTGAAAAAAGTACAGAAAAGTCTTTTGTCAGTTGGCAACAAGGTTCGTGCTTGCAACGGTTGGATTATGCCACTTCTGGTATATTCTTTTGGTATACTCAAGTGGACTCAGTCTGAATTGGACGCCCAGGACAGAAGAGTTCGCACATTGTTGACGGCATATCGTATGCATCATCCACGTTCATCCGTGATGAGGTTGTACATCCCGCGAAAGTGCAGGGGTCGCGGCTTTCTGAATGTCATGATCCTAAACAATCGCGAGGTGTGTAATCTTAGAGATTTTTTTCTCCGGGCGAACGTGGATATACATCGAGATGTTGTCGCAGTAGACAATGGGCTAACCCCACTCAGGTTGGCTAAGGAGAACTGGCGCATGCCTGTAGTACTTAGTATTGATGATCGCAAACGAGTATGGAGAGAGCAAGGAGCTTCATGGCAGGTTTCATCACCGATGTAGACCTATTAGCCTCGGTGAACTGGCTACGCTTCGGTGACTTCTTTGGGGAAACCGAAGGGATTGTTTGTGCAATTACTGACGAAGTTATCAAGACGGATATCTACCGAAAATATATCCTGACGGATGGCACTACTGATATTTGCCGTGCCTATCACCAACCTGGTGAATCCCTCAGGCATATTGTTTTCGGTTGTTCACGTCTTGCTAACGGCGAGTACTTGCACAGACATAACCAAGTAGCCAGAATTATTCACCAGCAACTTGCTCTGAAACACAAACTTGTAGACATCGAGGTACCGTACTACAGGTATGTACCAGAGCCAGTTCTCGAAAATGGCCATGCCATATTGTATTGGGATAGATCTATTATCACGGACAGGACTGTTGTAGCCAACAAGCCTGATAACGTGTTGATAGATCAATCAGAGCGCTTCGCAATTATTGTTGATGTCACTATTCCTCATGACGAGAATCTCGTGAAAGCCGAAAAGAAAAGAGAACAAAAAGAAAAGAATATGTTTATTTTGTGCCTCACATATACACTAAACAATAATAATAATACATAGATGACCAAATAAAAGGAAAAACAGATTAAATATCTGGACTTGGCTCACGAGATTGTCGACATGTGGGATGTGAAGTCAGCAATTATTGTGCCGATACTCGTGACTAGCCAAGAGCCTCGACCGTCACCTTAAGAGGCTCGCGTTGAGTGCTTGGGTCAGGGGCCTGATGCAGAAGGCAGTACTTCTGGACACGGCACGTATTGTGAGGAAGTTCCTTTTATTTTTTTTGGTATCGAGTTGGAAAATCCTTATGGAGTCCTTCCGCCCTGGAGGACGGGTGAAGAATCTTACTGACTAAAAATTGGGCAAGTGCGAGTCGGACTCGCGCACAAAGGGTTCCGTACCATTATCTATAAAAGAAAATCACGTTTGATGTATGTATACTTAAATATTTTTTAAGTTTCTACCTGTTTATTAAGATCGAGTAACAAATTGCTTAAAAATTACGTTTGTTGTATGGGAGCCCCCTTTATTATTTACTTTTTTTAAATTAAATTATTTATTTTGAAAGGTAATATAGAACTACATTTTCTGTGAACATTTTAAGCGTCTACCTGTTACCGTTAGTAATTTTGAGCAAAAAATACGACAGAAAACACGTTTATTGTATGGGACCCCCCATATTATTATTTTTTTTAGTATTTGTTGTTATAGCGGCAACCGAAATACATAATTTGTGAAAATTTTAGCTTTCTAGCTATCACAGTTTATGAGATACAGCCAGGTGACAGACGGACAGACAGACAGACAGACAGAAAGACAGCGGAGGCTTAGTAATAGGGTCCCGTTTTTTACCTTTTAGATACGGAACCCTAAAAACGAACCCGTGTTCCTAAATGGCCAACAGAAGTAAATGTATTCATCATGCGTACTTACAATTTTGTTACAAATTTAGAAACTAACATGACATGTTATAGGAAAGCTTTGCATGAACTATTCACACAAAAATATCCAGGTCTTCAGGCAACCGAACAAAGAATCTCAGACCAAAGACGTATACGTACCGTACCGTACGTACCTTACAGATGATCATCTGAATCAGATAAAAGAAGAAGTCCAACAAGATTTAGAACTTCAACACACTAACGCCTACACACGATTCTATACAAAACACGAAAATAGACGACCAAATAGAAACCAATATACAAATAAACTCATCTCAATATGCACTTCATCTAGATTATACTTCCACAACCTAAACTTCACATATATCCACACGAACAACATCAACACATAGTATTCTCTTAGAATCCGAGTTACCAATGATAGAACATGACTCGACTTCTGAAGAAAATGATTAAACTAACCGATCAATTACGTACTAAGCTGCTGCTGTATGGAAGTATGGATCCTACCATGAGGCCAAAACTCCCTAAATTAGGTTACAGCAAGCGACTAACTGATTTACTCACTATATTTAATTATAACATACTGAATCGATTTCTAACAGAACATATACTACTGACCGATATTCACACCTTAATATACTGCACTGCTACTGTAGTAACAGAATAACTAGAATACAAAACATACACACAACATAATAATCCGACTAACAAAAAGTACACCGAACCCCCATGGCAAATTAAGCTTGTAAGCTTGCGCAATATCTTAGTGGAAATAGATCGAAGATATTACAAACGATAGTAGGATAAATACTTACAAATAGCAAGGTACACACAAGACACGAGAATAATAATAAAACTTTAGAAGAATACCTTGATACACTCAAACAGAAGCTGTCACTTAAAGCACATAGATTGTCTATATATAAAAATACAATGAAAGCAAGAAAATAAACTGTTTGCTACAAATGAAAAGATTTTCTACAGACAAATGAAGCCGAATAAAATAGATGGTAACATAGATAATAATAATCTAGGCACAACAACTAGAGAACAAGTAGAAGACTTTTGGTCAAATATTTGGGTAAAAGTCACAACGCATAATAATTTAGCACCTTGGATAACGGAAGAAGAAAACAAATGGGCAACAATTGAAGAAATGGAGTACTTAGAAATAGTAGATAGAGACATAAAAACCGTGATGGCAAAACTTCACAACTGGAAGTCTCCAGGTATCGACAATTTACATAACTTTTGGCTGAAGCACTTACATTCACGACACCAATCTATAGCTAAATGTTTCAATAACATCATACTTAAAAAGTAGCCTATAGCGCCATTCCTAGCAACAGGAATAACTTATATAATCCCCAAAACCAAAAACTCGCAAGAACCCTCACAATACCGACCTATCATATGTTTACCGTGTCGGTAGCGTGGTGTACAAAATTTTTACTGTCAGAATTGCCAATAGAATAAATTTACATATTGAAAATAATAATATTATAGCCGAGAAATAAAAAGGATGCAGGCGGAACCACATGGGGTGTAAAGAACAACTTACAATAGATGCCACAATACTCAGACGCGCTAATGCAAAGAAAAGGAACCTATATTGTACATATATATACTATTGCAAGGCATTTGACAGTATTCCACACTCTTGGCTTATCACAATATTAAGTATTTACAAAATTAATCCCAATATAATAAACTTTTTGAAAGAAATGATGTTATTCTGGAAAACTAAAATGGAACTGGAGTAATAACCAAACTTCTATTACAACGAGAGAAATTCAAATCAGGAAAGGCATTTACCAAGGTAACTCCCTCAGCACATTGTGGTTCTGCCTCGCTCTTAACCCACTTTCCTACATGTTAAATAAGCAAAATATCGTTATTGTTTCAATCGCACCTCTAATGCAACGACACTAGCTCACTTAAATTATATGGATGATATAAAACTTTATAGTAACACATCAAAAAATACTAAGAAACTTATTGATATTACAGCGTCATTCAGCAAAGACATTTAAATAGAGTTTGGATTAGACAAATGTAAAATCTTAAATGTTAGACAGGGAATAATATAGCCAGGAGATCTTCTAATACAAGAAGTTGAAATTATACAGCCATGGGTACAACATCATCAGCCTTTAACAGTCCACTGCTGGACTAGGCCTCTCCTTTGAAAGGAGGAATTGGCCTACTATACCACGCTGGCCAAACGGGTTGGTATAGGGTTTGTATCAAGTTTTCCTTCTCTTACAGTGCTGTTATCTGCATAATATGCTCCCTCGGCTCTTACAACACCCATTGGATGATATGGGGTGGTGACATTACGTATTCTTAATCCGTCACCACACGGACATCCGTCACCACATGGGTAAAGATGAAGTGTATAATATATATCTGGGTTACCAACAATCGAAACTATTAGACCATTCAATACTTAAAACACAACTTTCTGAGGACTTCATAAACAGATTAACCATGGTTTGCAAAACACAATTAACTGGAAAAAGAGTAATCAAATCTTCAATCACCTATATAACCTATATTAACCTACTCCTTTGGTGTAGTGAAATGGTCTCAAACAGATTTGAGAGGTTTTGATATTAAAACTAGTACTATATTGACCAGAAATAACTTATTACTAGAGTTACGTACAGTAAATTCGTAGTATAAGCAATAAACTGTAACCATATACTCCCCTTTAGAGATAAGAACCGTAGTACCATAAGTTAGCTGTAAGACATTTGTATTGTATTAAGTTCAGTTGAGATTAAAGACTCAAGGAGACAACATCGTGTCTTTTTTAAAAGCTCCCTCGGTTCGCCACGAACATATCTGGCGCAGTCGGTAGGATAGTGGCAGTCGTCGTCCTAGCGAATCAAACTCTTTGCGAAGACACGGCGCGAATCAAACTCTTTGCGTCCGCGCCGCTATCCCAACAAGAACCCGTCGCGAACCCTGGGCAGTAAGAAGCACAGTCACCAGTCACCGCTCAACTCACCAGGCAGATGGAGCTCTACTGGAGGTAAGATCAAACTCTCATACTACTCAGTATCCCATCTTTTGCCATTTCCCACCCTTATAATTACCTTGTATATTTTATATTGTGTGTGCGTGTATAATTGCCTTTACCGGTAATACAAATAAGTATATAGTGTATATCTGTGTGATCTAAAATCGACACCAGATATTTACACATACTTACCTTAATTTTAGTTATACACATTTATTATAAATTTATACAATGGCTCAGAACGCCAACGCGCTCGCTGACCTAGCCGCAGCAGCCTCAGTAGTAAATAGTTCAAAACCAAATTACGAACTATTGAATAAACTTATTCCGTCATACGATGGCAGTAACAAATCGTTGAAATTTTATATAAGAAGTGTAGAAAGTATATTAACCGCGTATGGTATAACAACAGACGATTTGATAGCGATCTGTCTCATAAGAAATAAGTTAACTAACAAAGCTCAAGAAGCTATTTCATTGGAAGTTGATATCGAAGATTGGACATCCATTAAAGCCGCTCTAATTAATCGATTCGGCGAACACCGAACCGAAGTTCAGTTACTTCAAGAGTTATTACGTTGCACGAAATACCAAAACGAGACTTGCGAACAATTTGGTAAACGAATAGGAGATCTTTTAGACTCACTTTGCGGAGTAGGCCTGTCCACCAACAAGGACAGTGGTTACTATCAAACTCTAGCAATCAGCACATTTATAGACAACCTAGATTACAACGTAGGCTTAGGCGTACGTATTAACCAGCCGACAACCCTTGTCAAAGCTATAGCGTTAGCCAGACAGGAAGAAGCTCGAATCAAACGTTCAGATAGGAAAAGCATTACGCAACCCACTCCGAAACCTAGCATAAAGCCAAACAGTACTTTTCCAGTGCGTCCACAGCAGTCATTAAACAGTCCTCTGTTACCAAACGTCCCGTCGTCAAATACACCTACCTCACGTCCAGCTTTACCAAGCTCTAGTAAACAATACAATAATTACCCTAATAATCAATATAGTAATTACCCCAGAAATACTCAATTTAATACCCCAAAACCTGCTACAAAACAGGAAGAAAAGGCGTTAGTTCGCGTAAATAGATTAAATCATAATTTAGTAAAACGATTATTTACAGGATTTTCCCCAGGATTGGATAATACAGGAGAAAACATAGATTACGTAGTAGATAAATTACCACATATTTACATCCGGGAATTTGGTGGTCCGTTTCTCATCGACACCGGAGCCACTCACTCATTAATTAGTACCGCAGTAATAAAGAATCTTGATAAGGCCTGCGTTAAGTCGGAACCTTATACTATCTCGACACCGCACGGAGAATCATATCATGAGAACGTCGCGTACATCCCGTTACCAGAGATATTCGGATCAAGTAGCATTCATAAGTTTTTTATTGTAGATTTCAGCGAACAGTTTCACGGTCTTATAGGAAGTGATATTTTAGACAGTTTAGGTTTTAGAATAGATTACAGTGAGAAAAAACTTTATACTAAAACAACTTCAATAGATTTTATCTATCAGAATATAAGGATTAAACGAAAAATTTACGCATTATCTCGCGCAGTAATAAACTCGATAGATTTAGTAGAACCAAGCACCTCTGCTGATCCCCAAGTAGATTTAATAAACGAAATTGCCTCATTGCAACCTTCACCCAGTAATATTCCCACGGTTATCTCAGAATTCCCACGGTCTTCGGAACAACCGCCAGAAAGCGAGAATTTAGACCCTAACGCGATAGACATAAGAACGCTTTTAGATATGCCCACTACACCCGAGACCGAGCCTATAGAGAATAATACCGGTAAGATACCGAATAGTCCCGACGCAATAGATAAACAGCTAAAGCAGTTTCATGTTAGAAAGTCACCCGGAACAGAGTACAGAGTAGAGGATAAATCTAAAAATAATTATACAATTAAATACGTTTACATACCCATTAATAATACAAAAGAGGAAATAATTAGATTTTTACGAGAACATACAATAGCCGATAGAAAGTTTCATATATATTTCCATGACGAAGAATTGTTTCCCTTATTTTGCGAAGTATACGATAACGTTTTCGATCAACGCGGTCCCAAACTGATCCGTTGCCTAACTAGAATAACATTGGTACATGAAAAATCCGAGCAATTAGAAATAATAAAGCGATATCATGAAGGAAAAACTATCCATCGTGGTGTACAAGAAACATATAACAGAATACGGAAAAACTACCATTGGAAATTCAAAAATATATAAACGAGTGCGAAACTTGTCTTAAAGCGAAATACGAAAGAAACCCCTTACGACCCACGTATTCAGAACGATACGTTTATCGTGAACTGATTAAGTAAGTATATGATTAGTTTAATAGAAAATAAGTGCTTTTACATTTTACCCAGATCTAGTGTTAGAAATAGACGTGGTTTAATTAACGGTTTAGGTTCAATTATAAAATCAATTAGTGGAAACTTAGATAACGAAGATGCCCTACGTTTTGAAAATGAAATACACAGTTTAAGGAAAAATACATTCACGTTAGCAAGTAATCAGAAGAATACTATTAGTCTTATGAAACAGTATATAGATGAATATACTGAAAGTTTACATAAAGTTCAGAATAACTTAGATTTATTAGCAATTAACTTAAATAATATTAACAGTAACTTAACTTCGCTTAACTCGCGAATAGATATACTTCATATCCACTTTCAAATTGAAAATAGTTTTCAACAAATTTACGATAGAGTAAACACATTAGAGACAACAATCTCTTTTGCTTCTTTAGGTATATTACATCTTAGTATCATAGACCCTTTACATCTATTAGCAGAATTAATTAAAATAAGTAAAAACTTTAACTTACCTTTTGAACCTAGAAGAGAAAATATACACTTGTTGGAAAATAGTATTACGGTCAAGGCATACTGTACCTTAACGTCACTTACATTTATATTATACATACCTATTATAAGCCCTATTACCTTTGACCTTTTACACTTATATTCCATTCCTAATCATAACAACCTTACCCGTATACCCGAAGCATCTTACCTTATACTGAGTAATAAGAAGTTTACTTACCTTCAGGAGCCCTGTCGCCGCCTCACCGATGACCTCCAAATCTGCGATCATCTGAAATTAGAGGACGTCGACAAGAGAGCCGATTGCATCGTGCAAACCATTCGACATACGCCCGCAACCTATTGCAAGTTCGCCCATGTCGTCACTAGCAATAACAAGATAGAACAACTTCATGAACACACCTGGCTAGCAGTCATCCCGAAGGAAGACATCATAAAAACGTCCTGCAACGACGAGAACAGTTATCAACGGATAAAAGGAGTCTATTTACTCACCACTACTGAAAGATATACCATAACTATAAATAGTATAGTACTACAAACCCACCATAGTACTATCACTATTCCAGAGACCATTCCGTTGCCTAGAAATGAAATAGCCCAAGAAAACGTCACTGTGCACAACATAGAGTTGCAAAACATACAGTTGTACGTTGTGTTGTGTAGTAAACTACACTCGCTTGCTACTCTAGCCCGCGAGATGAACATCACGCCGATCACACCCGGTATCGCCAGTCAACCCAGCTGGACTTCAATCGCCGCATTAGCCGCAGTACTAGCCTTCATACTATACTGCGCCTACAAACGACTCAGATCAAGCCTATGCAGACGCCCGGGACTTCAACCGCCGCCGTGCGTCACAATGGAGATGGACTACGCGCCGCGTCCGTCGGAGTCAGCAGCAGAGCCTCAGCACAGCGCTTCGCCCTTGCATAGTCGGCCCTGCGTGCAATCCTCCTCCGTACGCAGCCCTTTGGGAAGGGAGGAGTTACGTACAGTAAATTCGTAGTATAAGCAATAAACTGTAACCATATACCCCCCTTTAGAGATAAGAACGTAGTACCATAAGTTAGCTGTAAGACATTTGTATTGTATTAAGTTCAGTTGAGATTAAAGACTCAAGGAGACAACATCGTGTCTTTTTTAAAAGCTCCCTCGGTTCGCCACGAACATATCTCTAGTTAAATATAAATATTTTGGTACAATATTTTATTAAATTCCTACTCATAAAATTAGTAAACATCTCATTATATTTTATACGTGTAATAATATTTAATTACTTTAAACAAAAAAATGCTGAACACTAATGCCACAGTATAAAGACATACAGTAGTTTGACGCCTTTGATCTCGTAGAAAAAGCCGACATCGTCTAGACAAGGGTAAGGAGGCTAGGGCTGCCACATTTAAACAATACCTACTTATTCAAACACCGTCTATTTATTTTAGAAAATATTATAGTGTAAATCACTTATTTTTTATAATTTTTACAATAATTAACGATAAATAATTATTAAAAAACAGTTTAATGAATGAATGTTTAATGGATGGGCAACCATGGGATCAGCTTGCAGAGCCTATGTTATCGATATGAAGTATTTTGCAGATCTATTTTCGAGCAAACTACGTTAAGGTGAAGCAATAGATATCACGGTCATTTTATGGATGGGTGGCCGGGCTATGAGATTACTGAGAACATGTGTGGGATTTATAAAAGAGGGTCTAAAATATGGTTATTTTTAGCTAGGACGCGCCGTTACCAAGATACATATTAATATTTGATAGGTACTTACCTAATACGAAGGTACTAGGAACTTATTGCATGAAATTAAAATCGCGTTTGAATCGAATATTACCTTACAACGCTTATTTTCTTACGTCTGCCATGTTGTTTACGTACAGTAATTACTACTTTATTCTGTGATTTGGCCAGACATGAGATATTGTAAAAAGTTAGTAGATTAGTAGGTACGTGTACATTATTTTAAATGGTTATAGGTGCATACATTTCAAAATAAGTAATATAAATAATTATAATTAGTGAAATTTGCATTTTTGGTGTAAGTAAATTGATGAAATCGCATATTTTTTAAATCATTATTTTTTTTAATCTGTAAGCACCATGAAGAATTGCAATGTCTCACATCACAAGTCGTATGCACCATCTTACCTAATTGATATTATAAGCAATATAGCAAATAAATAAGTAACGAATAAAAATCAAGCACGCGCTAGCCCCCAAAAACATGTACCTAGTTAGGAACTAAGGCGACATACGTAAGTAGGTACCGCTCTTCCCGCGTCTCACCTCTTGTCCCCCGCACGACGCGTTCGTTGAACGACTCTATGGATTATTTGACTGTGCTAATGCCAAGAGTCTTTTGAAACAATTATTTAATTGCCGTGTTTATTCTTGTTAAAATAATTATTTTGTAAAAAACATCAAGTAGTTTTTATTTTGGACTTATTTTTCGTTGTGTTAATTTTTTTTACATTATAATTATGAAAACAAATTATTTCAGGAAGAGCTTCATTGTATGGTATACCGCCGTTTGCCCGAATTGGTCATAATCATTGTAAGGTCGAAAGTTTAAAATTCCGATATTTCATTTGCCCGAAAGTTTAAAATCCCAAAAAATAAATTAAATATTATTATCAACGGTTAGGTGCGAACGAACTAAATAAATAGGTTATGTTAGGTTCTTTTTTAACCCTTAATATAGGAAAAACAGGAACTTTCCGAAAAAGGGCTCCGTCAACTTAGTCCACATTCTTCACACTAGTTTAATAAACTGAAATTGACATGACATTGTTCTAGTGATGTGCCGGACTGTGTAGCGTTTATTGGTTTTGAGATATAGATACTGTACAAATGTGCCCCGTGTATCTATGTGCCCCACCTCCCCCTATAGGGTTTAATGTCGAGTTTTCCGTCTCTACGCAAAGATGGTATTTGCATCGTGTTATCCCTTAGTCGCCTCTTACGACACCCACGGGAAGATAGGGGGTGGTGACACTTATATTCTATGCCGTCAACCTCACGGCAAATTGAATGTATAAGTTATCTCAAAGTACCCGAACATTTTTCAACTACTGGTGTTACTATTTACGCAGAATGAGCTCACAGTGTCCTTAAGTCTTCTGGTGACTTTGTCCTTCTTGGGTTTCATTAGCCTTATGACATGGTCCCAAGCTGGAGGAACATTCCAACCATCTTCCCTATTGAAATTAGGGTGTTTTTTTAATTTCAATAGCCTCTCGTATCATCCTTGGAAGAAATCGATGTTCTTTTGCGAGTATCTGTGGTTCATCAAATCGCAGGTAGTGGTTGGGTCCGTGTTCCACATGTTCACACACAGCAGACTTTGTTGAGCGTTTATGTTTTATGTCAGCTATATGTTCTTTGAGTCGAATGCCTATGCTTCTCTTGGTTTGTCCAATGTATGAGAGCCCACATTCACAGTCAATTTTGTAGACACCGGCCTCTTGCAAGGGTAACTGACACAACTACTTAATTAATATTTTTTATACACTCATGCCTGTATCCCCGAAGGGGTAGGCAGATGTGTAATACTACACCCACATTTCGCCATGAATTTTTAGGTCCCACGTAATAGGGGGCGAGCCTATTGCCGTGCCGAGCACATTACCAGACTCCATGCTGTTACTCAGAATTTCCTAACGGAAAACCCAATAACACTTGGCCCGACCAGGGAATCGAATCCGAGTCCTCCCAATCCCACGCGCACATTTATGCCGCGAGGCCAACGAGGCAGTCAAAGTAAATAACTTAATGCTTCTAGATCTACATTTACTACCCGTTTGGAAAACAATAGGTAGAACCACGAGAAAGAACGGGCAGTAAAACTTGAGGCCAATTTTTTTTTTGTATACAAAGGGCAGCTGATAATTATATTATTCTGTCTCCTCGAGCATAACATAATTACCAGCATTATATCTCAATACCTAAAGATGAAACATTATTATGTATTATTTACTCTACTAACGATGTAAACGGTAATTGAGCGACATTATTATCCTTTGACCTACCGCCATCAATAATTAGATCTTTACATGTAATGTTGTGTGATGAATACCGGTTTTAATAGGTGCATTTAAGTTCTACTTTATGTGCCGTATAAGAATAAATGTATAATCTATCTTATACTAATATATAAAGCTGAAGAGTTTGTTTGGTTGAACGCGCTAATCTCAGGAAATATATAATAATAATAATATAATAATTAGCCTATTTATCGAGGAAGGCTATAGGTTATATAACATCACGCTATGAGCAACGGGAGCAGAGCTGTAGCCTTAGATAACGCGGGTGTAACCGCGGGCTCATTTAGCACTTAATGTAATAAATCTGAAGAGTTTGATTGTTTCGTTGAACGCTGTTATTTCAGGAACTACTGGTCCGATGTGAATAATATTTTTTGTGAATGATAGCTCAATTATCGAGGAAGGCTATAGGTTATAAATTAATATGCTATCACCCACAACAGTGGAGATGTAGCCCTCAATAACGGGACTGTAACCGCGGGCTTATCTATTGTGCGATAAGAACACATGTGGCTCAGATAGTTAATTAATTCAATTCAATTTTTTTTCAATTCAATTCTTTATTCAATAAAAAAATTAAATCGTGTTTGAATATTTGCAACAATACAAAAATACAATAAATGAAATAATTATAAAATAAACGAATACTTACACATTGATGAAATAATTATAAATTATCCCTGATACATAAAATGGAATGAGATAAATTTTTATGCTATTAAAGTGGTATACTTATCTGATTATAGAAATAAATAGGTACTTTAAAGTCAATAAAATTCATGAAATATGTAAGTACCCATATCATGAGCATGTCTTCACCATGTGATTCTTACAATAATTAAAAGTCAAGTAGAAAAAAAAATGATATGCCAAAATAAAAATAAAAAATCCTCCTCCTCCTCCTACTAAATGACTATTCATTTAGTAAATGACTATTAGGAGAAAGTTCAAGTTTTGCCTGTTGTGCTGCTAAAATCGAATTAAAAAGATATCAGAATGCGTAGTGGTTAAACCGTTTACGCTGTGCCAACGCCGCAAATATTCCATAGTTTAAACTAGCGTCAGTTAATTCATCACTACTGACTCCCCATGGTGACGGCTTTCCGAGGCTGTGGATTTGACTTGTAGTCCAGTCACTTTAGGATAAAATAGGGGTCAATCTCGAAATTGGAGATAATAAGCTGGAAACTCGTATACAGCTTCATTTTGGCGTTCTCAAAGTTGTCTCAAAAGTCACAATATATTATCTCGTGTCTGCGTCGTAAGTTATTCGAGGTCAAAGGTCACGAAAATCGGTTTTTTGCAATTATCTCCGTTTCTATGGTTCCAATCACTTCAACACTTATTATAAAAATTGAAGATAAAAACATTTGCCACAACTTTTGTCTCAACTCTTTTTCTGTACGCTCAACCCTATTCGAGATAGAGAGCGGAGAGCACCCAGCGCTCAGGCATATATACTGTTATACAAGCTCAACCATGAATCTCGGTGAATAATACCTTGTATATAGTTACTAAATCATTAAAATATTATCAAAAATGGTTAGGACATGATTTAGAACCTCAAGAATGTGGCTAGGTACTCCAAAATGAGTTTCTGCAGCCAATAACTACACTATTACCAGCTCCAGATGAATTACTCAGTACAATATTTTGTAATTGTAAGAATGGTTGTGGTTCACGCTGCGGATGAGAAAATCGGGCTTGCAATGCACTTTAGCTTGTGGACAATGCAATGGGCAAGCTTGTCTTAATGATGTTGTATTGCAAGACGATCCTGAGGAAGAAACTGCATTTGATCCAGAAATTATAGGTTTGGAGACAATCATGCAGGTAAACAAAGATGATGAAGATGAAATTGAAATTTTCAATTTCCAAGGAGATGATGATGAAGAAGAAGAAGAAAATTGATATTTTTGAACTTCAAGTTATTGAAGAAGAATTTAAATGTACATTTAATTTTAATCACAGTCAAAGTCAAAAATCATTTATTCATCTAGGTCACAAGGTGACGCTTATGAACGTCAAATTTTAATGTACATTACTTAATGCTTCTACATTTACATTTAATGCCCATTCGCAAAGCAATAGGTAGAACCACGAGAAAGAACGGGCAATAAAACTCGTGGCCACTCTTTTTAATCGCCAGTGTTATGTTACATATTTTGTTTTTGTAAGGAGCTGCAACTGTTTCACATTGTAATTAATTACTTGTAAAAAGTAATTAGGAACATACATAATACTTAAATAATTAATGCAGTTACCAATTTAACTGCTGTAGTAGCCTTCCAGTGTGAATATTGTGTAACAGGAGCATCCACTTACGTCTTATAATGTAGGCAACTCGCGACCATGTTCATAACTATATGGTGGAAATATATGTTACAGAAGTGACTGTATATGAATACACAAAATTACTAAAACATTAGTTTACAGCCCATAATCACGAGTTATCTTCATCTTACAGTGCAGTAAAACTTTAATAAAATTAGTGGAACAACAATGCAAATGTAAATGTAGTACCTAAGTTGAATGACCTAATAATACATGAACAGTAATTTAAAAGAACTAGAAATATTATATAAAGATTAACTGAAAATGCAAAGTATCTATATAATTCTAATTAGGTATAAATATCATGAGTTGTCTAGCGTAAGTGACCAGCTATCTTTATCACTGAAATAATCATTAATAGTATAATAACCTTTCTTAATAAGGCAGTCCTTTATTTTAGTTTTAAATGTACTAAATGGTAATTCTAAAAGACTAATTGGTATTTTATTGTATATACGAATACCTAGCCCTACAAAAGAATTATTAACTTTATGTAAACGATGATAAGGGGCATATAACCTATGCCTGTTTCGAGTATTTATGTTATGTATATCGCTTTTTGTGGTAAATAAACCTATATTTTGCCTAATGTACAAAATATTAGCAAATAAAAATTGCGAGGCTACTGTAAGAATTCCTATAGACTTAAAGCGTTCCCTAAGAGTATCTTTTGCACCTAACATGTATATAGCTCTTACCGCTCGTTTTTGTAGAACAAAGATATTCTGAATATCCACAGCTTTGCCCCATAACAAAATGCCGTAGGACATAACACTGTGAAAATAGCTAAAATAAACTAAACGAGCCGTGTCGATGTCAGTAAGTTGCCTAACTTTTCTGACGGCATACGCAGCAGAGCTTAGCTTTCCTGCAAGACATGCTATATGCACCCCACCCCACCCCATTGTAACTTATTATCTAGTGTAATACTTAGGAACACTGTAGAGTCTACTGTGTCAAGTTCCTCCCTATCTAGCATAATATTAGGTCCCAGTTGTCTTACATTAGGTAAAGCAAATTTAACGCATTTAGTTTTCCTAGAATTAAGTACTAGGTTATTTGCTGTAAACCATTGTGTAACTTGTAATAGTGCATTATTTACATCATCAAATTGATTTCTATTCCTATCTACTTCAAAAATAAATTGTAACAAAAGTACAGCTACTAAATAAAAATTAACTTAAATTATATTTACTTGACTTATTTCTATTAACAATCTATCTATCTATCAATTAATTTATTTACAATCTATTATCGAATAAAATTAAATGAATTTATTATATATATATATATATATATATATATATATATATATATATATATATATATATATATATATATATATATATATACAACGTGTAAATGAAATAACGCACATCCTCAGACACCCCAATTAGAATAACTTGTTACAATCATAATGCATGCATTGAATTTTGTTTTTTATTTGCGTAAATATTGTTTGTTGAAGAAAGTATAAACTAGTAAAAAGCGTGGTCACTATAAATTTGCGCTCGCACACAAACACACGAAACGGTTGCTATGGTAAACAGACGACAGCGATCTGATAGGAACGAAATACGATACGATGTAAACAAAATGTTTCAAATTTAGTCTTTATACAACACTGATAGAGTGGGGCTTACAAGAATGATGTTTGAGTAATTTGTCAGCTACTGTTGATATTTCCAAAGATATGACTACCTATTTTTTTCCATCACACTTTTCGGCTTTGGAATGGACAGTCGACTTTGTATAAAATTAGTTATTGTTTGTTAATAACATGCACACGATCCATTGTTTTATAATATTGTAAATGACTATTTAGTTACCTAGCATTATTGATAGATTAAGTAAAAGAATATCAATGAGAGATGAAAGCAAGATCGACGTGTTTAAAGTTGTAAATTAATAGTAACATTAATAGAATAATCAAATAACTTACAGGATAAAATCACATTATTTTAGTCCACTTGACACTGCACTGTTCCCTCACGCATCACATCTTTTCACTGTTTCAAAATATGTATCAACTTAACTCCTAGGCACTTGTTGTCTTCTCACAATAAACTAGTGATTTAACATTTTCCCACAGTAAAAAAGTCCGGGGGCGACAAGTTAACATCAAGATGATGCAGAACGTTCCACACCAGCACTGTCATGTTGATAGTTACAATTTTATTCACACAATTAAAATATTTTTTCGCAACTCTCGCTGACAGATTCCCGATGGATGATGGATGACTAGATAGTAGATACTTGTCATAACTTGTCAAAGCGCATCGCCAGCGCTTGTCATTGGCCAGCGCGGGCGACACATTACGTCTCGCTCTTGCCTGTTGCTTATTACGTAAGCGAAAGATAGATGATAGATATTTTCGTGGTAAATTGTGTGTATTGTCTTTTGCCGCTATTGTGTTGTACTAATGTGTGCGTTCGTGTGACCGAACGTCGAACCATTAAACAAATGCATTTTAAAAGAAGGCGTTCTGCTTTGACTTAAGGTTTATTTTCGTATATTTCAACTTTTGAAATAAATGAGTGACTATAATTTACGTTATTTTTATTATTTTAGAACAAAAAATAAACAATATTAAAAATGACAGTAATGGATTCAGTAGCCGATTCTGAACAAACTACTTTCAGGAAGTGCATTTAAATTTGTTACATGTTGTATATATATATATATATATATATATATATATATATATATATATATATATATATATATATATATATATATATATATATATGTCTCCCATTGGGGTAGGCAGAGACTATGGAACGCCATATGCTTCGGTTCAAACATACCTCTTTCGCTTCATCGACATTCATTAACCTCGTCATGCATGCGCGTCGTTTATAGGTACTTTTTATTTTGCCCTTTATCAGTAGATCACCTATTTGGTCAGCGTACGTCCGCCTTGGGCGTCCCCTACCGACATTTCCATTTATTCTCGCACGATACACAGATACAGACCACACTTTTCCCGTATCACACTGTTACGCACTTTATCTTTCAAACTTATCCCGCACATACTCCTTAAAGCTCTCATCTCCACAGCATTGATTCTACTTTCATGCTTCGTCTGCCATACCCATGATTACCATACATCAGTGTTGGCGCCAAAACTCCCTGCAGTACAGCAAGACGAGCCTTACTTGGTATAATTTCGCTACTGATGATGGACCGTAAGGCGCCATTCACACTATTTCCTGCTTACACTCTCCTCTCAACATCTCCCTCACATTTCCCATCTCTCGTAAACAAAGACCCTAAATACACAAACTCATTCACTTGTTCCACTTTTTCATCTCCTATCATTATGTTACATTCAGTTATACTGTCTTCCCTCTCTATGACCATGACCTTGGTCTTGCTTACATTCATGCCCTTCTTCTTATACGCCTCATTCATTACGCTGACCATCTGCTGTAAATCAGACGCTGACGACGCAAAAAGAACCTGATCGTCAGCGTATAGCAGGGTCTTAAACACAGATTCACCCATTCTTAATCCACATTCAGACCCTTTCAGATCGGTCAAACAACTGTCTATGAATAGATTGAACAGCCAAGGAGACGCTACATATCCCTGTCTAACACCACGATCAATGTTAAACCAGTCCGTGTAGGCCCCGTTTATTCTGACACAGGCACTTGAATCCCTATATAAGGATTCAAGTGCTCGTATCAGACTGCTGCTCACTCCATACACAGAAAGTGTTGACCAAAGTTCATCCCTCACCACTCGATCGTAAGCCTTTTCCAGGTCAATAAAGGCGCAGAAAACCTTCTGGTGTTTACTTAAGGTTTTCTCTGAAATGCACCTTAAGGAAAAGACTTGATCCGTGAATCCCATTCCCTTTCTGAATCCCGCTTGCACATCCCAAATTTTACTATCCGTTTCAGAGATCACTCTTTCAATCAGTATCTTTGCATAAAATTTGCCAACAACACTCAGGAGGCTTATACCGCGATAATTTTTGCATTTCTGCTGTGACCCTTTTCCCTTGTACAGTGGCACAATTACGGCCTTGTTCCAGTCACCTGGTACACGACCGGACCGCCAACATTTATTGAAAAGTAGGTCCAGCAGGCTTGCGGTGACGCCTTTGCCTACCTTGAGCATTTCAGCAGATATTCTGTCATATTCCACAGCTTTACCCGCTTTCAAACTTTTCATTGCATACCGTATCTCTTCCATACTTATATTACTTGCACAATTATCTTCCTCATTCGCTACTATATTCCTAGTGTCACTTTCTCCTCGTTCAAATAAATTCTCAAAATACAACTTCCACTGATCCAAAACTTCCCCATGCTCTCTTATAATATTTCCATTTACATCCCTTATCACACCAACTTTTGAGTAACCTGCTTTGCCTTGGGCTGTTCTAACCAAGTGCCAGAATAATTTGATATTGGCCCGAAAATGCTGAGAAAACTTTCTATCAAATTTATCCTTACATTCTTCTTTCTTTCTTCTCACTGTCTCTTTTACTTTATGTTTCAACCTGACATACTTTTCTTTCACTATCTTTTCATTGTCAGTCACACTACCTTGTACCCTTTTGTTGGCTCTTATGGCCAGCAAGTCCATCTATGCTTTGCGCTTTTCCGCGACCACACCACTTACTTCCTGATCCCACCATTCATTACAAATCTTTTTAACATGCTTCCTCTTGCTTACGCCACATACTTGTATAGCTGTCTCTATTACTCCATTCTTAAACTCTTTCCAAAATTCTTCTATCTCGCAATCATCTTCCTTAAACAATTCTTTAAACCTATTTTCCAACGCCTCTTGATACTGACTAGGTACATCCTCTTCTTCAAATCGTTCAACTTTCTCTCTTTCAATGGCAGCTGAATGTATGCGAGGGCGATGGCGCCATTTAGTGGTTAGTCCCGCTATGCGGCTAACTACCAAAAAATGGTCAGTACCCACATTTAAGCCTCGATACACTCTAGTATCTTTCACTTTTCCTTTTAAACGTTCATCTACCACAACAAAATCTATCATACTCCTTTCTGTCTGCCTTTGCCATGTATACATATGAATCAACTTGTGACTAAACAAAGTGTTTGTCACCACAAGCTTTCTCTCCATACAAACCTCCAGCAAACTCTCACCATTTTCATTCACTCTCTCGTCACCAAATCGCCCTAGAACCCTTTCACATCCATCACGAGACACACCCACCCATCCATTAAAGTCACCTTACATAATTATTCTTATATTATTCTCACACCTAGCAAGCACATCTCTAACCTTATCCCAAAATTCCTCTCTGACATTCAATGGCTTGGACATGTCCGGAGCATAAACACACACAACAAAGACTTTCATTAAGCCAAGTTTTAATCGCATCCAAAGAAGCCTGGAGTTGACATATTCATATTCTTTATTTAATATATATATGTATTTTATTTAATACTAGCTGTTTCCCGCGATTTGAATCGCGTCCTGAGGAAACTGTTTCGCGTACCCGGTTAATTTATAGCCTAAATTACATCTTGGTACATCAGCTATCCGCCAGTGAACGTCCCGTAAAATCAGTCCAGCCATTCCAGAGATTAGCGTTAATAAACAGACAGACAAAAATTGTAAAAAATGTCATATCGGTATATGTACCGTGTATAGTACATCCAATTATGCACTTAGTAAAAAGCGGTTATTTTAATATTACAAACAGACACAATTTTATTTATATATCTTAATACATACATACATAGACTCACGCCTGTTTCCCGGAGGGGTAGGCAGAGACTACGAAACGCCATTTGCAACGATCCTGACATACCTCTCTTGTTTCATTCACTCCCATCAAGTTTTTCATGCATGTTCTTCTGTTTAGGGTACTTCTGTATATTTTTATAGATTGTGTAATTAATTCATTCATACTGTTTAGCAGTATGCTATCTCATTTAAGTCATATAATGCAACATTATATCTAACCTTGTCGGATTATATTTCAAGGCCAAATTGCTAGAGAAACTGTTACAAAAACTAAGTACAATAAAGATCAAAGATTAAAAGCGTCAATCATATATACTACGTCAGCCTCTTTAATATAAATAATCTTAACTAATTTATTTATTTATTTATTTATAGACTCACGCCTGTATCCCCGAAGGGGAAGGCAGAGGTGTAAAATTACACCCACATTTCGCCATGAATTTTTAGGTCCCACGATTACGTGGGACCTAAAAAATAGGCTCGCCCCCTTAACAGGGGGCGAGCCTATTGCCGTACCGGGCACATTACCAGACTCCGTGCTGCTACTAAAAATTTCCTAACAGAAAATCCCAATAACACTTTGCCCGACCCGGGAATCGAACCCGAGAACTCCCAATCCCAAGCGTACATTTATGCCGCGAGACCAACGAGGCAGTCAACTAAGTTCCAAGTAAATCTTAACTAAGTTCCTACTTATAGTACAAGCTCTCAGTCTTTTAAGTGATTAAAAAAAGTATTATCGGCAGCTGGGTCCACAAGGTTATAAAATTAAGAACACAGAGAGTCAATAACTTTTTATTTCTCGGCTGCCATGCCATGGGCATTATCTACCAGACAAGACCACTTAGAGTGGTGCAGAGAGATAAGAAGTAGGTGTATTATATTTGTTATGTGTTTCTGATATCAGAACAAAGTTAAGGACATTTTTGGCTGAGATAGTTTATTACAGTATTAATGAGATTATAATTTCCTAAATGAGAAAATTTTTTATGGAGTATAAAATGATTCCTTACTTTTTGTGTTCCTCATGTCTGTTTCTTTGTAATTTCTAATATGCAAATGAATAAATCTGTCAATTAAAAAGCTATGTAATGTTTATTATTGCGTAATTATAATTAATTTATGGTATATAAATTGTAATAACTTTACACTTATTGACATTCAAAAGTATTGTAATACTCAATAGCATTGTAATATTTTTGTTATTCTAATTGGTATTGAGACCATTGAGAATTTGAGTTTGACATTTGATTAATTTTGAGAATATTTGTTTTTTATTACTTCAGCACAATCATAATATATTTGTTAATATTTGTATGTCACTATAAGCGACTAAACATGTTGGACCAATTATTTAATTTAATATCTTGCATGCTATGTATGTACACCATGTTTATACAAATAAATGATTATCTTACTTCTCGTCTCGTCTCGTCTCGTCTCGTCTCGTCTCGTCTCGTCTCGTCTCGTCTCGTCTCATCTCATCTCATCTCATCTCATCTCATCTCATCTCATCTCATCTTATCTTATCTTATCTTATCTTATCTTATCTTATCTTATATGATGCATTGAAATATTTGTAATTGTCGAATTATTGCTCATAATAAATACACATAGTATGTATTATGAGCAATAATTACATAAAAAAAAAAAAAACCGCTGAGAAATGGCGGCGAATTTTTTCCTGTGTAGGAAAAATTCAGTTTTAAAATGCATACAATAGCATAAAACAGCCAAATATGGGCCTAAACATGTGTAGTACTGTATATAATAAATACACAGTTTTATATATATTCCAATACTTGCAATAATCTCCATAGAAAAATAAAACAATCATCAAAGAAGTCTTCAACGTAAACCAAAATGGCAAGCAGTTTTTAATTATGTTCATGGCTGCAGAAATCTGTGAAAAATAGCAGGAACTGCCAATATATAATATTGAAAAATTAACCAGTTATAAAATACTAAGTGGATGAAGTTATAGTTTATTGCGATATATGTGAAAGCTTGTTGTGCTGGTGTTTTTGTTTGGTGATTTTGTACCTTTTTTATCTTTTTATAATAGACAATTTTATTTAGTAAGTAAGTTTCGTTTAAAAGACAGCGGTGACGGGACGCCGGCACCTAGGCGACGTCCTGTCACCAACGTCATGTGTAAAATTGTAAATAATAACATTGTGTATAATTCTAAGATTAAAGTTACAAATACATAATATTTATGCCAGGCGAGGATATAAGTGATGCGGAGTTGAGTGCTAGTCAATCTACCACATCGTCGCTGATTAACCTAGTGCGCTGCCCTGCATGTTCTCAAGCTCGTTTTTTTAAAGGTGAGCGGGGCTTGAAAGTACATTTTGGCAAAGTACATAAAAACCAAAATGTGCTTCCGGGCCCCAGTTCCATTTCACATTCTATTTCTTCCCAAATTCCTTTTTGGCAGTACTTAGGTGCTTTAAAAAATTCAATTCCGGTTCTGAAGCGAGTTCCACGCGGAGCGAGACCATTAGTAGCTCATAATTTAGCTCACTGTATTGGTCTCGTTGTGCGTGAGAACTCCAAAACAGCTTGGGAACAGTTACTCACTTTCCCTTATAGGATTCTACACATTCAAAGCAACCGGACATCATCAAAATCTTTGACAGCCCAAATTAAAGATCTTTGTAACAATTCTGATAACAATTTTGACCCTAAATTTTCTGTAAATAGATTTAAGAAAACAATTTACCAATGTGTAGAGTCCAAATTGAGGGAAGGTGACATTCAGGGAGCGTCTAGGTTATTGTTTAGTAGCGATGTGGTGGCGCCTTACTCTGCAGACACCCTAGCAGGTCTGAAGAGTAAGCACCCACCGCCAGCTAATGACCTCACCTTTCCCGACATGCCTGACGAAGGTTTTGACTGTCTGATTGTTTCAGCCAAGGACGTATTTGAAGCCGTCTGTTCCTTTCGAAGTGGATCCGCTGGCGGCCTCGACGGCTTAACACCTCAGCATCTGAAGGATCTCACAAGTGCAAGTGCTGGAGAGGCTGGTGATGCACTTTTGAAGGCGCTGACGGCTTTAATTAAGCTTATGCTCTCCGGCAATGTGGCCACAAATGTCACCGACTTATTGTACGGGGCCAACTTGTGCGCCCTACGCAAAAAAGATGGTGGCATTCGGCCCATTGCCGTGGGGTATACCTACAGACGTATGGCAGCCAAACTATGCTGTAAATATTACAGTGACATCTTGGCGGACAAATTTCAGCCAATCCAGCTTGGCTTTGGTTCCAAGGGAGGCTGTGAGGCTGCCATACATGCGCTGTCTACGTACCTTGGCTGCGGTAAAGGTGAGGTCGTTCTAAAGATTGATTTGAAGAATGCCTTCAACTCAGTGAACAGGGACACCTTGTTGACACAGGCTAAATTAGAAACTCCCAAAATTTTTAAATTCCTTTGGCAATGCTATAGACATCCATCAAAATTAATTTATAAAGACAACGTTTTGGAATCTGCTGTTGGTTGTCAACAAGGAGACCCTCTCGGGCCAGTCATTTTTAGTTTAGCCATTCACCCAATAATAAAACAAATAAATTCTAAATTTAACGTCTGGTATTTGGACGACGGGACCCTGGCAGGGGACGTTAACACTGTCTTACAAGACTTAGAGCTAATAAAAACTAAATTTAAAGCAATTGGTTTGGAACTAAATTCAGACAAATGTGAAATTTTTATTAATGACAATTTGGATAACCTTTCGATCTTAACAAAATTTAAATCTTTGGCGCCCAATATTAAAATCATCAATAAATTTTCCTTCCGCCTCCTTGGGTCCCCTATTTTCGACGACGCTTTTGGATCTTTTATAGACGAAAAACTACAAAATTTCTGTGAAACTTCAGAACGGCTTTACAAAATTAATATTCATTCGGCTTTCACGATTATTCGGCACTGCCTTTTTGTTCCAAAATTTACATATTACTTGCGGTCCTCTCCTTTTTGGAAACATTTATCCCTATTGGAAAACATTGATAATATTATTCGGCACACCTTGAGCAAAATTCTAAATCTTGACATGAACGACCGAGTGTGGCTTCAAGCGACTTTACCAGTTCGTTTGGGCGGCCTCGGCGTTCGCAAAATTACCGATGTAAGCCTCCCAGCGTTTTTGGCCTCGGTCCACGGCACTGAGGAATTGACCAGGAAAATTCTAGAACCCACACTGGTTAATTCTGAGGTGCCGTGCAAGACTGATGCCATTAACGCTTGGAAAATGGCTTGCCCGAGCTCTGACTTACCCCGATATCTATCCTCTCAGAGGCAATGGGACGGGCCGCTCTGTAGCAAGATGAGAGAATATCTTTTAAGTACTGCATCCAGTGTTGTAGAGCGCGCCCGTTTGTTGGCTGTGGGAGAGTGGCAATCGGGGCTATGGCTTCAAGCACTTCCATCGTCCAACATAGGAACTATGTTGGACGACACAACTTTCCGCATCGCTTCTTGCCTACGCTTGGGAGCTGTTTGCAATTCTCCGCATCGCTGTCACTGCGGTGAAGCCGTCGACAGTCTTGGCCACCATGGCCTATCGTGCAGCAAGAGTGCTGGGCGTTTTTCCCGACATGCCCACATTAACGACATAATCCGTCGAGCTCTTGTCACCGCCGGAGTACCAGCTCATCTTGAACCGAATGGGTTGGTACGCGACGATGGGAAGAGACCAGACGGTATGTCCTTATTACCTTGGAAGATGGGAAGGCCTCTGGTATGGGACGCGACATGCGTCGATACCCTTGCGCCATCACATCTTCCAAGCACAGCTGGATCGGCTGGCGCTGCTGCTGCATCAGCGGAGACCCTCAAACGGCGCAAATACGCAAACCTATCTGGTAATTACGTTTTTGAGCCGTTTGGGGTCGAAACTCTGGGGCCATGGGGGCCTAGTGCACGCGCTCTGTACAAAGAAATCGCTAAAAGGCTGATCGACGCTTCCCGTGACCAGAGGGCTGGTTTATATTTTGCAGAGAGAATAAGCATTGCCATACAACGTGGCAATGCTGCCAGCCTTCTGGGCACGCTACCAGCCGACAGCGTTGCGGAGGAATTTTTTGACGCCGCGTAGTTTCTATTTTTTTATTTTTATTTATTTAGTTTAATTGGTTTAGTTTAGGATAGTTTAGTTGCATAAGTAGTTTTATTCTGTTGTATATATGGACTTAATTGAGTTTTCAAATATATTCTTTAGGTATAAAAAAATCTTAGAATTATATTTACTATTTTGTAGAAAGATAAATAAATAAATATTTTAATGTTTCAAAATTCCTAAAAAAAAAAAAAAAAACTTACATAAATATATTACTTTCAGCCTGTAGAGTCCCACTGCAGGGCAAAGGCCTCCCTCTCCTTTTTCCACAGATATCTATTTTGTGCCAGAACAGGCCAGTCCTTCCTGTACGAGTCCAGTTTGTCCCACCATCTTCGTCTCAGCCTTCCACGCTGTCGCCTCGCACCTTCAGGGACTCAATTAGTGTGCTGAGCAGTCAAAGACCATGTTTGTGCACCATACGTGAGAATGGGGAGAACGCACCTGAACATAAATATATAATACTAGAGGACGCCAGCAGCTACGGCTGCACATTTTTTAAATTTACCCGTTTTGGCGGAAACCGTGGGAATTTCGCGAAATCCCTTCTTAATGCACCCCTACGGTCCTTAAGGAACATGCATGCCAAATTTCAGCTTCCTGTGCCCAATAGTTTTGGTTGTAGCGTGTCTGTCAGTCAGTCAGTAACGCAAGGATTTTATATATTAAGATAATAAAATACATAAACGAAATACATACACAATTAAAACATGATTACAAATAAAATCACAGATAAGTTATATGTACTTAGACTTACATACATATAAATATACGTATATACATAAACATATACCTAGTTAAGATAGCGACTTATGATATATCCCCCGACTCGGGCAACAAGAGTTTCTTTACTTTGGACTTACATGTGAATATGGTTTTGGCCATCCTGATCTCAGAGGCAGAACATTCCATAGAAGAATAGACTGAATGGTGAAAGAAGAATGAAAAAAATAAGATTTGTAATAAGCATTTTTGCGAATGTTACAAAACAGAAAAACGAACGATCTGGCAAACATTCTTACCTCCTCTGCGTAGCAGTCTGTCAGTCTCTCCATTGGGTTACCGCTGCACTATATTCAATTCAAAACAAAATTGTATAACTATGTAGTCTGTGACCTTAGCTGAATGAATAAATAGGCCATTAAAGAATAAGATGTTTGGCGTTTTTTAAGGTTCCGTGTACGAAAGAAATCCATATAAGAACACTCGTCGGTGTAGTTATCCATCCCACTATCACGGCCAATTTACCTAGACTAGAGGTCGCCTAGTGGTCGAAATTCGACCATAATTTATTTAAAAATTAAGTTTCTAGAGTATTAAGGTTTTATTGTCTAAGTAAGCCTCTACTATCACATACCTCGTCGCATAATAAAATAAGTAAAATCTTTTATGAAATTACTGGAACGGCTATTAAATACTTTATTTAGTTAAAAACTCTAAAAAAATGTTCTATAGACTAAAAACTAAAACTCTATACACTTATACTTTATAATCATTGATCCCAATGGTATTTAAGGTCAGCGCAGTAAATCCTTCTCTTAAGTACTTCCCTAGCGCTTATCACCTACCCCTTTCTCTTACATATTCATCATCTCACAGTCTATACATTTCCTCCTAGTCTTCCTATCTTTTCCTTGCACTCAGTCCTCCTTTTTTCCCCTGTACTTTCATATTCATCATCCATTTAGCTACAAACAAACAATCTCTTCACCATGTCATATGATTTCACATAACATAATATGTGAAATCGTTTGCAAGTGTTTCTTATCCATCTTCTTGCCCAACACTCAGCGCCATACAATACGAAAGGCTTTATACATGCGGCCCTTCAATATGGTTACTACCCCTACTATTACCGTGGTATTATCCCTACAAAACTGCCGCGCCTACAAAACTGCCTATCACACACATTTCCTATACCTTTCGTTTACAACAATCACATTACCAAGGAAGGTTGGTGTAAAACAGTACACAAGTCATAACGTAGGACCAGTTGTACTTTATAAACAAACATTTTAAAATATGAGAAACATTGAAAACTTACCAATACCAGCGATTTCAGATTGATACATAAAACCGATGGGTAGATAAAAAATATTATTTCCCTACAATTCACAAGTAACAACTTCCATTCTATTTGAGCTTCCACTTTTTAATCAGAATAAAATCAACCTACGTAATGTAATATATACGTGGGTAACTAAGAAAGTTTTGAGATAGAAAAAACAAATAAAGATAGAACATTTTATTTATTTACATTTTCTCAAAGTACTCTCTATTGGTTTATATACAACGATTCATTCGCCTAAACCAAGAATGAAAGATTTGACGATAATCTCCTTTAGGTAGGTCCTCCACCGCTGCTATGAACGCATCTCGAGCATTCTCGGGACTGTCGAAATTCATTCCACGAAGTCCAAGTTTCTCTTTCCGGAAGAGAAAGAAGTCTCAAGGCGCTAAATCGGGACCATAAGGAGGGTGGCTTAATTGTTGGATCTTTGTACTCTTCAAAAACTCTTGCGTTGATTTAGCTATGTGAGGTGATGCGTTGTCATGATGAAAAAATGTCCTCGCAAACCTGTATTTGGACGTTTTTGGCATAAAATATTAAACATAGTCGGTAAACACATAATATCACTGTACCATTGAGAATTAACAGTTTTCTGAGGCTCCATAGACATTGTTGCTACATGACCACTCGCACCAAAAAAAGTTGCCACCATCTTCTTGCCCACGCTGCGCCCGCGTTTTACCTTTCGAGGAGATTCCTCGTCCGGAAACACCCAAACCGTGGATTGACGCTTAGTTAGTGGGTCATACTGATACATCCAAGTTTCATCTCCAGTGATTATATTAAATATTCCACGTCCATCACCATTTTCAAATTTTACAATCATTTCTTTGCACCAAGTTACGCGGGCTTGTTTTTGTTCGGCCGTTAGCGCGTGGGGTACCCAGCGCGAACCAAGTTTTCTCACTTACACATGACGATGTAAAATCTCATTTAATGACGGCGATGAAATCTTCAGGGTCTCTTCTATCTGCTTGTAGGTAGCCTTTGGGTCCTCGAGTAGTATTTTTTTCACCGTTTCGATGTTATCCGCTGTAACAGAAAAGCGCGCGAAACGGAATAATGAAATGAATGTAACATTTTTGTTTTTTTTTAATTACGTCAAATGGCTAACAGCATTCGAATTCCAAATAGTTCGAGATTTGGAAAAGGTTTAATTTTGATGTAATTCTTTTTTAAATCGGTGTTTCTCAAAACTTTTCTAGCCACCTAAAGTATAGAGTAGAGGATGCCTGCGGTTTCACCCGCGTTATTTAAGACAACTGCTCCACTCTCGTCGTTCATAGCGCGATGTTATGTGGCCTATAGCCTTCCTCGATAAATGGGCTATGTAGCACTGAAATAATTTTTCAAATTCAGTTCAACCAAACAAACAAACTAACTCTTCAGCTTTGTATATTTGTGTAAGATATAATATATCCAAAGTACGGAACCCACTCCACACGAGCTTAACTCGCATCTGACCGGCTTTTTTACATAAACCTACCTTCGCAAAACTAGTATGTATATTTTTGTAACACTCCACTTGCATTATTAGTCACGATATCAATAGTTTCCACTACAAAACCGTTAGATAATATTTGAGATTAACAGTGCGATCTACGTCTTTATACAGATAAGACATCTTCTTATCGGAGTTTACCGTGTATCTTTACTTTTATAAATAGTTCATATGACGCAACAACAAAAGTGAATAAAGAAAAAAATATAATAACAAATACTTTGAAAAGCAACATTTTGAATTGTAATCGTGATATTATTTTCCTCCGTACTGTAAAGATACTGACAAAGATTCTACAAATACTACAAATTTGTCATCGGCTCCTCTATATAAAGTGCAGTAAGAAAAACTAGTTTAGTGCAGGAAGACCATATTGCACAATAATAAACAACTTTGGTAGTGCAATCTGAACTACTGCAAGAGATGAGTGAGTGTGTTAATGGTGAAAAAGATAATTAATATAAGGGTTTTTGAAAATATTGTGGAGTTTATCGATATTTTTGAAATATTGCTTTTCAGTTCAGGTAAGTTTTTATCTAGATTTTTTATAGTATTTAGTGTTGATCAAGTTTGATTCTTATATTGACTTTTTTGACTGCGTTGTTTGATTGTTGTTGTAATTTTCATTTAGTTAAAGAAATGTTAATCGTATATGTTTTACTGCATTGTATAGATATAAGTGTAGGTAAACTAACTACTGCCTCGTTGGCCTCGCGGCATAAATGTGCGCGTGGAATAGGGGGGTCTCGAGTTCGATTCCCGTGTCGGGCAAAGTGTTATTGGGTTTTTCCGTTAGGAAATTCTCAGTAGCAGAACAGAGTCTGGTAATGTGCCCGATACGGCAATAGGCTCGGCCCCTATTGCGTGGTACCTAGAAATTCATGGCGAAATTTGGTGTAATATTGCACCTCTGCCTACCCCTTCGGGGATACAGGCGTGCGTCTATAAAAAATAAAAAAACTAACTAATTAAAGTTTGTTGTTATTCATTGAATATATTTATTAAAATAAATCTGTGAATTTTTTTACTTTTACACAACATTAATGATTTTGAAAGTTATAAAAAACCATTTTGATATCATATACCAAATACTTTTGTCATCATCATTCGTTATTGCCCTAGCGGTATCCCGGTTGCATCCAAGACTTGCACGCCTAGGAGCCCGAGGTCCACTTTCTGGTCTAACCACATATTACAGAATATCAAATTTTCCACAGAGCGACTGCCGTCTGATCTCCGCAACTCAAAGGAATTGCGATACTTGTGTAACTTTACATAATTATTTATTATTTTTTTATAGGCTCACGCCTGTAGCCCCGAATGGGTAGGCAGAGGTGTAATATTACACCCACATTTTGCCATGGTTTTTAGCTCCCACGTAATAGGGGGCTAGCCTATTGCCGTTATCGGGCACATCACCAAACTCCAGGCTGCTACTGACCCGGGAATCGAACGCGGGACCTCCGATCAGCAGCGCATAAGCTAACCACTGGACCACGGAGGCAGTCATAATTATATTTTTTTTTTATGAATGCTCGTATTACAAGAAAGTGATATCAGATGTACATATTAATGATATTTGTTTAAAAAAATATTTTTATAATCTTTGAGGGATAGATAGAGTAGTCACTTTTTAGATTTTTTCTGTTTAATTTTATTATATCAATCTTTAATTTACATTGCAATTGGCAATAATTGTTTTTTTTTGATCGGATCTATATAATAAATATATACATTTCAGGATATTCTTCGTGATTTCAAAATGTCAATATCAAAATACGATATGATTAAGTATACCAGTGATGATGTAGAAGCTATACGAAAAGAATTCAATATGGATACCGAAGAGAAAAGAGAAGAAGCATTCAGAGTGATAGAAGAATGGTTGTTGAAGCAAGATCATCTGGTCAAGAAGCAATTTAGTAAGTACATATAGTATAAGCAGTTTCAATGTGTAACATTCGCGTAAACGCAAGAATATTCTATATGTAGTATATATTTTTTTCGTAATTAGGTATTTATTTGGTCTAAAATATAATTTAGAACATCCTAGGCCATCTAAAATACGGTCTTCTGATATCAAATTAATCAGAGTCCGAAAAATAGATACATGTACAATCAAACAAGTCGGCGGTGGACCACTTTGAATAAAAATCCCTTGACTCGCTCATAGGGTTGAGGCACACTAGAAACAGGTTTTGTATATGAATGTCAATGTTTGTTTAAAGTAGCACTGGAAGCGACGATGTCTTGCTGAACGATTCTCACCCTTATTGTGGTCTAGCGGGAAGTTGTTCGACTCTACATATGTAGTTATATTCATATTTCTAAATACATTATCCTTCTAGTGTTATCCCAATTGCAACCTGCTGCTTACCAGTCTAACCAGATATGACTGAATGTTAGCTTTTGCACAGAGCAACAATGATTATATGACCGCCGCAAGCCATAGGAATAGCAATATGCCATGGTTTAGACTGTATTAAGAGGTATTGAGTCCCTGTAAACATCCTTAAAACAGAACAGGTTAGAAGTACCCAGAACAGAAGAGCATGCATGAGGAATCTGATGGGAGTAAATGAAGCAAGAGAGATATGTCAGGATCGCAAATGGCGTTCCGTAGTCTCTGCCTGCTCCTCCGGGAAACAGGCGTGAATCTATGTATGCATGTATGAGTCCCTATAACGACTGTCAAATATCTTCGTGATAGCTAGGACGGACAGCTCATCCTACTCTCCGAGGCACGGGGCAAACATTTCAATACGCACATAACTCCGTAAAGTCAGAGCACCATGGATTCGAAACCAATAACCTCTGCATGGCAGTCTGTTGGTATCTTCAGTAGGCTCTCGCTGCTGCCAGTAATACCTACAAACAAAAGTAATACAGAATATAACACCTAAACGCAATACAAATTATCGTGCTAATCGCACACAGAATTAATATCTATGTACTGGTTAAGAATCGACGTAGCAGTCGGGGTCGCTAACCAGTCAACCAGTCCACAGATTTAGATTATTACTTCGATATTTGAAGCAATAGCCTACTGGAAAGACCAACAGACTGCTACGCAGAGGGCCCGGGCTCGAATCCACGGCGCGCACCAATGACTTTTCGAAGTTATGTGCGTATTAAATTGTTAATTATCGTTTGCTAAACGGTGAAGGAAAACATCGTTAGGAAACCTGCATATCTGAGAGTTCTCCATAATGTTCTCGAAATACATGTGAAGTCTGCCAACCCGCACTAGGCCAGCGTGGTGGACTATGGCCTTACCCTTCTCATAGAGAGAAGAGGCCCGTGCCCAGCAGTGGGACAGTATAAAGGGCTGATGATGATGATGACTTAGATATTTATGAGCCAGAAGCCATTAAAGCAATGTAAGTAATAATTATGGTAGTAAAATTCTTTAAAGTAATGCATTATTTCATAAATTATAACATCAGGTTAAGCACGTATCTGAAATGCGTAGTCAAAAATAAACTCACACGATTAAAAATGTTTACTTTTAATAATGTAGACGTTTTATGCATTTTATTAAAGATAAATGATAATTTGTTTGAAACAGAAGATAAGAACAATTGACGTCATAAAGTGCAATTAACATACGTCTTGTTGGCAATATTAAAATTATTGTTATTAGTTGAATATAAGACCTGTAATTATGTTGCTTCCATAATAATATAATTATGTTGTTTTTAATTAATTTAATGTTTGTTCCAAACTATACAGTTTATTGTATTAATATTGATTAAATAAAAAACATTCAAACAAAGAAACTAGGTATACATACATACATGGGCTCAATTCAGATTGACTGATGACCCGCAATGCATCAATGTGTAAACGCCGCGCTGTATTAAACATGTATACGTTTATTTATTTTATAGTCTCAGGCCTGTATCCTCGAAGGGGTAGGCAGAGGTGTAAATATTACACCCACATTTCGCCATGAATTTTTAGGTCCCACGTAATAGGCGGCGAGCCTATTATCATTACCAGACACATGACCAGACATCGGGCTGCTACCGAGTATTCGGAAAAACCCAGTAACACTTTTGTGCGACCCGGGAATCGAACCCGGGACCTCCGATCAGCAGTCGCATACGCTATCGACTGTACCACGGAGGCAGTAAAAAAATGTATACATTTTCCGCATCCATCTAACTTTTCACATATATTTCACGGCCACATTTCGTCGTTCAAACTGCAATGTAAAAAACAGTATCTGCACCGAACAACTAAAAGATTTCAGTGAAGGGCACTCGTGGTATACCCACACTGCGTCACGGGCCATTCTGGCCAAAGAGAGGGCGATACAGATTTGTTCCTAGAAGTTAAATTCAAATTCATTTATTCATACAGATTACAAGGCAACACTGACAACAGCAACAAAACAAAACAAAAAATATTGACGTTCATAAGAACGTCAGTATTTTATTTTACAACTATGCAACAAAAACATACAATCATAGAGAAAATTTATGTGTAAATAGCCACTTACTTATACACACATCAACAGCCTTTTACAGTCCACTGCTGGACTTAAGCCTCTCCGTATGGATGTTTTGGCCTACTATTCCACGCTGGCCAAACGGGTTGGTATAGGGTTTTATCTCGAGATTTCCCTCTCTTACCAATGATAATAATCTTTACGTGATGTGTTTCCCTTAGTCGCCTCATACGACACCCTCGGGATGAAATGGGGTGGTGACACTCTGTATTCTTATTCCGTCACCACACGGAAACCAACACTTACTTATAGTTAGTTTTAATGCAATTGTATTTAAACCTTACAATAAATTTTGTAAAATCATAAAGTAGAAAAAAAACCATAGAGATGTGGCAAAATTAGATAAACACTGATAGCCCTGAACGTCCACCGATCGTATGCGTAACTTGGATATTTCGATATGCTTTATCAACAACCTTATTTTGCCAGCCTCATCTTGTCATTGTCATTTGTGAAGGCAAAATATTAACACTTGAAAATACTGATATCATTAAAAACTACCGGTGCTCAAGTGGTGCGTGATATTGTGTAGTGGGTATAACGACACACACTGATTGCTTGCAAAATCAAGTAACAATAACTATATGACATGCGGTTCTATACCCATTTAATCTATGAATTCAATGTATACACAAATTTTAGCTGCCGGCGCCTACTAGTTTTGGCTGTGCGTTTTTTTTTAGTCAACCAGTAACTTAGCAATTTTTTTATATATTATAGAGATAATAATAAATGAAATAAAAGTGCCTGTTTTAGTAATGAAAGGGAAATTCTCAGTAGCAGCATGGAGACTGGTAATGTGCCCGGTACGGCAATAGGCTCGCCCCCTTTTACGTGGGACCTAAAAATTCATAGCAAAATGTGGGTGTAATATTACACCTCTGCCTACCCCTGCGGGGATAAGCGTGAGTCTAAAAAAAAATTGAGCCATTAGCGTAATGTATTGTTTTAGATATTAAGTTTATATTACAAGGATGAGCATAATCTAGTTTTATATTGGCAAACTCTTAATAGTTGTTGAGTGTAAACTTACATTAAAAAACCCTTGTAATGTGATGAATTGTAATAAAAAAGGGAAACTATTTTTATCACCTTATGATCTAAACTCTTACAATCACATGGCTGACGCCGCAGGCACAGCAAGTACCTACACATTATTACATATTATATTATGTGTTTCTCTATCACACATTCTATTATTATTAAAGTACGGTCCCTTCGTTACGTTCATTAACCATTTTTGTTATTGACTTGCTTAAAATTTGGTGATGAGGACAATAAGTTAATACAGCTATTGTTTGAAAAAACAATAACTGTGGTTTAGTTTCTCTTAACAATTATTAATGAATAGGTACTTTAAGGTCACTCATGATGTGTGGAAGTTGTATTTAATAGTTCTTAAATAATCATTTTGGAGTCGTTTTTAATTGTTTGTGCCTGTTAAATTAATTCCTATTTATAAAATCTTGTACGGTTAGAGACAATCAAGACTTGTCAACAGTATTCTCGTAATAATCGTCATCTCATATTGTCAACGGCCTAAGACATATCCCTTTTCATAGTGAAGAGGGACCCATTGTCCAGCAGTGGGATAAATAAATAAATAAACATAGCTAATAATAAAATTGTTATTTATGTTTAGGAGTCATAAATATCTTATATTATGCATAGTTGACTTATAAAGTTGATGATCGTTTTTCCGTTCTTAGTGTATAATAACGTTTTATTACAAATAATTATTCAGCTCCGCTGTTCAAAAGGATGTAATTAACAAATTATCTTGTATGGAATATTTTGTATCATTGTAAATAATTACTTCGGAGATGTATTACTATCTGTCTACATCTTCAGTATTTTGATGTTACATTGCCGGAAAAAATTACAGCAAGTATACCTAATATTATTTATAATATAAAAAAATATAACAAGATTAAAAATAAATTAATAAAAGATAATATCTGCTTTTAATGTATATCTAGTACTAGCTGACCCAGCGAACTCCGTATCGCCTTTTTAAGAGTTTTTATTTGATTCCCTTTTTTCCAAGCCCCATTTCCCACGTTACCATTGACATAGCGCTTAATCTCTTATCATTTCAGAGTCTATAAATGATGAACAAAAAACATAGATTTTTATATAATATTGAATTCCCCATTCCTTAAAATATCGGAGACGATACCCATATAGACTTTACAAAAAAATTCTCGTCCACCATCTTAGATTTTCTATCCGCCATCATTGATCACGAAATAGATGTTGTATTTGGATTCACCATCCCTTAAATCATGAGAGACGATACCCATATTGATTTTATTAATTTTTCCCATCCGCCATCTTTGATTTCCCATCCACCATCTTGAATCACGAAATAGATGTTGTACTTGGATTCCCCATCCCTTTAAACATCGGAGACGATACCCATATTGATTTAAAAAAAAATCCATCCGCCATCTTTGATCACGAAATAGATGGTGTTTCTGAATTCCCCATTCCTTAAAATATCGGAGACGATACCCATATCGACTTTAAAAAAAATCCCATCCGCCATCTTTGATTTCCGATCCGCCATCTTTGATCACGAAATAGTTGTTGTATTTGCATTCTCCATCCCTTAAATCATCAGAGACGATAACCATATTGATTTTTAAAATTTTTCCCATCCGCCATCTTTGATTTCCCATCCACCATCTTGAATCACGAAAAAGATGTTGTTTTTGGATTCCCCATCCCTTTTAACATCGCAGACGATACCAATATTGATTTTATAATTTTTTTCCATCCGCCATCTTTGATTTCCCATCCGCCATCTTTGATCACGAAATAGATGTTGTATTTCGATTCCCCACCCCCTAAAATATCGAAGGCGATACCCATATTGATTTTTTAAATTTTCTCATCCGCCATCTTTGATTTCCCGTCCGCCATCTTGGATCACTAAATAAATTTCATATTATTAATCAGCGTCCCGAAAATCTTCAAAACGATACCCATATAGATTGTATCCTATTCGTTTAGCCTTTTTTTGCCTTTGACCAAACCCTCCCCCTTCTCGTTTTTTTTGAAAATGAAAATGTTTTATTTGCACCTCCACACAAACTTAAAAAAACACTTAACAAACAAATAAACTTAACTACAAGTACACTAGGAATATAAGAAGGTAGGTACATTATTTCTGTGGACTTACATGGAGGGCAAATAAGGCGCTGCGTCAGCTAATGTTGCAGTATAACTACAACGCTGGTATTCTCGCAAGCCGAGTAAATAAAATAATACACATGAATATTAAATAATACACCTAAATATAAAATAATACACTTAAATAATACACACATTTGATACATTATATATATAGGACAAGAAATTGGATGAAGAACAATAAAATATATAGCATTTGACCATTTTATTATTTTTGTCTGGCCCCTAAAAGTTGTGGCGTAATTTTATATAGCCTATAGCCTTTCGGAATACTTGGGCTATCATAGGCAATAACAATTTTTCTAATCCGACTGCTAGTTCCTGAGATTAGCCGACATTATCTTTTAGCCTTTTTAGCCTTTTGCCTGGTCCCAAAGGGTCGAAGCGTGATGTTATATAGCCTATAGCCTTCCGGAAAACTGGGCTTTCATATACAAAAAGATTTTTTCGGATCCGACCGGTAGTTCCTGAGATTAGCGCGTTCTAACAAACAAACAAACAAATAAACAAACAAACAAACTCTTCCGCTTTATTATATTAGTATAGATGTATGTCGAGATTAGAGATACATATTTTACATAATTTGTATGCATCTCAACTGTCACAATCCATGGATAGGTCGCATCCGGCAATATAACAACCGCGGTATCCATCTTCTATACATATAAATAAAATTGGAGTGTCTGTTTTTAATATTGAAATAACCGCTTTTTACTATATGCATAGGGATGTACACGGTAATTTTTTTCAATTTTTGTCTGTCTATCCGTCTATTTATTTTCGCTAATCTCTGGAACGGCTGGACCGATTTTGACGGGACGTTCTCTGGCGGACAGCTGATGTACCAAGGAGTAACTTAGGCTATAAATTAACAGGGTACGCGAAGTAGTTCCCTTAGGACGCGGGTAAAACCGCAGGAAACAGCTAGTCGTCAATATTTTTGTATGTCTAAACAATGTTTTTAATTTATTGCCTGGTTGGCATTTCAGCTCTTCATAATTAGGATCTTTTGTTCTTTTTTCAGAAAATGTTACTATTATATTTATACATTAGCTGACCCAGCGAACTCCGTATCGCCTTTTTAAGAGTTTTTATTGAATTCTCTTTTTTCCAAGCCCCTTTTCTAAAGTTACCATTGACTTAGCGCTTAATCTCTTATCATTCCAGGGTCTATAAATGATGCAAATCAAACAAAGATTTTTATATAATATTGAATTGCCCATTCCTTAAAATATCGGCAACGATACCCATATCGACTGTAAAAAAATCCCGTCCGCCATCTTTGATTTCCTATCCGCCATCTTTGATCACGAAATAGATGTTTTATTTAGATTCACCATCCCTTAAATCATCAGAGACGATACCCATATTGCTTTTAAAAATTTTTCCCATCCACCATCTTTGATTTCCCATCCGCCATCTTGAATCACGAAATAGATGTTGTGTTTGGATTCCCCATCCCTTCAAACATCGGAGACGATACCCATATTGATTTCTAAAAAAAATCCCATCCGCCATCTTTGATCACGAAAAAGATGGTGTTTTTGAATTTCCCATTCCTTAAAATATCGGAGACGATACCCATATCGACTTAAAAAAAATCCCGTCCACCATCTTTGATTTCCTATCCGCCATCTTTGATCACGAAATAGATGTTGTATTTAGATTCGCCATCCCTTAAAACATCGGAGACGATAACCATATTGATTTTTTAAAACTTTCCCATCCGCCATCTTTGATTTCTCATCCGCCATCTTTGATCACGAAATAGATGTTGGATTTGGATTCCCCATCCTTTTAAATATAGGAGTTGATGCCCATATAGATTTTAAAAAAAAATCCCATCCGCCATCTTTGATCACAAAATAGATGGTGGTTTTGAATTCTACATTCCTTAAAATATCGGAGACGATACCCATATCGACTTTAAAAAAAAATCCCGTCCGCCATCTTTGATTTCCTATCCGCCATCTTTGATCACGAAATAGATGTTGTATTTGGATTCACCATCCCTTAAATCATTAGAGACGATACCCATATTGATTTTTTAATTTTTTCCATCCGCCATTTTTGATTTCACATCCGCCATCTTGAACCACGAAATAGATGTTGTATTTGGATTCCCCATCCCTTTAAACATCGGAGACGATACCAATTTTTAATTTTCCCATCCGCCATCTTTGATTACCCATCCGCCATCTTTGATCACGAAATAGACGTTGTATTTCGATTCTCCACCCTTTAAAATATCGAAGGCGATACCCATATTGATATTTAAAATTTTCTCATTCACCATCTTTGATTTCCCGTCCGCCATCTTGGATCACTAAATAAATTTCTTATTATTAATCAGCGTCCCGAAAATCTCGAAAATGATTCCCATGTAGGTTGTATCCTATTCGTTTAGCCTTTTTTTTGCCTTTGACCCAACCCTCCCCCTTCTCGTTTGACCACTTTATTATTTTTGTCTGGCCCCTAAAAGTTGTGGCGTAATTTTATATAGCCTATAGCCTTTCGGAATAATTGGGCTATCATAGGCAATAACAATTTTCAAAATCCGACTGCTAGTTCCTGAGATTAGCCGACATTATGTTTTAGCCTTTTTAGCCTTTTGCCCGGCCCCACAGGGTCGAAGCGTTATGTTATATAGCCTATAGCCTTCCGGAATAACTGGGCTATCGTATACAAAAATAATTTTTCAGATCCGACCGGTAGTTCCCGAGATTAGCGCGTTCAAACAAACAAACAAACAAACAAACTCTTCCGCTTTATTATATTAGTATAGATAACAAAAAAATATTTTTTTACGTGTAATAATCCTATTTTTAGATTCTTATCATAATAAAATATAATTTTTACATAAGGGAGTAAAAGTATGTTAAATTTTAAAATATCTATGTCAATCCAATTATTAAAGAAATTACTCGATGCAACACAGCAAGATGTCTCACAGAAAAAGAAATCCATAATTTTCATTGACTCAAAACTAAAATATTAAAATCACTTTTACAGCACTTACCTATCTTGATTTGAAATTGAAAATTTGATTTGAAATCTTATAATACTTATACTATTTTTAGGTCGAGACTACATTGAAAGATGTATAATCACATGTAAAGGGTCTATAGAGAGAACCAAAGTTCAAATAGACAAAATGTGTACGATGCGAACTGTGCAGCCAAAATACTTCCAGATTTCAAAAATTAAAGAGAGCGAGCTGATGATTACTGCCAGTAAAAGGTGAGAATTTCGCCTAGCTAATAATATTTATAATAGTGTAGCAGTAGCTACATACAGTAGCGGCGATAGCCCATTGGTGTACGTGACGGACTGACGAGACAATAGTCTCGGGGTCGATCCCCAGGTACGCCAGGCACACACCCCTGACTTTCTGTTCATTATCGCTCGTTTAATAATGTGCCCGGTAGATGGCAATAGGTTCGCCCCCTGTTACATTGGGACCTAAACATAACTGGCGAAATGTGGGTGTGTAATACACCTCTTCCTACGCCTTCGGGGATAAAAGGCGTGAAGTTATGTAGGTATGTAGCTACATACAACTAACGGTAGGTTTCAATATTCGAGCTATCCATGGATTGGGCTACATATATATTTATGTCAAATTATCATATATCTCTAGTATCCAAATCGATGGATTGATTGAATATTGTATTATAGCGAAGACAAAGAACACAGGCGACATCTAACGGTCTTGACGGAACGAAATACTGCATCACGCTATTAAAGTTCTCACACGTGATGCTATATACACAAGTTCTCAGCTACATTTTTTGGACTTCAGCCCGCCAGAGACGATCAACTAGTCTGGTTAGAGGATCTTGCCTCAAGTTGGAGGAAACTTACCTTATTCCCCCACAATAGTTTTGAGGAACGAAATAAACTGACTTGCTTGAAGAATAATAACATTAAAAACTTGACTGTAATGATGGCGTGGCTTCCTGTATACGATGCCGGAACCGCACCGGTGCCGCACCGCAATACTGTCTATTCACATCAAAATCGCATCGCCACCATACTGTAGCCGCGTCGTAGCCGCACCGACGCCGCATAAATACAGCATTGTCTTTAAGATTCATTTGTCTTATCACATAATATCTCCCGCTCTCTTCCATGTTAACAAGATGTCTAAAGTATAACTAAAAATGTCCGTGTGGTGACGGATTAAGAATACGGATTGTCACCTCCCCACATCATCCCATGGGTGTCGTAAGAGCCGACAGAGGGAGCACATTATGCAGAGCACAGCACTGTAAAAGAAGGAAAACTTGATACAAACACTTTACCAACCCGTTTGCCCAGCGAGGTATAGTAGGCCAATTCCTCCTTTCAAAGGAGAGGCCTAGTCCAGCAGTGGACTGTTAAAGGCTGATGATGATGATGATGATGAACTAATAATGACTTAGGCTTCCTGTATACGACGCCGGAACCGCACCGGTGCCGCACCGACGCCGCATAAATAACGCATTGTCACCACGCTAAGGCAGCGATCACAGTTCAGTATAGTATTGTCGGTGTAAAATCTTCTTCTACATTTATTATAATTTATTTCCGCCGCTGCTTGTAGATTAAAATAACTAAGTCCTTAATACTTTCTTTTTTATGCTTAATGTTAATATTACGAATAGATGCGAATATAACTAAAACAGTGAAGTCTGTACAGTTACACCGACAATACTATATTGAACTGTGATCACTGCTTTATAATTTAGCGTGGTGACAATGCGGTATTTATGCGGCGTCGGTGCGGCTGCGACGCGGTGGCGATGCGATTTTGATGTGAATACACAGTATTGCGGTGCGGCACCGGTGCGGTTCCGGCGTCGTATACAGGAAGCCTTACGTGTGAACATCTGCGCGGGCGACCTTTCACTAAGCTTCGTGCAATGTATACAAAATGGCGGTGCGGCGGCGGTCCGGCGCCTACGCGGCTGCGGTGCGGTGGCGGTACGGCTCATGAACAATTTTCATTCGTACACATAAACATGCGGTCCGGCCACCGGTACGTTTCCGGCATCGTATACATCATACATACATACATACATAGACTCACGCCTGTTTCCCGGAGGGGTAGGCAGAGACTACGGAACGCCATTTGCAACGATCCTGACATACCTCACTTGCTTCACTCACTCCCATCAAGTTTCTCATGCATGCTCTTCTGTTAAGGGTACTTCTGACTTGTCCTTTTTTCAGGATGTCTCCAATCTGGTCAGAGAACATTCTCCTAGGTCTTCCCCTTTGTCCTGTCCCATTCACACTAGCCTGATATATCTTCTTTGTCAGTCTATCGTCATCCATCCTCTCCATGTGCCCAAACCATCTTAACATGCCTTTCTCAATGCTTGTCACTACATCTTCTTTTACCCCACACCACTCTCGTATCACACAATTCTTTACTCTGTCGGTCAAAGACACACCACACATACTTCTTAGTGCTCTCATTTCTACAGCATTTATTCTACTTTCAAATCTCTTCTGCCATACCCAACTTTCACTACCATACATAAGGGTAGGCACTAACACACCTCTATGTACAGCCAAACGTGCCTTTTTGGACACGTTTTGACTGTTCATAAACGCCTTCAGAGCTCCATTCACACAATTACCTGCATTAACTCTCCTTTCAATATCTGCTTCATTCTTACCATCTCTTGTAAACAACGTACCTAAGTAAACAAACTCATTCACTTGTTCCACTCGCTGTCCATCGATCAAAACATTACAAGCCGTAACGCATTCCTCCTTTTCAAAAACCATAACTTTCGTTTTACTTACATTCACTTTCATTCCTTTCCTTTCTAACGCACGATGCATGATTGTTACCATCTCCTGCAACTCCTCCGTTGAAGATGCAAGTATAACCTGATCATCAGCATAAAGGAGGCATTTGACGAGTAACCCATTCATCCTTAATCCGCAGTCACTATGTTTAAAATCTTGCAAACAACTGTCCATGAAAAGGTTAAACAGCCACGGCGACGCTACACATCCCTGTCTAACACCTTTATCGATGGTAAACCAGTAAGTGTATGCCCCGTTTATCTTCACACAAGCTCTAGAATCCTCATAAAGGGATTTCAGAGCTCGAATGAGGCTGCTGTCCACCCCATTCATTGACAGCACCGACCACATTTCATTCCTCATCACTTTATCGTAAGCCTTTTCCAAATCCACGAATGCGCAATAGACCTTTTGACCTTTGGCCAAAAAATTTCCGGCTATGCTTCGCAAGGAAAAAACCTGATCTGTGCATCCCATACCCTTTCGGAATCCCGCTTGTACATCCCATATTTTCTTGTCGGTCACTTCCATAACTCTTTCAATAAGTACCTTTGCATACAATTTGCCAACAATGCTGAGAAGGCTAATGCCTCTATAGTTTTTGCAGTCTTGTTGCGAGCCTTTTCCTTTATAAAGAGGCACAACTACAGCTGTGGTCCAGTCATTAGGTACTCGGCCGGTGTTCCAACACAAGTTATATAACCGCTGCAACTGACCAACTATGATGCCCTGTCCAGCCTTCAACATTTCGACTGTAATCCTATCATATCCTGCAGCCTTACCTACTTTCATACTTCCCAGTGCCTTCACGATCTCATCCACGCCAATAAAGCTTTCATCATTGCTATCATTACAATTCACTTCAGCTATCGGTGTCTCTATCGCCGTTCTTTCGAATAAACTTTCAAAGTACTCTTTCCATCTCTTCAGCACGCACAATTCACCATTTACTATACTTCCATTCTCGTCTCTGATGGATGTGTGTTCTGAGGATTGAGTTCTTCCTCGAACTGCACGAACGGATTTCCAGAAAAACTTAATGTTCCTCTGGAAATCGTCAGATAATCTGCTATCAAACTCATCTTTCTTTTCCTCTTTTTTCCTTTTAACCATTTCTTTCACTATTCTTTTTGACCTAACAAACTCCTTTTTTGCTTCATCTATGTCTACACTCGTTGCTTTTCCCATTCTTTCATTTGCTCTGGCAGCCAACCAATCTTGCCAAGCTTTCTTCTTCTCTGACACTGCTGATTGTACATCCTTGTCCCACCATGTATTCTTAACCTTTCGTATTTTCCTTCTTTTGATCATACCACATACTTCAGACGCTACACATACTACCTCTTCTTTAAAGGCCTGCCATAATTCTTCCATATCATTTATGCCATCGAATCTCTCAAATCTTGCTATTAATCTTCGTTTATACTCATCTTTTACATCTTTCTCTTGTAGATTTTCAACTTTTATTCTTTCCAAGACCCTATTTTCATTATGCTCTTGGTGTCGCCATCCTTTAAAGAGCCCACTTATCTGGCTCAACACCAAGAAGTGGTCTGTGTGGATGCCGATCCCTCGATATACTCTTGTATCCAACACATTCTTTCTCAATCGTTCATCTACTATCACAAAATCAATCATACTTCTTCTAACATTTTTCGCCTCTCGCGTATACATATGTATCCTTTTATGATCAAACATGGTGTTTGTCACACAAAGGCTCCACTCCAAACAAATCTCAAGCAGTGCTTTTCCATTTTCGTTCACACTCTCATCACCAAATGCACCTAACACCCTTTCAAATCCATCTCGCTTTACTCCCACCCATCCATTGAAATCCCCTAACAAGATCAATCTTTCATTATCCTTGCAGTTCCTCAAAATCTCTCTTAAACTCTCCCAAAACTCCTGCTTTTCGTCTTGCTCATGTTGTGACATACCCGTAACTATATTGACCGGGGCGTACACCCCCACAATAAAGAGACGAGTAAGTCCTACTTTCATTCTCATCCACAGTAGCCTAGCATTTACACATTCAAACTCTTTTACGCACTCATTCATTCGCGCAGACAGTACTACACCAACTCCCTTACAGGCTCTGGTGGTACTATCTACCCCAGACCAATACGCCGTATATGCACCATGCTTGGTGGTGTCACACCCTTTTCTTTTTGTTTCATTCACACAAAGAACATCAATCTTTCTATCATCCATCATCTGACATACTTCATCCAATTTGCCGTTCATTCCTCCACCAACATTCAATGTCGCAAACCTGCTTTCCGTAGGCCGCTTTTCGTCCTCGCGGGAAACGAGACGTGACGGGTTGCGAACCGCGTCGCCGCCGTATGGAGAAGAATAAGTTTTTGTTCCCATAGCGTTCCCACGAGATTTAGGGATCTAGACGGTCCATCCCCGCAGAGCCCTTTACGGGGGTAAGGCGGAATATCAGCTGTGCCCTGTGACCACCAACACAGGCACCCTCCGTTTACGACCAGCTTGCCCTCTGGCCACGAATCCCTCGGCACGGGTCGGTTCACACCTTAGATCGGGGTTTTATTTCGGGTATGCTCCCTGAAAGTTGGTTTAAATTCGGAGTTTTCCTTCTCCTTCATTCTTCAGGCATCGTATACAGGAAGCCTAATGGTTTAAGTGGATACCAAGCTGCTGAATACTGAGTCATGTGGTTTAATCCCAGTAAAGACAACATTTTGAGTGATCTAAAAATTTTATCTGAAATCTCTTTCTATCTGCTGATCGTATATTGGTAAAGCCCCCAGCAATACAGGGTTTGTTTATACCTAGTGCGACAGTTATTTCATATAAAAACTTCCGCTTGTAGTATAAATAATTAAGATTCATTATATTTCAGCTGCATAGGCTACGCTCCAAGACTCACCAAAGAACAGTATAGAGTATGTATACTCAGAGTCAGACCCCACATAGACCCGCAATCTTCAGATTTTGAAAGGCTCCATAAGTGTTTAGCATTTGTAAGTAACTCTCCTATTTAATTATTTAGCTAATTTTCTACATTATCATCATCATAATAAAAATTTACATTTTCATTAACATCTTCATAATCGCTTGTTCGTACCGTACGAAATTTTGCCTTCAGAGCGCCCATAGGAAATGCGCCTCTGTATAAATATCCGAGCTCTTTGCCTAAGGGCCATTATCCGTTCAGCATAAATGTTAGGCAGATGCCTGACACAAGTCGCCAACGAAGCCCTTCTTTTGGGTAATTCTCGAACATGCAAAGATGAGGGTCTTGGATCCCAACTAGATAAGGCCTCTCAAAATACGGACTTTTGCTGTCCTTGGTAAAAAGTCCAGACAGCATGACAGAAACCTCTCGCGTCGTCCGCGTTAGCGTAATCCCGGTTATATTCAAGACTTTCGCATTGGAAGCCGGGGTCCGATTACTAATCTTATCCTTGACAGAATACTTAAAAATTTCAAAAAAATCTTTTTATTGAGCGATTCCCATCTGACCTACGGCACTCAAAGTGATGACAATATTCTATGACTTATACCAGTGTCTTTTAATACTGATTACATATGTATTTCTGAGATATTTGTTTTCGAATATAATGTTATTTATTTTTCAGTTTGCAGAATTTCTGAAATCCAATGATTATTGTAGAGGATTCATTTTTATTGCTGATTGTCTAGAAGTTAATATAGCCGAAATATTATCTAAATTGAATTTAGTGGAATTGCAGCAGTTTCTTCCAATTTTAACGGTAAGTAATAATGTACCAATAAGAGATTTACACTGTAAGCCACCCTAGAATGTATTCATGTAAAACTCGTAGCATGACTGGACTGGCTGTTCGTAAAGCAACTTGGCAGAAGTCACCACTCTGATGGGTGATCGGTAGTGCCCCGTTTATATTGATAATATGATATGACTTACTATTGAGTCGGCATTTATAGTCGTTCTACAGCCTCCGAAGCACGACGGCGAATTGTAAATGCCACAATTTGCGGTCACCCATCTTAGTAATAACCTTTGTAAACATTGCTTAACTCTGCCAATCTGTTACGAACGGCAACTCAAGTCATGCTATAAACGCTTCTAGCATAGAAAAAGCAAGTCACAAAGAAGATTTGGTTGAAACCTGATATAAAATGAAAATGCGTTCAACTTCTTGACATGAAAAAAATATTTGTTTGTAATTATTTCAGGAAGGATTTGGTGTTAAAATAAAAGGAATTATATTTTTAACAACGTCAAAATTCATCGAAGGCTTTCTGAGAATCTTAAAGCCGCTCTTCAAAGAAAAAATAAGAAATCGGATCCATGTAGCCACATCAAAGGACCGCCTCAAGGATTTTTTGCCCGATGATATTAAAGTTTTACCCGAAGAATACGGTGGAAATGAAAAGCCACTTGAAAAGTTACATGGTTAGTATAACGATTACATGTTGGCAATTATCACTAGTTAGTCTACAATTCGATTTTAGTCTAAGCTATAAAATATCGCTATTCCTTTGGGTCGACTATCTTTATTATGTTCGAGAACAGACGGAAGTTGCTCTGAGGAAAAACTATGATTATGTCAAATCTGGATCTAGAAAACTGGACCTCGGTGTCCAAGGCGAAGTCTTGAATCTAACCGGATTATTGGTAGTATCTTGATGATTATTTTTGGATTTTAATGACAATATTGTGATCGTGGAGCCATATTTCTTATTTTATGTGTTCCTTAAGTTTTATCATACATCAATATTTTAACATAATTATAATTACATTTTTGTTACATTTACTAAAAAGTTCTCAAAATGTTATTTTAAGATTTCGAAAATTATAAGTAAAATATTTATAATTATTAATTATTAACTAAATAATTTATGTATAAATCTTATATTTCGTTTCAGACGATTTATTTGAAACATTATCATCTGCATCCGTACAAAAACTGCTGGAAGGGATGAATGCTGCATGCACCGATGAAACCAGAAGACAAACAGACAAATTCAACGAACAATACATGGGCATGCCTGGAACTTTTAGAACTATGAGTTTGGATTGATGAAACATTTGGGATTTGATATTATGTAATAGGTTTAAATAGTTTCATGGTTATTGTATAAAATGTAAATAAAGATGAATTATTTTATGTAAAATGCACTGTTTTATTTGGCCTAATAAACTCGGTGGTTTGTATTAATTAATCTCAACCACCAGTAGCGTTTTAAGTAATGTTTGGAAAATGTTTTCATCGACGAAAGACTGCAATGCTTTTAATTACTGATCAATCTTATGCTAGGTATCATGAACAGTCTGATGTGTGGGTAACGATTGGTTTTGCAATCGTTTTTTATGCCCGTTTTAGTCACAAATGCTGAATTGTGAAGGATGACACAAATATTCAAGAAATGGACAACAATAACATCCAGAGACTGAACAAAGTTTTTAAAATTGAATCTTTGTCCTTCCTGTTAATATTTGCACAATAAGCCCTGATTAAAATAATGTCACTCTGCAGGGCAAAAGCAAAACTTTATAATTATACTAGAGGACGCCAGCGGCTACGCCTACATTTTTTTTAATTTACCCGATTTGGCCGATCCCGTAAGAATTTCGGGAAATCCCTTCTTAGAGCACCCCTGCGGACCCCAATGAACATACATGCCAAATTTCAGCTTCCTGCGCCCAATAGTTTCGGTTGTAGCGTGTCTGTCAGTCAGTAAGTTACGCAAGGATTTAATATATTAAGATTTTTACGTAAGTACTGATAATGCTATTTTGTTTTCGACAGGCGTCTTTAAAATGGTAAAACAACAAAACCATGTAAATAATATACTCACAGTGCGCAAACGTATAACTCACGCCAATGTGGAGACAATTTTTATGAGATTACATGAGGAAATTTTATTACGCGATATAGACCCGTTTCATGATTATTATTATGTGTACAAGTCGTGGAAGTTTTATTTATTTTACTAACTTTTGAATTCAAAGAATCACTATCAGTTATTGTAATAAATTTATTCAGAACATTTTTTAAATGTTTTTGTCTGACGTCAATGTTATGGATGACGGCGTACGCGACATGGTAAAATATAATTGTAAGTTAGTAGATATTTTTGCTCTCGGCTCGAATCTACGGCACGCACCGATGACTTTTCGGAGTTATATGCGAGTTAAATTGTTAATTACCGCTTGTTAAACGGTAAAGGAAAGCATCGTGAGGCAACCTGCATGTCTGAGAGTTCTTCATAATGTTCTCGAAAGACATGTGAAAGCTGCCAACCCGCACTTGGCCAGCGTGGTGGACTATGGCCTTACCGTTCTCATAATGGGAAGATACCCGTGCCTAGCAGTGGGACAGTATAAAGAGCTGATGATGAGATTACTTTTTTTTCCTTATGTTAACAAACATGTACATAAACTACAATCCCGGTAGTTCCCACGAGCCTCTTCTCACTATAAGAAGCAGTAGACCATAGTCCATCACGCTGTCTAAATGCGGGTTGCCAGACTTAGCATGTCTTAAAAGAACATTATGGAGAGCTCACAGACAAACAGGATGAGGAGCAGGATGAGGGAATAGGGGATGAGGTTTTTTCTTACAGTCCTACTCTCACTCACCGAACGAAACGCATCAGTATAGATAATGATTGATTAGATGTTAAAACTCTTCCTCCTGTAATGTTAATGGCTTGATCATCCCATACAGTGCATCCGTAAAAGACCTGTACATTCCACTCTCGATTGGCAAGCGCAGGTGACTAATGTTAGTCAGAGGGCTTCCGCTTACCGCATACCGCTTCAAGAATCTTTTCCCTTCCAAAAGCAAGACAATGCTTGTGCAGGCTCTAATATTTCCCATAATCGACTATGGTGATATGTGCTATTATGACCTGAATGCAGAACATCTCAATAAGTACGACCAACTTCTCAATAACTGCATTCGATTAATTTACAATTTTCGTAAGTATGATCACGTCTTTACTTATCGTTCCGAACTTAGATGGTTACCAATTCGTCAACGCTGGTGTTTGCGTGCTCTAACTATCCTCTTCTCTGTTCTCAAGTCTCCTTCCCCTCTATGTTATCTCACCTCATACTTCCAATATCTATCTTCTCTTCATGAGAGAGATCTCCGTTCTTCCCATAAACTTCTCCTTTCTTGCCCCAGTCATACTACTGGGTTCGTCATCTTATGGAATACACTCCCTCCTATTTGATTTCAGATTGTCCACTAACCGTTTTGCATTCAAAATGAAAGTTTGAGAGCTTCTTTTTGAGAGATTGAAGGAATCAGCACATCACTCTCATCCATTATTATAAGTATTTATGTATATAGTATGTATGTATATTTAGGTGTTTATAGATTTATGAATAATTATATATATAGAACTGTATATTTTGTTTGTATTTGTATATACTATATATAATAGTTATTATTTTCTATTGCAATAGTTGGGGTGGTCAATCCGAGGGTGCGTGGTGGGTTCCACTTTCCTTCCATTAGGTTACAATGGAGTTCCGCCAAGTAACGCCTGATTCAATAAACTAATGTTACATTACATCGATATTCTGTAAAAATTAACTTGACTGATCAAACCGGCAAGCAAGTCTCTACATAAGACCATAAAACCTTACTTATATACTAATATTACACATATCAGTTGTAAAGCAACACTGTGGAGATACCAACAGACTGCAGAGCAGAGGTATCGGGTTCGAATCCACGGCGCACACCACTGACTTTTCGGAGTTATGTGCGTATTGAATTGTTAATTATGCTTGTCCCGTGCCTAGGAGAGCAGGTTAAGCCGTTGGACCCGGTTTTCATGATGATCCTTGACAATCGTTATAGGACGTTATTACCTCTAAATAAAACTGACACTAGTCGAAACCATGGCATATCGCTATCCCTTCGGGTTGCGGAGGTCAGACAGAAAGTCACTCTGTGGAAAAGCTAATATTCAGCCAAATTCGGTTCGACTAGTAAGCGGACCCCAGGTTGAAAACTGGGATAACGCTAGGAGGATGATCGGCTCTGGAATGATCGCGTTGATGTCTTTTATACAGGGTTTCTTATAACAGAAAATCGATAATCTGTCAAAATGTGTCAAACTATAGACATATTTTTTTTAATTCTTTTTTTATTTAGGAGCTTTTGACCACATTAAGCTCATGTCAGCTCCATCATATCCTAAACTATCTTAGTAACATATCTTATCTTAAAGTAATTTTATAAAGTATTTTAACTGTAGACATAAATAAAATATAAAAAATCAAGAGATGAAAGATTACATACATACATACATATACTCACGCCTTTTTCCCGTCGGGGTAGGCAGAGACAACAGAACGCCACTTGCTCCTATCCTTACAAACCTCACGCGCTTCCTCTACACTCATGATAAAGATTACCTTCCTGTTATATTGCTTTCTATTATATTCTTTGTCAGAAAAGCAACGACGAGTCTTTGATTGAGACCTAAATTAGTGTCTCTTTATTCTGAATTAAACGCTTACCATTAAAACATGTTAAGTTTAACTCTTATTATATAGAACTAGACGATGCCCGCGGTTACACTCGCGTTATTTAAGGCTACTGCTCCGCTCCCGTCGCTCATAGCGTGTTATAAGCCAATAGTCTTCCTCGATAAATGGGCTATCTAACACTGCAAAAAATTTTCAAATCGGTCCAGTAGTTCCTAAGATTAGCGCGTTCAACCAAACAAACAAACTCTTCAGCTTTATATATTAGTATAAGATTTTGAAAATAAGTGTTATAATAGTAACCTGAGTTTTAAGTTGACAATCAGTTTTTACTTGTATTACAAAGGCGACAGGCCGCTTGATGGTAAACGTCTTACCGTAGAGTGTTACGAAAGGCAAGTTAAACCAAGGTATAAACATTACACATGACTAAGTATCGTTAAAATTTATTTTTATACACGCAACTAAAGTACAATTGAAGAAATTAATAAGGGAAGGGACTGAATAAACCCTCCAGCGTAACCTAAAATAAAAAATCTATAAATGAAAATACCTACTGAAAATATAGTTTATTATATTCTTCCTCCACAATATTTACATGATGCCATCAAGTAACTGTCGAATTAATCATTATTTTTAAGTAACCAAATTAAACTGACAATCCAATACATAACTCATAACATAACTTCACGCCTTTTATCGCCGAAGGGGTTGGAAGAGGTATATTACTTATCCAATACAATAAAGGGGCAATAAATAAAAGTTAAACCAAATACACGACTGTGACAGATATGATTATATAGTCCAATTCGCCATGTTGATCAAATATAATCATATCAAGATCAACTGTACAGATATCGACATAAAAAAAACTTCAAGCTGGCACTCATGCAAATAATTATACTACCAAAAACGTATCGTCAATTTACCATACCAGTCTTGAACTTAACATGCCGCTTGTCGATAGATCAATATTTAAGGGTTTAAATATTGAACTATAGAATACAGTGTTGCAAAGCTACACCGGTGTTAAGGCTTGTAAAACTGTATTAAAGCTACTCATCTGGTGGACCCAACTAGTTTAAAATATCACAATTATTAGCGAATTTGTAACTCATACACCGCTGCAGCATACACAGACACTTTCACGCCCCTATATCCCAAAAATCTGACACTCGCTACTTTTGACGCTAAAACTTGAGCACTTATTTCTTTTATACTGCGAGATATATAGACAATTATGCCAAAGGTATTACTTAAAACAAAACATGTCTGGATGGTACATTATAGCTGTAAATTTTATCCCCCAATTAAATCGAATTTCGTCATAGTTCGAAGAATATGGTTTTCTAGTCGACACACAAACTCTTGAAGGAGCCAGGCATTCCTGAATACTCTTCGTTAAATTTGCCAACCAATCTGCAAGTTTCGTCTGTGGTGGCCTCTTCCATGAATTTCACTTTAGCTATGTGATCATCTGAACTTAGCTCCTTGAAATTGAACTCTGTGGACAACATACAGAAAATGTTATCCAGAACTTTGTAAAATACAAATAATATTAGTTTAAGGAGGAACAGATAATGTTGGTATATAAATATGTTTCCGTTGTCAGTCTGGTGACGGATTAAGAATACGGAATGTCACCACCCCATATCATCCCATGGGTGTCGTAAGAGACCGCCGACAGAGGGGGCATATTATGCAGAGAACAACACTGTAAGAGAAAGAAAACTTGATACAAACCCTATACCAACCCGTTTGGCCAGCGTGGTATAGTAGGCCAATTCCTTCTACCAAAGGAGAGGCCTAGTCCAGCAGTGGACTGTTAAAGGCTGATGATGATAATAAATATGTTCGTCGCAGCAAAAGTACACCTTGGATTGACAATCTTATTGAGGTTGCGGGAAGCAGATCGATGCAGGTGGCTTAAAATCGGTCTATGTGGATTGACTTGGGGAAGGCCTTTGTCCAGCAGTGGATGTTTGGTTTAGATGATGAAGTATATAAAAAGAATGATCGCACAAACAATAATTCAAAGAAGGTGCACAAAATCTCCAGCCCTGGCACAACAGTTTGGGAAGTGTTCACACAAAGTGTTGCCCCATGTAGGAATCGAACCCACAACATTCAATATCGTGTCGAACGGTGAGCACGTTGCTATTAAAATATGAACAAAATGATATATTAATATACCTGCTAATTCTGCCATACTCCTTTCATCTCCACCTAGGTCTTTAGGCAATCGTTCTTTTGACACATGTTGATACAAGCTCTCTAGATTTGGATGTACTATAATTCTTTCCTTCAACTTTGCTGAGAGACCTTGCTTGAATAACGTTAAAACTGTATCGAAAAACTTGGAACCGCTTAACAAGTGCAATTTCTTCATTCTTTGACCCATAGCTTCCTGAAATTTAGAAGTACATAATTATATTTAACCCAGACCATCTGCACCTAAGATAAGAGGCCCGAGCCCACCAGTGGAGAAATTTTTATACAGGGCTGATGATTATGATGATTATCTTCACCTATGACTACTAGATCTGATCTTATTCTTAGTCCCAGTCACATCCTTAGGCAATCAGCAATGAAATGTTGCATACCGAAATATAAATACTGAGGCCAAATATATCAAACCCTCCACTTTGCTCTAGAACAGAAATAAAATATACATATACCACAAAAGTCTATTTCCTGTTGCTGGTAAATGAAATTGGGCGTAATATGTCCTTAGTCCTTACACACGGATATCGTTGGGTAAAAGCCTTTTAAGCATGAAACTTGTAGACTAGACGTCTCTGCCGCAAGATAATTTCGATGAGAATACACCTAAGCAGCGACCATTGGAATTTTTTGGCAGCCTTGCGCTAAAGTAAGCTAACTACAGTGAAAAACTATTCTGTAACTCTAAGCAGCACTTGAATTTTTTTACTAAGTGTGCGTGAATAAAAATATATAAAATATAACTGAATCTTAAAATTAATTAGAATTGAACACGATAAACAGGTACAGGATGTGTTACATTACTTTTGAGTTCATTACGTCTAGAACACACCCCGACACCGACTTGAATACGATTAGATGGGCTGTTGAATAACAGCTACTGATCTTCACAAATGTGCAATAGAAAGCCCGAGAGATACTGTGAGTACCAACCACTGCACTACACATGCCACCATTTAAATAACTGATCTAAGAAACTGAAGATTTCATAAATAATAATGCCAATTCAATAAAAACAGATGATTCTGTAAACAACTAGGCATATTCAATAATGAATAAGATGCAATACTTACAACAATCAGCATCATAGCTTTGTGAACGATAATGGGGTTTATTTTTGTGACAATACCCATTGTTATTGCTCTGGTGTCAGCTATCAGTTCGTATCCATAACAGTAATCATGATGCAGCATGTAATGCCCCAGCTGAAATTAAAATATTTAAAAAAATATTAAAATGTCGTAGAGTCTTACTACCATTACAAGCGCAAAAGTTTGAGAGGATGGATAGACGTATGGATGATTGTTACACTTCCACGCAAAACGTGCACCTGATTTTGTTTAAAAAAGTAATAAAATCCATCCATTTAAACTTTAAGTTATGACTCTTTTTTGTTCTATCGAAGTTAGCGTGAGTGGAATTTTAAATTTAGTTTAGTCATACACAGGAAAATTATAAGCATTGTTTGATCATCAATAAACTGCAGTCTCATTGTGAAACGGACTAATCGCATGTCAGCTATTATTAGTGACTATTTGTGTGCCTTTTAAATGTGTTTAGCTTGATTTATTTTCGTTCAAACCTTTTTTTCGTCAACGTCACCAATGTTTATATAGTAGCCCTTTGCTACAGAACAATATAATCTCACCACAATCAAATATCTGTAGTAAGCGATGAGTTTGAATTCGCTGTCGTCTGTACCAGTCACAGTTGTGATCAATATTCGATAGTTGTCCTCAGTAGGCTTTGGAAGTACGCATGTATATCTGCAACAGTTAATCAAAACTGATGATAGTCTGCTTAAAATACTTGGGATATGAGCTGCAAAAAAGATCTTCAAATCTGTTCCGTAGTTTCTAACATTATGCAATGTAAGTCTGTAGATGATTTGGCCGGTCTGGTTGTCTATGGGATTTGATGTGCAGTTTCCCATTTCTTTAAAAAGATTATTGGCTGCATGTGTTTTCTTACTGCCGCTAATAACAGTCATAGAATGAAATAGGGTAGTGACACTTTGTATTCTTAACGTCTGTGCATAAACCAAAGCTCGCAAGTTTTTTTAGTAGGAAAATCCAGTATAAAACATGGAACTAGAACGTACTCTCGTACTTACTGTATATTAAATAGATGACGGAACTCATTCCTGATATCGAAATTTTGTAAGAACTCAGGCATCAAATTGGTACAAGTACATAGCCTGTCAAATCTCTGTTTGGTTCTTTCAATAGAGCCTTTGTTGTAAATCAATAGACGCTCCAAATATTCATCATCTGTAAAAAAAATAGATTTCAAAATTTCGCGCGAATTGTATACATCATACCGTTGTTGAAACGTCGGAGACAAATAAAGACATTTCTAACTATCAAAATACCTGTCTTCATTATTGGTATGAAAAATATTTTTTTATGATAATATACTAATGTGTCCTAATACTCTTAATAGGTTGACACAGATTAACCCAACGCGTGGCTTCGCTACTTCGAGGCAGTGAGGCCCGTACTCGACGAGTGGTTGGAGAGACGACAGGACGCCCTGACTTTCCAGCTGACACAAGTGATAATTGACCATGGTTGTTTCGGCCGGTTCCTGCACCGTATCGGCATGCGGAGATCGCCATGACCCAGTAGAGGACACAGTTCTGCACACCTTGGCAGAATGCCCTACTTGGGAATGGCAGCGCCGTGACCTAGTCGCGGCGGTAGGAGTGGTCGAACTCTCGCTTCGGACCTTGATACGTTCCATGATCCGGAGCGAGATATTGTGTTGGACGCCACCGCCTCCTTTTGCGAGACGGTGATGTCGATAAAGGAGGCGGCAGAGCGGGATAAGGAGCTCACGCAACCTGACCCACCCGCAGAACCTCGCCTCGACGCCGGAGGGCGTTCAACGATCTCCGGTCACCGTGAATATATCGGCGCCTCATTGTATGATCGGCGGCGTACAGTTGATTATATTTTTGAATGTGGGTATGGCAGAAAATTGTCGTGGGAAATGTATACTTACCCGTATGGAGATTGTGTACCTACCTACTATATTTCTTTGTACCTATTATCTAGATCTCACGGAGGAGCAACTTGACAAGCTTGAGCGCCTTGAAAATTTCTGTATAAGATGTATCATGTTTCCAATTTGCTCAAGTGGCTCCCAATTTGCCTTCAACGGAATACTCACATACTTTCTTTACTTTATAACATTCTCTTTAATCCTTCTACTTCCCATTACATATAAGAACGCTTCGAGTTCCTTTCTGACACGCATTCTAGATCTCTGAGGTAATCGGTGAATCTAAGACTGGCTATATAGCTTTTCAATCTATACATTAACGGGCTGATGGGTGAACTCAGCAGTACCAGAATAGGATGCTCGATTGATGGACAAATGGTCAATAATATAAGCTACGCGGATGACATGGTACTGCTGAGTCCATCTATAAGCGCTCTTAGGCGTTTGCTCAAAATATGTGAAGACTATGCGGCCGCCCACGGACTCAAGTATAATGCAAACAAAAGCGAGATGTTAGTTTTTAAGGCGGGTACTAAAACTTACACAGAAGTGCCACCAATTAAACTAGGAGGTATACCCCTAAACAAGGTTACGCGTTTCAAGTACTTGGGTCACTGGGTGACCGACAATCTGTCAGACAATACTGACATGGAGAGGGAACGCAGGGCGCTGTCCGTTCGGTGTAATATGCTGGCCCGTAGGTTTGCGCGCTGTACAAGGGATGTTAAAATAACATTATTTAGGGCTTACTGCCAGTCCTTGTACACGTGTCCTCTATGGGTCCGCTATACGCAGAACGCGTACAGCGCTCTGCGTATCCAATACAATAACGCCTTTAGGGTGATGTTGGGGTTGCCGCGCTTTTGCAGCGCGTCGGGGATGTTTGCTGAGGCAGGCGTGCCTGATTTTTATGCAATTATGCGCAATCGGATGGCATCCCTGATGCGGCGAGTGCGCGACAGCTCCAATAGCCTGGTTAGAACTGCAGCAAACAGGCTAGATAGCCCCATTATGTGGCATTGGATGACGAGTCATCGACCGTCATACAATTATATAAAATAAATTAAAATAAAATAAAATAACTTTAAGTAGGTATATCTATGGATTGTATGATCTGAAAATAAAGATTTTATTATTATTATTATTATACCAATGCATTCCAGTAGATTTTATAATAAATCCTTTACTGTCCAAGCTGCTCGCTTGTGGAATGCATTGCCAATGTCAATAGAACAAGCTCAATCAGGAACATCGTTTAAAAAGTTACTCAAAGAATACTGCTTGTCTCTTTAATCTTACTACTCTTGTAATTCTTATTTTCTACTAGCTGTGCCCGCGGCTTCGAACGCGTGGAAGTCGGTATCCTTTAAGAATCCCTTTCTGTTGCCATGATTATGTAAAATAACATAATGATCGGTTGATGAAACTCACACTCATATTTAAGTTTTTTACTTACTGTATTAGAAAAGTAGTAACCTGTACCTGCCACCTAAATTCTTAGCTCTTTCTTTTAATGGAATAGGTACATCATTACAAACTTTCGCTTTTATAATACGTAGTTACCTATGGATGGATGTTTATTATTACTATCTCTTACACGCAAAAACTACTGAACGGCAACTGATCGAATTGTTAAAACTTCCAGTAATAATGTAATTCAGAATATGCAACACATAGGCACAACATAAAAATATCATGTGTTTAATCCAGCTAGTTCTTGTTGTGAGCAAGTCGATAAAAGTACCGCTAAAATAATAATTTGAAGTAATACCCCTCTCGATGGCACCACTGGCAAAATTAAAAGTCGGTGTTAAGATCCAGCGCTGACAATATAAATATTAGAAAAGAATTTAAAGCCAACTTTTGCCCAAATTAAGTCCGAATCACTTGATAACCAATGCGGTTATACTTATGTATATTTTAAATTTTCAATTGCGATAACTTTTGATAGAATAAACGGATTCTGATAAACTAAAGACTGAATGTTAACCAAATACACAAACTATGCGTCTGTCACTATCTCGATACAAACAATTTAGTGTGTTGCTTGAATTCAAGTCTATTAAATGAATGATACTGCTAGGCTCCCATAGGGGATACCGTGATGATTGTTGTCCAAGATTGTAATCGGGTCTTCAGGCAATATATTGGTGAAAACCCTATCAAAATCTATTCACTGGTTATTTTGTGATGATTTGACAAACATACAGACGGATAGACAATAATTAAAAAAAAAATGTTTTGTGTTCTATATCGATAACATGTCACAATCCATTTAAAATTTGCAAAAATATTCAATGTACAGACAAAGTGCTCCTTGAGTTTTATTATAGTATAGATTTTCCTTTTATATAATATACTAGAGGACGCCAGCAGCTACGCCTGCATTTTTTTTAATTTACCCGTTTTGGCCGATCCCGTGGGAATTTAGGGAAATCCCTTCTTAGTGCACCCCTACGGTCCCCAAGGAACATACATGCCAAATTTCAGGTTTCTGCGCCCAATAGTTTCGGCTGTAGCGTGTCTGTCAGTCAGTCAGTAACGCAAGGATTTTATATATTAAGATTTATTACTAATTTATGCATCAATCAATAATATTAATATTTATGTATTTTATAAAATTATTTATGTATGCATATTGTTATGTATGTGTGTATTATATTTATTTATCTATGTATATATTAATTTATGATAATGTATGTATTTTTATTATAAATCTATATCGTTAAAAACCGCCAAACTACCGTTTTTCTGAATCCGTATTTTTCTTATCCATCCAAAGGTTGCCTGTAAGAGATTGCTTAATATTGATAGGGCCGCCAATTGTACTATCTGTTATTTTATTTTTGTTAAAATTCATTATTGTAGTATCTTTGGCATTTGTACAATAAAGATGATATAATACTATTTATTTGTTATGTAACTAATAATTGTGACCTGTTATGATGTGATAATAAACGAATTCTATTCTATTCAGTTGGACCGCCCGCCCTCCGCGAGGCCCGAGAGGCGGCGCACGTGTTACGCGTGCGCCTCTCGTAGCGTTAATAAACTACGTCGTCCTTTTCCGCTCGTAGTATGAAGGAGGATATAAGAGGGCAAGTAGATGGATGCAGATGGATGCATGTGAAGGACGGGGCCTGCCTCGGCGTGCCAGCTCAGGCGGAGTCGCGGTAGTAATGCTAACTTAGTTCCAGTGACCCTGCCAATCAATGGGATCGGATTGAGGAACACCATAGTGGTTTTAGTGGTTAGTCCCGGCGCTTCTAATCGGAGAGTCACAACACTCTCCCTAGGCTGAGCCCCGTTAAGGGCCCAGCCTGGAGGGATAAGCCCATAAATGTTTTGGTTTCCAGCATGACGAAAAAAAAAGAAATATGTAGGTTGACACAGATTGTATAAACTTTGTTAAGTGTCGAAAATTTACCGCCGACGATTACGCAATAGTTTAATGACTGGTAATACAAAATAAGACAATAAATTATTAGTCAAATGAAACCAGTAAACAAACATTCATAATCTTTTTACGGATTGACAAAAATACAGCTATTTAGAATAAAATAAGTCATAATCATATTATGTTAATGATATGTGTAAATGACATGATAATTTAAAGTTATAAATGATGGAATCATGAATGAGACAATAATTTATTTATTTTAATTTTATAAATAAGTAAAGTATGAACTTTTTTGGTGTATTACGTTGAAAAACCAAGGTTAAGGCGAAAAAGCCATTGGTTGACGTAGAAGTGCAAAATTATTTTGTTGAAAACTGTAACTGTTTTATTTTTCAGGGAGCATACCCGAAACAAAACCCCGATCTAAGGTGTGAACCGACCCGTGCCGAGGGATTCGTGGCCAGAGGGCAAGCTGGTCGTAAACGGAGGGTGCCTGTGTTGGTGGTCACAGGGCACAGCTGATATTCCGCCTTACCCCCGTAAAGGGCTCTGCGGGGATGGACCGTCTAGATCCCTAAATCTCGTGGGAACGCTATGGGAACAAAAACTTATTCTTCTCCATACGGCGGCGACGCGGTTCGCAACCCGTCACGTCTCGTTTCCCGGGAAGGCGAAAAGCGGCCTACGGAAAGCAGGTTTGCGACATTGAATGTTGGTGGAGGAATGAACGGCAAATTGGATGAAGTATGTCAGATGATGGATGATAGAAAGATTGATGTTCTTTGTGTGAATGAAACAAAAAGAAAAGGGTGTGACACCACCAAGCATGGTGCATATACGGCGTATTGGTCTGGGGTAGATAGTACCACCAGAGCCTGTAAGGGAGTTGGTGTAGTACTGTCTGCGCGAATGAATGAGTGCGTAAAATATGAATGTGTAAATGCTAGGCTACTGTGGATGAGAATGAAAGTAGGACTTACTCGTCTCTTTATTGTGGGGGTGTACGCCCCGGTCAATATAGTTACGGGTATGTCACAACATGAGCAAGACGAAAGGCAGGAGTTTTGGGAGAGTTTAAGAGAGATTTTGAGGAACTGCAAGGATAATGAAAGATTGATCTTGTTAGGGGATTTCAATGGATGGGTGGGAGTAAAGCGAGATGGATTTGAAAGGGTGTTAGGTGCATTTGGTGATGAGAGTGTGAACGAAAATGGAAAAGCACTGCTTGAGATTTGTTTGGAGTGGAGCCTTTGTGTGACAAACACCATGTTTGATCATAAAAGGATACATATGTATACGCGAGAGGCGAAAAATGTTAGAAGAAGTATGATTGATTTTGTGATAGTAGATGAACGATTGAGAAAGAATGTGTTGGATACAAGAGTATATCGAGGGATCGGCATCCACACAGACCACTTCTTGGTGTTGAGCCGGATAAGTGGGCTCTTTAAAGGATGGCGACACCGAGAGCATAATGAAAATAGGGTTTTGGAAAGTAAAAAAGTTGAAAATCTACAAGAGAAAGATGTGAAAGATGAGTATAAACGAAGATTGATAGCAAGATTTGAGAGATTCGATGGCATAAATGATATGGAAGAATTATGGCAAGCCTTTAAAGAAGAGGTAGTATGTGTAGCGTCTGAAGTATGTGGTATGATCAAGAGAAGGAAAATACGAAAGGTTAAGAATACATGGTGGGACAAGGATGTACAATCAGCAGTGTCAGAGAAGAAGAAAGCTTGGTCAGATTGGTTGGCTGCCAGAGCAAATGAAAGAATGGGAAAAGCAACGAGTGTAGACATAGATGAAGCAAAAAAGGAGTTTGTTAGGTCAAAAAGAATAGTGAAAGAAATGGTTAAAAGGAAAAAAGAGGAAAAGAAAGATGAGTTTGATAGCAGATTATCTGACGATTTCCAGAAGAACATTAAGTTTTTCTGGAAATCCGTTCGTGCAGTTCGAGGAAGAACTCAATCCTCAGAACACACATCCATCAGAGACGAGAATGGAAGTATAGTAAATGGTGAATTGTACGTGCTGAAGAGATGGAAAGAGTATTTTGAAAGTTTATTCGAAAGAACGGCGATAAAGACACCGATAGCTGAAGTGAATTGTAATGATAGCAATGATGAAAGCGTTATTGGCGTGGATGAGATCGTGAAGGCACTGGGAAGTATAAAAGTAGGTAAGGCTGCAGGATATGATAGGATTACAGTCGAAATGCTGAAGGCTGGACAGGGCATCATAGTTGGTCAGTTGCAGCGGTTGTATAACTTGTGTTGGAACACCGGCCGAGTACCTAATGACTGGACCACAGCTGTAGTTGTGCCTCTTTATAAAGGAAAAGGCTCGCAACAAGACTGCAAAAACTATAGAGGCATTAGCCTTCTCAGCATTGTTGGCAAATTGTATGCAAAGGTACTTATTGAAAGAGTTATGGAAGTGACCGACAAGAAAATATGGGATGTACAAGCGGGATTCCGAAAGGGTATGGGATGCACGGATCAGGTTTTTTTCTTGCGAAGCATAGCCGGAAAAGTTTTGGCCAAAGGTCAAAAGGTCTATTGCGCATTCGTGGATTTGGAAAAGGCTTACGATAAAGTGGTGAGGAATGAAATGTGGTCGGTGCTGTCAATGAATGGGGTGGACAGCAGCCTCATTCGAGCTCTGAAATCCCTTTATGAGGATTCTAGAGCTTGTGTGAGGATAAACGGGGCATACACTGACTGGTTTACCATCGATAAAGGTGTTAGACAGGGATGTGTAGCGTCGCCGTGGCTGTTTAACCTCTTCATGGACAGTTGTTTGCAAGATTTAAAACATAGTGACTGCGGATTAAGGATGAATGGGTTAGTCGTCAAATGCCTCCTTTATGCTGATGATCAGGTTATACTTGCATCTTCAACGGAGGAGTTGCAGGAGATGGTAACAATGATGCATGGTGCGTTAGAGAGGAAAGGAATGAAAGTGAATGTAAGTAAAACGAAAGTTATGGTTTTTGAAAAGGAGGAATGCGTTACGGCTTGTAATGTTTTGATCGATGGACAGCGAGTGGAACATGAGTTTGTTTACTTAGGTACGTTGTTTACAAGAGATGGTAAGAATGAAGCAGATATTGAAAGGAGAGTTAATGCAGGTAATTGTGTGAATGGAGCTCTGAAGGCGTTTATGAACAGTCAAAACGTGTCCAAAAAGGCACGTTTGGCTGTACATAGAGGTGTGTTAGTGCCTACCCTTATGTATGGTAGTGAAAGTTGGGTATGGCAGAAGAGATTTGAAAGTAGAATAAATGCTGTAGAAATGAGAGCACTGAGAATTATGTGTGGTGTGTCTTTGACCGACAGAGTAAAGAATTGTGTGATACGAGAGTGGTGTGGGGTAAAAGAAGATGTAGTGACAAGCATTGAGAAAGGCATGTTAAGATGGTTTGGGCACATGGAGAGGATGGATGAAGATAGACTGACAAAGAAGATATATCAGGCTAGTGTGAATGGGACAGGACAAAGGGGCAGACCTAGGAGAACGTTCTCTGACCAGATTGGAGACATCCTGAAAAAAGGACAAGTCAGAAGTACCCTTAACAGAAGAGCATGCATGAGAAACTTGATGGGAGTGAGTGAAGCAAGTGAGGTATGTCAGGATCGTTGCAAATGGCGTTCCGTAGTCTCTGCCTACCCCTCCAGGAAACAGGCGTGAGTCTATGTATGTATGTAACTGTTTTAAAAAATTTGGTTGACCAGCTTTCAAACATAACTTTACTCCCTTAAGTGAGGAATATAAACAATACTTCCTTAGTGGGTCGCAAAGTCTAAGTCAATATCATTTATACATGTAGGTCACAAGGTGACGCTTATGAACGTCAATTTTAGTTAATGACTTAATGAATCGAGAATCGTTGCATACATTATAAAGTAATGGTGCTGATACATTCGAGCATTCACCTGTAATGATCATTCTTATGAATGTTACAAAACAGAAAAACAAACGAGTGTGTTTTAGCGAGCATTCTTACGAACGTAAGCATATCTTAGTGTTTGAAATAGAATTAGTTTTTATTATAAGTCAAATCGATTAGATCGATTGAGTAACATTTTGTTTAGTCTATTGAAAATTTCTGACAATGGTCACACTGAACTGTCACTTCCGTCTTCCGCTTGAAAAATTAACACGCCGTTTGCAAGCTCGCGTGCCTTGTACCTAAATTAAATTGATCGCCCTTTGAATTAACGCGAATTGAATCAACTTGTAATTAACTTAATACGTAATTGCCGCTTTTGACTTCCGGCAAGGTTTGTTGTAAATTGATGACATATTGAACTTTTGTGAAAAGTTTTGTGAACCGCTAACGTGCATCGTGGTCTGGAGAAGGACTTCGCCGAATTGTAAACTGGTATCTATTGATTCTCTTGTTATTTTGGCCAAAATTATAGGTTAATCTATAGGTCCACTTCAAGAACATCACCAGGAGCTATAAGGTAAAATTTTCATATAACTACATTATAATTTGTCATCGCTGAGAATCTCAGCAATATATGTCAGACATTTGATTGCTTTAGGACAACTGGATGAATATAAATTAGCTTCCACTGTGCCTACAACCAATTCCCAGTAAGCCTACGGTAATTCTAGACACTAAGTATTCTAGGGAATTGACAGAAAATTTGCTTTGACGTTCTTGCTGATTAGAGCGTTTGCTGGATAGATCGTGAAAATGTTCGTAGCAATTTTTGGCTCTGTTTGTCGTTCAGTTCGACCAAACAAAAAACTGGCGAATGCTCGCTTTTTTGTTACAAATGAATGCTCAGGTGTATCAGCACCATTTTCAAGTAAGAAACCGAACATATTTCATCTTTCAGGCTTCATTCGTTTCATAATCATTGTTCGATATACAATATATTTAAATGAACACTGATGGGAACATTATTATTATAGTTTTACGAAAAGGAAGAGAACACTACTTCAAAATAGTATGCTGTGAATACTACGGAAACACAAAACAAATATTTATGTTTCAATATTTATTCTAAAGTTGCACAAAAATATAAATAGATTTTTAGCTACTAGGCAGGGATTGAGCATGTCCTTTATACAATAACAATTGTACCATTATTATATCTATTTGTAGAAATTTGACATCTGATTTTATATTGATTTTATCTTATCAAAAATAAAAGTAAAAGTATTTGGCGCAAACTGTTTATATCCGATCCAGTGGGAATTTCGGTAAACTCTTCTTAATGCACCTTCACGATTCCCAAAGAACATACATGCCAAATTTTAGCTTCTTGGGCCCAATAGCTTCGGGCGTTCGTTGTCTGTCACGCAGTAATGCAAGAATTGTATATGTATATAAGTAAACAGATAAGCCAGTTCTATGTATTAAATTAAACCCACTTCTCATTTAATATGCTTAATTATCTTACCACGACGTAATGTACCAGAGACAAGCCGAGTCTTGTGGCTTTGATGCCCAAATAGGACAAACATTTTTGTGTTACAACATACATAAATAAATGTTTGTGTTGAGAATCGATGGGAGGAGCTTTGGCGAGTCTCTATTATTTTTTTTATCCATTTTCGACCTACTGATGGCCTGATTGGTTCTAAATATTATTATTTGTACCTAATTTATAAAAAGGCCTCTTAAAATGCCAATACGTTGTCCCACAAGACATTTGTTCTTATCAAGACACACAAGAAAAATCAAATGAAGTGATCAGCATTTTTGCAAAAAGGGCATTTCGTCCAAACAGTGAAAATATCGCGGCGCTGTAACTGCCATTCGAAATATTCTTGGTATCGAAGCAAAGTCTTTTAAGTTAGTTTTATTATAGAAAATGTCTTTCCCTGAATGTCGACAACATATTATATGATTTTCCCTACTAATCTACCGGTAGAAGATCCACGAAAAACGGAAATTTTATTTCCTAAAAAAACTTGAAGATCACATACCAAAATCCTTCATTCTGAAATGGTTCTGCATCTGAATCCAGTCCCGCAAATGTTGAATGTCCTGTTTCAACTTGTTGACATCCTCATAGCCTAAAGCTCTTCGAACATTTTGTAAATGATTGTCATTGAAACTCAGAATAGGGTTCGGCTTTATTTCTTCCATATTTGATACACTACGAGTAAAAACAAAAACTGTGTGGCATCGCGGTAACAATGTAATCGCTTTTATAGAATTCCAATGTTCTTGCTAGTTGAACGTATTAGTAATAGGGTTTGTGCGCATGGCGTTTTCGTTTTTAGGGTTCCGTACCTAAAAGGTAAAAAACAGAACCCTATTACTAAGCCTCCGCTGTCTGTCTGTCTGTCTGTCCGTCTGTCCGTCTGTCTGTCACCAGGCTGTATCTCATAAACCATGATAGCTAGAAAGCTGAAATTTCACAAATTATGTATTTCGGTTGCCGCTATAACAACAAATACTAAAAATAAAAAATAAAGGGGGACCCCCCCTTAATTTTTTATTTTTACCATACAAAAAATGTTTTTTTTTTCGTATTTTTTGCTCAAAATTACTAACTGTAACAGGTAGACGCTTTAAATTGTCACAGAATATGTAGTTGTATATTACCTTTCAAAATAAATAATTAAATTTAAAAAAAGTAATTAATAAAGGGGGGCTCCCATACAACAAACGTAATTTTTAAGCAATTTGTTACTCGATCTTAATAAACAGGTAGAAACTTATAAAGTATTTAAGTATACATACAATGAACGTGATTTCTTTTATAGATGATGGTACGGAACCCTTCGTGCGCGAGTTCGACTCGCATTTGCCCAAGTTTTATAATTTGCTGCACGTCTGATTTAAAAAGGATCTTAACAAACCGTGTAACCACCGTGTGAGTCAATGACCCTGTCAGACCTTTCCAACCCGAAGGAGGTTAACATTTTTACAGTTGCAAGCCAGTACATTTATTCCAACCTTATATAATATACATATGTATTCCATAACAAGACTCTCAAGTACTCAAAGAAAAGTGATATCCACATTTTGACTACTAGAAATTAGAGTAAACTAGTAGTACCGGCCACCTGGCTAGAGAAAATAAAAAAACCTTTCCAGGGCCAATGTGTACGCTATTACAATAAAGTGCCAAGCAATATACAAATATCAGTTTTAATAAATTAAAAAAAATATATAACGCAAACTTTGTCAAAAAGGCTAGAAGGCTAATCGGTGGTAGATTATATCGAAGATAAAAATGCTTGGGATTAATTTGTTCGGACCCACAGGCTACGTCTTTCTGAACATTTTTAAGTTGCATCAGAATGTGAGTTATTGTGTATATATTATGCTTGTTTAGTACTTTTATATTATTATTAAAATAACCTACTTAATTGACATGAACATTATGGCCACAAAATTTAAACTATTTAATGCCGAAATTTGGTTTTTGCCAAACGTTAAAAAATTATGATGAAAAGGTCCTATTTTTACACGTATATTCAGGGGGTAAAAATACATTATGCAATCCCTAGTTTCACGTCTAGAACTGAATACGCAAATCACAAGTCTATGTTAAGAGTACAAAATTAAATTGCAACATAAACATTACCACATATTAGGTCAGTTACAAAAACGCTATGTGGACAGTCCTTTATATTTTGTACAAAAAAAATTAATATAAACTTGTCTTTGTGAGAAAAGGACAACTATATTTATCTTTTCTGTGCTGATTTGTTTAATGAATTTTATCTGTCAGATAAGAAGGCATGCCTCCATACGCATTTCAAGCCGGTGTCAATACCATAACAATAAGGACAAAGTTAAAAAAATTTAAGTCTTATTTGTGGCTTTAGAAGCGGCCGGTGCTATATTAACCAATCATAATAATTATATTTAGTACTAGACGACACCTGCACTTTTTTATTGAACCATCTCTACTCGATCTCGTAGAAATTTTGGAAAATCCCTAGTGCCCTGCGTCCTCAAGGAATTATATTATACAGTCAACTTTCAGTTTCATGTGCTCAAAAGATTAGGCTCTGTATTATCTGACAGTAATTTCCTCATCACAATATAGACATTGATAAAAAATCGGAGATAAAAAAAATGTAAAGAAGAGGTGTAATTAAACAATAATTAAAAAAAATCATTTGTTTCGTCGAAAATAATACCAGTGTTTCCGAGATAATAGAAAATTCAAGATCAATCTAGTTTATAAATTGTGGCACTACAGTTATTGGTTATGGGCCTCTTTTCACTATGTGTTGAGCTAGGTTATGGTCGACACTCACAAGTAAGGATTGAGAGATGATGCTGTTTTAGTACATGTATTATAACGGGCCCTTTTCATAGTGAGAATAGACCCGTGCACAGCAGTGAGACAGTTTATAGGGAGGGTTGATGATGTCAATGCCATAGCATATTTTTGTTACATTGAAAAATAATGTCATCTTTTCTGCCCGATCTCGTGCGAATATCATTAAATCCCAGTGCATCCCTACGGTCTCCAGGGAACATACATACATGCCGAATTTCAGCTTCTTGAGCCCAATAGGTTTGGCTGTGCGTTGTCTATCAGTCAGTAATGAAAAAGAATTTAATTATATACAGATATTGATTTAAAAACAAGTGTTTAATATTCGTCGAGGACATCGAGGTGGTCATATTAGTTTCGTGAATCGCGCTCAGCATTCTTTGCCACGATCCCGCTAAGATCATGCCATTTTTGTGCTTTTCGGTCCTCGTCAGATATTATTCCTCCATAAAAATCACTACTTTTCTACTTAAAGCCGATCTTTTCAAACTTTAAGACAACAAAAAATTGTTGATTTATTAAAATCTTATGATAAACAAATTTGGCGACAGTAATAACACATTATTAATATTACTTATTTATAATACTTACTAAGTATAAACATTTTCGGCGATGACAGTAATTATTATAGTTCTATATGAAGGTCACATAATATAATGGCACTGATACACTTGAGCATTCACCTGTAATGAGTATTCGTGCGAATGTTACAAAACAGAAAAAAAAACGAGTGTGTTTTAGCGTGCATTCTCACGAACATTACATAGCCTTAGAATATAGAAAATGCATAGAAACCGCGCTACAATGGTGGTTATGCCCAATATATCCCTTGATTTACCCGGTGACTTCATACATACACAATTTACCCGGTGGAGTGGCCAGGACTCTCGGATATGTAATCGTAAAATTAATATGAAAACTCTAGTAAGATTTGTATATAATTTATTAAGTTTTACAATGAGATTTTTACTTAAAATTATGGAATCACAGCCTTTCATTGAGGAACTTCTAAGATATGGCAATTTTTATCACAAAATTACGAGACCTAACTTTAAGTCTCTACATTTCAAAAACAAAACAGGTTTATAAAATATTTTTTTAAGGAATATAATAATAACATATTCATATTATTATGAATAAAACAAAAAACAGAACATGGTTAGACCAAAAAATAAAAACGTGCAAGACCTTCTATTCACGGTTGGTTACATAGTCATTTCATCCTTCTTTTTGGACAGCTAAGGCACACAGGCTAAACACAAATAAGGAAAATATACGCAGTCTTTAGCTGAACAATCTGAAACTGAGTTGTGGTCAGAAAACCGACATACATTCTTGGATTCGAACACTAACTCATCAGGTTCTAGTTTTCTTGGCTGATTCAACACACATTTTGTTGATCCTTATCATCCGCGTTTGCGTCCCTCAACTGTTCGAGCCATTTGTTCCACCAGAGACGCAGTACCTTCATCAAGGACATTTATTGTACTACTAAATGCCATTATATCAACTGAAAACAGAAAAACTTGCACAATAAAAGTACCGTAAATACATCAAAACTATAACATTAATACCCCGGTGGAGTCCCACGGTCTCCAGTAGCCTGTTTACTTACCGATCGGAGCCGCGCACATCGACATTCCGCTCTACTCCGCGTCTGGCACGTCACTGTGTGAAGGACGTCCTAATAAATGAAAACTAGAATTAATTTGTTAATTTTGAAACCTAACAAGCACTGGATAAAAAAACGAAAAAAAAGACTTGTTTACTTTGCAGTAGGTACTCATGATAAATAATGTTTCATTCATTCATGCACTAAAAGTGCAGTTTATTGCGGTCTGGAACCACTTTCTTTAGCCGATTTATTAATTCCTTGTGGTAGTGTTGCGGTTTTACGGAGTACTCTTTCCATATTATTATTTACTCGAGTACCTACTTAAGTTATGTATCTAACCAACTTGTATTCACATTTATATAGACGGAGATACTATGGAGACAGACTATATAATTCCAAATAACTGAAATGTTTACAGATATTTAAGTATATAAAAGAACACTGATCTGGCCTAGCGTATGTGATGATTATGAAGTTCCTAGTAGAAAACTAATAGCAATGCTGTTTGTCAACGATAAAATATAATTATAAACAATAGGCATTAGGCAGTTATCATGTCTTGTTTAACGTCCAATAACTTTTCAACCATATGACATTAATACTAGATATCATGAAAATACTGTTAATAAGTTATCGTATGACATAGAACTGCAATTTGGGTATTGCATGGCATTGCTGACTTTCGCCTCCATACTAATATGGGCATTGTCCTTTAAACGTAGGAAAAGATACTTGTGTATTTTTTTCAAATTAAAATCTGCATTTTATTATTTTGAAACGTCATTTGTTTTTGTATCTTACTCTATAAATAATTCATAATTGTAACAGAAGTAAACATATTGGGTAAAACTGCTGTTGTAGTGCAGTGTCTATATTTTTTCTATATTCTAAAGATTAAAGTGTTCGGTAGAATGATCGTGAAAATGTTCGTAGCAATGTTCGTCTCTGTTCGTTGTTCGATTCGACAAAACAAAAAACGGCGAATGCTCGCTATTCTGTTACAAGTGAATGCTCAGGTGTATCAGCGCCATTATATGTATAATACGTCAAAATATAGTAATTTGAGTGTACGGCGTAGTTGTATGACGTCGTTGTAGCCATGGCGACTTATACAGCTCCGCTTATAGTAATAAATAAACAACAATCCTTAGACAACTTACACACAGTCAAGTGATTTCAAGCCAGACAGAGCTAGTGCTATGGTAACCTGCTAACTTATAAACATACCTACACATTCTTAAAAACATACGTATCATGGGCTGCCACCGTGGTCTAGTGGATAGCGTATGCGACTACTGATCGGAGGTCCCAGGTTCGATTCCCAGGTCGGGCAAAATTATTACTGGGTTTTGCCGAATTCTCAGTAGCAGTGCGGAGTCTGGTGAGGTGCCCGGTAACGGCAATAGGCTCGCCACCTATGAGTAGGACCTAAAAATTCATAGCGTAATGTGGGTGTAATATTACACCTCGGCTTGCCTCTTCGGCGATACAGGCGTGTGTCAATAAATTAAAAAAAAAAAAAAAATTACGCCTAGAAATCGAGCCGATGACCTCCAGCTTAGCAGTCAGTGTCACTAAACACTTACATAAGATTCGTCTCGTGTTTAAGTCTACCGCATACACCACTGATTTATAAAAAATATTGGCGCATTTAATTGCTTATCTATACTTATATAATAAAGCGGAAGAGTTTGATTGTTTGTTAGTTTGAACGCGCTAATCTCAGGAACTACCGGTCGAATCTGAAAAATTATTTTTGTATATTATTCCGGAAGGCTATAAGCTATATAACATAACGCTTCGACCCTTTGGGTCGGGGCAAAAGGCTAAAAAGGCTAAAACATAATGTCGACTAATCTCAGGAACTAGCAGTCGGATTTTAAAAATTGTTATTGCCTATGATAGCCCAATTATTCCGAAAGGCTATAGGCTATATAAAATTACGCCACAACTTTTAATGGCCAGACAAAAATAATAAAATGGTCAAACGAGAAGGGGGAGGGTTGGGTCAAAGGCAAAAAAAAGGCTAAAGGAATAGGATACAATCTATATGGGTATCGTTTTCGAGATTTTCGGGACGCTGATTAATAATATGAAATTTATTTAGTGATCCAAGATGACGGACGGGAAATCAAAGATGGCGGATGAGAAAATTTTAAATATCAATATGGGTATCGCCTTCGATATTTTAAGGGGTGGAGAATCGAAATACAACATCTATTTCGTGATCAAAGATGGCGGATGGGCAATCAAAGATGGCGGATCGGAAAATTAAAAAATATTAATATTGGTATCGTCTCCGATGTTTAAAGGGATCGGGAATCCAAAAACAACATCTATTTCGTGATTCAAGATGGCGGATGGGAAATCAAAAATGGTGGATGGGAAAAATTTAAAAAATCAATATGGGTATCGTCTCTGATGATTTAAGGGATGGTGAATCCAAATACAACATCTATTTCGTGATCAAAGATGGTGGATAGGAAATCAAAGATGGCGGATGGGATTTTTTTAAAAGTCGATATGGGTATCGTCGCCAATATTTAAAGGGATGGGGAATCCAAATCTGACATCAATTTCGTGATCAAAGATGGCGGATGAGAAATCAAAGATGGCGGATGAGAAAGTTTAAAAAAATGAATATGGTTATCGTCTCCGATGTTTTAAGGGATGGCGAATCTAAATACAACATCTATTTAGTAATCAAAGATGGCGGATAGGAAATCAAAGATGGCGGACGGGATTTTTTTAAAGTCGATATGGGTATCGTCTCCGATATTTTAAGGAATGGGGAATTCAAAAACGCCATCTATTTTGTGATCAAAGATGGCGGATGGGATTTTTTTAAAATCAATATGGGTATCGTTTCCGATGTTTGAAGGGATGCGGAATCCAAATACAACATCTATTTCGTGATTCAAGATGGCGGATGGGAAATCAAAGATGGCGGATGGGAAAAATTAAAAAAAATCAATATGGGTATCGTCTCTGATGATTGAATTCAAATACAACATCTATTTTGTGATCAAAGATGGCGGATAGGAAATCAAAGATGGCGGACGGGATTTTTTTTTAAGTCGATATGGGTATCGTCTCCGATATTTTAAGGAATGGGGAATTCAATATTATATAAAAATCTATATATACTCTGCATCATTTATATACTCTGAAATGATAAGAGATTAAACGCTAAGTCAATGGTAACTTTGGAAAAGGGGCTTGGAAAAAAGGGAATTAAATAAAAACTCTTAAAAAGGCGATACGGAGTTCGCTGGGTCAGCTAGTAATCTAATAAAAGGAAAGAGGAACCCACCACGCACCCCCGGATTGCCCACCCCAACTACTGCAATAGAAAAAGGTTGACAATACCGAACTCCGCTAAAGACAAATGATAAGGGATATATGGAATAATGCGGCAATGGGTTCCAGGAAAATACCTGACATGCAGTATCCCGCTCTATGCTCCGAATATGCTTCGACACGTGTTTCGCCTCTCCACGAGGCATCCTCATGACAGATGGGCAATGACTGAGCCCATTGTCGTTTGCTCCGTGCTCTAAAGAGCCCATTAAGATTTGTTCTAGCCGTCATAATGCTTTTTGACAGCTATCATTGGAAGTTAGTGTCCTCTAGTATCCTGAAATTGATGTAGAACTAGACTATAGCTCTCCCAATGGGCTACGAGAATCATGGAAGTGAAAACATTGAATAGCACAAGCTTGAGCGACACGGAAAGTGGAAAAACTACCACCAGATCTCAAAGTTAGAGAACTTTAACTGATCTCGGTATGGTACGTAGAAAATGTCATCCACTAAAGGATCTACTGTATTTGCTAACTTATTTTGGCAAATCTAGTTTCAAGCCTAGAAAAACGAGCGTACTATGTTTAAATGTAAATACCAGACTTCGATCAAATGCGTGCTATACATGGCTTCGTATGTATATAAATAGCTTCTCATTGATTTTAAGGTGCCGATAGACTGGAACATTCATTTGTAAGAGCACATTTCACTTTTTTTTTTACTGAACAGCGAGGGAGACAGCCAGACATCGCTGCGTACATTTTTATGATCTTTCTAGCGAACACTCTAGGGTAGAAGTCAAAATAATCGTACATGGGTTAAAAAATCACATGTCCTCTATCTTTAATGGCCTATTTGAGGATCAAGAGAGATCAAAAGCTTCTATTAACCAATTTTTATTTAAAGTCCATTAATATTATATATAATTAAATCATTTCTGTAATGGTTCGAATCTAATTAAGGCGCTGTTATACCTCAGAAGCCGTGAAACACCTAATTTTTCGTCGCGCATCTAGCCATAACGGTACATATTACAAACTAGCAAAAATTAGAGCTTTAAGTCAAAAGTCTGAACAAAAGACTTTTGAAAGAATTTTTCATGTACGTAAAATAGAATCACGGTAAAAAAATCACAAAATCGAGGCAGAAAATAAATTTTCGTCTCACTGTTTGCAATATTTTGATCGTAAGCTGTCGTCTTTTTTTTGATAATATTGTAGGAAATCTAATGAACTAAAGAATTACCCTATTTATTTTCATATTATACCTGTATATTTTGTAAAATTAAATAAAATCTGCCAAACGTCTATGATTTTGACGCTCGGTAGATCCCATCAATATCAAACGCTTCAGCAATTTAAACCTTATTAGCATAAGCGGTGTACTGAGTGTCATTTGCTAGTTTACGCCCCGCCCAGACCTCATCATTCGGCTATGAGCCCTGTGAGAGATAGGTCATGTCGCTTGCGTCTCCGCTGCACGAAATTTTACGTAAACCTGTTTGTTATTATAATACGCCGATTTGAGTTCGTAATTTCATGTTTTATGTTATAGACTGAATACTTTGAATCATATAGGCTTTTCATGTAACTATGGGCACATATAATTAGAACCTAAGTTTATACTCTTGTTGCGTTTAATGTGTTATTGTTTCTGTGCTTATAAATATATAATTAGAAGAATAAAATATGGACAATTAGAGAAATGAAGTTCTACGAAGGATTTGTACAAGAAAGCGTCGTAATAAAATAGAAATTCATCCATGGCCAAGTGATTATGAAATATGTAAAATTTTTACACAAATTATTTTCATAAGAGTCTTTTATGACTAACTATGTTACTTATATACTATCGATTATGCATAATATAATTATATAAATTATTCTCACAATACATAGCTGCCACAGTTTTCAATTTTTGAAAGAGTAATAACATAAAATCGAATCATTTTATGTACCTACCTATATTTCAAATTCATTAGCTTGTCAGAGCGCCTGGAGCGCTAAGATGCCGCCACGGCGAACAATAATGATGACAGCGCTAATATGGCGCTCCGCAATCCGCACACAAGCGGTAACGAATGTTGTATTATTGTGTTTTGAACATAAACCTTTTTAGGTACATCGGGTAAAACTTTGATTATTCATAAACTATTAGGTATTTCTCAGTACATCTAATATCTTTTTAATTTCTAAAATCAATCATTAATAAGTAAGAAGGTGACTTCTCTGTTTGCTATAACACAAGATATAGTATTTTTTTAATAATAAAGTACGTAACTAATTATCATTATTGTAATTACAGTGAAGTTAAAGATAACAGTTCTACAACGTCTTACACACATTTGACTTCAGTCATTCCTAACACGATCTGTTCAAGAGCTAGCCAAGAAATGCCAAACAATTTTTTTAACAAATTTGACTCAAATTCCGTAGTGATAAGCAAAAATTACAAGAGGGATAGCAGTGACTGCTTCGAATTGCGTAAGAATATGTTGGCAGATTGAAATTTTTGTATAGTTGTAAAAAGAAGAGATAACAGCAGTAAAGCCAACCTAGTAAAAATATTTTGTACAAATAAAATATTTGCAATGTAAAACCAGTTGCGGATGGAATCTAAAATGAACAACTGGCTTTGCAACAACTGGCGAAGCAAGAAAATGTAACAATCGAGCCTTGTGGATTATTCGATTATTGGTGCCACGCCAGATGGATTAATAGGTCCAAACACGATTGTGGAAATTTAATGTTCTAAAGTTGCATATAAGAATGACCTGGAGAATAGTATAAGAGCAAATAAAATACAAATATGGAAACATGATAAAAAAGTGAACTGACTAGTCTAAACAAATATTGTAATTGTTATTACCAAATTCAGGGGCAACGCCACGTTACACGCAAACAAAAGTGTTTATTTGCTGTGTGGAGTGGCGAAAGTATACCACTAAAAATAGAAATTATAGAAAGAGATGATGTTTTCTGGGAGAAGCTTGTGCCGTTTTATATGAATTGGCAGTTGCCTGAAATTGTTGATTCTCGTCAAGCTCAAGGGATGGCATTGCGAGATCACGGAGAGGAAAATGTTTCATCAGTGCTTGAAATTTCTACAATACCAAGACGTAAAAGGAAAGTAAATGAAACTGTGCCTCGTGAGCAACAGCAAATAATAAGTCTTATCACCTCACACACTGCCTTTAACATTCGATGAGAATAAAGAAAACCTGCCGGGTTGTAGCAGACAGCTAACTTTTGATGAGCTGTAAACTCTGTATTTCGTTAATAAATTATAAATGAATATAAATAAATATCTTTTAATATTTATTTTCTTTGAAACAACACATATTTGAAGTGAAAGAATTTTTTTTATATTTTTCCATACAAACATGTATGACGAGAGCTAACGAAAAAGCAGTAACTCAAATTCTAATTCTATAATTTTCGAAGCGACATAGCAGTATCTCATGAATAAGGTATATCCACATATGTATATTTTTGATGTTTCATCTATTTTGAAAAATAATAATGGGTTGGGTTTCGAAACAAGTCGCCTGAATTTGAGGGTATTGGTAGTGTAGGGGGCTTAAGGGAGTTCGTTTTAATCACCTAATAGTAATTTTGGCTGCCGGAGTTGCGTCTAAATATTTTTAAACAATTTCCAAAATTTCATTAATACTTCGGCAATGATGCAAAACGGAACGTAGTTTTAATACTTTAGTACAGTTTTACAAATGTCTATTTTATGTTTTATGTGAAAAACGTGAAACGAAACGCAAAACTGCCATCTTGGAATGATCATATTGACAGCTAATGTCAAATTTGTGCGTCATTGCTTTCGAGTGCCTAGGGTTAGGTGCGACTGTAATAAGTAACTAAATAGGTTATGTTAGGTTCTCTTTTGACCCTTAATCCGAAAATAGGAGGGCTCCGTCAACCATAGTTTATTAAACTAGTGTGATGAATGTGGAAGTTGGCAGTGCCATGACACCGATGTTTGGAGATTTTTTTTTCAGAGGAAACCAAGTATTTCCGGCAAGTGAAAATGGTGAGGGGGGTTTCAAGACCTCCCCTCCTCTCTCTGCAATCACTCACAACCCCTAAAAACGGCGACGTATTTCGAAACCTTTACCATAATAATTATACCTATAATAACAATAAACATCCATAAATAAATAAAAGAAATCAACTTTTACTAAACTTCAATTATCTCGTAACTCGCTTTAGTTGAGATACGGCTTTTGCGCTTAGTAGAGCAGTATTGTGTTTTTTAGGGTACCGTAGCCAAAAATTGTAAAAACGGAACCCTTATAGATTCGCAATGTCTGTCTGTCTGTCCGCCCGTATGTCACAGCCAATTTATTGCAAAACAGATTTGAAAACTGGCAGGAATGGAATTAGATGTAGGTATTCTATGAACTGCTTCACAATTTTTATACAAAAACAAAACAAACATAATAATGGCCTCTCCATACATGGAACTGACTTAATTATTTTGAACATCTTACGGCACGTAGGTATTTACCTACTTTCGTCAACTATTAATACCTATAACGTCTAATGTAAACCAGTTTTGCTCATGGCTGCACTGAGAACAAAAATTGCGCTATGCCTATATTGTACAAACAGATTGATGTATGTAATATAAATTTTAATATCAGTATCTCAATTCAATATGCTAAAACGTTTTGCTTGCGATTTTGAAATATTGGAATACGGATGTCGCCAGAATACGGCCGCACGCAACGAGAATGAAGGGGGGCGCCCCGCAGTAGACGGAGCTAAGCTCCCTTCACCTCCCCTGCTTCACCCCCTCATTTACCAAAACAGTCGCTTAGCACAGCGCCAAAAAATAATATTTAAAATAAGTCAAGAATTTCTGGTCCATACAAATAGAAAGTGTCCTCGCGCGTTCTGCCAATTAAAAAAATATATAATGATCTAAATTATACAGTTTTATGCTTCGTTTATTTAATAAAAATGTAAATCAATATCGCAACAAATGTTTTCTTTATATAAAATTGTAATTTATCATTTATTCCATTATAAAATTCTTACTTAAAATAAAAGTATAAATATTGATCCTGTAAATAACTCCAGGTAGATAACGGCGTTTTCCTTGTACCCAGTAATAAAAACTAACAGTTCGCACTTTTATTATCCTCTAACAACACTTTTCTAAATATCACGGGATTTTCAAGACGCTATCTTGTCGCGTCTTTGAGTTTTGGATGAAAAAGTGTACGCACACAAAAAATATCAAAAAATATTCCTGTGAAAAACGAGAAGTTTCTTCGAGTTTTGATGTGAATTTAGGAAATCTAATACGCTATCAGTTAGAGCATACTATAGTGATTGACAGATATACTAGTTTATGGTAAATGTATGATGTTTTAAGTTATTCATGAGTATCCATTTAAGAGGTTATTACTTTTTTTTCATTCCTGTAGATTACATAACACAACTAAAGGCTACTTCATTTTGCAAACTGTTACTCACAGGACTTGTGAATAACACAAATTATTCACTGATATTTAACACGAGGTAGGTAAATAGTATATTATTATTTATATTTATTATTTTGGTGCACAAGGTTCCCACAAAGAACTTAGGGTCCCAAGCCAACCTCACCTGCAAGTGGTGCACCTGCTGATCAACGGACGAGGCTCTGGCAAACAAAATATCCCGATAAGCGGCAATAGGCTCGCCACCTATTACGTGGGATCAAAACACTGGCGAAAAGTGGGCGTTTAATATGCCTCTGCCTACCCCTTCGGGGAAACAGGCGTGAGTCTATGTATGAATGTATTTATAATTTTTATATCCATATAATTTTAGTTTAGTTCTAAAGATTTCTCATTCATATTAGGCAATACAATATTTGGTAGCTTACATTTTCGAGATCTCAGTTGAATAGTTGATAGGTTATTATTATGAAAAATCATTTTAAATCGGGTGAAACAGCGCAAGAAAGAAGCTGTTTTTTATAAAAAAAAATAAAGGCCATATTATAAGGTTACCTATGCTTAAAGTTCCCCGATTATCTTACTGACAGTATATTATATAAAAATAGGTGTAATTAATAATTAGAATACTATAAAAAATTAACCTCAAACTGATTAAAAATACGTAAACATAAATATAACAGTATGATAAATAATAAATAAAAAAATAATAATTATAATGTTAAGAAGCAATAAACGTTCAGTTATTAGACTCATTTATATACTCAACATGCGTATATTCTTTAATAAAAGTTATTCTTTGTATTTTGTTTCAATCTGAATGCTTCCTAATTTTTCCGAGAGTTACATTTTTGTATATGTAAGTAACGCTACCAACTGGACTTCACGTGAGTTGCGGTTGATTATTTTGACTTCTACCCTCTAGTCGAAACTTATCATAAAATATTCTTAACGAATATATCAGATATGACAGTCACGTCACGTCACTTTTGCTTGAGAGCTCAGCAGAAAGTTCGATAGATAAGGATTCCTCTTTTTTGCATAAGAATTTTATCCATAATATTGTTAGGCATAACGTTTTCGCATAAATTGTATCAGCATAATAATACTTTGGCAGAATAGTACTTTGTCATAATGCATATTATTATGGTAGCATAACTATCGTTTGCTCTAATTTGTTATGGCTTAAGATATTGTGGCAGTACTTTTTAAAGTATAATGTTAAATTTCACTAATAATCATAAGTCATAAATGTACACAGTCATAATTGGAGGTAAAATTACGGACTACTCGGCCAAAAAAACATATTACCTAGCTGAGCCCGTGGTTACACCCGCGTTTTTAGGGCTACTTCACTTACTATCACGCCCCCCCTTAAAGGACCTGAGATCATAGGAAGAAGGGAACACGTGGACAGATAATGAGTTCCACAACCTTAATGGTTCGGCAAATATAGAATGCGCCGAATCGCTTAGTGCGAGACGGTATGAGTTCTACCGTGTAATAGTGGCTTAACCCTTAGCCCGGACTGTGTTGTTCTAGAAAGGAACGGAGAGGGTGGGATTAATTGACAGAGTTGTTCTGTTAATACACATTACACTCCATTACAATATGATTAATGTGTTGCATTGTTTTGCAACGATTAAAAATTGCTATAGTAACCAGGTCATAAAAAATATGACGAATGGGTTGATTGTATAATCAAGTTATTTGATAGGTACCTTCCATTGTTCTTAAGCTATCTACGCTTCAATAATCGATTCTTGCTTAAGCGTAGTGTAGTTATTGCACGTTTTTTTCTTGAATATTAACTTGATTTTCTCGCTGTTTATCATTTAGATGACACCTTCACGATCAGCTAAATGAGGATATTATCACACCTACTATTCCATTCTTATCTGAAAATAAAAAAATCGGGCAAGTGCGAGTCTGACTCGCGCACCGAGGGTTCCGTACGCATTTTACCTTATTTGAGGTTGGTGCTAATTACGCTAGTCTTCTAAATCTGAGGGTCTAGTACCAGTTTGCACTCAATCGTCACGGTGGACGATAGCCTAGACGACAGGAACAATTTCCATACATTTTCTAAATGCGCCCCCTAGCGGTCTCTATCGATCGCTTCTCTCCATTAGGGGCGCTTTAACAAGTACGAAAATTAACCTTAATTTTCAACTTTTTAAAATTTTCAGAATTTTTCCTTTATTTGTGCTGTAGGACCCTGCTTTTGGCCAAATTTCGTGATTCTAGTTCAACGGGAACTACCATATAGGTTTTCGACCCAAAACCTATAGGGTACTTACGGTTGACCTAGAATTGTCAATTTTTGTCAAAACCAAGGTCTTACAGCACAAGTAAAGGAAAAATTCCGAAAATTAAAAAAAGTTGAAAATTAAGGTTAATTTTGGTGCTTACAAGTTTTCGCAAAAACCTAATTTTGACCATATCTTTTTATAGGGTCGACCGAGGACCCTGATTTTTACACACCTAATAGGAACCATAGACCTCAGTATCTGGTATAAATTTCAATTTGCTAGGTCCACCCGTTCCTGAGAAAATCGGTGGTGACACACGGACAGACAGACAGACAGACAGACAGACAGACGGACAAGAAAGTGATCTTATAAGGGTTCCTTTTTTACCTTGTGAGGTACGGAACCCTAAAAATGAGTAACGTTTACGCAGGTCACCATTTAGGTGGGGTGACCAGAGAGCGCTACCGTGACTTAGAAGGCACATAAAGCCGTCGGTCCCAGTTCTTGTCGCAGGTTAAGGGTCGTTAGGCCAATGCAGAAGTGTTCGCAGCCTATAAACGCCGACAACAGAGTTGGCCACACATTCTATGCTGATGCTGTTGTAGTTGATACTTCTCCTTGTTAATAAGCATGGTTGCGACCAAGAATAAGCTCCATTCATAATAGTTCCCAAAATACCCTAATTACTCCTTGGACAAGCTACTACGAAAAATTACTTAAATAGTGTCATTTAAGTACTTTTTGGCAGAAGAAGTTTTTCTACAATTTTTGGGTACTTTGATAATAGTCTAAAGAAAGTGTCGGAGTAATCTTACACACTGCAAAAGTACTTCGTCACTTTCTTCTTATCCAGTACTTCAACGGGAATAGTCCCGAACTGAGTCCAAGGAAGAGCGTAGTCCAAAATGCTGACGAGCTCCTTTTGACCCAAAAAATGAAGGCCGGGTTTTGGACAAGAACGATTTAACCGAGATCTTCAAACTTTCAACGATTACTCTTAACACTGTATTCCTAAGGTGCAACTATGACATTTAAAGATCTTTGCTATTTCATCCTCTACACATCAGTGTATTTAAAACTCTTGCGTTACTGACTGACTGACAGTCAAAACTACTGGATGTAAGAACCAGAAATTTGTAAGTATATTCCTTGAGGACCGTAAGGGTGCATTAAGAAGGTATTTTCCAAAATTTATCAAGGATTTGCGGTCGTAGTTGCGGGCATCCTTCAGTCTATGAATAAAATCATTTAACAACAATAACGTCGCTATTTATAAAAGGGATTCCTGCTTTGACAACATCCTGATCAGTAAAATATATGGATTCTTTAAGTAAACAATTGAATGATAGATGACCAAGACTTTTAATTACACGCAGTCTACACCTCATGGTAGCGTTGATATAATTGCTTTGCATGTTTAATGAGTTTTACTATCTGCAACTTTATGAGAGCTCTTATAAAGTTACAGATACGGTTCAACGATAGTTATGTTTTGCCTTGAAGGACTTCGTTTATACTATTATTTGAACAATCGATGAATTTTAGTCATCAATGAGCAAGGCTTAATTACCTGTAACAACTTTACTAAATTAAGTGATAATTCTACTGATACTATTTTTAAGTAATGTGTTGTCAACACGTGACTGGTTGGTCGTGATGGTTCGCATTGTCAAAAAGTTATCAGATCTTATGTAGAGCCAAGCTTATAACTCCACAATTCAAAACGTCAGAATTTTAAACCTCGTTAAAAAAATATAACCCAAATATTATGGCTCATTTGAAAGTGAGGGGGACTTCAAATAATTATTTCAGAATATTCGGATCATTAATAAGCCCGATATTATGATGCGGAACAACTTTACAAACATACCATCAAAGCGGTCGCCTCACGGCTTGGCACTACGCCGTGTGTTTTAGACTATAGTATATCTTTGCATGTATATTATTCCTTTTATTAATAAAAACAAGGCAGCGATAGCCTAGTGGAGATACCAACAGAATGACATGCAGAGAGATTCTACTGTGTAATGCTGCCTCTATTTTAAGGGGCTTGGTTTAAATCCTTTGGTCGAGGATCTAATACATAATGTAAAACTTCTTCGTACGGCACCTAGAGAGCTCTCCTGTCTCTAGAGCCCGGACTTTGTTCAAATCACTGCTGCACTGATCACGTAGGTAATTTTTACCCTACTCTACGTATCCTCTTAATAATTATGTAGTAAAATATAGTGACATTACAAAGAAAATGATTAATAACAATCTCCCCGAATGAATATACACTTATCTTATCACACACGGGTTGGGAATCTGGATACAATTCAGTGACTGAATATCCATGAGCAAATAATATCCTTGACCTCTACCTTAGGCCTTAGGATTATTAACCACAAGACCAAAATCTCAAAACTTATGAATGATAACCAACTGACTAACACGGGAAGGTCTCAAGCAAGGATGTCAAAAAATCTAATTATTAAATTTTGTTCCTTTGTTTATCTAGAGTTTAAATAGTAACTTACCTCCTCCACGGTCCAGTGGATAGCGTATACGTCTACTGATCGGGCCTTGGGTTCGATGCCTGGGTCAAGCGGTTACGAATTCTCAGAAGCAGCACTGAGTCACGCAATGTGGCACCTAAAAATTTGAAATGCGGCAAAATGTGGTTGTAATATTATTATACCTCTGTCTACCACTTCGGGGATACAAGCGTGAGTTTATAAAAATTATAGTTTAAATTAAGCTTTTCTTACCGCATTTCTTTGTCCATCTGTTTGTCTGTCAAGATATTGCCATAATATGCCTATTAAAATAATTATTTTTCTATATATTAATTGTCGTTTTGTTTTTGGTTTCATCATTCTCAGTTAGAAAAGAGAGGGTGTATCATTCTAAAATTTGCAAACTATTGATTACTATTCTATTAAGGTATATAATGTCGAAGATCTCATTCTAAAAATGTTACACAATATGTATTATAGCAATAAGTTTTCCATGTATTGTATGAAATAATTCATTGTCTAAACCGAAATTGACAAAAAGGTTTTTTTGATTTAGACTCACGCCTGTAATCCCCAAATGGGTAAGCAGAGGTGTAATATTGCACCCACATTTCGCCATGAATTTTTAGGTCCCACGTAATAGGGGGCGAGCCTATTGCCGTTACCGGGCACATCACCAGACTCCGTGCTGCTACTGAGAATTCAGAAAACCCAGTAACACTTTTGCCCGACACGGAAATCGAACCCGGGACCTCCAATCAGCAGTCACATACGCTTTCCACTGGACCACGGAGGCAGTTTTTTTATTATCCTGTCATATCTCGTGATGATGATTCTGAAATAGGTACATATTTCAATCATTTGATCATCATCCTCCCAGCGTTTTCCCGGTCGCGATTAAAGACCTTGAAGACCGAGGTCCGCTTTCCTGATACGCCTTCTTCATATTGCGAAGTCTTCGGCATCTTTAGTTGTAGGCAAGTCCATTGACACGCATATTATCTCACACGACGTCAAGCCAGCATTACTGACCAGGGCATACCCCGTTTGGCGAGGCCCTGCGGAAGTGACACGGCAAGACATTAGTTTCCCACGTAAAATGCCGGTTGAAGTAAAACATGGCCGTACCAACGTAAGCGACCCTCATGCAGTTTATCTGCAATGTAACGGATTTGAAGGCTACCACGGATGTGGCAGTTCCTAATGCGGTCCTTCCGCGTGACTCCAGACACCCAGCGCAGCATATTCATCTCCGTGACACGCGGACTTTGCTTGTTTAGCTCAAGTACGGGCCACGTCTCACTACCATATTACAGGACAGGTCTAATGATTGATTTATAGAACTGACCTTTAAGCTTTACCAGCATTTGGGCACAAATGACACCACTCACCTCACGCCATTTAGCCCAGGCTGGCGAAATGCGATCCCTGGCGTCGAAATCGATGTCCTTCATGAAAAGTGTAACCGAAAGGTCTCAGTTACACTCTTTATGCAGGGCTTCGATTCCCACACAGCAGTGGGGCAGCATAGTTTTGAAAATATATCTTTACAGGCAATTATATACTAACGATGGTCACCGTTTTTATTGAAGCACATTGTTCAAGATATTGCATTATAATTTCTGATAAAAATGTATTATAGCATAAAAATATAATGATAAATATTCATTACTATTATTATAAACAATATTAAAAACAACTATCACATTACATGGCAACATAAATTATATACGCCTCGTTGATTTATTACTTAAAAAAGGTTTAATTACAAAGTTAATATGAGTACAATAGACTTAGTCGAGACTCTTAACATCAAAAACATACGAAATGCACGTATATAATCTGCTACGATGCAATGATTTAAATATTAATTTATTTATGGGCTCAAGCCTGTATCGCCTAAAGGGTATTCAGTGGTGTAAAATTACACCCACACTTCACCATATTGTTAAGTTTAGGTCTCACGTAATAGAGGGCGAGCCAATTGCCGCTACCGGGCACATTGTCAGATTCCGTGCTGCTACTGAGAATTTGGAAAAACTCAGTAACACTTTTGTCCGACCCGGGAATCAAAACCGGAATCCGATAAGCAGACACATATGCTATCTACCGGACCACTGAGGCAGTAATTTTATGCAGTTTATAAATAATTATAACAATAAAGCTGGATTATCTTTGCGTATATTTTATCATCGAAACATAAAATAAATTTAATGTAAAAAACAAATAATCAATATTGCATATGCGCTAATCATCTAGGATCAATATACAAATGTAAGGCCGAGACGTCACTCCGCAAATATTGATCGCGACAAGCAGACGCTACGTAAATAATTTATATAACTACGATAATTTAGCAGCTCAGTCAGCTGCAAAATTATCGTAGGTATATAAATTATTGATATGGTATGCAGTTGTTGTAAAACACTTTACAAAAAATTATTTTGAAGATATGACTTAAACTGCTGATTATATAATAAACGTTCTGCGGCAGTGTAAGCGACTGCGGATCATGAGTTCTTACGAGTTCGATTCCCGGGTCGAACAAAAAGTTATATTGGCTTTTTCTGTTAAGAATTATCCAAAACAAGTTTGGTGTCAGGAAGTTGGTAGTGCTATACCCCGTGCATGGAAAGCACGCTAAGTCGTTGGTCCTGCGCCTAATTTCACTCCGGTTGTGTCGCATGTGGCGTCCCATCCCATAGAGCAGTGAGGGAATAGAGTGCACTTGGGTTTGCGCAGACACTTGTGCACTTTAATAGATAATTTTATGGCCCTGTCGTTTCTCAGTAATTTTCAAATAATATTTTAAACTTTTACATGCAAAATTAACACTCATAACTATACATATAAATGATAACAAGATCTTTAGGTACAATTATCACATCGCTAGGTACAATTGCCACGTATGAATGCATGTCATCTTCTAATAAGTTCTGTTCGTCAGGTGCTTGTACAGCATCAATTCAAAAATCTCGTAGATAACACATGATTTAAGAATAGAATGAGACTTAAATAACTCCAAGTTGCATGCTAAATTCAATTTTTAAAAAAAGTTAAACACTTACGCTGTTAATTAGTAGCGCACTATGACTATTATTGGTGTCAATACGCCCGGGAGGCAAGCGTGTGGCAAAAACTGCATGTGAGAACGACCGCTCCCTCTGCACCTTGAAGGGCCAAGGACAACTTAGGAGGACACACGAAAACGGACAGCACTGTTACAAAATTCAAGAGTGTAGCGGCGAAAACCTAAATGGTCCTGGGTCTTTTACATCCTTAAAGCCTGTAAGGGTTAAATTCATATCAACCCTTTCACACTACTCTTTCGTGACCTTTTCTCTGCAATAAATTGCGCATACGTTCATCGAATACCTACGCTGTACAAATGCTAGTGTCAAGGAGTCTTAAAGGCTGTAAAGGATGTGTAATATTACGTGATGACTTAGAAGCTTAAAAAGGATATATCCCCTATGCCTTTTGCCGCATCCCACTCCTTCTCCTATCCCTTTTCCTAACCCAAAGGGCGGCATCGCACTTGTGACTCTTCTGGTGTTGCTTGTGTTCATGAGCGGCGGTAACCGCTTACCATCAGGCAATCCTGCTGAGGCATTGGTTTGCCGCTTATGACATACAAAAAATATACGAAATGGATGAAAAGAAAGAGATACGATATGATGATTCCATGGACAAGATGTCACGAGTGAAATCGATTGATTCTTTAACACTTACAATGCAAAAATCAATTAAAATATTTTTTGTGTGAAACTTGAAAAGCGTTTTTTATATTGGTTTGCAAAATATTTTTGCATGGGCCTGGCAATGTTAAAGCGCCGACTAAATCTTCTGGCCTATATTTTTTATTCATTAAAAATTAAACAACATTATTTAAAAAATGCACGTTGCCTTAAATACATTTTTGGAAAAAAAAATCATAAATTCAAATAAATTTTCATTAAACTCAAAATAGCCCCGCTACTCGCTAGCTAGTCTACAGTTCCGTTTTGTTATTAAGAGTAGTCTGAGGCAAGAAGTTTTCAGCTTGCCTCAAATATATACCCAAAATTGATCCAGCTCTCCGATTATAAGTTTCGTTATAGGTCAGTTCCCTTGAATATACTGACATTGATAAAATAATGTCAAATTTGGTTAGACTAATAAGTAGATTCCGGATTCTAAGTCGAAAACTGTTGCAACCGGAATAACGCTAAGATGATGATTATGAAGTAGCATTTACATTAAAAATATTCAAATAAATCCTAGAAAACTGGTGCATGGTTTCTTAAGATTTTGTAATTAATACTTATCTACTGTCTCCGTGGTCCAGTGATTGCCTCCGTGGCCAAGTGACTGCCTCTGTGGTCCAGTGGATAGCGTATGCTTCTGCTAATGGGGAAGTCCTGGGTGCCATTCCCGGGTCGGGCAAAAGTGTTACTTACTGAGTTTTCCGAATTAAGACTAGCAGCACGGAGTCTGGCAATGTTTTCGGTAACGGCAATAGGATCGCCCCACAGACATAGATCTACATAGATAACGCAAATGCATGCACTTCGCGTGTCTGAACCCCGACCAAGTGTCGAGGTTGGTCGCCGCTAACTTCAGTCCCCGCGCGTCCGTTGTTGCAGCCGAACGTCCGCAAAAAACTAAAAAAATGCCTCGTTGCGTGATAATTAACTGCAATAGCCCAAAAATTTCGAGCACATAAAGGCAGGAACATATTTCCTATCACAGGTAAGTTATTTTAAAATTATATTATGCGTAAATTCATATTAAAACTGTTTTTAAGTATTCCAAGCTGCGTGTCGTTCCAGAATATACCTAAATATAAATTACCGTTAAGTAAACTTTATTCACATTACGTTGCCGCGTTTGCTTTGAACGTTTGATCTGACGTTGTGTGTTAGGAGACGATGAATATCGCACAAGCGATACTGTCGCGCATCGTTTCGACTTCGTGATTTGAGTAGGTATTAAAAAGTCGGCACGCTTGGTTTCAATACAAATCGTGATAATAGTGTTATCTATGTAGATCTATATCTGTGGATCACCCTCTATGTTATGTTACCTTAAAATTCATAAGGGAAATGTGGGTGTAATATTACACCTCTACCTGCACCTTCGGAGATACAGGCGTGATGATATACCACATAAATATTCAATGCAGTTCAAGAGTACTGTAACAGGTATAAAACACACGTTTGTAAAAACGAAGGACACACAACATACTTATTTTCAACCATGTGTATCAATTGTTGTATTGATATACCAGGTAGGTATATATAGATATCTATAAGGCAATTAACGCGAACATGCATTAGGTATTTACATACCTTATTTTTGCTTGACGTTTCGAGACGGTTGCAAGTCCCGTGGTCGCAAGCTGACTGGTGTAGCGATGTCACGTCTCCGAGTGCGAGGTAGAAGATTCTATTTCTACCCCAGCGTTGTTGATTTTCGAAGTGCCGGCGCAAAACACACTAACCGTATCTGTATATTGAACATTCGCCAACTGCGCATTAAAGTAGGGTGTTGTTAACCGGATCACTGGATTCCACGCCGATCACAATTTGAAGCCCTCTTCCCGATTGAAATTTTTATGTTTTCTGATTTCGATCGCTTCACGCACAACTCTTGGGTAAAAGTGGCGTTCCGTGGAGAGGACTTGGGGACGATGAAATTCAATCCAGTGATTGGTGCCCGATTGAAGTAAATGTTCCGCAATCGCCGATTTGTTCGTTTGACGTTCATAAGCGTCACTTTGTGACCTAAATGAATAAATGATTTTGAGTTTGAGTTTGAGTTTGAGTTTGACGGTTCTTTACAGCTGCGATGTGCTCCTTTATACGTTCAGCGATGGTCCGCTTCGTTTGCCCTATGTAAGAGCTTCCGCAGCTGCAGTTGATTTTATAGACACCTGGGGTTTGTAGCGGTAGAACATCCTTTGGTGTGCCCACCATGTTGTATACTTTGGCCCCTGGTGTAAATACGGTCGGAATGGAGTTGTTTTTTAGCTTTGCTCCTATTTTATCCGTAACACCTCTAATGTAGGGCATGTAGGTAAGTTGCCTATTCACCGCCGGATGTTTATCTCGCTTGATAGACCGCGTCCTTCGACGTTGTATCTGGTATCCGTTCTTCCTAAGTACCTCCTGAACATGGTCTAGCTCTAGCTTCAAATGCTCAGGGTCACAGGTCGTGTGCTCTGTTTTTAGTGACGTCACAACGGATTGCAGGTGTCGAGGATGGTGGTGCGACGTGGCGTGCAGGTATCTATCTGTGTGTGTAGGCTTCCGGTATACGCAGTGTGCTAAGGACCCATCTGGTCTCACAGTCACTTTGACATCCAAGAATTTCAACGATCTGTCAGTTTCCATTTCGTAGGTGAATCTCATCTTCGGATGAATGGAGTTAATGTGTTGCACATTCTTCATCTACTTCCTGCTTACCTCCTTTTACGATACTAAAGATATCGTCCATGTATCTTTTCCAAAGCCTGATCGTCTTAGGTCCGATGCTAAGCGCCTTTTCCTCAAAATGTTCCATCCATATATTAGCCAGTACTGGGGCTACTGGACTCTCCATTGCGACACTATCGATCTGGAGGTAATATTGGCGCAGTCGGCGAATGTTCAATATACAGATACGGTTAGTGTGTTTTGCGCCGGCACTTCGAAAATCAACAACGCGGGGGTAGAAATAGAATCTTCTACCTCGCACTCGGAGACGTGACATCGCTACACCAGTCAGCTTGCGACCACGGGACGTGCAACCGTCTCGAAACGTCAAGCAAAAATAAGGTATGTAAATACCTAATGCATGTTCGCGTTAATTCCCGTATAGATATATATTCTTAAACATGCAACGCGAGTGTTTAAAAGTTTCTATACCAGGTAGGTATTGAAATACAAAAGTTGGTAATACTCATATTTTTGTCCAAAGATTATATTATGCTTAGACTCGGTGTTGTGACATAAGAGATGAATATTTTATACCTAGGTACGGCCACACAGAAGAAAATATCGTGGTTATCAGAGCAAGATTAGTAATGTATTGGAATTCAAACCACCGTCTCTGAATTCCTCCGAGACAGCAGTCAGAGTCCCGTACCTAATATCTTAACATATTATAAAATGAAGTCACCGCCATATCCTGCATGTTTGATGAACGATGGCCTCCTAACGGACTGCCTCCGTGGTCCAGTGGAAAGCGTATGCGACTGCTGATCGGAGGTCCCGGGTTCGATTCCCGGGTCAGGCAAAAAGTGTTACTGGGTTTTTTCGAATTCTCAGTAGCAGCACGGAGTCTGGTGATGTGCCCGGTAACGGAAATAGGCTCGCCCCCTATTACGTGGGATCTAACAATTCATGGCGAATTTGGGTGCAATATTACAATAAAAAATATATTATAAAATGAAGTCACCGCCATATCCTGCATGTTTGTATGAACGTGATAATTATACGCAATAACTTCTGAACGGATTTTTGTACAATGTTCACTAACAGATAGTGTGATTCCTAGTGAAATCTAGTGTAAATCAATATTCACATAACTTCACGCTTTTGATCCCCGAAGGGGTAGGCAGAGCTGATTACACACCCACACTTTGCCAGTTATGTCTCGGACCCAAGGTAATAGAATAGGCTCACTATTGCCATCTACCGGGTTCATTGTTAAGCGAGCGATAATTAACATTTTTAATACACACTTATCTTCGAAAAGTCAGAGTTGTGTGCCTGGGGTAACTGGGGATCGAACCCGAGACCATCGTCTCGGCAGTCCGTTACACACTCTCGGCAGTCCGTTACATACAATTAAATAAATATTCAGAACAATTAAATTGGAATTTACTATAGAGCGAGGATACCAGGCAATAAGATGTGGATCATCAATCAATATGTCACGAAACAACAACCAAAATATAAAAAATATAATGTGCACTCTATATTCCCTCACTCTTATAATTCAATGGCTTTGTGCGGCATATAAATAATTATATAGTTGATTGAATCAGGCCAGTGGCGTAGGAAGGGGGGGGTGGCGGGGGCGGTCCGCCCCGGGTGCCACCCTTTTTGGGGTGCCACCCATCCAAAAACAGGGGTGACACCCAAAATTCAACTAAGAACAATGTACAAAAACATGGGCACTAGCTCAGCACTACAAGAGTTACCACGGAATTTTTAGGTGTGTCGACTAAAAAAAAAAAAAAACAAAGGTCATCCGCCAACTATCACCCCGGGTGCCACCCAAGCTAGCTACGCCACTGAATCAGGCCATACTTGGCGGAACTCCATTGTAACCTAATTGAAGGAAAGAGGAATCCACCACGCACCCTCGGATTGACCACCCCAACTATTGTAATAGAAAAAGGTTGACAAGTGGGCAACGACTGAGACAGACAGTCGTTGCCCATCACTCCTGAGGATGCCTCGTGCAGAGGCGAAACACGTGGCGAAGAATAGTCGGCGCATACAGCGGGATACTGCAAGTCAGGTATCTTCCTGGAACCCATACCATTCCTATATCCCTTATCCTTTTAGAGGCGTTCGGTATTGTCAACCTTTTTCTTCTTGCAATAGTTGGGATGGTCAATCCGAGGGTGCGTGGTGGGTTCCTCTTTCCTTCCATTAGGATATAAATAATTGTTGTTTCGAGTCTGGGTGTTCATTGTGTCCGTTAGTTGAATGTTTGTAAAGTGTTTCCCATCGGAACAGGATCTATTCCTAGTGCTAGAGTCATTCAAAAATTAAATATGAGGTGAAAGTTTTGTGAAGGAGAAGCCGCGGGCGATTGCTAGTAGTTATAATAAGAAAGAAAAAAGTTTTATACCCGACCGTTACAATTGCCACCATAAAGAATGACTCGTTTGACATTGATGCATACAATAATATCAGTGCAACGTGACTGACTATAAATACGATAAACATTTTTCGCGGTGCTAAATAGTGTCTACCTATTTGAGACAGCAACATGGAACAGATCAAAGCTAATCCTATACTGAAGTTCAATGAGAATCAGTTGCACAATGTTAGAAAGGCACTGGGATATGAAGATGTGAATAAGCTGAAACAGGATATTGAGCATTTGAAGGATTGGATACAGAAGCAGAGTCATTTCAGGGTGAAAGAATTCAGTAAGCCATATTATCTACTTTTCAAGCTAATATTCTTTCAGGTTTGGCTAGACTAGTAAGCAGACCCCAGGCCCTAAGAAAAGTCTTTAATGCAATTGGGATAACGCTAGTGTGATGATAATAATGATATTATCTACTTCTCATCATCATGAGTTAATATACCTATCTAGCACTGTCCGTTAGTATAGATGACGTGTAAATTTTGGAGCAGAAATGCTCACTTCAGGGTAAATAGTTTTTTTTTTAAGTGCAGTTAGATGAGAAGTCCAAATCAAATGTTTTCTGCTCAGATCAAAATAGAGTTGTCCGTAACTAATTTATTAATACTCAGAATATTTTAAAATAAGGTATTGTTAAAGATAAAATGTGATTAAAAACGTTTTGCGTAGGTTTCAAGTTTACTTATAAAATTTAATATGCATCATAATAATGAAATATTGACAGTTGTGTTTCAAAATAGTTTATTAGAGCATATTATTTGGATGGCAGCCATATGGGTTTAATATTATGCTTTATTATTATTATGTAACCAGTATTTATGGCAATCATCTTTATGGCAAACTATTAATATTATGTTTCAGGATATTATGCTTTATGATCTTTATGCTGAATTTCGTTATGCCAATGTTAGAAATGCATTTGATGTTAAACATTATTAAACTTATTCTTACCGGCGAAACGTTGAAGGGTTTTCGAATTCATATTATGTCTATGCTCAGTAATTACTTCTAGCATTTAAAAGTACCTTTAACCGATACTTGACTCATATATGTATAGTGCCCTATGTACTGGTACTGGGTCACCTTGTAAGTACTGGTGATATTTCCAAATTGTACGCTTTATTTAGGGTAATAAAACCTGTCGATATGGTAACAGACATAGAATACCCATAAATGATCACCATCTTTGAACGATGAGACAAAATTTATCCCATTGTGTATCAAATATCACGTATTGAAACGACATTCAGCGATTCAAATTTTTTGAGTATGTTCGTAAATAGTGCTAATTATAACAGTATATTTTTAACGCTACGTGTATATTAGCTCTTTGCCACTGAGCTTACCTGAAATATTTTGTCCTCGACAAGCCTGTCCATTAATTACCAGCATGGATCAAACCATCACTTTTTTGTCTTAGCCATGAAACTCCATCCAATTCGTGACCATAATAATACCTAATGTAACGACCCACATCAGACATCGAAGTAAATTCTGATCAGATGCATTTTTTTCTGACGTCACTTAATAGTTTTATCGCTTATTTATTATTTGTACTTACTGCAATAAAGGAAAACTTTACGATTATTGTTTATTAACACTTTCAAGGACACGCGATTGCAGGTTATAATTGTAAATTTTGATATGACACAACGTACGATTACGTTCAAATGATAAATATCAAGTACGGCAGAACGTTTATTTTCGATGAACTTTTAAATTAAAATTCTATCGGATGTACCTTGCGTCACAACATGTAAAATTATCTACACTATACTGTCACGCACAGTTTGTTTTACACCGTTTCATATAAGTACCGTTGATAGTGTGCGACAACGGCACGCACAGGGGCACAACGTGGTTATACGAGTACGTCTCCTGCGCCTTGCCCGCCCGTACATTCCGTGCGAATTTCACTGTACGGGTCCGCTCGCTTTTCAGTGATGATTTCGTGTCGTATCGTTATTTTTGCCGAGAAATAACATCATAAATATTTATTTTATGTTATTATTTTATTGTTACTTGTCTGTAATATTATATTGTGTATTTATAAGTTTATTGCGTGAAATTGATATCTAACTAGTTCTTTCAGTGTTTTAGATTGATAAGCGTAAAACACGGTTGATAAACATTTTTGATGATCCCGACAACGCTACCGAAGCAGATCCTTACCGGTACGATAATGGATACATGGTTTGGATAAAGATTTTGACCCACATTGTGTCATTCTAGTCAACCAGACTCAAGTGGTAGCGTCCACGAAAGTGTTAATGAAGCCATCAATATGGACTAAATATAGACCGAAGTCTTGCAGGGGTGTCATCTGAGCAAAATATATATATATTATGTAGTCTAATCTAAATATTGTGAAACTGACATGAATATCTTCAATTTCTGATAGATCTCAAACTGGTTCTTTATCGTTTTTTCGAAATGCTTCATCATCCTCTTAGCGTTATCCCAGTTCCAATCTGGAGTCCGCTAACTAGTCTAGCCGGATTTGGCTGAATATTAGCTTTTCTACAGAGTGACTGCCTGTCTGATCTCTGCAACCCGAAGGGATAGCGATATTCCATGGTTTAGAATAGTGTCAGTTTATCCAGAAGGTACTGATGCCCTGTAACGACTGTCAAAGATCTTCATGGCAACCGGGACCGACGGCTTAACGTGCTCTCCAAGGCACAGAGCAAGTGATTATTAACAATTTAATATGCACATAACTCCGAAAAGTAATTGGTGCGCGCCGTGCATTCGAACCCGATACCCTCTGCATGACAGTCTGTTGGACACTCGGCTATCGCTGCCTGGTCGATCGTACCGTAAGATCGATTTTATTCTTTCTCTGTATTGAGAGCCTTCGGGGAAGACTTTGACCAACAGTGGACAGGCTGAACTGATGATATCGCGACTAAGACACGTTCCCAAAAAATTGTATCATTTATACAAATCGCGAAAGTTTAAAATCGATTATAAACATTTTATTAGAGATCTTGCATTGTATTAAAAGCCTTTATCAATGCTTATTTAAAAAGAATGAAGTGAGACGTCTTCATGATGATACTGAATAAGCGCCCGGACCTGTAATATCCTGCTTGAAAATAATTACTATGCTCTTACAAGCCTCTGTTGTAAACATCTTCAGAATACGACATTTTAAAGACAAATCTCTTTCTGATTACAGATGAAGAATTTTTGGAGCGTTTATTGATCTACAATAAGGGGTCTATTGAGAGAACGAAGCAGAGATTCGACAGGCTATGCACCTGCACAAACCTGATGCCTGAGTTTCTACAAAACTTCGATGTGAAGAATGAATTCGAGCCTAGTCGAGCTATCTGGTAACTATTAATATTTCATGATTTTTAGTAGGTACTAATTTGTGTCTGAAAAATTTATACTCACGCTCGAGTATTTGCTATAGTGAAAATATGACAATTCCACCAACCACTGGAAGAGAATCATAGGAGATACTCTTTGTAGTGCAAGCAGTCAATCAAACGATGGTGGTGACAGACTATGCAAAACCCAATGATGCTAGGAGGGCAGTAGCGCCCAGCATCAAAGATAGCCGCTACTTTCTTATTAGATCATCAGTCAAATTGTCAAGGGTGGTGCTTATAGCAAAAACCTCACAAACGAGGGAGGCCCATATCAGCAGGAGTTGTCTAATAGGCAAATGGACTGAAAAGAGGCTTTAACCAATCTAGCAACGAACTAAAGTCCTCTAGCAACGAACTTAAGTCCTCTAGCAACGAACTTAAGTCCTCTAGCAACGAACTAAAGTACACTCATAAATAAGTTAATTTAACCATGGGCTGGGCAAAGACCAACTCTTAAAAATGGTCTTCCTATTAAATATTTACGTAGCGAATTATGATTTGCTAATAGACTGACTTCGGTAAAGCAAATGATTAAATTATTTTAGTATCGTTATTGAAGAACGCTACTTAATATAAAACGATACAAAAATAAAGTTTATTGTCTCATGGTATATTCTCAACGTACCTTTATTTGGAGAATTAAATATTTCTGCTCAGTTATAATAACTAGTAACCAAACCAATACTATGTGGCACATATAACTACGATAGTTTTAGTGCCTATAATACAATAAAGATACCAATCCTATCGAATAACAACGACCTATTAATAGATAATAATATGAATGGTACTATTAATATTACGCAAAATGTTTCAGCTCCAACTGCGTCATGCCAATACCCACTAAAGATAATTATCGATTATTGGTAACAACCTGCACTGGATTGGACCACAAGGACTTTCAAGTCATCCAGTTCTATAGATATCTCATTACGGTGAGTTATTTTGTTTCGGCAATCAAAAATTTGTCCACAAAAGATTCATATTTGTTTAGTGGCCCGTGTTTGGGCAAGTGACTTGTGACCCTGATCGAAAAGTCAGAAATCCTGACTTATTATATGAAGCTTAACTTCTTATTTTTCGCTTCCTATAGGAAGCATAATTATAAATAACTAGTCGACGCCAGCGGCTCCGCACGCACATATTTTCAAATTTCCCGTTTTGCCCGATCCCGTGGGAATTTCGGGAAATCCCTTCTTAGTGCACCCCTACGGTCCCCAAGGAACATACATGCCAAATTTCAGCTTCCTGCGCCCAATAGTTTCGGCTGTAGCGTGTCTGTCAGTCAGTCAGTAACGCAAGGATTTTATATATTAAGATAATCGGTTAGTCAAAATACTTTTTAATTTGATGACTGTGAGCACCACTTGTTGTGAATATGTATGAGCACATATCGCTAAGAAGCAACACATCACAATTTATCAAGCTGTTAAGAAGAAATAGAATAAAAAGATATGTGTTGTGGGTTCGATTCCCACACGACATAACACTTTTTGTGATCCATAAATTGTTGTTTCGAGTCTGGGTATTCATTGTGTCCGTTGGTTGCATGTTTGTAAAGTTCCCTGCGAAACGGGATTTATGCTCATCAGGAAATTTGAGTTCATACAATTTGAAGTGCTTAGAATTAAATTGCAGCTTGGACATTATATGCTACGCAACGATTACTGTCATGGCTACGAATGGATAGCTGATTGCAGAAATGTAACGATGGGTACCATTATGAAAATGAATCCGATTGTCATACACAAAGCTCTCACATTAATAGTTGTAAGTATACCAATAAAATCAGTTGTGTACATTTTTTTTTATTTCTTTGACATTGGTATGGCATCATTAATATATTCTTTTTTCAATAATACATATGTAATGTTGCATGTACATCGCAGTTATTTTTTAGTATCATTAAGAAACACAAATAATTTGGTAATATTTAATTGCATCATCATCATCCTCCTAGCGTTATCTCAGTTTCAATCTGGGGTCCGCTTTCTAGTCTAACCGGATTTGGCTGAATATTACCTTTTCCACGGAGCGACTGCCTGTCTGACCTCCGCAACCCGAAGGGATAGCGATATTCCATGGTTTAGACTAGTGTCAGTTTATGTAGAAGGTACTGACGTCCTATAACGACTGTCAAAAATCTTCATGACAACTGGCACCGACGGCTTAACGTGCTCTCCGAGGCATGGGGCTAGTGATAATTAACAATTCAATACACACATAGCTCCGAAAAGTCAGACAAAAACAATAATAAATTAGCTCAAAAGCTTTGTCGTACAATATTGTGCCTGATATGTTGATCAACAAACAAATATTGCAATATCATACTCATAATTTCAAAATTATTAATTGACACCTGTGTTAGAATTAAATTGCGATTGCTTTTGATTTTGGCCCAAAACTATGCCAGTAAAATTTATGATTAAATTTGAAAAATCGAAAGTTTATGGTCACAAAATAATCACATTCATAAATCTTCCAGGAATCAATGGGCCAAAGAATGAAGAAGATTCACATGATAAGCGGTTCCAAGATATTTGATGCTGTATTGATAGCGTTCAAACAAGGTCTATCAGCGAAGTTAAAGGAAAGAATTGTTGTCCATCCAAATTGTGAGAGCTTGTACGAACATATACCCAAAGAAATATTACCTAAAGACTTTGGAGGCGACGGGGAGAGCGTTGAAAAATTGGATGGTATATTTTATAATACTATTGACTATGAATAAAACTTAATATTATGAAATAGTTATGCGTATGGTGGCGAATTAAGAATACTAAAATTCCGTAGGAATCGAAAGAAGTATCAAACCCTTTAACAACTCAACTCACCAGCGTGGTATAGTAGGCCAAAGTATCCAATGTCCAATGTATAGTCCAGCAGAACTACAAAAGGCTGTATTATGATTAACATAAAGTAAAGCTAGAAAAAGAAAACTGATGAAAGTGTTGAGTAAATTGTCAAATATGAAAATTCTACCACAATTAAAGTAAAATATGAACATAACTAGTGGATGATTAACATGCCGCACAATTTTATGGTAATAGAATTATCAGGCTGTCAAAGTGCACTGCTGGTTATAGGCTTCCCTGATAGCACGCCACTTAGTTCGATTTCCGGCTCTTCGTTGCTCACTGCTGCCAACGACTTTGCTGTATAATAATATGATATGATAATACTAAAAATGTTATGATTATCTTTTTGTATTTTCCAGAAATAATATTCAACGAGCTGTGTTCGGAAGAGTCAACAGAGCAACTCAAATCTATGGAGAGAATTGCTACCGATGAAACTTGCAGACTTCCCTCTAAATTTAACGAAGAATATTCTGGAATGCCGGGCTCTTTCAAGACTTTGTGTGTTGATTAGAATGTTTTCTTCTTTGCTTTTGTAATTTGTACATTATTTGGCGTTTCTTTGACGCCTGGTCAAATTACTTGAGCAATAAAATATTAAGAATAGGTGAAATTTTGTGAAGGTATTACTAGATCAGGTTGTATATTAGTTATTGTGGTAGTATTAAGTGTTAGTTGGAATACCAAAACTATTATTTAATTTACACATACAGAAATATGATTTGATCAGTTTGAACAGTATGTTATTTTTCAACGATTTGTTATAAGTATTTATACACTAATGCAAGACGGGGAAAAGGTTGATTGGTTGCTGTTATTTAGTTTTAATTAATAAAGTATCTTTATTTTCTTTGAGTATTATTTCTTATTTTATAATAATATGTCGTTGTATATTGGTAAATCAAAACTAAAACTTGTGAGACAATGCAAATCAAGCTGTTTGTCTCAAATAATTTATTAAGAATAAACTTACATACGAAAGTAAAATCTAGTATTAATATTATAAAAATAATTCTAAGTGTGAAGATTTAGTGCTTTGTCTTCTTTTTCCAGAAATCCACAGTAAAATGCTTAACATACGAGTATTTTATGATGTAAATAGGTAATTCGCGTATTTACGCATATCTACAATGTGAAACAGTTGCAGCTCCTTACAAAAATAAAATGTATGAGACGGAGGATCTCAGGTAGGATGTCGGGGTTCGAGAGAAACACTGCTAGGCTGAACAGGTTCTTTATTATGTCTCACTACCGCTTACATACAGTATGACCGAACTAGGTAAGCACTGGCCTGAGCTGGCTGGAGTGTAGACTCCTGCTGCTCTCCGACGCTCGCAGGGTAGCTGCTCGAAGGGTCGCCGATGAGCTGGCCAAGGTGCGCTGCGCAGGCAGCTCTGTGGTCGATGTTCAGGCTGAGCGGGTCTCAGGCGGTGCAGCCGATGTGGGTCGAGCGGTAAGGCTCAGGCGTCCGTGGCCTGGCTGTAGGAGCTCGTAGGCTGGAACGGAGGCTTGGGTGGCAGCTGGCTAGTAGCGGCACGGCGCCAGCAGCTCGTGGCTTGTAGCCCGTAGGAAGAACGTCAGCCCGTAGGAAGAACGTCAGGTGCAGTGAGCTCGTAGGGTGAACGTAGCCCGTAGGGTGAACGTAGCCCGTAGGGTGGACTGGAAACAGCATAGAGAATACACAACAACCGGTCAGGAACAGGCTGTCCCTAGATCGGCTGTTATGCTTAGGAGACACAGATACTACAGACAGAACATATAGGCACACAGACAACTAGAATATGCTTACCCCCAGCGGGACAGTAGATAGGAAGTAGAATGTAGAATAATCGCGAGGTGTAGCGGCAGCGTTCCGATGTCTAGGGAAAGTGACCATTCTACAACGCGCACCCATCTTATATAGATGTAGCCTATGACTCACAACTGCCTTTGGCTAGTGAATATGACCATATTTGGTAATATTGCGAACGATGTCTGGCTAAGCTGGCGTTAAGCGCCTGCGAGATATTATAACGCAATACGTGTAGTATTACGTTACAATACCCCGCTCTGTACAGCAGGATTTTTCGTGTCTAGACAAGAAAAATCCGTCTAACTAAGTCCTCCGAACTTCTGTAGACAGTGCTAAGTAGATAGTGACTATGAAACTCAAACTGCAGGTAGGTACAATGAAAGAATCTAGTTAGGTTAGGAATCAGTGTAGTTAATTAGTTTTAAATCTTTAATGTGCCAACTGCCAATAGATTTACCCGACGAATCCGCTAATTCGTATACTAGTGGTGACTTTTTAGCAATAATAGTACACTTGGCAAACTTAGGAGCTAGTTTTTTGCCAAATGATTTGTCGTAGGTTCTTTTCCACACAGTATCACCCACGTTAAACCCAGCCGGTTTGCGACGTAAGTTGTATGTGTGTGTATATAAAGTACCATTGTTTTGGTGTTTACGTGCGACGCAAGTATCACACGAAGATATAAACTTAATAATGTCAGCGTGCATACCAGGCCAATAATAACGCTGCGCTAAACGTTTATACGTTTTAAAAATACCTAAATGACCCGCAGCGAGTTCCGAATGGTATTCTTTAATGGCGGTAGTTCTATCCGAGGTATGTAGGACCTCTTTCCAATCGAATACTTTACGCAATGTACATTTAGATACCATATATCTGTACAATTTATCATTCCTCATAGAATAATTAGGGAAAGATGTAGGTGAGTTTTTACAGCCATTGTAAATTGTAGTATACCACTGATCCGAGGTTATAGTAGTCTCGTTATCAGTGTTAGTATCAATAGCTGACACGGTAGCATTAACATTATTAGGCAAGGAATTACTACGAGGGTAATTATTAGATAAAGAAACAGAGTTAATATAGTTTGGTAACAATTTAAATCTTTTCCAGAAGTCAATACCTAAAATTAACGAACTAGTGACTTCTGGAATTACGTACGCTTTTAAGTTATAAGTTTTATTTTCAAAAGTGGTGGGTAGGTTGATATAGCCGATCGGTGTCAGACGATGACCACCCGCCGATTGAAAAAATATAGTAGGGTTGTCACACTTATTCAAAGGGAGATTAGTTTTAGAAATAAGTTTTATATGAGAATTATTGCCCAATATAGTCACGGCAGAACCTGAGTCAAGTAAACCAGTAAGGGGTAGATTCTTAATGGTTACATTAACATAGGGTCGAAACTCAGTATTAGGTTTTTGATCTCGGGTCGCAGCCACAGAATGACTAGAAAAATACACTTTTAGAGTGTTCAGCCAATTTTTCCAGTCTTCCTTGTCAAAATATTTAGGTTTAGAAGATGTACAAACGGTAGGGTTTGTCATCTTATTTGATGAACGACGATCCGAATAAATTATTTTTTTTGAAAATGATTTATTTTTACAGGTAGGACAATTTACGAATGTGACATCCCTAAGGCCACACTTAAAACATTTCGGATAACGTTCTCGCTTGCACGTCCCTAGTGAGTGATCAGTTGAACGGCAGCGCGGACAAAACACACACCTTTTATTAGTTATTTTTGTAGGAACAGCTGATTTAGATATCATGTTGACATTATAGTGTTGTGGGTTAGGCACAGGTGTATCGTTCGGTTCGACATTTATAGATGCGACAGAAGCGTAGTTTTTTAGTTTAGACGGTTTATAGTACTGTGAATTATTATAGTGACCGTGCGTGTCCTTTTTATTTATGTAAGCTAAATCAGGTGCTACTGTGTTAGACGTAGGGTAACTAGGTTCGTGAAATTGTGCACTTAAACACTGGAACCTCTCATAGTTTAGACATAGTGTTTTTAGAGAGTCTATAGTGTCTATAGCCGTAGTACACGAAGCTAGTACTGTAGAATAACACGGTCTAATATTGTGAAGCAATATATTTAGTTTTTCATGTTCGGTTAGTACCGTGTTCGGTGACAATAGCGCAAAAAGTTAGAACATAATTGATAAATAGATGATTATACCTTCAGTTTGCCCTTGAGTACGATTACGAATCTCGGCTAAAAGTTTATAATCATAGTCGTACGGTGTAAAATCAGCTGTGAGTTTACTAGCTAGTTCGTCCCATGTAGAAATGGAATTTTTAACACCGCGAAACCAGTGTAACGCATTACCAGTAAAAATTTCGGACGCGTAATCGAATAATCTATTGGCAGGTAGATTTCTAACCGTCCTAAATTCCGTCACGCGTTGTAGAAATTCGCGAACGCAGCCTGTTCCGTCGAATTTGAGTTTCGATAGTTCGCCAACCCTCAAATGCTCACAGTGGACAGTTACCGGAGTCGACGCTGCCTGTGCAGGGGTTGAATCCGTGCAAGTCATCGTGACTCCGACTGCCGCCGACGGAACATTCGAGTGTTCTATCTTAGATAGCTCTGCCGACAGCATCCGAAAGCGTTCAGTCAGGTCGGATATTTTCTTGCCGTATTTAGGTTCGGATTTGTCTAATCTGCCCAATCTGTGGTAGACCTGGTTGTGCAAAGCCGTAGTTCGCTTAGCCAAGTTGTGGTCGTATAGCTCCTTAAGGGAAGAGATTCGCGAATCTAAATCGGTAACTGACAGGCTAGCTCCCTTGAAGTCGTCTGCTATGTCTAGGCCTGATTCTAGGATTTCGTCATTCGGAATCAGCTCGAGTAGTTTAGGTAGCTGCTTCCGTAAACCTAAAACAGAGGTAGCCGGCTCCTCTCCGCGAATAGCGACCTCGTAGGCCAATTCATTCTTATTAAGTAGAAAGTACTTGATAGGGTTAGTGCTCATGATGATATAAAATAAGTATGATAGAAAAGAACGTAAGTATATTACAGCCCTCCGTGTGCAATAGTTCTGCTTTACAAAGAAACTACGACGATTCGGTGTAAAAATGTAGACAATAGATAGTGACTTGCAAAAATAAAAAACGGTTATTTCAAATTGCGAACAGTTACGTAGGGAATCGGTAGTTGAAATTTGAATTAGACAATAGTAAGATAACACATAATAGGTATACAAGAATAGAAATTAAAGATAGACAGCAATACACAGATACACACAAGTTAGATATTACGTACCAGTTCGCTGATGTCTGCACCTCCTCGTTTACAAGGACTGACCTCCTAAACAAGAACAACTGCAGTAATTGGAAGTGAGACAAATAGAGTTGGGCGCCACTGAGACGGAGGATCTCAGGTAGGATGTCGGGGTTCGAGAGAAACACTGCTAGGCTGAACAGGTTCTTTATTATGTCTCACTACCGCTTACATACAGTATGACCGAACTAGGTAAGCACTGGCCTGAGCTGGCTGGAGTGTAGACTCCTGCTGCTCTCCGACGCTCGCAGGGTAGCTGCTCGAAGGGTCGCCGATGAGCTGGCCAAGGTGCGCTGCGCAGGCAGCTCTGTGGTCGATGTTCAGGCTGAGCGGGTCTCAGGCGGTGCAGCCGATGTGGGTCGAGCGGTCAGGCTCAGGCGTCCGTGGCCTGGCTGTAGGAGCTCGTAGGCTGGAACGGAGGCTTGGGTGGCAGCTGGCTAGTAGCGGCACGGCGCCAGCAGCTCGTGGCTTGTAGCCCGTAGGAAGAACGTCAGCCCGTAGGAAGAACGTCAGGTGCAGTGAGCTCGTAGGGTGAACGTAGCCCGTAGGGTGAACGTAGCCCGTAGGGTGGACTGGAAACAGCATAGAGAATACACAACAACCGGTCAGGAACAGGCGGTCTCTAGATCGGCTGTTATGCTTAGGAGACACAGATACTACAGACAGAACATATAGGCACACAGACAACTAGAATATGCTTACCCCCAGCGGGACAGTAGATAGGAAGTAGAATGTAGAATAATCGCGAGGTGTAGCGGCAGCGTTCCGATGTCTAGGGAAAGTGACCATTCTACAACGCGCACCCATCTTATATAGATGTAGCCTATGACTCACAACTGCCTTTGGCTAGTGAATATGACCATATTTGGTAATATTGCGAACGATGTCTGGCTAAGCTGGCGTTAAGCGCCTGCGAGATATTATAACGCAATACGTGTAGTATTACGTTACATGTACCACCATTATATTTGTTTGAAAAGAGAGGCCATGAGTTTTATTGCCCGTTCTTTCTCGTGGTTCTACCTATTGCATTGCGAACGTGGCAGTAAATGTAAATGTAGAATCATTAAGTAATTAACTTAAATTTTGACGTTCATAAGCGTCACTTTGTGGCCTATATGAATAAATGATTTTGATTTTGATTTTGATACGTACGTAATACTATAACATATTAATAAACTAACTTTATTTGTATAAATAAGTCTGGATGCTGGTACTGCTTTGGTCTTACACATTTATTTATTCGAAGAAGATTGTTTGACTTATGCTGTTGGGTTAGGTCAAGTAAATATATCTGAAGATCATCTTCATCAAGCCAGGCATATTTCTGCAGAGCTGGCTAATAAATGTAAGAAGTCTTGCCTTGACTGACGTATCATTGTAATGTCTTAACTACTAAAGTTATTATAATTTTAACAGAACAAAATGTGAACAGGGAATGAAATAGATGTTGAAAGATGAACCAATGTTTCAAACCAGTTATACTATTGTGCATATCACCTGTATTTTATTATTCATATATAATAGGTGTCAAAGTATAAAAAGTAAATAGTAAAAATAAACAATTCAATTACCACAATAAATTCCTATTTTAATGTCTATAATGCTAAGCTCACAGTCATGCATTGTCAAGTTTTATCACACGGGTATATCATTAACCTGATAAAAAAACTCCTTTTATTTTTGTACTAGAGGACGCCAGCAGCTACGCCTGCGTTTTTTTTAATTCATCCGTTTTGGCCGATCCCGTGGGAATTTCGGGAAATCCCTTCTTAGTGCACCCCTACGGTCCCCAAGGAACATACATGCCAAATTTCGGCTTCCTGCGCCCAATAGTTTCGGCTGTAGCGTGTCTGTCAGTCAGTCAGTAACGCAAGGATTTTATATATTAAGATAAACTTATTCCTTAATCTTGGCAATAAATCTGAATAAACCAGGTTGCCACGCTGTCCCAGAAGAATTTAAATTAGTCAACGGTGTAGCGTTGACCATGTTCAACGATATTTGGTAAAATAAATTAGGTACAAAGATTTCGGTACCAAGAAATATATTTTTTATAGTTAACAAGTTTAATTTTAAAATTTTCATTGCATTCGGGGGCCGTTTTGTGGAACACCAATTTAAGAGGTCCCCCGACTGCAATGAAAATTTTAAAATTAAACTTGTTATTAACTTTTTAGTTCGTTTTTTTTGCAGGGCAGTCGTGTTTTTTAATTTTTAATTATTTTTATTTTTACACTGCAGTCGGGTTTTGTAGTTTTTTTAATTACGTTTTTTTATTTTTTGCTTTTGGGTTCAAAACGACGAAAAATCTGTTAAGTTAATGTTAAAGTCAAATATGTTTATTCAAGTTGGATTCATTACAAATCTCTTTTGCACGTCTTACGTTGTATCTAAAACTGCAGCCGCGTTCGTACCTGTTTTATCAATGGGAAGAAGCGGCAAGAAACCCAGAGACACAGGGCCTAGGCTACTTTCAATCATTGTTCAATTCTTCTTTTTTTACATCTTAAATACAATTTGACAGGGCACTGTCAAAATGTTGATTTCCTTAAAAAGTTCTCTCAGAAAATCACGACGATGAAGCTTGTAAATTGATCGAATGATGTAGATGCTTAGTTTAAAACTAAGGTGTAATAATCACGGCTTGTGCAAGATTTCGCAAACGATTTAATTCTTGTAATGAATTGTGGTCATGAGGCTTATTCAGAAGCTTTCTTGGATCTAGTGCACTAATGGCCAAGCCTTCAAGCGTCCTCACTCGACTTAAGGCTACATAGGCTTGGCCTTTGGCGAATATTTTATGTCCAGCAGCATTACAAATTACATTTAAACATATATGTTGCATATATTTTTGAGATCGCCTTCTAAAACCCTTTAATTTAATACCTCATTCGATAAGTTTGGACGGAATTTTTTTTTGAAGACTTACTATTTGTCGCCAAAAATCCACCATAATGTTTTTTTTTAATTCTATGTGCTCAGTGATACTTGCGCCATTAAGACAAATCTTATGACGTATCATTTATCAAAATCAGTTGAACCGTTGAGTAGTTACGAGGGGACATAGGAACGGACATACATACATACATACAAACATACATACAAAGATACATACAAACATACATACAAACATACATACAAACATACAGGTCAAACACATAACACACATAGCATGCCTTGTATCCATTTTGTCCTCAACTGTGTCTAAAGTTGTTACGTAATATCTGTGTACTCGCATAACCTAGAACAGAAACGCATTTATCTTTTAAACCACATTAGTCGTAAGTTTATAACTATATTTTGTTACTTGTTGTTTTACATGCCTGTTTTTATTGATAAGCTGTCAGTGTACGCCGTGGTAGTGGTAAATAATATGCTGAACTGCACATTTACTGTTGGGATGCTATTCGTAGGTCAAATGTGGCCATCACTGTAAATCAGCGCTGTGAAGTGGCTCATGCCACTGCATAGCAATATAGCTGAGTGAGGCCCGGTTATTGCAGGTCTCTTACTACAGCTATTAATTTTTTTTTCATTGTATGATTAAGTTCAAATTATATTGTTTTTAGCAGTACTGTATATTTTGGTGTAATTCTTCAAACCTGCAATAGTAAACATATTTTCTTGCTTCTTACTTTCTTTCATAACCCTTCCTTTTGGACTTCGCCGCAGTCGGGTAAAAAGGAATCTACGCAACTTTTAGCAAGTTAAAGAAGTTATTTTTTCCAGAAGGGAACATTCTGTGGCTGGTAGGCGGCAGGGACGGCCGGCGCGCAGAGGAGGGCGTCGATGTCACAACGGCCAGCGACCTAAATGATGCAGACAATCCTGATATTACTTCATTGTATTTTGCTGTCTGTTTTGTTGAGTGTTGCAACCGAAATAACACTAGGACGATGATGACGATGGAGCGTTTACATTAAAAAATAATTATATTCCTAGAGAACTGACACAGCACCGTTTCTTACGATTTATTAATTAATATCGAAATATTGTTCAATGCTGTACAAGAGTACTCCAGACATAAAGCATACTGGGCGTAGAAAGTTGAAATTTGGCATATAAGTTCCTTTGAAAGCCTAGGGTACACCTTTAAGCTATGGCTGAGTCACACGTCATACGCGTGAACTTGTGCCGTCTGGCGGGACTGGTCGGCTTTGAACTGCTGCCGCAATTCTATTAAAACACAACTATTTTGTAGTCTCTCACTCGTATAGTCGTCTCACATTGTACTCACATATTTATACTTTATTTTATATATTATTATTATATTTTTTTTAATAATTTGTCTGGACCTTAAAAGAGACTATGACCTCTGAGTTTGTATCGGATGTTTCTTCTTAAGGCAATCAGTTAGGAAACACCATCCTCATCTAGCTTATTCTTTTTTTAAATTATGACTTTCTTTAGGTGTTTATAATAATTAACCCATGAACAAATAAATGATTTGACTTTGACATTGACTTCAAAGAAGGGATTTCTTGAAATTCCCACGGAATCGGGCAGAAACGGTCAAAATAAAGAAAATGTGCTTGCGTAGCTGCGGGTAACCTCTAGTAATGAATACAAATTTATTTGTCCTGTCTGAGATAATCACAGAGCATAAAAAACTAAAGCTAGAAATATCAAATTTGAATAATTCCGCTAAAAGAGTAAAAAATAAGGTGAAAATTTTGTGCGGGAGAAGCTGCAGTCCTAGTCTATAGATAATATAAAATGAAGTCCTGTTTGCGTTCTGTTGGTCTGCATAAACGTAGTGAATTCAAAAACAGCAATAGATAATGTTATTCCTGACTAAAGTGTAGGAATAGACAATTCACGTATGCGGACACGCGGTACAGTTTAGTTAAAAATGAGAAAAAAAAAGTATTAAATCCGACCGCTACAATTGCCACTATAATTAATGACTCGTTTGACATTGATGCGTATAATAATATCAGTCCAACGTAGACTATAAATACGATTAACATTTTCCCGCGGTGCTAAATAGTGTTTACCTATTTGAGACAGCAACATGGAGCAGATCAAAGCTAATCCTATATTGAAGTTCAATGAGAATCAACTGCAGAATGTTAGGAAGGCACTGGGATATGAAGATGTGAATAAGTTGAAGCAGGATATTGAGCATTTAAAGGACTGGATTCAGAAGCAGAGTCATTTCCGAGTGAAAGAATTCGGTAAGTTGTAATAATATTAACTACTTCTCAGGCTAATATTCTATCACGTCTGGTTAGACCACTTAGGCAGCGATAGCCTAGTGGAGATACCAACAGACTGCCAAGTAGAGGGTATCGGGTTCAAATCCATGACGCGCATCAATGACTTTTTGGAGCTATGTGCGTATTGAAATGTTAATTATCGCTTGTCCCGTGCCTCGTCGGTCCCGGTTGTCATGAAGATCTTTGCCAATCGTTACAGGGCGTCAGTACCTTCTAAAATAAACTGACACTAGTCTAAATCATGGAATATCCTTCATCCCTTCGGGTTGCAGAGGTCAGACAGGCAGTCGCTCCGTGGAAAAGCTAACATTCAGTCAAATCCGGTTAGACTAGTAAGCGGACCCCAGGTTGAAACTGGGAAAACGCTAAGAGGATGATGTCTGGTTAGACCAGTAAGCGGGGTTCTAAGGCAAAAGTCTTGAATGCAATTGGGATAACGCTTTGCAGAAGGAAGGCTCCACTTTATGGTTCAAAAAAGTTTCGTTATTTTAGTGCACTTGGATGAGACGACCTTATCAAAATCAAGTTTTCTGCTCAGATAAATTATGTTCGTCGTAACTAAACTATTTTTATTACAACAGGATTTTTTATTGTACTTGTTTTAGTTTGGTTTAAGTCTTTAGTTTTGTATATGGTAATTTAGCTGTCTAAGGTATAACAGTGAGAAATCTATTTACGAATTAAGTAATTTTGTTAGTAAAAAGTGTTTCAAAATAAATTGAGATGGCGTGATGAATTGGGTGTACACAAGACAAAGATGCATGGCGGACCAAGAGTGAGAGATTCTTTCCGCCGAAAGGTCGAAGGGTTTTCGAATGCATATTTTCATGCTCAGTACTGTGCTCAGTCACTTCTAGTATTCAAAAGTACCTTGACCGACTCTTGACTCATAAAGTGACCTGTGAACTGGGTCACCTCGCAAGTACTGGTTATATTTTAAAATTGTACGCCTTTTGTAGGATAATAGAATGACGTTGCAATGTAAATAGATGTAGAAAATCCGTACATGATCACTATTCCAGAAAAATGAGACCAAATTCACCCTATTGTGTATCATAAATCATGAATTGGAACTACAGCATTCTGCATGACAAGTGTACCTATTCCTCATGAGTTACACGTAGAATATAATAAATTTTATTCTCAAGAAATTGCAGGTACAAATGGTGTTTAAAAATAAAATATTTTTACAGCATATTTTGCCATTTAAGGCGTGTAAATTTGAAATATTTGAATATAACAATAGGCAATTATTTGACGTACTAAGTTTGTTAAGAAAATTATACTATTATGAATGTAATATAAATAACATGTTCGCATCTTGAGTTTCTTCAACGTATGTTAATACGACAACAATCATGTTTCAAAATAATACAACATTTAGATTGTAGCTCTTGTGTATGCAATACATTACGTTAAACTACTGTAAATGTGTTAATGCCAGACATGCCTGCCCATTGTCTGCGTTTCGGCTATAATAAATACTTCTAGATCGTATATACAAAAGGCATAATAAATGCATACGAGCCCCAAACCCGCTGTGAGAAAGCAGATCTCGGACTACTTAACGCAATCTTGTATGCACCCTTCATCGTGCTAACGTGATAATAATTACATTTGAATTATTATCTTATTAATTACCCTAATTAATATCAATTTAACTTCAAGTAATTATTAAAAAATAAGTCACTTGTTTACAGCATACTGCAAATTACGTCGAAGTTAATTTTGATTAGATGCAAATTTTCTTTGATGTCACTGAATGATTTAATTGTTTATTTATTATACTTACTGCAAAAGAGGAAAACCTCACGGTTGTAGTTAATTAAAGATGAAGCAATCGAAATGAACTAAAATAGACCGAAGTCTTGCACAGGTTTCATCTGAGCAAGAGTTACCTATATATGTCTTCATCTTGGATGAAGGGAGGATCCATAAATATCTACAATTTCTAATAGATTCTGATGGTATCTGGTAATGTTCATTTAAATTTCAAACTGGTTCTTGTATGTATTTTCAAAATGATTGCTGAGAAATTGATTGATAACTTTATTATCCGGATACTAATTTATAACATTAGTAACACAAAACAAATATTTTGTTAAACAATACAAACCAAAACAAACGTGTTAAACAAAAAAACAAATATTTTGTAAAATTGTTGTCACATTTGATTAAATATTATTCCTTCAGTATATCTAAATATCACCATTGTTTTATTATCAAAATTAGATAAAAAAGAAAAAACATCTTTTTTGTTTTATAAACAACAATAACGTGAATGACGATGATATGAAACAAGATCAGCAATTTTTTGTGTCCAAGTGCGAGATCTCTTTTTAGAGATCTTTCAAAGAGACTGGTTGTCACCTCGCGTGACTGGAAGGTTGGCCTGTATTTGGCACAAAAGATCAGCATTGCCATACAACGTGGCAAAGCTGCCAGCATTCCGGGCACGCTTCCAATTGATGGCGACGTGAAAGATTTCTATGACGCCCTTTAAATTTTGCTTTTCCTTTTTTTTATTTTTGCTTTTATTTGTTAGTTATTTAAGTATAGAATTTATTGTTTAATAATTAATGTGTGAATATCCACTTATTTATAGTAAGTTTTAATTCAATTGTTAATAGTTATTTTTATAATCAGCATAAATACGCACACAAATAATAATATTTTAGCTAATGAGCAATATGGTTTTAGGAAAAATGTTAACACAAATCTGGCCATATATAAATTATTTAAACATATTATTACTAACATGGATAACCGAGTGCCAGTAGTTGATCTTTTTTATGGATATGTCAAAAGCATTTGACCATGTAAATCATTAAATTCTTTATAAAAAAACTAGAATTATATGGAATCCGAGGTAACGTTTTGCAACTAATCAAGTCATATCTAAGCAACAGGACACAGATGACACGTATTTCTAAAGTTTGTACACGATCAAAAACTGAAAATTTATACATGTCAGAACCTAAAAATAATGTTTTTGGTGTCCCTTAGGGAAGCATTCTTGGTCCATTGTTGTTTATAATATATATTAATGATATGCTTAATATCATTAAACATCCAATGGTCTTATTTGCTGATAACAGCAGTGTAGTATTTACTGGAAAAAATGCAGAAGATCTAGAAAAATAAATAAATTATAATCTTAAATTGATAATCGAATGGCTAAAAAATAATAATTTAAAAATAAACTTAAACAAAACCAAAATAATATAATTTAGACAGCGAATGAAAAAAATGGATCTTACTATACGCTATGATCATACGAATATTGAAAACATCAGTCATCATAATTTTTGGGAATCTGGCTCGATGAAAGTATGAACTGGAAAACTCATATCCAAAGCCTATGTAAACGACTCCATCCATATTCATATGCACTGTACAACCTTGCCAAAATAGTAGATCTGTCAACATTATTAAAGGCTTATCATGGCTATGTTTCATCAGTTATTAGATACGGTATAATTTATTGGGGTAACTCACCGGATAGAGAATTAGCTTTTAAAGCCCAGAAGAAATGTGCGAGGGCTTTTTGTCAAATAAGGTCCACGGACAGTTGTAAACACTATTTTAAAAATCTAAAATTAATGACCCTACCGGCTATGTACATATATGAAGTTGCCCTTTTTGTCAAGAAAAAATTCCAATTATTTGAGACATTAAATAGCGTTCGACATCAAAATAAAATACATGTGCAATCACACAAAAAATACATTTATAATGCAAATTTCTTGGGGATGGCTCCTAAAGTATATATAATCACTTACATAAGACATTACTGGAATGCAATAATATTGACGATTTTAAAGAAACATTATATGACATATTAATAAGTAATTCATATTATTCCATTAATGAATATTTAAATGACAAATGTCTCCCTAAGTAACAATTATAATTTAATTAATAATACCACAATAATTAAGACAAATATAGATTGAATATAAGTTTTTGTAATGCGTATCTATATTTAATGTTTTTGAATTATTTTTATGTGTATATTTGTATGCTTTTCAAGCGAAACATAGTGGACCTATAATTATATATTTTTAACAACTTTGTACTTACCTATGTTTACAAATTAATGCTTTGACTTTGACACAAATTCACACACAAATAAAAGAAGTGAATTATTTTATATCATCATAATTATCACAGCCTGTCCACTGCTGGACATAGGTCTCCCCACCTCCACAAGGCTCTCTTGAGCCACCCGCATCTAACCGCTTTCCGCATTCACAACAAGATAAAGGGCTACCAGATTAAATATTATTATATAGCTCATAATTATATGAAAACATGCAATGTAGTTACTTAGTTATTTAAATTGTATAAAACAAGAACTCAAAAAAATTGTCCTGAGTTTCTTGCATGATTCTTGTAATGAGGTTCTACTGTTTGAACAGGCATTTTTTCAATGCTCAATTATGTAAATATACATTTAAAGTTACATTTTTAATATTATTATCTATGACATTCTGAGGAGGCAAAATTTTTATTTTTTAATGAAAATAAACACATTTGAGTTTCAGATATATTCGAAACAAAATATCGATCCATTCTACTTCATTATTATTTTAAATTTTCACGGTTTGTACACATACTATTATTTATGTACTGGATTTATAATGCGTAACTGACCGAAAATAAAAGAAAAATACCTCTTAATAGTGATCATCGTAGTCATAGGATAAAATCATCCCGTGGGGGTCTGGTGCAACACGATATAGACCCGTTATATCATTCAGTCAAAAAAGTATCGGGAATGTATTATTTGTTTATGGTTCCAAATTCAATTTTTTATTCGTTGTTATTAGATTGGCACAACAGAACTGTTTTCCATTTTGGCGCGGAGTTTGAGTTGCATCTGTTATTTATATTAAATACAGTGCTGTTTTTAGTTATATCATATCTAGTGGGTATTACGAATTTCATAATGCACAAAAACATCGAACAAAGAGTTTGTCTTAAATTTTGCATCGGCAATGAAAATTCGTGTTCGGAGCCAATGAAAATGGTACAGAAGGCAGTGAATACGGTGAATCGACTTTATTAAAAACTCGTGCTTTTGAGTGGTACAAAGCATTCAAAAGCGGTCGAGATATAATGGAAGATTTGCCTCGCTCTGGTAGGCTATCAACTTCTGCAACTGAAGTTAAAATCGCAAAGTGAAAAAAACAGTGACTGATAATCCTAGTTCAACTTTGAGAGAGATAGCCACCGAACTTTCTGTATATCACGAATTGTACTTTAACTAATCATTTGGGTATGAAACATGTTGCCGCTCGGCTACTCCCAAAAGACCTGAATTTTCTCCAAAAACGCAATCGCATGAGAGTCGCTGAGGACATGCTAGAACGAGTCAATAACATTCATGAAACGAGTTGTTACTGGTGTCGAGGAGTAGGTTTATGAGTTTGACATGCAAACTAGTCAACAAGCTTCGGAGTGGCGCCGTCCAACTGAACCGAAACCGATAAATCCACGCCAAACTCATTCAAAAGTTTAAGCAAAATTTGTGAAAAGAAAATTCCACGATAATGCGCTTTCGCACAAGGCCATCATTGTGAACGATTTTTTGTCCAAACACTCAACAAATACCATCTAGCAACCACCATATTCACCAGATATGCCTCCAACCGACTTCTTTCTATTTCCTAAACTCAAATTACCACCTGGCACCATTTTCAATCGGTAGAAAACATAAAGGACAATTCGCGGCGAGAACTGAACTCAACGTAGGGGAGCCCATGATGCTAAATTGTGATTTACTCGAGCGTCATAGGGACCTATTGGGTTGTAAAGCTTAGATGATAAAAAGATATAAATGTAAATAATGTGTACCTTTTCATCAGTGGGGGGAACGGCTATAGACTAAAAAAAAATAGCACTGTTGCATTAATCCCTCCAGATAATCGTCAGATTATGAGAAAACACGTCTAGGACGTTAGGATGAAGATATCTTAATATGACGCTCTTGAGTATTTCAAAATGGCGAATTATTTTTGCACGTTTTAATAATGACCACGAGTTTGCGTCACACCCAAGTCGTCAGATTATTCAATGAGAGCCTTTTTATAGGTTTACTTTACATCCTCTTAGAAAATCTGACACGCACAATTAATTTTCTTTTTTTTGCGTTTTATAAACTTAAGTACGACCACCTCCATTATGCAAACGATCAGATTAACATTCCTTCTTTATTAAAAATACGTAGGACATGGATGCTATCAATATCTGATGCGATCGAGTAAATACCGAAATCACATCATGGGGGGCTCCCCCATGATGTGATTTCGGGATTTACTCGATATGCTATCAATTCCGGAAACAGCGTTTAAAAAATGTTTTGATGATTAGAGTATTCGTTGGCGTAAGTGTATCGTTTCTAAAGGAGCATACTTTGAAGGTGATAAAATAAATGTGGATGAATAACAAACAGTTTGTGAATTATTGATCTTTTTCCGGTACTTTCTTGACGGAGTAGTACATAGATATTGGTAAATTATTATTTTTAATTTGATGCTGAAGGTATTCCACATGAAATACATTCTTATTAGAGACCTTGCATTGTGTTAAAAGTCTTTTTCAATGTACATTTAAAAATAATGAAGTGAGACCTCCTCATGATGATATACTGATGCTGAATGAGCTTCCAGACCTGTAATATTCAGCTACCAAAAATGCTGTGTTCCGACAAGTCTCTGGCCTCTTCACGAAGCTTTTTAAGAATACGAAATTTATAAACAAATCTCTTTCTGATTACAGATGAAGAATTTTTGGAGCGTTTATTGATCTACAATAAGGGATCTATCGAGAGAACGAAGCAGAGATTCGACAGGTTATGCACCTGCACAAACCTTATGCCTGAGTTTCTACAAAACTTCGATGTGAAGAATGAATTCGAACCTAGTCGAGCTATCTGGTAAATATTATTGTCATATTTATACCATCTGGACTACTAAGAATTACTGCTAACTCTTATTAAAGTGCATTTCACACAATAGATATAAATTAATGACATAACAGAAAATAATTTTAATGATAATATTAACATTATTCAATATGTTTCAGTTGCAACTGCGTCATGCCAATACCCACTAGGGATAATTATCGATTATTGGTAACAACCTGCAGTGGATTGGACCACAAGGATTTTCATGTCATCCAGTTCTATAGATATCTTATAGCGGTTAGTATTTTAATTCCATCAAAGGAAAGATTGTCGACACATGAAATTTCTAAATTTTAGCCTGACCTGTTGTTGTAGTTCTAGTGATTCTAGTGCTTTGTGACGCTGACAACTTAGGGATCGTAGGGTCATTAAAATTGAAGAAGGCAAACTAGTATAGTAGCTATGTTTGGCTTTTAAGATAAACAGATTTTTTAAATATAAATCGGCTAGCAAAAATGCATTTTAACTCGACAACTGTCACCTCCACTTGCAATACTAAAATAACATCTCATCCAAATTTATCAAGTCGCTTAGAAGAAAAAGTATATATAATAAACATGCTCATCAGGAAATGCGAACCAAAAGTCGGTTCCTTGAGAATTTTAGAATGATAAAATTTTAATTGCTTGCAATATCATTGCAGCTTGGACATTATATGCTACGCAACGATTACTGTCACGGCTATGAATGGATTGGTGACTGCAGAAATATAACGATGAGTACGATTACGAAAATGAATCCGATTGTCATACACAAAGCTCTCACATTAATAGTTGTAAGTATAACAATATATTATTTTATAAATTAATGATATTATTTGTAATTGTCCATTTTCCAAGCACCCTTTATTATTCTCCATGTAATTATTATATAATTATGTTAATTTTGCATGATGCTATGACAGCCGAATATGATGTTGCTAAAATATTTTTGTAAGAACTTTCGAATACTCATGTTCCGCAAAATAAAGATTTGATTTGATTTAATTTATCAATAGCATGTAAAGCACTATAATTTATAAGCAATGCATGAATAATTGACACTAACACCACGCTCGGTGCAAGACGAGCGAAACTTCGGAAACAAATAGGTATTTATACCTTAAATAAATTCAGTTAACGCGATTAAGACCCGACAAATTCTTTTGTATGATTTATACAAATCGCGAAAGTTTAAAATCGATTATTACAAAACTCCTGCATAAAAATTTGTCAAGATATGTTTTGGTTTTATTGCACAAATATGTCAGAAATGTTTACTAAAATCCGTAAATATCAAAAAAAATATGGTCACAAAAACGCAAAACTGTTTGAAATAATCACTTTCATAAATCTTCCAGGAAGCAATGGGCCAAAGAATGAAAAAAATTCACATGATAAGTGGTTCTAAGATATTCGATGCTATGTTGATAGCATTCAAGCAAGGTCTATCAGCGAAGTTGAAGCAAAGAATTATTGTGCATCCAAATTATGAGAGCTTGTATGAACATATCCCAAAAGATATATTACCTCAAGACTTTGGAGGAGACGGTGAGAGTGTTGAGAAGTTGGATGGTGAGATGTTTTATAATGCGTTTTAATTATATGAAACTGTTTATATTATAGAACAGTTTTAAGCGTCAATTCCCCATTTTATGCCATGGGTGTCGAAAGAGGTGACTAAGGAAAATACAGGAAGCCTATGTAGTTTGTTTGGATAGAGACGGAATTGTCTACCTGATAAATTTTGGCAAATCCACCTGGGAAAATACATAATGCTATTTTGACGCAAATTAAGAGGGGCCTATTTCCAGCAGTAAACTGCGGAATGTTATAATTATTATTGAAGTTTCAGCACCTTGCACAATTGAATAAGAAAATATATACCAAAAAATAACAAGTAACACAATAAATTGTTTAGTCTTGTTTAGACTATCTCCGTGGTCCAGTGGATAGCGTATGCGACTGCTGACCAGAGATCCCGGGTTCGATTCCCGGGTCGGGCAAAAGTGTTACAGGGTTTTTCCTAATTCTCAGTAGCAGCACGGAGTCTGGTGATGTGCCCGGTAACGGCAATAGGCTCGCCCCCTATTACGTGGGACCTAATGATTCATGGCGATATATGGGTGTAATACCTATTACGCTGCTGCCTACCCCTTCGTGGATACAGGCGTGAGTCTATAAAAAAATATATATTCTTGTATAATTTTTTGAGGATGGTTACAGATTACCAAACTCTAGCAAAATTATGTTACGCATAGCATAACACTTCACCGAACAGGTGTGATTGATCAATTAATGGGTTATTAGGTACAATAATTGGGATTTTAAAGATGTTTGCACTGCCAAGTATTATGATAATTGTTTTATAATCATCGTCAACCTACATTAGTGTATTGCTGGATATTGGCCTCTCTGATAGCCACTGACTTCGATTTTCGGTTCTTCGTTACCAGCTGGTAACACTTTACTTTAATGTATAAGGTAAAAGTATAAATGTAACGATTAGCTTTTTTGTATTCCACAGAAATAATTTTCAAGGAGCTATGTTCGGAAGAGTCAACAGAGCAACTAAAATCTATGGAGAGAATTGCCACCGACGAATCTTACAGACTTCCCTGTAAATTTAACGAAGAATATTCTGGAATGCCGGGCTCTTTCAAGACTTTGTGTGTTGATTAGAATGTTTTCTTCTTTATAAATATTTTGCGTTTCTTTGACGCCTGGTCAAATTACTTGAGCAATAAAATATAAGAATAGGTGATAGTTTTTGAAAGTATTACTTAAACAGATTGTATAATTATTAGTCCCTGTGGTAGTATTTAGTGTTAGTTGGAATACCAAAACTATTACTTAATTTACACGTAAAGAAATGTGATTTGATCAGTTAACAGTATGTTATTTATTAAACGATATATTACAAGTATTTATACACTAATGCAAGATACAGGTTGATTGGTTGCTGTTATTTAGTTTTCATTATTAAAGTATCTCTATTTTCTTTGAGTATTCTTTCTCTTATAATTGGTAAGTCAAAACTAGTATTTGTGAGACAATTTAAATCACGTTTCTTATCAAAAATTATAAAGAAAAATTTACATATGAAAGCAAAATCTAGTATTAGTATTATAAAAGCAATAGGCTTGTGTCCACTAAGAATAAATCAGTTTGATTGTAGTATCTATAGATTCACTATTATTTGAAGATGTCAATGAAGTTGATTGTTTATTTTCGATTGCACCATTTTTGATTTTGACAATATTTAACAAATATTTATCATAACATATATACAAACAAAATATAATTACTTATATAACTAAACTATCCTAAGCTAAACTACAAAAAATAAAAACGCCTTTAAAACGTATTTAAAACGTATTTATTATAAAAAGGTAAGATAACTGTTATTTTTAGAATTCTAAAACTAAAATTATATATTTATTCTTGTGACAGTGAACACCAGTCAGAAAGCATTACGTCACACAGTGCGTCCGCCATCGTTGTTATTTACGTTTTGATAGTAAATACAACTAAAACTTCAAACTTTGTACCTGTTAAATATAACAAAATAAAATGAGGTACACCAGAGCAGACTTCATTCACGGTTTATTTGTTTTGCACTTTGTGACATTACTTAATCGCCTTGATGAGTTAAAGCATTTTCCCGTCAAATTCAAAGAGGTTTGTAAAAAGACGTAATTTGTAATGTTGCTGATCGATTTCTGAAGCAAAATTCAGTTATTACGGTTTCACATCTAGTAAAGGAACGAATCCAGCACTAATTTCATTTTAGGATACAAGCCTATTCTAAGTGTGAAGATTTAGTGGTTTGTCTTCTTTTTATAGAAGTCCACAGTAAAAGCTTAAACATATTATACGATTTAAAATAAATCATTCGCGTATTAACTACCTCTAACGTATTATTGTTATACTTGCTTTACAGTAATAATTAAAGTATAAATAAGTCTGGTTGCTGGTATTGCTTTGGACTTTTGTGAATTTAGAATTTGAAGGGGAATTTATTTATTCGAAGAAGATTGTTTGACTAATGCTGTTGGATTAGGTCAAGCTAATATATCTGAAGATCATCCACATCAAGCCAGATAACTACTGAAGGTATCATAATTTGGACTGTGGGTTTCTATAAAAATGTGAACAGGGAATTATATAGATGTTGAAAGATGTTTCAAACCGGTTATGCTATTGTGCATATCACCTGTATTTTATTATTCATATAGGTGGTAAAGTATAAAAAGTAAATAGTGAAAGGAAAACATCAAATAACACAATAAAATCCCTTTTTAATGTGAATAATGCTAAGCTTACAGTCATATTAAATGCATTGTCAAGTTTTATCACAAAGATATATCATTAACCTGATAAAAAATAACTTTAATTTTTGTATAAGCTTAATCTTGGCTATGCTGCCATGCTGTCCCAGAACAATTTAATTTATTTAAATTAGTCAACGGTGTGGCGTTGACCGTGGTCAACGATATTTGGTAAAATAAAATACAAAGATTTCGGTAACAAGAAATAATGTTTTTATTGTTACAAAAAGAAATCTACACAACTTCTAGCAAGTTAAAGAAGTGAATTTTCCCTGGAGGGAACATTCTGTGGCTGGTAGGCGGCGGGGACGGCCGGTGCGCAGAGGAGGGTGTCGACGTCAGCGAAGACGTCACAACGGCCAGCGACTTAAATGATCCAGACATTTCTAATACTACTTCATTGTATTTTGCTGTCTGTTGCTATTGAGTGTTGCAACCGAAATAACACTCAGACGATGATGACGACGGAGCGTTTACATTAAATAAAATTGATATGCCTAGAGAACTGATGTAGCACCGTTTCTTACGATTTATTATTTAATGTCGAATTATTATTCAATGCTGTACAAGAGTACTCCAAACATAAAGCATACTGGGCGTAGGAAGTTGAAATTTGGCATATGAGTTCCTTTGAAAGCATAGGGTATACCTTTAAGCTACTGACTGGCTGAGTCACACGTCATACGCGTGAACTTGTGCCGTCTGGCGGGACTGGTCGGCTTTGAACTGCTGCCGCAATTCTATCAAAAGACAACTATTTTGTAGTCTCTCACTCGTATAGTCGTCTCACATTGTACTCACATATCTATACTTTATTTTATATATTTTTTTTTAATAATTTGTCTGGACCTTAAAAGAGACTATGACCTCTGAGTTTGTATCGGATGTTTCTTCTTAAGGCAATCAATTAGGAAACACCATCCTCATCTAGCTTATTCTTTTCTTAAATTATGACTTTGTTTAAGTGTTTATAATTATTAACCCATGAACAAATAAATGATTTGACTTTGGCATTAACTTCTAAGAAGGGATTTCTCGAAATTCCCACGGAATCGGGCAGAAACGCTCAAATTAAAGGAAATGTTCTTGTGTAGCTGCGGGTAACCTCTAGTAATGAATACAAATGTATTTGTCCTGTCTGAGATAATCACAGAGCATAAACAACTAAAGCTAGAAATATCAGAATAATTCCGCTAAAAGAGTAAAATAAAAGGTGAATATTTTGTGCGGGAGAAGCTGTAGTTCTAGTCTATAGATAATATAAAATGAAGTCCTGTTTGCGTTCTGTTTGTCAGTATAAACGTAGTAAATAAAAAAACAGCAATAGAGAATGTTATTCCTGACGAAAGTGCAGGAATAGACAACTCACGTGGGCGGAAGAAAAAAAGAAGTTTATTTGAAAATGGGAAAGAAAAAAAAAAAAATCCGACCGCTGCAATTGCCACTATAAAGGATGACTCGTTTGACATTGATGCATATAATAAGATCAGTCCAACGTAGACTATAAATACGATTAACATTTTCCCGCGGTGCTAAATAGTGTTTACCTATTTGAGACAGCAACATGGAACAGATCAAAGCTAATCCTATATTGACGTTTAATGAGAATCAACTGCAGAATGTTAGGAAGGCACTGGGTTATGAAGATGTGAATAAGCTGAAGCAGGATATAGAGCATTTGAAGGACTGGATTCAGAAGCAGAGTCATTTCCGAGTGAAAGAATTCGGTAAGTTGTAACAATATTAACTACTTTTTTATTTTTTCTTTATTTATAGACTCACGCCTGTGTCCTAGAAGGGGTAAGCAGAGGTGTTACATTACACCCGCATTTCGTTATGATTTTTTTAGGTACCATGTAATAGGGGGCGAGCCTATTGCCGTACCAGGCACATTACCACACTCCGTGCTGCTACTGAGAATTTCCTAAGGGAAAAACCCAATAACACTTTGCCCCTTAACTACTTCTCAGGCTAATATTCTATCACGTCTGGTTAGACCAGTAAGGCAGCGAAAGCCTAGTAGAGATACCAACAGACTGCCATGCAGAGGGTATCGGGTTTTAATCCATGGCGCGCATCAATGACTTTTCGGAGTTATGTGCGTATTGAAATGTTAATTATCGCTTGTCCCGTGCCTCGGAGAGCACGTTAAGCCGTCGGTCCCGGTTATCATGAAGATCTTTGACAATCGTTACAGGGCGTCAGTACCTTCTAAAATAAACTGACACTAGTCTAAATCATGGAATATCGCTATCCCTTCGGGTTGCGAAGATCAGACAGGCAGTCGCTCCGTGGAAAAGCTAATATTCAGCCAAATCAGGTTAGACTAGTAAGCGGACCCCAGATTAAAACTGGGCAAACGCTAAGAGGATGATGTCTGGTTAGACCAGTAATCGGGGTTCTAAGGCAAAAGTCTTGAATGCAATTGGGATAACGCTAGGATGATGATGATGATGATGATATTATCTGCTTCTTATCATTATCAATTCATAGGCCTATACTTGTAGATTTTGCAGAAGGAAGGCTCCACTTTATGGTTCAAAAAAGTTTCGTTGTTTTAGTGCACTTGGATGAGACGACCTTATCAAAATCAAGTTTTCTGCTCAGATAAATTATGTTCGTCGTAACTAAACTATTTTTAATAAAACAGGATTTTTTATTGTACTTGTTTTAGTCTTTAGTTTTTATATGGTAATTTAGCAGTCTTAGGTATAACATTGAGAAATCTATTTACGAATTAAGTAATTTTGAATAGTAAGCTAAAGTGTTTTAAAATAAATTGAGATGGCGTGATGAATTGATACACAAGACAAAGATGCATCGCGGAGAAAGAGTGGTGGGGACCCTTTGCCCATAGTATAAATATTTAATTATTCTTTCCGCCGAAAGGTCGAATGGTTTTCGAATGCATACTTTCATGCTCAGTACTCTGCTCAGTCACTTCTAGTATTTAAAAGTACCTTGACCGACTCTTGACATTCTGCATGACAAGTGTACCTATTCCTCATGAGTTACATGTAGAAAAGAATAGAATAAATTAAATAGTTTAAAAATAAAATATTATTACAGCATATTCTGCCATTATTATTATGCGTGTAAATTTTAAATATTTGAATATAACAATAAGTAATTGTTCGACGTACTAAGTTTGTTCAGAAAATTATACTATTATGAGTGTCATATGAATAGCATGTTCGTAGCTTAAGTTTCTTCAAATTATATGTTGTTAATACGACAACAATTATTTTTGTAACATGTGCTTAGCTCTTGAGTACGCAATACATTACGTTAAACTGCTGTAAATGTTTTAATGCCAGACATGCCTGCCCATTGTCTGTGTTTCGGCTATAATAAATACTTCTAGATCGTATATTGTAGAAAGGCATAATAAATGCATGCCAGCCCCAAACCCGCTGTGAGAAAGCAGATCCCGGACTACTATCTTTTATGCAACCTCCATCGTGCTAACGTGGAAAAGATTACATTTGAATTATGGTCTCATTAATTACCTTAATTAATATCAATTTACCTTTAAGTAATTATTAAATAATAAGTCACTCGTTTACAGCACGCTGAAAATTACGTCGAAGTTAATTTTGATCAGATGCAAATTTTCTCTGAAGTCACTGAATGATTTAATTGTTTATTTATTATACTTACTGCAAAAGAGGAAAACCTCAAGGTTGGTGTTAATTAAAGATGAAGCAATCAAAATGAACTAAATAAAGACCAAAGTCTTGCACAGGTTTCATCTTAGCAAAAGTTATAAATATATATATTATGTAGTCCAATTTTAATCTTTTTGGACGTCTGTCTTCATCTTGGATCAATTATGGAACTGACATGTATACCTACAATTTCTGTTAGATTTTAATGGTATTTCATAATGTTCATTTAAATCTAAAACTGGTTCTTTTACGAAATTTATAATATTAATACCACAAAGCAAATATTTTGTTAAACAATACAAAGTCAAAGTCAAAAATGATTTATTCATGTAGGTCACAAGGTGACGCTTATGAACGTCCAATTTTTTAAGTAAATTGCTTACTGCTTCTACGTTTACATTTATTGCCTCGTTCGCAAAGCAAACCAAAACAAATGTGTTAAACATAAAAATGAATATTGGTTAATTTTTGTCACATTTAAATCAATATTATTCCTTATATCTACCCTTGTTTGATTATCAAAATTGGATAAAAAAGAAACAATATTTTTTTGTTTTATAAACAACAATATTGTGAATGACGATGATTTTGAAACAAGATCGGAAATGTTTCATAGTGTCTAAGTGCGAGATCTCTTTTTAGAGATCTTTCAAAGAGTTTGGTTGTCACCTCGCGTGACCCGGCTGGCCTTATTTGGCACAAAAGATCAGCATTGCCATACAACGTGGCAAAGCTGCCAGCATTCAAACTCAAACTCAAATATGTTTATTTCCATTTTTTTTTTCAATTTTTTGGACACATTCTGGGAGCGCTTCCAATTGATGGCGACGTGGAAAATTTTGCTTATCCTTTTTTTATGTTTTGCTTTTATTTGTTAGTTATTTAAGTATGGAATTTATTGTTTAATTTATGTGTGAAGAGCCACTAAGTTATAGTTAGTTTTAATTCAATTGTAATTTTCATTAAATATTTAATAGTTATTTTTATAATCAGTATAAACACGCACACACATTCACACACAAATAAAAGAAGTGAATTATTTTATATCATCATCATTATAACAGCCTGTCCACTGCTGGACATAGGCCTCCCCACCTCCACAATGCTCTCTTGAGCCACCCGCATCTAACCGCTTTCCGCAATCAAGGGCAAACAAGATCAAGGGCTACCAGTAAACATATTATTATTATTATATAGCTCATATATGAAAACATGCAATGTAGTTACTTAGTTATTTAAATTGTATAAAATAAGACGTATAAAATGACCCTGAGATTCTTGCCTGATTCTTTTAATGAGGTTCTACTGTTTGAACAGGCATTTTTTTCAATGCTCAATTATGTAAATATGCATTTAAAGTTACGTTTTTAATATTATTATTTATGACATTCTGAGGAGTGAATTTTTTTTAAATGAAAATAAACGTATTTGAGTTTGAGATATAGGTATTCGAAACAAAATATCGATCCATGCAACTTCATTATTAATTCAAATTTTCACGGTTTGTAAACATACTATTCTTTATGTAACGGATCTATAATGCGTAATTGACCGAAAATAAAAGAAAATACCTAGTAGCGGCTGCTGATGCTACAAGTTATATACAAGGCGCACCTATTCGGTCGTAGCTTTATAATTTATTTATAGTATATCTGTGAACAACTGGTACCAGTAAAATATATATTTCGTCTTTTGGAATATTTCTTTTATCTCTCACACAACAATGTCTATAGAGACCCTACATTGTTTAAGTATCCTGTCCATACTCTGAAAATGCCGTAATTATAAAATTTATAACTTATGCGCTTCATGTAAACAAACGCCACCGGTGCGATCTAACTGTAGAGTCAGCATTAAAAGCGAGTCAAGCCACATTGCTGGCCTTGTTATAATTATTGTAATGATGTATTGAAATGTATGAAACTTTTGCAGTTCGAGAGAAAATCCACATTTTTTATTTTTGTTATGATTTGTAAAGTAGCTTCTTATAAGAGGGGGGCTACTGTAGGGACACATGTGTGTTATTGTCAAGTAGACACATGTATTAGTGTGTGTGCCTACGCGCGGCTGCGCCCGCGATCGAAATATTTCTTTAGTCGCAATAAACATTCCATCTTGAACTCTTGTCCTGTGTTGTCATATACGCTCCTATAGGTACACAACCTCCGAACACTAAATACAAAGATAGACATTCCGAAACAGAGACATCCCTAAACCTGTTATTTGCTCCAACATTTTGGCGTAGGGTACACCAAATGTAGTCATAGGATAAAAATATCATCCCGTGGCGACTGGTGCAACACGATATAGACCCATTATATCATTCAGTCAAAAAAGTATCGGGAATGTATTATTTGTTTATGGTGCCAAATACTTTTTTTATTTTTGTTGTTAGATTGGCACAACTGTTTTCCATTTTGGCGCGGCGTTTGAGTTGCATCTGTTGTTAATATTAAATACAGTGCTATTTTTAGTTATATCATATCTAGTGTGTATTGCGAATTTCATAATGCACAAACACATCGAACAAAGAGTTTGTCTTAAATTTTGCAACGCCAATGAAATTTCGTGATCGGAGGAGATGAAAATGGTACAGAAGGCTTTCGGTGAATCGACTTTATCTCAAAAAACTCGTGCTTATGAATGGTACAAAGCATTCAAAAGCGGTCGAGATGTGATGGAAAACTTGCCTTGCTCTGGTAGGCCATCAACGTCTGCAACTGTAGTTAACATCGCAAAAGTGATAGAAACAGTGACTGAAAATCATCATTCAACTTTGAGAGAGATAGCCGCCGAACTTTTTGTTTCTCACGAGTCGATCCTTGCCATTTTAACTAAGCATTTGGGTATAAAACTGAAGGTATCCGACATAATATACATACATTACTATTAGAGACCTTGAATTGTATTAAAGTCTTTTTAAATGCTTATTTAAAAAGAATGAAGTGAGACCTCCTCGTGATGATAATATACTGATGCTGAATGAGCTTCCAAACCTGTAATATTCGGCTCCAAAAAATGCTGTGTTCCGACAAGTCTCTCACCTCTTCACGAAGCATTTTAAGAACTTCCTTCTAATATTATAAATGCGAAAGTTTGCATAGATGTATGTATAGATGGGTGTTTGTTACTTCTTCACGCAAAAGCTACTGAACGGATTTGGATGAAACTTAATAGTAATATAGTTTATACATCAGAATTACACATAGGTTACAATTCATAAATATTTTGTGTAATTTGACCATGATAGAACGAAAAGAAGCAACTAAGTCAGCTAAAATTCTGAGCTCTGAGAGCTATCTTCGCGTGCGCTGCCTAAATAGATGTAGTTACATAAAGATAATGTACTGTGATATTGTTTATCTTTCAAATTTCGGAAGCTCTTATATACCAAATTGTGACCTGTTGTCCGTGTGGTGACGGATTAAGAATACGGAATGTCACCACCCCATATCATCCCATGGGTGTCGTAAGAGCCGACAGAGGGAGCATATTATACAGAAAACAGCACTGTAAGAGAAGGAAAACTTGATAAAAACCCTATACCAACCCGTTTGGCCAGCGTGGTATAGTAGGCCAATTCCTCCTTTCAAAGGAGAGGCCTAGTCCAGCAGTGGACTGTTAAAGGCTGATGATGATGAGTGATCTGTAAATATAATAAAATCGGATAAAACATTTTAGTGTAGTTAATAAAATTAGGTATCAAAATAAATACATGTGTTTCCTAAATAATTTTTAACCAATGTTTTGACCTAGGCGTATTTCCGGATTTGATGAAATTAAAATCATACCTTTATTCAAATCTGGCAGTAAAAATGACATAAACAACTTTAGGCCCATCTCTATCTTGCCGGCATTTAATAAAATATTTGAAAAGATTTTATTAAAGCAGCTATTAAGACACTTTAATTTAAATAGTCTGCTTCACAAAGATCAATACGGATTTAATAAAGATAGATCCACTACTGATGCGGGTGTTGCTCTCATGAAACACGTTTATAATGCTTGGGAGTCATCTAAAAATGCTATCGGAGTATTCTGTGACCTCTCAAAAGCATTTGATTGCGTTCATCACGACACACTATTGCGTAAGCTCCGCCACTACGGCGTAGAGGAAACCGCACTTTGTGTTGTCAAGTCGTATTTGCGGCAGAGATTTCAGTGCGTCGATGTAAATGGGACTTTATCCTCTAAATTAGCTATACAGTTAGGCGTTCCACAAGGTTAAATTTTAGGTCCCTTTGTATTCCTTGTATATATTAATGACTTACCTTTTTATTTAAAAAACATCTGTGATGTTGTACTTTTTGCAGATGATACGTCACTTATTTTTAAAGTAGACAGGAATAGGAATCAATTTGATGATGTAAATAATGCACTTATACAGGATACACAATGGTTTACAGCAAACAACCTTGTACTTAATTCTAAAATAAACTAAATGCGTTAAATTTGCTTTACCTAACTTTAGACAACTGGGACCTAATATTATGCTAGATAGGGAAGAACTTGACACAGTAGACTCGACAGTGTTTCTAGGCATTACATTAGATAGTAAGTTACAATGGGGTGCACATAAAGCATGTCTTTCAGGAAAGTCAAGGTAGTAGAGCCATGCTGATTTCAGCATGAATTGGCTTGACCGGGAAGTACTACCCTCTCACAGAAAATCGACGTAAAGTAACAGTACCTAAACTGTTGCGTTTCGGCCGGTGAGTGAGAGTGCCGGAGGCCCTATTCCCTATCCCTTCTCCCTGATCCCACTCCTCATCCTATCCCTTTTCCCAACCCCAAGGGGCGGCAACGCACTTGTGACAATTCTTATTTGCTAATATATTGTATATTAGGCAAAATATAGGTTTATTTACTACAAAAAGTGACATACATAACATAAATACTCGAAACAGGCATAAGTTATATGCCCCTTATCATCGTTTACATAAAGTTAATAATTCTTTTGTAGGGCTAGGTATTCGTATATACAATAAAATACCAATAAGTATTTTAGAATTACCATTTAGTACCTTTAAAAGTTAAATAAAAGACTGCCTTATTAGGAAAGGTTATTATACCATCAATGATTATTTCAGTGATAAGGATAGATGGTCACTTACACTAGACAACTCTTGATATTTGTACTTATTCAGAATTTATATAGATAACTTGCTTTTTAGTTTTTTTTTATATAATATCTCTAGTTCTTTTAAATAACTATCCATGTTTTATTAGGTCATTCAACTTACTACATTTACATTTGCATTGTTATTCCACTAATTTAATTTAAAACAATTGCTACTGTGTTAGATGAAGATAACTCGTGAACATGGGCTGTACACTAACATCTTTGTTAATTTTATGTAGGGTAAGGTGGTGTAAGATTGCGCACTTTAACTTTGAGGCCCCATGAAAAATAAAATATCATATTTAGAAAAATCAACATTATTTATTTATAATCTCTATATATTTGTTAGCAAATTATGTAACAACAAATTCCAGTAACGCCATTCATTAAAGTATGAACTAAAGAAATATAAAAAATGAATATAGCGCACTCTTACACACCCGGGTGTACAAGAGTGCGCGCATCATCAATAGGTGTATCCTGTAGGTGTGTCAATAAATGGCGAGTTTAATTCAACTGAGCCACTCGTTAGTGGTTGTGGCTATGGGTCTGGTTCTGAAACCACAGATGCAGACGACTCTAGATCTGTCTGTTACTGAACTTGCTAAAAAAATCAGCTTCGGTAAAAACATCGGGATCGTAAGGCTCAATGCCAGTAACTTTGAAACTTTGTGCTGTACATGATAGTGTTGCAGCTTTAAAGTGTGCTGGTATAAAAATTCCGACCATTTGGAACACAGTGACAGCTCTGCCGGGATGGTTACGTAACCATTTTTCACATTAATAGGCATAGTATTTTTTTTAGGACAGTGTGAAAGCCACAGTCAAGGGGCTGCATTTTATGAATGGCATTCTGTAAATACATGAAAAATATTTAGTTTGTAAAATTAGACTTTATTTTACTCACAGCCTACATGAGGAAAATAAATGTCGTATAAGAGTGCGTGCGCCATCTTATACACACACACCGTGCGCACTCTTATACACCTCGCCCTTCACGAAGATATTGAACCCCCTGCCCCATCTATTGAAAGATGTGCGAAGTTTTTCGTACGAATCGGTTATCCAAGTACATACGTTACTAGGATAATTAATAAATATTCTTATTCAAATAATAGTTTTTTTGCAGAAATCCATGCAAGTCGCTAGAAATATAGATCAATATGAGCAAAAATCTATTGACTGGTGTCTCCGTTTTTAACAAAATTCCATTTATTTCGGCAGCGCAACCGTTATCACTGTTGGATCTGAAAACAACTAAAGGTAGCCGCAAATCTTGCACAGGATCGGCGTAAAGTTTGATGCGTACTCTTATCGACCGCGCACTCTTACACCACCTTACCCTATTCACATACCTACCGTCACTTTCTGTAACATACATTTCCATCATAGTTCTGAACATGATCGCGAGTTGCCTACATTATAAGATGTAAGTGGATGCTCCTGTTACACAAGATTCACACTGGAAGGCTACTACAGCACTTAATTTGGTAACTGCATTAATTTTTTAGGTATGATGTTTGTTCCTAATTACTATTTACAAGTAATTAATTACAATGTGAAACAGTTGCAGCTCCTTACAAAAACAAAATATGTACCATAACACTGGCGATTAAAAAGAGTGGCCACGAGTTTTATTGCCCGTTCTTTCTCGTGGTTCTACCTATTGCTTTGCGAACGAGGCAATAAATGTAAATGTAGAAGCATTAAGTAATTTACTTTAAAATTTGACGTTCATAAGCGTCACCTTGTGACCTAGATGAATAAATGATTTTGACTTTGACTTTGACCTTCAGTATTGAATAAAGATGAACTTTTTTTTTCACTGTAAATAATTTGGACGAATAGTTTAAGAGTTTACATTGTAAGTATCTTCTTGGGTTTACGCGAATGAAACACATTGAAATCAAACAACGGTTTACGGATTGTATTGCGATATATTGGTTTTAGTTCATTTACATTTAAACCGAATTATCTAGAACTACATTTTTTAATTATTACTACGCGACATTTTCAGTTTCTTTACAGGAACCGTGGTCACGGCAGACTGAGGTAATATTTGTCTTTGTCTTGAATTTTAAAGTTATCTAAAAATACCCGAACATTTTTCAACTATTGGTGTCACTATCTACGTAAGAATGTGCTCACTGTGTCTTGATGTCTTCTGGTAACTTTCTCTTTCTTGGGTTTCATTAGCCTGATACAGGGTTCCAAGCTGGAGGAACATTCCAAGATGGTTGGACACACAAACCTATTGAAATTAGGGTGTTTTTTTAATTTCAATAGCTACACGTATCATTCTTGGAATAAAGCGGTGTTCTTTTGCGAGTATCTGTGGTTCATCAAATCGCAGGTAATGGTTGGTTCCCTGTTGTACATGTTCACACACAGCAGACTTCATCGAGCGTTTGTGTTTAATGTCAGCTATATATTAAGTCGAATGCCTACGCTTCTCTTTTTTGTCCATTGTATGAGAGCCCACACTCACAGTCTATTTTGTAAGCCCCGGCCTCTTGTAAGGGTAACTGACTCTTCACAGATGGTAATAATTGGCAAATCTTCGTTGGCGGCTTGTAGTAAGATTTGATTAAAGCTAACTGCTTAGAATGGTGGTAATTCTAGATCAATCGGTTTAAATGTAAATTAACTAATTCTAATATATCGCGATGGAATCGGTAAACAGCAGTTTGATTTCAAATTTAAAAGTTATCACGATATAATTGAACCGAACCGAGCGCCATTAAAAGCGTTTGCTGAGGGTTGGCGCGTTTAAGCGCAACGTAGGGCGGAGGAGCGGTCCCCCCCGTGGGATCTCCACCTTGTCGTGGTGGGGGGGCTCAGTAACCGTGGATTCATCATCCGCGGTGAAGCTAAGAGGGATCCAGGAGGGGACGCTCCGCGTGGGCTTGGAGGGGCCTGCGCAGGATGCGTCCAACGGTGCGGGTGCGGGGGACAGTTCTGTCTGTCCCTCGCAGTCGGGTGCGGTCGCGGGAGGAGAGGCGTGTCGGTGTTGCGTTGCCGCGCGCCCTATCTCCCGCGACCAAATGGGGGCGCACCATTCGATGCGTCGCGGTGGGGCCGCAGAGGAAGAGGAGATGCGGTGTTGCGTTGCCGTCCTCCCTATCCTCTGCGGCCGCTGGGCGTTTTGGCGGCGGAGTCCAACACCTTAATCCGTCGCCAAGGGGGTTTTGTTCGGGGCCCGCCTGACCATCTGGCGGGCCAATACCCGTCGGAGGGTGGCGACGAGTGCTTAGGTGATGCCCCACCCTCCGACACACGGGTACATGGCGGCAGTCGAGGTGGTTTTTAGTGGAAACACCACATACTCCGGCTCTTATTTCCCCCAAGAGTCGGAGATCCGAAGGGATTTTCCACCTCGTAAAACATAGGGCGGAGGAGCGGTGTAACGTCCTTTATTCTATTCCTTTCAGTGGCTACTGCAGTACTACTTAGTAGGTAATGTTTTAAGAATAACCATTTAAAAACCAAAGTCATTTCTAAGTATTACAGCTGTATAAATTTCACAGATAATATACTGAGCTGTTTGTAATAAAATTTGATATGGATAGTCTGAAACCTGGGGAATAACTAACAAGGCTATTCTTTTTTAAAATATCATGCGAGTGAAGCCGCGGGCAAAAGCTAGTAGTTTTATAAAAAAATCTCTTTCTGATTACAGATGAAGAATTTTTGGAACGTTTATTGATCTACAATAAGGGATCTATCGAGCGAACGAAGCAGAGATTTGACAGGCTATGCACCTGCACCAACTTGATGCCAGAGTTTCTACAAAACTTCGATGTGAAGAATGAATTCGAACCTAGTCGAGCTATCTGGTAAATATTATTGCCATTTTACAATTTTTACCATCAGGACTACTAAGAATCACTGCTAACTTTTATTAATGTGCATTTACCACAATAGATAGAAATTAATGACATAACAGAAAATAATTTTAATGATAATATTAACATTGTGCAATATGTTTCAGTTGCAACATCGTCATGCCAATTCCCACTAGGGATAATTATCGATTACTGGTAACAACCTGCAATGGATTGGACCACAAGGATTTTCAAGTCATTCAGTTCTATAGATATCTTATAGCGGTGAGTAATTTAGTTCCGTCAAAGGAAGAAATGTCGGCATATGAAATTTCTACATTTGTAGCCTGACCTGTTATTGTTGTTCTAGTGATTCTTGTGCTTTCTGGCCCTGCAACTTAGGGATCGTAGGGTAATTAAAATTGAAGGCAAACTAGTCATGTTTGGCTTTTAAGATGGACAGATTTTTTTAATATAAATCGGCTAGCAAAAATGCATTTTAACTCGACAACTGTCAGCACCACTTGCAAAACTAAAATAACATCACATCAAAATTTATCAAGTCGCTTAGAAGAAAAAGTATATTAAAAACATGCTCACCAGGTAATGCAAACCAAAAGTCGGTTCCTTGAGAATTTAAGAATCATAAAATTTTAATTTCCTGGAATATCATTGCAGCTTGGACATTATATGCTACGCAACGATTACTGTCACGGCTATGAATGGATTGGTGACTGCAGAAATATAACGATGGGTACAATTACGAAAATGAATCCGATTGTCATACACAAAGCTCTCACATTAATAGTTGTAAGTATACCATGTTTTTTTATAAATATCTTTGAAATTGTCCATTTCCCTACCACCCTTTAGTATCCTCAATGTAACTATCATAACTTGTCAATAGCATGTAAAGCACTATAATTTAGTAATGCATGAATAATTGACACTAAACTCCTGCGTAAAAATGAGCCAGAATTTGTGTTTGGTTTTAATGCAAAACTATGTCAGAAATATTTATGAAAATCCATAAATATCAAAAATATATGGCGAGGAAACAAAAAACTGTTGAAAATAATCACTTTTATAAATCTTCCAGGAAGCAATGGGCCAAAGAATGAAGAAGATTCACATGATAAGTGGTTCTAAAATATTCGATGCTCTGTTGATAGCGTTCAAACAAGGTCTATCAGCGAAGTTGAAGCAAAGAATTATTGTGCATCCAAATTTTGAGAGCTTGTATGAACATATACCCAAGGAAATATTACCTAAAGACTTTGGAGGAGACGGGGAAAGCGTTAAGAAGTTGGATGGTGAGACCTTTATAATGCTATTTAATTTAATAAAATTGTTTATATTATAGAACAGTTTTAAGTGTCAAGTCGCCATTTTGTGCCATGGGTGTCGAAAAAGGTGACTAAAGAAAAAACAGGAAGCCTATAGTATATTTGGATAGAGACGGGATTGCCTACCTGATAAATTTTGACAAATCGACCTAGGCAAATTCATTATGTTATTATGACATAAATTAGCAGGGGCCTATTTCCAGAAGTACTAGTAAACTGCGAAATGTAATAATTATTATTGAAGCTTCAGCACTAAAATTAATATATAAATTGAATAAGAAAATGAACACCAAAAATAACAAGAAACACAATAAATTGTTAAGTCTTCAACTAATAAATATTCTTGTATAAATTTTTGAGGATGGTTATAGTTTACCATATTCTAGCAAAATTATGTTACGCATGACATAACACTTCACTGAACAGGTGTAATTGATCAATTAATGGTTATCAGGTACATTAATCGGATATTTAAAGATGTTTACACGGCCATGAATTTATGACAATTGTTTTATAATCATCGTCAACGTACATTAGTGCACTGCTGGATACAGGCCTCTCTGATAGCCACTGACTTCGATTTTCGGTTCTTCGTTTCCAGCTGCTACACTTTACTTTAATGTGTATGGTAAAAGTATAAATGTAACAATTAGCTTTTTGTATTCCACAGAAATAATTTTCAAGGAGCTATGTTCGGATGAGTCGACAGAGCAACTAAAATCTATGGAGAGAATTGCCACCGACGAAACTTGCAGACTGCCCTGTAAATTTAACGAAGAATATTCTGGAATGCCGGGCTCTTTCAAGACTTTGTGTGTTGATTAGAATGTTTTCTTCTTTATAAATATTTTGTGTTTCTTTGACGCCTGGTCAAATTACTTGAGCAATAAAATATAAGAATAGGTGATAGTTTTTGAAAGTATTAGTTAGTTGGAATACCAAAACTATTACTTAATTTACACGTAAAGAAATGTGATTTGATCAGTTAACAGTATGTTATTTATTAAACGATATATTACAAGTATTTATACACTAATGCAAGATACGGGTTGATTGGATGCTGTTATTAAGTTTTCATTAATAAAGTATCTCTATTTTCTTTGAGTATTCTTTCTCTTATAATTGGTAAGTCAAAACTAGTATTTGTGAGACAATGTAAATCACGTTTCTTATAAAAAATTATTAAGAAAATTTACATATGAAAGCAAAATCTAGTATTAGTATTACAAAAGCAATAGGCTTGTGTCCACTAAGAATAAATCAGTTTGATTGTAGTATCTATAGATTCACTATTATTTGTAGATGTGATGAAGTTGATTATTTATTATAAAAAGGTAAGATAAATGTTTTTTTTAGAATTCTTAAACTAAAATTATATATTTATTCTTGTGACAGTGAACACCAGTCAGAAAGCATTACGTCACACAGTGCGTCCGTCATCGTTGTTATTTACGTTTTGATAGTACATACAACTAAAACTTCAAACTTTGTACCTGTTAAATATAAAAAAATAAAAGTGGGTACACCAGGGGGCTTATTCACTATGACCACTGAAATACCATGTTCAAGACGTGTGTCGTCGTGACATGCACTAGACGTAAACGTGATTCAGTAACGTGACGTACCACGACAGTCAAAATATTGTATTCAGTATGCCATACGACAGCTTGTCTATGCCTAGTTATCAATTTCACAACATTCGTTCATAAATCCTAATGCCGGTTTGCCGGCTCAATTTCGATTTTATAAATATTATTTTACTAACTTGTAATTTTCACTATAAGCTACAGTACGAATAAATAAAAACCGGCCAAGTGCGTATCGGGCCACGCGCAATGTAGGGTTCCGTAGTTGCCCATAATGACTTGCTGCAAAGGGTTTTAATGTGCAACAAATCTGACTGTATATTTTGCTGAAAAAATTTTAATAACACTATTATAAGAACCTAAGTTTTGTTTAGAAAAATACTAGGTATGTATCCAGTTATGTATTGTAAACATAAAATGTGGTTTCCAAGATATACTACTACTATACATACGTAGTACCGTAGTACATTACATACCAAAGTACGTATATCTTTAACATTAAGCCAGCGCGCCCAATGTAAACTCACAGAAATAGGTATTTATAAGTTAACCGACGATTACTCGTAAACTAGTGATATCTACTTAGCCGTGATAGTTTTCCTTTTAAATTCGTTATATGTACTACATTTGTGATTTTTTTCACCTCTTCCAAATTAATAGTTTAGCCGGCAGGGGGAGGGGACACTTGAGTCTAACAATTTTTTTCACTTCAAAGCTTGATATTTGACAAACCAATCACTTGATCGAAAAATGATTTAAGAAAACTAATAATATTTTTTAAAACCTATCCAATGATACCCCACATGATGGGGTACTCAACCAAAAAAAATTAAACCCCACTATATATGTATGTAGGGGAGATACCCTTAAAAAACATATTTTCCTAAATTTTATTCTACTATAAAACAAATAAACTTAGTACTTATTTATCCTCTATCGTTTTCAATAAACGCGTTACGTGACCTCTTAGCTCACGGAATTTTGACAACTAAAACCGTGTCCGAAACGTGCGCTACCGTGCTTGTCAAACTTGAAATTGGCATAGTGAATACCGTTTAAGCCAATAACGTGCCGACGTGGGTAACTAGCACGTTAAAACACGTTAAGACTTCAAAATAGTCATAGTGAACAAGCCCCCTGAGCAGACTTCATTCACGGTTTGTTTTGTTTTGCACTGTGTGACATTACATAATCGCCATGATGAGTTACAGCGTTTTCCCGTCAAATTCAAAGAGGTTTTTAAAAAGACGTAATTTTTAATGTTGCTGATCGATTTCTGAAGCAAAATTCAATTATTTCGGTTTCACATCTAGTAAAGGAACGAATCCAGCACTAATTTCATTTTAGGACACAAGCCTATTCTAAGTGTGAAGATTTAGTCCACAGTAGAAGCTTAAACATATAATACGATGTAAAATAAGTCATTCGCGTATTAACTACCTCTAACGTATTATTATTATACTTACTTTATCGTAATAATTAAAGTATAAATAAGTCTGGTTGCCGGTATTGCTTTGGACTTTTGTGAATTTAGAATTTGAAGGGGAATTTATTTATTCGAAGAAGATTGTTTGACTAATGCTGTTGGATTAGGTCAAGCTAATATATCTGAAGATCATCCACATCAAGCCAGACATCTTTATGCAGAGCTGGCTAATACATAATAATAACTTTAATTGAGCATTGCAATCATGTGTTTGAGACAACTGACATACCAAAATGCATTATTTGGGATTTTAACTTGGGTACAATACAGTGGGACGCGAATGCGGATAATAGTTCATTACCGGGGACGTGTCAAAGCTTATTGGATTTTATTAATGTTAGTAATTTAACTCAATACAATAATATAAAAAATTACTCCGGTCGAACTTTGGATTTAGTCTTGTCAACAGTGCCTTCGTGCAGTGTTTCTGAATCCCATGCCTCCTTGAACGTGGTTGACAAACTACATCCACCGCTTGCCGTTTCTTTATCCTTATTAAATGGCAATACTCTACCATATAATACCGCAACAATGAGACCTAATTTTTATAAAGTGGACTACGAAAGTATAAAGCAGCACATAAATAAGGTGGACTGGAATCAACGATTTGACGAAATGAGAAATGTTGATGACATGTTGGATATATTCTATGATACTGTTAATAGTGCTATACAAAAATATGTGCCTCATCGTAGGATAACAAGTAAACGCTATCCGCCTTTAAACCAAGGCAAATCTTTAAAACGAAGTAAATCTCTTATAAGAGCTTTAAAAGAAAAAAACAGAATTAGGTTGCGTCATAAAAAAATATAAAAACCCTATGGATGAATTAGAATTAAAACTGGTCACTAAAAGATGTCAAATGTTGGCTAAAGACTTGTACAATGGCTACGTGAAACATATAGAAACAGAATTAACTTAAAATCCCAAACTATTTTGGACACATCTTAAAGCAAAGCGTGGTGGTAATAGTGTCTACCCAAAGAGTATGACCGACGGACGGACTGCCGCTTCTGATGGCTCTGCTATTTGCGAACTCTTTGCGAACTATTTTGCGTCAATCTATAGACGCGACGTTGACACGAACTTTAAACATGACTGTAGCTTCCTAAGTTCAATGAAAAATAATAGCCAATGCCTTACATACCCAACATTAGACCACGAAATGTTGCTTAGGAAGATGCAGACTTTGGACGCAAGTAAAGGAGCTGGTCCTGACGGTATTCCACCTGTCTTTATCTCGGCATGCGCGTCTGGCTTGGTTATGCCTTTACTAAAAATATATAATGCATCACTAGCTTCAGGTGTGTTCCCATTAGAATGGAGGAGGGCTCGTGTCGTTCCTGTCTATAAGTCCGACCAGAAAGATGTAATAAGTAATTATAGGCCCATATCTATATTGTCAACATTCACTAAAATTTTTGAGTCCATGGTGTGTCGGTATCTTCAACGCCACTTTAAGTCATACATCGATCAGCGACAACACGGATTTATTGCATCGAGATCCACGGCTACAAATCTGCTAACATTTACTGAATCAGTTATACAAACTTTAGACGCAAATAAACGGTATGATGTAATTTATACCGATTTTAGCAGGGCTTTCGATATAATTTCTCATCCCATACTTATTTATAAGCTATCGGCATATGGCATCACTGGACCTTTATTGGATTGGTTCAAATCATATTTATCGCATCGTCAGTTCTATGTCGTGGTAAACGGTTTCCAGTCCTCCAATTTTGACATCACTTCAGGTGCCCCACAAGGTTCTCATTTATCGCCAATATTATTTAATATATTTATAAATGACCTGCCGAGCTGTCTCCATTACTCTGATTACTTTTTATACGCTGACAATTTAAAGTTTTCAAGGGAGATTGAATCCGTGCAAGATTCAAATTTTTTGCAAGAAGATTTGAACCGGGTAATCGAATGGTGTAATAATAATAAAATGGAGCTCAACGCAAAAAAATGTAACCATGCCAAATTTTCTCGCAAGCACCTTACTGTGGACTCATGCTATTTCATAGCTAACCAAAAAATCCAAGAACATGAAACAATCCGAGATCTAGGGGTAGTATTTGATAAAAAATCACTTTTATACCACATATTGAAAACATTGCTAAGAGGGCATCAAGAATGTTAGGGCTTGTACTGCGAAATACCAGGGAGTTTCATAGTAAAACCAAAATCTTATTGTACAATAACCTAGGGAGGAGCATCCTGGAATACTGCAGTGCTGTATGGAGACCACATTATGCAAACCACATCTTGCGTCTGGAACGGTTGCAAAAACGCTTCTTATGGCATCTAGCTTTCAGAGCTAGAAAGTCTAAACAGCTACTATCATACAATGTCGCAGAGTCGTGGTAGATGGTATATTTGCATACAAACTTTTGAACGACAAAATTGACTGCCCGGCTCTTCTAAGTCTTTTCAGATTTCGTGCACCAGCCAGGTATCCTAGATATGGCATGACTCCATTGTGCCCGCCCCTGAGAAGGACGGAACTTGGAGCAAACTCACCGGTAGTTAGATTGAGCAGGATTATAAATGGTTGCAGTGACCTTGTGGATATTCACTTTGACAGCGTAGGCAAAGTCTATAAGAGTATAATTAAACATACACAAAGCTGTAACCAACTATAAAAGTGATAATTAAAAAAAGGAAAATCATTATATTTTAATTCCATTGTTTTAATTTTAATGTTCTAATTTGAATGTCTTATTTTAATGTTTTATTTAAATCTTTAATTTTTATGTTTTATTTTAATTTAATGATGTTTTATTTTAATTTCAATGTTCTATTTTAATTGTGATATTTTATTTTCATTTTAATGTTTTGGTTAATTAATTCACTGTATGTTATTAATTTTAAATATATTTATTTCATAACACTTTGGCATCATCGAAGTATCACAATTGAAGAATCTCGCTTTTATATTTTATTTTGTTAGTGAAGCAAATTTTCCTCAGTAACTTGTGCATGTGGTGTTAACCTATAATTAATTGTTACACTAGGAAATTTTACCTATTGTTTGTAATAAGTTAATGTATCAGTGTAATCAATTGTTGGTTAACCAAATAAATAAATAACAATTCTTGCCTTGACCAACCGGCCGCATCATACATATATAGTAAGGTCTTAACTGCTGAAGGTATCATAATTTGGACTGTGGGTTTCTGTAAAAATGTGAACGGGGAATTAAATAGATGTTGTCAGATGATTCAATGTTTCAAACTGGTTATACTATTGTGCATATCACCTGTATTCTATTATTCATATAGGTGTCAAAGTATCAAAAGTAAATACATTACATACATACATAAACTCACGCCTGTTTCCCGGAGGGGTAGGCAGATACTACGGAACGCCATTTGCAACGATCCTGACATACCTCACTTGCTTTACTCACTCCCATCAAGTTTCTCATGCATGCTCTTCTGTTAAGGGTACTTCTGACTTGTCCTTTTTTCAGGATGTCTCCAATCTGGTCAGAGAACGTCCGCCTAGGTCTTCCCCTTTGTCCTGTTCCATTCCCACTTGCCTTATATATCTTCTTTGTCAGTCTATCATCATCCATCCCCTCCTTGTGCCCAAACCATCTTAACATGCCTTTCTCAATGCTTGTCACTAAATCTTCTTTTACCCCACACCACTCTCGTATCACACAATTCTTTACTCTATCGGTCAAAGACACACCACACATACTTCTCAGTGCTCTCATTTCTATAGCATTTATTTTACTTTCAAATCTCTTCTGCAATACCCAACTTTCACTATCAAACATAAGGGTAGGCACTAACACACCTCTATGTACAGCCATCGTGCTTTTTGGACACGTTTTGACTGTTCATAAACGCTTTCAGAGCTCCATTCACACTATTACCTGCATTAACTCTCCTTTCAATATTTTTTCATTCTTACTATCTCTTGTAAACAACGTACCTAAGTAAACAAACTCATTCACTTGTTCCGCTCGCTGTCCATCGATCAAAACATTACAAGCCGTAACGCATTCCTCCTTTTCAAAAACCATAACTTTCGTTTTTCTTACATTCACTTTCATTCCTTTCCTCTCTAACGCACCATGCATGATTGCTACCATCTCCTGCAACTCCTCCGCTGAAGATGCAAGTATTACCTTATCATCAGCATAAAGGAGGCATTTGACGAGTAACCCATTCATCCTTAATCCGCACTCACTTTGTTTTAAATCTTGCAAACAACTGTCCATGAGGAGGTTAAACAGCCACGGCGACGCTACACATCCCTGTCTAACACCTTTCTCGATGGTAAACCAGTCAGTGTATGCCCCGTTTATCCTCACACAAGCTCTAGAATCCTCATAAAGGGATTTCAGAGCTCGAATGAGGCTGCTGTCCACCCCATTCGTTGACAGCACCGACCACATTTCATTCCTCACCACTTTATCGTAAGCCTTTTCCAAATCCACGAATGCGCAATAGGCCTTTTGACCTTTGGCCAAAAACTTTTCGGCTATGCTTCGCAAGGAAAAAGCCTGATCCGTACATCCCATACCCTTTCGGAGTCCCGCTTGTACATCCCATATTTTCTTGTCGGTTACTTCCATAACTCTTTCAATAAGTAACTTTGCATACAATTTGCCAACAATGCTGAGACGGCTAATGCCTCTATAGTTTTTGCAATCTTGTTGCGAGCCTTTTCCTTTATAAAGAGGCACAACTACAGCTGTGGCCCAGTCATTAGGTACTCGGGCGGTGCTCCAGCACAAGTTATATAACCGCTGCAACTGACCAACTAGTATGCCCTGTTTAGCCTTCAGCATTTCGACTGTAATCCTATCATATCCTGCAGCCTTACCTACTTTCATACTTCCCAGTGCCTTCACGATCTTATCCACGCCAATAACGCTTTCATCATTGCTATCGTTACCATTCATTTCAGCTATCGGTGTCTCTATCGCCGATCTTTCAAATAAACTTTCAAAATACTCTTTCCATCTCTTCAGCGCGCACAATTCATCATTTACTATCTTTCCATTCTCGTTTCTGATGGATGTGTGTTCTGAGGATTGAGTTCTTCCTCGAACTGCACGAACGGATTTCCAGAAAAACTTAATGTTCCTCTGGAAATCGTCATATAATCTGATATCAAACTCATCTTTCTTTCCTCTTTTTCCTTTTAACCATTTCTTTCACTATTCTTTTTGACCTAACAAACTCCTTTCTTGCTTCATCTATAACTACACTCGTTGCTTTTCCCATTCTTTCATTTGCTCTGGCAGCCAACCAATCTGACCAAGCTTTCTTCTTCTCGGACACTGCTGATTGTACATCCTTGTCCCACCATGTATTCTTAACCTTTCGTATTTTCCTTCTCTTGATCACACCAAATACTTCAGACGCTACACATACTACCTCTTCTTTAAAGGCCTGCCATAATTCTTCCATATCATTTATGCAATCGAACCTCTCAAATTTTGCTATCAATCTTCGTTTATACTCATCTTTCACATCTTTCTCTTGTAGATTTTCTACCTTAATTCTTTCCAAGACCCTATTTTCATTACGCTCTCGGTGTCGCCATCCTTTAAAGAGCCCACTTATCCGGCTCAACACCAAGAAGTGGTCTGTGTGGATGCCGATCCCTCGATATGCTCTTGTATCTAACACATTCCTTCTCAATCGTTCATCTACTATCACAAAATCAATCATACTTCTTCTAACATTTTTCGCCTCTCGCGTATACTTTTGTATCCTTTTATGATCAAACATGGTGTTTGTCACACAAAGGCTCCACTCCAAACAAATCTCAAGCAGTACTTTTCCATTTTCGTTCACACTCTCATCACCAAATGCACCTAACACCCTTTCGAATCCATCTCGCTTTACTCCCACCCATCCATTGAAATCCCCTAACAAGATCAATCTTTCATTATCCTTGCAGTTCCTCAAAATCTCTCTTAAACTCTCCCAAAACTCCTGCCTTTCGTCTTGCTCATGTTGTGACATACCCGTAACTATATTGACCGGGGCGTACACCCCCACAATAAAGAAACGAGTAAGTCCTACTTTCTTTCTCATCCACAGTAGCCTAGCATTTACACATTCAAACTCTTTTACACACTCATTCATTCGCGCAGACAGTATTACACCAACTCCCTTACAGGCTCTGGTGGTACTATCTACTCCAGACCAATACGCCGTATATGCGCCATGCTTGGTGGTTTCACACCCTTTTCTTTTTGTTTCATTCACACAAAGAACATCAATCTTTCTATCATCCATCATCTGACATACTTCATCCAATTTGCCGTTCATTCCTCCTCCAACATTCAATGTTGCAAACCTGCTCTCCGTAGGCCGCTTTTCGCCCTCGCGGGAAACGAGACGTAATGGGTTGCGAACCGAGTCACCGCCGTGTGAGGAAATATTATTTATTGTTCCCATTGCGTTCCCACGAGAATTAGGGTTTTTAAATGTCCATCCCCATAGAGCCCTTTACGGGGGTAAGGCGGAATATCACGTGTGCCCTGTGACCACCAACACAGGCACCCTCCGTTTGCGATCAGCATACCCTCTGGCCACGAATCTATCGGCACGGTTCGGTTTACACCTTAGATCGGGGTTTTGTGTCGGGTATGCTCCCTGAAAGTAAATAGAGAAAGAAAAACATCAAATATCACTATAAAATCCCTTTTTAATGTGTATAATGCTAAGTTTACTGTCATATTAAATGCATTGTCAAGTTTTAACACACGGATTTATCATTAACCTGATATAAACTACTTTATTTTTTGTATAAGCTTATTCCTTAATCTTGGCTATAAATCGGAATAAACTATGCTGCTATGCTGTCCCAGAACAATTTAAATTATTTAAATTAGTCAACGGTGTGGCGTTGACCGTGGTCAACGATATTTGGTAAAATTAAATACAAAGATTTCGGTAACAAGAAAGAATTTTTTTATTGTTAAAAAGGAATCTACACAACTTTTAGCAAGTTAAACAAGTAAATTTTCTATGCAACATTCTGTGGCTGGTAGGCAGCAGGGACGGCCGGCGCGCAGAGGAGGGCGTCACAACGGTCACCGACCAAAATGATCCAGACATTCCTAATATTTCTTCATTGTAGTTTGCTGTCTGATGTTATTGAGTGTTGCAACGGAAACAACGTTAGGACGATGATGACAACTGAGCGTTCACATTAAATAAAATTTATATTCCTAGAGAACTGATGCCGCACCGTTTCTTACAATTTATGAATTAATATAGAAATATTATTCAATGCTGTGCAAGAGTACTTCAGACATAAAGCATACTGGGCGTTGGAAGCTGAAATTTGGCATGTATGTTCCTTTGAAAGCGTAGCGTTATTTCATTTGACCGTTTCAGCCCAATTCCCACGGAATCGGGCAGAAACGGTCAAATTAAATAAAATGTGCTTGCATAGCTAGTAATGAATAAAAATTTATTTGTCCTGCCTGAGATAATCACAAAGCCCAAAGAAATGAATTTCACCACCGTACAAATCGCCACAAATTAAAATTCCTTCCTCACCAGCTTCATGAGTGGCGTTCTTCTACCGTACGATTCACATGCCATTTCCTGCCTCGTACGACCAAACTGTGGAACTAGCTACCTGCAGCGGTATTTCCAAACCAGTTTAACATTGGATTCTTCAAAAAGCTAACATACTCCTTTGTAAAAGGCAGGCAACGCACTTGTGTTCCTTCGGGCATTGCAGGTGTTTATGGGCGGCAGTGATTACTTACCATCAGGAGACCCGCTTGTTCGTTTGTCTGCCTATGCTATAAAAAAAACTAAAGCTAAGAATACCAAATATGAATAATTCCGCTAAAAGAGTAAAATAAAAGGTGAAAGTTTAGTGCAGGAGAAGCTGCAGTATTAGTCTATAGATGTTATAAAGTCAAATGAAGTCCTGTTTGCGTTATGTTTTTCTGTATAAACGTAGTAAATTCAAAAACAGAAATAGATAATGTTGTTCCTAACGAAAGTGCAGGAAAAGACAATTCACGTGGGCGGACACGCGGTAAAGTTTAGTTAAAAATGAGAAAGAAAAAAGGTTTTAAATCCGACCGTTACAATTGCCACTATAAAGAATGACTAGTTTGACATTGATGCATATAATATTATCAGTCCAACGTAGACTATAAATGCGATTAACATTTTCCCGCGGTGCTAAATAGTGTTTAGCTATTTGAGACAGCAACATGGAACAGATCAAAGCTAATCCTATATTGAAGTTCAATGAGAATCAACTGCAGAATGTTAGAAAGGCACTGGGTTATGAAGATGTGAATAAGTTGAAACAGGATATAGAGCATTTAAAGGACTGGATTCAGAAGCAGAGTCATTTCCGAGTGAAAAAATTCGGTAAGTTGTAATAATATTAACTACTTCTTAGGCTAATATTCTATCACGTCTGGTTAGACCAGTAAGGCAGCGAAAGCCTAGTGGAGATACCAACAGACTGCCATGCAGAGGGTATCGGGTTCGAATCCATGGCGCGCATCAATGACTTTTCGGAGTTATGTGAGTATTGAAATGTTAATTATCAATTATCGCTTGTCCCGTGCCTCGAAAAGCACGTTAAGCCGTCGGTCCCGGTTGTCATGAAGATCTTTGACAATCGTTACAGAGCGTCAGTACCTTCTAAAATAAACTGACACTAGTCTAAATCATGGAATATCGCTATCCTTTCTGGTTGCGGAGGTCAGACAGGCAGTCGCTCCGTGGACAGGCTAATATTCAGCCCAATCCGGTTAGACTAGTAAGCGGACCCCAGATTGAAACTGGGAAAACGCTAAGAGGATGATGTCTGGTTAGACCAGTAAGCCAGACCAGCAAAAGTCTTGAAGGCAATTGGGATAACGCTAGGATGATGATGATGATATTATCTGCTTCTTATCATTATCAATTCATAGGCCTATACTTGTAGATTTTATGGTTCAAAAAAGTTTCGTTGTTTTAGTGCACTTGAATTATATTCGTCGTAACTAAACTTTTTTAATTACAATAGGATTTTTCATTGTACTTGTTGTAGTCTTTAGTTTTTATATATTAATTTAGCTGTCTTAGGTATAACAGTGAGAAATCTATTTACAAATTAAGTTATTTTGAATGTTTCAAAATAAATTGAGATGGCATGGAATTCATCAGAATTGGATTTACACAAGACAAAGATGCATCTCGGACCAAGAGTGGTAGGGACCCTTTGCCCGCAGTATAAATATTTAATTATTCTTTCCGCCGAAAGGTCGAGGGGTTTTCGAATGCAAATGTTCATGCTCAGTACTGTGCTCAGTCACTTCTAGAATTCAAAAGTACCTTGACCGACTCTTGACTCATATAGTGATCTGTGTACTGGGTCACCTCGCAAGTACCTACTGGTGATATTTTAAAATTGTACGCCTTGTGTAGGATAATAGAATGACGTTGCATTGTTAATAGATATAGAAAATCCGTACATGATCACCATTCCAGAAAAATTCAAAGATCATGAATTGGAACTACAGCATTCTGCATGACAAGTATAATATGCCTCACGACTTACACGAATAGAATAAATTTTATTTTCAAGAATATGGTGGTAAAAATGGTGTTTAAAAATATAATATTATTACAGTATATTCTGCCATTTAAGGCGTGTAAATTTTAAATATTTGAATATAACAATAGGTAATTATTCGACGTACTAAGTTTGTTAAGAAAATTATACTATTTTGAGTGTCATATGAATAGCATGTTCGTATCTTGAGTTTCTTCAAATTATGTGTTGTTAATACGACAATTATTTTTCATAATAATACAACATGTAGCTCTTGAGTATGGAATACATTACGTTAAACTGCTGTAAATCTTTTAATGCCAGACATGCCTGCCCATTGTCTGTGTTTTGGCTATAATAAATACTTCTAGATCGTATATAGAAAGGCATAATAAATTCATGCCAGCCCCAAACCCGCTGTGAGAAAGCAGATCCCGGACTACTATCTTTTATGCAACCTCCATCGTGCTAACGGGGAAATGATTACATTTCAATTATTATCTTATTAATTACCCTAATTAATATCAATTTGACTTCAAGTAATTATTAAAAAACAAGTCACTCGTTTACGTATTGCTGCAAATTACGTCGAAGTATATTTTGATCAGATGCAAATTTTCTCAGATGTCACTGAATGATTTTATTGTTTATTTATTATACTTACTGCAAAAGAGGAAAACCTCAAGGTTGGTGTTAAGAAAAGATGAAGCAATCAAAATAAACTAAATATAGACCAAAGTCTTGCACAGGTTTCATCTTAGCAAAAGTTATATGTGTATGAGTCTAATTTTAATCTTTTTGGACGTCTGTCTTCATCTTGAATTAACTATTTAACTGACATGTATACCTACAATTTCTGTTAGACTTTGATGGTATCTGGTAATGTTCATTAAAATCTTAAACTGGTTCTTTTACGTATTTTCAAAATGATTGCTGAGAAATTGATTGATAACTTTATTACCCGGATACTAATTTATAACATTAGTAACACAAAACAAATATTTTGTTAAACAATACAAACTAAAACAAATGTGATAAACATAAAAATAAATACGTTGTAATTTTTTTGTCACATTTGAATAAATATTATTCCTTATATCTAAATAGCACCCTTGTTTTATTATCAAAATTAGATAAAAAAACAATATTTTTTGTGTTATAAACATCAATAATGTGAATGACGATGATTATGAAACAAGATCGGAAATTGTTCATAGTGTCCAAGTGCGAGATCTCTTTTTAGAGATCTTTCAAAGAGTTTGGTTGTTACCTCGCGTGACCAGAAGGCTGGCCTGTATTTGGCACAAAAGATCAGCATTGCCATACAACGTAGCAAAGCTGCCAGCATTCAAACTCAAACTCAAATATTTATTTCCATAAAAATGTTTAAATGTTTTGGACACATTCTGGGAACGCTTCCAATTGATGGCGACGTGGAAAATTTTGCTTTTCCTTTTTTTATGTTTTGCTTTTATTTGTTAGCTTATAGAATACGACTGGTGCAACGCGATATAGACCCATTATATCATTCAGTCAAAAAAATATCAGAATGTATTATTTGTTTATGGTTCCAAATACAAATTTTTGTTTTTTTTTGTTGTTGTTAGATTGGCACAACTGTTTTCCATTTTGGCGCGGAGTTTGAGTTGCATCTGTTGTGAATATTAAAAACAGTGCTGTTTTTAGCTATATCATATCTAGTGTTTATTGCAAATTTCATAATGGACAAACACATCGAACAAAGAGTTTGTCTTAAATTTTGCATCGCCAATGCAATTTTGTGATCGGAGGAAATGAAAATGATACAGAAGGCTTACGGTGAATCGACTTTATCAAAATCTCGTGCTTATGAGTGGTACAAAGCATCTAAAAGCGGTCGAGATGTGATAGAAGATTTGCCTCGCTCTGGTAGGCCATCAACGTCTGCAACTGAAGTTAACATCGCAAGAGTGAAAGAAACAGTGACTGAAAATCCTCATTCAACTTTGAGAGAGTTTTTTTTTCTTGATGTTTCTGCTCCATGGCAATCTGTTTAACAACAATAGGCCACTTCTTTGTTTGAATTTCTCAGTTTACGTTTTCCTCAAGAGCCATACCTATTTGTATGAAAATTATTTTCACACGACTCTCTCAATGTCAAGTGGTAAATCTTTTATGTAGGCTCGGTATGTCACTTCTTTTTAGCCGGGCATGCTGAAGAGCGCCTTCTTCACTCAGAGCGTGTGCTAGTTTGTTTACATAGATGTTCAGTTTTTCCTGGTATTTCAGGCTGTTTTGAGCTATTTCCTGTCGATCTGTTTTGAGGCCGAGGTCGAGGAATATGTATCTATTATTTATACAATGAGGGATGCAAAACATCTTTCTCAGATTTTTGGTCTGGCATCTCTCCAGGATGTCTATATTACTGTTGCTAGCCGTTCAGTTGTATTCCGTAAGTCCAGATTGGTTTTATGGTAGTTTTTTACGCTAGCATCTTGTTGTTAGGATTTAGTTGTGAATGGCGCCCCAATAACCAGTTCAGTAACCGTAGTTTTCCGTCTAGTTGTTTGCGTTTTGTCCAAATATGCTTTTGTTACGTAAGTTTCCTGTCCAGGGGCATTCCCAAATATTTTGCGTGATTATCTTCAGGAATTACTTTGCAGTTTAGCGTTACCAGTGGACATGTTTCTCTCCTGTGTGTGAATGTTACGTGTACTAATTTGCTCTCATTGGCTTTTATTCTCCAACGCTTCAGCCACATCTGCACTTCTCTCAGGTGTTTTTGCAACTGTGATGATGCCGTTTCTGGGTTGCTATGAGCGGATAGTAGCGCCGTATCATCAGCGTATGTCGCAGTCGTGGTGTAGTCAGTTGTTGTTGTTGGGATATCTGCTGTGAAAATAAGGTATAGTATAGGGCCCAAGATACTGCCCTGGGGGACACCTGATTTTATATCGTGTACCTCTGAGAGATCATTGCTGTGCTTCACTTGGTAGCATCTTTTATATAAGTAGGATTGAAGTATTCGGAATAGACAATGTGGGAGAAGCTTTTTTAGCTTGAACAGAAGGCCCTCATGCCATACCTTATCAAATGCTTGGCTGATGTCTAAAAAGACTGCAAAGCAATATAATTTGTTTTCAAGGCATCTGCTAATGGTGTCAACTATACGACGTACCTGTTCGATTGTCCCGTGTTTTCTCGGAATCCAAATTGGTGGTTCGGTAATACTGTAGTTAGATGTTCCTTCATCCTGTTAAGCAGTATTCTCTCAAACAGTTTGGCAATAACTGGTAGCAGGCTGATAGGTCTGTATGAAGTAGCTTCGTGTGGGGATTTACCGGGTGTCGCTACCATGACTACATGAGCAATTTTCCATTGCCCAGGGAAATGTTCAAGTCTTAAGCTGGCATTAAAGATGTTAATTAATTTCATTACTCCTTTATGAGATAGATTTTTAGTAATGTGGCATCAATAAGGTCATAGCCGGGTGCTTTCCCATCTTTGAGGTTCCTTATTTCTTTTACGATTTCTTTTGGGCTGGTACTTTTTAGTGATAGACTTATTTGATTGGCTGATTTGAAGTATTCTTTGATATCCATAGTATGTTCGGGATTGTTTTCAGGGAGTGGTTGGAAAACTTTTTTCAGATGTTCCGCAAAGATTGTTGCCTTTTCTTTATCTAATCTAGCCCAACCTCCAATTTCGTCATTGATGGGTGATATGTAGATTTTTGGGCGCTTTAGATTCTTGGTGGCTGATTTCCTTTTTCTTATCTTCCATAGCGAGTAGTTTGTGTCTTTCGTTGAATCTAGATTTGAGAGATAGTGTTGGATATTATCATTTTCAAGGGTGCTGATAAGGACTTTGAGTTGATTTGAGAAACTGTTGAATGCAGCTTTATCGCTTGGATATCTTGTAGTATGCCAGATTTTTCTCAAACGTCGGCGCTCTTGTATTTTCTCTTTAATATCCTTTGGATATAAGTTATGTTTCAGAGGTTGTCCTTTACCTGTCCTTTTTGGAGTTGCAGAATTGGCATCAATGTGGATGGTCATATTAAATAGTTCCAGTTAGACAACTGGAACTATTTAATATGACCATCCAAGTTCTTCAATTGTATTAATTTTGGTCTTTAGTTCTGTCTCTGTCGTGATTATATTTTTATAGATTGTCCAGTCTGTAGTGTTCGAGTTGTATATTCTTAGGGGCGGTGCTACCAGATTAACTGTTGTAGTAGCATTCAGTATAACTGGGTGTGATCAGATGTGAGATCTAATCGTGGTTCTATGTTTAGGTAATTACTATATATGTTCTTAACAGTAAAAAAAAGTCCAATAAGTCTGGGATTTTTTGCCTGTCGGTAGGTCAATAGGAAGGTTCTCTACCGGAATGACATTCTAATTTCATCTCTTCTGTGGCTTTATAAAGTTGTTTTCTTCTAGTATTGGTCAGCCTAGATCCCCAATTTAAATGTTTAGAATTCCAGTCGCCAGCACATATAAATCTGTTACCCAGGGTAGAAAAATATTTTGCGAAGTCGTTGGCAAATATAGTATGCTTTGGAGGGCAATACGCAGTGGAGAATACGGTTTCTAGTTTGCTGTCTACAAGTTTAATAGATGTTGCTTGTATTTTTTCTGTTCGGTATTCCTCTATAGGGTAGTGTTTAATGTTACTTTAAATAATTACTGCTGTTCCTCCATGGCTGTTCCCAGTTGGGTGATTAAATTCAAATTAAAATTCAAATTCAAAATCCTTTATTCATTTGGGTCACAATGTGACGATTATGACCGTCAAAATAATAAATTTATAAAATAATTACTTATACTCAAATTTAAAACATTATTACTGTATGCTTCTACATTTACATTTACTGCCACGTTACCAAGGCAATAGGTAGAACCATGAGAAAGAACGGGCAATAAAACTCACGGTTACTCTTTTTCATCGCCAGGTTTTGCATAATACACAATTTACATTTTGTAAGGTGCTGCAACTGTTACACCTTCTATATCACTTGTATATATTTACTATACATAATAATACTCAAGCATAATACTTTTGGTTAGCCTCCTCAGAATAGACATGGTGAAACAGGAACATCCACTTACATTATATATACCTAATAATGCAGGCAATCCGCGAAAGTGATCAGAACCATGATGGAAATGATGCAGTTAAATATTAAAATCTAATACCAGCCCGCAAGACCGTCATCGACCAGTCATCGCAAGTAGCACCCGTTCACGAGTATGACGCATGTGCCAGCCATCATCCCTCTTGCCATATTAGAGGGACAGGGATGACCAGACACACGACGCCACCACAAGAAATGAAATTTTGGTGAGCATGACGACAACGGTATACGAACCAGCAGTAAGAAACAATCTATTGGTATACTGACCATGACCGCCAATTACCTCCATTTTCCAGATCGTTATTATTAACATAAGTTAGTGGAGCGCGTGACGGAATGCAAATGTAGAAAGAATTTTGTGAAGGTGACAAGTGAACAATAATATGATCAGGGATAAATAATGTTAAACTACATTCAACCAATCATAAAAATATCCAAGTCCTGCAAAAATCATGTGTTCACGAGGCACCTCCACTTAACATGTAAATAAAATAATCGTGAGTTAAACAAGCCTAAGCCTATCCCCACGGTGTCTTATCATTTAAAAATTCCTTAATAGTGTAATAACCCCTTTGTAAAAGAAAGTTCATAATTGTCCGTTTGTATTTGTGCATGGGTAAATTCATTATTTCAGGAGGCAATTTGTTGAAAAATCGTATACCAATCCCCGCAAATGAGTTCTGAACTTTAAGTAGACGGTAGTTAGTTCCCACCAGTTTATGCTTATTCCTTGTGTTCACTTTGTGCAAATCACTATTTTTGCGGTATAGAATTAAGTTTTTCTTAATGTACATTAAGTTAGCATATATATATTGCGATGCAACTGTCAATATATCTACTTCTTTAAATTTATCACGTAAAGAATCTCTAGCACCTAACTTATAAATTGCACGTATGGCCCTCTTTTGAATGACAAAAATAGTCTGTATATCAGCAGCTGTACCCCATAACATTATGCCGTAAGACATTACGCTGTGAAAATAACTAAAGTAAACTAGTCTAGCAGTATCTATATCTGTGAATTCCCTAACTTTTCTAACTGCAAACGCTGCAGAACTAAGTTTTACTGCGAGACAGGATATTTGGGCGCCCCACTGAAGCTTACAATCTAAAGTTACACCTAAGAATACGGTTGATTCGACAAGTTGAATTTTTTCCTTATTTAAAATTATATTAATAGGAACACTTTTGACATTAGGCAAAGAGAATTTAACACATTTGGTTTTGTTAGGGTTGAGTACCAAATTATTTGTCGAAAACCAATCTAATCCTTGTACAAGAGTGTTATTGACGGTATCAAAGTTACTTGAATTGCGATAAACTTTAAAAATTAGTAACGTATCGTTGACAAACAAAACAATATCACATACATTTTGAACAAAGAATGGCAAATCATTAATATATATTAAAAAAAGAAGTGGACCGAGAATAGAGCTCTGTGGAACGCCCATTCCTACTGGCAAACCTAGAGACCTACTCCCATTAACATCTACATACTGAATTCTATCACTAAGGTAGCTGGCAACAAGATTGAGTGCGGTATCTCTAATACCATAAAGTTTCAATTTAAGTAAAAGTGTATTATGTTCCACACAGTCAAAGGCCTTTGATAGGTCACAAAAAACACCAATGGCATCCTTCGAGTTTTCCCAAGCATTAAAAATATGCTTTAACAAAGTTACACCGGCATCAACGGTGGAGCGACCCTTAGTAAAGCCATACTGTTCACTGTGAAATAAATTATTTGTGTGAAAGTGGCTCTCTAGTTGATGCAAAATAATCTTTTCAAAAATTTTACTAATAACAGGCAAGATAGAAATTGGCCGAAAATTACTAGGGTCGCTCTTTGATCCCTTTTTGAATAATGGTATTACTTTACTGTGTTTCATTAGATCAGGAAATACTCCTGTATCTACGCATCTGTTGAATATTGCAGCTAAATATGGAGCTAAGCTAAAAATAATTTGTCGCACAAGTTTAACAGAAATGCCCCATAAGTCAACAGATTGTTTATTATTGAGCGTCTTGAATACCTTCAGTATGTCATTGGTGTCAATATATTTAAAATTAAAAAGCACATCACACTCATTCACATTGCCCCTAACCAACATTTCTGCTTTGCTTGGACATGAATCTAGACAGCTGGTTGTGTTCACTGGTATGTTTATAAAGAAATTGTTAAATGTCTGAGCAACATCAGTTTTCCTAGTAATAATTTCACCATTAAATTTTAATTCATAATTGCTATCAACCAATTTAGCTCGACCAGTCTCATTGTTTATAATGCTCCAAGTAGTTTTAATTTTGTTCTTGGATTCTTTGATTTTATTACTTAAATATAAGGATTTGACTAAAGCACATGTCCTCTTAAAAACCTTTGAATAATTTCTAACAAACTGAATAAATTCAGGATTAAAATTGTATTTCTTCATACCATATAGATCATACAACCTAGCTCTGCTTTTGTATATACCTACTGTTGGAAATTACAAAAATTTACTTTATTGCTCCTTGCAAACGTCTTCAGTTTAAAAATTTTATTGTACTCATTATTATCAATTTTAAATAAGCATTTATATAATTTATCAGGATCATCAACGGTTAAGTCAATACTGGCGATCTTGGCAGCAACATCATTACTAAAGTGTTTGAGGCGAGCAGAGGTCATTGGCCTACATGTAATTTCTTGTACTTTTGGGGTTGTATTAGTTGGAATTACAACATTTTGCCCGCAGTGATCCGATGTCAAGTCAGTTAAAACAGCCTTACTTAAATAAAGACAATTGCAAAAAACATTATCTAAGCATGTAGACGAATGTGAGGTTATTCTGGTTGGTTCAGAGAACAAAACATTTAAATTAAATGACCCAAATAAGCTAACTTACCTAGTACAAATTGGTGATTTTTCTAACAAATTGACATTAAAATCGCCACATACGATTAAGACTTCCTACTAGAAATTATGTGTTTTAAGACATCCTCTATAATGCTTTCAAACTGAGTAAAGTCGCTTTGTGGTGGTCGATACACACACACTATAATATGTCGTTCAAGCTTAACACAAGAAATCTCAGCAGTGCGCTCGATAGAAAGTTTAGCTATATCCTTACGTTCTTTACATTTCAAACTATTACATACATATATTAGAGAGCCACCACGAATAGCCTTCTTTCTTACGAATGCACTTATATCTGAGTAATGTTGATTGTTAAATATTCATTGGTCACCTCGCAACCAATGTTCCGTAATACATAAGATATCAATCTTATGTTTATTTAAAAATAAATCTATTTCTAATTCTTTGCCAGATAGGCCTTGTATGTTTTGATGAACTAAGTTTAAAACACATGAATGCCTATCTATTGTATCATCTAATAGTTTAAACTAATAGATGTGTCAATACTACTATTGGTATAACTATTATCTACCAAATTCCTAAGTACTCTAGTAGTACTCCTGTCAGTATATAAATTAAATGCTAATAATTTAGCAAGTTGTCGCCTATGTACATAAGAAAGATACATAGTATCTTTTGTTAAAAAGAAATTACTAATAAAAATATTAGTGTCAAAAAATAAAATACTGTCACTATGACATGTCCTATTGTACAATAATAAATTTAATTTGCCTATCTGCCTGTTTTGGTAATCTGTGAGAGCATATGAATAAGGCAATGCACAAATAATAAAGCTACATCCTATTTTTGTGCTAACATCTATCATTAAGTCTGTTAATTCTATGAGACTGTTTTTGGAGACTAATGAGCTGTCACCATACAATATGATGACAGTAGTTTGTGCATTTAAGTCGGCATCTTAATCTTATCAACTAGGGTACAAGACTGAGCTCCAGGTGAACAAAAGTTCTGTACTGGTTGCTCAGTGTAATGATCAATTAAGCTCCCTAAACCCACTCCCAGTTGTTTACAGTACATTAGTTGTGTACACTATATAATTATTAAAGTTTATTTGTGTCTTCGATGTGAATCTTGTTTCAGAGATAAGTGCTATGTCAATCATCTCTGTTCTGAGAAAAGTTTCTAATTCTTGACGGCGTTCCGTTAAGCCGTTGGCATTCCAAGTAACTACATGGAGGTTTTGTGTCCTTTTTTCACCAGGCTGCTGACTAGCTGGACCATGCGGTCCATCATTTTGTCTATCATTTTTTCTATCATTGTCAACATAGAATTTTGTAGTTTTTCAAACATTTTGTCCAGATCAGTAAGGTCAGCCAAGTAATTCTTTGTGTCTTGCTGGGTATTTTGTTCTTTGGTTTTCGTTGCTTCTTCATAGGTTTCAAATAAGTTTGGTTTATCTGTGCGGTTAAACTTAGAATTCGGGTGGAGATCTGGGTTTTTTATCTCTATATTGTTAGGCATTGATTTTTGTTTTGGCTTAGAGTCTAATTTGAGAATTATTTTTCTATATTGTTTGTACACTTTGCATCCTTTGTAGCTAGCGGGGTGTTTTTCGTCACAGTTTACGCAGGTAGCCTCATTGTCTGGTTTTTAAGTACATGTTGTTGTAGGGTGGACGCTACCGCATTTAACACAGCAATAGGGTCTAAAACATTGGTTCTTGGACTGCCCAAATCTCTGACATCTCTTGCATTGGCTGATTTCCTTTTTCTTATATGGGGCTTCAAAAGTAATTTTCATATTATTCAAGTATTTCACATCGAAAATGGCTTTGTTTGGCTTTGTTTGGCTTTGGTTCTAAATCGACATAAAATACAGGCAGCGGTTCCTGTGTAGCTCGATGTCTGATATTGACTATTTGTCTCGCTTCATGTCCAATGTCATACAATTCTTTTGAGATTTCTGTAGTATTTTCTGATGCATTGAGTCCGCGTAGTACTACTCTGTATGCTCTCTCCCTTTTAAGCTGGTAAGTATAGTGTGAGATATTATTGGCAATGAAGTTCTCTCGAATCGTTTTGTATGTCTGGATGTCTTTAGGTATAATTTTTATAACGTGTCCAGATCTAAGTGTGGTCATGAGGTAAAGTTTGCTCTTAACAAATTTGTTTAGTACATCCTTAAGGGAAATTACATTAATTACGCCAGTAACAAAGATGGGTTCTGGCTTTGGTACATACACTTTATCTGTATTGTTAGTTTTATCTGTAAGCTGCGTATCGAGTAGATCAAAACTATTGCGTGTAGGTATCACAAAGTCTGGGGAATTTTTCTGTTTTTTATTCCCGTCATTGTGAATTGGACTTGTTTCTTTCCTTTTATTTCTCCTGGTGGGAATTTCATCCCTTTGCCATTCTTCATGGTCTGAGCATATGTTGTCACTGTATAATTGGGTCTCGGTCTGTGAGTCCAGATTGGTTTTTTCCTTATTTTGTTGGTTGGAGTTATGGCCATTAAGGTTCGTTGGCAGATATGATGTCAAGTTGCTTTTGTTCCGAATAAACATGCTTTCATGAATAGTTTGTCAGATCATGTTGTTAGGGATGGTCGGTTTTTTAGGGTTTGGTAGGGTTGGTTGATTATTTGTATTTGATTGGTTCATTTTAATCCCACGAGCAAGGCCGATATAACAGGTTGCTAGAAAAGTGACGCCTGTGCTCCCTAGAAGGCTAATACAACGACGTTTGCCAGGTCCGTCGAAGTGGATCGTTTGCGACTGGTCTCCCACCAGCAATGCAGTCCCTTGGACCGAATCTCACCGTAGAATTGGGGTGATTTTTTCTAGAAGTTGTCTTCTTCATAGTCCGGGCAATTAAGCCAAGACTACCGATTCTGCAAGTAGCATTCACAGGGTTGCGGTTTGTGGGAGTAATTTCCTACTCTCACTGTGAGACCAAGCTGGTTAGGCTGGTTCGATCAGGTTAATTAACCGCCGCCCGAGAGCCGGCGTTGTTATTCATTCAGCACCACCCAGGGGGCACATGTAGGTAGTGGATAGGTAGTTCCTATGGACGCGAATAACTCTCCCCCCCTAAGATAATGTACTGTGATATTGTTTATCTTTTAAATTTCGGAAGCTGTTATATACCAAATAGTTACCTGTAAATATAATAACACATACACATTTTAGAGTAGTTAATAAAATTAGGTATCAAAAGAAATACATGTGTTGCCTACATGTTGTCGCGGGTTCTAGAATTAAAACGCAGTAGAGGTTCTAGGTGCGTTTATTACCGAGTATTGTCTCACTTCCCTTGCCACGAGTATGACCGACCAACAACACGACACTGGCCTGAACACTAAGGGCTGCAGTCTCCCACGCTGTTCCTTCCGGTGGTGTGTAGGGCAGGTTGTTCGAAGGGCTGCGCGTAGCGGGCAGATCCTCGCAAGCCGTTGGTTCAGCTGGCAGGCGCCGGCGGTCTGAGTGGGATGAGCAGGGCAGGGCCAGACTCTTCGGCAGAGGTTACGTCGAGGACGGTGCAGGGTAGTGTAGCGGTCTACGCAGAGTAGCCCGGAGCCTTAAGGTGGACCTGAAACCTGAAGGAAAGCAGCATTAGGAGAGCCACAACCAATAGAGTCAGGCAGGCGGCGTCAGCCAGCCTCAGCTAGCAGGTAGAGAGATGGGCAGTACGCTAACGCAGTAAATGTAGTAGCTTACCCGTAGCTGCGACCAGGATACACGTAGATACGACGTAGGGTCAGTAGGTACGCTTAGCTATAGTAGGTAGGTAGTAGAGTAGCGGTGCCGGCCTCTCTGTCGCCCCTTTATATACCGGGCCCTCCATCAGCGTTGGAGTCCGTTCATGACCATATTTGGTCAGGCTTCGCGAGCGCGGACGATGGCCTACTCTGATTGGCCGAGCGTATGGACAGTGCTGTGACGTAGACGCGGTAGGTACCAGACATACGTCACAATGTGTGTATTGAATAAAGATGAACTTTGTTTTTCACTGTTAGTAATTTGGACGAATAGTTTAAAAGTTTTCATAGAAAGTATCTTCTTGGGTTTACGTGAATGATACACATTGAAATCAAACAACGGTTTACGGATTCTATCGTGATATTATTGGTTTTAGTTAATTAGTCGAAATATTGCTACCGAAAACGCTATTATTATTATAACTATTATTTTATGTCGTCTGATGTATTAGTTGTGCTAAATTTATTAGGTATTTTATTTACAAACATGGTCGCAACGGAAGACCAGCGCTAGTTTTTTCAAAACATGCATTTTGCTGAGTAGCGACCATCTTTCAGTATGTTATTTTTTTTCTTTTTGTAATTAACTGTGTCTTGTGTATTTATTGCATAATTTGCTGCAAATAAATGTATTTTCTTTCTTTTTTTTTTTCTTTAAATGACAACTCCCGCATTAGGACTAAATCCTGTGTCACGGGGGACTTTACTAACATACAACTAACGGACACAATGAACACCCAGACTCGAAACAACAATTTGTGAATTACACAAAGTGTTGCCTCGTGTGGGGATCGAACCCACAGCACTCGACGCAGTGTCAAGCGTGTGGTGGCCGCTTAAACCACTACGCCAACCGTGCAGTCAATAATAATACTTTACATTGAAACCGAATGATCTAGAACTACATTTTTAATTATTACTTGGCGAAGTTTCAGTTTCTTTACAGGAACCGTGGTCACGGCAGACTGAGGTGATAATGTCTTTGTCTTGAATTTAAAAGTTATCTCAAAGTACCCGAACATTTATCAACTTTTGGTGTTACTATCTACGCTGAATGTGCTCACTGTGTCTTGATGTCTTCTGGTGACTTTGACTTTCTTGGGTTTCATTAGCCTGATTACAGGGCCCCAAGTTGGAGGAATATTCCAACCATCTTCCCTATTGAAATAAAGGTGGTTTTTAATTTCAATAGCTTCACGTATCATTCTAGTAATAAAGTGGTGTTCTTTTGCGAGTATCTGTGGTTCATCAAATCGGAGGTAATGGTTGGTTCCTTGTTGTACATGTTCACACACATATTTTAAATTGTCTTTCGGGATATATACCTACCACGTACCTCTGTTTGGAGTAACCGATATTTCGGCACTGTTGCAAACGCCATGTTCACGGATGTACTCTACCGTGAACATACTGTGAACTACCGTACACCCGTGAACATGGGCTAGTTTAAATGACCACAAAAGTTTAAATTCCTATAATGTTCACACACAGCAGACTTCGTTGAGCGTTTGTGTTTAATGTCAGCTATATGTTCCTAAATTCGAATGCCTATGCTTCTTTTTTTGTCCAATGTATGAGTGCCCACACTCACAGTCTATCTTATAAACCCCGGCCTCTTGTAAAGGTAACTGACTCTTCACAGATTATAATAATTGGCGGCTTGTAGTAAGTTTTGATTGAAACTCGCTTCAAGATGAATCCAATATTGTCGGTCACGCCCTTGATGTATGGGAGGACAGCAGGTTGCCTTTCTACTTTGGCTGTTTTTTTCTTCGGGGATCTGTGACGTAGGCGCGGCGGTCGGAGCTTGTTGTCTTGCAAAACTTGCTTGACATGTTGAAGCTCGGCGTCCAGGTGTTTCTTGTCACAGATCCTCGGCCCCTTTGGAACATAAACATTCCTACGGTAGTTAACTACTTTGAGTGGTGGTAGTTCTAGATCATTCGGTTTAAATGTAAATTAACTAAATCCAATATATCGCGATAGGATCGGTAAACAGTGATTTGATTATTTTAAGTTTAAAAGTTATCACGATATAATTGAATCGAACTGAGCGCCATTAAAAGCGCTTGCTGAGGGTTGGCGCATTTAAGCGCAACGTAGGGCGGAAGAGCGGTCTAACGTCTTTTATACTATTCCTTTCAGTTGCTACTGCAGTGCTACTTAGTAGGTAATGTTTAAAGTATGACCATTAAAAACCAAAGTAATTTCTAAGTATTTTAGTTGAATAAATATCACAGATAATGTACTAAGCCATTTGTAATTAAATTTGATATTGTTAGTCTGAAACCCGGAAATATCAAACAAGGCTATTCTTTATTAAAATATCATGCGAGCGAAACCGCGGGCGAAACCTAGTAATTTATAAACAAATCTCTTTCTGATTACAGATGAAGAATTTTTGGAGCGTTTATTGATCTACAATAAGGGATCTATCGAGCGAACGAAGCAGAGATTTGACAGGCTATGTACCTGCACCAACTTGATGCCGGAGTTTCTACAAAACTTCGATATGAAGAATGAATTCGAGCCAAGTCGAGCTATGTGGTAAATATTATTGCCATTATACTATTTTTACCATCAGGACTACTACGAATTTCTGCTGGTTCTTATTAAAGTGTATTTACCACAATAGATAGAAATTAATGATATAACAGAAAATAATTTTATTAATAGTATTAACATTGTGCAATATGTTTCAGGTGCAACATCGTCATGCCAATACCCACTAGGGATAATTATCGATTACTGGTAACAATCTGCACTGGATTGGACCACAAAGACTTTCAAATCATCCAGTTCTATAGATATCTTATAGCGGTGAGTAATTTAGTACCATCAAAGGAAGAATTGTCGACATATGAAATTTCTACCGTGTGGTTGACGGCATAGAATACAAGTGTCACCACCCCCTATCTTCCCGAGGGTGTCGTAAGAGGCGACTAAGGGATATCACGATGCAAATACCATCTTTGCGTAGAGACGGAAAACTCGACATCAAACCCTATACGACTGCCTCGTTGGTCTCGCGGCATAAACGTGCGCGTGGGATGGGGAGGTCTCGGGTTCGATTCCTGGGTCGGGCAGTGTTATTGGGTTTTTCTGTCACGAAATTCTCTGTAGCAGCACGGAGTCTGGAAATGTGCCCGGTACGGCAATAGGCTCGCCCCTTATTACGTGGGACTAAGGTATATCTGGCGAAGGGTGGGTGTAGAAATACACCTCTGCCTACCCCTTCGGGGATGGAAGGCGTGACGTTATGTATGTACATTTGTATTGTTGTTCTAGTGATTCTAGTACTTGGTGACGCTGACAACTTAGGGATCGCAGGGTCATTAAAATTGAAGAAGGCAAACTAGTCATGTTTGGCTTTTAAGATGAACAGATTTTTAAAAGTAAATCGGCTAGAAAAATGCATTTTAACTCTACAACTGTCAGCACCACTTGCAATACTAAAATAACAACTCATCAAAATTTATCAAGTCACTTAGAAGAAAAAGTATATAAAAACATGCTCATCAGGCAATGCAAACCAAAAGTCGGTTCCTTGAGAATTTTAGAATCATGAAATTTTAATTTCTTGCAATATCATTGCAGCTTGGACATTATATGCTACGCAATGATTACTGTCACGGCTACGAGTGGATTGGTGACTGCAGAAATATAACGATGGGTACGATTACGAAAATGAATCCGATTGTCATACACAAAGCACTCACATTAATAATTGTAAGTATACCATGTATTTTTATAAATGTCTTTGAAATTGTCCATTTCTCAACCACCCTTTAGCCTTGTGCTTTTATCCTCAATGTAACTATCATAACTTGTCAATAACATAATGTAAAGCACTATAAGTTAGTAATGCATGAATGATTGACACTAAACTCCTGCGTAAAAATGAGCCAAAATTAGTTTTTGGTTTTAATGCAAAACTATGTCAGAAATATTTATGAAAATCCGTAACTATCAAAAACAGGTGAGGAAACAAAAAACTGTTGAAAATAATCACTTTCATGAATCTTTCAGGAAGCAATGGGCCAAAGAATGAAGAAGATTCACATGATAAGTGGTTCTAAGATATTTGATGCTATGTTGATAGCGTTCAAACAAGGCCTATCAGCGAAGTTGAAGCAAAGAATTATTGTGCATCCAAATTGTGAGAGCTTGTTCGAACATATACCCAAAGAAAAATTACCTGAAGACTTTGGAGGAGACGGGGAGACCGTTGAGAAGTTGGATGGTGAGACCTTTTATAATGCTTTTTAATTAAATGAAACTGTTTATATTATAGAACAGTTTTAAGTATCAATTCACCATTTTATGCCGTGGGTGTCGAAAAAAGAAAAACCAAGTAAGCCTATAGTATGTTTGGATAGAGACAGGATTGCCTACCCTAAATTTTGGCAAATCCACCTGAGAAAATTAATATTTTTATTATGACGTAAATTATGAGGCGCCTTTTTTAGTAGTACTAGTAAACTGCGAAATGTAATAATTATTATTGAAGTTTCAGCACCAAAATTAATATATAAATTGTATAAGAAAATGAATACCAAAAAAATAACAAGAAACACAATAAATTGTTTAGTCTTCAACTAATAAAATATTCTTGTATAAATTTTTGAGGATGATTATAGTTTACCATACTCCAGCAAACTATTATATTACGTGTGATTGATCAATTAATGGTTATCAGGTATAATACTCGGGATTTTAAAGATGTTTGCCCTGGCATGAATTTATGATAATTGTTTTATAATCATCGTCAACCTACATTGGTGCACTGCTGGATATTGGCCTCTCTGATAGCCACTGACATCGATTTTCAGTTCTTCGTTTCCAGCTGCTACACTTTACATACTTTTATGTATATGGTAAAATTATGTAACGATTAGCTTTTTTGTATTCCACAGAAATAATTTTCAAGGAGCTATGTTCGGAAGAGTCAACAGAGCAACTAAAATATATGGAGAGAATTGCCACCGACGAAACATTCAGACTTCCCTGTAAATTTAACGAAGAATATTCTGGAATGCCAGGCTCTTTCAAGACTTTGTGTGTTGATTAGATTGTTGAATTGTATTTTTCTTTTAATTAAATTGTACAATATTTGGCGTTTCTTTGACGCCTGGTCAAAACACATCAGCAATAAAATATTAAGAATAGGTGATATGTGAAGTTATAACTAGGTCAGGTCGTATATTAATAATTGTGGAAGTGTTTAGTGTTAGTATACCAACACTATTAGTTAATTTACACATAAGGAAAATGTGATTTGATCTATTTGAACAATATGTTATATAATCATCGATTTGTTTTAAGTATTTGGCAATACGGAGCAAAAGTTGATAGGTTGCTGTTGTTTAATTATAATTTAATAAAGTATCTTTATTTTCTTTGATTAATTTTTAATTATATAATTTTGTATAATTTGAATTACTTATTTCATGTTATATGTTGTTGTACATTGGTTAATCAAATCTACGATTTGGATGACAGTGCAAATCAAGTTAGTCATTATGATTTATTAAGAATAAACTGACATAAGAAAGTAAAATAAAGTGCTAATATTCATAATATTTTTAAACGATTCATAGCGTGCAGATTCATCGTAAGTCAGCGATAGCCTAATGGAGATACCAACAGACTGCCAAGCAGAGGGTATCGGGTTCGAATCCACGGCGCGCACCAATGACTTTCGCCATGCGTATAATATCGCGTATTGAATTGTAAATTATCGCTTGTCCCGTGCCTCGAAGAGCACGTTAAGCCATCGGTCCCGGTTGTCATGAAGATCTTTGATAGTCGCTATACTAAGTAAACTGACACTAGTCTAAACTATGGAATATCGCTATCCCTTCGGGTTGCGGAGGTCAGATAGGCAGTCGCTCTGTGGAAAAGCTAATATTCAACCGAATCCGGTTAGACTAGCAAGCGGTCCCCAGGTTGAAACTGGGATAACGCTGGGAGGATGATAGCGTGAAGATTCAACGCTTTCTTTTCTTCTCCTACAAGTCCGCAGCAAATGTTTAAACATACATTAATATGTAAAATACTTCATTTTAATGTTTACTACCTTTATCATATTATTATATTTATTTATTTCTATTAACAATTCTGGATGTGTTAGTATACTGTTTACTTTTGAACACATTTACTAACTTGAATAAAATTTGGGTAAGGTCGAGATAATTTATTTGAAGATGATCCCGATTAAGCCAGGCATCTTTCTGAAGAGCGAGCTAATATATATAAGAAGACCAGCCCTGACTGACGGATCACCGTAGTGCTTATACTGTTGAAATGATCATAATTATGATAGTGGGTTTCTTTTGTGATATAGAAACCCATTAGGAAAGCAAATACTCCTCTTCTAAAGGGGTAAAATAAATGTTGAAGGAAATATCTCATGCGGGGGCAAAATAATTGAAAGACATTCACCAAACAATGAGTAAAAAAAGGACTGGAAAAAGAAAACATAAATTATCACAACAAAAACCCTTTTTAATGTGGATAATGCTAAACTCATATATTAAATGCATTGTCAAGTTGTATCACACGTACTTTTAACCTTATAAAAATCTCATTTAATTTTTGTATAAACTTATTCCTTAATCTTGGCAAAAAATCTGCACAAACTAGGCTATTATGATGTCCCAGAAGAATTTAGACTAGTCAACGGTCAGCGACCTAAATGATCCAGACATTCCTAATACTTCTTCATTGTATTTTGCTGTCAGCCTGTATTTCTCATCAGTATTAGCTCTACTTATTTCCTTTAAGAATTCCATGTTTTCTTTGCTGCTCAATTCATCCACCCAATGATCTGAAAAGAAGGCATATAAAAGTGTTATAAAATATGCCTGCCAATTAACTACGGAATTCAATATTCGATCTATAGATAGATCTGTAGATTATAGATTCGTTTTTGACATAAGCTCCATACAAAATATGTCAAACACGAATCTCAAATCTCAAAATCCATGTATGGATCGAATATTGAAGTTGTGCTTTCTTACCGCCGGTCCATGGCCGGTCCCAATACATGATTTATTAATAAATTTGGCAACAAGATACATTCTATTTGACACATTTATTATGAACCTGATATCCACTATCGATAAATCCCCTATCGATATCACTGAATAAATAAAGATTGGAACCGGCAGTTACATATCTTTGTCAGAAAGAGACCTCTCTTTTCTTAGATAAGATGAGATAGTGATTAATAGGAATATAACTGCGCAAATTAAGTTGTTTACTTCATAACTTGTTTTTAGCTTATGTGGGAACTTAGACGCGCCTTTGTCATGAATAGCCAGATTAATCATTTTACAAACATCTAAAGGCACGATAGATGTTTTTGAAATGTAACCACATTACCGTTAATACATACGTACCATAAATTTCTTTCACAGACTTTTCTTCACCTCCATATTCTTCTGGAAGCACATATTTTGGTATATATTCATAAAGTGTGTCCACTGTTTTGTGAACATTAATTCTATCTGCTATTTTCTCGCTGATGACCTGCTTCAGAAGAGTTACTACCATATCTATTGCCTTAGATGATGATATCAGATGAATTCCTTTGATCCTCATGCCGTATCCCTCCTGTAAAAAATAACGTTAATGTTAGACATAACTTTTTCAAAGAATATACGAGTACTTAAATAATTTCATATGTACCATAATCATCTGTAACCAGGGTTATTTGTTAAACACCGTTAACCTCTCAGGACTATGTTACTAACATCATAATCAACAACTTTTGTTCTATGACTTTTAAAAATTCATCATATTTTAGTTCGACAGATTTTCAAACAAAAATAAAAATATTTAAATTGAACGCTCTAAATGTTGCGAAGTCTATGCGATAGAACAATTACGAGGGGTGCTGGTGGCGGGCGCCGGGAGCGCGCAGGCGTAGGTAGGTACAGCAAAATACACGAGTTGAAATGTGTTAGGTAGGACAAGGAAATCGTAAAGGTTTGTTTTTGGTAAATGTATCATATTCTGTAAAAAGGCATAGAACAAAAGTTATTGATTATGATGTTAGTAACGTAGTTTACAAATAACCCTGTATATAAAACTCTTGTGTTACTGACAAACTGACAGATAGATTAAGTATAGCCAAAACTATTGGAAAAAAAATTGGCATATGTATGTGTTCCATGGGGACTGTAGGGTGCATCGGGCAGAAACGGGTAAATTAAATTAAAGCTTTGAGCATCTTCTAGTCTGCCTCCGTGGTCCAGTGGATAACGTATGCGACTGCTGATCGGTGATCCCGGGTTCGATTCCCGCGTCGGGCAAAACTGTTGCTGGTTTTTTTCTGAATTCTCAGTAACAGCACGGAGTCTGGTGTTGTGTGAGTCTGACCTAAAAATTCATGCTGAAATGTGGGTGTAATATAGCACCTCTGCCTACCCCTTCAGGGATAGACTGTGAGATTATAAAAAAAAATTGGCCTCAGAGTTCCTTCGATAAAAATCTTTGCAACAGTTTTTCGTGCGGTAAATTTATTATTAATAATAGGCGTATAAAATCTTTAGGGGTGAACAGAGAATTATTATATCATCAAGATATTATGTTGATTTAACATTTTCTTCAAAGTATCGTATTTCGGCTGGCCTTTTAGTCCTATCGTTATTGACCTTGACTATAGTCCTGGAGGTCATGAGTTCTATTCCCATTCTGGACAAATCTTTGATGATCATAATGACTTACCTTGTCTGTAATATTATTATTAAGTTTATGGTGATAATTTTTACTGTGAAAAGGGGATGTTGCCTGTAGCTATGTTATTGCCTTTTATAGACTCATGCCTGTATCCCTGAAGGGGTAAGTAGAGGTGTAATTTATACCCATATTTCGCCATGCTATGATTTTTTAGTTTCAACGTAATAGGCCGTAGGAGCCTATTGCCGTTACCAGGTACTTTGCCAAACTCCACTGAGAATACGGCAAAATACAGTAATACTTTTGCCTGACCTAGGCATCGAACCCGGGACTTCCTGATCAGCAGACGCATATTCTATCCACTAAACCACGGAGGCAGTCTATGTAATTGTATGTACAAATTACTACACACCTGATAATAACAAAATTACTTACGATCAAAACCGACATGCAGTCCCGGAGGTCCAAAATGTTAATTTTTGTTACGATATTCATTAAGTTGACGTCTCTACAATCAACCAAGCAAGTAAAACCATGGCAGTAGTCGTTGCGTTTAACGTATTCACCCATCTGAAATAAAAAAAACATCATCATCCTCCTAGCATTATCCTAGTCTCAACCTGGGATCCGCTTTCTAATCTAACCGGATTTGGCGGATTATTAGCTTTAACACGGAGCGACTGCCTGTCTGACCTGTCCGCAACCCGAAGGGATAGCTATATTCCATGGTTTAGACTAGTGACAGTTTATTTCAGAGGTACTGACGTCCTATAACGACTGTCAAAGATCTTCATGACAGCCGGGACTGACGGCTTAGCGTGCTCTCCGAGGCACGAGACAAGCGATAATTAACAATACAATGCGCACATAACTCTGAAAAGTCAGTGGTGCGCGCCGTGGATTCGAACCCGATACCCTCTGCATGGCAGTCAGTTGGCAACTCCACTAGGCTATCCCTGCCTTAAGTAAATAAAAAAACAGTATGTTAAAAATAAAGAACACTTGCAACAGTCATTTACTACACTAGCAAAAAAGTACAAAGATTGTAGCGGCTGCTAACGCTGTAAAATACATACAAGACGCATTATTGTGTAAGCACGGCGCAGCAGTCGTTTCCCCGCAGTCATGCAGTTAGTCGTAAATCTCCTCAAGTTACACGTATGGAGAGCCTCCCTTCACATTTTTTTAATATAAGCAAGTTTCAAATGTATAGTCTCAATGATTTTGGAATAACATGGCTGTGATATACGGACGGACAGACAGACATAGCGAATGTATAAGGATTCCGTATTTTGCCATTTTTGGCTACGGAACCCTAAAAACGCTTTGAATGGTCCTTGAGAGCCAAGTCAATCTATTTATATATAACATTAAAGATTATTAATTAACCGACTTGGTATTACATGGGTCTAACAACTTTTTACGGTAACGAGCCTTTTTTTTTGACAACTATTGTTTTCATGGGATCTCATTTCATTTTGTAGATAGTCCTTCTTTTGTCCTTGCCGGTACCTTCTACTTCTTGTACACCAACAACTTTCTTTATTAAAGCCCTAACTGAAAAAACTAATTTTGTAATCCTTTATATTTATATTTGATTACAAAGTTATTTATGCAGTTGATGTATCTCGAAAACAGGACGGCAATTGGAAAATATTTTATTTTTTCCTTGATTCACACTAAACACCAATTGTATACTTAATTTGAAGCTTCTAAGACTGCTAGAAGTGCGATAGACTTTTGATGATCGGTCAGTGAGCGACGAAATTAAGAAATTTTGACTCGTTATTATTCCTAAACTACTGGTTCAAATTGAATTAAATTTTAAATATACCATATATACACAATGTCTGCTTGGTTACCAAAAAATCAGGCTTCTAGTTTTATCCACAACTAGCTGTTTCCCGCGGATTCACCGGCGTCCTAAGGGAACTACTTCGTGTACTCGTTTATAGCCTAAGTTACTCCATGGTATATCAGCTATCCGCCAGTGAAGGTCCCGTCAAAATCGGTCCAGCCGTTCCAGAGATTAGCGAGAACAAACAGACAGACAAACAGACAAAAATTAAAAAAAATGTCATTTCGGTATATGTACCGTGTCTACTGCATATGGATATATGCAATAAGTAAAATCCGGTTATTTTTATATTACAAACAGACACTCCAATTTTTTTTAAGTGTATAGATGAGGTTATAGGGGGTCAAAAATGGCCTGAACTGATTCAAGAAAAGAATGGGACGGCCGTGCCGCTTTTATGCTCGACTTGGCGGGCCCTGCCGTGCCCCCCAGATAAATACAGCACATTAATAAGATAATTAAATATAGATTATCGGTAGAGATGATTAATCACCTGTTGCTTCTATGTAATGAGTCAACCAATTAGTATACATATAACATTGCATTGTGATGTAGTTACGCAGGCACTCGTACCATCGATGTAGAAAATCATTATATATTTTGATTACTAGGTGAAGAGTGGGCAAAACATTGCATTTTCGACTGTTTGTTACTTTTGCTGTTAATCAATATCAATTATTATGGCGTAGATATCACACTATCACCACAGACGATGAGCTATTTTCTTACATGCCCCACAAGGTCAAAATTGACATTGACGTGACATGCACCAAGCAAGGCCTAATGCGTTACGCGTTGCCGAGTATTGGGCTAAAATCGTATGAAAAGTGTTGCCATTGACCCGAGAAGAAGCGCTAATGTAAATAACTTGACAGCTGAAATCGCGTTATCGAACTGTATAGGTTTTTGGGATAAGCATAATTATGACGATATTCTTTTGGTTTGATGTTAAATAAATTCACTTAAAGGTCAGTATAATAATTATTCTTGGCCCACCAACTTTCACATGCACAAGTTTTAGTGAATCGCTCAGCTTATGACTATTGGACCAAGCGATTAGAAGAACTCTAGTTATTTCCGCAAAAATGGCCTTGAACGACGTTAAGGTACAGAGCGACGCACGCGCTTCTATACTCCAGCATGTATTTAACTAAAGGTAAACAATAATAAAAACAGCAGCGTTCAAGGAAACACAGTTCAAACTTTTATTACAATAATACTTCTATAAATAAGCAGTAAATAAATAAACCTACCTTTTACCGACATCATAAATTTTAATCTGAATTAGATGAAAAGAAATCACTAACATGAATGATAAAACCAAAACTGGTCTCATCGATTTTTTTATCTTAATGAAACATCATAAGCTTATGCCACCTTATTACAAAACATGGACTAAAAATAAATCAAGGTTTACTCCTAAGCTTACCCACGTAAAATAGATCATACGTGCACTACTAACACTTTTTTGTAAAACTATTGCCACTAAAATTCGTTGAACAAAATATCAAATAAAAATAAATAACTACCTTCGTCAAAAAGTCCTTTTAAAAATTCGCCATCTATACTTAAACTTGGTTTTATATTTAAATCATGTTTTGTAATAAGGCCAATGATGTTTTATAAGGATAAAGTAATGATAATTAATGTAAAATAAATGATAAGTAAAAGCTGTGATAGCTGAGTGGAGAGAACGACGGCCTGCTATGCAGAGGATCTCGGGTTCGAATCCACGGCACGCACCAATGACTTTTCAGAGTTAAGTGCGTATTAAATTGTTAATTATCGCTTGCTAAATGGTAAAGAAAAACATCGCGAGAAAACCTGCATGTCTGAGAGTTCTCCATAATATTCTCGAAAGACATGTGATGTCTGCCAACCCGCACTTGGCCATCGTGGTGGACTATGGCCTTACCCTTCGCATAATGAGAGGACGCCCGTGCCCAACAGTGGGACAGTATAAAAGACTGATGATGATGAATGATAAGTAATGTAAGAAAGCTTCTCTATCATCATGTTATCTTGACATCTATAATCACCTTACCTAACTAATCTGTATATACAAAATCCTTGCGTTACTGGCTGACAGACAAGCTACAGCTAAAAATATTAGGCGCAGGCAACTAAAATTTGGCAAGTATGTTCTTTGGGGACCGTAGGGACACACTAAGAAATCGCCAGTGGGAAATTCAGGAAATCCCTATTTCCTGTAATTCCCATGGGATTGAGCAGAAACGGTTGAAGTAAAATCAAATGTGTGCAGTGCAGGTGTAACTGCTCTCGTTTAAGGCACAGTTTTGTCCAAAGATTCTTCGACTTACAGTGGCCATGGTCTGGTGTTAGCTCAAAAAATGCTGTGCCGCAATAACACTCAGAGTGTACAAAATGAACCAAGCAAAGCCTTTTTTGCTGCACGGTTGGCGTTGTGGTTTAAGCGGTCGCGTCACCGCTTGACACTGCACCGAGTGTTGTGGGTTCGATTCCCACACGAGACAACAATTTGTGTGATTCATAAATTGTTGTTTCGAATCTGGGTGTTCATTGTGTCCGTTAGTTGTATGCTTGTAAAGTCCCCGCGACAGAAAGCTTCAGCCTAATTTGTATGAATTTTAACAATCACTTACCAATATAGCAAATCGGTGAAAATCGAACAACATATTTGAATCAAAATCAGAAGACACCATTTTGACAACATACAGCCTGTAGTTATCTTTCAGTAACCTTGGCATTGTAGCTTGGATCCTGTAAAAACAAACAAACGAATAAAAAAAATCATCCTACATAAATATCCCATCTTATACAAATACATATATAAAGCTGAAAAGTTTGTTTGTTTGTTTGGTAGAACGTGCTAATCTCAGGAACTCCTGGTCTGATTTGAAAAAAATTATTTCAGTGTTAGATAGCCCATTTATCGAAGAAGGCTAAAGGCTATATAACATCGCGCTATGTGCGACGGGAGCAGAGCAGTAGTAGTAGTAGTAGTAGTTTAATAACGCGGGTGTAGCCGCGGGCATCCACTAGTGATATCATAATATCACTGAGCATGATATCTCTAAGACCTAGGAAAAAGGCGAAGATCTTAGATCGCAACTGCGTAACTATTAAATGAAGATGATAGCATCAGAAACAAAAATCTTCAACATTTGGCATAATTACGTATTTTTGCACCACATCATGATCCGTCCAACCACACTAGCCATATGAACCGAAATCTTAGGAGACACCCCACTTGCAACTGCTCCATCAAATGCGCAGTGCAAACTCTGTCTTTATATCATACTAGAGGCATCTATTGCGGGAAATAGGTCTTCGTAAGACTCTCCACAAACACTGATTTTGAGCCACCTGCATCCAACTACTTCCTATGATATTAACAAGATCATCGTTTCACCTTGCGAGAGGCATCGATCGGTGATAGTGACGAAATCATGTTGGAAACCGAAATAAGAGATAGATTGCAAGAAGAGCTTTGTGCCAAAATCGCCACTAATTGGGTCTCCGAAGGTGCTAGGCGACAGCGTGGAAGGTCGAGATGAAGATGGCGGGACGAACTGGACTCGTACAGGAAGGACTGGCCTGTGCTGGCACAAAATAGAGATCTGTGGAAAAAGGAGAGGAAGACCCTTTGCCCTGCAGTGGGACGCTACAGGCTGAAAATAATAATAAAATAATTGCACACGGTGAGCCAGAATGACCGCAGACTTGTATTTTTATTCCGAGACATTTCAAAACGTTTGATCGGCAATTCTCATGAATACGGTTTTATTATTATCACATTAGCAACATAGCTATGCCACGTGATGAATTAGAAATAGAATAATTGACGTCAATCTCATTCGTTACCTTTGGAATAATAACATGAACGGCCTTAATTATATGCAATTTTTTATCCACTTCTGTTATTAGCAACGCGAATGCTCGCTCGTAATTAGTGCAGGCATCCGGCTTTAGTGAGACTTACTGAGTATGTAGTGTAACAGGTAACTATAATCAAATGCATGGTTTTGATCTTTGTATTACGAAGTAAACGTAAGTTACTGGTTGCTTGCTGAGACTTTATTGGCTTACTAGAAGACGCCAGCAGCTAAGCCTGCATTTTTTTTTAATTTACCCGTTTTGGCCGTGGGAATTTCGGGAAATCCCTTCTTAGTGCACCCCTAGGGTCCCCAAGGAACACACATGCCAGAAAATTTCAGCTTCCTGCGGCCAATAGTTTCGGCTGTAGCGTGTCTGTCAGTCAGTCAGTAACGCAAGGATTTTATATATTAAGATTTGAAGCCTAGTACAGATACCAAAAGACTGACTTGCAAAGCGTGCGCACCATTGACTTTTCGGAGTTATGAGCGTCCTTCTGAATAAACTGACATTACTCTAAACCATGAAATATCGATATCTCTTTGAGTTGCAGAGATCAGTCAAATCTAGTTAGACTAGTAAGCGGGCCAAGGTTACAACTGGGACAGCTGTAAAAAGAAGATTTAAAACCTATGAATAGAAAATGGCAGCGTGCAGTTTATATGCATAGGTGGTATAGTGGTAAATACTCGCTTCGCCGTTTAGCACTCCACGAAGTCTTATTGGTTAAGAAATCGAACCTATATACAAAATATACAAGGCAAGTGTGAATGGGACAGGACGAAGGGGAATATCTACGGGCGAACGTTCTTTGACCAGATTGGAGACATCCTAAAAACAGGACAGATTAGACGTACCCTGAACAGAAGAGCATGCATGAGGGATCTGATTAGAATTAATGCAGCAAGAGAGATATGTAGGAATCGTTGCAAATGGCGTTCCGTAGTCTCTGCCTACCCCTCCGGGAAACAGGCGTGAGTCTATGTATGTATCGAACCAATAAGACTCAGCTCAATTCATTAAATTATAGTCGGTCAACACTACAAGGTTAAACCTTAGTGCCTCAAGACATTCGTCGCAGACGAAGCAGATCTCATCAATGACGGTGGATTGGTCTGGAGATTTGGCGGTGACATAAATGATACTCACATAAATCCGCTAGTATCAGCCATTTCCTTGGCATTGTATTTTAAGAAGAATTTTGGCAGCAAGGTCTTCAAAGTACATAACTTGTCTAAAGACTTCTTAGCTCGCTCTAGGGAGCCTTTTCCAAGGATTATTGACGTTTCAAGATAGTGACGATCTGAAAATTTTAATAAGTTTTGTCAATTTCAATCAATGTAAAATTTAATTATTATGATTGGCCTATTGGTCAATTGGTAAGTTTCGCATATAAGTGATTAACATGAGGTGTTGTTAATACCCATTCTCTTTGTTTCGTTGTGTATCTGGGTGTAATTTATCAATAACCAAACGATGCCTGCAGTTATTTAAATTTTATAATTTCTGCCCGATGCTGTTGGAATTTCGGGCAGTCCCTTCTCAGTGCTCCTCTACGGTTCCCTAGGAATATACGTGCCAAATTTTATCTTTTCCCCATAGTTCTCGCTTGATGTGCGTTGCCTGTCAATCGGTACGTAATAATGTTCAAATGCGTAAGTATTTAAGAATATTTTAATAAAAGTATGTTTAAAAAAAATCAACTTGATTGTTTTTTTTATAGACTCACGCCTGTATCCCCGAAGGGGTAAGCAGAGGTGTAATATTACACCCACATTTCGCCATGATTTTTTTTAGGTCCCACGTAATAGGGGGCGAGCCTATTGCCGTTACCGGGCACATCACTCCGTGCTGCTACTGAGAATTCGGAAAAGCCCAGTAACACTTTTTGCTCGACCCGGGAATCGAACCCGGGACTTCCGGTCAGCAGTCGCATACGCTATCCACTGGACCACGGAGGCAGTCTATCACGTTGTATGTTTATGTTATGTAATATTATTACTCTCTGTCTGTTTTTTTGATAACATGGTACAAATTCTGCGTATTTTAGTATCACATGACTCTATGTGAGAAAGGGAGTTGTCTCAGTAAAAAAATATTGTTGTCGTAAATTGGCTGATATGTAACGTATTTTGACTGCATGTATCGTCGCTTAAGCTACTAGGTTTGAGTGGCCGTATGTTCGTTGGGCATTGCACCGAATGGTGTGGGTTCGATGCCCTGTACGAGATCTTAGTGTTTTTTAAAAAAGACAACTCCCGCATTAGGACTAAATCCTGTGTCGCGAAAGACTTTACAAACATACAACTAACGGACACAATGAACACCTAGACTCGAAACAACAATTTGTGAATTACACAAAGTGTTGCCTCGTGTGGGGATCGAACCCATAACACTCGGCACAGTGTCAAGCGGCGAGGCGGCCGCTTAAACCACTACGCCAACCGCGCAGTCAAAGTGTGATCCAACTTTGTGGGTTTACTTTGTATCGATTAATCAAATGTTTGTTAAGGTCCCCGCAACACAATATTTGTACTTAGTGCGGGAGACATCTTTTAAATTCCATAAATTGAAAAAAATAACCTGCATTCGTTGCGCAAGCATACCGCACTGAAGTAAATTTACCAAACCTTGCCACCAAGAGAAGCCAAGGACCTCGCAATTTCATTATGTTTACCACATACAAAAATATTGCGCTGCTAATATAAAATTATTTTGCGTGCGGTAATAAATATTGTGATTGAATCCTTATGGTTCTGATACATTTGAGCATTCTCCTGTAATGAGCATTCAGGCTGGTATTCTAGTGAATTGACAGTAAATTTGCTTTGACGTTTTTGCTGATTAGAGTATTCGCTAGAAAGATCGTGAAAATATACGTAGCAATGTTCGGCTTTGTTCGTTCAGTTCGAAAAAACAAAAAGCAGCGAATGCTCGCTGATCTGTTACAAGTGAATGGTTTGGTGCATCAGCACCATTAGAGTAACATATTAAGCTAACTACGACAGCCGACATTGTACCTATTGATTGACTCACTGGACCGGTTTTGTATACTTGTTTTACTGTTTTTGTCCACCTCAACGTTTTTTTATCATGTTATGGCCGTGGTTACGAACCTACAACAACATTGAATAATAAAGATTATTTAAATAGATTTTTTAAAACCAATAGTCGTCGAATTTTGAATTTGATTAAAAATAGTACTTAATCTGTTTTGAAGCAAATTTAATTCGCTTTATTATTAAAATAAATAAGTAGACATGACGTCTATGAAGCATAAAATATACTATTTTTGTGCATTTACTGACGTTCTTTATATGTTGTAACTAACTAACTATAAAAAAGCGTATTTTTTATAATATTGCTGGACTAATAATAATAATATTTAGACGTTCACATTTGGACGATATGGGTTCAATTCCTACTCATACTCAAGTCACACTAAAATTTGTGTGTGAGGGCATGAATGTTTATTATCTTTATCTTTGTCTGTGTGTTTCTAAGTATAATCATATTCGTATGACATCATCATCCTCACCATAGTTATCCCTGTTACATCCAAGACTAGCGCCAGTGGTTCGTTTGCTAGTCTCGACAGGTAGGTAATATACAATAATTAATTAGCTTTTCCACAGAGCGACTGTTATCTGACCTCCGCAATGCTACGGTATAGAGACATTCTATGGCTTAGACCAGTGTCGGCATATTTTTAGGCTACTAACTATCTCTATAAGGACTGTCAAAAATCTTCAAAGCAGTCGTTTGCATCTTTACTAGGCTATCGGTATTTATGCGGATAACGGAATTCTAAAAAAGAAAATCTCATTCACATTATCACATTAATAATAATATTCTACCACATACACACATCACCATCTAGTCCCAAGCTAAGCAAAGCTTGTGTTATGGGTACTAGACAATGGATAAACATACACAATATTTACTTTTTTTTGTAAATACATACATATTATGCATAAAAACACCCAGACCAAGACAAACATCCATGTTCACGCACACAAATGTTTGACTTGAGCGGGAATCGAACCCGCGACCTTCGGCGTAGCACTCGGTTACACTCCCGCTTCGCCAGTCGGTCGTCAAATTAACAATTCAATATTATCAAGGTGACCCTAACATTATAACATTTGTCACTGACATCATAAATTAGCACCTGTGGTATCACGTTGACAGTCCTATGACTCCAGAAGGTTAATATAGATTACGAGAGGACGCCAGCAGCTACGCCTCCAATGTTTTTTAAATTTACCCGTTTTGGCCGATCCCGTGGGAGTTTCGGGAAATCCCTTCTTAGTGCACCCCTACGGTCCCCAAGGAATATACATGCCAAATTTCAGCTTCCTGCGCCCAATAGTTTCGGCTGAAGCGTGTCTGTTAATCAGTAAGTAACGCAAGGATGTTATATATTAAGATAGAGGCACTAATTATTTGTTATTGTGTAGTCTGACCATTTTGTATAGAGACTACTTGCTTTGGAGATGTTGAATTGTCAATTGTTGCTTGCTTTTACTGTTCTTAGAAAATATCCTGTTAGTACAAGAACTCAGGGTAGCCAGCCCTTCCTACAGACTTACGCCTGATCCCCGAAGGGGTAGGCAGTGATTAAATGCAGGCCTTGGCATCTTACTACATAAAGTAAACTGTATTTCTGACAGTCAGTTAATAATAAAAACAAACAAAAACACGTAAATACTGAGAACTCGCTCAATGTTATTGAGGTATTTTATGAATCTGACATTTCTCAAAATTGGTCAAGTAAAACACGTTAGTAAGTACTTAGGTTTTAAATGATATATTATTATGACGTATTACCTACTTTATGCGAATGAAAAAGAGAAAACTGCACAGAAATTAAAAAGCAACGTTATTTTAGTAGGAATGTTATTGTATTATATTTAGGTGTTAAATATAAGTAGGTATCATATTTCATTTTATTATCATTATTGCATACATATCCAGTGTCATCAATGTGTTTCAACCACAGATAATTATAATAAACAAGGAGATATGCCCTGTAGACGATAATGTATCGGATACCTGTTGTCGCCAGTTTGCCCCTACCACGCGGCTACTACTACACATGCAGATCAGTTAAAGCAATATAAAAACGCATTTGCGCACATACTCGCATTTTTAAATAAAAACTTACAAAAAGATTGATTATAAACCTTATCCTATCCAACATAGCGTGTATTTTCCAAACAACGTTCAACTTACTCACACAAAAACATCGGCCACTATCGTTGTGCTATGCAAAAAAACTGTACACTAATTCGTTGCAAGATGCAGCGGCCGGACTTAGCGATGCATTCCTTTAATAATGTACACTTTTTAGGTTTAGATGCATCTGCATTTCCATCCTCTATCTATGTAGCCAGGCCTAGCAGTAGTAACCTTGAAGATAAATTATTTTGACACTTGTGTAGTCTCGGTTAATTGAGAGTCTTGAATCCCCGTAACAAATTTTGTTGAAGTATTTTGGAAAAGCTATACCAGGGCTGGGCGGCACTTCGGTATTTTGGAGAAATTGTAAAATTGTTAATCGTCTTCCTTACTAAACGAAGTCGGACATTCATCAAGGAGAGATGTTATAATGGTTAGAACCAATAAGCACCACAGCCACGAACATTAAGGAGGCCTGTATTTAGTAACATATATAGCAGCTAATGTTATAAAAATAATAACATTAAATATATTTTTGAATTTGTAATAAATTTGTTGTGTCGATCATCGAGGAAAATAACGAATTGTACATGGTTAATAATAATATATTAACAATACTATTATTACTGTGTATAATACACTGCGGCCGTTTAAACCACTACGCCATATAATTATAAATTATAAAATGCCTTTTGTGGCGATAACTGACCTACTCACAAGCGAAGGCTTGGGTAGAAGCTTTATAGATAAACTACACCCAAACACATAAATAATCAATAATAAATAATCCCAAGTTACAAAACTTACCAAACGTTTTCATTACAAAATGATTCTGCTTGCCAATCCATTCTTCGAAAGTTTCAATCATTTGTTCTATAGCACCATTTTGTAAATTTAATTCTTTCCTCACTTCCTCAAGAGTATTTGGATTGAATTTCAAAAGCGGAGTATCTTTTAAACTCTGCATGTCGACTACACTGACCGGCGAACCGAATCGTTGTAACTGTTTTAAGACTGCGATACATAACTCGACGGAATGCCTAGTTATAATTCGTCATGTGAAATAAATAATAGTATGTTGCTTTGAATGTAATAGCAGATTTAAAGAAAGAGTAATAATAAAGTTCATTGTAATAATATTCTAAGACAAATCACAATGATTGCCTCCGTGGTCCAGCGGATAGCGTATGCGACTGCTGATCGGAGGTCCCGGGTTCGATTCCCGTCTCGGGGAAAAGTGTTACTGGGTTTTTCCGAATACTCAGGAGCAGCCCGGAGTCTGGTGATGTGCCCGGTAACGGCAATAGGCTCGCCCCCTATGCCTACCCCTTCGGGGATGCAGGCGTGAGTCTATAATAAAGATCAGTGCCATAATATCCTGAGACAAATCATAATTATGACACAATCAAAACGATCGTAAAGTAAGCAAAGCATGTTTTGTGACGACCAGTTAACAGATAAACGTAGTTATATATTCCACAACAACAGACACATAAAATAAACTGTCCTTTTGTCCCGTCTGACTATAGGTATAAACGGGATATTCTCAAAAACTGCCGAACCTATTTTAGTGCGGGTTACACCAATAGACTGTACGATTCCTTAGAAAGGTTGAGGCGTATAATTTATGCGGTTGGAGCGAGCGAAGTCAAAATTATAAACAAGTTATAAACACAAACAGTTCAAAATATGGCCGTGTTCGTCATTCAGAGATCAGTTGGGTGGGGATCAAAATACGTCCAGGTTGACGATCAATGTCACTGACCTCTAGGTACCGTCGTTAAATAGAAGTAGAATATGAATAACTTTTCGACGTTTGTGGTCATACATTATTAAATCAACCAACTTTAACTAGAATTGTATCGCTGTAAATTATATTTTTATATGATAAGATTCACGTGATCGTCTACTTAAATATAAATATAGTTATACATGTTGTAGTGTATAGTGATAAATGAATAGTGTTTTATCTGTATTTAATACCATTTATTTATAATAATATTCTACCTCATTCACACAATACCATCTTGTACTATAATGGGTACTAGACAATGGGTAAACATTCTTATTATTTAATACTTTCTTTTTGAAAATACATACATATTACTATACAGAGAAATACCCAGGCCAATACAAACATACATGTTCACGCACGCAAATGTTTGACTTGAGCGGGAAGCGAACCCGCGACCTACGGCGTGGCAGCCGGTTACACTACACTCCCACTTCGCCACCAGGTCACCGAATTATTATTAATGTCAATTATGATGAATGATTGATAATGAATTTGTAATGTCAGTATAGTCAGCTGATTATGATAATAAAGTACACATTTCTTTCAACTTTAAATAATGAATGTTTAAAAATTGATATGCCGTCGCACTTGTTTACCTTCTTAGGGCCAGCGCACATATAGCGAAGCGAAACGGAGAGCATTTCTCATTGTCAAACTATTATCGACTTTGTTCTTATATCGTTATAGTTCAAAATAAATTATCACATAGTAGTTATTAGTTTGTGTGCGTGCGTCTTGTAAACATTGAATTGTTATTGGACTTTGCCCATTATTTAGAACCAGATAACCCGGCCAGTTACCTATATATTTTTTGTACTACTTGCAATTTTTATTTTACATTTTTTTCTTACAAACCGCCGTCCCCGGAGAATAAAATGATAACTACAAAAATGCAACTTTACAGGAAAAATATAAAACATGTTTTCGTCGATTGCTCCTTAAACACTGGACGTAGACAGATGATTGTAAGCTTTTAAGGAAGGTTATTTTTTGTTTATACTAAATGTTTTAGTGAGATACGCCTTAGTATCAAAATGGAGATATTATTTCAAAAATAAAAGGTTAGTCAAAATTAGCCATCATCTAAGTTGTTTAACGGCGATTATCATTTTATTCTCCGTACAGCCTGACCAGAACCAAAATAATATTGTACTCTTCACTTATCATTTTTCAAATCCACAACAGTCATATTACAAACACGTCTTATACAGAGCAACTGGATGGTTTTGAACGAGAATAAAATAATAAATGCATTTATCATTATCTAGTCGCATTTTTTTTTCATGAGAACATCATTCTATGACTGTTTATCATACTAACAAGTGGGAATAAATTTTGATAATACTTTATTAACACTTTATTCTCGTAATTTAAAACTTGTTTTAAATCTTTGAATACTATTGTAATATTTTGTAACTTCGTAAATAACTGTATAAAAATTAGGAAAAAAATTGAGCAGATGTATTAGCACCCACAGATCCCAAAAATGACATAACACTAAAAATAAGATAATGGCAGTTATCATTTTATTCTCCGGGGACGGCGAAACCTTCTCATGACATTAACGAAGTCATAAAAGAAAAATATCCAGTTTGGTGCAGCTGTTTTGCAATTATGCGCGTACAAACATTTTGGTGATTTATTTTAATTAATGCAGATAAGAGCAATGTTAATAAGAGTTTGATAGTGAAAAATTAACTAAAATTATTTTTATGTTAAACGGTTTTATTGCAATAAAAAGTATGTACTTACATACTTGAGTTAAAAGCTAAAAAATAATTCGGTAATTCCTAGCTCAGACAAATATAAAATCGTTGAGCGTAGCGTATCCAGAGCAAATTTTTTTTTACTTATAGTCTCACGCCTGTATCCCCGAAGGGGTAGGCAAAGGTGTAAATGGGTGGGGCGAGCCTATTGCCGTTACCAGGCATATCACCAGACACCGCGCTGCTACTGAGTATTCAAAAATCCCTGTAAAACTTTTGCCCGACCCGGGACCTCCGATCAGCAGTCGCATACGCTATCCACAGGACCACGGAGGCAGTCATCACTCTCATCCAATATTATATGTATTTATGTAAGTATATTGTATTTTTATGTATATGTAAGTTATATTTATGTATAAATAAGTATGTATTTGTAGAACTATATATTATTATCTTGAATGTATTATGTCCCTATTATGTACGTATAATATTACCTATTTTACATTACATCTAAATATTAAAATGCACCTACCACTTTCATCTCTGCACCACCTTAAGGTTGACAGGTAGATAATGCCATATGGCATTATGTCCACCGATGTATACCATGTTTGTGCATAAATGAATAAATAAATAAACTGCTCAAGCTAAATAAAACCGTTTAAATACGCTGCGCTTCGCTATATAGCTCTTACAATAAATAGAATCATTCAAGCGGGACGGGGGTATTTCGCTCGGTATTCTTAAGAACAGTATCACTTGGCGTGGCAGAATAAGGGTATGGTCTTTTCCAACTTTTTTTTTATAGTAGATAATAGGCGGCAAACGAGCAGACGGATCGCCTGATGGTAAGCAATTACCGCCGCACATGGACACAAGCAACACCACAGGACTCACAAGTGCGCTGCCGCCCCTTGGGGTTGGGAAAAGGGATAGGATGAGGAGTGGGATGAGGAAGAAGGAATAGGGGATAGGGCCTCCGGCTCTCTCACTCACCGAACGAAACGCAACAGTTTATGTAGGTACTTTACGTCGATTTTCTGTGAGAGGGTAGTACTTCCCCGGTCGGGCCGGCCCATTCATGCTGAAATCAGCAAGGCTCTACTACCGTGAAAACTCGAGGAAGAATCCTTTAACCAAGCTAGGTGATCGTTCCTGGTGGACTGCACTCCGACGGAAGAATTTAAAAACTTGTATATAAGTATCAAAGAGAATACCGACGATGAATTTAATTTTATTAATATATAATATGTTTAACCTTTCAGTGCCGACGTGTGGTCTGACAGACACTCAGAGTTCGGAAGTTTGAGTTTCATAAATGTTAGCGAGGACGTAACCCCTTATGCTTTTCTCTTCTCGTCGAGCAGTCGCCTAGTAGCGTTAATGGGGAGTGGCTATGTTGGTGCGTGCAATTCTGGCGATTTTTGATTTTCGTAAGATTGCGGGTGTTCTATCAGACCGCTCGTCGGTACTTATGAGACTTTTTTCGATACGAATTATTATAGATTATATGAATGGTATAAAAATGATTAAGCCAGGTACTTCGGGTATAAAATTGGTAACCACAAACAAAAATGCCAGTAAAAATATCCAACAAGGCTTCAAAATAAAGATCATGAAGAATTTTTAACGGAATGGCTACATTGGAGCTCAAAGTCCGACTGTAACCGTATCGACCCAAATTTTATTGCATTTGGAGAGTGACTATGATTCAACATCTGAACAGGAAGGCTCTGAAAGTGAACCAAATCTGCCTACAAATGGAGCAAACCTACAGTCACGAGCATAAATATATTACTATGGGCAGATTAGCAAAAATATCTCTCCCAAGAATGAGTTCAATAATATCTGTCTGCACGTGCGCAGCAAAAATATCTGATATTATCAAGCAGCATAATGAAGTGGCATCAAAATTATGTGATGACAATGCCGAAGCATAAATATCTGATGCGACAGGTGGCAAAATGTTATGATCCCTTGTGGAGAGCAAATATATGTAAAGTTTTATATTTCTGTAATTTGCATTGATTCCATCCTAAAAGCATAAATATGTGACACAAACTAGGTGGCAATAATATCTGACATTATTTTATCTTTAATTTTGTAGCGGCTGCTGACGCTACAAATTATATACAAGGCCCGCTATTGTGTAAGTGCGGCGCAGCAGTCGTCTTCCCGCTCCCATACAGTTAGGTCGTAGATTATAGTTTATTTATAATAATGTGGTACCACAGTAAAAGTATATATTTTCGTATTTTGGAGTACTTATTTTATCTCTTCACACAATCCATCTTGACAACCCCCTACATTGGTGACCCCTGACATCGAAAACGTAACCTTCGGCACAGCTTCGGCAACGCGGCATCGACGCACGTGCACATGGTCAGCGGAATCAAATAAGCGCATGTGCAGCGTGGCAACAGCGTGCAGCCAAGCAGCATGGACACGGAAATAGCCTGAACTCATGGGAGACGACTCGCCCTTTTCACTACGACCGAAAGGGCTTACGACCTAACTGCGGAGAACATCAAAGTCAGGACACGTGCGACCCAAATTTGGAACAAGGTACACAACCATCTACCGATAACAGCGATCACGGCAACATGGGCAGCAGAGAATTCCGGAGCGGCACACGACGGCGGCGGCACTCTGCAGGACAGTGCGTACGTCGAGGCATGAGGCGTAAGGCGTGTTGACCTTGGTGGCGAGGCAGCATTCCGCACCAAGAGGGATAATACGCAGCTTACTCCGAGGACGAGGAACGACATGGGACCGGCGGTGGCACTCTACGGGCTCTACGGGACAGTGCACGCGTCGATGCGGCTGATCACACTTGGAAGCGAGGATGGATGCCGCTCAGTGTTGGATAGCGCACCCTGTCGTCCCTCATCACGGCCCGGCATAGTGTAGATCGCTGGCAGGATGGATGAAACGTATTTGCTTCTTCGTACGACCAGCTCTCTGTACAAGCGGCTTATGAAGAGCAAAAGAAGTTTAACGGCATTGGTGTAGTTATCGTGTTCTAAATTAAAGTAAATCATACGTTTTAAAAATAGATTAACATAGTTTATAGTTATAATGCGCCACATATTGAATCACTACACTACAGTGTTTAGCTTAGTTTGTGTTCTCAGAACTAACGCTCGGTAACTCGATACAGGTTAATGATGTGACGCGATTCGCGAGCGCTAGCAGAAGTTACTCCTTATTATTTTATGTTGTCATTTTTTATGCCTGTGTTAATATTGATCTCTCGTATTGTTTAATTTGTAGTTCCGTTCTTTTTCTTTTTTTTTAAATAAAGGGGGGAGTATTGTAGCGGCTGCTGACGCTACAAATTATATACAAGGCCCGCTATTGTGTAAGTGCGGCGCAGCAGTCGTCTTCCCGCTCCCATACAGTTAGGTCGTAGATTATAGTTTATTTATAATAATGTGGTACCACAGTAAAAGTATATATTTTCGTATTTTGGAGTACTTATTTTATCTCTTCACACAATCCATCTTGACAACCCCCTACAATTTAATTTAAAATTTATACGAAATAGTTAAAAAAATAAATTTTATTTTACATTGTTTTTATATAGGCTGTCGTTTTATACTATACAGGATGAAAAAAACCCTTAACTAAAACTGAAATCCCATGTTGTACCAATCACTACGAACATTTTTTTCTTCGGCACCATACCTGGGGAATGACTGGTTCAGGAGATATTGAGGCTCAAAATTACTATGAAATTTTTGTAATGATAGTACAAAATCGATGCATTTACCCCGCCAACCTGTTCTATAGATGTCCTATGCGCCCATGGATAAGAAGGGTTATCGAAAACTGCACGCGCGCACATTTAATTGCGGATAAAAAAATGTATCTCCTTAAAAATAATCGTTTCCCAGGTTTCATTTTTGCTTTGTATGACTTGTCATGATGTCCATAACGAGTAAACTTCGGCTTGGTGATTGGTCTTGACTTCAACTTGGTCTTGTGGCACCCTGTATTTATATACACATATATATATATATATATATATATATATATATATATATATATATATATATATATATATATATATATATATATATATATATATATATATATAAATACGGAATACGTAGTATTGGATATAGACATATCCAATACTACGACCGAATTAAATTATTTATTATTGTAGTGGGTAGATCTATTTTATCTACGGCTGCCTAGTAATAGTTTAGGAATAGGGTATCGGACTGCCTACATTTTGTCACCCGTCGAAACACTAGTTTTGTATTTTATCAACTGCTGTACTATTTTATGGTTTAATTCATATGAAATTTGATGGAAGAGCAAAATAAAAATTTCAGAATATTTATAGAGTGGTGATTTGAGACAATCTTTTTGATAAATGATAATTTGCAATTTATTTTAAATACTGTCCGATCCCCTATTGTTTTTATAGTAATATATCAGGCTCCCAGACATTTCTTATTTTTTTGGATTTCATTGGATTTACGATGAGTTATCGAACAGAATCCATTTATGTTAGTCAGTCAGTATATTCCTATAGTGTTTTTATAGGAATTTACCAAATCGTTTGGCCAGCGTGGTATAGTAGGCCAATTCCTCCTTTCAAAGGAGAGGCCTAGTCCAGCAGTGGACTGTTAAAGGCTGATGATGATGATGATCCATTTATGAAGATATACATGGATACTATTCGATGCACATATTCCATTCATTGCTCTCGAATAACTCGTGACTGGTTTAAAAGTTAATATTCAAAGAGAGGCCTTAAAGTTAATCAATTTCCCTTCAGAGAGCCTTGATTTGAATCCCATTGAGAATCTGTGGAGTTCAATGTTTCAACAATAGGGTCCAACTCTGGCTGGAACCCATGATTTTCTACGTTGTCACCCCTTTGACATTTGGGAGTCACTCCGGGGCTCGCAAGTGTTCACTAATATAGTTCTACAATGCAAGAGAGGCTACAGGACGTAATGATGCAAATGTTGGATTAACTCGATTTTAATTCATTATGTTTAAGTAGGTTTCACCGGAAGATAACAAGATACGCAAGATTATAAATTTACTAGGAAATTCTAAACGAGAGATAAATTATTGTATTATTTTACACACATATTTTCGCAAATTTATCAATTTGCGACGTGTCGTGGTAAATTTATAAACTACCGGATATCAAGTCTTAAGATTCTAAACAGTTCAACCAATCACAGAAGTTTCACATTAATTTTAAGCTTCTTTAAAAAACGACAAATAACATACTGCTCTCTGATTGGTCGGTCGGTGATAATGAAGGTCGGCATCAATTCAACTGAATAGGTTATGTTAGGTTTTCTTGAGGCTTTGAACAGATAAATAGGAGCCTTGCGAAGCAGGGTTCCGTTAACTTAGGCTCATAAACATCGCTATAGTTCCAGTTTATTCATAAAAGTGGCGAAAAATGGCGGTGGAGAGGAAGGAAAAAACACGTGACTTATTCAACCAATCAAAGCCCACATGGCGTTTGGTAATTGTTTACTTATTATTTTACGCACGAATTCGTAAGTTAAGCCATTTGCGAAAAGGTGGGCGTAATATAAAACAATTTATCTCTCGTTTAGAATCCTATGAAATTTTATACATTTCTTAGGAAATTTATAAACTTGCGGTTCTTGTCATTCTCCGGTGACATAAATACTCGCTTAAATTCATTATTTTATTAAGTTGATTAGGCAAATAAATATAAAAAAGATTTATAAGGTGTTTTTGTTCATATTCTTTGCCCGGCAAAATACATAAAAATAAAACATTTTGGCCCATTTTACCGGCGCTATACATAATATCAAATATTTTATTGTTTATAAATTGTATGTCAGATATTATTGCCACCTAGTTGTAATACATATTTATGCTCTTAGGGCGGAATCAATGCAAATTACAGAAATATAAAACGTTACATATATTTGCTCTCCACAAGGGATCAAAACATTTTGCCACCTGTCTCATCAGATATTTATGCTTCGAAATTTTCATCACATAATTTTGATGCCACTTTATTATGCTGCCTGATAACATCAGATATTTTTGCTGCGTACGTGCAGACAGATATTATTGAACTCATTCTTGGGACAGATATTTTTGCTAATCTGCCCATAGTAATATATTTATGCTTGTGACTGTACATATCTTGAAGAGTGATTATAAACTTTGATAGTACACACATCTTGGTACCTTGTGATTTTCTAAAAAATGGTTGATTATGTGCAAAATTGTATTTTTATCATTTACGTAATTACTAAACATTAAGAAACAATTATTACTAAACATTAACAAACCAACAGAATTATTAAGAAAAAATATTGCTCAGTTGATAAATAATTATTGTTAAAGTGAAAGTAAGTTTTTCTCCCAAAGAACTAGAGGCCGTAATGTGAAACTTTATCGACTCATCCGCAGAACAAAGTCCGATCTGCATGGATCGCAATTTTCACTAGAGGCTGTCGAAGTTCTTGACTTGAATAATTCCTTATAACTCTTATAACGAGAGAATTAAAATTATGATTTTTTGGTAAATTATTATAACAGCCCAGCTTAATTAAATGCCCTAAAGTGTATATTTCTAGTCCTTTTATTTTACGAGATAGTGAGTTACATATCAACTTAGGACGTTTTATGGCGGAAGAGCGAGGGTCCGTGGTAAACATCGTGCATTGTTTTGCGGAAACGTTCGATTTAAAAGACGTTCTATATTAACAAAGGTTGTTTTTTGTGGGAATTTTTCATCCTTTAAGAGTCCTTTGTGAATAATATAAAATAGAAAATTAAATACAATGTCATTTTTTTTTATTAAAACGTCTTAAAATAGTTGACAGAACCTTAGATGACAACGATTAGACTTCTAGCATTAATGAGTAATTATAATTTTACTAACTAGTCACGTCGTATAAGAGGCGGAGTAATTATATTTACTTATTTAAAAATAAATAAACTGTGTAAGTATGTTCTTATATTTATTTAACTTTACGTATAACCGTATATACTTATTTAAAAGTAATCAAATTGTATATATATAGAACAATTAATAGTCATAAATAACAAATTTTATCACAAAATTGCAACTACGAGCAGTCACAAACTTATTTTGTAAGGATCTACTAATTATAAAATAAATTTATGACTACAAACATCTTTATCATCACCTAAGTCTAAAGACATCCACTGGTGGACATGGCCTCCCCAAAAGCTGTCAACTCCAATGATGAGCCGCCTGAATTCCACCGCTTCCTGCGATCTTAACCAAATATCTTCTTCTTGATAATAGTATACACGGTGTAAAAAGACCCGTCACCAAGCCGAAGTCTACTCGTTCTACACATCATGCTAAGTCTTACTTAGCAAAACAATACCTGGGAAACGATTTTTTTTGTAGACATATTTTATAAGCCGCTATGTAAAGCATGCGCGTGCAATTCTCGAGATACTTAACTATCCAAGGGTGCATAGGACATAATTACATTATATAGAACAAATTGGTGCTTAAAATGCATAGATTCTGTTCCTAATTAAAAAGAAATATGGTTACTTTGAGCCTCAATATCTTTTGAAGCAGTAATTTCTCAGGCATAGTGCAAGTAAAGAATGTTTGTAATGATGAAACGGGATTTAAACTTTCATTAAGGGTCTTTTTATACCCCGTATAAGAAAAACAACAATCTTACATCGTTTTTACCTAGACATGGGTGCATAATATTTACAAAATAATAGTAAAATATATCTAAACATTAACAAAATTTAAAAGCGAGTACTCATACTCATATCACTAGTCTAAACCATGGAATATCGCTATCCCTTCGGGTTGCAGAGGTCAGACAGGCAGTCGCTTTGAGGAAAAGCTAATATTCAGCCACATCCGGTTTGACTAGGAAGCGGACCCCAGATTGAAACTGGGATAACGCTAAGATGATGATGACTCATACTCATATCAGTACTTAACTAGGCTGTCCTATCAAATCTTATTAGACTAATAAGCAGAGCCTGGGTTCTAAGACAAAAAGTTGTGGCTGCAAAGGGTTGCAGCCACAACTTTTTTTAACATTACCAGGGGGTAATGTTAAGATCATTATAATGACACAGTTCAGTACTTACTGTGAATAACTTGTGAGCAGCATAAGTCCATTAGGTCTTTATATTATATATATTTTTTGAAGCACAGTTTTCATTGCATCGTCGATAACGATCTTGTGCCTTTCAAGCCGGGTAAGCCTGCCCTTCCTTTAAAAATACACTTTTATCCTCTGTCATCCATGCATACATACATATCTCATCCATGCAGTCTATCAACAACATAATAATGTAACAATATGTATCTCAAAAGGAGTTAAAACAGTAAGAGTGTTATAAATAGTTTAGCATACTTCAATTTTCTCGCAGTGCATGTCACTGGGAGCTTGTAGTAAATGGCAGACTACTTAAAAGTATGACCTATGCTTGTCGCATGTTAAATGAACATGTATGTATTTACAAAAATTAGTAAATTTCTAGTAACCATAATACACATTCAGCTTATTTTGGCACTAGATGATGTTGTGTGTATGTGGTAGAGTATTTTTATCATTATTTATTAGTAGGAAACATCATGGGAGTTAGTACTGAAACTAACTGAGGTAGACCTGTGTTTACATTTCTAACTTTTTGAGCTGTATTAACGATGAATTTGCAAAACTTAATGGATTTCCAAAGAAAATGAACTTAGTTGATTACTGTAGACACCTTCGGTAGACTAAACAGACATGATATTCGGTTTTGAGCTATTACAGATTCCTTTATTTTCTTTGTCCCGTCATGTTTGTATAAATTTCTTTCCATATATCCAACTCACGACTGGTTCCTTTGTATCAGGAAGCAAAGACGATTCATGCCAATTTAACCTTCATTCGTAACTAAAATATAAAATTCTATTGCTCAAATATTTTTAACAAACTATTTTTAAGCGTTCTTTGAAACAATAAATTTTGCGATAAATTTAACTAATTTCTATTAAAAAAACTTTATAATTAAAGATTTTTTTAATTGAATAACGTCCTAATTGATTCAACGTTTCGAGAAAAAAGGTCCCATCTTAACATTGAACCCACAAATTGTTTCACAGACTCCGGTGAAAACCGTCCTTTTTTAACCTCAGACGCTAAAAACTTCAATAATGTTCGTAAAAAAAAGTCTTAATATTCCATAAGGCCTCTACTTTTTGTTGCTCAATATTGCATAAAAATCGATTACTCCGTGAATATTAATTACGGTAATCGTCTTTTTGCGCCCAAAGTTGCGTTTCTGAACAACTCCATCGATAAACGTTCTAAATAATCATCGATCGCTGTTAACTATGAACTGAGTTAAAAAGTAATAAAAATAATAATCTGTGTAAATTTAGGAACTTAAAGTTGTACATAGTGAAGTTATACTTGTAAAACATCGTCACTTACCAGAATTGAAATCTTGATTTGGAAACGCGATATCCGCTTGCTTGCCCCGCGCCGCAACCCACGCCGGCCCCTCTGCCCGGCCACTTGAAAGCGATAACGATCAAATGCCCGCGCGTTTTTATCGCCTCGGCGCGCGGGTCGGGTTCCACACAATCGGTCCTTGTGACTTAATTTGTTTTGAAAGGTTGTCAAGTGTTATATTATTTATGTTTGTTATGAAACTAACTATACAATGTTATCTTTGTTTATTTAGATTACGATTCTGGTGTCGAGTGATGCTCGTTTGAAATTGAGATAGCGCGTTTTAGAGTTCGCTTTGTAGTTATAAGTTCATACCTCAAAACTTAAAGCGGTGACATATCGTTTTTAATATTTAATTACGTTACTTATATATTAGATAATAAGATAAAAATAAAAAAGTACACTTGTTTATACATATTTATGAATTACAGGCCTCTGATTCCAAACCATTATCTGGCGCCGCGCGGCGTAATTTATGTTAAATTTGATAAGGCCATATAATGCACAAATAACAGTTTTAAACATACAAATAAATAAACACTAAATAAGTAGTCTCATATTCTTTTAAAACAAAAAGAAATTATACGGATAGCATTCACCACTTCTGAGTAATATGAACATTTCTGAAACAGTTCCCATACTCTCAGTAAAATCACTGTCGCCCGCCAAAAACTACTTAAGGTCTCGAAAAAAGTCAAATCTTATATTTCATGCTGGAATTATTATATATACGTGTTAGTTATTTACATACCTTGATAAACACAATAGATCTTAAAGAATAAAACTAAATTTAACAGAAAAAACAGCACAAATACACTCACACATTCCGCACATTCCGCACCGAATCAACACTCAATGACAACATTGACAACGAACGTTTTATTTTTAATTTCTCTATGGAGTCGAAACTCGACTGGGCTTAGTATGACGGGAAATTTAACGTAGAAACGAGATACATAATACAAACTAAGCCATAGAGCGACAGAGACGAGTATATTTCACTCTTTCGACCGCGGGAGCCATGTCATATACAGTATGACACGGGCAAAGTAGACTGAGATGCGATGTTATATGCCATATAACACGGGCAATTTAGTGTTTGAATTTTGTTATATGCCATATAACACGGGCAAGCAAGCGGGTATGTAAGTTTGAAAGCGCCGAACTAAGATCAGGCTCTTTTGCATCTACTTGAATCATATTTAGTATTTTGCGTGATCCTGATATCTTTTAAAGTATCCCTTTTTATATAAAATATTGAATAAATTGAATTTTCTAAAATATAATGTAAATTAAGTACAGAACACGAAAACGCCCTAATTTTCTTCTTCTTCCAATGAACATCGGCCGAACTGCAGATCGATCGCGGCGCTCGCGCCACCCGTACTCCCCGTGTCCCGACCCATGTATACGTCGTGCGTTGTTGCGCGGAACAAATATCAGATGAAACGTTATTCGATTCTATATCTCCGAAAGTAAATAAGATACGAAAAATCTAAAAACACAGTTATGTAGAGTTTGTATTCCTTATCTCATTTAGCTATTTAACACGATTTTGGTCTATGTTCACATGGAACTCTATTCTACGGATAGGTCGTTATAATCTTAATATATAAAATCCTTGCGTTACTGACTGACTGACAGACACACTACAGCCGAAACTATTGGGTGCAGGAAGCTGAAATTTGGCATGTATGTTCCTTGGGGACCGTAGGGGTGCACTAAGAAATGATTTCCCGAAATTCCCACGGGATCGGGCAAAACGGGAAATTTGAAAATATGTGCGTGCGAAGCCGCTGGCGTCGACTAGTTAGTAATAAGGTCAAAGTCAAAATCATTTATTCATCTAGGTCACAAGGTGACGCTTATGAACGTCAAATTTTAAAGTACATTACTTAATGCTTCTACATTTACATTTACTGCCTCGTTCGCAAAGCAATAGGTAGAACCACGGGAAAGAACGGGCAATAAAACTCGTGGCCACTCTTTTTAATCGCCAGTGTTATGTTACATATTTTGTTTTTGTTAGGAGCTGCAACTGTTTCACATTGTAATTAATTACTTGTAAATAGTAATTAGGAACATACATCATACTAAAATAATTAATGCAGTTACCAATTTATACCTAATAAATATTATACCTGCTATATTTTTCTTTACTTATCCAATAACTGGATATAGGTATATACAATACAAATTCATAGCGAAATGTGGGTGTAATGTTACTAATGTTACACTTCTGCCTACCCCTTCGGTGAATCAGGCGTGAGTCTATAAATAAAAAAAATATACAATACATATGAACGGTTATTTTAGAAAAATGTCAAATAATTTAATGTCTTTAGTTATGAAAGACATCACATCGGTACTTCTGTAATTTATAGCACGTCGGTACTTAAGAGTTAATTTTATTAAAATAGAAGGAACGACCGCAATTTTTTTTAACGAACCCGTTTCTGCCCGATCCTGTGGGAGTTTTTGTAAATGCTTTCATAGCGCACCCCTACGCTCCTCGCAGTAGTTTCAGCTGTGAGTTGTTTATTAGTAATGTAATGCAAAAAGGAGAAATACCAAATACGGCCTGTAGCGGCCAGAAAGTTGTGAATTGTTGAAATTAAACATATAATTTTTAAAATTTATTCATCGTTTTCGTTTCTTGATAGAGCTTCGGTGAAAGATTTTAGTTTTTAAAGATTATTTTTTTGAATAGGCTAAGATAATAGCGGATGAATGTCTTATGTTGCCAGCATTAAAAATAAAATGAAGTATGGTAGGCAGAAATTGTTTTAAGGAAATAATATTTTCATCATTATATTAGAAAACAATATCTTTTATTTACTTTATAAATATATTTGTAAAAAGAATCAAGAAATATATAATTTATTATATATTCCATAATTATTAATCGGTAAAAATCTCCGTTTAGGCGCGTCATGTGTCTCTCCGCATCGCTGTCACTGCGGAGAGGCTGTCGATAGCCTTGGTCACCATGGTCTGTCATGCAGCAGGAGCGCGGGTCGTATTTCACGACACGCCAACCTCAACGACATTCTGCGCCGTGCTCTTGTCACCGCTGGCGTTCCAGCCCAACTTGAACCTCAGGGCTTGGTACGCGACGATGGCAAGAGACCGGACGGGATGTCTTTACTGCCGTGGAAGCTGGGTAGGCCTTTGGTATGGGACGCAACATGTGTCGATACCCTTGCGCCATCCCATCTTTCCAGCACAGCAGGTTGTGCGGGCGCTGCTGCTGCTTCAGCAGAGACCCTCAAACGGCGCAAATACGTAAATCTTGTAGGAGATTATGTATTTGAGCCGTTTGGGGTCGAAACCTTGGGGCCATGGGGTCCAAGTGCGAGATCCCTTTTTAGGGATCTCGCAAAGAGACTGATCGACGCCTCGGATGACCAGAGGGCTGGCACGTATTTAGCACAAAAGATAAGCATTGCTATACAACGAGGCAATGCCGTCAGTCTTCTGGGCACGCTTCCAATTGACTGCGATGCGGATGACTTCCATGACGCCTTCTAAATTTAATTCTAATTTATTTTTCGTATTGTATATATTAAATAGGCTTATTTTAATTTTAGGACATAATAAAGTTGCTTTTTATGTAAAAAAAAAATAGTAATAAGATATTCGGTAAAAATCGTTTTGTTTTTTAATCGATAGTATAAATATTTTTTCAAACCATTTGCAACACATTTTTTATCTGTTATGTCATTCGTGTTGCTACTGCGCATCGTGAATATTTTGCTCTGATTTATTGGTGTTTTCGTACGGTTTTAATTGTAATGTTATTGAATATAAATTCAATAATAATGATCATTGCCTTCTACCCATGCTAAGAATATGCAGCGGTGTTTGTGATTGTGGTTAGTTTTTTTGGACGAGTATAGTACGAGGTTCCCTAATACACGGGTGATTATTCATTATTATTGGCCTCTCTTTATGTCGTTTTTGTTCTAAATGACACAAAGACATACCTTTATTTACATCTAGGTATAATATTTATGTTAAAATTCAATTTTGAGATATATTTAGTTGTGGAATAATTTCCATTTCCAATATCTCGTATCTTATTTCCACCAAGAGTTATTTAAAAAAAATTATACAGGGTAATAGAGTAGTCATTTATCTTCAAAACATACATGGTTTCGTGTTTGTCCTTGCCAGGCCCATAATGTATGGCCAAATGGTACATCTCCTTTTACTTATGCAGGTAATATAATGGATAAAAGTGTAAGTTGTTAAAAAAACTATTTATATAAAAATATTGTTTATTAACTAACATAACAAAGCTTTTATGTCAGTTACATGTTAATTAAATCAAAATTGTATAATTTTGATTTAAATTAATTAATCAGTCTATTCCTTTTTTTTTCTTCGTTGTGTAAATGCATTTACGCACGTATGTGGGACTCGAAGGCTGGAGTGCAAGGCCGTAATACCCACTAAAATCACAGCGCATACTTCAAAGCCATTTTGGGGGTGCCAGGGGGTCGCGTTAACATTCTACCCTGACACCCCGGCGAATAGCCCAAATGCCACAACCTCCTTAGAAGCGGATGAAGGTGTTGGCCTCCGCCGCCAAACTTCCCAGCGGCCGCAGAGGATAGGGAGGACGGCAACCTGACAACACCGCATCCTCCCGCACCCGCACCCTTGGACGCATCCTCCGCAGGCCCCATCCAAGCCCACACGGAGCGTCCACTCGCGGGGTCCCGCTTAGCTTCACCGTGGCTGTCTAAGCCACGGTTACTGAGCTAGCTTTGCAAGGATGGATATTAAAGTCATGCTATGCTACTCAGAGATAATGACTGAAGCATACTAATGAAGAATTATTTTTTTGAAATTGGTTACCTGTAGTTTTTAGTTTATTCGTTACAATAATCATCATCATCATCAGCCCTTTATACTTACTATGAGAAGGGTGAGGCCATAGTCCACCACGCTGGCCAAGTGCGGGTTGGCAGATTTCACATGTCTTTCGAGAACGTTATGGAGAACTCTCAGACATGCAGGTACAATAATACATTTTTTTTTATCGAGTAGCATCACTCGACATCCCTTGCCACTCACTCCGATATCACTTCGTTAACTACTTTTATGGCAGGCTATATTTTTTTGATAACTTTGGAGAGGGTATCACGTCTGGTGGCGAGTCATTGACTACGTACTATAAGAGTATACAGGGCAGATGCCGGTTTTCATCGATAGCTTTCATGAAAATAGAATAATAAGTTTACATACGAGTCTTCATCGTCTTAGCGTTATCCCGACTGCATTCAAGACTATGTACCTACTTACGTACGTACTGTACAAAACACTACCACCGCTAATCTGTCTTTGTACTCAATAGCGCCGATTTGGAGACTCCTCAGTGGTAGTCCCATTACTTCTAGATCAAAACTCTCAAATTGTGTCTGGTCATCTGATAGCGGTGATAGCTGAGTGGAGAGACCGACGGACTGCCACGCAGAGGGTCTCGGGTTTGAATCCACGGCGCACACCAATGACTTTTCGAAGTTATGTGCGTATTAAATTGTCAATTATCGCTTGCTGAACGGTGAAAGAAAACATCGTGAGGAAAGCTGCATGTCTGAGAGTTCTCCATTCATTCATCATCAGCCCTAAACAGTCCACTGCTGGACTAGGTCTCTCCTTTGAAAGGAGGAATTGGCCTACTATACCACGCTGGACAAACGGGTTGGTATAGGGTTTGTATCAAGTTTTCCTTCTCTCACAGTGCTGTTCTCTGCATAATATGCTCCCTTTGTCGGCTCTTACGACACCCATGGGATGATATGGGGTGGTGACATTCCGTATTCTTAATCCGTCACCACACGGAAAGTAGCACCACAAGGAGTTCTCCATAATGTTCTCGAAAGACGTGTGAAGTCTGCCGACCCGCACTTGGCCAGCGTGGTGGATTATGGCCTTACCCTTCTCATAATGAGAAGAGGCCCGTGCCCAGCAGTGGGACAGTATAAAGGGCTGATGATGATCAGGGGGCCAATTCTCCTATTTTATATGACATTGAAATTATATTTTGAACGAAATGAGATTATATTTTGAATTGACTCAAAATCGGTATTCTGCTAACCAAATGTCAATAACGTATAATTAGAAATAAACAGTTCGTCTTTGACACATATTTGACACTTGTTTCAATTTACGTTCTCATTACAATTTCATTCAAATATCTGTTAATTTAGGAGAATACCATTTGTGACACTGACATTATATCGAAACTGTATTTTGAACAAATTTATTTAGGAGAATCGGGCCCCTGATACGAAATTACATGATAAGATAAACAAATAAAAAATATCTTTATTGTACACCAAACAATTTAACAGCAATTATATATATACATATGAGACAAATGTGGCCTTATCATTAAAATGCAATTAGGAATGATTTGATGTTAATTTTATAACATTAGAATATTGAATGCCACAATAAATATAAAAATCATTATTTTTTCTTAGGGCGATTTCAGATTAGCGTATTTTTCTGCGCGTATACGGTCGTTTTACCATAGGCGGTCACACGCGCGCTGCATTACGTGCTTCAAAAAACCGGACTCGCGTAAACGGGCATACTTCGGCGTGTTCGCTAGAAACAGTAGTGACATCTTGTCAGTGTCAACATCGATTCCGACGGCTCAGTGCATCAACGCTCGTATACGCACCTACATGCGCTTCCAAAAACGAGCTTATACGCGCTTATAAAAAGCTAATCTGAAATCGCCCTTAGATACGAAGATAGATTTATAAAAGTGGTAAACAGGGTTTTACAGGTTATTACCTATTGAGAATTTTCTTATATTGGTATACATGAAACGAATGCGTGTGATGTGGCTGCTTGGCATGATGGTGAAAAATTAAGATGTTTTTGTTATAGGGTAAAAGAAACAGTCTGGTCTTGCTGTAGATTACCTATTAGCTACTAACTAGCATATTAACTACTTTTCTTTTAAGCAATTTTCAGCCGTATTAGGAATAACTCCGCTATCAATAAGCAATAACTGGAAACACAATTTTTTATTGTGTATGGATTGCATCTGCATTGCATTGAGAGGCAATTATTTTAACTTTTATGAATTATCCGCATATTACACGAGCAAAATATCGGTTTTGGATAACATCGCAATGAAACCTGCATGTCTTAGAGTTCTTCATACTGTTTTTGAAAGACATGTGCAACCTGCTAACCCGCACTTGGCCAACGTGGTGGACTATGGCCTACCTCTTCTCATAATGAGTTGAGGCCCAGCGTTACATATTATAAATAAGACTACAATTAATAGCAATTAAGTATTGCTCCTTTAACAGACAGCACTTCACGCCATGTCTGTACCTGGGTTAACTTTCATCATCTAGCTGGTCACAGGATCTTATATAACACATATTCATACATAACATAACGTCACGCCTTTATCCCTGAAGAGATAGTAGGAGGTGTATTACACACCCACACTTCGCCAGTTATTTTTAAGTCTCAATGTAATAGGGGGTGAGCTTATAGCTATCTACCTGGTACATTGTAAAGCGAGCGATAATTAACATTTTTAATACACACATAACTCCGAGAAGTCAGAGGTGTGTACCTAGGGTAACTGGGGATTGAACCCGAGAGCATCGTCTGGACAGTCCGTTACGTACACCACTGGACTTTTGCCGATTTCCTCAGCGATCTTATATAACTTCAGAAAATAATATAGAATCATTATAATACCTATATTATTAAAGCACTCACAAAAAGGAAATTCTGGACACTTCTTCATGTTTACTTTATGTTATACAGTGTAATTAAAATAATATAATTAACTAACACTAAAAGACCATGGGCAAAAATGTATGAAGCCTGGGCTCACCCACCAACAGAGATAAGACCACTTTGAATATACTTGTAAAGCACTAAATATAAAGATATAAACTAATTTTTGCGAAGAATCCATGGGGTTATTTTGCTATAAATATTTTTCTCCTGCCATAAATAAACTATAATCCTGCAAAGTAATGCTGTTATGGCATTGTAGTTTTTGTTTTTTCACATCTTTAACTAGTTTTAATTCCATGTGCAAAGAATACATAAAAAATAAAACAACTGCTAACAGTTAAAAATATTTTTATAAACATTTCAATCAATATCAATAATAATATCGTTTAGGTGACCTGCCGGTGGATTAAATTGTATGTGCCGAGAGGATACACGAAAACACACAGATAACATACATACATAGACTCACGCCTGTTTCCCGGAGGGGTAGGCAGAGACTACGGAACGCCATTTGCAACGATCCTGACATATCTCTCTTGCTTCATTCACTCCCATCAGATTCCTCGTGCATGCTCTTCAGTTCAGGGTACTTCTAACCTGTCCTGTTTTTAGGACACATAGGTAACATCGTGAGAATCACGAGTCGACTGACTGAGAGCAAACGGGCGCCCGGGCAGGCGTCCGAGAAGTGTGAGAGGGAACAACACTCTCCGTGTTGTAAATCATACGGGCGCAAGCGCATCTATTGTTTACCATCATTTTAAACAGTGGCGTAGGAAGGGAGAGGGGGCGATCCGCCCCGGATGTCACCCTTTTTGGGGTGCCACCCCAAACTCGAATTTAAGAACAATGTACAAACATAATATAAAAAAAACATAGGCACTAGCTCAGCACTACGACTCGGGGGAAGTTAGCCCGTAATTGTTAGGTATCGTTTAAAAAAAAAAAGGTCGACCGCCAACTTCCGCCCTAGGTGCCACCCAAGCTAGCTACGACACTGATTTTAATGTATGAATATATTGTTACTATAACAATTTTATGACTAATAATTGTATTTTTCTACAAAATCTATATAAGTGCATATCTTTTTTCTGCAATGGAATTGAAGGTGGTGCTGGTAGTAACAATTTTAGTAAACGAAATCCTTTACAATGGCATATGTCATAACTCTCTGGCATATGGCAATCGCTCCGTGGAAAAGCTAATATTCCGCCAAATCCGGTAGACTAGAAAGCGGACCCCAGGTTGAGACTGGGATAACGCTAGGAAGATGACTTATTTCACTTTAATGGAAATTTATTAAATTTTATAATTTTTTGACAGGAATACTCAAATTTACTTTGAAAATTTATTAAATCTTATCACAATGGCTCTTATACCAGAAAGTCTATGCTTAGTTATTGTCTGTTTTCCAACAAAACATATCGATGAATTATTATACCAAAGCATGTGCTAACATTGTTATGTCAATGTTACATCAGGAAATAAATTATCCGGAAAAAGGTGATCCGGGTCCCTCTATCCGTACAATTTATGAAATTATTATATTATCAGCTAATACATTATTATTATTAACTATTTAATTCTACTAATCTAATTTTAGGGTTCTGAATGATCCAGGCATTCCCAGAATCTCATCATTGTATTTGTCCGTCAGACGGTGTTTTTCATCCGTTCCTGGCTTGCACATCTCCTTGAAGTACTCCACATACTTATCTTCACCAAGTTCTTGATACCAGTTCTCTGAAAAAATAAAAACCACTGTATTATTAAAGTGAAAGCAGCGATGAAGCTTAATGACATGACAGGCAAAATAAATACATGACCAGTCTGTTGCCATAATGATATAATGTGAACACGACTTCTTTTTTCTTTTTAAAAAGACAACTCCCGTACTAGGAATAAAGCCTGTGTCGCGGGGGACTTTACAAAATACAACCAACGGACACAATGAACACCCAGAATCGAAACAAGAAATTATGGATCACGCAAAGTGTTGTCTCGTGTGGGAATCGAAGCCACAACACTCGGCGCAGTGTCAAGCGGCGAAGCGGCTACTTAAACCGCTACACCAACCGTCCAGTCATCTGACTGCTTATCCAGAAATAAAATCCCGCACAGCATAGTCACCACGGCTAGTCTAAACTTATGCTGATGTTTCTGTTTGTGTTACAGCACGTCACGAAATGACTGATCTCCTGCGACGCTATTAGTAAGTTTCAGCGTTATTTAGAAAGAAATACAATTTGTCCCCATTCGCGAATGCATTTTATAACTTTATGTGAAAATTTGAAAATAATGACTAAAATATAGCTATGAAATAAAATAAAATTAAATTAAATTATTCTTTATTTCGTGTAAACTTTGTTAAAAGTGCTTACGAAACGTCAATTTTAAATTTATCGGTTTATACAAGTTTATATTTTGTGATGAATTAGAGCAGCTCAATCCCAAGCATTTTTGTCGTCTATATAATCGGAAATTTTATATATAATAAAATTTCTTTTTAACAGAATTTTGTTTTAATAATAGTTTTAAATTGAATTATCGTTAAATTTATTATATCAAGAGGGAGCTTGTTATAAAAGCGTATATACTGCCCATAAAACAGTTACTTATTTTGTGGAGGTGGGTGTTATAAATTACAAAATTATACTTGTCTAGTATGTACAGTGTGAAGATCAATTTTTATACTAAATTTGTCAATATTCTTGCGGACATATATCAGATTATTACGATACTACAGTTAGAATGCTTATCTCACTGAACTTTTCTCTTAGAGAAACACGAGGACCGAGGTTGTAAATTCCCCTTATTGCTCTTTTCTGCAGAATTAATATTGTGTCTGCAGCATTCCCTCAGAGGAGAAGCCCATAATACATAATACTATGTAACTGAAATAAACCATTCTAGCTGTATCTATATCTGTAAGCCACCTAATTGTCTTAACTGCATAAGCTGCAGAACTAAGTTTGCCCGAAAGTCTTTCTATATGCAGACCCCATAGAATTTGGTATCAAGCATAATATCTAGAAACATACTTGTATAGGGCTATTATATCTAGGGCTCAATTCTGGATTCCTTAAGTTGTACATTCGTTTTCATCTGTTTAACATTGGGCATTGAGAATTTTCATAGTTTAGTTTTCTTATCATTTAGTAATCAATAATTTACATTAAGCCAATTAACAACTTTAGAGAGTGCATAAAAAAATCAAGGGGGTATCATCCGCAAACAACACAATCTCATGATTCTTTTTTACGTAATCGTTAATATAAATCCAAAAAATAAATTGTCCTAGGATTGAACCCTGCGGAGCTCCCATTTTTAAGGCAGAACCTATTGATTGGTAAATGAAATCATTCCAAATTGCATCATCTGTAAAAAAGTTTGTAGGTTTCCCACAAAAATAAACTAAATAATAATTAAGTCATAGTCCGTAGAATCCAGTCAAAATAGTACTTCAGTTTAGCAAATAAACCATTTTATAGATAGGCTCACCTTGAACTTTCTTCAATGGTTCCGCTTCACCTCCAAAATCTTCTGTTAAGTATTTCTTCGGAATGTGTTCATAAATAGTCTCTATTTTACTGTGAAAAAGCAATCTGCTCGCTAGCTTTGGGCTAAGTATTTGCTTTAGAAAGCTTAACAAGATCTCTATGGATTTCGAAGAAGACAATATGTGGATTTGGTTGATTCTATAGCCATAACCGTCCTGCAAGACATTGTTAAGATATTTAATTACTCAGTAAGAAAAAAAAATTGACTGCACAATCACCACTAGATGTGACAAACTAATTTGATTTACAAATACAAATAATCTTTATTTGCATTAAATAGGGTATTAAACATAGGTGTTCACTTTTTACAGGTAGTAGAGCCCTTCTGATTTCAGCAGGAATGGGCCGGCTCAACCGGGGAAGTACACAAGTCTCACAGAAAATCGACGTAAAGTAACAGTACCTAAATTGTTGCGTTTCGTTCGGTGAGTGAGAGTGCCGGAGGCCCTATCCCCTTTCCTTCTCCCTCATCCCACTCCTCATTCTATCCCTTTTCCCAACCCCAAGGGGCGGCAACGCACTTGTGACTCCTGTGGTGTTGCTTGTGTCTATGGGCGGCGGTAATTGCTTACCATCCTCAGGTGATCCGTCTGCTCGTTTGCCGCCTATTACTAGAAAAAAAGGTGTCGTAATATCAATTATTTGCATGCTATTAATAAGATAATTACAGGCCTACTTAATTATGTTATTAAAATAGCGTGCAAAGAATTGATTTCAAAAATATTTTAACAGGTGTGCTTATTATTTATCATAGTCGTTCCATACAATTAGTATTATTTTTATTGATTCCCAGGTTTCTATAGATGAATAAGATAAATACCGTATTTAGCACTTGAAACAGAAAAACTTGATAAAGATCGCAGAATAAGAATTGAATTTGAAAATGAACTAGACAAAAAAAGATAAACAATATAAGGAAAATACCGATTAATTAGAAACCAAAATTAAAACGCCTTATAATTTTTTACAATAAGCTGACGGAAACGCAACGGTACCGCAACGGTACGCTTTGATTTAAAAGCCCCTCAAATGGTCACCCATCCAAAAAGTGTCCTCTACAAACTTCGTCTAACTTATTCACCTATCGATACCTTGAATTATGAACTATCCCCTCTGGGGCAGTTGTTATCCCACCATGAGCCTAACGCAAACTCGGAGGGTAGAGTAACAGCTTTCAAACATCACTTTCATCTTGTGATAGAAATAAAAAATGTATTACAAGATGAAAAGAAAGCTTACAAACTGCAGGGCAGTTTTGTGGCGAGCTAAATGTGTGTGGCGACACTGCGGTCCCGAATGCTTCAGAGAGTCGGTCAGGGCTTCGTCGCCGGCTTGCCTTTATTGGCTGGCCGGAGTGGATTTCCAAGAGTGCCCGCGGGACTCTCAACTCTGGCTTGCCTTGGTCGGCCGGCCAGAGGGAAGCTGCAAGAGCTATTAGCTTGGGGGTGGAAGTGTCATTCTCAAGGGCATAACAACGGGGAAACCCGCTCCGGGTCTCTGTTGTCACGAGACTCGCAATAGCGAAACCGGTGCTACACCGCTCGACACCCCTAGCTACTCACACCGGTGTTGCCCTCTGGCTGCCTTTATGGCAGACTTTGTTTGCTTTGGGCGGCTGCTTAGAGAGGGCCCATCTAGCGAGTTGGCGAGTCACCACCTACCACGCAGACGAATGCTATAGGAGTATCACTGGCAGGTGCCGTTTGTTATCTATAGTATCATTTTCAGTCCATTTAACACCCATCCCCATAACCCAATTAAATTAGGTTCCACATCATTATAATCGTCCTACATGTGCTGCGGCTAGTCCAAAGTTGTACTCAGTAGTGCAGCCGTGGAGGCTCCGAGGCATGTGTCCCATCCCATTTTAGAGTAAACCTCTCTACAGGCCTCTGCACGTTGAATCCATATCCCCGTGTAGGCCTCCCAAAGGTACGGTTATTATTTTAACACCAAATGTTAGAAGAATAGCCGTGTAACAGAGACATATGATCTTACAGTTAAAATCGTTATGCAATTACGAATATCCACCAGGTTCACTTTAGTCATAAAGTTGATCACATTGACGTCCCTAGTATCAACCACTGCACTGAAACCGAGAGAATAATCACAGACCTTAGCATATTCAGCCATCTGGAAAAGAAATAGAAAATTATGTTATAAATTAGTCGCACAAGAACAGAGTTCGCCCAGGAGTTTCGTACTTGTAATGGATAGTCGATGAATCGATACACTGCTGCAAATAGTGCATGAATTTTGATAAACTTTGAATGTTTCATTTCAGTTAATTCCAAGTTTGTTTTTATAATAAATTCAAACCTCGAATGTCTTCGTCAAAATGTATTTATTTATTCATAACAAAATTATTTTGTTTTGAAAATTTTAATAAAACTAACATAAATACATAAAACTTACAAAAGGACGTTACATAATTTCCGTTCATATTTTGTGAATTCTTATTCCATAAAAACACTACTTGTCTACAAACCCAAGTCTCGCTACGGTAAAAAGTTGTGAGATTCATGTAATATCAAGTAAGTTAAATAAACATCTTGTGTTTTCATGCGATGGCTGAGTCAATCTATGTATATAAAACATTAAGGATTTTTAATTAACCGACTCGATCTCACAACTTTTTACCGTAGCGAGACTTGGTTTTTTGACAAGTATTATTTTTAAATTAAATTAAATTAAATTATATTTATTTCAGGAAATTACCCATACATTTGTTAGTATCACTTAAAAACTATGTTAGTAAAAATATAAACATGTAACTAACTATATTCTTCTTCGTAGGAAGGCATTGAGAGTTTTTGACAAATGTCTTCCGCACAGGTGCTCAATAAAATGGCCTTCAGTCTTGCTGGCAACAACCGCAAGGAGACTGTTGGCGCTGCCACGCGGATGCGGATCTCTTGCGTATGATTGCAAAAAAGTCATCAGTATGCGCTCCCGCAAACATAGCTGATGCACTACAAAAACGTGGCAGCGACAACAATATCCTAAATGCATTCTTGTATTGCACTCGAAGGGCATTGTACGCTTTTTGTGTGTATCTTGTCCACAGGCTGCAGGTATAAAAGGTTTGGCAATATGCCTTAAATAACGTTGTTTTGACATCACTGTCGCATCTCGCAAACCTGCGGGCCAGCATGTTACACCTCACGGTCAATGCCCTTCGCTCCCTCTCAATATCACAATCATCTGTGCTATCCTCCGTAACCCAGTGACCAAGGTACTTAAACTTCTTTACTCTATTCAGCATTACACCACCAATCGAGACCGATGGTACTACCTCGTAGGTTTTATTTTGTGCCTTAAAGACTAGCAATTCACTTTTCTTGGCATTATACCTTAGTCCCTGGGCTTCGGCATAGCACTCACAAATTTTTAACAACTTCCTGATGGCACTGATCGATGGACTCAGCAGCACCATGTCGTCAGCATAGCTAATATTATTGAAAGACACTCCATCAATCGAGCATCCGACACCAGTGCTGCTGAGTTCATCGATCAGCTTATCCATATAAATATTAAACAGCTTGGGCGAGGTCAAGCCTCCCTGCCTTACTCCACACTCAAGACTAAACACATCAGAGTAAGCACCAGCCCATCGCACAGTGTTACTCTGATTACCGTACCAGAACTGAAACATTTTAATGATTTCTGGTGGAAGATCTATCTCGCACGACAATTTACTCCATAAGATGTCATACGAGACAAGATCAAAGGCTCGGGACAGATCCAGAAAGCACGCATAGACAGGTGTCCCTCTCCCAGTATAATACTGCACTGTGTTCTTAAGGGTCATGGTCATTTTTAAGGGATCTCATTTCTTTTTGTAGATAGTCCTACTTTTGTCCTTTCCGGTACCTTTTATTTCTTGTACACCAACAACGAATTCTCTTAATTAAAGCCCTAACTGCAAATGTAATTTTGTAATCCTATATATTTATATAGGATTACAAAAATATTTATGCAGTTGATGTACCTTGAAAACTGGACAGAAATTGAAAAATATTTTAGTTTTTCCTCAATTCATACACCGAAGACTAATTATAATAATAATAATAATGTGTATTTAAAAAGTAACAGAGACTCAATATGTTAGTAAAACCTTAAGAACTATGTTAATTAATTTTACATTTTATTTATATCATCCCATGTGAGATGGCATTGCAGTTCACATACGTGCAATCCAGCCTGCTAGCTACCATTTTTAGGATATTGATGGAGCTGGCCCGCACCCTGCGCACCAAAGAAGCACACCTCGTTCGCATTGTAGCGTAAAAGCAGTTTATATGTGCATCCGCGAACATCGCCGATGCGCTGCAGAAACGAGGCAGCTCCACCAATACCCTGAAAGCGTTGTTGTATTGGACTCGGAGGGCGTTGTACGATCGTTGGGTATATCTAGCCCATCGGCTGCACGTATAAAATGACGTGCAATATGCTCGAAACAACGTAATTTTCACCTTAAGTGAGCAGCGTGCAAACCTGCGAGCTAGCATGTTCGCCCTTACCGACAAAGCCACTCACGCTAAATAACGAGACCGTCACTGAGGTCAGGGGTCAGTATATACTGACCCCTGACCTCAGTGATATTTAAATCCATATCCCTGATATTTAAATTTAAATACTCTTTGTAGTGGAGTCCCATTGAGTAACACTGGTGGTACATATACCGGACTAGTCCCAGCCTTAAAGATCATGATCTCCGACTTATTGGAGTTGTACCTTAAGCCATGCGATTTGGCATACTCCTCACATTTGGCGACCACAAATTGACGCGCTCACGCACCATGTCATCAGCATAACTGATATTATTTCCACAGATTCGGTCTATGTAGCAACCCACCCTGGTGCTGCTGAGCTCGCCAATCAGCTCGTTCACATACAGGTTGAAAAGCGTGGGTGAGATCAACAATTGTATTCTAAATTTGAAGTTTCTATGTCTGCTAGAAGTGCCTTAGACTTTTGATGGTCGGTCAGTGAGTGACAAAATTAAGAAACTTTGACTCGTTATAATTCTTAAACAACTGGTTGAAATTGTATGAAATTTGAAATATACCGTATTTATACAATGCCTGCTTGCATAATGAAATTCAGGCTTCTAATGTTATCCACAACGAAGTTATATGTGTTCGAAAATGGCCTGAATTGCTTCGAGAAAAAGGATGGTAGGTACGGCCGTGCCGATTTTTCGCTCGACTTGGCGGGGGCATTTCCTTGCCCCCAGATTATACTGTTCGAAAGTCCACGTGGCTCTCGAAGACTCTGCGACAAGTCAAGCTTAACAGTTTGAGTACAATTTTATCCTTATTTTCTTCGCCACAAGAACGACACAAAGGGCAAAGTGACTAGCTTGTCGAATCTTAGATTATATGTATTTTCTATATTCTAAGATGTATATGTCCGTGTGGTGACGGATTAAGAATACGAATTGTCACCACCCCATATCATCCCATGGGTGTCGTAAGAGCCGACAGAGGGAGCATATTATGCAGAGAACAGCACTGTAAGAGAAGGAAAACTTGATACAAACCCTATACCAACCCGTTTGGCCAGCGTGGTATAGTAGGCCAATTCCTCCTTTCAAAGGAGAGGCCTAGTCCAGCAGTGAACTGTAAAAGGCTGATGATGATGATGATGATGACGATGTATATGTACGCCTTGGTATTGGCCGTCAAAATATGTTTAAGTATTTATGAATAAAAGTCTCCCCAAATTCAGTCTTCTTCTCCTTGTTTTACTCGTATGTAGGCAAAGCGCAAAAGCAGTAGCTTTGAACATGATAATATCTGACTCCGAACATAGGTTAGGTTCTCACCTAACCTATGTTCGGAGTCAGATATTTTGAAGACCTCAAGACCAGCTAAAGTTATGGTCTTCAATCACAAATGAAGCAATGCTCAGATATTTTCATAGAATAGAATAACGTTTTGTTAAAAGTAAATAATGAAAGGAACATACCAAAATAATAAATCTTTTAGCGTCAAGAAGCATAGTTGATGTAAAATTACAAGATACTAATTTCAACAAATACAGTCTGTAGTTATTTGGCAGCAAAGTTGGGAGAATTCCTTGCATCCTGAAACAATGAGTTTAGATTTTTTTACATTGCTGAAGAACTGTGATGAGAACCTTGGTCGAGGCCTATGTCCAGCAGTGGATATGTTTAGGCTTACATGATGTTGACGAAGAATTACCAGTCATTTACAAGGCAAATCATAACTGATGCGCTGAACTTGTGAAACAACTTGTTGTTTTACAAATTCAGCGCGTCTGAGCTTCTAAACCGCCAAGAAAGGGAGTCGGAGAGAAAAGAAGGATAGCACTCATAGCAAGGTTTGATTTATCCTTCGTTATTATTCTTTTCTTTTCTTAAATAAAGACAACACCCCCATTAGGAATAGCTCCTGTGTCGCGGAGGACTCGAAATAATAATTTATGCATCACTCAAAGACTTGTCTTGTGTGGGAAACGAACCAACAACACTCGGCGCAATATCAAGCGGCGAGACTACCGTTTAAACCGCTAAGCCAAACGAAAAAATTGAGGCGTTTGCAGGAGTCAGCACTTGGATTGGCGAACACATGTTGTAGTTTTACATACCATGGTATTGTTACCGAAGCATGGTTTAGATGGCTACGCAAACCCTTCAGTCCCCTGGTTCTTGTCTCATTATTAAAATCAATATTAGACCATATGGAGGGCTTTGAGTGGTCTCTCTATATACTCTGATACACACACTTGTTGGCCTCACACTCACACGAAAAGAAGAAGATGAGGCAACTATAGCAAAATATGTAATCAATACTCACAAGAAACCGGAACAATCAGCATACTCTTTTACATCACATTTGGAGAACATATGTGGTAGTAATGTTTTCAGTGTGCACAATTTATCCAACGTACTTTTAGCTCTCTCTAGTGATCCTTTTCTTGCGATTATTGACCCTTCTAAATATCGGTGATCTAAAAATTGATAATCAACACGTAAGTTATAATATAGATCATGACTGAAGTACAGGGAGCTACGTAAAGAAGTGAATCGGTTTGACAGGTCTTGGTTCGGCTTTACACCGAAACCGTAGGGTTCTAGGCGACTTGGGAAGGATTAATGGAATGGACTGTATTAGGGCGAGTTCTGGGTCGCCTAGAAAGGAATAAGGGAAGAGGAGATTGAGTGGGTATAGGATATTTCAAGGATGGAGGGCACCTACCTTATACAACCTTCTTCGTTTCCGTATGGCAGTCTCCTGGTGGTTTCGTGATGCAGCTGCTTGTTTTCACTTCACTCACGAGCGGGTTTTCCTTGGTGGAAGCGGTAAATCACATACAGCGGTGCGGCGCGGAGCGGTATCGAGATGGCGTTCTTAGCGAGCGGAATGTTCTAGACTGTCCCTCGCGTCCACGATCGCGTCGACGAATCAGGCGAAGGCAGTGCCTCTTCCAGGGAGTGGGATAGAGCGGGACGGAAATATGATATCGCTCGCACTAGAACGTGGAACGATTGATCTTGATGCGATTAGTTATATATAGGAAGGTAGATGGCGCTACCATATCCCCCCGGCCCTAAAGGGTTGCCTTTAAAAAAAATAGAATTGAACTTAGCTATGTTGGGTGTACTACCGCATAACCCATCAATAGGCTAAGACAGCGATATGACAATAAAATTAATCTAAATTAACTTTAGCGAAAACTACAAACGCAGTAATAGCGAAAACTACTAACTAAATACTTAAACTAAGAGGTAGGTCCAACCTCAGGCTAGACCTCACTGAGTTGGAAGCGGACGCGAGTTGATCAGTGCCTCGACTTGTGCAAGGACAGTTAAAGGCTCTTCGTGAGAGAGGATCTGCTGACCTATAACTTTGAAGAGATGCGTTTTAATTACTTTGACCATGCTTGCCCAACATCCACCGAAATGTGGTGATGCTGGTGGAATAAACTTCCAGTCAATATGATCTATGGAGAGTTCTTCCTGAAGACGAGTACGATAACCCGCGACGTGATTGAAACAAGTAGCGGGAACAAGTTCAATCAATTTACTAACGCGGTTGGCGACAAAAGTCTGCCAGCGATGAGGAGAAGAATGAATCCAAGTGAGCACTACTTTGGAGTCGGACAATGCGTATATTTATTAATAGAGTAGTGGGGCAAAACTGTGTCTTGAACCTTGTGGAGCAACTGAGACAGCAGAAGGGCCGCGCACAACTCCAGTCTCGCAACCGAAATGGTTTTAACAGGCGAGACCTTAGACTTGGCACAAACTAACTGCACCGCGTAGTTAGAACCAATGCGGACTTGCAGATATACGACTCCACCATAAGCACGCTTGCTGGCGTCAGCGAAACCTATCAAGTTGATGGTACATCCATCTACCAACCCAAGATGACGCGGAATAGTAACTTGATTGAGCGCGGTAAGCTCAATACAAAACTGGCCCCAAACGGCGAATATGGTCAGGGGGTGTTTCATCCCACTCACACTTTGATAGCCAAAGCTCTTTGATCAAGAGCTTGGCGTACAAAATTGTGGGAGCCACAAAACCCATTATGTCCCATAGTCGAGCCACTGTGGACAGCATAGTGCGTTTGGTGCACTTATCATCTGGTGGTGAGACGTCAAACCGAAAACTATCACAGGATTTGTCCCAGCGTAAACCGAGAACCTTATGCGGTACAGACTTCTCAAACTCAATGTCTGGAGAAGCTTTATGAGAATCTGGTATGCATGCGAGAACCTCCTTAGAGTTGCTTGTCCATTTGACAAGATCAAACTGGCCTCGCTTGAAAAGCTGAATAAGCTCTTCACAAAGCGAAATTGCTAGCGGAGCGGGTATGACATTACAGGCAATGTCATCTATATACAAAGCGGATGTGTAGTATAGTATAGTGTAGCGTAGCGTAGCTTAGCATAGCATAGCGTAGCATAGCATAGCATAGCGTAGCATAGCATAGCATAGCATAGCATAGCTAATTAGTGCTTTATCTTACACACAGTTTTAGCACCCACCTTGATCTCTTGAAGAGCAGAACAACAACAAGACGTAATACAATGAGAAGTATGTAACGTAGGTACGGTACCCATAATCACATACCCAAGTACCGTCTCAATAGCGGGCGGTAAATCATATCGCTCACTACGTACTATTTTAGTTAGTAGCAAGTGCGGAAATATTGAAGCTCCGATCAAAAGATCAATGCCTGCGGGATTCGCAAACTCCGCGTCGGCTAGCGGCAATGATTCGAGATGAGTGAGTGATGCTACGTCTACATTAGCGTTCGGCAATGCGTCCGTGATACGCTCCACGATAAGCGAAGAAATGTTAAAATTAATATTCCTATCAAAACGCGAATGAATTTTAATATCTACGGAACCCCTGCAATGCTTTTCTGATCCGCCTATCCCTTTGACGGTTGAGTTGGTATTTTTAAAGTTTTTCCATAATCCGAGGCGTTTGAAGCATTCCGATGTTATTAGATTGGTCTGAGATGCGCTATCTAGCAGACAACGTACCATGTGCGGCGACCCATTAACATCATATACGATAACTTGCGCTGTCGCTAACAGAACAGTCTTAGACGCCGTATACTGCGTTTTGGCCCTGCGCGGATCAATATAGATGCGCGAGTGCCGTCCTCGCGTGCGCGTCGCCCGCGCAATGGATGTCGTACACAACGATACTTCGCCCTCAGACGCGGAAGGCGCAGCTACCGTGTTCTGCACTTGCGTGAGTGTGTCAAGGTTAGCGGCTTGACTTAACAACCGGTTATGTAACAGTGTATGATGTTTTTGTTTACACGTGCGACATCTCGTTCTACTGGAACAATTACTCGTTTTATGTTTTATGCTTAAGCAATTAATGCAAGCTTTGTTATCTTTTACGCTTTTAAAACGAGCAATTGGGTTTAAATCATTAAAGGTGGGACACTTATAGTAATGGTCGTGCACTATATTACTGCACAGACACTTCTGTGAATTATTACTATTAGATTCCGAACATGTTACGTAAGATTGTGGATTAGGGACTGAGTTATTATTACTATTTCGCGATTTATTCAACCTTTGTTTGTTGTTGTTAGTGTTAGACGGGCCAGGTGAACCAGACTGCGTATTATGAAATATTCGACACTGATCTTTGATGAACGAAATAAAACTATCTAGTGTAGGTATTTTATTATTGCGTTCCGTCATCTCGAATGCGCGAATTGTATCAGTGTCAAACTTTTTTAAAGCGAGTTGAAGCAACATAAAGTCGGAAAGATCTTCTAATTTTAAATTCCTAAGAGAATTAACCGCGGTTACGAAGTTATCTATAAACAGCTGGAAATTCGAGACAGACGCGGCACCGGGCAATTTAAGATTTAAAGCTTGGTCAAAGTACGTAGACGCTAGGACGCGCGTGTCCTGGTATCTGTCAAGTAGTGACTGAAATATGACCTGATAATTCTCAGCACTGGGTGTGACACCTGCAAATACGGACTGGGCTTTCGGTGACAGTTTACCTATTAAATAGTACAACCTGTCAGCATCTGTCAGAGAACCATTATCGTGCACTGTAGACTTAAAACTCGCATAGAATAACGGCCAATTTCGTATATCTCCGTCAAACGACATAATCTCGATTGGCGGTAATCTCGGTTTGCGGGCAACGGGCTCTGCTGAACATTTACCCTCCAATTGCGATTGTATACGCTTAATAATACAATAAAGATCTTCGAATGAGGTATACGCCTGATAGTTCGGTTTTTCATCAGGATTGATAGAAAGTAATCTAGCGTTATAATCGTCTAACAACTTATGAAAATCTGTTCGAATACTATCTACTGTTATACAATAACTGAGAAATGCTTCGCTATTACTGTCAGACATAGATGCGGTTTTTGATCGTTCATAGATATTTTGAATGCGCTCAAATAAAATATTGCGTTTTGCTTCTAAGATTGTCATCTCTTTGTCTTCCGACACGCGTGACTTCTTTTGTTGTGACATGCTTACGTAAGTATAAGCTAATGAGAACGAAACAAAATAAGAATATCTAATGTATCTATTATTTTACCTAAGAAGGCAACACTTTAGAGCTGAGGAAATAAAAGTTGATTGAAATATGAGATTTATAAGACAACTATGATAGTTGCAGAAATAATAATTTAATAAGTAGGTAGCTACATAAAAGTTTACCTACTGATGCGGGCGGAAATAACCATGTGACGGTTATGTGAATATATTAGGAGTATAGCTAGGTGCTATAACTGCCTAGGTATAGCGGTATAACGTATAAAACGTAAATGAATCCGGCTCGAAGGACCAAAAAAATGGTTCTGCTTTACACCGAAACCGTAGGGTTCTAGGCGACTTGGGAAGGATTAATGGAATGGACTGTATTAGGGCGAGTTCTGGGTCGCCTAGAAAGGAATAAGGGAAGAGGAGATTGAGTGGGTATAGGATATTTCAAGGATGGAGGGCACCTACCTTATACAACCTTCTTCGTTTCCGTAGGGCAGTCTCCTGGTGGTTTCGTGATGCAGCTGCTTGTTTTCACTTCACTCACGAGCGGGTTTTCCTTGGTGGAAGCGGTAAATCACATACAGCGGTGCGGCGCGGAGCGGTATCGAGACGGCGTTCTTAGCGAGCGGAATGTTCTAGACTGTCCCTCGCGTCCACGATCGCGTTGACGAATCAGGCGAAGGCAGTGCCTCTTCCAGGGAGTGGGATAGAGCGGGACGGAAATATGATATCGCTCGCACTAGAACGTGGAACGATTGATCTTGATGCGATTAGTTATATATAGGAAGGTAGATGGCGCTACCAGGTCTTATAAATATGACTGCAATTTAGATGAAAAGAAGTTAATTAACAATACGATTTCAAACAGTCCAGGTTGACACTGTAATATCTATCACTATCTTATCAAATAATTTGTATTAAACCATTACAACTGATGGAATTTTAATCCAAATGAAGTATATGGGCTGAAAAATAGATGTAACTGTATAATTAAGGTATCCACTGTCGAAGTTAAAACAATTAATTTACCTAGGTCACGACGTGCCGCATATGATCGTCAACATTGCAAGTTAATTACATAATGAATCTACATTAAATGCCATGTTTGCAAAGCAAAGGGCATAGGAAGACAAGAAAGAATGAGCAATAAAACTCATGGCCACTCTTTATAGTAATGTAAACGCTTGTATACAGGTTCATCATCATTATCATTATCAGCCTTTAACAGTCCAGCAGTCTAGCAGTGTATACAGGTTACCACGTTATTATTATCTTAGATAATTATACTTAGATACGTTATAACCCTTTCTGAAGGATTTGGTATATGTGCAAAGAAAACCAAGCAGTAGAAGAAACTAAAGTATTAAGAGGATCCACTCTTACATAATTCATTATTATCGTAATTATTAGCCCTGTATATAAACTGTTCTACTGCTGGACACGTGCCTTTTCTCACGAAGGGGCTATAGTCCACCTTATATTTCATATCTCATTTAAAACTATACATCAATTATATTTCAATTTTTATTTTTAAACTTAATCTGCAAAAATGTATAACCACAATATCCATCCACGACCAAACCATAAACATAATAACCATAATATAATTTCATAATTTCTTCATTTTCGAAATCAATTCAAAATTCAAACTCACCAAATTTTTTCCTTGTGAAATGATTTTGTTTTGAAATCCAATCTTCAAAATTATCGATCATTTGATCCAAGACGCCATCCTTATCTAGATTATATCCTTTTCTGATTTCTTCAAGAGTATTGGCATTGAATTTAAAAATCGGAGTGTCTTGTAATTGTTCCATCTTGAAGACTGTCTGTTGACTACAATAATATTAACTTTACTGGTGCATATAATCATCTGCACTATGACCTGTAATGGCTTTAATGTTATGGTTCTCTCACACTGCTGTTTTAAATATTTTTCAAAAAGTTTAGACAAATATTGAACCACGATGATAAGAAAATGTTGTAATATTATGTAATGATAGTTAACATTTATGAAAGAAATTGTAAGTTGGTAAATGAAATCATATACTGCTGCCGCGATAGCCCAGTGGTGTACGTAATGTACTGCCGAAAGTCCTCTAGTCTCGAGTTCAATCTCCAGTTACCCGGGGCACACACCTCCGACTTTTCAAAGTTATGTGTGTAATAAAAATGTTTATTATCGCTCACTTAATAATGTGCCCCATAGATGGCAATAGGCTCGCCCCCTATTAAATTGTGACCGAAACATAACTTACAGACGAAGTGTGGGTGGGTAATACACCTCTGTGTACTTCTTCGGGAATAAAATTATATAATTAGGGGATTTGGGTGAAGGTTTGTAATTTATTGGCTAACGCCGAAGATAGAGCGCTTATCTTTTTTCTGATGAAAACTAAGCCAATGAGCAAACTCTTCTTGCATTTTCGTGAAGACTATAAAAGTAACCTAAAGTCTCGGGATGAAATAAATTCCAAACTTGTGAGTGATAATGTTATATCTTCAAATGGTCATAATTTTTATAAGCACTTTCTTAGTGTACAAGTTTACTTAGTGCACTCAAAATTTCTAAAATCCTCACTGATATATTTTGCAACTATTTAAACAATTCGTTTTAGAAAATAGTTGTAAACTTCATTAATAGCAGTGTGGCAGCACCATAATTATTGTACATGGAAATACTTTATGGTGTTTGTAATAATATAGAATCAAGCGAAGTGTGATCTTGCATTGTCAACATTGTTATACAGATAATAATCCTTGCAACTTAATATACAATCTAGCCATAACTTTGTAACATCAGCGTGAAGGCTATAACGTGACAAACAAAGTATAAATATTTATTTGTAGACTGCTGAAAACATTCATAATCATCACTTCAGTTTTGTAGCTTGGCTCAACTCGGGTCAGAAAGGGATAGTGACAAAGTGCTGTGTAAATATATGAGTTTTTTTAATGCATGAGGAACATTCTTCATTATCAATTTTTCGCATCTTCATTCAAGCTCTGGTGAAAAATATATGTCGAAGGTATTGTACTAGTAACTAAGCGTAGTCATGAAGTACCTTAATAAAGGTCATCATACCAATATCATATCAATAATGATGGCATGACGGCCCATACCTGGATAACAGTTTTTTCACACCCCAACTTATGGACCCGGGATCAAACTAGGAAGTGAACAAACACGTGGGTAGGAATTGAGTTCCACATCTTTATAGTTCGGCAAAGATAATAGGCACTGAATCGTTTCGTGCGAGACGGTATCTGTTCTGCTGTGTAAGGGTGCCAACTTAGTCTGCACCATATTGTTTTGGAAAGAAAGTGAGAGGGTGGGATTAATTGAAAAAGTAGAAGACAGCCATTGAGGCAACGTCTGGGCGTATAGCGTAGGGACCAGGTTTGTCAGGATTGCCAGTGCTACGCACGATCCTGTATCCTATCGAGAGCATCAAGTAAGTACCTACTGAGTGAAGACATCCCAAAGGTAAGACCACTATTCCACGCAAGACAGAATCTGTCTTGTAGAGTAGACACAACTGCTGCGGTGTAACAAATCTACTCACCCTCGTTCAGGACTTTGAGCTTACGGAATGCTGATTTCACCACGACCTTTGTTCGAAAATATTCCGCATGTCCATATCAAGGATATTGATTGAGAACCTTTTGCTGAAAATGCACACGGCCGTGTTTTCTTGGCTTTGAACTCGACCCGGTTATCAGAACCCCACTGCGAAATTCAGTTCGAAATCTGGTCAAGTTAAGCGACAGTTTTCGGCTATTTACCTCAATGCTAATTGTAGAGTGACCGAGCTATCGCCGGTATACAGTACCGTCATCTGCATAGCAATGTATGATCCTAGAAGTCATTGATATGCAGAAAAATAGTGCAGGTGATAAAACTTGGTGACCGACCATCACAGCAGACTAGAATGCAGCATTCATGAAGGAAGCTGGCAGTTGCATTAATAGTCAACGCTTCCGCATGCCGGAGAATATGGATATACGCTAGAACACCCCCGTTGATCATTTCGGTCCGAATCCATATTGACGATCATTGATGAGAGAGTGATGTTCTGGATAGCGAACAAGTTATGATCTTCTAGGTAAGGATAGATCGAGAGTTTCTACGATCAGATCGATCCCCTTTATTGGGAATCGGTTGTACATTCGCTTATTTTAAAGACTGCTGCGCTACCAGTGTAATAAGATCAAGAGAAGCAAATCAAGTAGACTTAAGTGGGTGTAAAATAGTAATTGTGATACGTTGAATAAACTCAACCCTAAGTAGCTCCTCGAGGTTGAGTTTCTATTTCATAAGTTCTTTATGTGACACAGACCCTATAATAAAAAAAATTGGGCAAGTGCGAGTCGGACTCGAGCACGAAGGGTTCCGTACCATCATCTATAAAAGAAAATCACGTTCGTTGTATGTATACTTAAATACTTTTTAAGTTTCTACCTGTTTATTAAGATCGAGTAACAAATTGCTTAGAAATTACGTTTGTTGTATGGAAGCCCCCCTTTATTATTTACTTTTTTTATTTAATTATTTATTTTGAAAGGTAATATACAACTACATATTCTGTAAAAATTTAAAGCGTCTACCTGTTACAGTTAGTAATTTTGAGCAAAAAATACGAAAACAAATACATGAAAACGTTTTTTGTATGGGACCCCCCTTAATATTTTCTTTTTTTTTAGTATTTGTTGTTAAAGCGGCAACCGAAATACATAATTTGTGAAAATGTCAGCTTTCTAGCTATCACGGTTTATGAGATACAACCTGGTGACAGACAGACAGACAGACAGAGGAGGCTTAGTTATAGGGTCCCGTTTTTTACCTTTTATGTACGGACTCCTAAAAATCATTTATGTAATTCAAACCGTGTCAAATAAAAAAGGATTAAAACATTGGTTCAAATCTGACCAATCCTACCTGTATGTATAAAAATAATACAGACAAATGTGCACTTGTAACTTTTTATACAATATAATCGCCAGCGGCTTCGCCCGCGTCAAATAAACATATAAACCTTTCTATTGAATCATTCTATCTATTAAAAAAATGCATTAAAATCCATTGCGTATTTTTTAAGATTTAAGCATACATCCCTATGTATGCTTAAATCTTTGTCCCTACAAACAGACAGAAGACAGACTTTGTTTTATACGATGTAGTGATCCGGCTATCTGGATAAATATACCTTGCAAATATGTGTGAATCGAAAATGTATGACATTATAGTAATTTAGCTTTGCCTTAACAGGATGCGAAAAGATTAAAAATAAATAAAAGTGGCGGCAGCTGAGTGGCACAAGTGCTCGAGACCCAGCATGCCAATCTGTAAAACGCTTGACCATCTACCGGCGCACCGCCTGGCAACAAGACATAAATTTGGACGGATGAACGTTTGGGGACCAATTTTGACGTCAAAGCGGAGTGGCGAGCCTCTTGGGAGCTCTTCGCCCACCTCCAAAAAGTGCTGATCGCAGACCCAAACATAAAACCCCCTGGTTTTGATGCTCCTCGTCCAATGTGGGTGAAACTCAATAGATTCAGAACCGGACACGATCCAGCCATCATCTTCACAAATGGGGGCTCAGAGAGTCGCCATTCTGCGAGTGCGGAGAGCCCGACCAAACTCTAACCCACGTCGTGAATGATTGTCCGCTCCACCGCTTCGCTGGCGGTATGTCCAAGTTGCACCAGCTCTCTGCAGCGGCCAAAGACTGGTTAATAAACCTTAAAATAGACGATTGCATAAAAATAAGCACATTTACAAATGGTGGCAGCTTAATAGAATTAATGTTTTTATTATGTTGTCTTATCTTCAGTACCCACAATATTAACTCCATGTACATTTAGAACTTAGTTTTGGAACTTATTTAATAAAAATAAATAATCTGAACTACCTAAACATAAATGATGGTAATGTTACTGGCGTTTGACACAATTGCAGTCGTTAATGCGCCTTTCGCAGATGATTAAATCATATCTGAGAATTTGTGAATTGATAGCAATCACTTTTTTTCTTGAAGACAACTACCGCTCTAGGAATAACTCCTGTATCGCGGGGGACTTTACAAACATAAAACCAACGGACACAATGAACACCCAGACTCGAAACAACAATTTATGGATCACACAAAGTGTTGTCTATATCACACAAAGATCACACAAAGATAATGGCACCATGGTGTTGTGTGAATGTGGTAGAATATTATATCAAGTTCAGTGAAGTAACAGTTTTTAGATTTTGATTAAATAAAACAAGGTGTTTTGTATTTATGCCAGCAACTAGATGTACGTAAGTCGCAGAACTCACAATCTTAATATATAAAATCCTTGCGTTACTGACTGACTGACAGACAGGCTACAGCCGAAACTATTGGGCGCAGGAAGCTGAAATTTGGCATGTATGTTACGTGGGGACCGTAGGGTTGCACTAGGAAGGGATTTCCCGAAATTCCCACGGGATCGGCCAAAACGGGTAAATTTAAAAAAAATGCAGGCGTAGCTGCTGGCGTCCTCTAGTTATTAATAAAATTCCCACACATCTCATTATCTGCAATTAAAAATTTGGAAGGTAGCTAATAATTACAAAATATAAATATAATTGCGGCATATGCGGGTGTTTCTATGTAAAATATGTATGTATTTACAAAAAAAAGTATATATGTATGTTTATCCATTGTCTAGTACCCATAGTACAAGCTTCTGCTTAGTTTGGGACTAGATGGTGTTGTGTGAATGTGGTAGAATATTATTATATTATTATTATTATTTCCTTTATTTATCATTTATCTAATTAAGATTATATTTTTAAATATACAATTAAAAAAAAAAATTTAAAAATATCAAATTAACGTGGGGTCCCAGCAGCATCGGGCACAGGGTCCAAGCTGCCGGTGGTTAGGGCTCCAGAGACAGGAACTTCCTCACAATACGTGCCGTGTCCAGAAGTACTGCCTTCTGCATCAGACCCTTGACCCAAGCATCCAACGCGAGCCTCTTTAGGTGACGGTCGAGGCTCTTGGCTATTAGACCATTAACGGTCACGCCTATCGGCACAATAACTGCTGAGTTCACATCCCACATGTCGACAATCTCGTGAGCCAAGTCCAGATATTTAATCTGTTTTTCCTTTACAGCTTTCACGAGATTCTCGTTATGGGGAATAGTGACATCAACAATTATTGCGAGGCGCTCTGATCGATCTATCAACATGATATCAGGCTTGTTGGCTACAACAGTCCTGTCCGTGATGATAGATCGATCCCAGTACAATGTGGCATGGCCATTTTCAAGTACTGGCTCAGCGACATACCTATAGTACGGCACTTCGATGTCTACAAGTCTGTGCTTCAGAGCAAGTTGCTGGTGAATAATCCTGGCTACTTGGTTATGTCTGTGCAAGTACTCGCCGTTAGCAAGACAAGAACACCCGGAAACGATATGCCTGAGGGATTCACCGGGTTGGTGAAAAGCACGACAGATATCCGTAGTGCCATTCCTCAGGATATATTTCCGGTAGTTATTCGTCTTGATAACTTCGTCCGCAATTGCACAGACAAACCCTTCGGTTTGCCCAAAAAGGTCACCGAAGCGTAGCCAGTTCACCGAAGCTAATAGGTCTACATCGGGCCCATGGAGAGCCCGGTAGAACCTACCATGCAGCTGCAGCAGGTGAGCCCATTGTCCACTGCGACAACATCACGATGCATTTCCACATTTGTCCGCAGAAAATAATCTCTGAGATTCCCACCTCGCGGTTGTGTAGGGTCTTGGCATTCAAAAACCTCGACCCCCACACTTCCGCGGGATGTACAACCTCATCACGGATGAACGTGGATGATGCATACAATGTACCGTCAGCAATGTACGGACTCTCCTATTCAAAGCGTCTAATTCAGTCCGAGTCCACTTGAGTATGTACTGGCAACACTGGAAACGTCAGACGTAAAATTACGTAGCTCCGTAATTTTAAAAGTTTTATTTAATTTTAAATGAATATTTAATGCTTATATCTCATTATTGTTGTTAAATAGAAAGTAAATAGTAAAGTTAAGTGTGAAAGATATTCAGTTTGGTGTTTGAAACCTCGATACAAACAGTTTTTGGCGGACAGATCTATAACCAGCTGTCAACGCACGGATTTGAAATCATCTTTAAACCCGGGGAGTATTTTACTTATTAACTTACACTCCTCATCACACATTTACTCGGCTCACACCAACGTGAGCTTCGTCCATCACACACTGGCATAGTTTCTGTCTCCTTTTGCTTGACAAAACGTGGAAGCAAAATCGAAGACTGAACAAACGCCCCATACAAACACCTACTACACTTAACACTTCACATTAATTTAAGTGTTTATATCTTTGACAAGGCCCATATATAAGTTAGTAAAAAAATTATATAAATTAGTAAATTTCACAAGATTATTTTTTTTTCTACTTACCTACATATTTTGCATCATTAAAAAAAAAGAATAACACCTTTAATTTTTATATATATTTTCCCTTTCTGTTGTTTATCTACTGTCCTTCTAGCTATAGTATAAATAATTTTTATATATATTTATTTACTTATTATCTATAAACTTCTACTCATTACTGTTTTATCTCTTCTCTAACATCTTGATTATTTTTCTGTCCATAGGTGTTTGGCATATCCTTGGCTATAAGCCATTCCACAATGAGCACTATGATGACCAGGAAGGCCACAGCGAAGGATCTAGAAAACAAGCTGAGAGTAACCTTGGTGGAATTAAAGAAGTGCCAGGAGGAGAATAACCATCTACTGAGGGAGCGTGCAGACTGTGAAGAGGACATCAGGATTGTCAACAATAGGGTTTCCAACCTGAAGGCTCAACTCGCAGAACTCCATATTGAGTATATGGACACACTGGCCCAGCGAGATAGGTTACAGGAAGAAATCCATTTGTTGACCGCTAACAATGATGCCCATTCATGGTCTATGAGTCGCATTAGGGAACTAGAATGCTGTTTAGAACAATCATTTACTAAGATTAAATCACTAGAACAAACTGTAGAGATATTAAACAATAATAAAACTCAGAACCTTTACTCAGAGGTTGTAGGTAATAGATTAGGCTTAGATTCAAAACAATTAAAAATAAACATTAATTGTCTGAAACGGCATAGAAAGTATAATAAATTAAATAAACATATTAGGAAACTCATTCTTAGTCTAAAGCAATATAGGAAAACTAAGATAACATCTCAGCAATATAAATGTTTAGTTTCTGAGCGTTCAGATTTGTTAATGGAGTTAGACAATTACAATGCAGAGTTGATTAATGGCAAAATGTTATACGACAAACATACTAGGGATCTTAAAAGTCAAATTCCTTCCTTACAATCTCAAATAAGTAGAATGAACACGCAATATGAAAATCAGGTTCAGGAGTATATTATGAAATATGATGAGATTGCACAAGTGGGGAGGCAAAATTTAGAATATGTAAAGGCCTTGACAAATACCAATAGTTATTTGAATATCATAAAACCAACATTACCCACTTGTGAGTCCCAGATTATTTGCGATAGTGATAAAAGTACTTGTTCAGTGAATAATAGAACAGGTAAGTCTTCTTTAGGTAAGAATTCTGGCACAAATAAAGTTTATATGTTCTCAGATAGGCTTGGTGTAGGTTTAGGTAGTTTAATAAATTGTGAGCTGACACAACACAATACTATCAATTATTGTTATCCAGGGTCTTCGATTACATATCTAATTAATACATTAAATACAACAATATTTGATAGGCAGTCTACAATAATTATCACATATGGTGATAACCCAAAGGAGACTAAAAAGGATATATTTAATTTGACAGAAGTTATGTTATCGCTTCACAGGAAATTTGAATGCAAATTTATAACTCTTGCTTTGCCTTATTCTTATAGCTTAAATGAAACAATGAATAGTTATATTCATGAACTCAACTTGTGCTTATACAATTTGACATGGCAATATAAAGATTTTATTTTATTATTTGACATTAATAATTTTATTAGTAATTTTACATTGACCAAAGATACTATGTATCTGCCACTATTTTATAGAAGACAAGTTGCTAAATTACTAGCATTTAATTTACAAAATGACACAGGTACATGTAGGGTATCCAAGAATTTAGCTTCTGTAAATAGTTCCTATCTTTATAATTCTTCTACTGAATATACTGACACAAGTTCTTTAAACTTAAGACTAGGACAAAGGGTAGACAAATTCAACTGAATGTAGCACATCAAAACATACAAGGTCTATCTGGCAAGGATTTAGAATTAAGTTTATATTTAGAAAATCACAGTATACAAGTTATGTGTATTACAGAACACTGGCTAAAGGAGTACCAAATTAAATTCTTAAATAACTCGCAATACACGGTACACAGTGCCTTCTCTAGGAAACACGCTATTCATGGTGGATCCTTGATTATTGTTTCAAATAGCTTAACATGTAAAGAACGGAAAGACATAGCAAGTTTGTCTATAGAACACAACGTGGAACTGTCATGTGTAGAACTTGAGCAGCATATTATCATATGTGTATATCGTCCACCGTTAAGTAACTTTAGCTTGTTTGAATCAGTTATTGAAGATGCAATTACTAAAATTAGGAGCAATAAGAAAGGTATTATAGTTTGTGGTGATTTTAATGTAAATATTCTTGATCATTCAGTAATGACTAGTAGATTTTTAAATCTATTTAAATCATTTAATTTAAAAAATTTGTTCCTTGAACCAACTAGGATTACAGCAACTTCATCCACCTGTCTTGACAATATATTTAGTAATTGTACAGTTTTGAATAAATTAGTTAGTTCTGAATTAACTTCGGATCACTGTGGTCAATTAGCAAGGTTTCCGTATTATAGTGATAGCATTATACAGAAAGTGTTAGTTAGGCCATTACCTAGGCATAAGTTTAATGAATTCCGGAATAAAATTTTGATTGGAATGAATGCTATGAGTCCTGATTTAATGGAGATTGATTCGCCAAATGAAAATTTCAATAATTTATTTAATGTAGTTAACAAGGAATTTCAGAATACTTTTAGGACTAAGGAGAAAGTAGTTAAGGAATCTCGAGCTTTTAGTGAGTGGGCTACTGCAGGTATTTACAAAAGCAGAGCAAAGATGTACGAGTTGTACGGTATGAAGAGATACAATTCTGATTCGAACTTCACTGAGTATGTTAGGAATTATTCCAAGATATTTAAAAGAGTGTGCAATACCGCTAAGGCATTATTCGTTAGGAACAAAATTGAACAATCCTCGAATAAAATTAAGGCAACCTGGCGAGCTATTAATGAAGCAACAGGTAAGACAACACTTAGAGGTTATAGTTTTAGTTTATTTGATAGTGACAAATTTATTCATAATGACAAAGAAGTCGCACACACATTTAATAAATTCTTTGCAAGCATACCGATTACTACTACTAGAGAATTAAAATCATCAGCTATAGTCGCAGAAAACCTATTAGAATCTAGTGTAGGAAAATGTGATGTATTATTTAAGTTCGATTGTATTAATTCTACCGACATTATAAGTACTTTTCAATCTCTAGAGTCTAAGAATACAGGTGATCTCTGGGGCATTTCTGTTAAGGTTTTAAAAAGTATAATTGATGTAGTAGCTCCTTATTTAAGCAACTTATTTAATAAGTGTATTGAATCAGGTGTTTTTCCCGAACTTATGAAACACAGTAGGATAATACTTCTTTTCAAATCCGGCAGTAAGACTGATCCTAGTAATAATAGGCCAATATCGATACTACCTGCCTTTAGTAAGATTTTTGAAAAGATCATACTCAAGCAATTACTTAGACATTTTAATCTAAACAGCCTCCTTCATAGTGAGCAATATGGATTTACCAAGGGTCACTCGACAACAGATGCAGGAGTAGCGTTACTTAAACACATATTCAGTGCATGGGAGAGTGCCCAAAATGCTATTGGTGTGTTTTGCGATCTTTCGAAAGCATTCGATTGTGTCTGCCATGAAACGCTCTTATGCAAACTTAGACATTACGGCGTACAGACTAAAGCATTGGAAGTCATTAAGTCATACTTAAGTGACAGAATCCAATGTGTTGAAATAAATGGCTCAAAATCCAGTGGCTTACCTGTAGATTTGGGAGTGCCGCAAGGCAGCATCCTAGGGCCTTTCCTGTTTCTTGTTTACATAAACGATTTACCTTTTTACTTGAAAAACATTTGTGACGTTGTACTGTTTGCTGACGATACTTCTTTGATATTCAAAGTAGATAGAAATAAGGAACATTTTAACGAAATAAACAGTGCGCTCATTCAAGTAACTAAATGGTTTAATGTAAACAATCTGGTACTGAACGCCAAAAAAACAAAATGTATTAAGTTTGCTCTGCCTAATGTCAGAAACCTTGGTCCTAGTATAGCTCTAAATGACGATGTTCTCGAAACATCTGAATCTACATTACTTCTAGGAATAACACTTGATTTGAAATTACAGTGGGGTGCGCACGTTACATATCTCTCAGGGAAACTTAGCTCAGCTGCTTATGCCATTAAGAAGGTTCGTAGGTTGACTGATGTCGATACGGCTAGATTGGTTTATTTTAGCTATTTTCATAGTGTTATGTCATATGGCATATTATTATGGGGTAGGGCCGCTGACATCGAAAATATTTTTATATTACAAAAACGAGCAGTTAGGGCCATTTACCAGTTAAAGACAAGAGTCTCACTTAAAGAAAAATTTAAAACTATTGGTATTCTTACTGTAGCATCACAATATATTTATGCCAGTGTTATGCATGTACGACTACATATAAATTCTTACAAAATGAATAGTGACATACACAATATTAATACTAGGAACAGGCACAAATTATGTGTACCATATTTCCGTTTACACAAAACGCATAGCTCTTTTATTGGGCTTAGTATAAGAATCTATAATAAAATACCGAGTAATATTTTAGACTTGCCTTTAAGGTCGTTTCAGACAATTGTTAAAAATAATCTTTTACTAAAGGCATATTACAGTTTAAATGAGTATTTTGACGACAAGTACGTTTGGAAATAAATATTCTTTTATTAGGTCAATTGACAGTTTTATAGTGTAGTTAATTACCGTATTCTCTTTTTATGCTACATTTGCATTCTTGTTCTACTCTTTTTATTATAATTTATTGGATTTGTAAGGTGAGGGTAACTCGTGGTCATGAACTGCTAACTAATAGATTGTAAATTGCTGCATTACTTTTCGGAACATACTGTTCCACCATAGATCAGAACAGTCATGTTCGCGAGTTGCTTACATCAAAAGACGTAAGTGGATGCTCCTGTTTCACCATATTCACTTTGGGAGGCTTAATAAATGAACATAACTATTAACTTTTGCAATAGTAGATAACTCACAATGTGAAACAGTTGCAGCTCCTTACAAATATAACATGTAAAACCATTATACTGGCAGTTAAAAAGAGTGGCCACGAGTTTTATTGCCCGTTCTTTCTCGTGGTTCTACCTATTGCATTGCGAACGTGGCAGTAAATGTAAATGTAGAATCATCTAGTAATTAACTTTAACTTTTGACAATCATAAGCGTCACTTTGTGGCCTAAATGAATAAATGATTTTGAGTTTGAGTTTGAGTTATGCCAAAAGAGTATACCAGAAGTGGCATGACCCAACAGTTGCAAGCTCGCACCTTGTTGCCACCTGATAAAAGACTTTTCAGTACTTTTTTCAGGCGGCCAAAGAAACGTTCTTGCAGCGATTGTTTCATGTCGGCTTCATTGATATTTAAAGCCTGTGACATACCCAAGTACTTATAGGTATCGGTTAAGAGAAGCGATCTTAGGTTAATGGAATCTGAGAGTTGGAGCCCCTCAGATTCCACCATCTTGCCCTGTTTCACATGAATGACAGCACATTTATACACACCGAACTCCATATTGATACACTTACTAAAGTTTTAGGTTACGTTTAGTAAATCTGGCAATTGGGCATCAGAGTGGGCAAATAACTTCAGATCATCCATGAATAACAGGTGAGATATGACCTGACCACTTCTCTGTAACCTGTACCCTCCAGTAATGTACTGAGAGGGTTCATGGCTAAGCAAAACCAAAGGGGGCTCAGACTGTCGCCTTGGAAAATTTCCCGCTCAATTCTGATCAGTTCACCGTCCTCCTGGATCATTCGACATCCTGGATAGCTAAGAAACGTATTCCATTGCCCCATACATGTCTTAAGAAAGGTGCGTAGAGTAATATTTACTTTATACAATTCCAGCACCTTCAAAAGCCATGTATGGGGCAATGGAATACGGTTCTTAGCTATCCGGAGTCATACGCTTTCTTATAATCTATCCAACATGCCGCCAGATCCTTTATTATTATTATTATTATTATATAAATCAGCTACACATTGGTAATGGCACTCGAATTGCAGCAAAGAAGTTAATAAAAACAACAGCCAATTTTATTTATTTATTTATGTTAACACGGTTTCGTAAACTTTTCCGAATTTCGAATAAAGTTACGATGGTTACCTATCTGCCAACGTCGCAACCTGCGTACGTTGAGTACACTTTATTCTTTACTGTACTCTCCTAATGCTCCTGTCTATTTAAATCCTCGTTTTCAATATCTCGCAATACCCACGATAAAAATCTTCGCTCTTCAAACAATCTTCTTCTTCTTTGTCCTTCTCACAGCTCTAGCTTGGTACATGCTTCTTTTAATATCTAGTCTATCCTTCTCTGGAATGTTCTCCCTCCAGATATCAGGATGTCCACGAACCGTTTCACATTTAAAACTAGAGTTCGACAGATTTACATTGACACATTTTTTTTAACTTTTTTTTTAAATAAAATGACAACTCCCGCATTAGGACTAAATCCTGTGTCGCGGGGGACTCTACAAACGTACAACTAACGGACACAATGAACACCCAGACTCGGAACAACAATTTTTGAATCACACAAAGTGTTGTCTCGTTTGGGGATCGAACCCACAACTTCGGCGCAGTGTCAAGCGGTGAGGCGGCTGCTTAAACCACTACGCCAACCGTGCGTGGCTGAATCGTAATAGAATCATCGTTTATGTATTTATAATATTTAAACGATTTGGCGCAAAAGATCAGCATTGCCATACAACGTGGCAATGCTGCCAGCATTCTGGGCACGCTCCCAATTGACGGCAATGTGGAGGATTTCCATGACGCCCTCTAAATTTTCTTTTCCTTTCTTTTTTGTTTTAATGTATTGTTTAGTTATTTAAGTATATAAATTATTGTTTTATTTTATGTGTAAACTAGAGGACGCCAGCAGCTGCAATTTTTTTAAATTTACCCGTTTTGGCTGATCCCGTGGAAATTTCGGAAAATCCCTTCTTAGTGCACCTCTACGGTCCACAAGGAACATACTGCCAAATTTCAGCTTCCTGCTCCCAATAGTTTCGGCTATAGCGTGTCTGTCAGTCAGTGAGTAACGCAAGGATTTTATTAAATACTAGAGGACGCCAGCAGCTACGCCTGCATTTTTTTTAAGTTTACCCGTTTTGGCCGATCCCGTGGGAATTTCGGGAAATCCCTTCTTAGTGCACCTCTACGGTCCCCAAGGAACATACATGCCAAATTTCAGCTTCCTGCGCCCATTGGTTTTGGCTGTAGCGTGTCTGTCAGTCAGTCAGTAACGCAAGGATTTTATATATTAAGATTAAGATAGTCACTTAGCTTTAGTTAGTTTAAATTTAATTGCAAATCAATGCTACAAAATTTATAATATCTTTTATAAATATACACATGTATATTTATAAAAAAAATAAAGAAAACTAATTACATTTTTACTAACTATTACTTAATTACTATTTACAGCTAAAACTATACTTATAAACCTATAACTAAATTAAAAAGAAAATAAAATAATATATTATTACAAAACGCAAGGCACGAGGCGTTTAGGCGTCGTAGTATACCTCCGCATCAATGTCATGGGGTAACGTGCCCAGAAGGCTGGCAGCATTGCCACGCTGGATGGCAATGCTGATTCTTTGAGCAAAGAATAAACCAGCCTTCTGGTCACGTGAGACGTCGATCAAGCGTTTCGAAATTTCTCGGTACAAAATACGAGCGCTCAGACCCCATGGGCCCAACGTTTCTACCCCAAACGGCTCAAATATGTAATTGCCGAATAAATTTCCGTATTTGCGCCGTTTGAGGGTTTCCGCCGTTGCAGCAGCAGCGCCGGCATGACCTGCTGTGCTTGGAATATGTGATGGCGCAAGGGTATCTACGCACGTTGCGTCCCACACCAAAGGCCTACCCATTTTCCATGGCAACAATGACATACCGTCAGGTCTCTTCCCGTCGTCTCGTACCAAACCATTTGGTTCGAGTACAGCTGGTACGCCAGACGCGGCAAGAGTACGACGAATTATGTCATTCAAATTAGCATGTCGTGAAATTCTACCTGCGCTTCTGCTGCAAGAAAGCCCATGATGTCCGAGGCTATCGACGTCTTCTCCACAATGGCACCGATGCGGAGAAACACAAGGAGCACCCAAACGTAGGCAAGTGGCAATACGGAACGTCTCATCGTCCAACATGGTTCCTGTGTTGGAAGATGGTAGTGCTTGTAGCCAAAGACCGGACTCCCATTCCCCCACAGCCAGCAAGCGAGCACGCTCTGCAACATTAGAAGCTGTTGACAAAATATTTTTTCTTACTAAGTTACAGAGCGGCAAGTCCCACTGTCTCTGGGAGAAAAGGTTGGTAGGCAATTCAGTGTTCGGACAAGCCATTTTCCAGGCGTTTAAAGCCTCGGTTTTGCACAGCACTTCCGAATCAACTAGTGTAGGTGTTAAAATTTTCCTAGTTAACTCTTCCGTGCTGTGAACCGGAGACAAAAACGCCGGTAAACTGACACTGGAAATTTTGCGAACGCCGAGCCCACCCAGACGTATAGGTAATGACGCTTGTAGCCAGGCTCGGTCGTCCATGTCCACATTTAATATCTTTCTTAAGGTTGTTTGAATAATTTGATCAATTTTTTCTAAAAGTGCATTTTTCTTCCAAAGTTGTGACGATCTTAAAGTATGAGTAAATTTAGGGACGAAAAGGCAATATCGAATAATTGTGTAAGCTGAATGAATATTAATATTTAATAGGCGATCTGAAATATCATTAAAATTTTGTATCTTTTCTTCTACGAAAGATTCAAAAGCTTCTTCAAAAATTGGTGAACCTAGGAGGCGAAGAGAAGTTTTTTCAACAATTTTGATATTTGGTGCCAAATTATTAAATTTCGATATTGCCAAATGTTTGTTCATTGAGTTTGTTGTATTTATGAAAAGTTCACATTTACTATAATTTAGTTCTAAGCCAATGGAGTTGAATTTATTTTTTAGAAAAGCCATGTCTTGTAAAACAATGTCTAGATCGCCTCCCAGGGTTCCATCATCTAAAAACCACACATTAAATTTTGAATTTATTTGCCGAATAATGGGGTGTATGGCTAAACTAAAAATGACTGGTCCAAGAGGGTCACCTTGTTGGCATCCAACTGCTGAGTCCAAAACATTGTCCTTGTAAAGTAATTTTGTGGGATATCTGTAACATTGCCAAAGAAATTTAAAAATTTTAGGTGTTTCTAATTTTGCCTGTGCCAACAAAGTGTCCCTATTCACTGAATTGAAGGCGTTTTTCACGTCAACCTTAAGGATGACCCCTCCATCACTACTTCCAAGGTATGTAGAAAGGGCATGTATAGCAGCCTCACAACCCCCCTTGGAACCAAAACCTAGTTGGAGGGGTTGGAACTTTTCGGATAGCTCTCTGCTGTAAAATTTACAGCATATCTTAGCTGCTATACGCCGATATGTGCTGCCCACGGCAATGGGACGAATGCCACCATCCTTCTTGTTTAGGGCGCACAAGTTTGCCCCATACAAGATTTCAATGATCGCATCGTCCACATTACCGGAGAGCATCATATTAATTAGCGCAGTTAGCTCCTTCAGAAGGGTCTCGCCGGCCACCCCAGCAGTTGCACTCACTAAGTCTTTTAGGTGCTGCGGTGTCAAGGCATCAAGGCCACCTGCCGAGCCACTTCGGAAGGAGAAAACTGCTGCTAATACATCCTTGGCCGTAGTGATCAGATGTTCTGATTCCCTGTCGGGAGCTTCAGGGAAGGAGAGATCATCGATAGGCGCTGGATGCTTGCTCTTCAGACCCACAAGCGTGTCTGGAGAGCAAGGCGCCACCACATCACTACTAAACAACAGTCTAGATGCGCCCCGAATATCACCCTCCCTTAATTTGGATTCTACATATTGACTAAGCGATTTCTGCTTGTTAAAAGTGAATTTAGAATCCAAAGAGTTGGCCGAAACGTGACAGTTATATTTAATTTGGGATGTTAATGTAATTTGGGCTGCCTGACTTTTGTCAACATGTAAAATCCTATATGGGAAGGTCAATAATTGCTCCCAGGCTGTTATAGAGTTCTCCCTTACGACAAGACCTATACATTCTGCTAATTTTTTTGAAACTGCAGGTCTTGCCCCACGGGGAACTCTTTTTAGAACCGGAATCGAATGTTTCAATTTTGTTAGGGTTTGCCAAAAAGGAATTTGGGTGATGTCTTCTGATGCACATTGTGTAGATATTGGAGGGCCAGGAAATGCATTTTGGGATTTGTGAACTCTACCAAAATGCACTTTCAGGCCCCGCTTACCTTTAAAAAAACGATCCTGGGAACATTGTGGGCACCGCACCAGACCAGATAGCGATGCGGCAGGTTGACTCACACTCACTTCCGCATTGCCAGAGCCATTATAGTCTTGCATAAGTAGTATTTACACTATATTTACAAAAATAACGCAGTAAAAATTAATAACATATACAAAAGCTCGTAACTGTCAATGTCACTTGCACTGCTTTTTATATGGTATAAACAATTTGTTTATTGTCGACGGCGGCGGCGTATAGCTTCTTTTTGGTGATATTTGGTATTGTTCGGCACTGTTGCTAGCGCCGTGTGACCGTGTCCATTATAATATAGGTACTGAGGAACTGATACGATGAGAATCTGAAGGCGTTGTGGGGTGCGCCATATATAATGACATAACAAATTACCTGTTCTTCGTATATTTCTATATTATTGAATATCACAAAATTAATAAAATTAATTATTGTTCTTATTTATTTTGATTCCGATAGTGTCGTTTACGTAAATCTTATTCATTTTTCAATTATTAAAACCAATAAATATAGTATGTGAGCGCCATGACAGCTCCGTTTCATTTTTTTTTAGTTGCGGCGTTTATAATATTTTTATAAAAAATATTATAAACGCCGCAAACATTATAAAACTAGTTTTTAAGCTAACTTTAGAAACTTTTAATTAACATTCATTGATTAATTTAAATATCACCAAAAATCTGTTTATTCAATATAGTAATCCAGAGATGTCTCATTAATGTAATTTAATAATATTTTGATTTTATTAGTCTTTATTTTGAGTGCCAACTTTATGTTGCGAGTGTTTGTAGAATTTTGTTAAAATAAATCTAAAATAATTCCAATCAATATTTCATAAATTTAGGACTCTGAAATATAAAAAGTAAGGTCACGGTAATATAATCTAACAGTATTGTAACTTGGCCGTCTTCGTGAGTTATTTAACTACAGACGCGCCGTATGCGAGCTGCGGCACCAACGCCTTATGTACACACAGCGTGTACTTCAGGCATAGTCTAATGTATACTTTGCTCGAGGCGCGTAGGTATAACTCAAGTTTCGTGCGTTTGTATGGAGTTACAATACTGTTAGATATTATTACCGTGTTAAGGTTTAAAGTATTAAAATAATTATCACGATTTGTGACGTTGTCAATTTGTTGTTATAATACTTTGCTGATGACGTTCGCCGATGGAGGGGCGACCGAACCTTTATAAAGGCGAGTGTTGCGCGTGGAGCTCTCTCTCGCCGCTGGTATTACTAAGGAAACATTTTAAGTAGAATCACTGTTGGTTGTAATAAAATTATCTGTCGTTTATAGTTGTGTTTGCTTATTTTGCTTCGAGTTGAATTCCCATAGTTTGCAATAAATCTAATTACAAATAGTGATCATAGTCACAAGCTAATATTGCCGTATAATAAGTGTTAGGCGTAAGGTAGTTAGCAGAGCCGAAGACCAAACGAAGGTCAACGCTTCTGCGTTTAAAAAATAACTGCCCTGACCTATATCTGAGATATATATTATTTATATTCAAATATATATGTATGTATGTATTTATAAATAGGTATATATTTAGGGTAGGTAGGTATATCATAAATCTTATGAATAAATTATTCGTATAATCTATTATACTATATATTTTTATCTGTACTTTGAACGCTAAATGCACTTATTATATTTTTATCTCTGCATCACCCAAAGGTTGACTGGTAGATAATTCCTTAGACATTAAATCCGCCTCTGTACACTTGTTTGTGTTGTAAATAAATAAATAACAATAAATAAACCAATTGCATGAACACTATACAAACACTATACACATTAAAAGGATATTTAAAAGAAAAGTATACAAAGGAGCATATCACAGAATAATAAAAAAAAAACAAGGCAAAACAAGAATAATAAAGAAACAAAAATTTAACTATATAAACTTTCACAAAAACTTAAACAAACTATCTTAACGGTATTTAACTCGTCTGCAAATAGATCACAGTTCGGGTAGGCTTCCATGAGACTATTGAGCGTGGACATGACGCGAGGTATTCGAGATAATGCGCGAGCCACGGTACGGCACATGGGCACAGATAGTAGCTTTCGAGCGCGAAGGTAGTTGTTTGGAACATATAACCGCATCAGTTCATCATGGAGATCAGGAGCATCAGTTATCCCTCTACATATTTTAAGCATAATATAAAGCTGATCAAATGATCTTCTGGTATCTAACATATTATATCCTAAACACCCTATCAAATATTTGGTTGGATACAAATATGGATAGTAACCAAGAGTAGCTTTATAGAGGAACCTCAAAAACCTTTTCTGAACCTTTTCGAGTAAAAGTGCGTAAGAAATCTCGTGTGGATTCCAGATGCAGGAACTCGCCTCCAACTTGCTTCTGACAAGCGTATTATACAGAAGTCTTATGACATGCTCATTCTAGAGGTTCCTTTATAAAGCTTCTCTTGCATAAATCACGTCCTAGGTTAGTCATATTAGTTTTGACCTTTTCTGCGGACGCGAATGATGCTTAGAATGCATTAATTCAAGCGTATACAAAATCGCACAATGGTCTGTTATATTTGAATTAGTAACGAATATTAAACACGGAATCCTAGTTTTGAGCATGACGTAATCTAAACATGACCCATTTTGATGTGTTGGAATTTAGAAATGTATGAGTTGGCAAAACCCCATTATATGCTCGAAGGGAAGAATTACAATACCACTATTCCTTTCGGTGTAGAAGTGAAATGTTTAACTTCAATCTTAGACTAGACTTCGTCCGCTGTACAAGGTACTATTTTACCCCCTTGTGGTAAATATTATATCCAGCCATCCTATCTTACGTGGCGTCCTACGTGAGCGGTCTGGATATGAACGCAATGCGACGCGGTGCGGCGCGGAAACAACAAACAGTCGATACCTATTGGCGTGTCCTACGTGTCAAATGCACGAGACGTGAGGTGTGGCGCGGCACGAGTTGACGCGAACGCGATCAGTCGGCTTGATATTTTCGCGCAAAGTGGACGTGGTGTCAGCATTTTATTACAAATAATTTTTGTAATGTCTTAGGAAATAGATATTTTATATAACGCTATAATTAGTTAGACTTCTCCGTCGTACGTAATTTTTGAGTATTTGATATTTCAAATATGAATTTTCCAATGAATGAGCTATTATATCCATGTCAAATGAATGGCACAGGATGGAATAAAATTATTCACACGCACGTAAGACAGAGCCGCCGCGTCAAACCGCACCGCGTAGAAACCGAATCAGATCAGACCGTAAGCGCATTCGCGGTGAGCCGCTCATGTAGGATGCCGCGTTAGTGTTCCCCTTAATTCCCAAAAGGAATAATATTTTATTCCCTATAAATATATATACATAATTTTGCTTATCTTTTTATATTTACTCTTTCCTTTCTCTTTATAAGTAGGTATATATATATATATATATATATATATATATATATATATATATATATATATATATATATATATACTTATGTTCTTGTTCTTTTTTTTCTTTTCGTCGTCAACCAGTGCAATTTGTACGTTTTTTTTAATGTTTAATTTATTTATTTAGTATATTTATTTTTATATTATGTTAGACCAGTTACTAAGTAGTGATAACGATAGTTTTTTTTCTGTGAGTAGCCATAACAATAGTTTCGAAAGTATTCCTTCTCTTGCTGAGAATTTGCAGTGTGAGTTTGCCGATGTACCCGGGAACTTTAATGTCGTTCATATAAATGCTCAGAGTATTCCGGCCCATTTCCAGGATATGCTGACCACTTTTGACTGTAAGAATATCCACGCTATTCTAGTTTCCGAATCTTGGTTAAAACCTTGTTTATCCTCTGTGTCTTACTCTCTTCCTAATTTCCGACTCATAAGAAATGATCGTACCGTGAGTGGTGGAGGTGGTGTCGCCATTTACCTCCGTACACATATTCCTTTCAATGTTGTTAGTATGTCAGCACAACCTCCACCGCTTAATGCCGGCGAAAATCTCTTTGTGGAACTGGATCTGGCCTATACCAAGGTCCTGCTTGGTGTTTTTTATTCCCCTAACTGTCGTGTAAATTACTTCTCCTCTTTCGAACAAATTTTAGAAAATCTAGCTCCAGCTTACAGTCATACTATAGTCATGGGTGATTTCAACACTTGTTTATTGAAAAAGGATTCGCGCTCATCTTCCTTATGTAGTATTGTCGAATCTTGTAATCTGTCCATCCTCCCTTTAAATGCTACACATAACTTTCCAAATTCTACTCCTTCTCTCCTCGATCTTATGTTTGTCTCCTCACCTTCTCTTGTCGCCAAGCATGGGCAGCTTCCAGCTGATGCTTTTTCATACCATGACCTTATCTTTCTCTCCTATAAACTTCGTCTTCCTAAGACAAAAACAAAAATTCTTCTGCAACGTAATTTTGGCGGCATGAATGTAGAAAATCTTCGTACAGATGCAAGTTTGATCGACTGGAGTCCTTTACAGAGCGCAGAGACCATTGATGAGAAAGTTCAATTATTCAGTAGCGCGATTATTCGTCTATACGATGTCCATGCACCAGTCCGTGCGATTAGAGTTAGACAATTACCATCACCTTGGCTAACCTCTGAAATTAAAGTTCTGTTGTCTAAGAAAGCAATAGCTAAGACTAAATATAAATGTCGACCTACTTCTCGCAATTGGGACAACTACATTGCTATCAGAAATAACTGTAAAAAGGTGTGTAGGAAAGCACAACGCCAATACATCCATAGCTCTGTTGAAAATGAAGATCCAGCTAAGGTCTGGAAGTTTCTAAAAACTTTGGGAGTTGGAAAATCTTCACATGATCTTGCTTCTGATAAAATAGATATTAATTCTCTAAATAGACATTTTACTACTTCGTCTAAATTTGATCAGACTACCAAAGCTAGCACTTTACATGATCTTTCATTGCTTCCAACTCCAAATTATCCTTCTTTCGTTTTTAATCAACTTTCTGAGTGTGATGTTAAAAGGAGCGTATTATCCATTGCATCTAACGCAGTTGGTAATGATTGTATCAGCCGGAAAATGATCCTTCCCATATTAGATGAAATCCTTCCCATCCTATGTCATATTTTTAATTATTCCCTATCTGGGGGCGTTTTTCCCACCGTATGGAAAGACGCCCAAATTATTCCTTTACCTAAAAAACCCAATCCGTCTTCTTTTTCTGAATACCGGCCAATCTCCGTCCTACCATTCCTTTCTAAAGTGCTCGAACGCCTTGTCCATGCCCAACTTAGCACATTCCTCAATAAAAACCTTCTTTTCAATCCCCTCCAATCCGGTTTCCGCCCAGGTCACAGCACGGTTACGGCACTGATCAACATTACCGACGATATCAGGCTCGGTATGGAAAATGGCAACGTGACTGTTCTCTGTCTACTTGATTTTAGTAATGCCTTCAATACTATTGATTTCCATATTCTGCTTGGCATATTACGCTCCATTAACATATCTCCACCAGTGATTGATTGGTTTCATAGTTACCTGTTTGGTCGTCGACAGCGTATACGAATTGAAGACGCCTTGTCTTCTTGGTGTACGTCTACAGTCGGCGTTCCACAGGGTGGCGTTCTATCTCCTTTACTTTTCTCAATTTTTATAAATTCTATCTCATATCAACTTCAGTCATCCTACCACCTTTATGCAGATGATCTCCAAATTTACACTCAAGCTCCTGAACATGAGTTGTCTGAAGCAATTCGTATTATCAACTCTGATTTGGATCGTACAGCTGCATGGAGCCTCAGATTTGGCCTTCAAATCAACCCTACGAAAACGCAGATTATTGTTGTCGGTAGTCCCAGGCTGATTGCACGTGTAGACCGGACTTGTTTACCGCAAGTCAACTTTAATGGTATTCCTTTATCTATAAGTGATTGCGTGAAGGACTTAGGAATTTACATCGATAAAACTTTATCCTGGGGCCCTCAAATTAGGGAAGTTAGCAGAAAATTGTTTTCTGCGGCTGGAACGTTGCGAAGATTGCGAAACTTTCTGCCGACTGCCACCAAGATTGCGCTTGCAAATTCTCTTCTTTTACCTATCCTTGACTATGCTGATGTCAGCTATCTAGATCTCACGGAGGAGCAACTTGATAAGCTTGAGCGCCTTCAAAATTTATGTATAAGATTCATATTTGGATTGCGCAAATATGATCACGTTTCCAATTTCCGCAATTCACTCAAGTGGCTCCCTATTCGCCTTCGACGGAATACTCACATACTATCATTACTCTATAACATTCTCTTTAATCCCTCTACTCCCCATTACTTGAAAGAACGGTTCGAGTTTCTTTCTGACACGCATTCTCGATCTCTGAGGTCATCGGTGAATCTGAGACTGGCTATACCAATGCATTCTAGTAGATTTTACGATAAATCTTTTACTGTCCAAGCTGCTCGCTTGTGGAATGCATGGCCGATGCCAATTAAACAAGCTCAAACAATAACATCATTTAAAAAGTTACTCAAAGAATACTACTTGTCTCTTTAATCTTACTACTCTTGTAATTCTTATTTTTCTATTTCCTTTCCTTTAATTATCACTAGTTTATGTATGAATAATATAAACATCTATGTATTGTATAATTATTTATGTATGTATATAGTTATGTATTTGTGTATATAGTTATTTATCTATGTATGTACTTATTTATGTATATGTAAGTATTTGTATTATAAATCTAAATCGGTAAAGATCGCCAAACTACCCTTTTCTGAATCCGTGCTGTTCTTATCCATCCAAAGGTTGCCTGTAAGAGATTGCTTGATAGTGATAAGGCCGCCTATTGTACTATCTGTTATTTCTCTTTTTGTTATGATTCATTCATGTAATTTATTTGGCATTTGTACAATAAAGATGATTATTATTATTATTATTATTATTATGTACCTTGCGAATATATTTCACATTATTGCTGATAGTTATGGCTGTGCGCTGCTTGTCAGTCAGTTTGCAACGCAAGAATTTTATACGTATTGATTATAAAAATACTTATGCAAGTCCGCTTACCAAAATAGCCATTCTCTGTAAGTCCAGCACAATAGACGCGTCAAAGTTACAAGATAAACATTTGAGGAAGGAAATTCTGTAGTTACTCGGTAGCAATTTTGGGAGTATGCTCACCAGCCTGAAACAGAGATAGTGTTAAAATTATGATAATAACATCAGTTAGTAATTTGATGATGGTAATTTAGCCAGCTAATTAATGATAATGCCTGAATTCCGGATTGAGTTTGTTGTATGAAAAAAAAAGATGTTATATATTTAAATTGAATCATTTAATATGATAATGGTGTTGATTATTGGATAATAAAATACAAATTTGGAGTTGGTTGCTAAAATAGAATCGCAACTTATTTTTGGCAATCAGGAGCGATTTATGTCAGAATAAATTAATCTAATCTGTTGGTCCGTTAAACGTAAAACAAAATAATTTGCATAGCAGAAATACGTTTGCCAGATCAGTTAGTGTAATTATAATATAATACTGATATACAATTTAACGGAGAGAATACATTAAATTGGTGTTATGATAATATATTGTAGTGTCTCTATAAATAACATGCAAAACGTTAATGAGATAAGATATTGTAAATGAAATAAAACATCAAACTCGAATTATCGGAACCACTCGCTTATCTATTTTATTGATTTTGGTAGAAAAGGTAACATTGAAGGTAAAAAGCTTTTGTATCTCGCATAGATCTGTATTCGTTTATATTTATTTGTAACTCACAATTGTCTAAAAAATATTGAATGCACTTATGGCGTAGGTTTAAGCACTTGCATCACCGTTTTTGCATCGGGTATTATGGATTCGATCCTTATTCGAAATAACACTTTGCATGGTTCACAGATTGTTGCTCCTAGTCTGGATGTGTTTTGAATTCATCTGATGATTGTTTATTGTCGCGAGTTGTCTTCTAAATAAATAATATGACATGCATTCAAGATACGCGCGTAAGACATAAACCTAACCAGCAGTCTAGTAAAAACCATGAAAAGAATCTAATCTCCATGGTAGCAAAGATGGTTTATAAAGTAAGTTGAAGCAAAATAAATATATTAATACTTACCCGAAGCTAGTACAATCAACTAAATCATTCACATTATGTATAGCAAACAAATTTGGTATCAACGTTTTGAATGTGCACAATTTATCCAAGGTACTTTTAGCCCTTTCTAGTGATCCTTTTCTTGCAACTATCAAAACTTCTAAATATCGACGATCTGAAAGATGATATCAGTACTAGCGTTAGTTAAAAAAGAAAACATGAAGAGAGTATGCAGAGATACTTAGATTGTCAAAAATTCAATGTGTCTGTAAACATCAGGTTTGTTTATAATTTGCTCCATTGCCAAGTACAGTCTTATTCTCAGGATGAGCACGATTAGGCGTTAGTGCACCAAAGTGACCAAAGGCGAGGTTACAGACATCACATGCCATTCGAGCATTTTTTTTGTGGAGTACTCGCAGACACATTCTATCATATATACTATCAGCGATAGTTGAGTGGGGAGACCGACAGACTGCTACGCAGGGGCACGGTAATATAATCTAACAATATTGTAACTCGGCCGTCTTCGTGAGTTAAATACCTACAGACGCGCCGTATTCGAGGTGCGGCAAGATCGCGGCTGTGTGTACTTTAGGCACAGTCTAGTGTACTTTGCTCGAGGCGCGTAGGTATAACTCGAGTTTCGTGCGTTTGTAAGGAGTTACAATACAGTTAGATATTATTACGGTGGAAGGGGTCTCGGGTTCGAATTCACGGCACGCACCAATGACTTTTCGGAGTTAAATGTCTATTAAATTGTTAATTATCGCTTGCTAATCGGTGAAGGAAAACATCGTGAGGAAACCTGCATGTCTGAGAGTTCTCCATAATGTTCTCGTAAGACATGTCAATTCTGCCAACCCGCACTTGGCCTAGTGGTGGACTATAGCCTTATCCTTCTCATAGTGAGAAGAGATCCGTGCCTAGCAGTGGGACAGTATAAAGGGCTGATGATGACTCACAGACTTTGAAGTTTCCTCACAAAGGTTTCCTTCATCGTTTCAAAATGAATGTGTGAAATTGAAATATTTTTGATATCTAGAAATTATGAAAATGAAAAACATAATATAAAAATGCAAGTGTGAATTTGAAATATGCTTAACAATCTTCACCAAGGTAATAATTGCTAGCAAAACGCAGTTATTGCATGAGAGTATTTTTTGTTTGGGTCCTCTTATTTATAACAAAGTACCATTAGAAATACGATTAACTGAAGATATAAATAGGTATAAACATCCTCTGCACAAATTGCTGGTGGAGAAATGTTATTACTCACTAAAGGAATATTAAGAAGATAATATGATTTATTAATTTTTTCTTTTATAATTATATAATTTAAAATTTCTAACACACCATTGTACGCCCATCACTGTGGTGCCTTTCTTGGAATTCCCTGTACATGTCCGTGTATCAATGGCACAAATAAAATAAAATATCTGGGTATCATAATAGACCAAACACTTTCATTTAAAGAGCATATCGAGTGTTTGAACGGTAGAATACGTAAGTTAATATATGTCTTCAAGAAAATGCGACATATTGCAGACCCAACATTAATAAGGCAAGTGTACTTTGCGCTATGCCAGTCAATATTAACATATTGTATTACGACATGGGGTGGCGTAGGAAAAACTTTGTTATTGTCTGTTGAAAGAGCTCAGCGAGCAATCCTTAAAGTATCAACTTCCAAACCGTTTCTATATCCAACTAACTCCCTATATCAAGCTTGTAAAGAACTAACAAAATTGTCAACAATATCCTTCTGAATATGTCCTACGAAGATACAGAAAAATTATTAATTGTGTTAAAATAATTATCATGAACAAAATATATGTTTATTTAAATTCATTTGTTTAAATTAATGATACGATATTGTAGATCTAGTAATACTGTACCTACTAAAACGTAACATTCTAAAAATACTGTAGTAGGTGATTAGGTGCGTAGTACGCAGCAGAGGTAGGCCCCCCGCAAGGTGGACCGACGATCTCGTCAAGATCGCGGGAGGCGGTTGGATGCGGGCGGCTCAAGACCGGTCTGTGTGGAGAACCTTGGAGGCCTATGTCCAGCAGTGGACGTCGTTTGGCTGATATGATGAGGTGATTATATATTTTATTGTATCTAACTAGCCCTGATCGCCTGACACACAGGTTTATCCTAGTTCAGGCATATAATTGTATATAAGGAACCTAAAACTAAGCTTTTGTACTTGAATTAAGTAAACTGTACTATTTTAATTAACAGAATAAATTGAATTTGAATTGATTAAATGTAATTAATGGAAAGGTTTCTGTGTAATTTATTTTGTATTGAATTGACTGTTATTTATAATCTATGTAATGTAATGTATAATCAGGCATGAATGTATGCCATTTGCTGACGTAATTCAATAATTGTCAATGTCAATAATGTACATCTATATAATATACATATATTATGATAGAATAAATGTACCTAATTATTGTATGCCTCAATGACGGGTGTTTCTATGTATAATATGTATGTATTAAAAAAAAAACAAAAAAGGATATAAATATGTCTATCCATTGTCTAGTACCCATAGTACAAACTTCTGCTTAGTTTGGGACTAGATGGTGTTGTGTGAATGTGGTAGAATATAAAATATTAAACAGCGGGACATAGCATGTTCAAATAACCAAACATTCCAACTTATGTACCTATGTTACACAATAAATATTTTTAAATTTGAATTTGTAAATTTTCGATTCCCTTACGAGTCAACACTTCGTGTGATCCAAAAATGTAGTTCCTAATCTGTTATACTTTATGGCCATTGATTGAATGTTTGCAAAATCCCTCGCGTTACAGAAATCATTCCTAGCGTTGGAGTTGTTTCTAAAGAAGTTGGCACCAAAAATATTAACAGAATATACAAAGTCTTATTGTTTTGTATTTTCTAAATGATTTAAAATTACACGATACGGAAGCTTTTTTGATAAATTAGTAAGATAAAATATTAAAATGTAAAATAAATTTATAGCCACAATAATAATATACCAGTATACTCGTAACTAATAATGTCAGTTTGATTTAAATTTCAGTTGTTACTCAAAAGACTACTCAAAATTCGAAACTTACCAAATTTCTTTCTAGTAAAATGATTTTGTTTCGAAATCCACTCTTCAAAATTATCAATCATTTGGTTCAAGACGCCATCTTCATCTAGATTTAATTCTCTTCTAATTTCCTTGAGTGTATTAGGATTAAATTCAAAAACCGGAGTGTCTTGTAACGCTTCCATATTGCAAACTGTACTGTCGTCTGTAGTATCAACTTTATTTCTGCGTTAATACACTTCGATTTCTAATCATATACAGAATTTAATAATATGTTTTAATTATGACGTTACATTGTCAAAAGTGGTCTTGAATGACCACATTATAACACAGATAATAATCGCTTCAACTTCAAGCACCATGTAACTTTATCATTAGTGTGTACAAAAAAAATCTAATGAAATATGCCTGAGCTAGTTTGTTGACAAGGCTAGTTAATTGGTACAAGAGGATATAATATATCGTCTATACACTATCATCATCACCTAAAATGTTCGGTTATATCGTGATTTGACTTTCTATTTCTAATGGATGGGTCAAGTTAAGCGACGGTTGCAGAGGCCTCCACTTGGATGTTTGATCGTTTGTTGTGGCATTTGTATCAGATCGCTACTGTATTTCGGATATTTACAGTGGTTTATTTTTAGTGTCAAAATCAAAGCTGGCATGTGCCAGGTCTTATTGATTTTGAAGTTGCTGGACCACACGAAGATCTCCGACATGGCCTAAAGATCCTCCTGCGGGAGACATCGATACTGACAGCTTTACGTGCTCAGAATATTGATTTAAGTATCTAACAGTATTTTATTAGTAAATGTGGTAAAAAAAATATATTGTTACGTTTGGTTTGGTGAGCCCCATCTCCTCTTTCTCCCTAATCCCGCTTCTCCTCCTATTCCTTTTCTCATCCCAAAGAGCGACAACGCACTTGTGATGTTGATGTTGCTTGTGTCGGAAAAGCAGATATCTCTTCAAGAAATAATTTTGTTGAGCCTCAAGTTGGTCCTCGTTGTATCGAACTTGAATAGACAACACCATGCGCTTGTCCTAATTAGGTATTTTCAAACCGTTGTGTCACCTGGGCGATTAGAAAGCCACGGCTCTTTAAAAAATAGTAAGGAGTTAAATGGAACCAAACACACCTAAAAAATCTGGTTATTGGCCCAGACACAACCAGACACTTCTTAAGAAAACTTTAAGGTGTAAAATTGTATCATTTACCAGATATAAAATAGACAAGGTATAATATATCATTTCAACAATATCTAATAGCTTAAGAGTAACGGCTGGTTTCAATATTCGATCTATCCATGGACATGGATATATTCGTTGATCTATCCATGGACATGGATATATTCGTCGATCTATCCATGGACATGGATAGATCGACGAATATAATGAACACCCAAACTCGAAACAACAATTTGTGGATGACACAAACTGTTTTCATTACGTAAAATGTTATAATTTTGTATATTAAGTATATATTTTGAACTATTTAATATCGAATGTAAGTAAGTAAGTAATTCCTTTTATTGTCACATCTCATCGTACAATCATCGATTACAAACAAAGGTAAGTAAGTACATATAACTATAACCTGTTACAAGTAAGTTTGTAGGCATGTAGAAATAATCTTATTAATACGGGTACACATTACACAGCATTACCTACATACATTTTACAGCAATACCCAGATTAAAAAATATAACAGGATAACTGATTACAACTGTACGCCGCCGATGTGACAAATGAGGCAGGCATTCAGCATTACGTCGTTCGTGACGTTAGCCGCAACATGACTTGCTGGTTTTCAATGTCCTTTCGGATTCTTTACATTCAATATTCGCGATCCTAATTATGGTCTTTCGTCGAAGAACCAGTTTTCTAACTTTGTTCTGTGTTGTTCTGATTGTGCAATATTCTAAGCAACGGAAACTATACACATGAAATTTGGATAGTGGGTGTAACAGTTTTTTAAATAATCTATTTCAAGCGAGTATAGAGGTGTAAAATTAGTTAAAATATGATAATTTTGCAGCCAGCTGTATGAAAATGCTCACAAAAGCTAGTTTACAATATAAATTCAAAGACATATCGAAGTATAATGTATAATATAATATAATAATAATTTATTTATTTAGCAAACAAATTACAGATAGAAAAACAGATATGTGAGTACATAAATTCACAGCTTATGACGATTGGGGAGTATTGGGATTTTGTTGCTGAAATCTGTATAATATTATAAACCCTAAACTCTGTATTCTTGTATTTTAAGAGACAGTGCTTGGCTATCAGTTTTACACTTATTAAATTTATACAACAGGTTGGAAACAATGTTGATCGGTCCATTACAATAAGATTTCCGATGTGAGCTTACCAGCATTCCTGTCCTCGGTCCACGGCATTGCAGAATTGACCAAGAAAATCTTAGCACCTATACTGGTCGATTCTGAGGTGCCGTGTGTGATCGATGCCGTGAATGCTTGGAGAATGGCTTGTCCAAACACCGAGTTACCCCGAGACTTATCCTCTCAGAGGCAGTGAGACGGGCCGCTTTGCAGCGCAGTACGAGAAAATCTCCTAAGTATATCGTCCAATGCTGCAGAGCGTGCCCGTTTGCTGGCTGTCGGAGAATGGGAATCGGGTCTCTGGCTTCAGGCACTGCCATCGTCCAACATATGTACCATGTTGGACGATATGACTTTCCGCATTGCTGCTTGCCTCCGTTTGGGTGCGTCATCGCGTCATTCTCCGCATCGCTGTCACTGTAGGGAGGCTGTCGACAGCCTTGGTCACCATGGTTTATCATTAAGCAGGAGCGCAGGTCGTATATCACGACACGGCAATCTCAATCACATACTTCGCTGCGCTCTTGTCACCGCTGGCGTTCCAGCCCAACTTGAACCTCAGGGGCTGGCACGTGACAATGGCAAAAGACCAGATGGTATGTTTTTACTCCCATGGAAGTTGGGTAGGCCTTTGGTGTGAGACGCAACGTGTGTCGATACCCTCGCGCCATCTCATTTTCCTGGCACAGCGGGTTGTGCGGGTGCTACTGCTGCTACAGCGGAGACCTTCAAAGGGTGCAAATACGCAAACCTAGTAGGGGATTACGTATTTGAGCCGTTTGGGGTCGAAACGTTGGCGCCATGGGGCGCCAACGTTTCGACCCCTCGAATCCAAGTGCTAGATCTCTTTTTAAAGATCTCGCAAAGAGACTGGTCGATGCCTCGTGTGACCAGAAGGCTGGGTTGTACTTGGCCCAAAAGTTTAGCATTGCCATACAACGTGGCAATGCTCCCAGCGTTCTGGGCACGCTCCCGGTCGACGGGAATGTGGAGGACTTTTATGACGCCCTCTAAATTATTTTCTTTTTCGTTTTTTTTTATTTTGTATAGACATATGTCGTAGGATAGTATTTTAAAATCTAAGTTAAATTTATTTAAATAGGTATTTAGTGGTACCTAAATAATATTATGAGTAGTGTAATATTGGGGATTCTGTATCATTTGTTCTCGCTTCGCTCGAACTGCATGATACAGAATCCCCAATCGTTTTCACCGTATCGTATATACTTAACTTGAACAACAAACAATAATATCAAGTTCGACTCGATCAATTTTATTTTTTTCAATTTTCGCTCTTCTGGTTTTTGCTGTCAATCATTATATGCTTTAGCTGCTACTTCAATATCCGATCGATTAATATAATGTGTTCTGCATCACCGAGAGTGCCCAGTAATACCATACTGTTATAATTAACATTATGTTTAGCAATTTAATTCCTTCTCTTAGTGATCAATAGTAGCTTTTAGTGAGTTTTATTATGAATGTGTGTACCTAATGAACCTCACTTCATGTAATATCAATGTAATCATGTCAACTATTTAAAAATAATTTATAGTGCCCAGTAATACCATACTGTTATAGTTAACATAATTTTTTAAGTTTAGCAATTATTTAGTGATCAATGGTAGTGTTACTTTTAGTGAGTTTTTATTATGAATGTGTGCACATAATGAATTCCTCACTCCATGTAATATCAATGTAATCATGTTATCAATTTAAAAAATAAATGGATATGTTAATGAGTCTAGGAAACTATTAAGTAAAATAAAACAATGTATACTTATTATCAATTTAAAAAAAGTATATTATCAATGCACCATTTTTTTAAACACAAAACATTTTTTAAAGCACATATTGAGTCATGATAAATACAATTATTGTACAATTATTGCGGAGACTCTGAAACGGCGCAAATATGTAAATCTCGTAGGGGATTATGTATTTGAGCCGTTTGGAGTCGAAACGTTGGGGTCATGTGGTCCAAGTGCTAGATCTCTCTATAGAGAGCTTGCGAAGAGACTTGTCGACGCCTCGCGTGACCAGAAGGCTGGCATGTATCTAGCACAAAAAATTAGCATTGCCATACAGCGTGGCAATGCTGCCAGTCTTCTGGGCACATTCCCAATAGACGGCGATGTGGAGGACTTTCACGACGCCCTTTGAATATGCATTTTCTTATTTATTTGGATTGTACTTTAATATTTAATTTAATTTTAGTTGTAGTATTTAAGTAGTTATAATTAATTGTGTTATCCTAATATTAATTTATTTTTTTATTTAAATAAATAAATACTTATTATTGTACAAATCTTCAGAACACTTATAGCGATCATATAAACGTAACAAATTAGGACAACATTTATCTTCTAAATTAATTAAATTATTAGTATTCAAAATATCCTTCAACCATAACATTTTTTCAAGACCTTTAACGTAAATACACTTATCTTTTAAAACATCTGCAATTAAATATTGATAATTTGAGTAAGGTATAAATCCTTCACCCCAGTATATTTTTCTGTTACGTTCAATCCAGCAAAGCTGCCGTCTTTCTGATTTAGTCAAATCATAAAAAGGAAATGGTGGTTTGATTAAAAACACTTGTAGGTTTTTATTACACCATACAGCTATTTCTTTTAGTATAAATTCATTTGCTTCTGTTTTAAAGCCTTGAACGTCAACAATGGCCGTCATGATAGCCTACGCACGATGTTGCTTAGAGGTTTGTATTCCACAATTCGGTACTGAGCTACTAAATTCAGCCACAACATTTATTTAATTTTTACATAAATATAAAGCATGCATACAAACATTGACTCATAACAATTACACATTTTTAAAAAGATAACATTTATTTATTTTTAGAAATACAACTAAACTTAAATAAAAACATTATCTTAAGACTACTCAGTATCACACAATTTCTTACTTATTTTTCTTATTAATGTCTCTGTGATATCCATTACATCATCATAAGGCTCCTCAACCACATATTGTGCACTTAAGCAAGCCTCGTTTTTTTTATTTTTGTCTACATAATCTAATTCACGAATATCTATCTTAATTAGAAGACGTCCTTGCTTAGGACGATTTCTTCGAACAATGTACGAATTTGCCGTTGACATTAATAAACTTTGACGCTTTTTAGACGGTGACAATTTTTTGACTTTGTAGAAAAGTTTGGTTCAATGTATGTTATGCCATCGTCTTGAGTGGAGAAATATGGGCTAGTAACCTGTAAAAAAATAAATCACACATAAATATATAATAATGTGGACGCGCACAATAAATGTTTATAAACATAAATACATTTTATGTAGTGCTTACCTGATCAGAGGATTTGTTCCGATGCTTTTCAAAACATTCATAATTTCCTTGAGAGTAAAAAAATGGCTTGTTTTTAACTGTCTACCATTCTCTGCCAAAGCATTGTCCTGCAATATAATAACATAAAAAATATAAATGAAAAGTTCATAACTATATGAATTTAACTATGAGGAATAAAATAATATTTACTAACCTCTTGTATTTCTGTCTGGTCAACTTCGTCCAAAGGACTTGGGATTTGAGAATCAACATTATCAAATACAAATCTGTTAAGTCCTCCAATGTTGAGAATGCTGGGGCTGTATGACATGATTCTGACAATAAAACTAAAGTAAGATATCTAATTATTCATATAATAATATAATATAATATTGTAATAACTAATAACATTAAAAACGTACTTACCAATAAAACTTGATTTCTCTGCTAGCAACAGGTCCTGTTTCGGCTGACTATGACAGCATAATGAAATAAAGAATGCAATTTTAAATCTGTATGATATTCAATACCAAATGAAATCAATTACCTATTAAAAATATAATATTGTAATACGAGAATACAAAATTCCTAACTTTCTAGACCTGTTCAAACATGTTAAATGTTAAAGTTAAAGTTAGTGTTAAAGTTATAGCTACCTATAAATATGTATGTTAGACATTCATTACAGTAATTGTCAAAATAAAGTTGATCAAGCAACCCATATCTTTGAAAATTAATAATATAGATTTAAATGAAACTTCTCACCAGATCAGACATAGTCCTTTATAACCGAATACGATTCGATGTATAATGTGCGGTCCATCGAACTGTGGTAAAACAAACGTTATGATTAGTTTGTTGTTACATGAAAATGGTCTAAAATTTAAAAATCTTTATCTTTATTCCAAAACTTCATTTCAACCAAAGTATCGTTTCTTGAGTGAAGTATTAGGAAGAGTCTCGCAGATTAACTTCTACAAATTTAGCGATGATAAAGAGGTAATTTCTCCGAGTGAAGCTTTAACAAATTCTGTGTTTATTTTTGATGATGTTGCGTGTGAAAATCAAGTTAATATTCGCAATTATTTTTGTATGGGTAGACATAAACAAATAGATTGTTTCTATTTATCTCAAACCTATTCCAAAATTCCAAAACAACTGTTGCGTGACAATGTGAATTTTCTTATTATATTCAAACAAGATGATGTGAATTTAAAACATATTTATGAAGAGCATGTTATTTACAGTGATTTCTTACAGTGACTTCTGATTTACAGTGGAAAGAGTTTAGAAATATTTGTCAAACTGTTTGGAGTAAACCTAATAATTTTCTACTTATTAATAAAGAATCAACATTAAATAATGGAAGGTAGAGACAGAACTTTGATATGTTTTTTAAATTTGACTGACAGTTTATATGTATATATATATATATATAAGTAATTAACATGGCAAATCAAATTCAGTATAATTTGTTCTTTAGCTGAATACAGTTGTTAATAAGTATAACATGGAGAAAAATATTAAAATAGAATTAATGATGTCTGTAGACTCCATAAAGAATAAAATAAAACAAATGAAAAACCAGGAACACTCTACGAACTTATCACTTGAAAAAATGTTAAAACCTGTCACAGATCCCCTTATAACTCTAGTTGATTCAAATAAAACATTAGAAAAACGGCACACAACAATAGTAACAACGGCTACACACTTCGTTGGTGACAGTGCAACGTTAATTGATGTGATCTGCACGGACGCACAGTGCCGGGGAGTCTCGGTAGATCATATACCAGAACTCGGTCATCATTCGTTCGTCTCATGTGAACTTTTAATTAAAAAAGAAAAGCCGGTAAAAAGATATATCACTTTCCGACCGTTTAAGGACATAATACCAGAGTACTTTGTTATGGATCTGAATGAGATACCATGGGGGGAAATAGGTCAACTAAGTGACGTAAACGACATGGTTGATGTTTTTAACCATTACATAAATACCATATTCAATATTCATGCATCTTATAAAACCAGATTATTTAAGGGTCCACCAACACCTTGGATAACAGACAACATTAAACTCATGTTTAAATTACGGAACGAAGCCCATAGTAGGTATCGCCAATCCCGGCTCGAAGTACACAAGCGATACTACTTAGACCTTAAACACCAAACGGCAACGGCGTTGTACAATGAAAAAAAGGCATTTTTTAATAAGTACGTTAATGAAAATCAAAACAACTCTAAATTATTATGGTACAATTTAAAAAAACATGTACTTCCCGCAAGCACAGACGATGGCATGCTTGTCGGGCAATTTGAGGATCCAGAGGGCTTGAATGTGGCATTCTTGGATGTTCCAGGGGAACCCAACGTTAGTATATCGCAACTTTCATTTTTTGAGTTTAACCGATATAGTTCAGCAACCTTTTCATTGCAACCCACAAACAGCCAAATAGTTCTTAAAATAATTAAAGATATTAATACCAACGCGCGCGGAATAGATGATATTTCTAAAGAGATGCTTTTGTTGACATTGCCACAATCACTTACCGCCATAACAGACATCATTAATAAATCCATCACATCGTACTCATTTCCCAGGTTATGGCGGAGTGCTATTATCCGACCAATTTCCAAAAATAATAATCCGCAAAATTATAAAGACCTTCGCCCTATAAGCATTCTTCCTTGTCTGTCCAAGGTGTTGGAGAGAGTGGTGTATGTTCAGGTCATGAGTTACTTGGAAGAGAACGGCATTCTACCCGACCTTCAGTCTGGGTTTAGAAGAGGACGCGGTACAGCAACAGCTTTAGCAGATGTCGTGGATAATATTCTCCAGGCTCGCGATCGAGGAGAGGGTTCGATACTAACCCTGCTCGATTTTTCGCGCGCATTCGAATGTATAAATATTTCACTATTGCTTTCTAAACTTTCGTATTACGGTTTTGCGTTGCATACAATTAAATGGTTTGAGAGCTATTTAACAGGCAGGCTACAACAGGTTGAAATACGCAGAAGTGACGGATCAGTGTTGATGTCGACTCCACGCTCGGTACCTCGGGGTGTTCCCCAGGGATCACTTTTGGGGCCACTCCTGTTCGTTTTATACACTGCCGACATCACAACCAACTTCAGAGACTGCTTGTACCACATGTACGCCGATGATACGCAAGTATATCTACCATTTAAACCGCAAAATACTGGGACCGCCGTAGCGACCATTAATACGGAGCTCAACAGAATCGCGGCGTGGTCCAAGTGTAACTCGTTGGTGCTTAACGCGCATAAATCGAAATTTATGATTATGGGGAGCAAACATCAAATTAATGTTATATCGTCTTTTAAACCAAAGATCGAAATAATGGGTGATGAAATACAACAAGTACAAACTGCGCGTGACCTTGGCTTATTGATCGACCCTGAGCTGCGTTTTGAGGATCACATCAATGGCGTTGTAAAAAACTGTTTCTACAGACTCAAAATTCTCTACAGAGTAAGAAGCTATCTCAGCCTCACTCTGAGAAAGAGGCTTGTAGATAGCTTGGTGCTGTCGAAACTTAATTATTGTGATACTGTATATGGTCCCTGTATCTTGGCCAGGACGCAGCATCTAATACAGCGTGTACAGAATGCGTGTGCTCGATATTGCTTAGAAATACCCCGGAGAAATCATATCACACCTCATTTAAATAGTAATGAGATGCTCAAAATGTCAGCGCGGCGTAAACTTCATTTGGCAACATTATTATTTGGAGTTTTGAGTACGGGTAAACCTAAATACCTTTACAATAAACTTAGTTGGCGACAGGATCACTACGGCTACTCCACTCGCTCCACCGCCAGACCGCTGTCCATCCCTCGGTACAAAACCACAGCCTTCAGAGGGTGCTATAAGTATGCGGCTACTCACATTAGGAATGACCTGCCTCCGCCAATAAGGTCCCTGAGTACAAAAATAAAGTTTAAAATTCATCTTAAAAAACATCTTTTACAAGAACAAAAATGCGACCAGGGAAATCGGTACAAATAAATTATACACCAAACATCAGTATGAAATACTTACGCTTTGTTCATGCCCACTGGGCAGCATGCCTGACGGTCGTGACAGGTGCGTATATATGTGCGCCCTCCTCTGTTCGGTTACGAACACAGACGTGGCTTACGGAGCGAGGTTGCATAGCTGTTGTGCCTTTGCCATTTGACTTGGTGGATGGGCTGGGGTGGAGCTGGTGAAGGTTGGCTGTGCCTGGAGCCTGAAAGAAATGTAAATATTGAGAAAAATATCGTGTCCAAGTGTTAATAATAGGCGACAAAATTCTGCCGTTATAAAAATAAATATCTAGATCTAGGTAACAAAACTGTAATACATACCTGCTTCCATTGAGTGATAAGTTCTCGTATCAATACAATAATCATGTCTTTATGTTTATCCGCCGTAGTCACATTATTAAGATATTCGTACCTACACATGGCCTCAACTGTTTATTGTAAAATGTATACTCTGGTCGTGCGACGGCCGTTCTCGGGCAGCGCGGTGGCTGAGTGATGCCGAACGTGTCGCTCGTAATTGCATAATCGGATGAGTGAGATGCTATTGTGGGCGCAAGCAGGATGCAATTATGCGCGACAAACTGCCTTAAAACCGGTTCGCCAAGATATTACGCCAAACGATCAGGATAGGTATTTAAAGATCTTATTTTTTTATTTTATTTTTTTTCTCATTATTGTTAGGTAGAATTTATACCAATGAATGTAATTCCATATTTTAAGTTTATGAATGTTTGCATGTTTTGTGTATGTATAAGTATGAGTAGGTATTTGTATAGACGATTATGTACATGGACTTGATTTCTGTGATCGTCACTTGGGATTGCCAACTAATATCAGGGTTGGTTTGAGGCTTATACCTCAACCAACATAAGCCTGAATGGTAACCTCATTTTTATAATATACCTCTTGGATAAGAACTGTGTCACAAATAGTAAATTGTCATACTGATGTGTGTATATTGTAAAAATAAATGCTTTCATTTCATTTCATTTCAAAAAATACAAAATTTTGAAAATACACACTCTAATTTTGAAGACGTGGAATTAGGTGACATTAATACTAGCTCATCTACTAAGTTTGAAGAATGCTATGACCCAGAACTGAATTCTGTACTGAACGTTAAAAAGCCTCCCCAGACGGAATTACCGGATGATTTAGAAATATCATTAGAGGGTCGTGATATGATATTTATGACCTAAACATACCATTTGGAATAAGGAGTGAAAACAAAAAAATATTAATGGGTAATTCAATAGTTTCGTTTTCTAAAATAGATAGTGCAAATAATGATAATACCATTTTAATTAAAGTTGGTGACAAAAGCTTCAATATAGCCCCTGGTTTAAAAGAACTTTTACTTCGAAGAAAACCTGATTTGAAACAAATATCGAGCAAAGATAAACTTGTCTATAAAGATATGTTGCATTATACAAATGCACATAAGAGAGATTTCAATCCTAATGGGCAAATTAGAGGCGATAAAGGTATAAAATATCGTGAAATAATCAAACCATTGTTTTCTGAATCGTCAAACAATAATATTGTCACTAAATTTGGAGGAAGCTTACCAACGTTAAAGAAATACAAAAATAGCACTGACTTGGTATATTGGGACGATCCTAACGAAATGGTTGAAAGATTGAAACTATTAATTGCTTCCCGAGATGCTGGTAATACAAATCATGATAATGAAATTTTATCAATAATCGAAGAGTTAAAAGAAGCTGACATAATTAAATAATAAATAGTCCTAATAATATGCTTTTTATTCAGTATTATAGCAGAATTCGAGACAAACATACCTACTGAGTTGTGAACATGAGCAAAGCTGACGTGGTAAACGAAATTCATAAAAATGCGAGAGTGAACTATCCGCGAATACATGTTGTAATGAGAGATATAGATGACTTGTGGCAAGCAGACTTAATTGATTTGCAATCAATTTCAAAAGAAAATAAAAATTATAGATATATTCTTACCGTTATTGATTCATTTTCGAAATATGCTTGGGCCTTTCCTATGAGAAGTAAAAGCAAAGAAGATGTGTATAACTCTTTCAAAACTTTGTTGGATAAAGGGCGTGTTCCTAAAAATCTGCAAACCGATAATGGAACAGAATTTTATAATAACAAATTTCAGAAGCTTATGAAATCGTTTCATATTAACCATTATTCAACCTTCTCAACAAAAAAAGCTTCAATAGTCGAACGATTTATCAGAACATTGAAATCTAAAATCTATAAGGAATTTAGTTTAAAAGGCAATTACAATTGGGTAAATAATACCCTCAATGATGTTATTTACAAATACAATCACACTCACTATCGCACTATTAATGAAATCCCTGCTAATGTGAACAATATGAATAAAAAACTGATATTAGAAAGGTATTCAAAGTTGCCAAAAAATGATAATTTAAGAAGCAAGTACAAAGTAGGTGATTATGTGCGTATCAGTAAATACAACGGTACATTTGAAAAAGGTTATACTCCCAACTGGTCAACAGAAATATTTAAAATTCGTAAAATACAAAATACAACTCCTACAATTTACTTAATTGAAGACACTATCAGAGGTCTGCCTATTTTAGGAGCATTTTATACACAAGAACTTCAAAAAACAAAACATCCCAATATATATCTAGTCGAGAAAGTTCTTAGAAGAAAAGGTAACAGGGTTTTAGTAAAATGGTTAGGTTTGTCTTCAGCTGAAAGCAGTTGGATTGATAAATCGAATGTAATATTATAAATAAAATAACGTTAACAAACTCGAATCACATAACTATTTATTAAAGTATTCAAACCGGAATCATCAGTCTTATAATGTGTTTTGGAGAGAGTAGTCTTCTCAATTGGCTTATTAATAATTTACCATTTGAATTACACTTACCAGGATATAATTACTGTGGCCCAGGTACTAAATTAATAAAAAGACTAACGAAAGGAGATAACGGCGTTAATAAGTTGGACGAATACTGCAAAGATCACGATATTGCATATCACAAGTCATCAAACTTAAAGGATCGACATAAGGCTGATTTAATTTAGTTAAAAATGGCGAAAGAGCGAGCGGTTGCTTCCGATGCCAGTATAGCTGAAAAACTCGCGGCACGCTTAGTAAGTAAGGCTATGTCAGCAAAAATTAAAACTGGTTCTGGTTTGGGCAAAAAGCATTCTCCAAAAATTACACCTGGAAAAGGGTTAAAAAGTAAATTAAAATCTGTTATTACAAAAGCAAAAAGGCATATCAAAAAATTAAAACCTAAGAGCAAGAAAATGGCAATAGAATTAGCTATTGCCGCTACTAGAGAATTGGCTGATGATTCATCGATTAAGCTCCCTCGCGTTATTCCTATTCCAAAAACTGGGGGAGTATTACCTTTGATTCCTATTTTTGCGGGATTATCAGCTGCGGGAGCTTTAGCAGGCGGTGCAGCTGGTATTGCTAAAACCATAAATGAATTCAAAATGGCTAAAAATCTGTATGAAGAATCGAGAAGACATAATGAAAAAATGGAAGCTCTATGTATTGGAAAAGGACTACACCATAAACCACATAAAGGCGGCCTTGGACTTTTCGTATCAAAAGAAAAAAACTAAGATATCGGCTACCCAAACGGGCCTTAACTAACTTTGACATTTTAAAGTACGGGAATAAAATTCCTTATTTTAGAGGTGTCTTTATGAGAGATGAGCTCCCTAAATGTCCTTATAAAAAAGAATGTGGAGTTATTAATTTGGATAATTCAAAAAATCCTGGTTCTCATTGGGTAGCCTATGCAAAATATACTGATTGTTGAGTATTTTGACAGTTATGGAAATCTTAAACCTCCGAAGGAATTTATAAAATATGTAGGTTCTAACATTCAATATAATTATGAAAATATAAAACGCGCGGGCGTTTGATCGTTATCGCTTTCAAGTGGCCGGGCACAGGGGCCGGCGTGGGTTGCGGTGCGGAGCAAGCAAGCGGGTAGTAAACATGCTTGCATACTGAACTCTTTTAGATGCTCCTTTTTATTTTATTTCATGATTATACCAAAAATTCTTTAAGAAATTTAAACATAAATGTTATGTGTTTAAATGCTCTTTATTAAAAGAAAATATATCTGTACTATAATTCTGAAAATTAAGATTGTAACTCAAGCATTATATAAATTCTCATCATATTTTTATTTTTTCTCTTTTGTTTAACTTAACTTTAATTATTTTGCATGTATTCACGTTTATTCTCACAGATTCTTTATAATTAATGAATGATGTGTATAGTTATAATTGGACATCAAGTCTAAAACTATTGTATTGATCTGGTTTTTGTAATCAAGCTTGATTTGTTGTCTGTTACTATACCTATGTGAAAAAAATAAAAATAAAATAAATAAACGTGATCACCCCTTCAATTGTGGACATTTATGTTTAAATTTCTTAAAGAATTTTTGGTATAATCATGAAATAAAATAAAAAGGAGCATCTAAAAGAGTTCAGTATGCAAGCATGTCTACTACCCGCTTGCTTGCTCCGCACCGCAACCCACGCCGGCCCCTGTGCCCGGCCACTTGAAAGCGATAACGATCAAACGCCCGCGCGTTTTTATCGCCTCGGCGCGCGGGTCGGGTTCCACACAATCGGTCCTTGTGACTCAATTTGTTTTGAAAGGTTGTCAAGTGTTATATTATTTTTGTTTGTTATGAAACTAACTATACAATGATATCTTTGTTTATTTAGATTACGACTCTGGTGTCGAGTGAGGCTCGTTTGAAATTGAGATAGCGCGTTTTAGAGCTCGCTTTGTATTTATAAGTTCATACCTCAAAACTTAAAGTGGTGACATATCGTTTTTAATATTTATTTACGCTACTTATATAATAGATAATAAGATAAAAATAAAAAAGTACACTTGTTTATACATATTTTTGAATTACAGGCCTCTGATTCCAAACCATTATCTGGCGCCGCGCGGCGTAATTTATGTTAAATTTGATAAGGCCATATAATGCACAAATAACATTTTTAAACACACAAATAAATAACCACTAAATAAGTAGTCTCATATTCTTTTAAAACAAAAAGAAATCATACGGATAGCATTCACCACTTCTGAGTAATATGAACATTTCTGAAACAGTTTCCATGCTCTCAGTAAAATCACTGTTGCGCGCCAAAATCTACTTAAGGTCTCGAAAAAAGTCAAATCTTATATTTCATGCTGGAATTATTATATACTAGTAGACGCCAGCGGCTTCGCACGCACATATTTTCGAATTTCCCGTTTTGCCCAATCCCGTGGGAATTTTGGTAAATCCCGTCTTAGTGCACCCCTACCCAAGGAATATACATGCTAAATTTAATCTTCTTACGACCAGTAGTTTCGGCTGTAGCGTGTCTGTCAGTCAGTAAGTAACGCAAGGATTTTATATATTAAGATACGTGTTAGTTATTTACATACCTTGATAAACACAATAGATCTTAAAGAATAAAACTAAATTTAACAGAAAAAACAGCACAAATACACTCACACATTCCGCACATTCCGCACCGACTCAACATTCAATGACAACATTGACAACTAACGTTTTTTTTTTAATTTCTCTATTCAGTCGAAACTTGACTGGGATTAGTATGACGGGAAATTTAACGTAGAAACGAGATACATAATACAAACTAAGCCCTAGAGCGACAGAGACGAGTATATTTCACTCTTTCGACCGCGGGAGCCCTGTTATATACAGTATGACACAGGCAAAGTAGACTGAGATGCGATGTCATATGCCATATAACACGGGCAATTTAGTGTTTGAAATTTGTTATATGCCATATAACACGGGCAAGCAAGCGGCTACGGTTACCATCTCTGGAAATAAATCGGAACTGATTTCGTATTTTCAACCACCTCTTCATTTATCTGATCAGTACGAGTGCGGTTTACTATACTTTTCAGTATTAAAAACAAGACCGAATGTGCCCGTTAATAACAGCAGTTTAACAGCTGTTATCAGAATTGAATGTGATCTTGTACACGGTTCATACTGCAACGGATTACCGATTCATTTTATTCATGAATTTATATCTGATACTGCTCCAAGTCACGGCTACATAGAAATACCTCAGAACGTTATTTACTTTCCAGTTAACAAAAATATAATTTCATCCATATTATCTGTTAGGATTGTAGATCAGTTTGGTTACCGTATTGACTTTGGTGAAGAAAATATTCAATTACGTCTTCATTTAAGAAAAGCAAAATGATAGTATATTATAAAAACCCTTCAGTGAAAATAAAACGTCCTATTCCGTCAACGACCATAAAGGTGCACAGACGTAAGAAAAACGTGAAGAAATTGACTAAATCAAATAAAGATTTTCTTAAAGCTTTACTGTCTTATTAATAAAAAAGGCTTACTCATAGCTTACTACGAGGTTACACTTGGACTAGCTAATTCCGGAGTAACCTAGTATTAGCTTCGTTTCAAGATTGTTATTAATAAACATGGAGTATCCTCGGACTAACTATACATTCCTTATGCCTGGATTAGCGCGTCCGCAATGGCAATCCAGTTAATTTTAAAAGTAAAAAGATTGAACCATTGAATGAATCATTCATTATGATGATAGAAATGACAGTGACAGGTAATGTTTTGAGTTTGACAATTTATCTTGTTTGAATATTGTTTTGATAAAACTTTTATTTAGAAGACATTTTAACTTATAAAATAATAACTTGAACTCAAAACGCATTCGCTCAGTTAACTGGGATGAAGAGGAAAAGGTAAGCTAAATTATAACATTCATCATTCTGTATCAATGTGTGAATTTGAATGTCGTATTTTTGATACATAAATGTATTTACTTATTTTTTCAGCGATTACTTTGCAGTGTTTTAAGAGATTACACGCAAATAATAGAAAACAAATCTTTAAACACAAACACCAATAAGATAAAAACTAAAGCATGGGAGGAAGTCCATAAAAAGTAAGATATTTAGTGCTATTTTGATTATAACTTGGTTCGCATGGACTTTTAAGGCAAAGGTATTATACGCAAGGGGTCATTATATTATTGGATACTTCACTTGTCCACCAAATTCAATATATATCCGTATAGCTAATTGTAATAGAAAATCTTTTACATGTGGTTCCATCTATCTAGCTGTAAAATTTTATTAATGTAGTATTATCTCTTATTTTATAGGTTTAATGAATGGAATTGCCGGCAACGCGAATTGGGCCAGCTAAAAGTACAGTGGAAGTCAATGAAAGTGAATGCTCGTAAAACACACAGTACTTATAAAATTGAAACAAATAAAACGGGTGGTGGGATAAGGCCAGCAACTCCAGATGATTCAGTCCTTGAAGTAAAGGACTTATTAAATCCTGCAGAGCTGCTGAGAGACTATAATCCATATGATTCAGATGGGCTTGTGAGTATACCTCTTGTTATTTGATTTTCATAATGTTTCATAAAGTAAGCATGCTGTATGATGCTTTAGGCTTTAGTACAAAGAAGACAAAATAATTGAAAAATGTTATTCTGTTTTTAATAGGTGCCAATTTCATCAATAGATGAGGTATTGCCAAGTGGTAGTGGCACATGTGCCATAATATCGTTACAGGTCAGTTGAGTCTATCAAGCAGTAGATAGTAATAATGACACATTAAAAAAATAACCACAAGGTCCATTACACATTTCTGTACTATGTTAGCCTTACTTACATAATTATCTTTCCATTGTTATTAGGATTCAGAACCAACTACTTCTATAGTTGAATGCCCAGCAATTGAAGTAATATATTCTGACAAAAATACTCCAGAAAATCAGCAGGTATATAATACACTACCTATATACCTTTTACATTATTAGTAAAAGCAGGATAATTAAAAAATATATTTTTTAATACTTTTTTGTAGGATTCAATAATACAAGAAGTGGATGCACAAGTTGATTTACAGAAATTGACTCCACTCAATACAGATATAACCAAAATGACAGCAAGGAAGGTTTGTACAATAAGTAACTGATAAAATATTACCTAGTGCAACTTAATGAAAAAAGAAGTATTCGTTACTTCCTACTTTTTTCTGTTTATATTTTTTCTGTTTATTTATTTGAATACTTTTTTGTAGGCTTCAATAATACAAGAAGTGGATGCACGAATTGATTTAGAGACATTGACTCCGCTCAATACAGATATAACCAAAATGACAGCAAGGAAGGTTAGTACAGTAAGTAACTGATTATATAATATTATCTAGTGCAACTTTATGACAAAAAAAGAAGTATTAATTACTTACTACTTTTTTCTGATTATACAGGCACCCAAACGGAAACTAAACTATAAAAAAATACCTGATAGTGCTTCAAAGTCTAAAACGGTATGTGTATTGGTAGTTTAGTTCAATAATATTTGGTTATAGAGATACACAATGCATCACCTATAATATTGACTGTGCTTCCACTATGAGTGTATCTGTTTTAGTCTAGGTCTACTAAAATGCCTACTCCACTAAATATTAATATTTTTTTATTTATTATGGTCATTATCATTTTTAGGAACATGACTATGTGGCTTCTATGATAGGTCACTCTAAAAATTTAAAAGAGGAAGAACACAGAAAACTCATGAAGATGGCAGAAGAGGAACACACAAAACGCATGGATATGGCAAAAGAGAAACACATGAAACGCATGGAGATGGCAAAAGAGGAACACCTGAAACGAATGGAGATGACAGAAGAGGAACACACAATAAAACTAGAAATATACAAAGAAAAATTAAATTGTGCTTTAATAGAAAAAGAAATGTTAGAATCAAGAAAAGCCCATGATATGTAAAGTCACTCAACTGTACATACTTTCATTTTGTCATATTAAATACATTTTTTATCTATTTATTTCTACTTCATTGGCAACCACGGCTGTTTAGCATTTATAATAACAATCTGATGTGGGAGCTCAGCAGCATGCATGTCTGATACTATATTGATGACATATGCCTAAATAATTTGAGCTATGCGGACAATATGATGTTGCTGAGCCCCCAACTGGAGGGCTGAGACAGTTGCTAACAATTATAACAGATTAGAGGTGAGTGTGTGTCTAGTGTACCATCTAGACACATGTAATCTAACAGGTTTAGGTATGTGCTATCATCATCATCATCATCATCAGCCTTTAATAGTCCACTGCTGGACTAGGCATTCCTTTGAAAGGAAGAATTGGCTTAGGTTAGGGTTTATATCAAGTTTTCCTTCTCTTACAGTGCTGTTCTCTGCATAATATGTTCCCTCTGTCGGCTCTTACGACACCCATGGGATGATATAGGGTGGTGACATTCCATATTCTTTATCCGTCACCACACGGACAAGGAGGGGAGAGAAATTATATATGATTTAAGCAGTAAACAAAATAAATATATTTACAATAGTTACAAGTACACTAACTATGTATTAAGAAATATTTATACAGAACACTGAATTAAATCTAATGCTGAGTATACCCCTCGAATTAAGATCAATGAAATGTTACTAAGTATCATGTTGGTTTTGATATATTACTAGAATAAGAAGGTTAAACAACAAAATAAGAAATCATTCTTGATTTAATCACAAATAAATAATTAATTGCAATACAGTATTTATTATTCTGTTTCTATGTTTTTTTTTTGTAAATACATTCATATGTATGTATTTACAAAAAAAAAGTATATATATATGTTTATTCATTATCCAGTACCCATAGTACAAGCTCTGCTTAGTTTGGGACTAGATGGTGTTGTGTGAATGTGGTAGAATATTATTATTATTATTATAAACTAAAAATTTTGATTGATAAATACTGCTCTTGACACATTCCCTCTTACAGAGGTATTTATTGGGTAGTGTGTAACTGGTACATTTTCATCATCTTGTTCTTCTATAATCTCAAGTAGGTCTTGCCTATGCAGTGCAATATTGTGCAATATTGCTAATGCGACAATATAAAGTTTTGTATTCTCTAATTTAGTTGTAAACCCACGCAGTAAACATCGAAACCTTTGTTTCCATACCCCAAAGCATCGTTCTACACAATTACGGGTCCTTATGTGTGCAGAGTTGTACATTTCTTCTTTTTGTGAATTTGGATTCAAGACAGGAGTAAATAGATAAGGGGTACAGGCATAACCTGAATCTCCTAGCAGTCTCCCTTTAAATTCTGACCTTTCAAATCTTTGTTTTAAGCGGCATTCATTGAATATCCTTGAGTCATGGGTACTGCCTCTCCAATGTGCCACTATATCCATAATTTCTAAATTAGCATTTGACACAACCTGAAACAAATTGTATGAAGACATAGCTTAAATAAGACTGCTTTAATGTGAAATGTCATATGTTTAGCTGAATACCACAAAACTTACTTGTACATTTATAGAACTGTATCCTTTCCTGTTTATATAGTATTGTCCAATATTTCCACTGACTTTTGGGATTCGAATATGTGTACAGTCAATAGCTCCAATCACTTGTCTAAATCCACATATTGAATAGAAATTTGCAATCACATTGTTCTGCTCTATATCACTTTGTGGCATTTTAATCCACTGGTCTTTGTGTGCTACTAGTGCCAAAGCTACTTGCTTGCATACAAGTGATATTGTTGGCTGACTCATTCTACTTAGATCACCTGCATCATCTTGAATCTGTTGAAACAAAAAAAATAGGTATTTTAGAAATTAAATAATAATTATGAAAACACAACAATAAGCGATAGGGAATTCTAATGTATAGGTAGGTAAGTACATTGATTGATACGAATTTCACTTACCTCTCCACGTGCCCAAGTTCTTATTGCACACAAAACTTTCAAATGGGGCTGTATATGACCACCTCTCGCATCGCCAGCCAAATCCCGTTTTAACATATCAATTATATACACGGCAGTAGCTCGGGAAAATCTATATTTACATTTAAATTCGGCCTTCTCAAGTTCTTCCAGTGGATTGGTACGATATTTGTACAATTTAACACACCTCGTCCTTATAGGCATACTGTCAAGCTGGTTTGTAACCTCATAAACCTCATTTATTTCTTCCATTAGCCTCAAATCATCGATAAAATAGTCTCTATCCATTTTATTTTAATAATTTCTCACAATTTTACTATGAACCCTCGAACAAAACAAATCACACGCAGCACTAACACCAATTAGGTACACCAAACCAAAGAAATTGGATGCTTTAGATAATCCTCTGTGCACCAAACCAACACCAACAAAACGTCAATTTGTCAAGTGAAGAAGCGCCATAAATACACTACACACTCACTAGTCTACGCTTAATCGGTCCTTAAACTAGGTAGCAGCGAGGATTAACATTTACTCCGAGAGTAGACTCGGATTAAGTTACTCCATCCTTACTCCATGTTTATTAATACTGAAATTTGTTAGCACGGATTTAATACTTGGAGTAAAGTTAATCTTAGGTTAGTCTTCGTTTATTAATAAGACAGTTAGGGTTTAAAATATGAGTATAGTACAGATTACCGATTTACCACACTTTGATAGTTCGATCGAAAGTTATGAAATCCATTCATACAATCCCTACAATAACAGTTTTATAGAAAACGATGAAATCAGAATCCCCATACACCAGCAAGATATATACGTGCTACCATCAGCCAGTTCCATTTACATCGAAGGTCAAGCAAAGCTGTTCGGTAAGGATGGGCATCAGATCAAGAAAGCTGTTACGTTTACTAATAACCCTGTTATGTACTTGTTCCAAGACATCAGGTACGAAATGAATGGAATTGAAATAGATCGAATAAAAATTCTGGAATAACATCAACAATAAAGTCATACATCTCATTTAATGAAGCAGAAAGTAAAGTTTCTGCATTATGGGGTTGGAATTTAAACCGATTCCAAAGTGATGGACATTTTAGCGTTGTGGTGCCCTTAAATAAGATTTTAGGGTTTGCAGAGGATTACAATAAAATTGTGATAAATTGTAAACACGAACTTATATTGAATAGGAGTAATTCTAACTTAAATAGTATTATTCTTACTGATGAAGTCGTTCAGCTTCAAATAGATATACAGAGAATTCCATGGAGAGTACCACATATAAAAGTTTCCGATCGAGAACGTTTAATACTTTTAAAGCACTTAGAAAGAGATAAACCTATTCAGATGGCCTTTAGAAATTGGAATTTATATGAGTATCCTTTACTACCTAAAACCACAAAGCATTCTTGGTCAGTAAAGACTGCTTCTCAATTAGAAAAGCCTCGGTATGTCATTTTTTGCTTGCAAACTAATAGAAAAAATAATAGAACTAAAGACAGTTCGGTATTTGATCATTGTGAGGTAACAAATGTTACGCTCTTTTTAAATTCGCAATATTATCCTTATGAGCCTTTATCTTTAAAGTTTTGTGAGAACAAATATAGTATATTATATGAAATGTATGTGAAATTTCGCCAGTCGTATTACAACTCTCCGGTAGAACCGTTGCTTGATCTGCAGGATTTCAAAGAAAAGGCCCCAGTCTTCATCTTAGACTGCTCGAGGCAAAACGATAGTTTAAAAACTGGTCCAGTGGATGTAAGATTGGAATTTGAATGTTCAACACAAATACCAGATAAGACAACTGCATACTGTTTGATTATAAACGACCGACTTGTGGAATACAAACCTCTGAGCAACATCGTGCGTAGATTATCATGACTGCTATTGTAGACATCCAAGGCTTTAAAACAGAAGCAAATGAATTTATAATAAAAGAAATTGCTATATGGTGTGTAATCAAAGCCTGCAAGTGTTTTTAATCAAACCGCCATTTCCTTTTTACGATTTGACTAAATCGGAAAGACAACAAGTTTGCTGGATTGAGCGTAATAGAAAAATATACTGGAGCGAAGAATTTGTACCTTCCTCAAATTATCAATATTTAGTTTTAGATATCTTAAAAGCTAAGTGTGTTTTCGTTAAAGGTCTTGAAAAAGTGTCATGGTTGAAAAATATTTTAAATAGTGTTAATGTAATTAATTTAGAAGATAAAGGTTGTCCTAATTTGTTAACCCTATATGATCGCTATAAATATTCCGGAGATTTGTACAATTGTATCTATCATGACTCAATATGTGCATTAAAAATGTTATGTGCTTAAAAAAATGGTGCTTTGATAATAAACTTTTTTAAAAAGATACAATATGGATTGTTTCATTTTACTTAATCGTTTCCTTTACTCACTAACATACCCATTTAGTTTTAATATATACTATGATTGGAACATTACATGAATTGATACACATTCATAAGTACAATAAAAAACTCAGCAAAGAGAACAGTTACATTGGTCACTAAGACAAGGAGTTAAATTCCTAACCTGAAAACCTTAGAATAGGTGTTATTATTCTAAGCTGAAAACATAATGTTAATAATCTATATGGTGAATAAAACGGATCGCAGATAACAAAAGTAGGTATTATTGGAGGCGTCTGCGTCGCGAAACGAGCGAAGCGAGTTGATTTGATTTGAGCGAACCCGGGAGCCACCCGATCCTACTTTCAACATTGTTAAGATTTTGCATTCATTCATTAAAATTAACAACGAGCTGTGCAAAGATAACAGTATGTACATATAAATTATTATGAATGCATCGCTGTGCCCGAGCCGCACTGAGCGCGTCGAACGAACTTGAGAATGTTGTTTATATTATGTCATCCCAAGTAAAGACATTGTTACTATGCTACCAGTATTACGATGCATCGATGAATGAAATAATATTATACTTCTAATGCCAACCGTCCGTATCGCAGATCATGTTAGTAGTGTGATTTTTGGGGCGCTCTGCATTGCGAACGGAGAGAAGCGAGGTGAGTGATGCAGTAAGCAAATGAATTTATACTAAAAGAAATAGCTGTATGGTGTAATAAAAACCTACAAGTGTTTTTAATCAAACCACCATTTCCTTTTTACGATTTGACTAAATCAGAAAGACGGCAGGTTTGCTGGATTGAATGCCTGTAGTAGATGAAAATGAAATGCATAATTACTATTATTAAAAGAGTAATTAAATAATCTTATAAGAAATAAGTGATTCCTAATCTAAAATTTATTGTATTTTAAAGTGCTATTTGTTTTAAGACTAAGATATATAAATCATCCATCAAGAATCCTAATTGTCTACTACTTAAATATATTATATATTAGAAGATTTTATTATTGTAATTATAAAAAATAAACGTTTGTACTGAGTTATTGATTATCTTGGATAATTCTATACACGTCATGTTAAGACAAAGTGGTCCAATATTTTATCACATCTTTGACGACACGTTTGGCGCATTGGCTAAGAGTAGGTATGACTCGCATCACAATGTAAATAGTAGGTTCAATAGACGCAGCAACTAATGCACCAACGTGTTGCGGGTTCGATTCCCGCACGGAACAAATGAGTATTGTTCCGGTTTGGATTTTGTTTTTATGTTTTTTTACTTTATTTTTTTTGTATTATAATCAATTATTATGTCTCCATAATACCTACTGTTGGCTACTTACTAAGAAAGAAAGAAAGAGAAAAACTATTTATTTGTCACAGACACAGAAAAAGTATTACATATAAAAGAAAACATTGCAAGGCATAAGATTAGTCTGTGACAAATATGTGCACTTGATGTGCACACTCAACTATATTGTTGCATTGTGGTAGTGCCCACAACTCTATTATTGAGTTATAGTTGCCAGTAAAAGCTAACCTCTCATTATACGGAAGGCCTATGCATTCATTAGTACAAGATGTGCACCAAATCGTTTCGATGCAACGATGTGCTCACGGCACATCGTTGCATCGAACATGATATTGTTGTTTATTGTACTTATTTAAGTGCGCGCGATAATTTTTGCTTGGCTATGTCAGTTCGACACCATACCAGATTATGAAACACACAACAACCGATCGGACTGATCGCGTCGACTGAACACAGCAGTCTAACTTGAGAATGTTGTTACATAAGCATCTCAAACTAGAAACGACAGTAAGTTGTCCAATTGCATTGCTACTACAATGATATGTCGGTGAATGAAATACAATATTATATCGTGAATCAGACGGATCGCAGATAACAACGGTATTATTGGGAGCGTCTGCGTCAGCTCACTTTGTTCTGAGTGATGCAGATCACATTTTTATATCAATCGATCTCGATTGTAAAATTGGAGCTTCTGTATCACGCAGCTCGAGCGGCGACGCGAGAGCAAGTAAAGTAGTAATAATTTACTTATTAGCAGTAGTTTTAGACCACCTTGCTGGTCTAGTGGTACAATTGTGACTTTTGAGCGTGGGGTTCTTGGCTCGATTCCCAGGTCAGGCAAAACGCTATTGGGTTTATCACCATTCATCGTCAGGAATCCTTCAGTAGCATCATTAACTAAGAACATGGGCATAAACCGCAGATGCAGCAATCACTTCTGCCTACCCCTTCGGAGGTATATCTACAGGTGTAATATTGTGTTATGGTGTATGATATTATTTCATTGAAAATTATTAATATCCCAAACTTTCTCCTGTGTTATATGTTTACAAACATACAATATCACAGATCCTGAACACCTATCTTTAGGTTATATAAATATTTGAACCACGTGGGAATCGAACTAGTGAGAAAAAGTATGAAGCGATTCAGTATTTTGTCACATGTTTGGCGCATTGGATAAGAGCTCGGCTCTATGCATCACAATGTAAATATTAGTTTGTAAATGTACTGCTAGTAAATGCGCCAAGTGTCGCGGGTTCGACTCCCGCACGGAACAAATAAGTATTTGTTTCGGTCTGGATTTTGTTTTATTTAGCCATTCTTAATTATAAAATAATAATAGATACCTACTTTGAAAATTGAGCAAGTATGAGGCTAGATCTCGATATCCTGGTATTTATTAATTTATTTATATACTTAATGATAATGTGGTATTATTGGTACAGTGGTTGAATCAATTTCTGCACTAAATGTCGTAGGTTCGATCCCTAATACCAAATACCTACCTAAAACTTGCCATCGGAAATCAAACCATGCACGGCTGTCGCCAACTCGCAATCTCTAGACCAAAGCATAAAATGCAAATAAATTCTTGATCAACTAATTGATACACACTGCATTGTTCTACTTATAAATATGACACTCGTCAAGTAATAAAGTATAGATCAATAATGTTGATCGAACGAGTCGAACTTGATATTATTGTTTGTGAATGTTAAGTATATACGATACGGTGAAAACGATTAGGGATTCTGTATCATGCGGTTCGCAGCGAAGCGAGAACAAATGATACAGAATCCCCAATATTACACTACTATTATGTACATTGTTATGAAAATGAATAAAGTTTTTTCGAAGAGACTGTTTGTAAATAGTCTTCTCTTCTACGTTAATCCATAAACAGCTAGGTATTAGAGCCCCAATACCTAGCTGTTTATGGATTTTTTTGTATAAGTGAGTACTTGGCGTATAGAACTGGTGCCTAGCAAATGTCTTATTGAGTGGGGTACCTGGCGGAATGTTTGTACGTTTTGAACACAAAGAGCTGACGGACCCTTAGTACTCCACATTCTGAGTATTGCTTGGTTGGGTATTTTATAGGCTTCCTGGTCATTACTTTGAGTATGGCTCTTTGTGCTCATTCTACTCTGACAAATTTGATCTTATTTTCTCGTCTCCATACAGAGATGCAGTAACCTATAATTGAATTGCATAGGGTATCATACACAATATACAGGTTGTCACAAGACCCATCACCAAGCCGAAGTCTACTCGTTGTGGACATCATACTAACCAAAAATATATCTATGAAACCAATTTTTTTTTTAAGTTTTCATACATGCATACATAGACTCACGCCTGTTTCCCGAAGGGGTAGGCAGATACTACGGAACGCCATTTGCAACGATCCTGACATATCTCTCTTGCTTCATTCACTCCCATTAGATTCATTTCGTCGATCGATGTCTCTATCGCCGTTCTTTCAAATAGACCTTCAAAATACTCCTTCCATCTCTTCAGAACACATGATTCACCATTCACTATCTTTCCATTCTTGTCTCTAAATGACGTGTATTCTGAGGATTGAGTTCTTCCTCGAACTGCACGAACGGATTTCCCGAAAAACTTTATGTTTCTCCGGAAATCTTCAGATAGTCTGTTATCAAACTCATCTTTTTTTCCCCTTTTTTCCTTTTAACAATTTCTTTCACAATTCTTTTTGACCTAACAAACTCCTTTCTTGCTTCATCTATGTCATCACTCGTTGCCTTTCCCATTCTTTTATTTGCTCTGGCAGCCAACCAATCTAACCAAGCTTTCTTCTGCTCTGACACTGCTGATTGTACATCCTTGTCCCACATGTATAACCTTTCATATTTTCTTTCTCTTGATCAAACCACATACTTCAGACGCTACTCATACTATCTCTTCTTTAAAAGATTGCCATTATTCTTCCATATCATTAATGCCATCGAACCTCTCAAATCTTGCTATCAATCTTCGCTTATACTCATCTTTTACAGCTTTTTCTTGCAGATTTTCTACTTTAATTCTTTCCAAGACCCTATTTTCATTATGTTCTCGGTGTCGCCATCCTTTAAAGAGTCCACTTATCCGGCTCATCACTGAGAAGTGGTCTGTGTGGATGCCGATCCTTCGATACACCCTTGTATCTAACACATTCTTTCTCAAACGTTCATCTACAATTACAAAATCCATCATACTTCTTCTAACATTCTTAGCCTCACGCGTATACATGTGTATCCTTTTGTGATCAAACATGGTGTTTTCACATTTTTTAAACCACAATTTAAAGCGCCGCGAGCAATGTTCGAAATACCTACGTATCCATGGGGTCATAGGGCATCTAAAAACATATTGGCGGGGTAAATGCTTCGATTTTGTACCTAATTAGAAAAATTCCATATTAACTTTGAGCCTCAATATCTCCTGAACCAGTAATTTCCCAGGTATGGTGCCGAAGGAAAAATTTTCGTAGTGATTAGTACAACATGGGGATTCAGTTTTCGTTAAGGGTCTTTTTACAACCTGTATAATGTATTACTATTAGCGGACTTTCTGAGTGTCTTAAATATGTGAATGAGACACATGTCACGAGTGGTAAGTGCATCTAGTTGTTTGTCCCAATTTAGAGCATCGTCGATAAGTATGCCTAGGTATTTGATACTGTTACGAGCTGGGGTTCGTGATTTATGTGAATTATATACACTATGCCAGGAAAACTGCACTTTATTCACTAACACAATAACACTAGATACACACACATAATTTTCACTCCACTAATAAAACACACTATTCACACCACTAGAACAACACTAAACACTTCCGACTTACTTCACTTCGCTTCTTGTTTATCGCTCCGATGTTCAATTGTAACTGTATCCGGTCCGCTCGCTCGCGTTCTATTTTTACTAGCCGGATAACATCATCAAAACTGTCGAAATAATCGCGAACAGTCGATACTCAATACAGCAACGCCATCTAGTACAGAGTAGCTGAATTACCTTTAAACCACCGATACATTCAATCTCTTCTAGTATTCACCGTGGCGTAACACTGCCCCCCTCTTAAACGTGTTCGTCTCGAACATCGTTGGACCCATGGTAACGAGCCAACCGGTCCACATGAACTATCTTCGGTGCACCTCGCGAGCCCTTCTGGATTCGATAGGTGACGTCGTTCATCCTGGTAATTATGCGATATGGCCCGTCCCATCTAGCTTGTAACTTTCCTTTGCGTCGTACTGGGTTATGAAGCCACACCAATGATCCCTCATCGAAGCCTTTGTTGTTTGCCTTCCGGTCGTAGCGAGTCTTCATTTTCTCAGACATCTGTTGTCCAGATTCCCTAATGTGCTCGTATACGTCGTTCATCCTGTTGCGTAGCTCGGTCGCGTAATCCGTTACATTGCGTGGAGATTCTGGTGGAATACCGGTGATCAAGTCAGCTGGTAAACGTAGTTCTCTACCGAAATTGGCAAAAGCTGGTGTTACTCCTGTAGTTTCGTGGACCGCACTACGATATGACAGAAGAAATGTTTGGATGTGCTTGTCCCAATCTCTTTGTTTGCTCTCCACGACCTTCGCTAGGTACCTTTCCAGTGATTGGTTAAACCGTTCAACCATGCCATCTGATTGTGGGTGATAAGCCATGGTCCTGGTTTTATGTGCACCCATCACGCGACAAGTCTCCTTGAACACCTCAGATTCGAAGTTCCGGCCTTGATCGCTGTGGATTTCCAAGGGCACCCCGAACCGACAGATGACTTCATGCACCAGCTTATCGGCCACTGTGGTAGCTTCTTGATTTGGGATTGCAAACACTTCAGGCCACTTCGTGAAGTAATCCATCACAACCAAGAAGTATTTGTTTCCGTCCTGGCTCTCAGGAAACGGCCCAGCGACATCCAACGCTATGCGCTCCCATTGGGCTCCCACATTGTACACCTTTAATGCACCTCTGCTACGAGTATGTGGCCCCTTCACAGCCGTACAACTTGTGCATTTGCGGCACCAATCTTCGACGTCATCCCGACAGTGGAGCCAATAAAACCGCTCCCGGATCTTATTAAGGGTCTTCTTAACTCCCATGTGACCTCCCGAAGCACCATTGTGATAGAGCTGCAAGACTTCCGGCACCTTAGTTTTGGGCACTACCATTTGCAAATGGCACTGGTTACCGCAAGCATTTTCCCATTTGCGGCACAGAACTCCATCCTGGACAACCAAGCTTTCCCACTGTGCCCAATAACTCTTGGTGATGGGGCTCATCACTGCGATATCACTCCATTTGGGCCTAGGAGCGTCTGATTTCTTCCATTCAAGAATCGGCTGTATATCCTTGTCGTCTTGCTGAGCACTTCGCAAAGCTTCTTTCCATTCGTCGCTCAGGTCCGTCTTCAACATCTTTACTAATGCTGCCTGCTTTGCTTCCTGTCGGGTACAGTGTTTGCACTGGTCGGGACACGGCCTACGCGTCCCGACCAGTGCAAACACTCCTGCAGTAGTTCAATCCATCTGGCTACTTGTCCTTCTGGGTCCTTAAATTGAAGTAGTCATTTCAGCGCAGCGTGGTCGGTTCGCAGGTGGAATTTACGCCCCAACAAATATTAATTGAAATGCTGCAATGTCTTTACTACAGCCAAAAGTTTCCGCCGGGTGACGCAGTAGTTTCTTTCGGGTTTGGATAAGGCCTTGCTGAAGTATGCTATAACAACTTCTTGATCACCCTTCCTCTGTGACAGCACGCCGCCAATTCCGGTGTTACTGGCATCTGTGTCAACTATGAATTCATGCACATTGTCAGGGTAGTCTAGGATAGGTGCAGTGCACAGATGTTCCTTGAGCTTCTGGAATGCAACGTCACAGCTCTCATTCCAACAGAACTGTACTCTGTCTTCGGTGAGCTTATGAAGAGGTCGAGCAATGTCAGCAAAGTTCTTCACAAACCGTCGGTAGTAGGAGCATAATCCGAGGAATGCTCTGACCTGCGTTTTGTTCTCTGGAACTGACCATTCCTTCACGGCAATGATCTTATCCGGGTCAGTTTGAATACCGTTCTCCGAGACCACATGTCCTAGAAAGTTCACTTGCTGTCTGAATAACGCGCATTTCTTCGGACTCAGCTTCAAATTAGCTCCTCGTATCTTTGACTGCACTTGCTCCAAGTTTTGAAGGTGATCCTGGTAGGTGCGCCCCACGATGATGATGTCATCCAAGTAGACCAGGCAGGCGTCTCCAATCAGTCCCATAAGCACTCGCTCCATCAGTCTCTCAAAAGTAGCCGGAGCGTTGCACAATCCAAAGGGCATGACGTTAAATTGCCATAATCCATTCCCTGTGGAGAATTCCGTCTTCTCCTTGTCTCGAGGATCTATTTCTACCTGCCAGTAGCCACTTTTTAGGTCTAAGGTAGAAAACCACTTCATCCCCGTCAGCGTATCCAGTGTGTCATCGATCCTTGGCAGTGGGTAGCTGTCCTTCTTCGTGATGTCATTTAATCGGCGGTAGTCTACACAGAAGCGCATGCTGCATCCTTCTTCTTAACTAACACCACCGGAGAGTACCACGATCTAGACGAAGGCTCGATTACCCCTTCTTTCACCATACCGTCGATCATAGCTTCCACTTCACGTTCCCATGCCACTGGCACGCGTCTTGGTCGCTGGCGAATCGGTGCTTCACTTCCCGTGTTTATTTTGTGCTGGACTAGTGCTGTCTTCCCTATGTCGGCATCACTGGTCGAGAAAATATCGGCGAACCAGTTTAACATCTTCTTAGCCTTGGTCTTCTTTTCTTCTGACAGGGTACTTTGGATGTCCTCCAAAAGTGAAGACACGTCGAATCGTGCACCCTGAACCTTGGGGCTGGTAGGTTGCTCTTGACATCTACGCATCCAAGCCGCTCCTTCATAGGTGCCCAATTCCGTCCCTTTTTTGAGCGACACTACCTTGTCACTTGCATTCAGTGCGCGTACTGATGAAACTTTGGTACCCCTTACCAAGGTTCGTGCAATCTTCCACGAGGCCTCTTTCTCTAGGCTTTCGATTAGTACGCAGCGGTTTCCACGACCAGAATTCCCTGGTAAACAAACTGGTACAACCGTTTCCGACCGCGGGTGAAGAAAGACATTCTTCGGGCAGTACACTTTTCCTGAAGTTGCACCTTCCATGAAGACTTCTTCCGAGCCACACTTCATGACTCCCTGGTTAACATCGATCTCGCAGCGATATTTCCGCATGAAGTCTAGGCCTAAGATGCAGTCGTCCACTATATCGGCTACGATGACTTTGTGACGGTAAACTTTGTTGCCTAGCTTCAGATCCACCTCCATTTCACCTCGGACGGTTATGTGCTGACCGGTAGCTGTTCTCAGATTCACACATTCATTGTTCCTGAAGCAGCCCCGAAGAACCCGTATTGCCAGATGGAAACCGACGGCTGTCCGAGAAGCACCCGTATCCAATGTCAGCTTGCATAGTGTTCGGTTAATTTCGCCTTCGATGATCAGGCTGTTCCCGTCGCATGATTGCGATGATTGCGATTGCGAGATCGAGATACTTGGGGCTCTTCCATTACCAGCCAGCACCCGCCCCGCAGTCCTGGCTTCTACTCGTTTCCCTGCTCTCGCTGCCTGGCAGGCACATCAGGTGACCCCTTTGGTGGAGACAGGGTGTCACCAGGCTGCCTACGCTTTGGGCAGCTCAAGCGGATATGGCCTCTTTCTCCACATTTGTAGCACCGAGGTGACGACAAAACTTCCCTGATGCGGTGACCTCGGTCTTCGCGTCGCACTGCTTCCACGTCCACAGCGTGGGCTAAGGCGTCCTTGAGGTCCTTGAAGTGCCCAAGCCTCACTGCTGCTCTTACCTCCAGGTCCCGGATCCCATCCGTAAACGCCTGTACGAGGTTCCCGTCAATGAGCGCAGGCGACGACTGGTTTGCCTTCCTGACCAGCTTTTCCACCTCTAGAGCCCACTGCTGCAGAGTTTCTCCGGTGCGTTGTGTCCTGTCCTTCAGCTGAGCACGATTCACATGTTCAAGGTGCGCGTCACCGTATCTTGCCTCCAGCGCCTACAGGAGCTTTTCGTAGGTGACGTCTTGCCCGAGTGCCTCCAACACTGTCAAGGCCCTATCACGTAGGCCCAAGGTTAGGGCGGTTAAGACCTGTTCTTTGGTCCACCCATTCGATCGCATCACAGCCTCAAACTGGATCTTGTATGCAGACCATGATGACGAGCCATCAGATGGTGGAACCTTAAATCCACGAGGTGAGGGCGCTACAGCCGCTGGTGTCACTTCGAGCCCACGCAATTTCTTCTCCACTTCAGCAACACAGGTCTCGTGGTGGTCATGTACACGCTTCTCAATAGAGGCAACGCGAGTCTCAAGTTTGTCGTGTACGAGCATCTCTACGTCGCTGATACGGGCCTCGTGCTGCTGAAGTTGCTCCTTGACCGCCTTCAAGTCCTTCCCCACTGCGGCGCTGAGGTCCTTCATGAGTACCAGCTGTTCCTCCAGACGGCGGGCGTGCTCCTCCTTGTTGCGCTGCAGCTGTTCCTCTAGGCGGCGCGCGTGCTCCTCTTGACGGCGAGCCTGCTCCTGCTGACGGCGGTCCTGCTCCTCTTGACGGCGAGCCTGCTCCTCCTTGTCGCGCTGAAGCTGTTCCTCCAGGCGGCGCGCATGCTCCTCTTGACGGCGGGCCTGCTCCTGCATGAACGCCATCAGAGCCGCGATGTCGGGCACCGCCACGGAGTGTGCGCTTGCAGGCTCCACTGCAGCCGCGGAGTCACCTGGTCCACCAGACGATGGAGAAGGAACGTCTCCGAAGCGTCTCTGGTCCAGGTCTTGCTGGCGCTGGTTCCTAGTACGAACTCCTTCAGTTTCTTCCTTCGGCATAACCGGCATAATTTATCCCTTTCTTCTGACACCAATTTGTTACGAGCTGGGGTTCGTGATAAATTATATACACTATGCCAGAAAAACTGCACTTTATTCGCTAACACAATAACACTAGATACACACACTTAATTTTCACTCCACTAATAAAACACACTATTCACACCACTAGAACAACACTAAACACTTCCGACTTACTTCACTTCGCTTCTTGTTTATCGCTCCGATATTCAATTGTAACTGTATCGGGTCCGCTTGCTCGCGCTCTACTTATACTAGCCGGATAACACCACTAGCGCATTCTAGATGCTTCCACAAAACTGTCGAAATAATCGCGAACAGTCGATACTCGATACAGCAACGGAATTACCTGTAATTACGATATATTCAATCTCTTCTAGTACCCCATTCACCGATAGATGGCGTAACAATATTGTCAGTTCTACTGAGTTTCGGACAAAAACAAGGTACAGATTTATCTAAGCATGAGTGAGCAGTAATAGTGAAGAAGGGGGTGGCGATGTATTACGTTGGATAGTAAGGCGAATAAATTATGTTTAATTCAAAGAACAATGGCAAATCACCGTACATTATTAGTGTCGCATTAAGACTTCGCGAGCATTAGTACAAATACTTTAAAAAGATAGATCTTAGGCCTATTAAGTAAAATGTAAATACAGAATATTTTTATGTTATGGGATTTTAATAGAAAATGAAGTTAAAGAGTTGTAAGTTACACCTCGCGCATTTAGGTTGGGCAGGTCTGAAGTTAGTCACTAATACGGTTATAGTATATCATCTGTGGTCACTAATGTCACAGTTGTCACAGTGATAAGTTCACTTATGTGCAGTACAGTGAATAAACGTATATTGCGCGGAACGCTAATGACTAACGTCAGGTGACGATGAGGTGACGTTTCAAGGAGCTATGTAAATATTTGAGCTCTTTCCTAATACGTAGGTATCATGAGCATAACAGAACTGTGATTGGAATGTTAAATCATCTGAGAGTACCTTTTCCAACACTTACTTCTGAGAGTTTCTTTATAATTATATAGGTATATCACACTTCGCTGTAATTATGTTGCTCTATATTCTATCCAGAAAACTTACACTAATTATTATACTTTGAAAACTCTCGCGCTATTTAGCATTTAGTGGTACTTCACTGATTTGGCGTTTCATCAGCCCTATTTTTGTATCATAAAATAGTAAATAAGTGAAAATAAAATATGTTTGGTAACAAAGCATTTATTTACATTTGAACCATTTTAAAATGCCTCTTACTTCTTCGAAAAACTGAACTGGTAACGGAATAATAGCTTGACGACAAATATATCCCAGATATCATACAATGCACATAATGTATAAACATCAAATCCCATTCTACACAAATAAAAAATCTGTTCAAAATAACAATACGTAAAAGCTAAAGCTAAAAAAAGTTAACAAAACAATGCGAAAATGCGTAAAATAAATATAATACAGACATTCATTCATAAGATACAACTGTATCAATGACAGATGACAAGAAATTCACGCGATTCGTCGCTTTTTTTTTTAAGGTTTCTAACGATTTCATAAAAGAGGATTTAATGATTCTTTTAAAATCTCGCTTTTGACGTTTAGTTATTGCTATGTGCATTTAAGATGTAACAAAATATTTCTTTATTAGATATTTGTTTTATCCCATTGAATAAAAAAGAATAATAACTAATAAAATAAACTACAGCTATCATTCTATAAAATGTATATAAATTCATTCATGCTCGCTTTCATAAATAAGCGACACTGATTTTGCCATTCTTCTTTAAGGTCAGACAGTTTGAGTTTAGCCAGTTCATTACTTTGGCAAGACATGTTTCTGCTTCTGTTTGGATTACATCCCAAGTAGGTCCATAAATGATTATTGCTGTGTCATCTGCAGAGGTAATGTACATAGATTTAGAAGAGAGTTGGACCAAGTATGCTTCCTTGTGGTAAACCATATGTTATAAGCTCTTAGTGACTTAGGTACATATTTATTTATCATTCTCGTACTCGTAGGCGTTCCATTTTTGAAAGAAGTTTAGAAATTGAAAATGTGTCAAATGCTTTGAAAAGATCGAAAAATATACTCATACATTTAATTCTATTATCTAGCTTTCAAGCTACTAGCTGTGTCAGTTCTAAGACGGCATCTTCGGTTGATATGCCCGTCCAAAAACCGTACTGATTGTCAGCTATTATTTTGTATTTCTCTAGTAAAGATCTTAACCAGTTGTTATGAATCTTTTCCAAAAGTTTAGAGAGTGTAGGCAGAACAGAATATGGCTCTATAGTTGTTGACACAGATTCTGTCCCTTTCCTTGTGAATTGAATGTATTATAGTATTTTTGAGTGAGTTTGGGAATTCGCCAGTTTGTAAGCAAATATTGCAGAGGTGAGTTTTTACCGTCACCAATACAAGACGACTGTTTTTTAATATCAATGCCGATATGCTGTCCCATCCTATAGCGCAGTCATTCCGCAATTGTAAAATCAAATACTCTACTTCGGCCTCATCTACCTCGATTATACCAAGTGAGTTTAAGGGCGAGTGAAACGCGTCATATGTTTGCCGATCCGCAGATGAATATAAGTGGTTATCCCCTGACTGATTTTTTCGGTCATGTTTTCCGCATCCTACCAAAAAGTTTTTTTTATAAATAATGTTTGAAATAGAAATATTGTTTATGTTAAGGTAAATCGATTATATCAGTTTAGTAGCATGTTTCTTTGTCTATTGAAAATTTCTGACTCTGGTCACACTATGAACTATCAAATCATTCATCATTTGTCGTTTCCGGAAAAAAATTGTCTTGCGCATATATACGCCGTGTCCTGTAATTTTCGCATTTTGGAATTGAATTATATTGGTTAATAACCTTGCAACTGTCGCTTTTGATATTGACCGACAGAGTTGTGAGCGATTGATAAATTGATTGTGATAAAATTGTGAACCATTGAACATTTGTAAAGTTGTGCAAATCCGTCCACGTGCTTGTGTCCTGAGGACTTCGTTGGAAGAAAACCCTGACCATTGGACTGGTAGCTATAACGATTTGCTTGTCATTTTGGCCAAAATTATGAGTGTAATCTTATAGGTCTACTCCAGAACATCATCAGAGAAGATCTCAGGTAAGTTGAAATATAATCACTGTGCAATCACAGTATATAGTTTAGACCTTTTGCCTTGTCATAGTCAGGTTGATGTAATACAAACTTCCACTGCGCACTCTGAACAATTTCATACCTGCCTACGGCACGGCATCTCTAAACAGTTAAATAAATTACATACCTCGTTTATAGAAGTTATGGGGTTGCCCTGTAATTGTAAAAGTTCTACTGGGCTATGGCAATCTCTTTGGGTGTTGGTAATTGTTTGAATCGTTTTCCATAATGCCTTAGGATTATTACTAGCTTTATCAAGTTTATTCTTTTCGTAGCACGTTGTCAGTTTTGGAAGAAGCGAATTGCAATAATTTCGATAACGGGTGTAGGTAACATTTAATATTAGATTGTCTGGTGCTTTTTTTGTTAGTGCGTGCAATTTATCCCGTGGTCGAGTACATTTTAGATATCCAGGGGTCATCCTCGGTTTTAATGTTCTGTTTCGTGTTGAGAATTTGTATATATCGGAAGTAACTTTGTTAATTCAACGCAATCCAGATTATTTACGCTGACTAAAGATCTATATAATAGACGACAACGAGACGTACATCGGCTTTGTGTGCGTAAAACTAACACTGCATTAATGCATAAAAGCAATTTGCATATAGCATCTGTAATATATAATAAATTGCCCAAAACAGTTAAAGAACTACTAAATTATTTTTAAGAAGAGACTCAATGGATTTTTAATAAATAAATGTTATTACACACTGGTAGATCACATGAATGATAAATTAGATAATTACGCAGTAGCCGTTTAATTAAATTTAATATTATTTTGTCATATTTTATAGTTTAATTTTTGATGACTTTAATTTTATTTTATATTGATTGTGACTATTCTTAAAATTATTATTATAATTTTCCAATTTTCAATTATTTCTTTTGATTTTGTATTGTTTAATTTACTTTGCCGTATTAATTATACTTATTAAAGGGTCACGGTCAAAATGGGCGTAAAACCAACAGCTTTAAAATATATTTTATGTGAAAGCTAATGACCATTGCTTAATTTTATACTATGACGGCAATCACCCAAACAACCGGTGAGCAGAGATATTCAGTGATGTTCAAACGTATTTTTTATAGAATCCAAAACAATCGCTAATACAACGGTGATAACACGACACGATGTTGTGCAGAGCTAGGCCAATGAAACCAATCTATTGGTTGGTAAGATAACGGAATTACTACATTCCATCCCTTTCTTACTTCTCACTTACTCAGGCGCCGACCAAAAAACAAGCGTGCGGGCAGGCCGGGCAATGCGCGTCAGTCATTCATATTTAATTGAATTATATAGAGAGGAGTCATTAGATGATTTAAGGCAAGGACATATGTGAATTGGGCGTCATTAGGGGTAAATTAAAACCGGTTTCTCCGTCATTTTTATAGAAAAAAAATACAAAAAAAATGTCTTAATCTACATCATATAAAGCATTTTCTCTTCGGTACCAAATCCTAAATAAGTATTTTAAATATCTGAATAAAATATGCAAAGTAACCTCTGTTTTTGTAGTTATTTCCTTTTTTCTCCTAATCTATCAATCATAAGATTGTTTAAATTGAATCAGCCTATTATATATTAGAACACCAAGGGAACCTTCAGCTTATTTTTGCAAATAACTTTACTTATTATTTTCTAAGGATTTTTTACGTCACCGATACTCGCAAATCGCGCGTGGATAACCAGTAGTATGAGCAAGGTCAACGGCGTATATCCACCTCTTAAATAGATTTAATATTCTGCAAACTAATGTGTGGTTTCTTCGAATTAAAGGTCAACAGTCGCGGCATGTCAGATCGCGCACATATAATACTTACATTTTCATCAATAGGGACCAAATCGGTAGAAATGCGATAGTTGAGCATTACTGTACAGACAGAAGAACAGTAGGAAGTTGTGCCCACATAGTTTCAGTTTTGTGGTTTTTAGGGTTAGGACGGCACGAGCCTTTCATTGCATCCGCAGAACATTTATTAGATGTTATAGTTGATGATAACCATTGATATTTAAATAAAAGGTATCAATATATATTAGTTTTTAACAAATATGTTTGTTTTATTAAACCAATCTTTGGGATTTTTTTGCAGTGATACCCGGTCGATATTGGGGTTAACAAGTATATAGGGGGTATTTAGAAGTACAATAAAGTAAATTACAACACATTTTATTTCTGTTGGTTTTACGCCCAGCTCTCATACAAAAATGCCCATGATCCTTTATGTTATAATATTTGCATGCCGCTATATTACTGGTCAAAATACTTGAATCTTGTATGTATTGTTTTGTTACACCATTTGTAACAGTATTTATGTTAATAAATTTGCTGATTCTGATTCTGAGATTTTTATTTGTTTAGTATGTGTAGACATAACTGACTTAAATATGTATATGAATTTATTTATAGCTAAATTTGCATCCGTCATTGTATAAATTGTTGTGAAGTCAGTGTTTTCCAACTCTAGTTTGACTGCTTCATAATTTACTCTAATTATTTACTATAATTATGAATGGTATATTTTTCGACTGGGTTTTACGTTAGCAATAGAAAATAACAGAGATTTATGGTCTGTGTATGAATTTATTACAATTTTAGTCACCTGTAAATTAGTTTTCAAGAGAATGGGCCGACAGGAGTCAATCCGAGGCGTTTAAAATGAGATAATATAAACTGCGATCGCTTATATTATTTTGCAGGATGCTGTGAGGATGATTATGTCTACATGCATATTTATTGAGTGTAATAATACTTGTAGTTGCACATTTTTTTTTTTACGCTGCGTATGTTGAGATCTAATAATTTTAAGTCATAAGCGGTTTGACTGAGATAATTTAAACATGCCGCCGGGTTACAATTATATGAGTTGCCTACACTAATTTGCTCAAGGTCATTGTAAATTAAATTTGCCATTTAGAATAAGAAAAACATGGTACATAGAATATAGCCTTCGCCTAGCGTCTATAAATATTAATGGTAATTAATTAAACATTAAATCACGAAAATCTTGGAAACAAAATTATATATTCCATCACGATAAAAAGACGTCTCAATATAATTATCATCATAACGAACACTAGGTAACGAATTAGTGCAAGTCAGAGGCTATTCGAGGTCCCAACAGCTCGCACTTTTCTTGTTGTTTATTAACCCCTCAACTGCAATAATAACCTCATAGGTTAATAAGAGAAAACGCTCCAACTGCAATAATAACCTCATAGATTAAAAACGTGATGGATATCATTGGTCGTTGATATTAAACGGTTTTTGCACACTTGTAATACAATCTGGTTATATCATTCGATTTATTGATTTACGCTTGACCAATTTTTTGTAATTTTTTTAGACTGGAAAGGCACTTGACCTTCATGAAGGTCATCGCGCTAGAGGAGCTATAAATAATGCTATAAAATCTTAATATATAAAATCCTTGCGTTACTGACTGACTGACAGACACGCTACAGCCAAAACTATTGGGCACAGGAAGCTGAAATTTGGCATGTATGTTTCTTGGGGACCGTAGGGGTGCACTAAGAAGGGATTTCCCGAAATTCCCATGGGATCGGCCAAAACGGGTAAATTTAAAAAAAATGCAGGCGTAGCTGCTGGCGTCCTCTAGTGTTGATATATTTGCATTTCAAGTTTTAGTCGAGTTAAATTACAAGTCATTTTTAGGGTCCGTACCTAAAAGGTAAAAAACGGGACCCTATTATTAAGCCTCCGCTGTCTGTCTGTCTGTCACTAGGCTGTATCTCATTAACCGTGATAGCTAGAAAGCTGAAATTTTCACAAATGATGTATTTTGGTTGCCGCTATAACAACAAATACTAAAAATAAAAAAATGGAAATATTAAGAGTATATAATAAAATTGTTTCTTTTTTTTCGTATTTTTTGCTCAAAATTACTAACGGTAACAAGTACAAGCTAAAAATTTTCACAGAATATGTAGTTGAATGTTATCTTTCAAAATATACTTATAATAAAATTAAAAAAAGATAATAATAAAGGGCATAATAGCAATTTGTTACGTGATCTTAATAAACAGGTAGAAACTTAAAAATGTTTAAGTATACATACAACAAACGTGATTTTCATTTATAGATGATGGTACGGAACCCTTCGTGCGCGAGTCCGACTCGGACTTGCCCAATTTTTTTTATGCTTATATTTATTTTAGCACAAGGCAGCGATAGCCTAGTGGAGATACCAACTGACTGCCATGCAGAGGGAATCAGGTTCGAATCCACGGTGCGCACCGATGACTTTTCGGAGTTATGTGCGTATTGAATTGTTAATTATCGCTTGTCCCGTGCCTTGGAGAGCACGTTAAGCCGTCGGTGCCGGTTGTCATGAAGATCTTTGACAGTCGTTACAGGGCGTCAGTACCTTCTAAATAAACTGACACTAGTCTAAACCATGGAATATCGCTATCCCTTCGGGTTGCAGAGGTCAGACAGGGAGTCGCTCCGTGGAAAAGTTTATATTCAGCCAAATCCGGTTAGACTAGGAAGCGGACCCCAGATTGAAACTGGGATAACACTAAGAGAATGATGATTTATTTTAGCACAAAAATTCAAATGTTGACTGTTTAATGTAATTACTACTAAAATTGCAGGTGTATATTTCCGTGTAAACGTCATCATCCTCCTAGCGTTATCCGGGTTAGAATCCGGGGCCCGCGTTCTAGTCTAACCGGATTTGACTGACTATTAGCTTTTCCACATAGCGACTATCGTTCTGACCTCAGAAACCCAAAGGGCTAGGCTATATTCTATTCTTTAAAGTTTAGTCTAGTGTCAGTTTATTCATAGGGACTGATTTCCTACAACGACTGTCAAAGATCTTTATGACAGCGGGGCCGACGGATTAACGTGCTCACCGAGGCATGGGACTAGCGATGAATTACAATCTCCGTGTAAACGTATCTTGCTAACCTTGACGCAGTATTATCACATTCATCATAATGATATTATCAGTTTATCATAATTGACATAACCATACCAAGGAATTTCTAAATGGTCGATTGTGAGAAAATTGAGATCAAATCAGAAATTTGAAGGATTCGCAGATTCGCAGGGACAAACAAAATCGCTGACTTAGCTCTTCTTACAGACACGCTAAAGTGGCAATGGGTAAGGCACATAGCTCTAAGAACTGATGGCTGTTGGGGAAGGAAGGCTCTAGAGTGGCAGTCGTGTATCAGATGACGAATCAGGGATAGGTGTCCCACGATGTAGATCGACGATCTGGTTAAGATCGTGGAAAGCATTTGGATGCGGGTGGAACATCATACAATGTTATCAAAATCAATCAGTCTTACTAGCAATATTGAATAAAATTAAGGTCGGTGAAACAGAGGTATTTAAACCTAAAATTTATTAAATATCGCGAGTAAGACCCGTTTTAACAAAATGTTATGAGGCTCAAGATCGATTTGCATGGAGTTCCTTGCAGGTGGCTTTTGTCCAGCAGTCAACATCTGTAGTCGCAGATGATGAGAAATATTCGGCTCGCACTATAAGTTAATATTCGCGAGATACAAAAGTCACTTGCTCCTAGGGTATCTCTTTTGTTTTTTACTTGGTGGAATATGGACTAAAAACCACCTCGACTGCCGACCAGAGGCAACCTACTGGAAGAAGACAGGGTTCAGTAGCTGTCCAGTCTTTCACCCATGGTACCAAGTCTAAACAAACCCAAACCTAGGGAAGGCTACAAGCCTTCATCTGCTTTACTGGTAGCTTCCCAGAGCAAGGAGCAGGGTCGGCCCTCTCCCTATTCACTCAGCAGCCTCTTATTGGAGCATATCAGCTTCACAAAAGGAGGCCACTGCGTGCCTTCCCTCCTCGCTCGCCACCATTGCAGTAAGTTCTACTGCTGGCGGGGCTGGATCGCATCCGATGTGGTCGCCTAGGACTTCACGTTCGGACTCCCATGCCGGGCAATCCTTCAACGTATGCTTGGCGGAATCCAGATCGCCTTCACAGTGGTGGCATTGTGCTGTCCGATACTATTCAGATACTCACCGAAGCACCCGTGCCCGGTGAGGATCTGGGCAGCGTAGAGGGCCATGGATCGTACGACCGCACAATAGAGGCGGCGAACTTCTTTCCTGGGACCCCCGAGATTCGGAAGCAGCCCTTAAAGGGCTCCTTCTGCCCCGCAAACTTAGGGAACCATCCGATCGAAATGCTCCTTGAAGCTCCAACGGCTGTCGAGGGTGAGCCCGAGGTACTTATGTACCGGCCTACTCGGACCTCCACCCACTCTAATAAGGGAGCTAGATGGAACCACACTCTGTCGTTTCCTGTGGAATCACAGCGCCTCGGGCTTATGAGGCGCTACCTCTAGGCCCAGCCCGCTAAACTGTCGGACGACACAATCCACTCCTAATTCGGCGAGCCGAATAACATTTGAGAAGCCATGCCCCGTCGCTAACACTAAATAAGAGTGTCATCGGCATAGCAGACTACATTCACGGCAGGGGGTAGACTGGTCCTCAAAATCGCGTCGTAAGCGAAATTCCATAGTAGGGGTAGTAGCACTGATCCCTGGGGAACAACACACTTGACCTCGATCCTATGTTCTAAGCCATCCCGACCCATATACTTAATGGACCTGTCGCGCAGGCACGCCCTGATGATTTTCCGCAAATAGGAAGGTACGTTATGAAATAACAGTGCCTTCCCAATGGCCTGCCATTGAAGGGAGTTGAAGGCGTTGACTATGTCAAGGCTGACTGCCAACGCCACTCCCTTGATACGGACAGTGGCTTGCGTTGCACCGAACGCGTTTTATCGCATCCAGCGTCGAACGCCCCTACCGGAAGCCGAATCGGCTGTCCGATAAGTCAGGGCCCACACAATATGATAGATGCTCAGTGATACGGGCAGCGATAACTTTTTCGAAAAGTTGTGCCACCTCATCCAGCAGATATATGGATCGGAACGCTGAGGAAGGAAGGAATTTTAAGTTGAAATCATACTAACATATGAATAAAATAACGTTTCTGTAAGACTAGTTTACGATATTGTTTTTTTCTCAGATAAGCGTTTACTTGTTTTCTTTGGTCCAAATAAGATTGAAATAATTTTAGTACATTACCCCTCACTCCTTACGGCGGGATGGGCCTCGTTAGCCTTGGCTGGTAACCTGTCAAGGAGAAGGAAAACTACGAAATTAAACCAAGTTTCAGGAAGCATACCTGACACAAAACCCCGATCTAAGGTGTGAACCGACCCGTGCCGAGGGATTCGTGGCCAGAGGGCAAGCTGGTCACAAACGGAGGGTGCCTGTGTTGGTGGTCACAGTGTACAGCTAGGACCTTACCCCCGTAAAGGGTTCTACGGGTATGGACATTTTAAATCCCTATAACTTGTGGGAACGCTAAGGGAACAGATTTTAATAATTCTTTATACGGCGGCGACGCGGTTTGCACCTTGTCACGTCTCGCTTCCTGCGAGGACGAAAAGCGACCTACGGAAAGCCAAATTGCAACATTTAATGTTGGAAATGGAATGGACGGAAAATTGGATGAAGTTATGCCAGATGGTAGAATGATTGATGTTCTTTGTGTGAATGAAACGAAAAAGAAAGGATGTGACACTACCAAGCATGGCAGTTACACGACGTATTGGTTTGGAGTAGATAGTACCATCAGACCCTGCAAGCCCTGCAAGGGAGTTGGTTTAATACTGTCTACGCGACTGAATGAAAGTGTAAAAGAGTTTCAATGTGTAAATGCTAGGTATAGATGAGAATAAAATTAGGACTTACTCGTGTTCTTATTGAAGGGGTTTACGCCCCGGTCAATATAGTAACGGGTATGTCACAACAAGAAAAAAACGAAAGGAAGGCGTTTTGGGAGAGTTTAAGAGAGATTTTGAGGACCTGTGAGAATAACGAAAAATTGATTTTGTTGGGTGATTTCAATGGATGGGGAGTAAAGCAAGATGGATTTGAAAGGGTTTTAGGTAGATTCGGTGATAAGAATGTTAACGAAAATAGAAAAGTACTGCTTGAGGTTGGTTTGTAGTGAAGCCTTTGTGTGACAAGCACCATGTTTGATCACTAAAGGATACACCTGTATACGCGTGAGGTTAAAAATGTTAGAAGAAGTATGATTGATATTGTAATAGTAGATGAACGACTGAGAAATAATGTGATGGATACGAGAGTGTTTCGAGGGATCGGCATCCATACAGACCACTTTTTGGTGTTAAGTCGGATAAGTGGGCTCTTTAAAGGATGGAGTCACCGAGAACATAATCAAGAGAGGGTCTTGGCAATAATAAAAGTTGAAACCTACAAGAGAAAGCTGTGAAAGATGAGTATTAACGAAAACTGATAGCAAGATTTGAGAAGTTCGATAGCGTCAATGATATGGAAGAATTGTGGCAGTCCCTTAAAAAAAAGGTAGTATTTGTAGCGTCTGAAGTATGTGGTGTGATTAAGAGAAGGAAAATACGAAAGATTAAGAACACATGGTGGGACAAGGATGTACAAACAGCAGTGTTAGAGAAGAAGAAAGCTTGGTTAGATTAGATGGCTATCATAGTAAATGAAAGAATGGGAAAAGCAACGATTGATGACATAGATGAAGCTAGAAAAGAGTTCGTTAGTTCAAAAATAATAGAGAAAGAAATGGTTAAAAGGAAAAAAAGAGGAAAAGAAAGATGAGTTATCATAGCAGATTATCTGACGATTTTCGGAGAAACATTAAGTTTTCCTGCAAATCCGTTCGTGCAGTTCGAGAAAAAACTCAATCCTGAAAGCGATATTGGCGTGAATGAGATTTTGAAGGCACGAGCCAGCATGAAATTAGGTAAGGCTGCAGGGTATGGACAGGGCATCATAGTTAGTCAGCTGCAGCGTTTATTTTACTTTTGCTGGAGTACCTGCCAAGTACCTGATTATTTATTTATTTTAAAACTTCATGTACAATATATTGGTACATTGGCGGACTTAATGCTAAAAGCATTCTCTTCCAGTCAACCATAGGGTGATGCAGAGATAGTTATGGTAGGCGTACAAAACAGTTTTGCTTTATCTGAAAACTTGAGAAGAGTGATAATTTTATTATAAATAATTATCATGAATAAGTACATAGATATAACATTACATACATACTATATAATACATGTATATACATGAATAGATAAAATATATAAATATACGTATATACCTAAGTATATATAAATATAAATCATAAATATATATGTATATATAATATAATATGTAAGTAATAGTTAGGATGATTGTGCCAGTAGTCCCTTACGAATATGTTCACGCACCTTTGATTTAAACGTCCAGCGGTTAGTAGCCGTCCTAATCTCCAGAGGAAGGGAATTCCAGAGTAGGACTGATTGGACTGTGAAAGAAGAGTGTACAAGTCCAGAAGTATGTGATGGGCATAAAAGTAGTAGGTTATTAGAGGAGCGGAGATCTTTTGCGTGATTGGAGCTTAAATATTGAAAATTAGATTGAAGGTATGCAGGGGGAGATGAAGAATGAAGAATAGAGAAGAGCGTTGTGAGAGCACGCAAACTCCGGCGCTGACGAATGGGGAACCAGCGTAGTTCGGAACGAAAAGCAGACACATGGTCATACTTGCGAAGATTATAAATAAATCGAATGCAGTTATTAAGAAGGCGGTCAAATTTATCAAGAAGATCTGCATTCAGGTCAAAATAACAAACATCACCATAATCGATGACCGAGAATAGTAAAGTTTGCACTAACGTTATCTTTGTCTTCACGGGCAGAAAATGTTTAAGCCGATAGAGAGATCGCAGGGTCCCGGTAACTCGCTTGCTCACGTTCGTAATCTGAGTTCGCCAAGTAAGTGTGTCATCAATATGTAACCCAATTTTTTTTACATTAGATGTAACTTCAATAGTAGTTCCATCAAAAACAATTGATAGAAGAGATGCCACATTTACACGGCACATCATGCGGCTCCCTCCTATTATAATTGCCTGACACTTTGAAGGGTTTACATGTAAGCCAAACCTATCGGACCAATGTTTTATAGCTGCTAAGTCAATATTCACCGCGTCAATAGCATCAGACAGATTTTCGACCCTAGCCTGAGCATACAACTGCAAGTCATCGGCGTACAGATGGTAGGTACACTGAAGGTCATGGGTTATGAGATTGATGAACAGAGCGAACAGACGAGGAGATAAAATACCGCCCTGTGGAACGCCAGAGTCGAGAACACACCAAGATGAACAGGATTCATCAATGCGAACCGCCTGCTGACGCTCCCGAAGATAAGAGGAAAACCAATCCAGTGCATCAGATTGTCCGTGTGGTGACGGATTAAGAATACGAAATGTCACCACCCCATATTATTCCATGGGTGTCGTAAAAGCCGACAGAGGGAGCATATAATGCTGAGAACAACACTGCAAGAGAAGGAAAACTTGATACAAACCCTATACCAACCCATTTGGCCAGCGTGATATAGTAGGCCAATTCCTCCTTTCAAAGGAGAGGCCTAGTCCAGCAGTGGACTGATAAAGGCTGAGGAAGAGCATCAGATGATATGATAAAATGGGAGAGAATGGATAGAAGGATATCGTGACTGACGGTGTTAAAGGCGTTCGAAAAATCAACCAAGACCAACACAGTGACCTTGGCATCCTCAACGCCCGCCCTAACATTGTCAGTCACTTTTAGGAGTGTGGAGGTAGTGCTGTGTCCCGGTCTAAAACCCGACTGGAGAGGACTTAATAAGTCGTTGACATAAACAAAGCGGGACAGTTGCTTATGAACACAGGCCTCTAACACTTTAGAAAGGAAAGGAAGGATGGATATAGGACGGAAGTGGTTGGGCAATGACGGATTTGGGATCTTGGGTAAAGGTCGGATATAGGCTTTACGCCATACGGATGGAAATATACCGGTATCAAAGGAGAAGTTGAGTATGTGGAATATTGCGGGTAGGAGTTGGTCTAAAACAAGTATCAACATTCGGCGACTAATGTTGTCACATCCGACAGCCTTGGTTTTGATGGATAGGATAATTTTTTTGATCTCACCTGGCGCAACCGGAGAAAATCTAAATGGATCAACTGTAATACGGGGCAAATGTCTTATATATTCGACCGTCTGACATCGGATTAAACAATTTAAGGTCGGAGTGGTGGCGAAATAATGATTTAAATCATTTAAACCAATATTGTTCGGTAGATCGAAACTTTGCTGTGATTGCTGTGTGTATGTGATTACTGGGCCACAGCAGTAGTTGTGCCTCTTTATAAAGGAAAAGGCTCACAACAAGAGTGCAAAAACTATAGAGGCTTTAGCTTTCTCAGCATTGTTGTTAAATTGTATGCGAAGGTATTGATTGAAAGAGTTATTAAAGTAACCGACAGGAAAATATGAGATGTACAAGCGGGATTCCGAAAGGATATGGGGTGTACGGATCAAGTATTTTCCTTGCGATGCATAGCCGAGAAATTCTTGGCCAAAGGTCAAAAGGTCTATTGCGCATTCGTGGATTTGGAAAAGGCTTACGATAAAGTGGTGAGGAATGCAATGTGGTTGGTACAATCCATGTATATGGTGAACAGCAGCCGCATTCGAGCTCTGAAATCCTTTTATGAGGATTCTAGAGCCTGTGTGAGGCTATCGACTGAGATACCTGGAAGATCTATTTTGCGAAGAACCTTCATTAGAGACGAGTTGCAGTCTTCCTTGTCAACTTCAGGCCCCCCAAGGAATATAAGGGCCTTCCGCCTGTGCCTGGTTTCCATGGCATCTATTGCCTGAGTACATTTATTTACCTGCTTGCGAAGAAGCCCAAGCATCGTGTACATTAGCTCCTTAAAAGTGCAGAACTCCTCTGCCACTTTTGCGACAGAATCCTTCGCAGACCCGCCGTGAAGCTGCGCCTCAAGCTCCGCCATCCTTTTGGAGAACATCTCCTCGAGGTTGTTCTGGGCAGTCTCAATGTTGTCAAGCTCAGACATTTTATTGTGTTGTGTGCAAGTGCTTCCCTTGTTGAAAACTTGAGATGTGTTTGATGTGCTGGCAGGAGGTGTAACTTGCAGAGTTAGTTTTACATACAGTGATGTAATACAGTTACTAACGTGAGTACAGTCTGATTGTGAACTATAGTACTCAGATTAAGCAAATAAATTATTAAAATTTTACTTTAAATAATTAAATAATAACTTTTAAAAATTCGAGATGTGTTCACTTTTTTAGCACCTACCGCCAAAAAAAACAAGAAAATAAAAACAAAGAGAAAAAAAAATTACGTTTGTATTCAAGCATGTTTACATTAATTATATCCAAATTAGTAAATTGAATATTGTAGTCAGTAAGACTGCGTCTAAAGAAGCTGTTGACACTATTTAAGGGTTCTGAAAATAGTGTCTTTAAACAAGTGTTGGGTCTGGGCAATCTGAAAGCAATTTTCTCCTAGATAGCAGGCGAATTTATATAATTATTAATAGTTTTATAAAGAAAAACTTGAACAAAATATTTTCTACGGTCGCTGAGTAAGGTCAAATTGTGGCGCATAAGCGAATCCTCATAAGATCCGTATGGTTACAGCGGTAATCCAAAGCTTTAATAAATTTCTTTTGAACTCTTTCAATACGAAAGGAGTGACAATGGTAAAAGGGATTCCATATTATGCATGCGAAACATAACGAGAACGCACAAAACTAAAATAGAGAAGTTTGAAAGTACAAGCTTGTTTGAAGGGCCAGGTTATTCTAGAAATGAAACCGAGTTGTCGAAATGCTTCCTGAACTATATGATTAATATGCAAGTTAAATGACAATTTCGAGTCCATTATTATGCCCAAGTCACGAAACGAATTGACTCGATTAAGAGGTTCATCTTTAAAATAATAGCATAAGCAAAATTTATTATATTATGATAACGTGTGTATGTTATGATGAAACTTTTATCAAATGACCCAATGCCGACGGGAGAGTCTAATGGAGGGCAACTTGAATCATAATTCATAGAACCGGGCGAAGACTTTATATAACCGCTTGACCGCTCACCATTTTTAAGCGCTTACTCAGCATCGACAAATTTCAAGTGCGCGCCGCCAGTTAAAGACAGGCGCGCTCAATTAATTTTTGTGCAATTTTTAATAACTTCAGAGGAGTTGTGTTTATTTTTCTGCAACCTAATGAATGACTCATTCTCATGGTAAAAAACAAATTACGTTTTAATCAAATGTTTACTTTAGGCGAGCGGCCGTAACGTACACAATGTCGTCTTTACCGACTTACTCGACCCTTTTGTTTATCATAATAAAAGTATAAGCTGAATCTGGATTGCTGTTGTATTTTCATGTACCTGGTGATATTATCTATGTAATAAAATAAAGTTATAGCAATACTTGCAGAAAATTATTTAGATGTAAGCATTTGAAAAAAGAATATTTTGCTGAATTTGCATTCTGCGCGCGGGGCGTAATTATGGATTAAAAACATCATTGTAAACAAATTATGTAATTATATATCATACTTTTATGTTTTTATTGTAAATTAACTAATTAATTATGAAGTTACAGCAAAAAAAAATAATAAATAATGTGTATTACTTTAATTATAGACAAAAAAATATCGTAAAAACGTCATTTTATGTAAAAAAAATTAAATACATATGTTTGTATATAAGGTTACATTTATGCGTTGTATTATTTTTTCATTATGAGTATATAAATAAAACTTTGATAAAATATATATTACTCATATTATTTATGAGATACTAGAGGACGCTAGCAGCTACGCCTGCATTTTTTTTAATTTACCCGTTTTGGCTGATCCCGCGGGAATTTCGGGAAATCTCTTCTTAGTGCACCCCTACGGTCCCCAAGGAACATACATGCCAAATTTCAGCTTCCTGCGCCCAATAGTTTCGGCTGTATCGTGTCTGTCAGTCAGTCAGTAACGCAAGGATTTTATATATTAAGATTATCTATCGAAAATTTTGGCGGGACCTTCAGTTTTTTGGCGGGAAAAAGTAAACAAGTAAAATAAAACAAGTAAAGAAACAACTATCCGAGTTCCACAAACAGAAGCCATGAAAACGGTTGCCAAGCTTAACCATCTCAGGAATTTCACCATTTAGGTTTTTTCGTTTTAACGAAAGACCAGAAGTGTTTTGGGCACTTTTTTATTTTTTCCTCACTAAAAGTGATGAAATTATTGTAGTCAGTCCTCTGTAGCTTTGATTCTCTTCTACAAAAAGTCAAGAATCTTTCATAATCAAGAGGATTGCCGTAACGTTTCCATTTTGAGTGAAACTTTCTTTTCTCGCTGACTAATTTAATTAGAGCTCTACTAAACCATACAGGATACCGGCTAGACCTTACACTTATACTTTCTAGTCGGTACATATTCACAGATAAAGATATTGATAACGCGATACAATTTCTGAGCCACGGTATCGACACTATCGGTATTAGTATGTTCATAGTGCTAGTCAACCGTCGCTAAAGAGGATTTAATGGCATCAAAATCGGCTTGATGAAAGAGCCTTCTGTTAGAAGCTGTTATGGAAGTTGTACTTAAGAGGTACGAGGTAAACTAATAACCAAAGATTTATGGTGTACGACCTTGTTCTTGACAGGTTCGGGACAAGGTTCCACGAAGCAGTTCTTATTGCAAAATATTGAATCTAATAATCTACTATTAACATTAAAGCATGAATTAAATTGTTTTAAGTCTGAAAAACTCATAAAATCAGATGTCATTTGTACCAGAGTGTTACTGACATTGGGTCGGATAAGCATGGATTTAGTGGATGGATGACAGTGAGGGAAAACGGCACCTTGGGACACACTGTTTATAGAAAACCGACACAACGCATACTCGCATCATCACCCGCGACACTTGGAATCCGTAGTGACTTCATTAGTAAACAGAGCGCATGACCTCTGTGACCCTGAACATTTGAACAGTGAGCTGTCACATGTTCAGGAGGTACTTAGGTGCAACGGCTTCAACAAGAAGATACCACGTCTGAAGAGGAAGGACCGTAAACCGGAAGTAAGCAGAGAACCGGCTTACATGCCTTATATAAAGGGAGTGACGGACAAAGTTGGAACAGTACTACAGAAATACTCCATAAAGACAGTATACAGTCCGCTCATATACTTGTTTGTGTTGTTTTGTTTGGCAACACTAGCCTCATCAGTTGTGTTCGCGTTAATAATTAATTTAAAAAACTCAAATCGCAATTAAACGTATTGAACAGTGTGTAATACTAACCTTACTGCAGTGACAGAGTTGTGACATCGTTTTCGAAACTTTTAAACTTTATCTTATGTAAATATAAGCAAGTGACTACACACTCAGTGACTGACGGATTTTGTCATTTTGAACACTAATAAGCGGGAAAAGTGGACGAAACTCACTATTTCACGAACCCTTAAACATAAACTCTTCATTAATCATCATAAAAACTAAACTTTAAAGTGCTAAACTAATTTTAATCATACAGTGATCGTTTTTTCTTCTACATTTCAAATTAATAACATTGAACTGACGTTTCTCATAAGTGCTACCACAGGTTAAACATATAATTGTCTAACTTGACAGTTGCGTTCCGTCTTCACTATGACACATTTGATACATTTGTTGCATTGATACTCAAAATGGCCAACTGGTAGCAAACAATTGACTGGCAAATCTTTATGAGGAGAGATTACAGCGACAAAATTATGATAACTGTTGACGAGTAGGGGTATTTTGAAGACAACTTTTATCGAAGCTGACCAGGCGCCTGCAACGACATCTAGATACGCAAGGTGAAGGTTTCTGGGGAAACCTAATATCTTACCTAGTTGCGTACCCACTGATCGAGTTAGTACTTCCGCAGATATTACACAGAGGGCACTAAAATGTCTTTAAGTAATATTACCTTGAGAAAAGCGTTACCTAAAGTGAAATCACTGGTTAGTGTAAATAATATGAGCATCTCCCCAAGCTCATCGTATTCAGAATCAGAAGAATTGCTAGGAAAAAGTCTGGATGTATCGACCCATGCTTTAGCCATATCAGCCATATGCAAAGAAGAGATGCAGGTAGAAATAAATGCTCTGAGGACCAATTTACTTAGTACGCAAAACGAACTTGAAAATGTAATTATAGAAAATATGGATTTAAAAAATCAAATATCTACCATGTCTCAGGAAATAGGAATTTTGAAGCAACTCTGTAGGACACCATTATCATCACTACGCAAAGCCAAAAACCTATCTTCTACTAGAAAATCAAATACAAAGCGTCGTCTAACAGAATCTTTTGTCATCCCTTCACCAACCGCAAAGGACGCAAATACTGGAAGTCAGGTCAAGAGCAATGATGACAAAATAATTAATACAGCAATTCAGGATCAGGATGTAAACATAATAACACAGGTGGAAAACTGTGACATACACGAACTAGATGGCGCTACTGGTAGTTCACGGGATGAAATTTTAACGAAATCGCCACATAATGGCTCTAAAGAAGACTGTCACACGCATCAGCAATCTCACTTAAATATTGGGGAAATAGTAATCAGTGAGACGTCAACAATACGTTGTTAAAAAATGTTTTAAAACTCCAATCTTTAATTTATAATTTTCTTTACAAAATGCAGTACACTAATATTCTTGTTGGTAAAGTATACAGAAATAAATATTTAAATGAATACAAACTGAATCAATTGTTACAACATATATGCTCTAATTTTAAAAATAACACAATGTTTGTTTCTTTGGATAATAATTATATTGGTAAAACATTTTTCAATATATATATAGCTTGTTGATTGTTGTGTAGAGCAATATTGAATGCCTCATATAAAATAAATTATAATAATTATTATGTCTCATCGAAACACACACAATGTGAGTTGGCTAAGATTTCAAAAACCAATACTGTAAGTACACAAACTGACAATGTTTCTTGCCTTAGTAACAGCACTTCACCCACTATGGTAGTCAACCAGTGTGGTTCATCACAAGCTGATACCATTTGTTTTCGCTTCCCTTCCCAATAAAAAAAGCTCGATGTGTACAAGCAACAAAAATAATAAGCCAACTTTTGTACGTTTGAATATCTTTCACCAAAATATTTGTGGTCTAAACAATAAAAAAGATGAGTTTGAGATGTACATAGAAAGCTTGAAAAATACTATGGATACCTATGCATAAGTGAGCACTTCCTTAATGATAAATTAGTGGGTCTACTAAATTTTACTAATTATAAAATGGTTTCTTATAACACTAGAAGGAACAAACAGAGAGGGGGTACAATTATACTAGCGAGAAAAGACAGGGAATGTGAGGAACTGCCAATTGCTAAGAAATTGTATACAATGGAGGCTTTTGAGATATGTGCTATTAAGGATAGAATTACTGGTGCTTGTGTGTGTTGCTGCTATCGAAACCCTTATGATACAAATTTAACTATATTTATGAATAAATTGGAAGCTTTGTTAGAACACCTTTACGGCAGCAACTCATTTATATGCGGAGATTTTATTATTGACTTATTAACAGGTAGCAGAACATGCCGCGATTTCATTACTTTATTGACATGTTACAATTTTAAACCACTTATTGACACAATTACTTTTATTCGCAATGACTCCATATCCTGTATAGATAATATTTTGACTAATATACCGATACATTGTATTGTAAATTTAGACATTGACCATAATGGTGTAGCTGACGGACATGCCGGTTTATTATGTAACGTAACATTATTATATAATAAATTAAATAAACACAAAGTTTTCTATGTAATGAAAAGGAGGCTTAGCATCAAAAATAAAATCAGATACAGGCAAAGACTATTAAATTATGATGGAATAATGTAGGCCTGAATACTTTCATACAAACGCTCCAAACAGTGTATAAACAGAGCTTTAAAAAACAAAAAAGGCAAGTACGTTTAAATTCTCTAACAAACTTGCGCTGGGTTTCAAAAGGAATCAAGACTTTGAGCCTAATGAAACGTTTTCTGGTGGTAGGTAAAGGGTACTATACCGATTCTAGTATTATAAGTTATAGACAGAAATATATTGCAGTGAAGTGAAGTGTAATAAAAATGGCTAAGAGGTTGGCGATCCAAAGAGAAATAGCTAAGTTTAAAAACTTGTCGAAAGATATTTGGAAGATCATCAATCGACATCGAAATACAAAACAAATAGCAAAAGATAAGATTATTCTTAAATCTGGTAATAAAGCTGTGTCCAATCCGTCAGAAATCGTTAACATTTTCGCAGATGAATTTGGTAAGAAATTCAATCAAGCACAAGGTTATTCGCCAATGGCAATTAGCATTTTGGAAAGCAATACTACCAGAGTCGAAAACCAAATTATATGGGATCCAGTCACATGCTATGAAATTTTTAAATTAGTTAACAGCATGGAAAATAAATCTGCATGTGGCTACGATGAATTACCCATATCAGCAATTAAGGAAAATATTGATTTACTAGCTGAGCCTCTTACCAATATGTTTAATGATTGTCTAGAGCAGGGTATTTTTCCAGATCAATTCAAAATCGCTAAGATAATACATCGGTATTATCTTAGCGATTTCTTAGCGATGGAAGGATCGGATTTAGCTCCCTTTTTATATATCGATATAAAAAGGGAGCTAAATCCGATCCTTCCATGTACAGGCCCATTTCGTTATTACCGACAGTGTCAAAAATATTTGTAAAAGTAATAAAAGTTAGATTGATTAAACACTTGCATTTCAACAAAGTATTACATCATCGGCAATTTGGGTATACAACTGGAGTCGGCACACAAGACGCTATTGAGCTACTAGTCAGCGATGTTGTTAACCGAATGAACGAGAAAAAAAAAGTGGCAGGGCTCTTTCTGGACCTAAGTGCCGCTTTTGATACTGTCAACCACGAACTGCTTTTGCAAAAATTAGAACACTATGGAGTTAGAGGTAATGCGGGGAAACTATTTCAATCATATCTCCAAAATAGAAAAATGTTTATTGAAATACAAGCAGTAGCTGATAGCAATGGTGTTAATGGCATATATTGTTGCGAGGAAACATGTAAGTCAAAAATGACTCCAATTGTAACAGGCGTTCCGCAAGGTTCAATACTCGGCCCTATATTCTTTATTACGTATATTATCGACTTGATACACTACGTCACAAACATTTCAATGGGAGATATACAACCGATTATGTTTGCTGACGACACTAATGCTATTCTATCAGCAGAGAGTATAGACAGTTTGAGTTTGAAAGTTAATGAGGCATTTAGAATTTTTCATAATTGGTTTTCAGTAAACAGCCTTGAATTAAACACCAATAAAACCAACATCATGTTGTTCCATTCAACACCGAAGAATAACGTTAATCTTAGTTGTGTTTCAAATGGTGAATTAGTGAACACGGTAAAAACTACAAAATTTCTTGGTGTAAATTTAGATAAGTATCTAAACTGGAAGGATGAGCTCACTAGTCTGGAAAGTGCAATCAGTTTTGCATATTACGTACTAAGAAGCCTGAGGGACGAAGTTGGTGTTAAATATTTAAAAATAGTATATTATGCTCTGGTCGAATCCAAATTAAGATACAGCATATTATTCTGGGGCGGCAGTTACAGTTATAATATTGCCAGAGCGTTCATTTTGCAGAAAAGGGCGATCAGAACCATTATAGGTATAAGGCAGGACGTATCTTGTAGACCGCATTTTACCGAGCTCCAAATTTTAACAGTGCCGAGTCTGTACATACTGGTTTTATTGTAAAATTTTGCGAAGTGCGTTCACAAGTATGAAACGGAAGAAGAGCGCCAACTCAGGGAAAACACGCGTAGGAAAGATTTCCAGTGCAAAAATATACCTCAATTAAATGTAGTAAAGCACAGTAGTTATTACAGCGCTATCAAAATTTTTAATAAGTTGCCCATTGGTTTGAAGAGCTTGCTATATAAAAGACTTGAGACTTGGAGACTTGTCAACATGGTTTGACAAGCGAAGTATAAATAATGAATATAAAATAAATAAAATATATTGTAAATTAGTCCATCGCTTGGCAATTTTTATAACTAACAATAGTATTTTCCATCTATTGCGAAAATTACTTGGAAAATTGTATATAATTTTCACCATTATTGATGAAAAAAAAAGTGTCATCGTTGTGACAACTTCTTTACGTACAAGATAAATTTTACTGGTCATATAAAACAAGAAATAAGGGAAATTTTCTTGCTGGCTGGCGTCATATAATATATATTAGTCTATGGCTGGCGTGAGCAGCGGCGTGTAGCCTCCGCTCCGCTAGCAGGGCTGATGTGACGCTATGCCGGCCTCCGTCAGCGTACTGGCCGGCGGCCGAAAGCCGCCACCACGGACAATAAAAACTTACCAATCGACAGTGACAAAGTCAAGCGTTTGTGTTGTTGTTTTGATATTTTTGTTGTTATTTAGATAGTCTTTATTTTTAGTGAGTGATTTTTCAGTTTTATGGCTTATAACGGTGGCAAGGGTGATGATGAAATAGGTGCGGATCAACCTTGCACTTCGTCTACTCTGGTGCGCTGCCCCAATTGTTCCCAGGCGCGTTACTTTAAAGGTGAGCGGGGCCTAAAAGTACATTTTGGTAAAATCCATAAAAACCAGAATGTACTTTCTGGCCCCAATACATCCACACATACACACAACAACACAATAGTCTCCCCCAAAATTCCCTTTTGGCAATATTTAAGTCAATTAAAAAATTCAATTCCGGTTTTAAAGCGAATTCCCCGTGGTGCCAGACCTTCAGTGGCCCAAAATCTAGCACAGTGCATAGGTCTTGTCACCCGGGAAAATTCTATAACAGCTTGGGAACAGTTAATCACCTTTCCTTATAGAATTTTGCATGCACAGACAGACCGTATAACAAAAAAAACACTTACATCAAAAATTAAAGAAAACTGTAATAATTCGGCATCCCATTTAAACCCCCATCCTCCTAAACCATACCGTAATAGCCCCATTTACCATTATGTAGAATCAAAACTAAGGGAAGGTGATATCAGGGGAGCCTCCAGGCTCTTGTTTAGTAGCGATGTGGTGGCGCCTTGCTCTGCCGACACACTCGCGAGTCTGCAAAGCAAGCATCCAGCGCCAGGGGATAACCTCTCCTTTCCTGACCCACCTGACACTAACTCAGATTGTCTTAACGTTACAGCCAAGGACGTGGTTGCTGCCGTTTGCTCTTTCCAAAGCGGGTCTGCCGGTGGTCTCGACGGCTTAACACCACAGCACCTTAAGGATCTCGTGTGTGCGAGCGCCGGGGCTGCTGGGGACGCGCTTTTGAGGGAGCTAACGGCCCTAATCAACCTTATGCTCTCCGGCAATGTGAACGATGACATCGTCCCTATTTTGTACGGCGCCAATCTCTGTGCCTTGCGAAAGAAGGACGGTGGCATTCGTCCCATTGCCGTGGGGTGTACGTACAGGCGTATGGCAGCCAAGATATGCTGTCGCTATTATTATACAAACTTAGGTAATAAATTCCAACCCCTGCAGCTCGGATTTGGATCCAAGGGGGGTTGCGAGGCTGCCATACATGCCCTGTCAACGTACCTTGGCTGTAATGGGGGCGAGATTATCTTGAAGGTTGATTTAAAGAACGCCTTTAACTCAGTGAACCGGGACACCTTGTTGACACAAGTTAAAATTGAAACATCCAAAATTTACAACTTTCTTTGGCAGTGTTACAGAAACCCTTCAAAATTGATCTTCAAGGAAAATCTTCTGGAATCCGCCGTTGGCTGTCAACAAGGTGACCCTCTTGGACCACTCATTTTTAGCCTAGCTATTCACCCAATCATCAGCCAGTTAAATTCAAAATTCAATATCTGGTACCTCGATGACGGAACCCTGGCAGGCGACGTACAGACTGTTTATCAAGATCTGGCTTTCTTGAAATCTAAATTTTCATCCATAGGCTTAGAAGTTAGACCTAAATCCAACTAAATGTGAAATTTTCATAAACGACAATTTAAATAAATCCTCTATACTTTCCAAATTTCAATTTCTGACTCCCAATATAACCCACATTGAAAAAAGTTCTCTTTGCCTCCTTGGGTCCCCGATTTTAGACGAAGGTTTCGATACATTTATTCATGAAAAAATTCAAAATTTTAGCGAAATTTCGGACAGGCTCCTCAAAATTAACATTCATTCGGCTTTCACTATAATTCGGTATTGTCTTTTCGTGCCTAAATTTACTCACGCTATTCGAGCTTCGCCTTTTTGGAAAAATTCGAGCCTACTCATTGAAATGGACAAAATTATACAAACTACTCTTAGTAAAATTTTGAATATAGCACTGAATGACCGATTGTGGCTACAGGCGTCCTTACCTGTACGTTTTGGCGGCCTCGGTATTCGAAAACTTTCTGATGTTAGCCTACCAGCATTCCTGTCCTCGGTCCACAGCACTGCAGAATTGACCAGGAAAATCTTAGCACCAACACTGGTCGATTCTGAGGTGCCGTGTAAGACCGATGCCACGAATGCTTGGAGAAGAGCTTGTCCAAGCACTGAGTTACCCCGAAACCTATCCTCTCAGAGGCAGTGGGATGGGCCGCTTTGCAGCAGAATACGAGAAAACCTTCTTAGCACATCGTCTAATGTTGCAGAGCGTGCTCGCCTACTGGCTGTGGGAGAGTGGGAGTCGGGCCTCTGGCTTCAAGCACTGCCATCGTCCAACATCGGTACCATGCTGGACGATACGACCTTCCGCATCGCGTCTTGCCTCCGTTTAGGCGCGCCATGTGTTACTCCACATCGCTGTCACTGTGGAGAGGCTGTCGACAGCCTTGGTCACCATGGCCTATCATGCAGCAGGAGCGCAGGTCGTATTTCACGACACGGCAACCTTAATGACATTCTCCGTCGGGCTCTTGTCGCCGCTGGCGTTCCAGCCCAGCTTGAACCTCAGGGCCTGGTACGCAACGACGGCAAAAGACCAGACGGTATGTCTTTACTGCCATGGAAGTTGGGTAGGCCTTTGGTATGGGACGCAACGTGTGTCGATACCCTCGCGCCATCACATCTTCCTAGCACAGCCGGTTGTGCGGGCGCTGCTGCTGCTACAGCGGAGACCCTCAAACGGCGCAAATACGTAAACCTAGTAGGGGATTACGTATTTGAGCCGTTTGGGGTCGAAACGTTGGGGCCATGGGGTCCAAGTGCGAGATCTCTTTTTAGAGACATCGCAAAGAGACTTGTCGACGCCTCGCGTGACCAGAAGGTTGGGTTGTATTTGGCCCAGAAGGTAAGTATCGCCATACAACGTGGCAACGCTGCCAGCGTTCTGGGCACGCTGCCAGTTGACGGCGATGTGGATGAATTTCATGACGCGCTCTAAAAAATTTTATTTTTCTTTTTCTGTATATATTTTTTTGTGTGTTCTGTATATATTTCTTTGTATAGTATTTTAAGACTTAGTTACGTATAAAATAATAATAATGTAATGATAATAAATATAAAAGTAATTTTAAAAGTAAGCTTAAGACGTTTCTGCTGGAAGGGTGTTTATATTCTATCGACGACATGCAAAAGTGAAATTATCGTGACATTGAGGAACAATAATTAATTATAATTATTACAATTAATTCTATTAACGTAATTCATTTATTTATTTTTATTATATTATTGACATTCATATTTCATTATTGACATTATTATTTTATTATTTAACCATTTGCTTTTATACACAACGTCACGCCTTTTATCCCCGAAGGGGTAGGCAGAGGTGTATTTCTACACCCACTTTTCGCCAGATATATCTTAGTCCCACGTAATAAGGGGCGAGCCTATTGCCGTACCGGGCACATTTCCAGACTCCGTGCTGCTACTGGGAATTTCGTGACAGAAAAACCCAATAACACTGCCCGACCCAGGAATCGAACCCGGGACCTCCCGATCCCACGCGCACATTTACGCCGCGAGACCAACGAGGCAGTCGTGTAGGGTTTGATGTCGAGTTTTCCGTCTCTACGCAAAGATGGTATTTGCATCGTGTTATCCCTTAGTCGCCTCTTACGACACCCACGGGAAGATAGGGGGTGGTGACACTTGTATTCTATGCCGTCAACCACACGGCATAGAATACAAGTTTGCTTTTATTTAATTATAATTTATTATTGACTACTGATTGTTTTAGTTAATTTCCGTGACTTGTGTGTTTCTTGTATGTTTCTAATGGTGTGCTGCCTAATTAATTGTATTTGATAGATATTAGTGTCTGTTTATTTTTATAACTATGTATTTCAAACACAATGTGAAAATTGTTAATGAATAAAGTTTGAATTTGAATTTGAATCTCCAAGGTAGCACACAATCTGCGCACCCCGAAGGATGTCATTCCTCTACAAACACCTGGCGTCTACAAGGTCGACTGCAGTTGTGGTAGTTCCTATATCGGACAGACCAAACGAACCATCACTGAAAGGGTCAAGGAACATATCGCAGCTGTAAAAACCGGCAAATTAACAAGTCTGCCATAGCTGAGCATTTGTTGGAGTCTGGACCATGCCACTGGATCGAATTACATCAACCAAAGGTCTTATCTACCGATAGTCACTATTACTCCAGGATAGTACGTGAAGCGGTTGAAATCAAAAAGAATTTTTAACAAAAAATAACCGCCTCCAAAAATCTGGAAAATGTGTGAAAATAGCACTAAAAAGTAAAAAATAAATTCCGTTATTTTTACTTCGATTTACTTATAAACATCACCTATTCAACTTAATATTACATACTTATACGAGTTATACGTATCTACCACTTAATTCACATACCTGACACAATACATATTTTTATATGACTAACAAACTAAATTAAATACCTATCACCAGAAATCAGATAAGTATATTATATTTTTGGACTAAGTACTTAGAAAAAAATATTTGTTAGGACTATAATATACAATTATACTTTTTTTGGAGTCGGTGCCAGCTGAGATTAAGAATTAAAGATGTTATTAAGTGACCGACCCGAACGCGAGCTGCGCGAGCAGGGCAGCCGCGTGACGGTAGACGTTGTTGACGGTTGTCTCCGATATCCATTTTTTCTATGCGCTTGTATGTAGGTAATTATTGTATTGCAGTGGATTGTGGTTCTTTAGAGTTATTTAACACGAAATCTGCATTCATTGAAATAGGTTTGATTTGGTATTGCTGCATTTTAGTATTGCATCTTTACATAATTCTATTTGTCTTGTTTTTCAAATTTTGAGATCTTTTTGTAAAAACTTCTCAGAATTTGATTTGTACCAATTAGTATCGCTTTAAGCTCTTGTTTTGGTTGATAGGTAATTGTAAAAAGGTACTTAGGTTAATTTGTAACTGGGCTGTCGCACCTGTTGCCAGGTTTCGTTGTTTTCTTTATTTGCAAATAGGTTTGGTTAGATCCTACATTGTGGTATTAATGTAACTTTAGGTACTTACATATATTTTGTGTTATGGAAAACTTCCTAAACTTTGATTTATATTTGTTGATTTCAATTCTCATCATTTGTAAATTACTTACAAGTTTAATGAAGTTTTGCTAAATTATCGTATCAATGCAGCTTTTCATATATTTTGTACATTATCAAGAAATTATTTACTAAAACGCTTGGCTGGCACCGACTCCAAAAAAAGTATAATTGTATATTATAGTCCTAACAAATATTTTTTTCTAAGTACTTAGTCCAAAAATATAATATACTTATCTGATTTCTGGTGATAGGTATTTAATTTAGTTTGTTAGTCATATAAAAATATGTATTGTGTCAGGTATGTGAATTAAGTGGTAGATACGTATAACTCGTATAAGTATGTAATATTAAGTTGAATAGGTGATGTTTATAAGTAAATCGAAGTAAAAATAACGGAATTTATTTTTTACTTTTTAGTGCTATTTTCACACATTTTCCAGATTTTTGGAGGCGGTTATTTTTTGTTAAAAATTCTTTATTTCCTGTTTTTTAGTGAATTTTCCTTTCTGCGGTTATCTGATTTATCGAAATTAAAGATGTGTAGACTTTTTTATTTTTTTACCTGGGGAAACTCTTTTGCCGAGTGCCTCTCCGCGTGGCGGGCAAAGAATGGGACACAGGGAACGCGGGTGTGCTGCTCCGTTACGCTTGTCCCGTAAGTAGGGCTCAGTCTCTGGAAGTGTCCTCCCTCACTCGCACAGTACGAGGTAGCGCCTAGTCTGTGCGAGTACAGTGGTTCCTCGGCTCTCCGAGACCGCTGTCTTCTCGGGATTGTTCGTGGTCGTCAGCCAGATTGCCATCTCTGATTGCCCACGGCCCTAAGGAAGAGTCAGGCTAGCGGCCATTGCCACCACCACGACGCCACCTGCGTCTGCGAGCGGGATCGGCTCTCTCGCGATCCCGCTCGGCGGCCTCCTCCTGGAGCATAATCGCTTCGCAGAAGGAGACCACAGCATCCCACCGGATGTCTTGCACCAACATGGCCTGGACGACGGCCTGCGGAGAAAGATCGCCTCCGATAACAGAGACCAAGTCTCGCCGCTCGGATTCACATGCAGGACACTCAGAGAGCGTATGCTGCGCAGAGTCCAGGTCACTGCCGCAGTGGTGGCATGCCGGCGTCACCTCGCGGCTGATTCGGTTCAAATACTCGCCGAAACATCCGTGTCCGTTGAGTATCTGAGTCAACCTAAACATGACGCAGCCACTTCTCTCGGTCAAAGATGGGTAGTATTGGGTAGACCTACTAAACGCGCTGCCCATATGAGACAGCGCCGTTTAAATGAAACTACTTTTTTTATTGCTGCTAATGGCAGACGAGCGAACGGCCCATCTGAAGGTAAACGGTAACCACTGCTCATGGACTTCGCTAATGTCAGGGTATACACAGCAAAGCCGCTGCCTACCGTGAAAGTAATGCTTTCTTTAAACCTCGTTTGAAGAAGGACAAGTCATAGCGCTCGGGAAACACCGCAGCAGGTAGTTCATTTCAGAGCTTACACGTACATGGTAGAAAAGATCGCTGAAAGCGCACCGTACTAGATGAGAACGCTTCCAGGTAGTACGGGTGAACTCTACTGCGTCGGCGAGTGGTACGTTGGTAGAAGGGTGACCCTGGTACCAAATTAAACAATTCTTCGGAGCACTCCCCGTGTAAGAGTCGGTAAAATACGCAGAGAAAACTAAAGTCTCTCCGCTGCTCCAGCGACTCTAGTCTAGCCGTGAGATCATCGACGATTCGAACAGCTCGTCTCTGTAGGGAGTCAAGTGGATCAAGCTGATATTTTGGCGCTCCGGCCCAGAGATGTGAGCAGTACTCCACAACTAGCGAAGAAATGGAGAAACGTCTATCTCAAAGTGGGAAATCTCGGTCCAAGGCTATTTCAAGAGAAAGTAGTGAACTGCGTGAAAAGAGGTTATCACAAATGCGGGCTTATAGTGAAAAATATTAAATCGTGTAAACACTGAAAAACATAGCTACTCATCGTCTGCTCTTTGAATTAAACCGTACTACTATTAGTTATTCTGTGATTTAAAATCAAAGTTATTATATGTATAAGCTAGCAGTTGGCGGATTCGCTCGCGCGTAATGACGGACTTTCCATATAAAAATACAACCCCTATTTCCAGAAATGCGTAAATACATGATCACATATTTCTAATCAGAAGCTAGTTTATGAAATTTCATTTCGCATAAAAACTTTCAACCCCTATTTCACCCAAACGGTAGATTTTAGAAATCGCTAAAACACGTACCTACTTATTTGTTTTATTTCTAACCAGAAGCTTGCACACAAAAGTACATGCTATCTTTTTAAAAATGACGGACCTCCCATATAAACTTTCTACACCTATATAACCCTCTTAGTTGTTAGATTTGAAAAAAAAACTAAATTGCGTGTTTATTTTTTCTAACCAAAAATATGTATAAAAATCCTTCCTTAGTGGGTGCTTACGTCATAATATGCATCAGAATCAGAATCAGAATCAGAATTCATTTATTGTGATACAGTGGTATTATAAAGGTGGTAACAAAATTTAGATGGCACATACACTGATCAGCCATATCAGGCGTACAATAGTCTTAATTTAGAGTGAAACAATGATTGATAGCTGTTGGCTCTATTTTCTTGCATCAAAACACAAAATAACATACTAGTATTAGCAACAAAACATAATAATTACTAGCTTTGATTACTAGAAGGTATCTGTTAGGAACTCCATTATAGTATAATAAGGCCTTACCTCTAAAAAATCTTTTAGTTTTTTCTTAAATATCCCTACGTCGTCCGTTTGGCGTATTGGTTTTGGGATCTTGTTATATATTTTCGACGACATACCGAAAAATCCTTTTGAGAACAGAGCAGTTTTAGATGGCTTGTTTACAATTTTATCTGCGTGTCTACTCGAGTACAGACTATCAAACTTATTGCGGTTAATTTTTACAAAATTTGCCATTTCAAAAATGTATAGTGCGGGTAAAGTTAATATTTTTAGATTTTTAAAATATGGTTGGCAACTTTCTGGAACACGAATATTACAGACAGCTCTAAGACATTTTTTTTGAGCTCGAAAAGCTTGTTCACGGTCTGTTGAATTATCCCAAAAAATCAATCCATATCTCAGTGTAGATGTTACATACGCGTGGTAAGCTGTGAGTAATACTGTTTTGTTTGCGATTTGTGACAGTTTAAACAAGGCATAAGAAAATGTATTTAATTTTTTGCAGATCGTATCTATATGAGTTTTCCATGACATATTTTTATCAATCCAAAGTCCGAGAAACTTTACGCTGTCTGTTTCCTGTATGTTTTTTGTTTCATATGTAATATTTAATGCAACTGGATTTTTTTTCTGAGAATAGCTAACAATTTTTGTTTTGTCTAGATTTATTATAAGATTATTAGATGTCAACCAATTTATAATGTCTTTTAGAGTGTTATTTATGTCACTTTCGTAGGTATTTATGTCATTCGGAGTAAACACGGCAGTGCTATCGTCAGCAAATAAAACTAATGGAACTTTTACGGCTTTTGGGAGGTCATTGATGTATATGAGAAAAAGTAGAGGACCCAATATACTTCCTTGCGGCAAACCAGTTGTGACCATCTTAGGGCTTGACGAATAGCATTTTTCAGTTTTAGTCAAAACACATAATTTGCTAATTTGGGTTGTTTGCGTTCTATGACTTAAATAGGATTCGATCAATGTTAAAATGTTACCTCTTACGCCATATCTATACAATTCCTCAAGCAGAAGTCTATGTTCTACATGGTCGAACGCTCTTGTCATGTCCATATAAAGAGCGGTTGCGGGTACTCTTTTATTCATGCTATCGTATATAGTTGACAACAGATCATAGAAAGCCATGTTAATTGTTTTGCCTTTACGAAACCCATTCTGTTCACATGCAAAAAGATTATATTTCTCGAAGTAGTTGTAGAGTCCGTTATATATGACCTTTTCAAAGATTTTAGCAAATATCGGTATTAATGCTATAGGTCTATAGCACCTGATGTCGGTTTTTACACCTTTTTTAAATAGTGGCTTTATTATGGATTTCTTTAGTTTACTAGGGAATTTACCATGCTCAATACATAAATTAATCAAGTGACTCAAAATAGGGCTAATTTGGATGGATACATATTTTAGTATTGAAGTTGAAATGTTATCGTATCCAGTGCTTTGAGTATTTTTTAGTGTTTGTATTACTTTATTCACGTCATAGGCAACCGTTGGAAGCATAAATAAAGATTTGTTATTATAGTCTATACGTTTTAGCATTTTATTGTGCGAAATGTCATTTTCAATAGATGTCAATTTATTATTACCAGTTGTCAATTTATTGTTAATGTCATTTTTTATAGATGTCAATTTATTATTACCAGTTGTCAATTTATTGTTAATGTCATTTTTTATAGATGTCATTTTATTATTAATATTTGTCAATTTATTGTTATTGTCAGATATTATTATATTATTATTAGATGTCACTTTATTTACATTGTGTGGCGAGGCATTAGCCATTGAATTTGTGGATATAGTATTTAGATCAATAAAGTAATTATTGAAAGCCTCAGCGATTTTTGTTGGATCTGTTATAGTTTGTCCCCCAATATCTATCTTAGTTATATTTTCTTTTGGGAAATTGCATCTCGAGGAGTTTATGACATGCCATACAGCTTTTGATTTATTTATTGAATTCTTAATGTAATAGTCATTCTGTGATTTTTGTGTTAAATTAATGATCCGTTTAAGTTTCGATGAATAGTTTTTGAATATTTGTAAATCTAACTTATTGGAAGTTTTACGGTATGTCCACAGCAACCTTCTTTTTTTACGGCAGCACATTGAGATACCTTTAGATATCCACTTAGGTCTTCTGTGCGTTGTGTGTTTTATTCTTACCAAAGGAAAACTTAGATTGTAGAATAGAAGAAATTTATCAAAAAATATGTTAAACGCCTTTTCAGGATCAGTTTCGTTAAATTCTTCAGAGAATGTTAGACTGCCAATACACTCGCGGAATTTTGTTTTATATTCGTCATTAAGATCTCTTTTAAACGTGTACCACTGGTTGATTAAACTTGTTTTTTTTACTGGAAGAGACAATATTTGACATGTATGGTCTGAAAGAGCCAGATCAAGAATCTCACATTTGCTACCTCTTATATTATGTACGATATTATCAATGCAACTATTGCTGCTAATACGGGTTGTAGCCCGTGTACCAACTTTTAAGTTAAAACTGTCAATAGCGTTTTCAAATAGTGTTGAGCCGTATGTTTTTTTCTTGAGGTCTATGTTAAAATCACCACATATTATAGCTTTTACATTCTTACGATGAAGTTCTTTCCTAAGCATTTTACTAAAAATTTCAATAAACAAATCAATTTGATTTATTTGATATTTTGGCACACGATATATACAAATTATTACTATTGGATGATCTAATAACTTTATGGCACAACATTCAACTTGGTTAGATATACTCATATTTTCAATATAGTCTAATCTTTGGAATTTGTGACTGTTTTTAATCAGTATACATGACCCGCCATTTCTATTATCGCGACAGAATTGGGCAGCAAGACTATAATTTGGTATACATAAGAGTGTATGGTCATCTTTGTTCATATTGTGTTCTGTAATACAAATAACATCAATACTTTTATTATATTTTTGTTGGAGTTCGTCTAAATGTACTGCTAGTAGGTTTGACTTTGTTAATAAGCCGTTTATGTTTTGATGCATTACAAACAGTTTATTATACACGAAATAAGTCAGCATCAGATCCATTCAATGTATTACTGCTAGTAGCTTGGGTACTCAATTGATAGTTTGCATCTAGTGATTCTGATATTGTTGCTTGCTCTAAATCAGTTTGTGTACATTGGTGTCTATATGATAAATTACAAATACCCTTTTGTCTATATTCGAGGGAATTCGTTTTGTATTGAATATGACATATTTCTTTTAGAATGCGACGAGATGAGAGGTATATTCGGAATTTATCTTGTAGTTTTACTACTCTACTATAGTCCATGTCGACATATATGGCGTTTGCAAAATTGTTACATATAAACTTTAGTTCGTAATTTAGCTTCTTTTCGTTCAAATTCCTGTTGCGAGGTATTTCTGAAAGTATGACATTTGTGTTTTGGACTTGTTTCAGCCAACTGTATAAAGTACCTGTTAAATTATATGGATTTTTATCATTCATACCTGCTAATACGACAAGATAATCGTTTTTTGTTAGTACTTTGGTTTCTGATTCATGACAATTTAAGACATCTGATAACATTGCACCTGGTTTCCAATAGCATTTCACCTTGAAATTAGGTCCGACTAGTTTTTGAAGAGCGTTACGCATGTTGCGTCCTTGTTGATCTGCAAATATGATGATGTTGCTCCGTACTGCATTCTTTTGAGTACAGGGGGTAGTTGGTATTGTGATTTTCGCTAGATCATTATTCTTTGGAGTGATATTATCTTGACTCGATGAAAACAGACGTTGGAGTTCTATGTTCTTGGTAGATGATTTTCCTATTGGAGTCAATTTTTGGTGTTCGTAGATTCCCATGCATACTGTAGTTCCCGAATGTAAAGGTGATATTCGTGGCGTTTTCATTTGATTCGTAATAAGCCTTCGTCCAACAGGAGTGCATACTTCTTTTCGCAGAGTTGTAGTTGGATGTGTGTAAGATGTGCTAATTCTCTTCAGAACTGTAATAGTCTTCTCTTTTTCTTCTAATTTCTTTTTTAAAATTTGTATCTCTGAATTTAAATTCTCAATTTCTGTATGTGCTGACGCAAGTTCCGAATTTGTATTTGTTAACTTGTTTTCAAGGTCCGTAATGATGGAAAGATCAATATTTGGTTGTATATTTTCACTTTGTGCAGAGAGTTCTAATATTGTGGAGTTAAAAATTGAACTGCACGAAGCATCACTCTCGGAGTTTCTTCTCTGGTGTTTTCGAAAGGTTACGTTTTCCATTGTCGCTTATTTTCAAAATTCAAGTTCGTAAGAGGCAAGGAAAATATTTATTATTAGACAACGTCGTCGAAATTTGGTCTCGTTAATTCTGTTTGGTTGTGTAACGCTGCTGAAATTTTATTTCTCGTTAGTCCAGTTTTGTCGTGTAGTATGGGTTTATTAAGAACGTACTAATGCACAATCATTTAGTTGGTTCCCATCACTATCTGTCTTACTGAAGTTGAATGTCTATGGTTGAAATGTCAATGTCATTATTTAAAAACAATCAACAAAAACGGTTCTATGTGGGAAAATAATTTGGTTTTATATACATATGTGCCCAGTTTTCACACTTAGTTCACTTCCCGAAAGGTTTTTAGGCAATGTTTATAGTTTAACCAGCACAAACCGTCACAGAGTCACTGAAACGTGATGGAACTCACTCGTTTTTAACAAGGTAATGTTTTTAAGGTTATTTTTATATATCACTGACACAAACGTTTTTTCACCGATATTGTACATATAACCAGTCGTTTATTTACTGTTTTGCACTTTCTTGTAGGAATTTGAGATTATTAGAAAAATTGTATTACGCGGACTGTGTTTACTTTGACAGCAGTTGTCAAAATGACTGATCTGACATCGACTGTCAAAATTTCAAGTCTCAAGCCCCTGTGGATTTGGCTCTGCGATGATGAATCAATCAGCCCAAGCAATTTTATATAATGTATATAGATTTACTCTCCAACCTTTCTTCCTCCCGGTTTCATCAATACCTGGTAATGGAGCCCGAAGTAGGTCGGTTGATTGCGACTATTCTAGTGTCCACTGATGAAAAGTCACAGTAAATGCTTAATTTCGTTTACTTGGATGACTTAGTTTTTTGTGTTTTTAACGAAACTATTGGGTTTATTTTGATAAAATTTGAGTTTTTAATTAAACTATTGAATTGATTTTGATAAAATTTTAATGGGACCCACCTGAAAGTATATGCTTTCAAACAAAAAAAGAATTTTGGAAATCGGTCGATAAATAACGGAGTTATGAGGTAACAAACATAAAAAAAAAAAAAACATACAACCGAATTGAGAACCTCCTCCTCTTTTTGGAGTCGGTTAAAAAGCATAAAAATTTCAACGGGGAGGATGGATACAGACTGTCGACAACTTGGAATCCGGTAATCAACAAATATAAACCCCGCCGCAGTAACACAGCTCATCAGTGTGTAGACGTCACAAGTGTTGTGTGTCAACGTACCGACAGTTCGGATAAAAATAAAAATAAAAAACAAGTGAGGGTTCTTCTGAAACCCGCGCTTCACAAGGACGACATCAGTCCTGCCGCGACCAAGGCTGTTGTAAGATGGCCGAAACGTCAGTAAACATAGGTATTTATACCTTAAATTAATGAAATATTGCGAATAAGACCCGTTTTAATAACATTTTATGATGGATTTAGTGTCTGAGTCCAAAAACCACTCAGCGTGAGTAACACTAAAATCTTCTACTATTACAAATATGTCGTTTGGATGTTGTTCCATCAAGTAACTAACATGATCATATATTGCCATCAACTCAGAATCGTGACGACTATTATGTGGTATGCATGCAAAGCATATGTGCAAGAAAACTGAAGTGGAACAAGTTGAAGTTAGTTGTAGAAGTGGTGGTGGAAACTGGGGCATTCCATCCATCGCACAGCGCAGGATTCATATCTGGGCGACCTGCTATGGCAACCCCACCTCCCCACTCTGCATATGTGACTATGGGGTCTCTGCCATGTCTAAACACAATATAACGGTTACCAAATATTCGGGACTATGAAAACTAACATTGAGCCATGTTTCCGTAATGCAATCAATGTCATAATCATTAAATAAAATTTTAGATAAGAAAGAGTGTGATTTCGTACACAGACCTCTCACGTTTTGGTAACATAGTTTAATTAGGTCTGGGAATTTGTAATAATTATAACATATTATTATTCTCTAATAAAATAGCAATTGAACAACTCCGTTAGACACAATGCCAAACATATCGCTACAGACCAAAAACATATCAATAAATAAATTTCAGCTTGATTACAATATCCATTTGGTGTAACTCGACAAAATTCTATTACAATTAAATTATGACAGATTCGTATAATACAATAATTAAAGTAATATTATTTTAAACTCTTAAAAAGTACTCTACCTACAATATTCATACAGTTTAGATCAATGATAACAAAGATAACTATTATATTAATATCTTAATATATAAAATCCTTGCGTTACTGACTGACTGACAGACACGCTACAGCCGAAACTATTGGGCGCAGGAAGCTGAAATTTGGCATGTGTGTTTCTTGGGGACCGCAGAGGTGCACTAAGAACGGATTTCCCGAAATTCCCACGGGATCGGCCAAAATGGGTAAATTTAAAAAAAATGCAGGCGTAGCTGCTGGCGTCCGCTAGTATGTAATATAGCACATTAGTACATACACGTTAACAAAAATACTTCTCCATATTAGTAATTTTATATTCAACAAGTCCTTTTCGCTGGCAACACGAATAACCCTGGAGCATGGGAAGAACTGGTAGAGGTGACGGCCCTTCGTTGATGTGTTCCAGTGACATTGCCATTCATCAAGAAGATCGTCATAGACTGCGGATTGATGGTTCAACAAGCCAGCGATCTTGTGTGTGTCGCGCGGAGCTAAAAATTTAGATCCATGCTATCTCGTCTCACGTAATACATTGCTGCTCGTCTTTGTGCCTCATGATCGTCTGGAAATACACCTGCCAGTACTGGCAAAGCTTCAGTACTAACTGTTCTTTAATATTTGAAAAACAAAAAATAAGTAACTCATACAAGTGTCAAAGCATACGTTTTTACAACAAAATTCCAGGCAATATTCAGGAACTAAGTATTCAAAGTCAAAGTCAAAGTAAAAATCATTTATTCATCTAGGTCACAAGGTGACGCTTATGAACGTCAAATTTTAATGTACATTACTTAATGCTTCTACATTTACATTTACTGCCCATTCGCAAAGCAATAGGTAGAACCACGAGAAAGAACGGGCAATAAAACTCGTGGCCACACTTTTTAATCGCCAGTGTTATGTTACATATTTTGTTTTTGTAAGGAGCTGCAACTGTTTCACATTGTAATTAATTACTTGTAAATAGTAATTAGGAACTTACATAATACTTAAATAATTAATGCAGATTAAGTGCTGTAGTAGCCTTCCATTGTGAATCTTGTGTAACAGGAGCATCCACTTACATCTTATAATGTAGACAACTCGCGACCATGTTCAGAACTATGATGGAAATGTATGTTACAGAAAGTGACGGTAGGTATATGAATACACAAAATTTACAAAGATGTTAGTGTACAGCCCATGATCACGAGTTATCTTCATCTAACACAGTAGCATTTTTTAAAATTAAAAGGAACAACAATGCAAATGTAAATGTAGTAAGTTGAATGACCTAATAATCCATGCATAGTTATTTAAAAGAACTAGATATATTATATAAAAAAAAAACTAAAAGGCAAGGTATCTATATAAATTCTGAATAAGTACAAAGATCAAGAGTTGGCTAGTGTAAGTGACCATCTATCCTTATCACTGAAATAATCATTAATGGTATAATAACCTTTCCTAATAAGGCAGTCTTTTATTTTACTTTTAAAGGTACTAAATGGTAATTCTAAAAGACTAATTGGTATTTTATTGTATATACGAATACCTAGCCCTACAAAAGAATTATTAACTTTATGTAAACGATGATAAGGGGCATATAACTTATGCCTGTTTCGAGTATTTATGTTATGTTTGTCACTTTTTGTAGTAAATAAACCTATATTTTGCCTAATATATAATATATTAGCAAATAAAAATTGCGAGGCTACTGTAAGAATCCCTATAGTCTTAAAGCGTCCCCTAAGAATATCTTTTGCACCTAACATGTATATTGCTCGTACCGCTCGTTTCTGTAGAACGAAAATATTCTGAATATCCGCAGCTTTGCCCCATAACAAAATGCCGTAGGACATGACACTATGAAAATAGCTAAAATACACTAAACGAGCCGTGTCGACATCAGTAAGTTGTCTAACTTTTCTAACAGCATATGCAGCAGAGCTGAGCTTTCCTGAAAGACATGCTTTATGTGCACCCCATTGTAGCTTACTATCTAATGTAATGCCTAGAAACACTGTGTCAAATTCTTCCCTATCGAGCATAATATTAGGTCCCAGTTGTCTAACGTTAGGTAAAGCAAATTTAACGCATTTAGTTTTTTTAGAATTAAGTACCAGATTATTTGCTGTAAACCATTGTGTAACGTGTATAAGAGCGTTATTTACATCATCAAATTGATTCCTATTCCAGTCTACTTTAAAAATAAGTGACGTATCGTCTGCAAAAAGAACAACATCACAGATGTTTTTTAAATAAAAAGGTAAGTCATTAATATATACAAGGAATAGAAAAGGACCTAAAATTGAACCTTGTGGAACGCCTAACTGTATAGGTAATTTAGAGGATGTAGTCCCATTTACATCAACGCACTGAAATCTCTGCCGCAGGTACGACTCGACAACACAAACGTCCTTTCCTCTACGCCGTAGTGGTGGAGCTTACGCAATAGTGTGTCGTGATGAACGCAATCAAATGCTTTTGAGAGGTCACAGAATACTCCGAGAGCATTTTTAGACGACTCCCAAGCATTATAAACGTGTTTTATGAGAGCAACACCCGCATCAGTAGTGGATCTACCTTTAGTAAATTCGTATTAATCTTTGTGAAGCAGACTATTTAAATTAAAGTGTCTTAATAGCTGCTTTAATAAAATCTTTTCAAATATTTTACTAAATGCCGGCAAGATAGAGATGGGCCTGAAGTTATTTATGTCATTTTTACTGCCAGATTTGAATAAAGGTATGATTTTACTTAATTTCATCAAATCCGGAAATACGCCTAGGTCAAAACATTGGTTAAAAATTATAGAGAGGTAAGGCGCAACAGTCTCAACTATAGTACCTAAAATTTTTATTGAAATACCCCAAAAGTCGCCGGTTTTTTTTATATTTATTGAATTATATGCGATCAATATATCTCGCGGGGTAACGTGCTCGAATCTAAACACGCTCTTCCATTCAGGTACACTGCTAAGCAAAAAATTTCCAGCGTCTAAAGACGATGATTGTAAAGAGCTAGTAGTTGTTATAGGTATGTTCGCAAATAAATTATTGAAGATATGCGCTACTTGAGATGTGTCTATGATTAATAAATTGTTATCTTAGATTTCAAATTGTTTTTCCCGCTGTCGTGCTCTACCAGTCTCATTATTTATAATTCTCCATATTTCTTTAATTATATTTGTCAATTGCTTAATTTTACCACTAATAAATTTTGATTTTGCCAAAATACAAACTTGTTTAAAAAATTTTGAGTACTTTTTTACATAATTTAGAAAAGGTGTGTCAAATCTATGTTGTTTCATACCATATAATTCAAACAATTTGGCTCTACTTCTGTATATACCTATAGTGGCCCACTGGTAAAAAGATCCGGTAGTACCCTTTAGTGTAACAGTTTTGGTCCTGAAAATATTTTGAAACTCATTATTTACTAGTCCAAAAAGTGAATTATACGTTGTGTTTGGATTTTCCGAGTTCAATAGGAGGGATTTAATTAGCGATAATATTGTTTTTAAAACGTGTAAGACGATTGGTAGTTTGAGGCCTACATTCTACTGTATGTGATTTATTATATGTTGAACAGGAAAAACTAGCTATCTGTCCACGGTGATCAGAAGAAAGAGAACTAATAACTAATGGGTTTTTTAGCAACACAAGAACTAAATATGTTATCCAAACAAGTAGATGATGTTGCAGAGACTCTAGTAGGTTCACAGAATAAGTTACTTAAATTAAATGACTTAAAAAAATTCAGAAATCTAGTACACTGTGAAGAATTCTCTAAAATATTAATATTAAAATCACCACATACTATAATATTCTTACTGCTACATTTAATTTTATTAATAGCATCTTCCATAACAGTCTCAAATACATTATAATCACCAGAAGGGGGTCGATATACACAAATTACAATATATAAGTCTAGTTCCACACAGGACAACTCAATAGAGCGCTCAATAGATAATTTTAAAATATCTTTTCGTTCTTTGCATTTTAATAAATTTTAAGTCATTATGAGATAACCTCCTCTAATAGCCTGGTTTCTTATATATGAACTCTGCACTGTATAATATTCATTTATAACAATAGGCTCATGGGTCTTTAACCAATGTTCAGTCAAGCACAAAACCTTAACGTCATATTTTTCTAGAAATAAACTTAACTCTAATTCTTTGCCAGATAGGCCCTGCATGTTTTGGTGTACTATATTCAAATACTGCAGCCTAACTGTTGTCCTATCTTGGAGTTTAAATCACAAGATGTGTCAATAAAAGCATTGTTAGTACATGTACTAACCCTATCAAATAAATTGTCAACACAAGGCTCTCTGCCTTGCTGTAAATTGTATGCTAATAACTTAGCAATCTGTCGCTTAATATAAAATGGCAGATACATTGTATCTTTAGTTAAAATTAATTTACTAATAAATTTATAAGCGTCAAAAAACAATATTGCGTCACTATGACGACAAGTTATGTTATACAATAACATATTTAATGAGTGTATATGCATATTTTGTGTATGTGTTATGTTATTTGAGTAAGGCAAAGCACCTAAAATAAATTTACAACTGAATTTAGAATTAAGTTCTAATAACAATTCAACAAATTCTATGATGTCCTGTCTCTTAACAGTTAAACTGTTACCAAACAAAAATATGGCAGTACTACTCTTATCTAAGGGGTGTAACTTAATCTGTTTAACTAAACTACTGTAAGTATCCCCTGGCCTACAATAATTTATAACACACTGATTTGTGTACTCACTGAGAAGACTACCAAAATTGTGACCTAGCCTATCAGAAAAAATAAAAGTTTTGTTAATTGATGTTGGAAGCCTAGATTTATTTAATTTTTTTAGAAATGAGTGTGAGTTTTGTGGATTGTTAGAAAAATTCTCAGGTAGTATGGTACTCAATGGCTCTGCTGGGATTAGAGTGTGAGTACAAGAACACGAGAGCTATTAGCTCTTAATAAATTCAAAGTATTTATTAAACAGAGCTTGTGTTCAAAAGCTTATTACACAGTTAAAGATTATTTAGCAGACAAAAATGCCTGGAATAGAGTTTGAAAATTATGAATTTTGACATTTTGAAATTAGTGACATGATATTTTTATTTACATTTGTATTACTTATATTTTTACATTTTGACATTTTTAATTTGACATTTGTAATTTTATTTATTTTGTTTTGACATTGTTTGATTTGACATTGTTATTTTAATTATTTTCTTTTGACATTTAAAATTACTTAAGTAATATATTATTATTCATAAATTGACATTCAATAATATTTTCTGACATTTAATAATATTTTCTGATATTTTAAATATATGACATTTTATTGTTTAAATTTTTATTATTTTTACTTATTGTTTGCAACATGTATTTTACTGTGTATTAGCATGTAAAGTTGTGAGTACGATGTGGGCATTATTAAACATATAAACAAATAGTTGTGGCAACCTGTCTGATGGCTTAGGCTGACATGTTTATGCATACACCTTCTGATGGCGTGGAGGCATAGTGATACAGATCGTGCTGGCTCTCTCAATGAAGGTTGAGCCGTACGATTGCTGTTGAATGCGGGCCATCAGTGGGCCGAGTCAGTCAAAAGCGTCAGATAATGTCCTGCATTGTACTTGCATACTAAACCCTTTTTTGTCTGGACTTTAAAAGATGAAGAAAAGACTAAAGAAATTGAAGTGACAAAAAAAACAATGACTCTGAGTTTGTTTCGGCCTTTCTTCTCAAGAAGTCATTTAGCTAGGAAAAGCCGGCTTCATCTAGAATTGAGTTTTGACATGTATAAGTTTTGTAAACATCCAAAATGCAGAAATAAATATGTCTTTATTTGCACAAAAATATTAACGCGCGACGTTGACTTTGTAGCATTTTACGTCGTACAGCACCGATAGTAGCTCTATCAGCCCATAACACCTACAACCCAGATATTTTGCTCCGTAGATTACTTTTAAAGTTTTGAACGAAAGCCAGCTTCAGCAGCCATATACGAGGAAAAATACCTTCTGATATGCAAGGTTGAGGCTGGGCGCATACGCTCGGTTTCCTGATTAGGTTGCCTGATCAGGAATTCAGATTCGGAATTCGTGTGCCTAGCGCAAATATCCGTTTTTTTGTATTAGGAATTTATACTGTCAGTTTGAATAGAGACGCTTCTGTGAAAGCACAAATGGACGAAGACGATGAATTGATTGCTATTGCACTTTTAGTGGCGCTAGACATGAAGAAGAAGAGAAAACGTCGTTACTGGGTACATCCGTGCGACGGTTTTGACGCGCTTCCGAATGGAAATTTCCGTTCGTGTGCAGCGAACGATACAAAATGTATGCCAACCACCGCGTTCGGGGTAACGATGACGACATTAGGTGTTTTCCGTTCTTACGACTCGAACGCACGGAATTAATTCTGAAACGAACGACGGATTTTTTTCTGTACGGAAATAGTAAGGACGTGTGCGCCTTGTTCAACATTTTGTATGTAAATGAAGCATTCAGGTTTCCGAATCTGAATTCCTGATCAGGAAACCTAATCAGCAAAACGGGCGTGTGCGCCCAGCCTTAAACACAAACAAAATGGACTCACCAGATGTTTTACAAGCTTCCTTTATCATCTTGTTGGAGATTCTACCTTCACCTGAAGCATTGCTAGGCGGCAGAGATCCGACAGACATATTTACCAAGCCTGCTATATTTTGATACAATACTAGTTTTGATTACTGACGAAAAAAGCTATCATCGTGCTATGGTGAATTTGTGTTCGTGTTTGATTCGCTTCTTTGTAGGTTACCATCCAAAGTACGGTAGTGATCTGATATAAATGCCACAACAAACGATCACACGTCCAAGTGGAGGCCTCTGCAACCGTCGCTTAACTTGACCCATCCATTTGAAATAGAAAGTCAAATCACACTATAATCTAACATTTTAAGTGATAATGATAGTGCATAGACGATATCCTATTGTGCCAATCAACTAACCTTGTCAACAAACTAGCTTATGCATATTTTATAAGCTTTTTTCTTTTTGTTTGCACACTAATGACAAAATTACATGGTGCTGGAAGTTGAAGTGATTATTATCTGTGTTATGTTGGTCATGCAAGACCACTTTTGGCATTATGTCGTCATAATTAAAAATATCTTATTATATTCCGTATATAATTAAAGATCGCAGTGCCTTTATGCAGAAATAAAGTTGATACTACAGACGACAGTGCAGTTTGCAATATGAAAGAGTTACAAGACACTCCGGTTTTTAAATTTAATCCTAATACACTCGAGGAAATCAGAAAAGAATTAAATTTAGATCAAGATGGCGTCTTGGACCAAATGATCGATAATTTTGAAGAGTGGATTTCGAAACAAAATCATTTTACTAGAAAGAAATTTGGTAAGTTTCGAATTTTGAGTAGTCTTTTGAGTAACAACTGCAAATTAAAAGAAACTGACATTATAAGTTACTAAAATACTTGTATATTATTATTGTGGTTATACATTTTATCAAAAGAAGCTTCCAATTGTTTGACATTCATATAGGACTTATAATTACTTGCTATCAATTATTACCAATCATTAATTTTATTATAGAATTGATATAGAATAATTAACTTATACTGATATAATTTAACCATGCATTTATTAAGACTGACCTATTCACACACCATTGTTATGGTAGAATGTGAGGAGATTGTTATTACCCTACCACCATTCTGTAACTACTTTTCTTGTGAATAAATGAATTTCAATATCAATTTCAATGAAATTCAATATCCGTATCGTTTATTTTACTGTTATTTTAAATCAGTTGCTAGAAAATACATAAGAATAACAGTTTGTATTTACTGTTTATATTTCTGATGCTAACTCTTTTCGAAACAGCTCCAACGCTAGGATTGATTTCTGTAGCACGAGGGATTTTATAAACATTTAATCAACAGACACATACTATAACAGACTAGGAACTACATTTTGTGGATCGCACAAAGTGTTGACTGGTGAGGGGATTGAACATTTACCTTCGTAAAAGGTTAAACATATTCAAAATTTACACTTGTATTTTTTTAATTATTATCTTGTTAATTTTCATAATTTCGAAATATATAAAATATTATTTATTTATGATTTCACAGATTAAATAGTTTATTATGAAACAGTAAAGGAAACTATTGTGAAGAAACTTCCATGTCTGTGAGTTCGACACAAATGCTCGAAACACATGGGAAGTTTTCCAACTAGCACTTGGTGAGCTTGGTGCACTAATTGTCTAACAGTTCTCATCCTGAGAAGAGCTCTGTACTCGTAGCGGGACGAGGCTGATGATGATGAAAAATTTATGCAGTCTGTTATGACTCCAATTTTTTGACAGTAATAATATAAGTGCCTCTACATACTCCCTTCGTGTTTTTTATTTTTAACTTACGTAACTAATGACATCATTTTCCAGATCGACGATATTTAGAAGTATTGATAGTTGCAAGAAAAGGATCATTAGAGAGGGCTAAGAGTACTTTGGATAAATTGTGCACATTCAAAACGTTGTTACCGAATTTGTTTTCCATACATAGTGTTAAAGATTTAGCTGATTGTACTGGTTTTGCGTAAGTATTATTCTATTTATTTTGCTTCTATATAAATTCTACATTAATCTTTGTTAGCAGGCCGACTAAACGACTTTCTTCCTTTTTATCCGACTGCGTGGGTTTTCCTCGCGTGTATCTAGTTAGAATGTAATATTTTTTATTTAAAAGACAACTCCTGCAATAGGAATCAAACTTGTGTCACGCGAGACTTAACAAACATTTAGTTATTGGACATGAGACACACCCAGACTCGACACAACAAATTTTGCGTCACACAAAGTGATATCTCGTATCAAATCCACATTACTCGGCACAGTTCTAAACGGCGAGAGCTCCTAATGTGTCGTCAATATTTTTGGACGGTTCGAATTTACAGATCTATTCGAGATACAAAAGTTTTGACGCCAAATGTTACCTGTGCTATCAAATAATCAATAAAATAGATAAGCAAGTAGTTCCAGCATTCTGACGTTTGCACAAAAGCTGTTATTTGAGTTCATTTACATTATCTATTCTCATTGACATTTCGTCTGTTATTTGTAGAGACACAACAATTTTTTGTATTTTTTTTATAAATTCACGTTTGTATCCCCAAAGGGGTAGGTAGAGGTGTATTTCACCCATATTTCGCCATGAATTTTTAAGTCCCACGTAATAGGGGGCGAGTCTATTGCCGTTACCGGGCACATCACAAGACTATGTATTGCTACTGAGAATTCGGAAAAAACCCAGTAACACTTTTGCCCGACCCGGGTCGGTTAATCAAACCCGGGACCTCCGATCAGCAGTCGCATACTCTATCCACTGGACCGTGGAGGCAGTTATTTTATTATGACACCAGTTTAAAGATGTTAACTGTCCGTTAAAGTGTTAATACGTAATAAGATTTTATTATAATTAGCATTAACTGATCAACCGAACGTTATTCTGCCATATAAATTATATTGGTCTACGTTTAACAGACCAACAGATCCATATTACTACAAAACATCACTTCTGATTGCCAAAAATAAACCAATAACTAAACAATTTGCAATTATTTTTGTAGCAACCAACTTCAAATTTGTATTTTTTTATCCAATAGATAATGGACATTATTTATATATATATATATATATCTCAACTTATTTTTTTCTTTCTTTCTTGTTCTATATAAGTAAATAAATAAATGTTCGCCCACCTACGTAGCCTTGGCCAATTTGACCGCCGCGTCGCGCGCTTCGAACAACCATACTTGATAACTATGTACTTCAATCTACGTTTTCAAAAGGCTCCGTTGACAAGCTCTTTTTTGCTAATGTATAGTTTATCCCCATTATTCAAGCACTACTCTAGATGCTCCCTTAACATGTGCTACAGTGCTATTAGGGGTTTACCGTTTATATGAATATCTGTTGGCCGTGTGGTTGACGGCATAGAATACAAGTGTCACCACCCCCTATCTTCCCGTGGGTGTCGTAAGAGGCGACTAAGGGATAACACGATGCCAAAACCATCTTTGCGTAGAGACGGAAAACTCGACATCAAACCCTATACGACTGCCTCGTTGGCCTCGCGGCATAAATGTGCGCGTGGGATCGGCATGTTAAGGTCCCGGGTTAGATTCCTGGGTCGGGCAGTGTTATTGGGTTTTTCTGTCACGAAATTCTCAGTAGCAGCACGGAGTCTGGAAATGTGCCCGGTACGGCAATAGGCTCGCCCCTTATTACGTGGGACTAAAGTATATCTGGCGAAAAGTGGGTATAGAAATACACCTCTGGCTACCTCTTCGGGGTTATAGGCGTGAGACTATGTAAGTGTGTATGTATGTGTATGAATATCTGTTTTCTAGCTTCTCAAAATATTCCTGAGTAAAATCGTTCTGGGTACTACTACAGTTTAGTCTTGGTGTCCTCTATGATTACTGCTGTTGAACCTGAATACACAAGTGATACATTACGAGGAATAAGAGTGGAAGTGGTGAATAAAATGTTTAAGGAACTTTGTGCCTAAATGCTGCAGCTTAAAAGGATAAACAACAGTGAAAGAAGACCACCAGGATCCACGGCTGTCTATTTCAGGAAAAGTCCTATTTTATCGCAATCATGATTCAAGTGGTGTCCCGACAGCAGTTGTTACCAAATTATTTTCGAAATCTTAACAACATACACCTAACCCAACCCAGAATTCGAAATGAGGCACTATTTATCACTAGCTAGCTAAATTATTAACTGATGTTATTATCATAAACATTATCCTTGTTTCAGGCTGGTGACCGTAGTCCCAAAATTGCTGCCGAATAACTACAGACTGTGCATCTTGAAATTATTATCTTGTAATTTTGACACTTCTTCGCTACTGGACTTACACAGATTGGCTATTTTGGTAAGCGGACTTGCATAAGTATTTTTAAACCAGCACGGACGAAACTACTGGGTCTTAGGACTGAAATATGGCACGTATGTTCCTTGGGGAATGAAGAATGGGATTTTTGGCAATTCCTATTAAGGGATAAAATAGTACTGTTTGCAGTGGGCGATGTTAAGTCTAACATAGAGGTTGGACATTTGAATTCTACAACAGAAAGGTGTAGTGGTAACTCCTTAAAAATTTTTTGGCATTTTTAAGTCATAATCAGTGGATTGGCCTATGTAAATATATAAATTTACGAGAAACTAGATCGAGGAACTAATTTGTGTTACGAAGCTTATGGCATGCGATGCGAGGTAACAATTTAAATAAAGGCGTCGAATATTTTTTTGAAATCAAATGCACGTATCAGGGTGTTTTTTTTTTATAGTAATAGGCGGCAAACGAGCAGACGGATCGCCTGATGGTAAGCAATTACCACCGCCCATGGACACAAGTAACACCACAGGAGTCACAAGTGCGTTGCCGCCGCTTGGGTTGGGAAATGGGATAGGATGAGGAGTGGGATGAGGGAGAAGGAAAAGGAATCCCTATTCCTTTTCCTTCTCCCTCATCCCACTCATCCCACATCCACACAAATTTTGTATGAAGTTATCCTTCTTCTCTCTGAGTATAAATGTTCTGTGCGCCAGTGTCCCCGAAATGGTAGGCAGGGGTGTAATATGTTATGAATTTGCAGGTACCACATAGTAGGCAGCGAGCCTATTACCTTTGGCCGACACTACAAGTTTAGTTCTAGCCTCAGCTTTGAGATAATGATGATGTGCTCCTCGACGTGTCCGTCGACGGCGACCCTAAACATCTTTTCTGGCATGTGCCCGAATGTGGCTGGCAAAGCCAAACTTTGTTGAAAATACGCGGTCACAGATGGTACCATTATAATTTTATATACAGCTATACTGTAGATAATAGTCATAATAGGTACAAAGACAAAAATACAAATGATTTTTTGTTATGCATTTGTCTCTAGAATTTATTGCAAAAATAGTCAAATTAAAATAAATGATGACCTTCTTTAAGTCGTCGGCGTCTTCGTATTGTTTTGCAATGAGGCAAAATAAAATTTATTAAATCATTGTTGCTGTGCACCGATCTTAACTAATACAATATTTATTTTTTTATAATTTGAGTTTGTTTGTAAAAGCAATATTATGCCTCCATGGTCCAGTGGATAGCGTATGCGTCTGCTGATCGGGTCCCGGGTTCGATTCTCAGGTCGGGCAAAAAGTGTTATTGAGTTATCCCAAATTCTCTGTGGCAGTACGGAATCTGGCAAAGTGTCGGCCAAAGGTAATAGGCTCGCTGCCTACTACGTGGTACCTGCAAAATTATAACATATTACACCTACCTACACTACACACCTACCTGCCTACCATTTCGGGGACACTGGCGCACAGAACACTTATACTCAGAGAGGAGAAAGATAACTTCATAGAAAATTTGTGAGAATTTTTTTCCTTGGCGTCTAGTGCCATCTATTTGCAGCCCACACAAAACTATTGTAAACTTCATGTTTGTATTAGCGCGGGTAATTCAAAATTGGTAATATATATACCTGTAAAGGTATATGTATTAGCTTGTTTACTATGGGTTTGGATGATGGATGAGTTCCTTGAAGTTAATGTGTATGCCGATTTAGATTTGGTTTTCTATAGAAACTGATTACTAATAAAATCAGCGTACCACATCTTCAAAGAAAACTATCAAAAAACACAGTTTAGAGTTCAATAAAATATGTAACTTCATTATAAGACATTTATTTGTTATAAGAGCAATACATACAAATCTTAAAACAATGTAAGAGTCACTTTTTCAAAACTGAAGTCTATATCTCACAAAATAACACTGGATTTCACAAAAAACACTAAAACGGAGGAACAAAGTGCTCGATTCAACGTTTTTAATGCAGGAGCAATCAAAACAGTAGTTAAAAGGCGAAATATCGAAAATAAACCGAAATTACAAGATAAACAGTAGGTACGCAAGCGGCAACAGACATTTTTCTTGTAGTGTTATCAGTAAATGACACAAAATTATTAATAAGAATTATACTTTCAATTATTTTTTTTTATACTGCGGTTAACATATTTTGCTCTATTAATTTATTACCAAAAATATCATTCATAATTATTTCTAAGCGTTTAAAATAGTATTTGTAATAAAATAAAATATAAACTTTTTAATCTTCACTGTATTTTTCTAGTGGTCATTCACTACATCAGCCATTATATCGTTATCTCGTTTCCCCACTATCGATGTCTCTACCGTGACTAAAAACCCACCTATAAAAATCTCATAGAACTGAGTTGACCGACCCTGCACTGGCGTGAGTCTATAGAAAAAGATATATGTATATATTATAATGTAAGTTTAAGTATGTAATGAGTGAAGAAAGATTGACGAATCAAATATATATGGCAGTGGTGTGTGGGCAGGCCGGTTGCGGCAGACCTCGTAAGACGTTCGTCGACCAAATTGGGGACGTTTTGAAAAACGGAAAAGTCCGAAGCACCCGTAACCGGCGAGCATGTATGAAAAGAGTAATGAATGTAGAGGAAGCGCGTGAGGTTTGCAAGGAGAGAAGCAAGTGGCGTTCTGTTGTCTCTGCCTCCTCCGACGGGAAAAAGGCGTGAGCATATGTATGTATGTGTAAGTTTAAGTAATCATCCGTTACTAACGCAGGGCACAACGGGCAATTTAAATTACTTCATTTATATTTCAGATGTGTGAATATGACAGGATAGTCGACTATACCCTCGGCTATAGTATCATAATTGACACAAGAGATATCAATGAGATTAAATGTATATCTAAACTGAACGTTGTGGATTTACATAATTTCGTATCTGTGTTAACTGTAAGTACCTATCATTATTAAATCAAAGATTTATAAAGGATCAGGAATTTGCTGAATTGAGATCTACTTTCGGCATCTTATGAATAGTTTATCTTACATTTTCTGTTTTACCTTTGATCGGAGTTCAGTTAATTTTGTACGATTGCACTAAAAGGCACGAGCACACAGTCAGCTTTTACGCACATAATGACTGACTGCAGGATTTCCTATAACATTGTAAAATCTTTGACTATACATATACCTACTACATAGACAGAGAGTTCGAACGTCAAAAATGTTAAAAAGTATAAGTGCGAACTGTTAGCCCTAAACCAAAGAGCTCAGATATTTACGTAGAGGCGCATTTCCTATGGGCGCTCTGATCCAAATTACCGCTTGGCGGCGTGGCAGTCGCGCTGTGACAGCTGTCTCTACGAGAGCAAAAGAGACGAATGTTCCGCCTGTTTATCTTAACTACGAGCGCGAAAGAGCCGGTGAACGACGCCAGCGCCGCCAACGACGCCAACTATGAACTAAACTAGAGACAGTCCCCACTTGGAACCGGCACACGAATTCCATAAGAACTTCACTTTTATGTAAATCTGTATTCATTGCCTAAACCTCGTTCCGCGCTGTCAGTAGCCATTCTGTCATTGTGGCGTGACTACGAGATCTGTACTATAAAAAATATGACAAGTTGTGCTATTACCGTGTGTAGGAATTACAAAGAACGATTTAAAACAACTAAATTAATTACCTAAATCGATTAGTACATTAATTTAAATTATTATAAATAATTAAATTGTTTAAAAATGATGCAACTTGACACAATGATATCGGTGTTGCCTGTTATTGTTTTGAAAATTTCCTCTGTTAGCTAATTTTAAATCATTAATTCTAAATTATTGTAAAAATATTGTATGATGATTTAATTTATTCTAAAATTATATTATTACTAGCTGGCACGGTGAGCTTCGTACCGCCTAACAGTCGAGACCTTTTTTTTTAATTTTAATATTTATTCTCTGTAAGAACCATTCTCGTATTTCAAGGAATATTATAAAAAATAATTAGCGGAATCGGTTCAGCTGCTCTCGAAATTTGCGCTTAGCAACCAATTCAGCGATTCGTTTTTATATTATAGATTTCATTTTGAGTTTCTTAGGATAGAAAAAAGAAAAGAAAAGAAAAAATAATTTTATTCTTAACACGCACACAAATAAAAAACACGATGGAAAAAACAGTACAAAAACAATAAAAACAATTCAGAAATATATAAGTGTGGCGTGTAAGAACAGGGCATAGTTCAGCATTTGTCAGGCAGATGCCTGACGCTGATTTTCAACTATGCCCTTGAGTGACTCACGCAACCGTCAAACTAAACAACACTAGGTACAAAATAATACTGTAAATAAACATAATAGTCAAATAAATAATATATGAATAAATATCATGCATACATACTTGAAACAAATAAATAAGCATTACGTTTAACTAGGTACATATAATAAATATTTATATTATTATAAACGGTACGTACACATACAAAATTAAATAAATCAATGAATGGATGGTATGTATACGAAATATTAAATTAAGGTTATTTTTGAAATGCATTGTAACAGATATTGTTATTTTATAATCTCAGTACATTATATCTTTGATATGAGAATCAAACTCAGGATTATTGCAAACCTAACAATATTACTCATCATCATCCTCCTAGCGTTATCCCAGTTTCAACCTGGGGTCCGCTTACTAGTCTAACCGGATTTGACTGAATGTTAGCTTTTCCACAGAGCGACTGCCTTTCTGACCTCCGCAACCCGAAAGTATAGCGATATTTATGGTTTAAACTAGTGTCAGCTTATTTAGAGGTACTGACACCCGTACAACGACTGTCAAAGATCTTCATGACAGCTGGCACCGACGGCTTAACATGCTTTCCGAAGCACGGGACAAGCGATAATCGACAATTCATTACGCACCTAACTCAGAAAAGTCATTGGTGCGCGCCATGGATTCTAACCCGATACCCTCTGAATGGCAGTCTATTGGTATCTTCTATCTCTGCCTTGCCTGCTTGACATATAGGTAATACTATTATCATATCATATAACCATAACATAATTTCAATGATAATGTTCTTTTTAATTGCAAATAAATTTATCTTACCTATTATTAGCTTTGCACTAGGTCTGAATGTTTGAAAATGACTAAAAACTAAAACAAATTATAAATACTTGAAATTCAGTACGTATTTTTCCCCCCGTCTTAGGAAAAAAATCAAGAACTGGTATTACCGCTGACATTGTGCGCTTGTGCGAACCATCTTAGTGACACATACGTGTGTAAATAAGCACACAACTATTTTTAAATTTGGCCGTTGTTTTTACTGCGATCAAAGTGCGACGTTCTGTCTATGTAGTATATAGTCAAAGTGTAAAATATTATTCTTCAGATTACAATAGGCTGTCATCCGCGCCGCGTGTCTCACTCCATCATCATAGGTCACATTCTTGCACCTTAGTGTTAACTATTAGTTTACTTAACTAGTTAATATACATTTTTTCTTAGTGAATTTAGTTTGTTTTGATTTTATAATTATTTTGTAGAGTAACTCGCTCAGCCTTTTACGTGTTCGTATCTTTGTGTATTTTTACCTGTTGTCTATCAAAATAGGTATTAGTGTTTTTTAGTGCTAGTTTGTATTTATCTTATTAATTTTCAAGATGGTTTTGGGCTTGTATATGGCTGAAACACTTAAAAATTGGTCTAATCTCTTTAAAGTCATATTTTTCTAACTGATGTATCTACACAGAAAAACGGGCGTAACCTTTCGTATGTATCAATATATGTATGATTTATATCTCATAATTTTATTGCAGGAAGGCTACGGCTACAGACTTTGTGCAATCCACATATTATCTTCATCGAAATCGATCGAAATATTATTAGGCTTTCTAAAACAACTATTCAGTCCAAAACTAGCAAGCAGATTTCATTTCCACCACAATGTAGAGTCTATTTATGAACACATTCCGAAGTCATGCTTACCACAGGATTATGGAGGTGATGAGTTGCCATTGAAGAAATTGCAAGGTAAGTCTATCTTTGATATTATTAATTCCTTTACAGACTTTCGCAGTCTACTGCTGAACTTAAGCCCATTCTGACTGCGTTACAGTTATACATACCTTAAGTCAATGAGGATTTGGCCTACTATACCACGCTGGTCAGACAGTTTGGTATAAGGTTTGATGTCGACTTTTTCGTCTCTTCGCAAATATACTATTTGCTTCGTGTTTTTTCCTTACTGACTTCTTACGACCTTTCTTAATCTGTCACCACACTTCAATAATATAGTGAATAATATTGTTTTCAGAAAACCACGTACGAGAATTAGGTCGAGATAAGTTTGTGCCGATACTTAAGGAGATGTGCAAGTCGGGAACGGACGAGAATTATCGCCTAAGTGACAAATACAATAATGAGATACTAGGGATGCCCGGGTCGTTTAGAACACTGAAACTAGATTAGTTTTAGAACGTTGTACGTATCAGGCGTTTCTTGCTAGTATACGATTTGACCAAACTAGAGGGACAAAAGTCTATAAGACAATTAAGAGGTTTGTAATGGGTCAACGTTATAACTTATAAGTTATGTGATGGTGTGGTAGCAAATTAAACACATTTTTTCAATTATGTAAATTTTAATTTACATAATTGAAGATTTTAAATCAATACAATGTTTTAAGTTGCTTTTTCTTTGGTAATTTTCTCAACAATGATATATAAGGGTCAGATGACATGAGTAAATACTTAATTAAATCAAAATTTGTGCGGACACGAGAAGTTTTCAAAGTGTGGCCCAGTATGACGTTACGTATTTCTTTGTTTTTGGCCTCCGCCATTTGTCCTATTGGTATGATTGAATGTCTTATTATCTCTGCTCCATGAACTAGCAATTTATGTAATGTAGCTGGCATGTTATACCATGGGTATAAGGAGAGGTACAAGCCTCTCGTTTCTGAGCAGTATGAATCAAACTTTATCGGGTCAATTTCATAGCCAGAAGCTATGGCTGTAAGAACTGTACAAAGGCGGTAGAGCAGATTTTCGTCGAGGCCGGTGATACGAGCAGTTTCTTTATATTTGTGGAAAAACGTTCTTGCTGTATTTCTATCATTGCTCGTTCCAAAACCCGGCTTAACTTTGTCTATAATGAGACCGATTTCTTTAAATTTTCCCTTGATTTTTTCTTTCTGCTTTTTAAAGATTTCTTTGTTTTTATCTCCCCTAACTTGCCACTGACCTATATTAATCCGGTATGCAATATTTAATAGGCATTCCATTGTGCGGATGTAAGCATGTAGGCCAGATATCCCAAACTGATACATATTTTGATTAGGCTTTCTTGTACTTACAGTTGAATTCATCTCTTTGGAGGTAGCTTTGCAGATGAAACATGTTTGAGTAGATTTATTTTGGGAGAGCACGTTACATACTTTACCGTCTATCATCGACAAAATCAACTCATGTTTTACAGAAATAGCAACTCCATCTATTTGTGCACAAGTAGGGATCAAATCCTGAATTTGTTTCTTGACAGCTTCACATTCTTGTTTTATTAATGACTCTGTTTCTTTCTTAAATATAAACTTTATAATTCTGCAGAATCTTGGAGAAGATGGGCGTGGATTTTCCTATATGATTGAGTTATTGGCATCATCATTATCTCTCACAAGTCTTAGCGGCACCAATGATAATACAAACATATATTCATCTGTATTGTTGGAATTTTCAAATGGCTGTTTGTATAAGCTGTGGCCTGAGGAGCCGTCACATCCCCAATTGTGGATCATTTTGTAGTTCGAGCCGTTTACATCAGGTCTCAACACTTCTCCAAGAATATTTTCACATATTCTTTTTGCCGTATGATTCAAAAGAGCTTGTAGCTCAACCTCAGCATATGTGTCTGTCATACTGAATTTTTTCACAGAAGGGTAGCTCTGTTCTTTCACTTTTGCTACTTGATCATAGCATGGGTAAAGACGGAATCCTCTTTCCTTTGACTCCTGCTGTATAGTCTTATATACATTCACAGAGAAATGGTTGGATATAAACAAAGCCAATGCTTCTGCCGGGGTATACGGCCTTTGTTCTTTGTTTGCATTTATTCTTCTGCGTGCTTTTTTATATCCAGTAGCTCGTCTCGGTGAAGCTGTTGTAACTTCGACTACTGTCAAATCTCTTGAAGTGTAACAACCGCGCTCCGACATTTAAATAGTTTTCGTGCTCAAAAGTGAATTGAACTCAGTAAAACTATTCTTAAAGTGTTAAGTGGTGTTAGTGAGTGATGTGCACGTGTTATTTCTGCATAAACTAGTGAAATAACTCTAAAATACTTTAAATAAATTATTGTCTGACATTTAATTGTGCAGAAATATTCAACATACCCTCAATATATTTTCATTCATTTGACAACTTGACATTGACATTAATACAAACGTCAACATAAAAGTGTATAGTGTTGCCAGTAAAACAAATATAAATCCGACCAAACAATGAGTTCTAAAAAGAATTCAAACTCACCCTCGGGAATATGCAATAAATGCAATAAACCATCAAATGAAAAGAAACCATCAGTAACATGCGACTCCTGTAAAATCCTATTATGTGGAGAGTGTCATGGGTTGTCGCCTACAGAAGTGCGTGTGCTTGAATTAAAAACTGTAGCACGCGTCATGACTTTTCTTTGTGGGGATTGTAAATCTGCCATGACCCAACTACCAACTATAATGAAGAGGTTGAATGAGCTCACTGATGAAGTTAAACAACTACGAATGCGCCAAAATATGCTGGCAACCGAAGCAGCAATTCAGGAAATCAGAGAGAGGGCTAACAGGGCGAATAATGTAATAATATATGATGTTCCAGAGTCAACAAGTGACATTGCTGAACAGAGAAAAGAACATGATGTGAAAGAGTGTGTGGCTGTCATAAAGACTGTCACAAACAAGATTAACTGCAATGGTATCAAGGTATTCCGCCTTGGTGCTCCCAAGAAAAACCTAGGTGGCAGGCCGCGTCCGCTTAAGGCCATCCTTCACACCAAGAGTGACGCGCTCGAAATACTTCGTAATAGAAATAAACTAAGCGAGCCCTCGAATATCACATCTGACCTTACACCCATGCAAAAAGAATACCTAAAATATCTACGTGATGAACTTAACAAGCGTACAAGTGAGGGTGAAACGGACATCACTATAAAATATGTACGAGGATACCCAGCCATCGTAAAAACTAGCACACAAAAAAACTAGCTCCCAATACCAACAATAAACCAACACATTCAATTAAATCAAGTAATAATACCCCTAATAAGAAACCTACATCAACATATTCTAGAATAAAAATACTTTACACGAATATACAGTCGGTAATATCTAAACTGGATCTACTAATTGCTCAAGTGACAGCATTGAAACCAACATTGATTATTGTCTCCGAAACATGGCTTAAACCAATTATACCCGATTCAATTGTTACAATACCAGGATATAATTTATATCGAGACGATCGCATAGGCAGACGTAGTGGTGGAGTCGCAATCTACGCCTCGAAGGACATATCTCGCGTAACAATTAAATACAACTTAACCTACAACAAGAAATTCGAAAGCTCTGAATGTCTGTGGCTGGATGTGAAGGCTGGTAACAGTAAATTTCTAATATGTGGGCTTTACAGAGGACACGACTCTTCAATAGACCAAGACAATCGCCTGCTAGACCAACTGAACCATGTTTCCGAAGCTAATACTGTGTTAATAATGGGTGACTTCAACTATGGCGGAGTGAAATGGCCTCTTGAAGACAGCGGGTACCTTACGCCGAAGGAAAACAACTTTGTAGAATGGTATAAAATGAGTAACCTTCATCAGATGATACATAAATGCACAAGATACAGACAAGGAAATCAGCCATCATATTTGGATCTTGTACTGACAAATGACGACTCACTCGTAGCCAGTATTGAGCACCAAGCACCTATTGGAAAAAGCGACCATACTTGCTTATTGGCAACTATAGAATTGCAGGAACAGATCCAACAAATGCAACACAAAACCAGACTTAATTTCTACAAAGCTGATTACAACAAAATCAATGAAAATTTGAGGCAAATGTTACCATTAGATATGAAGGATAGGAAATGCGCGAAATTACAATTTGATATTCTTCATACAGCACTTAAGGAATCTATAAACTTATATGTACCCAAGACGACTATCCGTCAAACAACTTTAAATAAACCTTGGATTTCAAACCAAACTAAGACCCTGATAAATTCCAAAATGGCTCTGTGGAACAGATATGTGCTGACTGGACTCCCCAAACACTATAAAGACTACAGAAAAATAAATAATCAATTAATAAATCAAACCAGACAAGCTCGAATAACGCATGAAAAAAATATACTACAAGCTGGACCTAAAAAGTTTTACTCTTACATCAGACAGCAAATTACTTCAAAAGTGAGCATACCAACAAATATAACCAACAAGCAAGGCCATACCGTGACCGAGCCTAGAGAAATTGCCAAAGTATTTGCAGACCAGTTTGCGAGCGTTTTTCAAGTAGAACCACACGACCAACTACCGTTATTAGATCCATCACTCCGAGTACAAGACTCCATTGAAGAAATAGTATTTACTCGGGATAAAATTCAACAAGCTATTGCAGAAATGAATACTGAGTCTTCCCCGGGACCAGATGATATACCAGTAGTTATATTAAAGAAATGCAATCTCTCTAACCACCTGGCAACTATAATGCAAACGTCGTACGACACTGGCACCCTACCGGATTTATGGAAAACAGCAATAGTTACCCCTATATTTAAGAAAGGCAGCAAACTCGATGCTTCCAACTACAGACCTATCAGCTTAACCAGTGTATTTTGCAAAATAATGGAAAAGATTATAGTCAAGCATATAAGAAAATTTCTCTCCAACTACGAGGTGATTCCTAAACAACAACATGGCTTCTGTCCACACCGTTCAACAGTTTCAAATTTACTGTCTTGTCTATCATCGTGGACCAAACTCTTCAATAATAGAGAGCCAATCGACGTGATCTATCTGGATTATGAAAAGGCCTTTGATAAAGTCCCTATTAGAAGACTTCTTCAAAAGTTGGAATTCGTGGGCATACGCGGAAAGTTGTTAATTTGGATTGAGAAATTTCTAAACAAAAGAACATTACAAGTGAGAATAGGCGAAACCAGGTCAGACGCAATCGATATACTTAGCGGGGTGCCTCAGGGTTCAGTTTTAGGTCCAATATTGTACATTATATATACATTTGATCTTCCCCACTGCATACAGTGTAATGTCAGTATTTTCGCCGATGACACCAAATTATTTGCAAATCCACTAATTGACTACGACCACCTCACCGATGATTTGAACAAAATAGCTAACTGGTCTAAGGAATGGCTCATAAATCTGAATGCCTCAAAATGTACAGTGCTGCATATAGGTAATCGCAATCCTCGTCTTACTTACAAATTGGGCGATGCACCTCTTATGGAGGTAAAAAATCAAACGGACTTAGGAGTAAAGATTACTGAAGACTTGAAGTGGGAAGAGCATATCTCAACTATTACAAAGAAAGCCAAAGGCCTAATATACCTTGTGAGGAAAGCATTTGGTGTCTTGACACCAGAAATGATGCTCAAGATTCACAAGACTTTCATTAGACCAATTCTGGAATATGCGTTTCAAATTTGGAACCCTTACTTTGTCAAAGACATTGAACTCTTGGAGAAGGTACAACGAAGTTTCACCAAAGTACCACGAATTCTTAAAGCACGACCTTATGAAGAAAGATTAGCATTTTTAAAGCTTACAACACTAAAAGACCGCAGGGACCGCGGTGATCTGATTGAAACCTACAAGATCTTAAACGGACATTATGACATTGAGGAGTTTGATAAACTATTTGTGCGCAATGAAAATATCCACCTCAGAGGCCACCACCTTAAATTATGTACCAGTTTCTCAAACAACAACCCTCATCGACACTATATCAGTAACCGTGTAGTCAGAATGTGGAACAAGCTCCCAGCAGAAGTAGTCTCAGCCCAAAATGTTAATCAGTTCAAGAACAAACTGGACAAGCACCTACTTAGTACTGCAACAGGAACTAGTGGGCAATAGCAGGATATAGGCAATTATCAGTTGTATCAACTGCCTGCCTGATAATTAATAATAATAATAATAATAACTTCCTGAATTAAACTAGCCGCGTCACGTTTCCCACTGGCTCGCACACCTAATTGAGTTGCAAAAGATAATTGTTCAACGTCATATTCTTCCAACAAATGTTGAACTTTACGTTTTTTAGTTTTTGTGGAACTATCTTCAAAACTCTTTTTTGGTCTGCCAAAACTGGAATTCGGTTTTGGGGGCTGTTCACGAAACATTGTGAGCACCAACTCTTCATTTAACCATTCTTCGTAGTCAATTAAAAATAAATCTAATCGCCTTTGTTTGCGAAGCCATTTCAAACGAATCTTCTCACATTCCTTCTTCAAATAGGCCTTAAGTGGCTTCTCCTGATCTTCCGGGAGGTTCAAATCAACAAATCTTGACTTTATAAATGTCAAAACTCGATCTAATTTGCCTTTAGGCGGTGTAGAACGCCAAAATTCAAATAATTATTTTCGCTGAATTCGGGCACCTTTAAAGAAACAATAAGAAATATTTAGAATCGCATAAAGTCGCATTTCCAAATTATGATTTTAACAAACTTAAATGTTAAGAAAATATGTTAAAAGCGTAATTACACCTTGACTCAACTTGTCTACCTACTTTAAGATTGGGTAAACTTAGATCATATCTATTTTTTGTTGTTTTATAATCGATCTATTTAGATACATTATAACTACGCCTTTAAAAACAATTTGATGGATTAAAATCAACTTATATACAGATAATTACCTCGAGTTACAGAATCCATGACTAGAAAGTACTTTAAATCACACAAAACCTCGAAACACATGCACAAACGGAACCGTTCACAACTGCACTGACCGTCCGGGCGGCTACCTGAGTTCGACGCGGTAACTTCGCGCATTGTTATTGAAGGGATCACTACACAATAGCATATTCTGACGTCATTATCGGCTGTAGGGTTCGTCTAAATGGGTAATAATAGTAAAAAAACGGTTTGTTTTAACATTATGAGTTTTGACTTTTGTCCCTCTAGTTTGCTCAAATCGTATACTGTGGGCACACCATTGTATACTGTAATGGATACTATAATGGAAAGTAAGAGGAACCCACCATGCACCGTCGGATTGACCACCCCAACTATTTCAACATGAAAAGGTTGACAATGCCGAACTCCTCTGATGAAAAGGGATATTATAAAGGATGGTATAGGAATACTCATATTCTAATCTTACTATACAATGTATTGTTCAATCCTAACACACCCATGTACATGTATCTCAAAGAATATTTTAAGTTCCTCATGACACACATTCAAAGTGCCCGAGGTCAATATCCGTGTCGATAAATCCTTCTCTGTTCAGGCTGTGCGTTTGTGGAATGCGCTGCCAGTTGAGATTAGACGAGCAAGATCTCTATTATATGTGAATAAATGACTATGACTATCATCACTTAACATTTTCAAAAATGCGTTGAAACAACACTATTTGTCTACATAATTATATGTGATTGACCTATAAAATTATATGTGATTATATATATATATATGTCAGATATATATATATATGTGGCATTTTATATAAAAATAATGTCCATTATCCATTGGATAAAAAAATACAAATTTGAAGTTGGTTGCTACAAATATAATTGCAAATTGTTTAGTTATTGGTTTATTTTTGGCAATCAGAAGTGATGTTTTGTAGTAATATGGATCTGTTAGTCTGTTAAACGTAGACCAATATAATTTATATGGCAGAATAACATATATATATATATATATATATATATATATATATATATGTATATCCCCTTCATCACAATGTTGATCAAGCGTGCCATATAAGTTTTTGTTTGATCCGTTTTCACTTGTTGATCCGGCCATGATTTCTTGATCCATTGCGAGCGCCCCATTCTCATGTGATTCCTTTCGGATCAACTAACGCCAACATCGTTGCTAATAATAATTACGCCATTTTTATACAAATCCACACTTTATGTATTTTAGATTTACTTGATCCGATTCAAATGGGCCAATCACAGTGTAGTATTCTTCACGGAGGGCAGTCATTGGTTCTTGGTCACTTTTATGTATTATTATTCTGTTTTTCTTATCCATTCTCATAACTTGCGGAATTTCTTACAATAACTTGGTTTCTATGTCCATTTTTCCAGCAGTTTTTTTTTACTTCGGAGTTTTTGGTTAAATATTTGTAGTAGGTAGGTACATTACCTACCAGAGGGGCCCGTGACAAAGCGGCGACCACTCGAATCTTTCAAAAATTTGCGAGGTAAAACGCGTTCGTCACCGTCTGGTTTATAGATGGGTCATCATCATCATCCTCCGAGCGTTATCCCGGTTGCATCCAGGCCTTTTCCTTGGAGCCCGGGCTCCGCTTTCTAGTCTAACCAGATTTGACAGAATATTAGTTTTCCACAGAGCGACTGTTTTCTTACTATAACATGTATTACCATTTAATTTAGGGCACGGAGGGTGTGACTTTTTGTGGCTGGTCACCCATCTATAAACCAGACGGTGACGAACGCGCTTAATCTTGCGAATCGATAGATTCGGGCGGTTGCCACTTTGCCACGGGCCGCTCACTTAATACGCCACATGTCCGTACTTATTTGAATCCAAAAATTTATAATATACACCTGCTGGTCAATATTATGTGGCTCCAGGATAATGTTACTTGAGTATTTTTCTTTGAATATTTTAGCCTACTATTTAACGCATAATTGTATACCTGCCTCGTTGGTCTCGCGGCATAATGGTCACAGCTCATTAGAGCCACCCGGCACCCACTCCGCACCGCCTCGCCTCGTGCGGTTAGTATTCTTTATATGGATTTGTATGGGTATGCGCTCACTACATCAACTCCGTAGCGTCACCGGATCGCCTCTGTCGTAAGCCGTCCACGCGCGGACGGTGGGTGGTGCACCCGCCGTCCGCGCGTGTACGGCTCGGTGATAACTCACTGCTCGCATCTGCGTACCTATATGAATTTGGGTCGTTTGGCTGATATGAAATATCATCATCATATCAGCCAAACGACGTCCACTGCTGGACATAGGGTGACCGGCCACAAAAGATCACATCCCTTCGTTCCTCGTAAAGCACGTAAAACCATTGGTTTCGGTTATCATCTTTGAGAGTCGTTAGGGTAATCAGTGCCCTCAACTATCTGGTCTAAACCATAAAATAAGCCTACGCCTTCGGGTTGTAGAGGTCAGACGGCAGTCGCTCTGTGAAAAAGCTAATATTCTGTCAAGTCTAAGAAGCATCTATTATGAAAATGTTTCTGAAATTTCTTTCGAAACACAATACCCACGATGGAGTTCCTTCAGACATCTTTTTTATTAATGTGAAACATTTACAGAATAGAAGATAATAGTTTATTTGTTTGGAATACTGTTTACAAAGTTACAAATGATCTTTTTACATTAAATATAATCTGAAATACTATAGTACGACGACATAAGTCTTACTGTTCATCACACTGTATGACACATTTTAAATTAAAGGTCAACATTAATAAAATTTGCACGTCATAAGTTTTATTGAATAATATAGATAAAGTACTAATAATATCATTTAAAAGTGATAGCAATTAAATATATGGTAGAAAATTGTGACTGGCAGAACTTGTAGCTTTGGTAGAAAATTTGGCAGAATCTGTGGTAGAAAATGGTTACTTTGAAATAAATGGTAGTTTTGGAAGATATGGTTGTTTTTGTATGAATAGTAGTTTTGGTGTAAATTGAAGTTTTGGTAGAAATTTTAGTTTTGGTAGCAATAGTTGTTATCGCACAAATGGTTGGTTTGAGATAATTGTAGATTTGGTAGAAATTTTAGAAATGACATAAATTGTAGAAATGGTAGGTTTGGTAATTTTGAAAGAAATTGTTTGTTTGGTAGAAAACGGTAATAGTAGTCAACAAAAACTACCATATTACCGGAATAACGTTCTGAGAATGATGATTGGTAGTAAGTGCTTTAGTATTATTACAATGCCCGCTATTGTATATGAACTTCTTTGGTGTCTAAATGTTGATCTGATAGTGTAGGCAGGTGGTCACAATAAATTGATGATGCCTTTTGCAGTCCACTACAGGACTTAAGCCTCTCCACATGGTGGTTTTGGTAGTAGGACAGTAGTAGATAAAATAACGCGCTTATAATATCTAGTTAGTATTATTAGTATTACATGGCTATGATTAGCTGCTTACTATCAGGCGGGCGCTTTTGCCAAACTTGTAGTATGAATACTTCATTCATATCGTTCTAGAGCTGCGTAGTCCTCATGAGCAAATGTATTGTATGACCTATTACTGGAGCTAATTAGGTAAACATAATGTAGCATATAATTTAGAGTACGATTGTAATAATAGTTTTAAATAGAAAATAGTTTACCATACTACTAATAATCGTGCAATTAATAAACTTAATCCTGGAGCTTCATAGTATTGATCGGTTGGTTAGCTGGTAGTAATAAGACTGGATTTAAATAAGTATAAAGATATGGCATGTAAAGTTTAATGTGGAGCCACATCACATTGATTTGTTTTTATATAAGTTTACTGGATTCAAATAAGTACGTACGATGCAGCATGTAATGAGAGTTAAATAATACGTAAATCAACAACATAATGCTAGCAAATAACTCCATGGCTGCTATAATTTCACTCGTGGATCTAACAATGCATGGTTATAATGAATATAAATCCTCTGGGTCAACTTATGTATGGAAAATAGATAAGCATTTCATCTAATGATATTAAATATCTATGGGCCTTATCCGAAGGCGCAAGGTCACTCAGAGGGCGATGGAGAGAGGTATTCTTGGAGGTTTCCTGTGCGAGATCGTATCAGAAATGAGGAGGTCCGCAGGAGAACCAAAGACATAGCTCTCCGGATAGTCAAGCTGAAGTGGCAGTGGTCAGGGCACAAATCTCGAAGTTGAGGCCGTGGAGGCAGCAAGGTTCTGAAGTGGTGGCCACATACCGGATGACGCCGCAGAGGAAAGCTCCCCGCAAGATGGATCGACGATCACGTTCAGAACGCGGGAAGCGGTTGGATGCGGGCGGCTCAAGACCGGTATGTGTGGAAAACCTTGGGGAAGGCCTATGTCTAGCAGTGGACGTCGTTTGGCTGATATGATGATGAATTGATGATATTTCATCATTCCAGCGAAACGACCCAAATTCATATAAGCACGCAGATATGGCGCGGCGTGTATAGTAATGTAGCCACATAATATCCATAAGCTTGTGTGCATAAGATTATCAGTATCAGTTTATAATATTTAAAGTGGATCAAAATAGTATGCTTTCGGATTTGACAATGTATGGACGTAATGAATATATATTCAATGGATCATCTTATGAATGGCAAACTAAAATTTAAATAATTATAATGTGAAACCATTAAGTATTGATTGACGGGAATATGTATGTCTTAAAGGAGCAAAATAAATATACAGATTATGGTATACAATTATGCGTTGAATAGTAAACTAAAATATTCAAACAAAAATACTCAACTAACATAATCCTGGAGCCTAATAATATTAACCAGCAGGTCTAATATAGTTTTGGATTCAAATAAGTACGCACATGTGGCGTATAAAGTGAGCGGCCCGTGGCAAAGTGGCGACGGCTCAAATCTATCGATTCGCAAGGTTAAGCGGGTTTGTCACCGTCTGGTTTATAGATGGGTGACCGGCCACAAAAAGTCACATCCTCCGTGCTTCGGAGAGCACGTTAAGCCGTCGGTCCCAGCTGTCATCAAAAAGATCCTTGACAGTCGTTACGAGGAATTAGTACCCGCGAACATCCTGACTCTGGTCTAAACCATAGAATATGGCTATCCCTTCGGGTTGCGGAGGTCAGACAGCAGTCGCTCTGTGGAACAGCTAATATTCTGTCAGGTTAGACTAGAAAGCGGAGCCCAGGCTCCAAGGCGAAGGCCTGGATGCAACTGGCATAACGCTCGGCGGATGGTGATGATTTGGCATAATTATTATACAAATGGAGCCAAAACTATTATACTAATACAAGAAATTGAAAATATCGGACTTAAATAGTATTGAAATTATCAAGTAGAAATAGGATCAATATAGTGCTGGTAAGAATGTATAAAATGGTTATATCATATATTATTATTATTACACGGAGCAAGTACTGAAGTAAGTGAAAGAACTTGTCCCTGGAGCCACATATTTATAATTGTCACGTCTGGATTCAAATAAGGACGCACGCATGGCATATAATTCGGAGCCAAAAAGTTGACGTCGGTCTGAGATATATGGCCGTTACGGATCCAGTTTTGTTCGGAACTTTAGCCAAATTCATCACGAATACATCTAAATTTTATTGAATATGTTTGGCAATGTCTTGCCATAAATGGCAACATTGTGAAAAAATCAAAAATATATTCCATAGAGCAAATGTTATTCGAGTGCAAAGTGGATCAAGTAAGGAACGGCAATACCGCGTGATCAACCAAGTCCGCAAACAGTCGTATATATATATCCCCTTCATCACAATGTTGATCAAGCGTGCCATATAAGTAGTTTTTGTTTGATCCGTTTTCACTTGTTGATCCGGCCATGATTTCTTGATCCATTGCGAGCGCCCAATTCTCATGTGGTTCTCTTCGGATCAACTAACGCCAACGTCGTTGCTAATAATAATTACGCCATTTTTATACAAATCCACACTTTAGGTATTTTAGATTTACTTGATCCGATTCAAATGGGCCAATCGCAGCGCAGTATTCTTCACGGAGGGCAGACATTGGTTCTTGGTCACTTTTATGTATTATTATTCTGTATTTCTTATCAATTCTCATAACTTGCGGAATTTCTTACATTAAATTGGTTTTTATGTCCATTTTTCCAGCATTTTTTTTACTTCGGAGTTTTTGGTTAAATATTTGTAGTAGGTAGGTACATTAACTACCAGAGAGGCCCGTGACAAAGTGGCGACCACTCAAATCTTTCGAAAATTCACGAGGTAAAAGGCGTTCGTCACCGTCTAATTTATAGATGGGTCATCATCATCATCCTCCGAGCGTTATCTCGGTTGCATCCAGGCCTTTGCTTTGGAGCTTGGGCTCCGCTTTCTAGTCTCACCAGATTTGACTGAATATTAGTTTTCCACAGAGCAACTGTTTTTAACCGACTCCAAAAAGAGGAGGAGGTTCTCAATTCGGTTGTACGTTTTTTTTTTTTTTTTTTTATGTTTGTTACCTCATAACTCCGTTATTTATCGACCGATTTCCAAAATTCTTTTTTTGTTTGAAAGCATATACTTTCAGGTGGGTCATATTTAAATTTTATCAAAATCAATTCAATAGTTTCATTAAAAACTCAAATTTTATCAAAATAAATCCAATAGTTTCATTAAAAACTCAAAAAACTAAGTCATCCAAGTAAACGAAATTAAGCATTTACTGTGACTTTTCATCAGTGGACACTAGAATAGTCGCAATTAACCGACCTACTTCGGGCTTCATTACCAGGTATTGATGAAACCGGGAGGAAGAAAGGTTGGAGAGTAAATCTATATCATCATAATATATAAAATCTTTGACTGACTTACAGACACACTACAGCCAAAACTATTGGGCGCAGAAAGCTGAAATTTGGCATGTATGTTCCTTGTGAATCGTAGAGGTGCACTAAGGGGTGATTGCGCGAAATTCCCACAGGATCGGCCAAAACGGGTAAATTAAAAAAAAAATGCAGGAGCAGTTGCTTGCGGCCTCTAGTACATATATAAAATTGCTTGGGCTGACTGATTCATCAACGCAGAGCCAAATCCACAGGGGCTTGAGACTTGGAATTTTGACAGACGATGCATATTATGACGTAAGCACCCACTAAGGAAGGATTTTTATACATATTTTTGGTTAAAAAAATAAACACGCAATTTAGATTTTTTTCAAATCTAACAACTAAGAGGGTTATATACGAGTAGGTGTAGAAAGTTTATATGGGAGGTCCGTCATTTTTAAAAAGATAGCGTGTACTTTTGTGTGCAAGCTTCTGGTTAGAAATAAAACAAATAAGTACGTGTTTTAGCGATTTCTAAAATCCACCGTTGAAATAGGGGTTGAAAGTTTTTATGCGAAATGAAATTTCATAAACTAGCTTCTGATTAGAAATAAGTGATCATGTATTTACTCATTTCTGGAAATAGGGGTTGTATTTTTATATGGAAAGTCCGTCATTACGCGCGAGCGAAGCTGCCAACTGCTAGCTTATACATAAAATAAATTTGATTTTAAATCACAGAATAACTAATAGTAGTACGGTTTAATTCAAAGAGCAGACGATGAGTACGTTTTTCAGTGTTTACACGATTTAATATTTTTCACTATAAGCCCGCATTTGTGATAACCTCTTTTCACGCAGTTCACTACTTTCTCTTGAAATAGCCTTGGACCGAGATTCCCCACTTTGAGATAAACGTTTCTCCATTTCTTCGCTAGTTGTGGAGTACTGCTCACATCTCTGGGCCGGAGCGCCAAAATATCAGCTTGATCCACTTGACTCCCTACAGAGACGAGCTGTTCGAATCGTCGATGATCTCACGGCAAGACTAGAGTCGCTGGAGCAGCGGAGAGACTTTCTCTGCGTATTTTAGCGACTCTTACACGGGGAGTGCTCCGAAGAATTGTTTAATTTGGTACCAGGGTCACCCTTCTACCAACGTACCACTCGCCGACGCAGTAGAGTTCACCCGTACTACCTGGAAGCGTTCTCATCTAGTACGGTGCGCTTCCAGCGATCTTTTCTACCATGTACGTGTAAGGTCTGGAATGAACTACCTGGTGCGGTGTTTCCCGAGCGCTATGACTTGTCCTTCTTCAAACTAGGTTTAAAGAAAGCATTACTTTCACGGTAGGCAGCGGCTTTGCTGTGTATACCCTGACATTAGCGAAGTCCATGAGCAGTGGTTACCGTTTACCTTCAGATGGGCCGTTCGCTCGTCTGCCATTAGCAGCAAAGAAAAAAATAAATTCATTTAAACGGCGCTGTCTCATATGGGCAGCGCGTTTAGTAGGTCTACCCAAAACTACCCATCTTTGATCGAGAGAAGTGGCTGCGTCATGTTTAGGTTGACTCGGATACTCAACGGACACGGATGTTTCGGCGAGTATTTGAACCGAATCAGCCGCGAGGCGACGCCGGCATGCCACCACTGCGGCAGTGACCTGGACTCTGCGCAGCATACGCTCTCTGAGTGTCCTGCATGTGAATCCGAGCGGCGAGACTTGGTCTCTGTTATCGGAGGCGATCTTTCTCCGCAGGCCGTCGTCGTCCAGGCCATGTTGGTGGCAGACATCCGGTGGGATGCTGTGGTCTCCTTCTGCGAAGTGGTTATGCACCAGAAGGAGGCCGCCGAGGGGGATCACGAGAGAGCCGATCCCGCTCGCAGACGCAGGCGGCGTCGTGGTGGTGGCAATGGTCGCTAGCCTGACTCTTCCTTAGGGCCGTGGGCAATCAGAGATGGCAATCTGGCTGACGACCACGAACGACCCCGAGAAGACAGCGGTCTCGGATAGCCGAGGAACCACTGTATTCGCACAGTATGAGGCGCTACCTCATACTGTGCTAGTGAGGGAGGACACTTCCAGAGACTGAGCCCTACTTACGGGACAAGCGTAACGGAGCAGCACACCCGCGTTCCCTGTGTCCCACGCTTTGCCCGCCACGCGGAGAGGCACTCGGCAAAAGAGTTTCCCCAGGTAAAAAAATAAAAAAGTCTACCCATCTTTAATTTCGATAAATCAGATAACTGCAGAAAGGAAAATTCACTAAAAAACAGGAAATAATTTTTTTTTAACAAAAAATAACCGCCTCCAAAAATCTGGAAAATGTGTGAAAATAGCACTAAAAATTAAAAAAATAAATTCCGTTATTTTTACTTCAATTTACTTATAAACATCACCTATTCAACTTAATATTACATACTTATACGAGTTATACGTATCTACCACTTAATTCACATACCTGACACAATACATATTTTTATATGACTAACAAACTAAATTAAATACCTATCACCAGAAATCAGATAAGCATATTATATTTTTGGACTAAGTACTTAGAAAAAATATTTGTTAGGACTATAATATACAATTATACTTTTTTTGGAGTCGGTGCCAGCCAAGCGTTTTAGTAAATAATTTCTTGATAATGTACAAAATATATGAAAAGCTGCATTGATACGATAATTTAGCAAAACTTCATTAAACTTGTAAGTAATTTACAAATTACGAGAAATGAAAAATATATAAAAATCAACAAATATAAATCAAATTTTAGGAAGTTTTCTGTAACACAAAATATATGTAAGTACCTAAAGTTACATTAATACCACAATGTAGGGTCTAACCAAACCTATTTTGCAAATAAAGGATACAACGAAACCTGGCAATAGGTGCGACAGCCCAGTTACAAATTTACCTAAATACCTATTTACAATTACCTATCAACCAAAACAAGAACTTAAAGCGATACTTGGTACAAATCAAATTCTGAGAAGTTTTTACAAAAAGATCTCAAAATTTGAAAAACAAGAAAAATAGAATTATGTAAAGATGCAATACTAAAATGCAGCAATACCAAATCAAACCTATTTCAATGAATACAGATTTCGTTTAAAATAACTCTAAAGAACCACAATCCACTGCAATACAATAATTGCCTACATACAAGCGCATAGAAAAAATGGATATCGGAGACAACCGTCAACAACGTCTACCCTCACGCGTCTGCCCTGCTTGCGTTCGGGTCGGTCACTTAAAAACATCTTTAATTCTTAATCTCAGCTGGCACCGACTCCAAAAAAAGTATAATTGTATATTATAGTCCTAACAAATATTTTTTCTAAGTACTTAGTCCAAAAATATAATATACTTATCTGATTTCTGGTGATAGGTATTTAATTTAGTTTGTTAGTCATATAAAAATATGTATTGTGTCAGGTATGTGAATTAAGTGGTAGATACGTATAACTCGTATAAGTATGTAATATTAAGTTGAATAGGTGATGTTTATAAGTAAATTGAAGTAAAAATAACGGAATTTATTTTTTACTTTTTAGTGCTATTTTCACACATTTTCCAGATTTTTGGAGGCGGTTATTTTTTGTTAAAAAAAAATTATCTTACTATAACATGTATTACTATTTAATTTAGGGCACGGAGGGTGTGACTTTTTGTGGCTGGTCACCCATCTAAAAACCAGATGGTGACGAACGCGCATAACCTTGCGAATCGATAGATTCGAGCGGTCGCCACTTTGCCACGGGCCGCTCACTTTATACGCCACATGTGCGTACTTATTTGAATCCAAAACTTTATAATATAGACCTGCTGGTCAATATTATGTGGCTCCAGGATTATGTTACTTGAGTATTTATGTTTGAATACTTTAGCTTAATATTTAACGCATAATAATTGTATACCATAATCTGTATATTTATTTGGCTCCTTTAAGACATACATATACCCGTCAATCAATACTTAATGGTTTCACATTACAATTATTTAAATTTTAGGTTTCCATACATAGGATGATCAAGTGAATTTATATTCATTACGTCCATGCATTGTCAAATCCGAAAGCATACTATATTAATCCGCTTTAAATATGAACTGATACTGATAATCTTATGCACCATAGCTTATATGAATATTATGTGGCTCCATTACGTATGTACGCCACGCCATATCTGCGTACTTATATGAATTTGGGTCGTTTGGCTGATATGAAATATCATCATCATATCAGCCAAACGACGTCCACTGCTGGACATAGTGACCGACCACAAAAGATTACATCCCTCCGTGCTTCGTTAAGCACGTAAAGCCATCGGTTTCGGTTATCATCTTTGACAGTCGTTAGGGCAATCAGTGACCTCAAATATCTGGTCTAAACCATAAAATATGCCTACGCCTTAGGGTTCTAGAGGTCAGACAGCAGTCGATCTGTGAAAAAGCTAATATTCTGTCAAGTCTAGGCATCTATTATGAAAATGTTTCTGAAATTTCTTTCGAAACACAATACCCACGATGGAGTTCCTTCGGACATATTTTTTTATTTACAGAATAGAAATGACATAAAGACATATTTATTTCTGCATTTTGGTTGTTTACAACACTTATACATGTCAAAACCCTATTCTAGATGAAGCCGGCTTTTCCTAGCTAAATGACTTCTTGAGAAGAAAGGCCGAAACAAACTCAGAGTCGTTGCTTTTTTTGTCATTTCATCTCTTCGTTTATATTTTTTTGAAGTCCAGACATAATAGGTTTAGATGCGACTACAATGCAGGATATCATCTGACGCTTATAACTGACTCAGCCCGCTGATGGCCCGCATTCAACAGCCATTGTACGGCTCAACCTTGATTGAGGGAGCCAGCACGACCTGAATCATTATGCCTCCACGCCATCAGTAGGTGTATGCATAAGCATGCCAGCCTAAGCCACCAGACAGGTTGCCACTAATATTAGTTGAAAAGTTTACTAATTCCCGCATTGTACTTGCTCCTTACATTTTATCATAAGGTTGAGTACATGTTGTAAACAATAATATTAAAAATTATACAATAAAATGTCATCTAATTAAAATGTCACCAAATAAATAATAATAAATTAAATGTCAATTTGAAAATGTCAAAAAAAAAAGAAATTATAATTATATAAAATTATATTATATTATAATATATTAATGAATAGTTTATTTAGTGGAATACTGTTTACAAAGTTGTTTACTGTTTTTAAGTCCATAGGTAGTATTTTGCCGTCACCGGCGTACAAATGTTTCTTTTACATTAAATATAATCTTAAATACTATAGTGCTATTACATAAGTCTTACTGTTCATCACACTGTATGACACATTTTAAATTAAAGGTCAACATTAATAAAATTTGCACGTCATAAGTTTTATTAAATAATATAGATAGAGTACTAATATCATCAGATAGAGTCCGTGTGGTGGCGGATTAGGAATACGGAATGTCACCACCCCATATCATCCCGTGGGTGTCGTAAGAGCCGACAGAGGGAGCATATTGTGCAGAGAACACCACTGCAAGAGAAGGAAAACTTGATACAAACCCTATACCAACCCGTCTGGCCAGCTTGGTATTGTAGGCCAATTCCTCCTTTCAAAGGAGAGGCCTAGTCCAGCTGTGGACTGTTAAGGGCTGATGATGATGATGATGACTAATATCATCATTTAAAAGTGATAGGAATTAAGTATTTGCTAGAAAATTGTAACTGGCAGAACTTGTAACTTTGGTAGAAAATTTGGCAGAATCGGTGGTAGAAAATTATTACTTTGAAATAAATGGTAGTTTTGGAAGAAATTATTGTTTTTGTATGAATACTCCGTGTGGTGACGGATTAAGAACACGGAATGTCACCACCCCATATCATCCCATGAGTGTCGTAAGAGCCGACAGAGGGAGTTTATTATGCAGAGAACAGCACTGTAAGACAAGGAAAACTTGATACAAACCCTATACCAACCCGTTTGGCCAGCGTGATATAGTAGTAGGCCAATTCCTCCTTTCAAAGGAGAGGCCTAGTCCAGCAGTGGACTGTTAAAGGCTGATGATGATGAGTACTTTTGGTGGAAATTGTAGTTTTGGTAGAAATTGTAGTTTTGGTAGAAATGTTAGTAATAACACAAATTGTAGACATTGTAGGTTTATTGTGACCACCTTCCTACACTATCAAATCAACATTTAGACACCAAAGAGGTTTATATACAATAGCGGGCATTGTAATAATAATAAAGCACCTACTACCAATCATAATTCTCAGAACGTTATTCCGGTAATGTGGTAGTTTTGGTTGACTACTATTACCGTTTTAACGTTCTGAGAATGATGATTGGTAGTAGGTGCTTTATTATTATTACAATACCCGCTATTGTATATAAACTTCTTTGGTGTCTAAATGGTGATCTGATAGTGTAGGAAGGTGGTCACAATAAATTGATGATACCTTTTGCAGTCCACTACAGGACTTAAGCCTCTCCACATGGTGGGTTTGGTAGTAGGACAGTAGTAGATAAAACAACGCGCTTATAATGTCTAGTTTGTATTATTAGTATAACATGGCTATGATTAGCTGCTTACTATCAGGCGAGCAGACAGTAGCTCGTTTGCCACCTCTACTGTATAAAAGCGGTCAAGTGCGTGTCGGGCCACGTTTTTCGGTATTATGTAGTGTACCCATGGCAGCTACCCGTATAGGTACATAACTTTTTTCAAAATAATTTATTGTACTGTTTTGTCCACGTGGTTACAATGCATAACCATGGCAAAATTCAGCTCTCTAGTGCTTATAGTCTTTTCGTAAAACCGCGGACGGACAGACGGACATGGTGAAACTATACGGGTTTTCATGACTAAATCCTTGTGTCATAAGCATAAACACAAGTCTTAGTTCTATGTCTGGATGTAATTTGTGTATAACTATAACATATATCATTTATCTGACTGCCTCATTGTTCTACGGATAATTCACTACTGCTGATCATAAGTTTCAGTTCGGGTTTGTTTCCTTGGTAGGGCTGACCAATTTTTGCTAAGATTCTTAATAATTAGTTTCGACCCCGATCGTCAGAAAAACAATTTCAAGTCATGGGACCCGAATGTCATGAAAATCTTTAGAAGTCAGCATTTGAGGCCAGCTCAAACAATTGAGAGTGCCTGAGAGGGTACAATTGTAATAATAGTTTGAAATAGAAAATAGTTTACCAAACTACTAATAATCATGCAATTAATGAACTTAATCCTGGAGCTTCATAGTATTGATCGGTTGGTTAGCTGGTAGTATTAGGTATGACTGGATTTAAATTGTAAATTTAAATTAATATGTAAATTAACAACATAATGCTAGCAAATAACTCCATGGCTGCTATAATTTCACTCGTGGATCTAACAATGCATGGTTATAATAAATATAAATCCTCTGGATCAACTTCTGTATGGCAAATAGATAAGGATTTCATCAAATGATATTAAATACCTATGGGCCTTATCCGAAAGCACAAGGTCACTCAGGGGGCGATGGAGAGAGCTATTCTTGGAAGTTTCCTGTGCGAGATCGAATCAGAAATGAGGAGATCCGCAGGAGAACCAAAGACATAGCTCTCCGGATAGTCAAGCTGAAGTGGCAGTGATCAGGGCACATATCTCGAAGTTGAGGCCGTGGAGGCAGAAAGGTTCTGAAGTGGTGGCCACATACCGGATAACGCCGCAGAGGAAAGGCAAGGTGGATCAACGATCTAGTTAAGAACGCGGGAAGCGGTTGGATGCGGGCGGCTCAAGACCGGTATGTGTGGAGAACCTTGGGGGAGGCCTATGTCCAGCAGTGGACGTCGTTTGACTGATATGATGATGAATTGATGATATTTCATCATACTAGCCAAACGACCCAAATTCATATAAGCACGCAGATATGGCGAGGCGTGTATAGTAATGTAGCCACATAATATCCATAAGCTTGTGTGCATAAGATTATCAGTATCAGTTCATAATATTTAAAGCGGGTCAATATAGTTTGCTTTCGGATTTGGCAATGTATGGACTTAATGAATATAAATTCAATGGATCATCTTATGAATGGAAAACTAAAATTTAAATAATTGTAATGAGAAACCATTAAGTATTGATTGACGGGGGTATATGTATGTCTTAAAGGAGCTAAATAAATATACAGATTATGGTATACAATTATGCGTTAAATAGTGAGCTAAAATATTCAAACAAAAATACTCAACTTACATAATCCTGGAGCCACATAATATTAACCAGCAAGTCTAATATAATATATAGTTTTAGATTCAAATAAGTACGCACATGTGGCGTATAAAGTGAGCGGCCCGTGGCAAAGTGGTGACCGCTCGAATCTATTGATTCGCAGGGTTAAGCGGGCTCGTCACCGTCTGGTTTATAGATGGGTGACCAGCCACAAAAAGTCACACCCTCCGTGCCTCGGAGAGCACGTTAAGCCGTCGGTCCCAGCTGTCATCAAAAAGATCCTTGACAGTCGTCACGAGGAATTAGTACCCGCGAACATCCTGACTCTGGTCTAAACCATAGAATATGGCTATCCCTTAGGGATGCGGAGGTCAGACGGCAGTCGCTCTGTGGAAAACCTAATATTCTGTAAATCTGGTTAGACTAGAAAGCGGAGCCCGGGCTCCATGGCGAAGGCCTGGATGTAAATGGCATAACGCTCGGAGTATGGTGATGTTTGGCATAATTATTATAGAGTATAAATGGAGCCAAATAGTATACAAGAAATGGAAAATATCGGACTTAATTAGTATTTAAATTATCAAGTAGAAATAGGATCATTATAGTGCAGGTAAGAATGTATAAAATGGTTATATCATATATTATTATTATTACACGGAGCAAGTAGTAAAGTAACTTATCCCTGGAACCACATATTTATAATTGTCACGTCTGGATTCAAATAAGCATTCACGCATGGCATATAATTCGGAGCCAAAAAGTTGACGTCGGTCTGAGATATATGGCCGTTACGGATCCAGTTTTGTTCGGCACTTCAGCCAAATTCATCACGAATACATCTTAATTTTATTGAATATGTTTGGCAACGTCTTGCCATTCGAGTGCAAAGGTGGATCAAGTAAGGAACGGCAAAACCACGTGATCAACCAAGTCCGCAAACAGTCGTTTATATATATATATATATATATATATATATATATATATATATATATATATATATATAAAAACGACTGTTTGCGGACTTGGTTGATCACGCGGTATTGTCGTTCCTTACTTGATCCACCTTTGCACTCGAATAACATTTGCTCTATGAAATATATTTTAGATTTTTTCACAATGTTGCCATTCATGGCAAGACGTTGCCAAACATATTCAATAAAATTTTGATGTATTCGTAATGAATTTGGCTGAAGTTCCGAACAAAACTGGATCCGTAACGGCCATATATCTCAGACCGACGGCAACTTTTTGGCTCCGAATTATATGCCATACGTGCGTTCTTATTTGAATCCAGACGTGACAATTATCATTATGTGGTTCCAGGGACAAGTTACTTCAGTACTTGCTCCGTGTAATAATAATAATAAATGATATAACCATTTTATACATTCTTACCAGCACTATAATGATCCTATTTCTACTTGATAATTGAAATACTATTTAAGTCCGATATTTTCCGTTTCTTGTATACTATTTGGCTCCATTTATACTCTATAATAATTATGCCAAATCATCACCATGGTCCGAGCGTTATGCCAGTTGCATCTAGGCCTTCGCGTTGGAGCCTGGACTCCGCTTTCTAGTCTATAGTCTAGATTTGACAGAATATTACCATTTCCACAGAGCGACTGCCGTCTGACCTTAACCCTATGGGATAGCCATATTCTATGGTTTAGACCAGAGTCAGGATGTTCGCGGGTACTAATTCCTCGTAACGATTGTCAAGGATCTTTATGATGACAGCTGGAACCGACGGCTTAACGTGCTCTCCGAGGCACGGCGGGTGTGACTTTGTGTGGCCGGTCACCCATCTATAAACCAGACGGTGACGAACCCGCTTAACATTGTGAATAGATAGATTTAAGCGGTCGCCACTTTGCCACAGGCCGCTCATTTTATACGCCACATGTGCGTACTTATTTGAATCCAAAACCATATATTATATTAGACCTGCTGGTTAACATTATGTGGCTCCAGCTCTTTAGTTGAGTATTTTTGTTTGAATATTTTAGCTTACTATTTAACGCATAATTGTATACCATAATCTGTATATTTATTTGGCTCCTTTAAGACATACATATACCGGTCAATCAATACTTAATGGTTTCACATTACAATTATTTAAATTTTAGTTTTCCATTCATAAGATGTTCCATTGAATTTATATTCATTACGTCCATACATTGTCAAATCCGAAAGCATACTATATTGATCCGCTTTAAATATTATGAACTGATACTGATAATCTTATGCAAACAAGCTTATGGATATTATGTGGCTACATTACTATACACGCCGCGCCATATCTGCGTGCTTATATGAATTTGGGTCGTTTGGCTTGTATGATGAAATATCATCAATTCATCATCATATCAGCCAAACGACGTCCACTGCTAGACATAGGCCTCCCCCAAGGTTCTCCACACATATCAGTCTTGAGCCGCCCGCATCCAACCGCTTCTCGCGTTCTTAACGAGATCGTCGATCCATCTTGGAGGATTTCCTCTGCGGCGTCATCCGGTATGTGGCCACCACTTCAGAACCTTTCTGCATCCACGGCCTCAACTTCGAGATATGTGCCCTGACCACTGCCACTTCAGCTTGACAATCCGGAAAGCTATGTCTTTGGTTCTCCTGCGGATTTCCTCATTTCTGATTCGATCTCGCACAGGAAACCTCCACGATTAGCTCTCTCCATTGCCCTCTGAGTGACCTTGCGCCTTCGGATAAGGCCCATAGATATTTAATATCATTAGATGAAATCCCTGTCTATTTTCCATACATAAGTTGATCCAGAGGATTTATATTTATTATAACCATGCATTGTTAGATCCACGAGTGAAATTATAGCAGCCATGGAGTTATTTGCTAGCATTATGTTGTAGATTTACGTATTATTTAACTCTGATTACATGCTCCATCGTACGTACTTATTTGAATCCTGTAAACTTATATAAAAACAAATCAATGCGATGTGGCTCCACATTATACTTTACATGCTATATTTGTATACTTATTTAAATCCAGTCATAATACTACCAGCTATCTATCTAACAACCGATCAATACTAAGAAGCTCCAGGATTAAGTTCATTAATTGCACGATTATTAGTAGACTTGCATTCATCGGTGACTGACGAGTCAGCGGCATACTTGATGGTAAGCTATCTGTTGCTCATACATATGCCTGTGTTTTCTCAGCATTACAAAAGAAATAGCAAAGAAACACATCCAACTCGCTGCCTACCAGGAGGAAGAGAAGGAGGGAAAAGAAGCAGGTTGAAAGGCACTGTTCAAATTTTTATCAGAATCCTCTCAGGCACTCTCAATTAGCTGAGCTGGCCTCAAATGATGACTTCTTTAGATTTTCATGACATTCGGGTTCCATGACTTAGAATTGTTTTTCTGACGATCGGGGTCGAAACTAATTATTAAGAATCATAGCAAAAATTGGTCAGCCCTACCAACTTACCAAGGAAACAAACCCGACCCGGAACTTATGATCACCAGTAGTAAATTATCCGTAGAACAATGAGGCAGTCAGATAAACAATATATGTTATAATTATGCACAAATTACATCCAGACATAGAACTTACACTTGTGTTTATGCTTATCACACAAAGATTTGGTCATGAATACCTAGCTATAAATATAAGGGTTCCGTAGTAAACTAAAAGGAACCCTTATAGTTGCACCATGTCCGTCTGTCCATTCGCGGTTTTACGAAAAAACTATAACCACTAGAGAGCTGAAATTTGCCATGGTTATGCATTGTAACCACGCGGACAAAACTGTACAATAACTTATTTTGAAAAAAGTAATTTATACGGGTAGCTCCCATGGGTACACTACATAACGTGAAAACGAGGCCCGACACGCACTTGACCACTTTTATACAGTAGAGGTGGCAAACGAGCTTCTGTCTGCCCGCCTGCTAGTAAGCAGCTAATCATAGCCATGTAATACTAATAACACTAACTAGACATTATAAGCGCGTTGTTTTATCTACTACTGTCCTACTACCAAAACTACCACGTGGAGAGGCTTAAGTCCTTTATTGGACTGCAAAAGGCATCATCAATTTATTGTGACCACTTTTCTACACTATCAGATCAACATTTAGACACCACAGAAGTTTATATACAATAGCGGACATTGTAATAATAATAAACCACCTACTACCAATCATCATTCTCAGAACGTTATTCCGTTAATATGGTAGTTTTGGCTGACTACTATTACCGTTTTCTACCAAAAACAATTTCTTTTAAAACTACCAAACCCACCATGTCTACAATTTGTGTCATTACTAACATTTCTACCAAATCTACCATTATCTCAAACCAACAATTTGTGCCATAACAACTATTGCTACCAAACCTACAATTTCTACCAAAACTACAATTTCCATTAAAACTACTAATCATACAAAAACAACAATATCTTCCAAAATAACCATTTCTTTCAAAGTAACTATTTTCTACCACAGATTCTGCCAAATTTTCTACAAAAGCTACAAGTTCTGCCAGTCACAATTTTCTACCAAATACTTAATTCCTATCACTTTTAAATGATGATATTAGTACTCTATCTATATTATTCAAAAGAACTTATGACGTGCAAATTTTGTTAATATTGACCTTTAATTTAAAATATGTCATACAGTGTGATGAACAGTAAGACTTATGTAATAGCACTATAGTATTTAAGATTATATTTAATGTAAAAGGAACATTTGTACGCCGGTGACGGCAAAATACTATGGACTTAAAAACAGTAAACAACTTTGTAAACAGTATTCCAACAAATAAACTATTATTTTCTATTCTGTAAATGTTTCACATTAATAAAAAAAGATGTCCGAAGGAACTCCATCGTGGGTATTGTGTTTCGAAAGAAATTTCAGAAACATTTTCATAATAGTTGCCTAGACTTGACAGAATATTAGCTTTTTCACATAGTGACTGCCGTCTGACCTCTACAACACGAAGGCGTGGGCATATTTTATGGTTTAGACCAGATATTTGAGGGCACTGATTGCCCTAACGACTGTCAAAGATGATAACCGAAATCGATGGCTTTACGTGCTTTACGAGGCACGGAGGGATGTGATCTTTTGTGGCGGGTCACCCTATGTCCAGCAGTGGACGTCGTTTGGCTGATATGATGATGATAATTATTTCATATCAGCCAAACGACCCAAATTCATATAAGTACGCAGATATGGCGTGGCGTATTTACGTAATGGAGCCACATAATATTCATATAAGCTATTGTGCATAAGATTATCAGTATCAGTTCATATTTAAAGCGGATTAATATAGTATGCTTTCGTATTTGACAATGCATGGACGTAATGAATATAAATTCACTGGATCATCCTATGTATGGAAAACTAAAATTTAAATAATTGTAATGTGAAACCATTAAGTATTGATTGACGGGTATATGTATGTCTTAAAGAAGCCAAATAAATAAACAGATTATGATATACAATTATGCGTTAAATAGTAAGCTAAAGTATTCAAACAAAAATACTCAAGTAACAAAAACCTGGAGCCACATAATATTGACCAGCAGGTCTATATTAAAAAGTTTTGGATTCAAATAAGTACGCACATGTGGTGTATAAAGTGAGCTGCCCGTGGCAAAGTGGCGACCGCTCGAATCTATCGATTGGCAAGGTTAATCCTCGCAAAAATTTGCGAGGTAAAACGCGTTCGTCACCGTCTGCTTTATAGATGGGTGACCAGCCACAAAAAGTCACACCCTCCGTGCTCTAAATTAAATGGTAATAATTTTTTTTTTTGTTTTATTTATTTTATTTATTTATGTTTGTCACGGGCCCCTCTTGTAGGTAATGTACCTACCTAGTACCTACTACAAATATTTAACCATAAACTCCGAAGTAAAAAAAGTGCTGGCAAAATGGACAAAGAAACCAAGTTAATTTAAGAAATGCCACAAGTTATGAGAATTGATAAGAAATACAGAATAATAATACATAAAAGTGACCAAGAACCAATGACTGCCCTCCGTGAAGAATACTGGGCTGCGATTGGCCCATTTGAATCGGATCAAGTAAATCTAAAATATCTAAAGTGTGGATTTGTATAAAAATGGCGTAATTATTATTAGCAACGACGTTGGCTTTAGTTGATCCGAAGGGAGCCACATGAGACTTGGGCGCTCGCAATGGATCAAGAAATCATGGCCGGATCAACAAGTGAAAACGGATCAAACAAAAACTACTTATATGGCACGCTTGATCAACATTGTGATGAAGGGGATATCTATATATATATATATATATATATATATATATATATATATATATATATATATATATATATATATATATATATATATATATATATATATATATATTCAACCCTGTATATCTTGTAGCATCCCGCTATAAGCGCCGGCTATGCTTCAACACATGTTTCGCGTCGCACGAGGCATCCTCAGGCGAGTTTGGCAACTACTGAACTGTTCAATATATACCTTATTCTAATTAAAATTTTATGAGCATAAATAACAACAATGTTAGCCAAGAGCTTTGCCACTTTCAAAAAATCATCACACTTATCTGTCTTTGGGTAAAGTGCAAACAACGACACAATACGTGCCGATAAAGACCCATTTTTGGATTACAACATACCTTATACAGGATAGCCGTTGCAAAAATTTTCAGTTTTGTAGTAAAATATACTTAGCTTAAACATTAAATATTAGAACTATATGTATTTTTATTTCAATACCCACAAGCATCAAATAGATGATATTCTACCAATTGTAGTTAGACCAGAGGGTCTACCACGAGTTTTATACACGATTGTCACAATGACTATAGCCAATCCACGGGAACAATTGAATAGGGTAGTTTCCAGGGTCAAAATAATTACATTTTATTTAGTCCGTATTTTAGATTATAAAAAAATATTGGACACGTATTTTTTATTTTTTCGATTAAATAAAAAATTACAAATATATAGCCCATTAAAGTTACGTGTGACGTCATCTAGTGCTAAAAAAAGCAGCACGGCGTGACGTTATACGTAACTTTAATGAGCTATATCTTGGTCATTTTTGGTTTAATTTATAAATAATAAAATACGTATCGCTTATTTTTAAATAATCTAAAGGACGGACTTATAATTTTTTTTGTCAACTAGCCTATTAAACTACAGTTTACGAATTTTACCACGCTATTTTGTTTTGACTAGTTATTACATTTAAACCGATCCGATCTAGAAACTACATTTTTATTACTATATACGAAGATCGGACAGTAGCGATGGATAGAGTCTGCTAGGGGGCGCATTTAGGAAATGTATGAAAATTGTTCCCGTTGACTAGTCTATCGACACTGTGTAGAACTCGTACTAGACCCCCTGTATGCCAACTTCGGGCTCCAAGATGAAAAGTCTTGAAAGGAACCGAGATCACGCTCGGAGAAGTATGCTAATGATAACTGTAACTATCCTCCTTTTGCGACTATTCTGTGGTTTCTCGTATCATTGTTGGTATTATTTAACAGCTATATGTAATAGAGAGTAAAAATACCTATACCCTTGTGTTTCGTTCAGTGCGTGAGGTGCCAGGCTCTATGCTCTATTCCGTCTCCCTCATCTCCTGCTCCTCCTCTCCCTTTTTCCAAATGGGTGGCAACTTGTGACTCCTCAAGTATTGCTTGTGTCCATGGGTGGCTATAATCGGTTATCCTCGGGCAATCCGTATGCTCGCTTGCCGCATATTACAAATAGAAAAGTTATTTTATTATTACTTGGCATGATAAAGATCAGTGTCCAAGTGTTGGTATTAAAATCTTATAGTACGCTTTAGGGTTCCGTACCTAAAAGGTAAAAAACGGGACCCTATTACTGAGTCTCCGCTGTCTGTCTGTTTGTCCGTCTGTCTGTCACCAGGCTATATCTCATAAACCGTGATAGCTAGAAAGCGGAAATTTTCACAACTTATGTATTTCGGTTGCCGCTACAACAAATACTAAAAATAAAGAAATGAAAATATTAAGGGGGGGTCCAATACAAAAAATGTGTTTTTTTTCGTTTTTTTGCTCAAAATTACTAACTGTAACAGGTAGACGCTTTAAATTTTCACAGTATATGTAATTGTATATTACCTTTCAAAATAAATAATTAAATAAAAAAAGTAAATAATAAAGGGAGACCCATACAACAAACGTAATTTTAAGCAATTTGTTACGCGATCTTAATAAACAGGTAGAAACTTAACACTTTGAACGCCAATCAAGGGACGTTCACGTGATGAATAAAATGATCTCATACGCCGATCACGTGAAGGTGACGTGATACGATTTCAATATTTTTTTGTTCTTAAATTACGGGCCGTGCACGTGTTTGGCTGTTATTGGTCATTAGCTACATTCATAATGCACACATGTGCAAAATTATAGACACGTAGCTCTTTTCATGTATGTGTCAAGTCGACAGGAACGAACGCGTTCCGTCGGTCAGTACGCCGTCCCACTTCGTTTCGAGTTGTTAAGTGCACTATTCACCTGTTTTTGAAAATGTCGAATAAATACATTTCGTTATATATTGAATAATTTTATTTCATAAATAATAAATACAAACCTAAATTTACAATGTATAAAGAGAAATTGTAGGTATCTGTAATAGACTTTTATTTACAAATTTTCAAAATAATGCAAAAATCGCCGGCGTACGGTATTAGACTAGTTCAAAAACGCGCGGCGTTCAAAGTGTTAAAAAGTATTTAAGTATACATACAACGAACGTGATTTTCTTTTATAGATGATGGTACGGAACCGGAACCCCTCGTGCGCGAGTCCGACTCGTACTTGCCCAATTTTTATTGTTTTTTAAAGTATTCACCACGTAGCTTAATACACTTTGCCAGTCGTTCAAACCAGTTATTATAACATTTATTCCACTTTTAAGTGGTGGTGTTCAAAATGGCTGACTTGAAACCGTCGACTGCTTGTTCACCGGACTGGAACCTTTGACCACGAACGTTTCTTGATTTTAGGAAATGTAAAGATATCATTATGACTTAGGTCAGGGCTGTATGGAGGATGGTCAAAACTTTCTACTTTTTCCTGCTTCAAATACTCAATCGTTTGACGAACGCTGTGTGAGCTTGCGTTTTCATGGTGCAGGATGATGCGTCCCTTTGAGTTAGATTTTCGAAGTTTGGCGAGGCCTTGTGGTAAACAAACTGTGGTATACCACTCTGCGTTAACCGTTCTACGATCTCTAAGTGCAATAGTCGCAACTTGGCCGGTTTTGCAAACGAACGTGGCCACCATCTTCTTTGAAGTGCTTCGAGAACGAACAACTTAGTCAGCTTTGGCTCGTCTTGAAAGAATCACATTGTAGATTGATGTTCGGAATCAAGATCGTAGACATAGATCCAAGATTCGTCACCACTGATGATGTTGAAGACGTGATTTGACTCTCCTCGGTTGAACCTTTGCAGAGTTTATTACATCATTTGACGCGGACCGCCTTGTGATCGTCGGAAAGCAGATGCGGTATCCAACGGCAAACTAGCTTTCTCACACCAAGAGCTTCATGCAAGATCTTCTAAATGATTGTTCCTGAGTTGCCTAATAAAGCTTCTATCTCTCGATACGTCGATTGATCTTCGAGAATTAGTTGTCTCACAGCAATGATGATATCTTCTGCGAAGGCGGATTTGGGGTGTCCGTCGCGAGATTTGTCACTAACATTAGTATGTCCACACTGGAATTCTAAATACCAGCGTTCGACAGTGCGCAGACATGGGGCTTCATCACTGAATACAGATGTTAGCTCTTCAAAACACTGAAGCCGTACCCTGACACGGCTGAAGATGAGGCCTGAAACTTCCAAAGTTGTAAAAAAATATTGCACGAACATTTTCCGTAGAAAGATTCATTTTCATACGTACAGTAAGTACGTACTGACAGATTTCAATCGACGCTGTGACTAAACAATAGCATTAATCCTAATACGTTCAACTGTTTTGAGATTTAAAATTTAAACACATTCGAATATTAAATAGTTCCAAAATCTAAATTGCCGGGAAAAATGGAAACGACAGAACTTAAAAGGCATGCCTAATAGAGCAAAGTGGAAGCGTAACGTAAAGAAAGCTGACCCACGACCATGTGGGATTTATGGCTAGGAAGAGAGAGAGAGAATATAATACATATTGCGTTCCACAATGGAAATGAATTTTGTCGTATTATTAACAATTCTTACAAATGCATTTATAAGGCAAGACCCAGTAGTGCCTACGCTATTCTAGTCTAGAAATCAAAGTTTTAATTGAAATCAAACTACGGTTTACGGATTCTATCGCGATTTTAGTTCTTCACGAATCCTGTTAAGAAACTGAAACGTTGAACGTCTTAGTTTCTTTACAGGAACCGTACCGACCGATCGACGTAACCGAACTTATACGGCTAGTAATAATTCAAAAATTTTGTTCTAGATGATTCGGTTAAAATGTAATTTAGCTAAAACCTACATATATATCGCGATAGAATCCGTAAACCGTAATTTGATTTCAATGTGTAACATTCGCAAAGCCCAAGAAGATACAATGTGTTAAGGTTAATCGCCTATTATAACAGTAAAAGCAATTCAACATCAAATGCGATGATTTTTTATACACAAAGGTGTGTTCTTCCCGCAGTTATGGGGGGAGTGTAACTGAAAATGTGACGTCAACGCCCCGCTCCTGACCGGCCGGCCGTCTTCGCCTCCCACGCACCTCGACACTGGTCCTTAAATAGGGCCACGTGCGCCAGAGCAGGCCCTCTCGCTGGCGGTGCGGCATCGAACATAAATCCTCTCTCTTCCCTATGCGACGCTGGAAATACGTTCCTTCAGGACTACATCTAACTTGGCGACCCTTTTTCTATCTTTATTTAGAGTCAAGATTGTTCAGAGTCAGTTTTCTTTTCGTTTCTTTGCTAAAAGCTGTGTAGATTCTTTTAGAAATATACAAATTGTTATTCGTTACCGAAATCTTGGTATTTTGTTTAACCAAATAGCGCTGAGCCACGTGCAACGCTACAGATACATAATTTATTAAGGGGGGGGGGGGGCAAAACTCTAATCATGGGTGATCTGAACACCAAACATCCTTATTAGTACTGTCCTCTAGCCATTCCCTATGGTGAAATACTACTCGAACACAAGCTAATCCAAGAAATAAAGAAATCGTATCGCATTGATACGCGGTGCCGAGCACTGGGCCAAAACCGTATGAAAAGTGTTGCCATCGACACGAAAAGAAGAAGAATCCGAGAAAATACCGATTACGCTCCTTCTAGTCTCACCTTAGTCCATTACCAAAGCACACATGCACCTTCAACTCCAGATATTATCATAGCCAACTCTGTTTTCCACCTCTCGCAGCCCCATATTAGTATCAAACAGCTTATCTTCTAACCACTTGCCTGTCTTCTTTACAGTCACCGGCAAAGTCATGAGTCATTAACGTGTTATCTTCAATTACAATAAAACCGATTGGAAAACGTTTAGGTGTCAGTTGAATAACTCAATAACGCTAAACCAATCCACATTCAATTCGCCTGAAACGATTGACCAAGCTATGGTGGAACTAATTCAATCTATTACTAATGCTCAAGATAAAGCTGTACCTAAATTACTGAATAATGGTAGTTTTAACCTCCTTCGACGAATTAAAACGCTAAACAGAGTTAAAAAAATCATAAACTAGACTTACAGAAACGTAATTATATTCGACGCCAGTTATTTTATTAAGACGTTAGTATGATTCCAACTTAAAACGGAAGCAAAAAAATATGCATACAGGTTTTGCTACAGTGTTGCATAATTTTCTATTATAATTACCACAAAAAGACTCAGTGTACAGAACTCAAGCATTTTAAACATGTAAACAAGATAATTAAATTTATGCTAATGTTGAGAATTATCTAGTACATAGTTTTCATTTTAACTTCGTAGCCTAGCGTTGGACAAGATTTTTAATAGCATTGTGCCACCTCGCTACGAAATATCAAATACGCAGAGCATGCGTAGTTGCACAGTTCTCTGCGAAACTCTAAGGCCCTCTGAGGTACAGGGGGCCTTAGAGTTTCTCAGAGGTCTGTCAACGCTAGGCTACGAAGTTAAAATGAAAACGATTTATTAGACGGTTTTTGCCAACGTTTCGGTTGACGAGTCCCGCCGCGACCACGGCTGATGCAAGTCAGCAACGTTGGCAAAACCGAGGTATTTATGCCTTAAATATAGTATTTATTGCGAGTAAGACCCGCTGTATAACCTTGTAAAGTTTAAAATCGAATCTGCTCATGACATTGTCTCTACCAATACTAATGTCTTGAGGATAATTCTGTGCTAGTAATATATGTTTACTTCAGTATTTATGATGACAACTGTTCTACTAGGAATTTAGGGGAATGCAATCAACAAACAAAGAGAACAAAGGTCAAAATGACACATCCTCATTATACCGTAGAGCCTAACAAGGTGCAAGTGACTACTATGCCTCGCAAATATTAATTTCTATTGCGAACCAAATCATCTGAGATTATAGAAGTTCACTGCTGGACAAAGGCCATCTACAAGGCACTCCACCCAAACCGATCATGAGCCACCCGATTATGAGATAACTTATACATTCAAGAAAAAGATAAATATCACCTCAGTATGCCGTGAACATGAATTCTGTAAAGAATTCGAAACGTTGGCTAGTAAAAAATTAAAAATGTAGTTTCTAGATCAATAGTTTCAAATGTAATAACATAGTGAAACCAATACATCGCGATAAAATCCGTAAACTGTAGTTTAATTTCAATGTTTCTGCTTCTATTCAACTCCTTATTATTTTTAAAGTGCCGTGGCTTTTGTAATCGCCCAGGTGACTCAAGTAATTGAAAATACCTAATTAAAACAAGCTTATAGTGTTGTCCATTCAAGTTCGATACAACGAGGACCAACTTGAGGCTCAGCAAAATTATATCTTGAAGAGATATCTGTTTTTCCGTTTAACGTAACAATATAGATACTGTTACTTATATCGATATTTTGGCATAAAGCACGTAAAGCTGTCGGTCTCGTTGACTATCTCAGGTCAAGGTTCGTTAAGGCATTTCGGAGCCCTTCAGGCGGTCCGAAAACTTCAAAATCAGAGCTGGTCACACACTGATACTTAATAAAAACCGCGGTTACTGTCCAAAGTAGGTACGGTAGTGATCAATCTGATATAAATACCACAACAAACGATCACACGTCCAAGTGGAGGCCTCTGCAACCGTCGCCTAACTTTACCAATCCATTAGAAATAGAAAGTCAAATCACGATATAATTTTCATTTTACATACATACATACATAGACTCACGCCTGTTTCCCGGAGGGGTAGGCAGAGACTACGGAACATTTTAAGTGATAATAATAGTGTATAGACGACATCCTCTTGTACCAATCAACTATCCTTGTCAACAAACTAGCTTATGTATATTTTATTAGCCTTTTCCTTTTTATTTGCACACTAATGACAAAACTACATGGTGTTTGAAGTTGAAGCGATTATTATCTGTGTAACAATGTTTGTCATGCAAGACCACTTTTGATATTGTGGCGTCATAATTAAAAATATTTTATTATATTCAGTATATAAATAAAGATCGCAGTGCATTTATGTAGAAATAGAGTTGTAACTACAGACGACAATGTAGTTTGCAATATGGAAGCGTTACAAGACACTCCGGTTTTTAAATTTAATCCTAATACACTCGAGGAAATCAGAAAAGAAATAAATCTAGATCAAGATGGCAACTTGGACCAAATGATTGATAATTTTGAAGAATGGATTTCAAAACAAAATCATTTTACTAGAAAGAAATTTGGTAAGTTTCGAATTTTGAGTAGTCTTTTGAGTAACAACTGAAAATTAAAAGAAACTGACATCATAAGTTACTAATATACTTGTTTATTATTGTTGTGGCTATACATTTTATCAAAAGAAGCGTTCTTGTCGTGTAATTTTAAGTCAGTTTGAAAATATAATAACAATAACATTAATTTGTCTTTTCTGTTAATATTTCTGGTGCCAACTCTTTTTGAAACAACTTCAACGCTAGGAATGATTTCTGTAACGCAAGGGATTCTACAAACATTCGAGCAATTGACACAAAGCTTAACAGACTAGGAACTACGTTTTGTGTATCACACAAAAAATGTGTTGACTCGTGAGGGGATCGAATTGAAACTGGTACTGATATCATCTTTCAGATCGTCGATATTTAGAAGTATTGATAGTTGCAAGAAAAGGATCACTAGAGAGGGCTAAGAGTACTTTGGATAAATTGTGCACATTTAAAATGTTGATACCGAATTTGTTTGCCATACATAATGTGAAAGATTTAGTTGATTCTACTGGTTTTGCGTAAGTATTTACCTATTTATTTTACTGCAGCTTTCATAATCTCCCAGCTATCAAAGACAAACCGATCTTGAAAGCATGTAATATTTTTTATTTAAAAGACAACTTCCAACAATAATAATAATCATCATAATAACCCCCCTGTGAAAGCCGTTATCTCATCATGAGACTAACGCAATCTCGGAGGGCAGAGTAAAAGCTTTCACACATCACCTTCATCTTGTGATATAAGCAAAAAGTGTATTACAGGATGAATAAAAGCTTACAAAACGCAGGGCAGCTTTGTGACGAGCTGAATATGTGTGGCGACACTGCGGTCCCGAATGCTTCAGAAAATCGGTCAGGGCCTCGTCTCCGGCTTGGCTTTATTGGCTGAATGTAGTGGATGCCCAAGAGCGCCCACAGGACTCTCAACTCTGGCTTGCCTTGGTCGGCCGGCCATCGCGAAGCCGCAAGAGCTACTAGCTCGGGGGTGGAATTGTCATTCTCAAGGGCGTAACTACGGGGAAAACCGCTCAGGGTCTCCGTTGTCACGAGACCCGCGATGGCGAAACCGGTGCCGCACCGCTCGACACTCCTAACCACTCGCATCGGTGTTGCCCTCTGGCTGCCTTTATGACAGACTTTGTTTACCTTGGTGGCTATTTTGAGAGGGCTCATCTAGTGAGTTGGCGAGTTACCGTCTGCTCCTTTTTGACGTATTATAAGAGTACTTAGTGCAGACGCCAGTTTTCATCCATACTTTTCATTTAAACCAGTCCATTTAACACCCATCACAATAGCCCAGATTAATTAGTTTCCATATTAACAAGTAGCAATAGTCTTGCACCTGCTGCGGCTAATCCGTGACTGCACTTAATAGTGCAGTTATGGAGGCTCCTCAGTAGGTGTCACATCACATTCTGGAATAAAACTCTCAAAGGGCATCTGCGCGTTGGACCTATGTATACCTGCCTGCCAAAGAGCCGGTTATTCTTCTTACATCATAAGTTTCAAGGATAATCGTGAAAGAGAAACAAATTTTAATAATATGGACAAAAAATATACCCAGACTAGGAGCAAAAATTTGCGATCAATTAAAGTGTTGTTTCAAATAAGGATTGAATCAAAAATACCCGATGCAAAACCGGTGGCGCAAACGCTAAAAGCACTACACCATAATCAATCACAAATTAAATTTAATATTGATGAAAACAGATCTATGCGAGATACAAAAGATTTTACGCAGTATTTAATAGCTATTTTACCCAATAATAATGAAAATAGGTAAGCAAGTAGTTCCGGCATACTGACATTTGCACAAAATCTAGTAATTCGAATTCACTTACAATATCTATTCTCATTGACATTTCCTATGTTACTTTTAAGAGACACAACTATATATTTTTATTATGACACCAATTTATATACGTTAACTATCCTTTTAAGTGTTAATAAGTATTAAGATTTTATTATAATTAGCACTAACTGATCCGTCTAAGGTAATTCTGTCATACCAATTATATTGGTCTACGTTTAACGTGTTAGTACGTTTAACGTAGTCCAATATAATGATTGAGTAAATTTATTACGACAAAAATCACTTCTGATTGCCAAAAATAAATCAATAATTAAACAACTTGTAGTTCCATTTATAGTTACCAACTCCTTATTTGTATTTTTTATCTAAAAATAAAAATTGAAAACCATTATCATATAAAATGTCATTGAAATATATAATATCAAATTTTTTTTCATACACCAAACCCAACCCGGCATTCGAACTGGAGACTTCATCGTAAGGATTATATTCGACCGCTTGAATTAGACACTATTTTTCACCAGCTGGCTAAATTACTAACTGATGTTATTATCATAAACACTATCCCTGTTTCAGGCTTGTGGGCGTAGTCCCAAAATTGCTGCCGAATAACTACAGACTGTGCTTCTTGAAACTATTATCTTGTAATTTGGACACTTCTATGGTACTGGACTTACACAGAATGGTTATTTTGGTAAGCGGACTTTCTTAAGTATTTTTATAACCAATACGTATAAAATTCTTGCGTTACTAATTGAGTGACAAGCAGCACACAGCCAAAACTATTAGCAATAACGTGAAATGTACTCGCAAAGTACATATTTCTTTGGGAATGAAGGAGTCACCAAGATAGGATTACAGCTTTCATATTTTTTTCTAATTGACAGTTTGCCCGAATGCATTTGTTTTGGTATATAAATGCTTTTTTCTATCAGTCAAATTGTCCCAATACATCAAACCATATCTCATGGTTTAAATAACATATGCAAGGTAAACTGTTCGAAGAGTAGGCATATTTACAGTTTTGCTAGGATGTGTAATGCGTATGAAAATATATTAAGTTTAGCCCAGATTTGGTCCACTTGAATTGTTTCAGCTAAGGCTGCACAATTATTTATATTAAAATCAGTCTTATCATGCGTAGTTACAAAGTGTATTATATTAGTCTTATTTAAATTCATAGCAAGATTATTTGTTTTAAACCAGGCAATAATGTTATGCAAACCAAAGTTAATTTCAGCTTCCAGTAGCTCGGAACTTCTATTAGCAAAAATAGCAGTACTGTCGTCACCAAAAAAGACCATAGGCAAACTGATTAACGGTGGAAGATCCTTTATATATGTAGATGAAAAACAATAACGGTCCTAGCACTCTTCCCTAAGGCACGCCATATTTAATTTTATATGCACTATCATTGCTCCAGATGCCATAGGTATTAAGTTTAGTTTCGAGGATATGGTGGTAAACATATTCAAAAGCCTTGGTGAGGTCCATAAGTAAGGTGCAAACAGAATAATCAGCAGCCAATTTTTTTTAACTATTGTTTAATAATATTGTTTACTTATCATAATACCTCGTTTTGTAAACATGTTTGCAGTCAAAAAAGAAAGGCATAAAGTCGTAGGGTCATATTTTCTTAACGGCGGGCTATTAAGGCGATTAATTTTACTTTATTTTTTCAGATGTGTGAATATGAAAGAATAGTTGACTATGCTCTCGGTTTTAATATCATAATTGACACAAGAGATGTCAATCCAATAAAATTTATTGCCAAACTGAACATTGTGGATGTACGTGATTTTGTATCAGTGTTAACTGTAAGTTTATACCTATTATTATGTTTGAAATAGATATAAGTATTTCAATAATTAGTATAAATCGTGAATATTAGTTTCGTATTATTTGTTGTCTATTGTAATTTTTTGACTCTGGTCACATTGTAAGATGACAACTGATTGCTTCCGAAAACTTCGTTTTGAGAACACACTATTTTGCTCCTCGTGTGAGTTTGTTGTAAATTTGTAAAACCCTTGTAAAACCGCCGATTTGTCCGGCATCGATCAGTCCACAGTGTTTATAAATTTGTGATATTGTATCGAACATTGACATTTGTAAATAAAAAATGTGTAAATCCGCAACTCCTGTATCGTGCCTTGAAGACGCCTCGTTGAAGTCTGGTAAAGTACTTAGATATACCATCCTATATTGGCCAATTTAGAGGGTGTTCATCTAGCTTGCCTCCAGGCCACCTGAAAAGATCTCCAGGTAATTGCACATATTGTAATTTCATTGTCAGCGCCGAGAAACTCGACCATATTTCAAACATCTTGCCTTGCCTTTGAACAGCCGGATGAAATTTAGCTTCCACTAGCGTCTGCAAACAATCCCAGTCTGTCTAGGCAAACTCTGAACATATTTTTTGGTAGCAGGGCGTAGTTCAATGTCAAACCAAAGTTCAATGTCATGTATGCATAACCTCAAATCAGTACTTGTTATCTTGAATGTGTTGAAATTACATTTGATTTTGTTGTTGTAGTGTTAGTTGGTCAGTTATGATTAAATACATAACAATTTTAGGTATTATAATAATAATAACTGGCAACACCACCAATGTCAACGTGCATGTTTCGCCTAAGAATTTTAAATAATAATATTTAACGTATTCCATTACACCCACAGTTTAAAAGTATAGCCAATATAAATTACAGTATAAAACTACAGTAACAGAAGAAAATACTTGAACAAAACCACCATAAATATAAAAAAGTGAAGTGTAAATATACAATGACAGCCGTCATAGAAAATATGACAACAACAACAATAATAATATTCACAAAAATGAAAATGAAATATATACTTTAGCATGTTGACGAGGGCCAGAAACAAACAGCTAAGAGCATACCCAACACCTCCGGACCCGTCGCTGAGCTCCGCCTCGCAGCAGCCGAGGCCTGCGCCGACATCGCCAGCAGCTGCAGTTGCGTCGAGCTCAAGCGACGAGTACTTCTCACCCCCGTCGTCGCCGTCACCTGTGCGTCGGAGAGGCAGAGGCCGGCCGCCGCCTGCCTGGAACCACGAGACCCACCGGTCTCAAACAGGGTCCTCGCTGCTGGTGATAATGTGCAGTGCATGCGATGGACGGAATCCATCAATGAAAATGTCATGCGCGCATATTTTGGGGCTACAGAGGGGGGAACTAACCTCATTGCGTACCGCAGTCGCATGCTCGTTCTGTTTCAGGCCTTAGAACCAAGTATCCACGTTACGACTCAACATTTTGTTCCCATTCGTCATCTTTAATTTCCCATCCGCCATCTTTGATTACAAAATAGATGTTGTATTTCAATTCCCCACCCCTTAAAGTATCGAAGGCGATACCCATATTCATTTTAAAATTTTCTCATCCGCCATCTTTGATTTCCCGTCCGCCATCTTGGATCAAAAAAAATTATCTATTAAAAACGAACTAAATAAATTATATATTATTAATCAGCGTCCCGAAAATTTCGAAAAAGATACCCATATAGATTGTATCCTATTCGATTAGCCTTTTTTGCCTTTGACCCAACCCTCCCCCTCGTTTGACCATTTTATTATTTTTGTCTGGCCCCTAAAAGTTGTGGCGTAATTTTATATAGCCTATTGCCTTTCGGAATAAATGGACTATCATAGGCAATAATAATTTTTGAAATCCGAATGCTAGTTCCTGAGATTAGCCGACATTATCTTTTAGCCTTTTGCGCCGGCCCCAAAGGGTCGAAGCGTTATATAAGGGTTTTGGGCTTGTATAATTGTATAGCACCTGAAACTGAGCATCTATAAAAAAAACAATTTATCATTATGATAAAAATATAGTTGAAACACTTAAAAATTCATCTAATTACTTTAAAAGTCATATTTTTCAAATTCCGCGTTTCCACGCTTGCCAAGGCTCGACAAGCATCCACAAGCTCCAAGCGTCCACAAATCTCTTTTCTCTTTTCTCTCTTGGCATTTGGAAGTCGTTTACACACTTGTGACTGCGTCAGTGGACTACGTACATCCAAGCAAGGCGGACACCGAATTTGTATCGGCTATTACGTATGGTTATTTTTATAGACTCACGCTTGCATCCCCGAAGGGATAGGCAGAGGTGTAATACTACACCCACATTGTGCTATGAATTTCTAGGTCCCACATACCCCACATATTAGAATAGCAGTCGCATACGCTATCCACTGGACCACGGAGGCAGTCACGTTTAGTTTAACCTACTTTTATTTGAAATACAAGTAAAGTAAAGCATACGCAAGGAACAAACAACAAAGACAAATTCAACCAGCCACTCATTTTGAGACATAACTAGACGTGCGTTCGTTGCGAGATCACAGCGGCTACTAAGCGTGTGCCAACGTGTGAACGTGTTGCAAGCGCTTGCCGCAAGCGCCCTTTGAAAACCGACACTAGACCGGATCCTGTTCAAGCGTCCACAAGTTCACGCAAGCCAAGCCAAACGCCCTTTACACGCTTGCGCTTGTGGATGCTTGTCGAGCCTTGGCAAGCGTGGAAACGCGGCATAACTGATGTATCTTCCCGTCCAGAAAACGGGCGTGACCTTTCCCTATCAACATATTATGTTTCATTAATATCTCAAAATTTTCTTGCAGGAAGGCTATGGTTACAGACTTTGTGCAATCCACATATTGTCTCCATCGAAATCGATCGAGATATTAATAGGCTTTCTAAAACAACTATTCAGTCCAAAACTAGCAAGCAGAATACATTTCCACTACAATGTAGAGTCTATTTATGAACATATTCCAAAATCATACTTACCACTGGATTATGGAGGTGATGAGTTGCCATTGAAGAAATTGCAAGGTAGGTAAGTCTGTCTTTGATATTTTTAAAGACATTCGCAGTCTACTGTTGAAGTTAAGCCCATTCTGACTGCTTTACAGTAAAAAATGTAATTCATTAAAGAAACTTGACGGCGTTTCTGTGCGATTCGGAAATAATAATATAATAATATTCTACCACATACACATATCACCATCTAGTCCCAAACTAAGCAGAGCTTGTACTATGGGTACTAAAAAATGGATAAACATACACAATATACTTTTTTGTAAATATATACATATTATTATATTTAAACACCAAGTACTTTTTAGTTATTTAAGTATAGAAAATATTGTCTTACTTTATGTGTAAATAGTCATTTAGCTATGTTAGTTTTAATTTGAATGCATAATAATAATTAAAAATAATAATGTTGTTATCCAATTTGTAATGTTACCGAAAACAAATAAATAGCAATTTTCACACCAAGACAAACATCCATGTTCATGCACACAAAGATTTAACTTGAGCGGGTATTGAACCCGCGACCATTGGCGTAGCAGTCGCTTACACTCCCTCTGCGCCAACCGGTCGTCACCCACCCATTACCTTAAGTCAATGAGGATTTGGCCTACTATACCAGGCCGGTCAGACAGTTTGGTACAGGGTTTGAAGTGGGTGACTTTTCCGTGTCTTCGCAAATATACTATTTGCTTTGTGTATTTTCCTTACGACACCCACAGAATGAAATGGGGAAGCCGCACTATTTATTCCTGATCTGTCACCATTCTTAAATTTTTTTTATAGTCTCACGCCTGTATCCCCGAAGGGGTAGGCAAAGATGTAATATTACACCCACATTTCGCTATGAAACTTTTAGGTCCTACGTAATAGGGAGCGAGCCTATTGCCGTAACCGGACACATTACCAGACTCCGTGCTGCTACTAAAAATTACTTAGCGGATAAACCCAAAACACTTTGCCCGACCTGGGAATCGAACCCGAGACCTCCCAATCCCACGCGCACATTTATGCCGCGAGACCAACGAGGCAGTCACACTTCAATAATATAGTGCATAATATTGTTTTCAGAAAAACTCGTAGGAGAAATAGGTCGAGATAACTTTGTGCCGATACTTAAGGAGATGTGCAAGTCAGGAACGGACGAGAATTATCGCCTAAGTGACAAATACAATGATGAGATACTAGGGATGCCCGGGTCGTTCAGAACACTGAAAATAGACTAGTTTTAGAATGCTGTTCATAACAGGCGTTTCTTGCCGGTACTCTATTGTATACTAATGGAGCGTATGGAGTAGTGAGGAACCCACCACGCAGCGTCAAATTGACTACCCCAACTATTTCAATATAAAAAGGTTGACAATGCCGAACACCTCTGATGAAAAGGGATAAGGGGTGTCAAGGATGGTATGGGTTCCAGGAAGATACCTTGTTGAATTAGGCTTTACTTGGCGGCACTCCATTATAACCTAATGGAAGGAATGAGGAACCCACCACGCACCCTCGGATTGTCCACCCCAGTGGGAGGACCACCCAAGGAAAATACCTGACGTGCGAAACCCGCTCTATAGCATAGAGCGGGATACTACACGTGAGGTATTTTCCTGGAACCCACTTCCGCATTATTGCATATATCTTATCCTTTGTTTCTAGAGGACTTCGGTATTGTCAACTTTTTTCTATTGCAATAGGTGGGCAATCCGAGGGTGCGTGGTGGGTTTCTCTTTCCTTGCATCAAGATACTTTGTAGTATTCCGCTATAAGCGCCGGCTATGCTTCAACACGTGTTTTGCATCTGCACGAGGCATCCTCAGGCGAGTTTGGCAACTACTGAGCTGGGCAATATATACCTTATTCTAATTTAAACATTATGAGAATAAAAAGCAAAAATGTTAGCCAAGAGCTTTGCCAGTTTCATACAATCATCACCATTATCTGTCTTTATGTTGAGTATATCAAAGGAGAGAACTATTTATTTCGAAAGAACATACAAATTTTAATCAGGATAGAAAGCAGCGTTTAAACTTATAAGTGCAAACAACGACACACTACGTGCCGATAAAGACCCATTTTTGGATTACAACATACCTTATACAGGATAGCCGTTGCAAAAATTTTAAGTTTTGTAGTAAAATAAACTTAGCTTAAACATTAAATATTAGAACTAGGTATATGTATTAACCATACACGATTGTCACAATGACTATAGCCAACCCACGGGAACAATTAAATTAAACTACGGTTTACGAATTTTATCACGCTATTTTGGTTTCACTAGTTATTACATTTAAACCGATCTGATCTAGAAACGACATTTTTATTACTAGATACGAAGATCGGTCAGTAGCGATGGATAGATTCCGCTAGGGGGCGCATTTAGGAAATGTATGAAAATTGTTCCCGTTGACTAGTCTATCGTCACCGTGTAAAACTCGTTTTAGATCCTCAGTATGCCAACCTCGGGCTCCAAGACGAAAAGTCTTGAAAGTAACCGAGATCACGCTCCGAAGAGTATGATGACTGCAATTATCCTTCTTTTGCGACTATTCTGTGGTTTCTCGTATCATGTTGGTATTATTTTTTTATTTTTTTTTATAGTCACACGATGACTGCAATTATCCTTCTTTTGCGACTATTCTGTGGTTTCTCGTATCATTGTTGGTATTATTTTTTTATTTTTTTTTATAGTCACACGCCTGAATCCCCGAAGGGGTAGGCAAAGGTGTAAATTTTACACCCGCATTTCACCATGAATTTTTAGGTCCCACGTAATAGAGGGCGAGCCTATTGCCCTTACCGGGCACATCACCAGACTCTGTTCTGCTACTGAGAATTCGGAAAAACTCAGTACCACTTTTGCCCTACCCGGGAATCAAACCCGTTGGTATTATATAACAGTCATATGTAATAGAGAGTAATAATACCTATACCTTTGCGTTTCGTTCGGTGCGTGAGGCCCCAGGCTCTATGCTCTATTCCGTCTCCCTCCTCCCCTCCTGCTCCTATCCTTTTTACCAACCTAATGGGCGGCAACTTGTGATTTCTCAAGTATTGCTTGTGTCCATGGGTGGCTATAATCGCTTATCTTCGGGCGATCTGTATGCTCGCTTGCCGCGTATTACATAAGAAAAGGTATTGAGTTATTACTTGGCATGATAAAGATCAGTGTCCAAGTGTTGATATTAAAATCATTGCAAATTTAAGCGAAGATGGATTCTGGTCTATGTGTCAGACCAACTGGAGATCCTCTGAACCAGTTACTCAAAACACAAAAAGCGAAAGCACAGTAAGATTTTACAACTTAACAATTAAATAAGTCAATACCGTTTAAATATGGTATTGTTATTATCATTCGAATTGAAATTAACAGTCATGTCAATATATCTATCGAGTTTGTATTTATTTATTTAAAGAAGTATTGACGTCATGAGAAATTACAGTTCGCTAATTATATAGTTTTAAAATTTATTACGTGGAAGTAACATGTGGTATCAATAGATTTATTGTGAAGATATATTTTGATGTTGAGTATCATATTATCAGACTATTATCTTTGAGTCAACCATATGCTAGACAAGTGGCAACTAATAGGCAATTAATAACTTTTTGATACCTATACAGGGTGATTCAAAAGTCGTGTACTTCCTTTGAACCACATGATCTGCTGGTGATATAGAATGACCCTAACCATATATTTTTATATCAGATCATATGGTTCAAAGGAAGTACACGACTTTTGAATCACTCTGTATATCAACGAAACTTTTCAAGCAGTTTTCGAAACAGCATAATGGCATCTAAATAAATTCCTTAATAAAAATATAAGCAAGGAGCAATGCACCACTAAAGGCGATAAAGCAAAGCTTGAGTATTATTTAATTACTAGCTGAGCCCACGGTTACACCTGTGTTATTTAGGTTACACTGCTTCGCACCCGTGGCTGATAGCGTGATGTCAAATAGCCTATAAGCCTTGCTCAGTAAATAGGCTATCCAACACTAACATAATTATTCAAATCAAAGTAGTAGTTCTTGAGCTTAGCACTTTCACCCAAATAAACTCTTTAACTTCGCGTAGTACTACAGTAACAGTTACAAAAACAATTATGTTATACTACGTAAGTGGTATTTTTGTAATTCCTTTTAGCTTTTTGTATGTATAGGTACTATGGTTTATTGACCAAGGTATGGTTTGAATATGCTATCAGAAAAAGTTGCAAGCCTAGGCATTGTGCATTGCGGCGAGAATTATGAAGGGACACAGCAACAAGGAACAACAATTTTTGCCATTTAATCAATTTGAATGACTCATTAAGATTATTACTTACACGCTTTTATGAAGAGAAATATAAGGATGACTTAATTGTTAAACGCATAACGTAACGTCTTAGACTAAAAGAATAACACACAATTTGATAAAATTTAAATGTCAAAAGAAGAAGGTTGTTTTTTCTTGACGACTTTACAAACACTACATCTATACTTTTTTACTGCACAACAATACAAAAAAATGTTTTAAAAGCATAAGTGTGTGCATTTGCAACGAGAAAGTACGGTACAAATGTTTCTAAAACCATTTATAAAAATAATCTGTGGTTCTAAAGTATTCCCAAACCTCTCCATTTTCCTGTTATAAGCTTTTTTAAACTTTTCTTGCAAAAATCTGTAAATAGAAGGTGGAAATGTTTAAAAAGATATGCTTTTCATCTTAAAACTATAAAATGCATGCGCTAGTAGAGCCTTGCTGATTTCAGCATGAATGGGCCTTCTCGACAGAGGAAGTATTACGCTGACACAAAATATTGACCAAAAGTAACCATACTTTCGGTGAGTGAGAGTGCCGGAGGCTCCATCCCTCCCTCTTCCTTATCCTCCTCTTAGTCTTATTCCTTTTTCCATCCTAATGGGCGGCATGGCACTTGTGACTCCTCTGGTGTTGCTTTGTCCGGGAGGGGATGTAATTAGGCTGAGATGATGACGATACGAGTATATCGTCATAAACAGCCACAAAAACCTTCTTTTTCGTGTTAAAGAAAATAACTTATTCACACGCATAAACAGAGTGCTTGGTAATTCAACCAATTGCTTGAAGGAGGTTATATTTGAGATCATTTGCTACAAATTGATCCCCGTCAACTAGGGGTCCAAAATTAACGGTTTCTAAAATGTAGAGTCAAAATTCAAAAGGTCTATTGCGCATTCGTGGATTTGGAAAAGGCTTAGGATAAAGTGGTGAGGAATGAAATGTGGTCGGTACTGTCGATGTATGGGGTGAACAGCAGTCTCATACGAGCTCTGAAATCCCTTTATGAAGATTGAGAGCTTGTGTGTGGATAAACGGGTCGTACACTGAGTGGTTTACCATCGAGACAGGTGTTAGACAGGGATGTGTAGCGTCGCCGTGGCTGTTCAACCTCTTCATGGACAGTTGTTTGCAAGATTTGAAACATAGTGACTGTGGATTAAGGATGAATGGGTTACTCGTCAAATGCCTCCTTTATGCTGATGATCAGGTAATACTTGCGTCTTTAGCGGAGGAGTTGCAGGAGATGGTAACAATCATGCATGGTGCTTTAGGGAGGAAAGGAATTAAAGTGAATGTGAGCAAGACGAAAGTTATGGTTTTTGAAAAGGAGGAATGTGTTACGGCTTGTAATGTTATGATCGATGGACAACGAGTGGAACAAGTGAATGATTTTGTGTATTTAGGTACGCTGTTTACCAGTAATGGTAAGAATGAAGAAGATATTGAAAGAAGAGTTAATGCAGGTAATAGGGTGAATGGAGCTTTGAAGGCTTTTATGAACAGTCATAATGTATCCAAAAAGGCACGTTTGGCTGTGCATAGAGGGATGTTGGTACCTACACTTATGTACAGAGTAAAGACAGAGTAAAGAATTGTGTGATAAGAGTGTTGTGGGGTAAAAGAAGATGTAGTAACAAGCATCGAGAAAGGTATGCTAAGGAGGTTTGGGCACGTGGAGAGGATGGATGACAAAAGACTGACCAAGCAGATATATAAGGCAAGTGTGGATGGGACAGGACGAAGGGGAAGACCTAGGCGGACGTTGTCTGACCAGATTGGAGACATCCTAAAAACAGGGCAGGTTAGAAGTACCCTGAACAGAAGAGCATGCATGAGGAATCTGATGGGAGGGAATGAAGCAAGAGAGATATGTCATGATCGTTGCAAATGGCATTCAGTAGTCTCTGCCTACCCCTCCGGGAAACAGGCGTGAGTCTATGTATGTATGTATGTAAAATATCGTATAAGTTTTTTTTTTAATTTTTCCATCTTGTGCAAAGTGGCATCCTAGAGTTGGTGCGTAGGTGACAGAGTAAACTAGACTGAAAATTGCCTAAGGAGCTATAACTAAAATGCCCAAAAGGGTTTCAACTTGCCATAATTCAGATTTTTTAATTAAAGTGGTAATTATTGTTTAAGACCTTCACGAATAAGCAGCGATAGCCGAGTGAATAGACTGACAGACTGCTATGCAGAGGGTCTCGATTTCGAATCCACGGCACACCCCAATGACTTTTCGATGTTAAGTGCGTATTAAATTGTTAATGATCGCTTGCTTATCGGTGAAGGAAAAACATGGTGAGGTAACCTGCATGTCTGAAGGGTTCTTCATAATGTTCTCGAAAGACGGCCATCCCGCACTTGGCTAGCGTGGTGGACTATGGCCTTACCCTTCTCATAGAGAAAAGAGGCCCGTGCCCAGCAGTGGGACAGAACTTATACATAGCTGATGATGATGATGAATGCCTTCACGAGTACAAATTAAACTTGAATTGAGATCCTTCTCAAAATTAGCAGGGCATAAATAAAACTTATATGAAATACATAAAAAATCTAGATAATGCCCGCAGCAACGCCCACACATTTAATTTTAATTCAAATGTTTCCGTTCCAGCAGCAGCAGGCCGATAATGATAACGATGATGAGGTACATACTAAATATAAAATAGCTGCAAGTTAACAAGGATCAAAAACAATCTGATACTTTTCACATTCTTATGTGCATTTTAGCCATTTTTCGCTAGCGCATCGACACAATCTCTGAATTTATATTTTAAAATCAATAGAAAAATTATGTAATATCTATAATATTCTTAACTATTGAATAAAATAATAATTGTTTACATCGACGGCATCGCGACATACTTAAACAAAGATCGCGGGACAAACTTGATTTCATGATAGGAATTGGTCTTTAAATGGCGAAATATTTTATTTAATAATGTATTTTATTTTATTATATCAAAGAAGTGAAAGGATAGTGGACGGATTTTGAATTGCTGTGATGATTGGATGATCAAGGATTAAAAAAATACTATTTAATATTATTTTAATTTAATTTAATTCAAAATTGACCTCCCTGGTCGGAGACCTAGAAGACGACTTAAAACAAGGTGGAGAGATGAAGTGCTAAAGGACAAGGGGGAATGCAAGGATACGAGGCATGCCTTTTAAGTTTTGTCGTTTGAAGAAAAAAACACAACTAGAAGTACTTTTTATTGTTTTTCAAAGTATTCACCACGTAGCTTAATACACTTTTCCATTCGCTCAAACCAGTTATTATAACATTTATTCCCCTCTAAAGTGGGGGGGGGGGGTTCAAAATGGCTGACTTGAAAGCGTCGACTGCTTCTTCACCGGACTAGAACCTTTGACCACAAAGACTTTTCTTAATTTTAGGAAATCTTAAGAAATCGTTAGGGTCAGGACTGTATCAAGGATGGTCAAGAATTTCTACTTTTTCCTGCTTCAAATACTCAATCTTTTGACGAGCGCAGTGTGAGCTTGCGTTGTCGTGGTGCAGGATGATGCGTCGCTTTAAGTTAGATTTTCGAAGTTCGGCGATACTTGTGGCAAATATACTTTGGTATACCACTCTGTGTTAGCCGTTCTACGATCTTCAAGTGCAATAGTCGCAACATGGCCGGTTTTTTCAACGAACGTGGCCACAATCTTCTTTGAAGTGCTTCGAGAACGAACAACTTTAGTCGGCTTTGGCTAGTCTTGAAAGACCCAGATTGTAGATTGTTGTTTAGAATCAGGATCGTAGGCATAGATCCAAGATTCGTCACCACTGATGATGTTGTATACGTGGTTTGACTCTCCTCGGTTGAACTTTTGAGTTCAGAGTTTTCTTACACCATCTGACGCGGGCCGCCTTGTGATCGTCGAAAGCAGATGCGGTATCCAACGGCAAACTAGCTTTCTCACACCAAACGCTTCATGCAAGATATTCTGAATGGTTGTTCTTGAGATGCCTAATAAAGCTTCTATCTCTCGATACGTCATATGACGATCTTCGAGAATTAGTTGTCTCACAGCAATGATGTTATCTTCAGTGAAAGCGGATTTGGGGCATCCGTCGCGAGATTTGTCACTAAAATTAGTATGTCCACACTGGAATTCTAAATACCAACGTTCGACAGTCAGCAGACATGGGGCTTCATCACAGAATACAGATGTTAGGTCTTCAAAACACAGAAGCCGTATCAGGCCTCTTCTAAAGTTGTAAAAAATTATTGCTCGAACATTTTCCTTGGAAAGATTCATTTTCGTACGTAACCTGACAGATTCCAATCGACGCTGTGACTAAACAATAGCATTAATCCTTATACTTTCAACTGTTTTGAGATTCAAAATTTAAACACATTCGAATATAGAACAGTTCCAAATTCAAAATTGCCGGGAAATATGGAAACGACAGAACATAAAAGGCATGCCTAGTAGACCGAAATGGAAGCGTAACGTAAAGAAAGCTGACCCACCACCATGCGGGCTTTATAGCTAGGAAGAGAGAGAAAATATAATATAATATTGCGCTCCACAACTGAAATAAATTTTGCCTAATAGGCTTGTGTCCACTAAGAATAAATCGGTTTGATTGTAGTATTTATAGATTCATTATGATTTTAAGATGTCAATAAAGTTTATTATTTGTTATAAAAAGGTAAGATTAATGTTATTTTTAGGATTCTAAAACTAAAAATAATGTATTTATTCTTGTGACAGTGAACCCCAATCAGAGAGCATTACGTCTAACAGTCCGTCCGCCATTCATGTTGTTGACGTTTTAGTAGTAAATACAACTAGAACGTCTAACTTTCTACCTGTCACGAAATATAAACAAAATAAAAGTGGGAACATCAGACCGGAAAATCAACCGTGAATGAAGTCTCATTCACGGTTTGTTTTGTTTTGCACTTTGTGATATTACTCAACCGCCATGATAGCCTACGGCGTTTTCGTGTCAAATTCAAAAAGGTTTTTAAAAAGCCGTAATTAGTTATGTTGCTGATCGATTTTTGAAGAAAATATCTGATTAATATTTCAGTTTAACATCTAAAAAAGGAAAAAATCAATCGCTAATTACATTTTAGGACACAAGCAATTATTAACAATTCTTACAAATGCATTAATAAGACAAGACCCAATAGTGCTTACTCTATTTTGTCTAACTAAAGCATAATTAAAATCATCTAGTCTAAAAAACAAAGTTTCAATTGAAATCAAACTACGGTTTACGGATTCTATCGCGGTTTTTGTTCTTCACGGTTCCTGTACAGAAACTCAAACGTTAAAACTTAAACGGCTAGTAATAATTCAAAAATATAGTTCTAGATAATTCGGTTTAAATGTAATTTGGCTAAAAACATATATATATATATATATATATATATATATATATATATAGGTTATAAAAAAAGACATGAAAATTCAAATCAAAATGTCAAATACCTGCGAGAAGGTGACACCTTTGTGTATAAAAAATCATCGCGATTGATGTTAAATTGCTTTTACTGTTTTAATAGGCGATTAACCTTAACACTTTGTATCTTCTTGGGTTTTCGCGAATGTTACACATTGAAATCAAATTACGGTTTACGGATTCTACCACGATATATAGGTTTTAGCCAAATTACATTTAAACCGAATTATCTAGAACTATATTTTTGAATTATTACTAGCCGTTTAAGTTTTAACGTTTGAGTTTCTGTACAGGAACCGTGAAGAACAAAAACCGCGATAGAATCCGTAAACCGTAGTTTGATTTCAATTGAAACTTTGTTTTTTTAGACTAGATGATTTTAATTATGCTTTAGTTAGACAAAATAGAGTAAGCACTATTGGGTCTTGTCTTATTAATGCATTTGTAAGAATTGTTAATAATTGCTTGTGTCCTAAAATGTAATTAGCGATTGATTTTTTCCTTTTTTAGATGTTAAACTGAAATATTAATCAGATATTTTCTTCAAAAATCGATCAGCAACATAACTAATTACGGCTTTTTAAAAACCTTTTTGAATTTGACACGAAAACGCCGTAGGCTATCATGGCGGTTGAGTAATATCACAAAGTGCAAAACAAAACAAACCGTGAATGAGACTTCATTCACGGTTGATTTTCCGGTCTGATGTTCCCACTTTTATTTTAAAAAATCTAGATAATGCCCGCAGCAACGCCCACACATTTAATTTTAATTCAAATGTTTCCGTTCCAGCAGCAGCAGGCCGATAATGATAACGATGATGAGGTAGATACTAAATATAAAATAGCTGCAAGTTAACAAGGATCAAAAACAATCTGATACTTTTCACATTCTTATGTGCATTTTAGCCATTTTTCGCTAGCGCATCGACACAATCTCTGAATTTATATTTTAAAATCAATAGAAAAATTATGTAATATCTATAATATTCTTAACTATTGAATAAAATAATAATTGTTTACATCGACGGCATCGCGGCATACTTAAACAAAGATCGCGGGACAAACTTGATTTCATGATAGGAATTGGTCTTTAAATGGCGAAATATTTTATTTAATAATGTATTTTATTTTATTATATCAAAGAAGTGAAAGGATAGTGGACGGATTTTGAATTGCTGTGATGATTGGATGATCAAGGATTAAAAAAATACTATTTAATATTATTTTAATTTAATTTAATTCAAAATTGACCTCCCTGGTCGGAGACCTAGAAGACGACTTAAAACAAGGTGGAGAGATGAAGTGCTAAAGGACAAGGGGGAATGCAAGGATACGAGGCATGCCTTTTAAGTTTTGTCGTTTGAAGAAAAAAAACACAACTAGAAGTACTTTTTATTGTTTTTCAAAGTATTCACCACGTAGCTTAATACACTTTTCCATTCGCTCAAACCAGTTATTATAACATTTATTCCACTCTAAAGTGGGGGGGGGGGGGTTCAAAATGGCTGACTTGAAAGCGTCGACTGCTTCTTCACCGGACTAGAACCTTTGACCACAAAGACTTTTCTTAATTTTAGGAAATCTTAAGAAATCGTTAGGGTCAGGACTGTATCAAGGATGGTCAAGAATTTCTACTTTTTCCTGCTTCAAATACTCAATCTTTTGACGAGCGCAGTGTGAGCTTGCGTTGTCGTGGTGCAGGATGATGCGTCGCTTTAAGTTAGATTTTCGAAGTTCGGCGATACTTGTGGTAAATATACTTTGGTATACCACTCTGTGTTAGCCGTTCTACGATCTTCAAGTGCAATAGTCGCAACATGGCCGGTTTTTTCAACGAACGTGGCCACAATCTTCTTTGAAGTGCTTCGAGAACGAACAACTTTAGTCGGCTTTGGCTAGTCTTGAAAGACCCAGATTGTAGATTGTTGTTTAGAATCAGGATCGTAGGCATAGATCCAAGATTCGTCACCACTGATGATGTTGTATACGTGGTTTGACTCTCCTCGGTTGAACTTTTGAGTTCAGAGTTTTCTTACACCATCTGACGCGGGCCGCCTTGTGATCGTCGAAAGCAGATGCGGTATCCAACGGCAAACTAGCTTTCTCACACCAAACGCTTCATGCAAGATATTCTGAATGGTTGTTCTTGAGATGCCTAATAAAGCTTCTATCTCTCGATACGTCACATGACGATCTTCGAGAATTAGTTGTCTCACAGCAATGATGTTATCTTCAGTGAAAGCGGATTTGGGGCATCCGTCGCGAGATTTGTCACTAAAATTAGTATGTCCACACTGGAATTCTAAATACCAACGTTCGACAGTCAGCAGACATGGGGCTTCATCACAGAATACAGATGTTAGCTCTTCAAAACACAGAAGCCGTATCAGGCCTCTTCTAAAGTTGTAAAAAATTATTGCTCGAACATTTTCCTTGGAAAGATTCATTTTCGTACGTAACCTGACAGATTCCAATCGACGCTGTGACTAAACAATAGCATTAATCCTTATACTTTCAACTGTTTTGAGATTCAAAATTTAAACACATTCGAATATAGAACAGTTCCAAATTCAAAATTGCCGGGAAATATGGAAACGACAGAACATAAAAGGCATGCCTAGTAGACCGAAATGGAAGCGTAACGTAAAGAAAGCTGACCCACCACCATGCGGGCTTTATAGCTAGGAAGAGAGAGAAAATATAATATAATATTGCGCTCCACAACTGAAATAAATTTTGCCTTATAGGCTTGTGTCCACTAAGAATAAATCGGTTTGATTGTAGTATTTATAGATTCATTATGATTTTAAGATGTCAATAAAGTTTATTATTTGTTATAAAAAGGTAAGATTAATGTTATTTTTAGGATTCTAAAACTAAAAATAATGTATTTATTCTTGTGACAGTGAACCCCAATCAGAGAGCATTACGTCTAACAGTCCGTCCGCCATTCATGTTGTTGACGTTTTAGTAGTAAATACAACTAGAACGTCTAACTTTCTACCTGTCAAATCGAATATAACAAAATAAAAGTAGGAACATCAGACCGGAAAATCAACCGTGAATGAAGTCTCATTCACGGTTTGTTTTGTTTTGCACTTTGTGATATTACTCAACCGCCATGATAGCCTACGGCGTTTTCGTGTCAAATTCAAAAAGGTTTTTAAAAAGCCGTAATTAGTTATGTTGCTGATCGATTTTTGAAGAAAATATCTGATTAATATTTCAGTTTAACATCTAAAAAAGGAAAAAATCAATCGCTAATTACATTTTAGGACACAAGCAATTATTAACAATTCTTACAAATGCATTAATAAGACAAGACCCAATAGTGCTTACTCTATTTTGTCTAACTAAAGTATAATTAAAATCATCTAGTCTAAAAAACAAAGTTTCAATTGAAATCAAACTACGGTTTACGGATTCTATCGCGGTTTTTGTTCTTCACGGTTCCTGTAAAGAAACTCAAACGTTAAAACTTAAACGGCTAGTAATAATTCAAAAATATAGTTCTAGATAATTCGGTTTAAATGTAATTTGGCTAAAACCTATATATCGTGGTAGAATCCGTAAACCGTAATTTGATTTCAATGTGTAACATTCGCGAAAACCCAAGAAGATACAAAGTGTTAAGGTTAATCGCCTATTAAAACAGTAAAAGCATTATAACCTATATATATATATATATAGGTTATAAAAAAAGACATGAAAATTCAAATCAAAATGACAAATACCTGCGAGAAGGTGACACCTTTGTGTATAAAAAATCATCGCGATTGATGTTAAATTGCTTTTACTGTTTTAATAGGCGATTAACCTTAACACTTTGTATCTTCTTGGGTTTTCGCGAATGTTACACATTGAAATCAAATTACGGTTTACGGATTCTACCACGATATATAGGTTTTAGCCAAATTACATTTAAACCGAATTATCTAGAACTATATTTTTGAATTATTACTAGCCGTTTAAGTTTTAACGTTTGAGTTTCTTTACAGGAACCGTGAAGAACAAAAACCGCGATAGAATCCGTAAACCGTAGTTTGATTTCAATTGAAACTTTGTTTTTTAGACTAGATGATTTTAATTATGCTTTAGTTAGATAAAATAGAGTAAGCACTATTGGGTCTTGTCTTATTAATGCATTTGTAAGAATTGTTAATAATTGCTTGTGTCCTAAAATGTAATTAGCGATTGATTTTTTCCTTTTTTAGATGTTAAACTGAAATATTAATCAGATATTTTCTTCAAAAATCGATCAGCAACATAACTAATTACGGCTTTTTAAAAACCTTTTTGAATTTGACACGAAAACGCCGTAGGCTATCATGGCGGTTGAGTAATATCACAAAGTGCAAAACAAAACAAACCGTGAATGAGACTTCATTCACGGTTGATTTTCCGGTCTGATGTTCCCACTTTTATTTTGTTATATTCGATTTGACAGGTAGAAAGTTAGACGTTCTAGTTGTATTTACTACTAAAACGTCAACAACATGAATGGCGGACGGACTGTTAGACGTAATGCTCTCTGATTGGGGTTCACTGTCACAAGAATAAATACATTATTTTTAGTTTTAGAATCCTAAAAATAACATTAATCTTACCTTTTTATAACAAATAATAAACTTTATTGACATCTTAAAATCATAATGAATCTATAAATACTACAATCAAACCGATTTATTCTTAGTGGACACAAGCCTATTAGGCAAAATTTATTTCAGTTGTGGAGCGCAATATTATATTATATTTTCTCTCTCTTCCTAGCTATAAAGCCCGCATGGTGGTGGGTCAGCTTTCTTTACGTTACGCTTCCATTTCGGTCTACTAGGCATGCCTTTTATGTTCTGTCGTTTCCATATTTCCCGGCAATTTTGAATTTGGAACTGTTCTATATTCGAATGTGTTTAAATTTTGAATCTCAAAACAGTTGAAAGTATAAGGATTAATGCTATTGTTTAGTCACAGCGTCGATTGGAATCTGTCAGGTTACGTACGAAAATGAATCTTTCCAAGGAAAATGTTCGAGCAATAATTTTTTACAACTTTAGAAGAGGCCTGATACGGCTTCTGTGTTTTGAAGAGCTAACATCTGTATTCTGTGATGAAGCCCCATGTCTGCTGACTGTCGAACGTTGGTATTTAGAATTCCAGTGTGGACATACTAATTTTAGTGACAAATCTCGCGACGGATGCCCCAAATCCACTCTCACTGGAGATAACATCATTGCTGTGAGACAACTAATTCTCGAAGATCGTCATGTGACGTATCGAGAGATAGAAGCTTTATTAGGCATCTCAAGAACAACCATTCAGAATATCATGCATGAAGCGTTTGGTGTGAGAAAGCTAGTTTGCCGTTGGATACCGCATCTGCTTTCGACGATCACAAGGCGGCCCGCGTCAGATGGTGTAAGAAAACTCTGAACTCAAAAGTTCAACCGAGGAGAGTCAAACCACGTATACAACATCATCAGTGGTGACGAATCTTGGATCTATGCCTACGATCCTGATTCTAAACAACAATCTACAATCTGGGTCTTTCAAGACTAGCCAAAGCCGACTAAAGTTGTTCGTTCTCGAAGCACTTCAAAGAAGATTGTGGCCACGTTCGTTGAAAAAACCGGCCATGTTGCGACTATTGCACTTGAAGATCGTAGAACGGCTAACACAGAGTGGTATACCAAAGTATATTTACCACAAGTATCGCCGAACTTCGAAAATCTAACTTAAAGCGACGCATCATCCTGCACCACGACAACGCAAGCTCACACTGCGCTCGTCAAAAGATTGAGTATTTGAAGCAGGAAAAAGTAGAAATTCTTGACCATCCTTGATACAGTCCTGACCCTAACGATTTCTTAAGATTTCCTAAAATTAAGAAAAGTCTTTGTGGTCAAAGGTTCTAGTCCGGTGAAGAAGCAGTCGACGCTTTCAAGTCAGCCATTTTGAACCCCCCCCCCCCACTTTAGAGTGGAATAAATGTTATAATAACTGGTTTGAGCGAATGGAAAAGTGTATTAAGCTACGTGGTGAATACTTTGAAAAACAATAAAAAGTACTTCTAGTTGTGTTTTTTTCTTCAAACGACAAAACTTAAAAGGCATGCCTCGTATCCTTGCATTCCCCCTTGTCCTTTAGCACTTCATCTCTCCACCTTGTTTTAAGTCGTCTTCTAGGTCTCCGACCAGGGAGGTCAATTTTGAATTAAATTAAATTAAAATAATATTAAATAGTATTTTTTTAATCCTTGATCATCCAATCATCACAGCAATTCAAAATCCGTCCACTATCCTTTCACTTCTTTGATATAATAAAATAAAATACATTATTAAATAAAATATTTCGCCATTTAAAGACCAATTCCTATCATGAAATCAAGTTTGTCCCGCGATCTTTGTTTAAGTATGCCGCGATGCCGTCGATGTAAACAATTATTATTTTATTCAATAGTTAAGAATATTATAGATATTACATAATTTTTCTATTGATTTTAAAATATAAATTCAGAGATTGTGTCGATGCGCTAGCGAAAAATGGCTAAAATGCACATAAGAATGTGAAAAGTATCAGATTGTTTTTGATCCTTGTTAACTTGCAGCTATTTTATATTTAGTATCTACCTCATCATCGTTATCATTATCGGCCTGCTGCTGCTGGAACGGAAACATTTGAATTAAAATTAAATGTGTGGGCGTTGCTGCGGGCATTATCTAGATTTTTTAAAATAAAAGTGGGAACATCAGACCGGAAAATCAACCGTGAATGAAGTCTCATTCACGGTTTGTTTTGTTTTGCACTTTGTGATATTACTCAACCGCCATGATAGCCTACGGCGTTTTCGTGTCAAATTCAAAAAGGTTTTTAAAAAGCCGTAATTAGTTATGTTGCTGATCGATTTTTGAAGAAAATATCTGATTAATATTTCAGTTTAACATCTAAAAAAGGAAAAAATCAATCGTTAATTACATTTTAGGACACAAGCAATTATTAACAATTCTTACAAATGCATTAATAAGACAAGACCCAATAGTGCTTACTCTATTTTGTCTAACTAAAGCATAATTAAAATCATCTAGTCTAAAAAACAAAGTTTCAATTGAAATCAAACTACGGTTTACGGATTCTATCGCGGTTTTTGTTCTTCACGGTTCCTGTACAGAAACTCAAACGTTAAAACTTAAACGGCTAGTAATAATTCAAAAATATAGTTCTAGATAATTCGGTTTAAATGTAATTTGGCTAAAACATATATATATATATATATATATATATATATATATATATATATATATATATATATATATATATATATAGGTTATAAAAAAAGACATGAAAATTCAAATCAAAATGTCAAATACCTGCGAGAAGGTGACACCTTTGTGTATAAAAAATCATCGCGATTGATGTTAAATTGCTTTTACTGTTTTAATAGGCGATTAACCTTAACACTTTGTATCTTCTTGGGTTTTCGCGAATGTTACACATTGAAATCAAATTACGGTTTACGGATTCTACCACGATATATAGGTTTTAGCCAAATTACATTTAAACCGAATTATCTAGAACTATATTTTTGAATTATTACTAGCCGTTTAAGTTTTAACGTTTGAGTTTCTGTACAGGAACCGTGAAGAACAAAAACCGCGATAGAATCCGTAAACCGTAGTTTGATTTCAATTGAAACTTTGTTTTTTAGACTAGATGATTTTAATTATGCTTTAGTTAGACAAAATAGAGTAAGCACTATTGGGTCTTGTCTTATTAATGCATTTGTAAGAATTGTTAATAATTGCTTGTGTCCTAAAATGTAATTAGCGATTGATTTTTTCCTTTTTTAGATGTTAAACTGAAATATTAATCAGATATTTTCTTCAAAAATCGATCAGCAACATAACTAATTACGGCTTTTTAAAAACCTTTTTGAATTTGACACGAAAACGCCGTAGGCTATCATGGCGGTTGAGTAATATCACAAAGTGCAAAACAAAACAAACCGTGAATGAGACTTCATTCACGGTTGATTTTCCGGTCTGATGTTCCCACTTTTATTTTAAAAAATCTAGATAATGCCCGCAGCAACGCCCACACATTTAATTTTAATTCAAATGTTTCCGTTCCAGCAGCAGCAGGCCGATAATGATAACGATGATGAGGTAGATACTAAATATAAAATAGCTGCAAGTTAACAAGGATCAAAAACAATCTGATACTTTTCACATTCTTATGTGCATTTTAGCCATTTTTCGCTAGCGCATCGACACAATCTCTGAATTTATATTTTAAAATCAATAGAAAAATTATGTAATATCTATAATATTCTTAACTATTGAATAAAATAATAATTGTTTACATCGACGGCATCGCGGCATACTTAAACAAAGATCGCGGGACAAACTTGATTTCATGATAGGAATTGGTCTTTAAATGGCGAAATATTTTATTTAATAATGTATTTTATTTTATTATATCAAAGAAGTGAAAGGATAGTGGACGGATTTTGAATTGCTGTGATGATTGGATGATCAAGGATTAAAAAAATACTATTTAATATTATTTTAATTTAATTTAATTCAAAATTGACCTCCCTGGTCGGAGACCTAGAAGACGACTTAAAACAAGGTGGAGAGATGAAGTGCTAAAGGACAAGGGGGAATGCAAGGATACGAGGCATGCCTTTTAAGTTTTGTCGTTTGAAGAAAAAAACACAACTAGAAGTACTTTTTATTGTTTTTCAAAGTATTCACCACGTAGCTTAATACACTTTTCCATTCGCTCAAACCAGTTATTATAACATTTATTCCACTCTAAAGTGGGGGGGGGGGGTTCAAAATGGCTGACTTGAAAGCGTCGACTGCTTCTTCACCGGACTAGAACCTTTGACCACAAAGACTTTTCTTAATTTTAGGAAATCTTAAGAAATCGTTAGGGTCAGGACTGTATCAAGGATGGTCAAGAATTTCTACTTTTTCCTGCTTCAAATACTCAATCTTTTGACGAGCGCAGTGTGAGCTTGCGTTGTCGTGGTGCAGGATGATGCGTCGCTTTAAGTTAGATTTTCGAAGTTCGGCGATACTTGTGGTAAATATACTTTGGTATACCACTCTGTGTTAGCCGTTCTACGATCTTCAAGTGCAATAGTCGCAACATGGCCGGTTTTTTCAACGAACGTGGCCACAATCTTCTTTGAAGTGCTTCGAGAACGAACAACTTTAGTCGGCTTTGGCTAGTCTTGAAAGACCCCAGATTGTAGATTGTTGTTTAGAATCAGGATCGTAGGCATAGATCCAAGATTCGTCACCACTGATGATGTTGTATACGTGGTTTGACTCTCCTCGGTTGAACTTTTGAGTTCAGAGTTTTCTTACACCATCTGACGCGGGCCGCCTTGTGATCGTCGAAAGCAGATGCGGTATCCAACGGCAAACTAGCTTTCTCACACCAAACGCTTCATGCAAGATATTCTGAATGGTTGTTCTTGAGATGCCTAATAAAGCCTCTATCTCTCGATACGTCACATGACGATCTTCGA